>OY751387.1:10000000-12400000 GCA_963565295.1 Epirrhoe alternata | reverse complement strand
ATGCCTGAGACATTTTTTGAGACGGTATGGGCTTGCCCAGCACCTAAACCATCCTCATGTCCACAGTATCGTCAATACGTGTGGAGCTGACTAAGCTGCGGGTTTCCTCACGATGTTATCTTTCACCGTTAAGGGCTCGTGTTAAAACGCATATAAATTTTACCAAACGAAAAATTCATTGCGCCGACGCGACGTTCGAACTCACGATAGTCTTTTCCATCCAATTTCAGACAAACATCCATTAAATCTCCAATGTTGATAACCTGATTTTTGAAATCGGTTAAAAAGCAGATGTCTTTATTGTAGTCGATTGTTATTAACAAAATAAACATAATAATAACATTTGTTATATCTCTATCTCTATACAAACTACAACTTCTTTTGAATACAATTTAAATATGAATGCTATTCATTCCATTATTTCTATACGTCGACGTCCATTTTACTTGAAGTACTACTATATTATTTGTCTACTATGTTGGCAACACGTCATTATAACAATAAATGAATAAAAACAGTGTATTTCAATATTTACGTACGTAATGGAAATGTTGATTTCCATGAGATTCCGCGCATAATTTTCAGTTTTAAAAATAACTAAATTATTGCTATTATGTATAATACAAATTTTAAAATTTATTATACCTATGTAATAGAGCACTTTTCTATGACAAATTGCGAACAAATTATTAAAGTGCAAGGTCACAATTATGAATACAAAGTGCAATAATGGTCTGAAAGTTGTTTTATGAAAGAAGATTGTATGAGCAATTTTTATATATGTACCTACAAGGTTCAATCTAAAACACTCTATATAACACTATTTGTCTACGACATCACACACATGCTTTCAGTATTTTTTCTGAATTAATGGTATGTTGCCCAGCAGTGGGACAACATAGGTTAAAGAAAATAAAAAAAAATGGTATGTTTAATCAATAAGTATAGGTACCACTGGCACCCCCTGTACCAATGCAAACATGATGATCGATTGTTAGTTTAAAAACGTAACAAACAAACAAACGCATTTAAAAATGAATTAGGAAGTTAGAATTTGACATCTAATTATTTCTAATTAAACATTAAACCTAACAAATAAAAAACTCGCATGTCATAATGTTTGTATCTCTCATAATCTTATGAAATTTTGTGTGTTTCAGTAGGTCTGAGAATCGGATGTGCAGTCACGGACAATAAGATGTATACACTCTATAATGTTTCAACCCATGTACAGGTTCAATGTGAAATCAATTTCCGCTTTTTGTTTTTAACCTACATCTATTAGTTTTAGGGCTGGTTTCACCAAACTTTGGCTAACAGAGCGTTAGTTCAAATTTAGTTAGACAAATAACAACGGATTAAGATTTTAACAGACCGTTACGATGTTTTGTGTTCTTTCCAAAGGAAATCTTCACTAACAAGCCGCTAAATCTAACCGCTGGTCGGCGGCCGGATAGCTCACTGACAGTTGACATCGTAGAAAATTAAAAATATGTTGCATCAACGTCCAAAATCATTGCAAAGTTCGCGCCGTAACCATAGCAACAGAAATAACAACGAAGTTTGAAGGAAAATTCCCTAACCGCGATTAACTAACCAGCTGTTAGATTGACTTTTGGTGAAACCAGCCCTTAGTGTGATATTATTTTTAAAAGTATGGAGTGTATACATCTTATTGTCCGTGACTGTACCTATTCCACGCCAATTTATTTTTTGGACAAAAAATGTTATTAATTTTTTTTTAAGATTCGGCAGCCAACCCTAAATTTTCACTTATGTATCAATATCAACCCTTATTTTTAATAGCGATATTAGTACTTACATGGCAAAACAAAGTTTGCGGGTTTTATACATTTTAGGATACGAAGGTACAAAAAATACGTCATATAGAAAATCTATACATAGAATGATAACTGTTTTTGTCCTAGATTAATTTCCTGAATCTGATTGGTAATAGTAATTAGCTTTTTCACATAATTGCTCTGTCAAGGCAGGCAGCCGAGTGGCGCTTCCTTTACAATCGACGTTTTTGCCACGTTTTTTATTAGGACGGCACTAACGTGTTTAACGTTGATGTGAGATGGGACAACCCTAGCATCACAGGTCAAAGACCTCATAAAGGACTTAAAGTTTCGGTGGCTCTTATTTCACCTCTATCCATGGCAGGATTCGAACCCACGACCGTTCATTACGATTACTTATTATAGATGTTTATTTAGCTAGCCATGTTGGCCGAATGGGGTTGTACCTAGACTTTCATTCCGAAGGTCGTGGGTTCGAATCCCGGCCGTGCATCAATGGATTTTGCGCTTCGTAAAATTTATATGCGCTTTAACACGTGCTCTAAACGGTGAAGGAAAACATCGTGAGGAAACCAGTTAGTATTCTTATAGACGGCGATGGGCTTGCAACCTGTCACGTATGGAATACTAACTTCTGCAAGATGTGGGCATGTATCAAATATGTATTTGGGCATGCCTCTGACTTCCCCCCTTAGACATCTTCAAAAGGATCTTGAAATACATAAAAAAGATCTGAGAGAATGTCTACCGCGCCTTAGGGATACAGTCGTGATCCTGTTTTTTATTTATTTTTTATTTAGTTGACCCCGACTCGAGGTGACACTCCAGGCTTTTTTTGACCTATCATGTCCTCGTTATCTGAGCACTTCTTTCACATTTTTTTCGCATTTACTTGCATTTACATTAACCTAGTACTAAGTACATTAACCTAGTAGTATTAGATTATACTAATAATCTATCTGTCGCAGTCAACTGGTTAAATCAGCCGTTCAACTAGTGGCCTGAATTACTATTAAAACTATTTAAAACCCTATTAAATGAATGGCTTACGCATCCAGCCAACCCGTTCATTAAATTAAAAAAAAAAAAATGCTGGACATTTCACACAGCATCATCTAGCCCCAAACTAAGCAAAGCTTGTACTATGGGAACCAGATAACTGATATAGGTACCTACTACTTATATGCTTTTTGTTTGCTTTTTTATATACATATTATGCATAGAAACACCCAGACCCGAGATAAATATTTGCAGATCATACAAACATTTATCCCGCGGCGGGGATCGAACCCGCAACCTTCTGCGTCTCAAGCGGGCTTTCACCCACTGCGCCACAGATGTCGTCAAAGGCTAGGCGTTTAGTTGAATAGCTGATTATACCAGTTGCCTGCGACATATCCATTCTTACGCTTACCCCTACCGATGTATCATCTAAGTTTAATCATTTTTTGTTGTTAAACTTTGAGTTTTTTGTTGTAAAACGGTTATCTGGTAGGCGTCTGTCGTTGGCTATTGTTATTGCAACTGAACCGTTTGTTGCCATAACCCCGACACCTCGCGCTCATGTTGTCAGACGGAGCTAGCGCATTCAAAACACGCCGTGGAAAACATTCTTATGGTTTGTAAAAAAAGATGCCTTTCAAGAGGACTGGTGGGACGTGGCAGAGGACCGTGACAGATGGAAGCAATTGGGGGAGACCTTTGCCCAGCAGTGGGAAAGTATAGGTTAATTAAAAAAAGAAGTACCTATGGTGCATTGCACCGTTCATGTGAACATCATTCTGCGCTCCCAAAATGGCCCCAGTGCTCCCTGGTTCATATACTTTCGTGATTTGAGGACATAATTGTTCATCCCTGACCACGAGCGACCAAAAAAAACAAGTAGGTAGGTACCTACGTGATAAAAACCGTTTATTCAAAAACAATAATGGATGGGTTCATGTTAATGCGGATGTGAGAGTACGACCCCTCGCAGACTACAGACTTTCTATCGGCCGATAGTTGAGACGGGCTATACTTCTCCATACTAATTACGAGCCATAGTATATTCCGTCTCAACTATCGGCCGATAGAAAGTTTGCAGTCTGCGAGGGGGCTAAAGGTAGCAAAACTTTTAGACACAAATTGGAATAGTAAACAAAAGACATTGAATTCACAGTTAAGCGAGTCACATTTACGTAAACATAACACGTCTAGTTTTCTAATAAAATCCACGAAATACAAACTATTTTGTTTTAGAAAGTGAATGTTTACGTTTTCACTGCGCGGGCGCATCACATGATGGACGATGGACGCGTATTGACTTACAATTAGAGCTAATGAACTTGCTTACCTACTTAGCGGGGAAGGCAATATAGGACTTAACTAAATATAATTAAAACACACCATTCACCACACTGGTTAAAAATAACTAGAGATAAGACATCACAAGAAGAAAGAGTTACATCTCTTTAGGTTTATTTGAAAAATAATAAGTAGTCAAAGTTACCTAATAAATAAAAAATAAATAAAAATAAAAAAATAAAACAACTTTTATTTTCCTTACACAATGTTTGACTATTAAAAAAGCTTAATTAAATTTAAATTGTTTTTAAAATATAGGTACATACTTAGTTTTATTAAATCTATTTAACTTAGGTGTGTTGTGTGAGGACCGCCTTCAGCGGTAAAAGCCTCCTCCAGCTCTTTCCATTTATCTCGCTCTCTAGCGACTCTGCTCCATGTTTTACCGGCTATTTTCACGATATCATCGTCCCATCTCTTAGTCGGTCTTCCTTTCCTTCGTTTTTTGTTTATGGGGTAATAATTTTCGACCACCTTTCATTTTGTACTCTCTGTATATGTCCTGCCCATTTCCATTTCAGCGATAGAACCTTATGGACAATGTCTTTTGCCTTTGTTTTTAATCTTATGTCCTTGTTTTTGACTTTATTTTTAAGTTTAAGGCCCAAAAAACTTATTTCTATCCCTCTCTGACAGACTCGTAATCGTTGTAGGTTTTGTTTAGTTAGAGACCACGTCTGGCATGCGTATGTGAGACATGGAAGTAGGCAAGTTTCCATAGCCTTCGTTTTAAGCTTCACTGGTATTTTGCTTTTGAAAACTTCCTTCATTGCCCAGTATTTACTCCAGGTGCTTTTGATTCTCCGTTCTATTTCGCGTTCTGTGCAAGCCTTTAAAGTTATTTGGTGTCCCAGATATATATATTCATTTACATATTCCAGATCAGCAGATAGTAGAGTCATTGGTGTCTTTTTTCTGTGTAGTTACCTAATACATTTTTAATTAAAATTATCTTCAACTTACTTAAATACTAAAATTTAAATTGATATGTGTAATTCATTAGCATTTAAGAACAAAAATATAAATAATCTCAAGCATTTACCTACTTTAGATGTAAATGTCATTTTGGTGTTTTTAGACCAAAATTAGCTAAGTAACTTATTTAAATTGTTTGTATAGAAGTAAAGTACAGTAGTAGAATAAAGGCTTTTTTATTTTATTAGATGTAAATGTAAGACGATTGGATAAAACTTATCTAAAAATGTCACAATTATGTAAATCATCCCTTGAACGCTGACGCGCCACGAAGGGCGCTGTAGTGCCTGGGATATTGTTGGGATATACCTAGCCCATCATAAGAGTAGGTAGTACCTACTTAGAAAACCAAAAGCACACTCTTATTTTATTTACTCACTAGCTGTCGGTCGCAGTTACCCGCGTTTCCTCGGGAAAACATCACTTTCCCGGGATAAAATATAGCTTACGTTCATCAGGGATAATGTAGGATTCTAATGGTTAAAGAATTTTTCAAATCGGTCCAGTAGTTTCGGGGCCTATTCAATTCAAACATACAAACAAACAAATCTTTCCTCTTTATAATATTAGTGTAGATAGAAATATTTTGCGAAGAATGAAGTCTAGATTTCACTTTCTAACAAAATCATGGGTACCTAACCTGGTAGGTAAGTTGCCGAAATGATTACAAAAAGCTTTTGTTAGGACACACAGACAAGACTCTTCGCTATGCAATAAATGCATATAATATACCTACATTTACCTTTGACATGAAAGAAACATTGTCATTCGTCTTCACTTTCTAAAGCGTATTTAAAAAGGTGTTCCAATTTGGGTGATAGAATTAAGCTAGCTGTGATAATGTTATTTTTTGTGTCCATTGGGACAAAAGACCATAGATGACTAGTGGTGAAGATAGTTTTTTGAAGTTTTTTGAAGCGCTCGTGGTCGTGCTTGCTTAGTCGTTCTTGATAGATCGTCGAAATTAAGCAACGTTCGAAACGGTCTGTAAGTGGATGGGTGACCGCCAGTGGCATTTTCATCTGAGCGCTTCCGTGCTTCGGAGGGCACGTTAAATTATCGGTCCCGGCTATTTAAGTCGTTAAGCTATGACGGAGGCCTTTAGGCGGCCTAAAAACTCCGTCACCAGAGTTGGCCACTGACTCATACGAACTTACTTTTTTTAGTGAAGATAGTATGCCTCCTAATAGCATCGAATCTACATGACTGGGTTACGGCAACAATTTGAAATTATGTAATCTAGACGTGTAAAACATAGAAATTCCTACTTTGATAAGAGACTTCGACCACCCACTTATCAAACGTTCAGTTAAGTTTATCTGCGAAAAAACATAAATGTTTACATAACCAAGATCGGAAGTATTCTTATACTTACAAGTGTTTGTTACTAAAAGAGATACAATAGTTTATCAATACTATAACTATACCTACCTACTACATACTACACAGTAAATAAAACACACAGTATCGAAAGACAACATAAAAAAATACAATAAGTAAGTACGCCAACACTAAGACCCCTCGCAGACTGCAGACTTTCTATCGGCCGATAGTTGAGACGGAACATACTTCGGCTTACTTCTCCATACTCATTACGAGCCGAAGTATGTTCCGTCTCAACTATCGGCAAAAAGTCTGCAGTCTGTGAGGGGTCTAAACGGAAAGTTTCACCTACTCGCGTTGCTTTTGACAATAAAAAATGGAACTGGACTCTTTATAACCCCTTGTTAACACCAACAAACAAGTTGTATACGTTCAATCTGATCCCGTTCTCCGCAGTATTACGGAAGAACTGCCATCACGGAAGAACATTCTAGTTTTGAAGACGATTTTTGGAATAAGTTCAACTTATCAAGTTGGTTTGGGATGAAAGGGGACAAAAAATTTAAAGTTTTGGTCGAATGGAGACAAATATCTATTGAGACATCATCATCATCATTCACACCCTTTAGTTACCCACTGTTGGGCATAAGCCTCCCCGCTCAAACGCCATTTTACTCGATCGTGTGCCTTTTTCATCCAGTTTTTCCACTGTATGGTCACAATATCATCCATCCACCTGGCTGATAGCCTGCCTAAACTTCAATATTTTTCTCAGATTCAAACACATACATCAATGGCTTCCCTCCCAAGTCATCTGAGGAGTCGAAGTCAACATGGCGGCGCAGCGTTGGCCGACGTGCACGCGCCTGCTGCTCGCCCAAGACGCTGCTGCGGCGGCTACCCATCGTAGAATGGCTGCCGAAGTACTCCTTCAGAAGCGGCCTGGCTGACGTCATCGCTGGTAAGTTTCAATACGAGAGATGGTGGTCTAGTTGATGATGGGGCGTTCAAAATCTTTCGAAGATCATCATATTCCTACCCTTAATTCCACTAAGTACGGCCGGCACATGCTCGCCTTCTCTAGTTTCCTATGTCACCTTGTCATCTCAGCACTCACCAATTACAAACTTCTTTATTATTCTTATTCATTATCTTATCAATTCTCGTCACGCCACGCCAGACACCCATCTCTACATTCGCATCTCAGTCCCATGCACTTCTCTCAACCATCTCTTTGGTTGCTAAACACTCTGATCCACACGACAGCCTGATGATCGCTCGAAGATTCTCTTTTGTATAATTCACTACTATAGATCAGCTGTCTCCCAATATTGTGAAACTAGTGTCACTTGGCTTCGTAAGTTCTCACACAATACACCACAATTCAATTTCATGCTCCAGTTGACATTGTACAAATGCTTTTTGTGTCGTAAGCCAAGGGCATAGAGGTCATAGTCCCGTGTTTTGTATAATTGAAGACCTGATGATGATCGGAATAGCGTGGGTCAATGCTCGTTCGCAATGTTCAACTTTCATAGATGAGTTGATATTTTACATTTAGGTATAATAACACGGAAATTACTCATTTCAAATCGTTGACTTGCAAATATGCTTCGAAATCGTGTTTTCAGTGTTCCTGTAAAAAAGGTCATGTTCCAATAATACCTATGATTTACAAGTGTCTCGTCTTAAACATCTTCAAAATTGTCTTGAACTCCGTATGAACATCCCCAAAGCATAGTTATTTTGAGCCGTGTTGTGCCGTATTTCAAAGTACGATCAGTTTGCTTCAAAGTGGATGAAACTAATACCTATCTTGTTGGTAAAGCATACCGTTCAGAAGAACAATCGCTGAGTAACAAACACGTAACATGAAGCGGAGTCAGCCGCGCGTGACGCGACCCTGACAGTGAGCCGCCCATCAGGCTACACATTCCTTGTCGCTGAACTCATGCTTGCAAAGCCTAAGATAGGTATTTTGTACAAACAGATAACCCCCTCTTTAACAGAGTATACAGAATTGCTACGATCTTATGGAACACATCTTTCACCTCATTCACTCTCACTCATTCATTACATTCTTCCATTCATTCATTAGGTTGAACCTAATGATAAGAACCTCTTTGAGGCGCATTCTTCCTTTCACCTCACAGTAACGTCACAAGAAGAAGACTTATACAAGCTCAGAGTGATATTGAACTGACTCTTCTCTAAATGATCACCATAATTTGGTCCCAAAAATTGAGCCCGATGGGATTTGACCGTGGCCTTGAATTTTGGAGTCGTCCCACCACTCGCACCGAAAGTTTCGTACCACATGTTACGATTTGAGAAAACGCAATAATAAAACATAAAAATATTATTTCAATTCAACTCTCACTCCTTTTTGTTTGGATTCAATTTATTTCCGAAGATCAATAGATTTGCGTTTATAAGCGATTGTGTTGAAACTGATGAAAGATAAATTGAAGATTGCAGTTCCATCGCTGCTCTCATCGACCTTGACTGTTGTAACGCTGGTAAGGCCGACTAAGTCCTTACAGCTTAGTATCTACCAAGAACAGTTATCGGCAGGAGTTGATAGACGAGTTCTCTAATAGATTTGAGAGATGATGGTGTTAAATTATTTTGAGTGACAGGAGATTACTGCTTGAAGTGTATTTTGGGGGAGACATTTTGCCTAGCAATGGAAGACTTCAAATAACCACTTCTCGCGTTGATAAATCTGTATGATCATGACGATGTGATCATTATAAAATACAATTAGTTTATAATTGAAGAAACAAATCCAAGACATTTTTGCAATTAGAGATTACGGTAATTGGTGACACTGGCACGAGACAAATGCAACTCATTTTGTCAGCTGATGTCTTGACTGTCACTTTTTTTTCATGCTGTCCAGGAAGTCAGTAATGGTGGGGGAGCAACCTAGCATTAGGGTAATCCAATGTGTCTATCATCCACAGCCACTTCAACAGAATTGATGGCATCATCATCATCATCATCACCCACTGCCTGAGTTCACCCACTGCTTGCTGGGTATAGGCCTTCCTAAGTTTGTCCCATCTACCAGAATCCTGCGCTTATCGGACCCATCTTAGAAATATTGATGGCAATAATTTATTATTAAATAGACATTGCAGACATTTTGATTGTAGTATTTTAACTGGAGCTCTTAACGGTGAGGGAAAACATCGTGAGGACAACTAAATAGGTACTGTAAAATGTGGGCACAAGCTAAATAGGTATGTATTTGAACGTGTCTCTAGCTACTCCATAGACATCTTCAAAGAATCGTGAAATGGATCCTAAAAGTTATCTGTAGTATTATTATTTCCTTCCAGGTATAACCGTAGGCCTCACAGTGATCCCGCAAGCTATAGCGTACGCGGGAGTAGCCGGCTTGCCTCCCCAATACGGGCTCTACTCCTCATTCATGGCTTGCTTCGTGTACACCGTGTTCGGCTCCGTGAAGGACTCCGCCATCGGCCCGACTGCCATCGCCGCTATCCTCACAAGGGAGAACCTTCATGGCTTGGGCCCGGAGTTCGCTGTGCTCCTGGCGTTTTTATCAGGGTGTGTGGAGCTGCTGATGGGCATATTGCAGCTTGGTGGGTGTTTTTTTATATTCTGAATTTTGCAGTTCGACAAAAAGACTAGATTTCAAACTTGCACTAACTCTACGTTATTAGAGTCCTGTTTTAAAGATTTTTTCTTCATAGTAATTTCAGCCATGAACATGGTTGCTGCTGGTAAAAGTTTTAGAAGACGATGTTGTCTTCACATCCTCTAAGCACCAATAGCCACTTTACTTCTCGGCCCTTTATAAGCAAACAGGGGGTTTTCTAGATAATAATTCCGTCGACTGTGTAGTTGAAGTTGATTCAGACAATAAGTCATTACGTTCAGGAATGCGCTTGTGCATTGTGAAACACTTTAGCAGTTTACATTTCCATTTACAGGAATCATTTTACTAACGACTAGCTGACCAAAGATGAAATAAATTTGGTGATAAGAACTTATATGATTTTCGATGGACTTAATATTGGCCGACAGTAGGTAAGGTACAAGTGTGGGTACAGAATTGGTCGTCTGACGCCCAGGTGGGCAGAAGATATAGTTCATGTCGCGGGAAATGATTTTACGTGGTTGTAATAGATCAGATTAGCGCAGGATCGTGGTGGATAACGGATAGCACCAGCTTATACTCAGTAGTGAGTGGAATCAGGCCATAGGTAGATGATGATGGCAATGGGCAAATAATAGTTTTAATATGACTAACTAAATTGAATTAAAAGAAGACTTTGTTTTAAAAAATGACGTCCACATTTCTACCATTTTTATACCACCATGTTGTTTTTATTTTTTATGATAAGTTACTAACTCCAATCTACTTAGTCACTGTTATATTATTTGTTTGAATTCCTGAAAGAAATATTTTTCTTATCAGACACGCGTAACACTATGACGAAGGCTTTATGCGTGTAGCGGATTCCGATGTCATAATGAAAAGAATATTATTAAAAAGAATACATAATAATTAAAAGAGAGTTAGTCATAGAATGTTATGTGCTTTGTATGAGTCAGTGGCCAACTCTGGTGACGAAGTTTTTAGGCCGCCTTAAAGCCTCCGTGTAGCCGGGACCGACAATTTAACGTGCCCTCCGAAGAACGGAAGCGCTCAGATGAAAATGCCACGGGCGGTCACCCATCCACTTACAGACCGTTTCGAACGTTGCTTAATTTCGTCGATCTATCAATAACGATATGCAAGCAATGCATAGTATGTAGATACTTAGTATTCTGTCTTCAAAATAAAATCTACCCTAAAGTGTATACATTAGAAAAACCACAAAGGACCACATTAATTAGACTATCAGCAATAATTTAAGTTGAATAGCATCTATTAACACGTTAAGTGCGAAGCGAGGCCTAAATCACCCCTGATGCAACTTCCCTGTGGTGCGGCAAGCAAAAAAGTGAATTTCTCTGTCGTGCGAATGGCATAGCTTTGGTTTGGTCCAGTGTAGGAAAGAGATAAATATATATTTGAGATCACTAATGGTTCCGGACTCGGTGGTGTACCTACCTTGGTACCGGATGTCTTAGGCCTCGTGCCGCACTGAATTAATATAATTTTAATGCAGTGCGGAACGAGGCTAAAACGTCCCAATTCCCCCCTGACCTCGTACCGCACTCAACGCGAGCTTCCCGCGACCAGTGTTGTGCATCACGTCGATTGGAGAGATATCCTTTTACAGCGCCGAACATGTCTAAACGATGTCGGAAGAAGTTAATTTTAAAAAACCCAGAAACAGAGCCAAAACAGGTAAGTTCTAATAAGTGTATTTTTAAAGCCCGAGGCAGAATAAATAGGACAGTTTCTTTTCTACTTCTGGTTGCCTTTTTTTTCTATTCTGTGAACCGCATTAAGATTTTCATATACAAATAGAAAGATAAACCTTATGCATAAACCGTAATCCATTATTTTCCAATAATAAGTCTGTAATAGGTGCCTCTTAATGGTATAGAATGGAACGCTTCGTGCGCGAGTCCGACTCGCACTTGGCCGGTTTTTTTTCTTTATGGCGCCTTCAAGCACAATTTAGATTATTTAAAAAGAAATGTATCCTTTGATAGCTTTGTGTTGTTTTGCCAGGTTTTGCCCTTAAAACGATCTAATGAGATATAATTGATCAAAATCGGTCAAGTCGTTGCGTAGTTAAGACAGTTTAAAAACGTCGATATTATTTTTCCCATCACTAATCGCAGCGAAAATTTGCCCTATTTCAGTGCGTTACGAGGTGTATAAGATCCCATATTTTGTTTTGCTAATAATTCCTAAACAAGCCATCAGATCCCGGGGCGACGGTGGATTAGGGTTCATCAATTCACTGTCTATATCAATAAGGACCAAAATTCTCATTTATCTTTGATTTCGCGCCAGAAAATGGATTTTAGTCTGTAAAAGGAGGTGGGGTCTAATAGACCGCGTGTCGCCCTAACGTCTGGTCACGGTACGGGCCGATTATACCTCGTGCCGCAGGAACGGAAAGTATGCAAAAATTGGTGCCGCAGCTAACGTGTTAAAGGTGCAATGGCGCTCATTAGGGGAGGCCTATGTCCAGCACTGCTATAGGCTGATGATGATGATCAAAGTCAAAAAGCATTTTTTAAGTAGAACCGCTGGGATCACTTTGAATCATGTGAATAAAATATTTTAAAAATTCTACATTTTGGCAAGTCAACGTCTGATGATAGGAATACAATACAGACACTAGCTTGAGTTCTACCTTGATCCATTTACATCATTCGTATTTCCTAGGATAAATAATTACTTATGTGAATCACTTCTACTTAGGTAACCTAATTCACAGCTTCAATTAAAACTGCTGTTTTTATAAAGCACGAGAATTACAATTGTCATTGGATGATTGTTTTTTTCACACGATTTTATAAGCTGCAGGTTTTTTAATCTAATTTTCCGCTTTTCCTTTGAATTGAATTTTTTTATACATATTTATTTATTTATTCATCATAAATTAAAACACCTTAACAAAATGAAATCCTTGATGAAACAAAGTGCAATTACGAAAGTGTAGAATAGGTTTAACTTTTATTTCTTAACTATCACCATAGATTATGTTAGGTTGGTACTGACTACCTATCACCGGAACTATGAATTCTATGATAATTATTATCACCTTTTTTACCCTTTTACACATTTTTTAGTCTTCGTAACTTCGCCCATCTCTGACCACATCTGTAGCGCAGTGGTTGAAAGCCCGCTTGTGACGCAAAGGTTGCGGGTTCGATCCCCGCCGCGGGATAAATATAGATTTTACGAAACGCAAAATCCATTGATGCACGGCCGGGATTCGATCCCACGACCTTCGGATTGAAAGTCGAGGTACAACCCCATTCGGCCAACACGGCACTAGCTCGATCGCTCGAAGCTTCGATCAGAAGCAAAGGTTGCAGGCCCATCGCCGCTGTACCCACATTTGTTTCAACGTATGAAAGCTTCGTAAAACGATATCTCCAACATACAAAACCTCAACATACACCAAAACTTGTCTTCATTCGTCATTCCCAGGGTTCCTGATAGACTTCATCAGCGGCCCCGTGTCAGTGGGGTTCACATCAGCAGCCGCCATCATCATCGCCACCACCCAGGTCAAAGACATCCTGGGGCTCAGCTTCCCTGGTGGAAAGTTCCTACAGGTTTGACACTCTTTTGTATTCAAGGTTTTGAAAAACAGAGTAGTATTCTTCGATTCAAGAAGGTGCAATGACTGACTCTCAAAGACTGGATGCGATGGGGTCTTCGCATCCAGTCTTTGAGAGGACTTTGACTGAAAATTTCAACATCACAAGGGTTTGTGATGTTGAAATTTTCAGTCAAAGTCCAAAAATTATCAGTAGGACCTGGGATCACAATAAGGGTCTTAATAGCTAGGGGATTTGTCCCGGTTCCTGACTAATACCCTAATACCTACTGTGATCTAGGGCAATAAGAGGGTAATCGTATATAATAGCACTGTGGTCACATCAAAATTGTCTTGCACTAAACCCAACAAAATCAAAATTTATGGTATTAGGCTGTAACGCTTAAAAATATTTAAAGTGAAGGCCTACATTAACTTTCCTAGCAACCAGATAAATATTATTAGGTTTAAATTAAAGTAAAGTCTGAGTCTAGGTGATGTTCAGCATTTGTAGGTTGTAGATTCGGATACCGCAGAGTTGAACGAGTGGTAAGAGTTAGTTAGTTTGGACACAGCACAGAATATAGAAAAATACACAGCGGACAAGGTCCGACTGTGGTACCAGGATACTCCGCAGGCGCTCCGCAGGAGCCGAGCTCAAAAGAAGGGGCCAGGCCTCCTTCGGTGCTGCACTGCCAAGGGAACGACCTCTCACAGGCCGTTCCAGGGACGACACAAAACGAGAAAATTGGAGCCTTCAGCTGGACCCCGCTGCCAGTGCTCTGGGGGGGGAGACAAGAGAATAGTGTTAAAGAAGTGTTCCTCAAGATAGGAAACCCTAGGGAGTGACGCGTGGCATTGCCTATCGCCGGTATAAAAAGTACCTTGAACGTAGCTTCGGATCCCCGGGAAAGATCCTCTCGGCGGCTCCTTCTGCAGGTGTTAAACGAGGACAGGTTTACTCAGCCATGGGGCTCCGGACACCGGGCTGACGTGACGACTTGACCACGAGGTCCTATTTCCACCAAAAGAACCAGAATTTTAGTTACAGAGCTGGCGAAGCTACGCACAGGTAGATTACTACGATACATACCAGCTGAAGAGGTTCCAGTAAGGATTTATAAGTTCACGAGTAAAAAGTTATCCACTTAGTCCGAGTGTCACAGCCAAAAGAAACAAGCCACGTCCTTCGAAGTACGAAGCAGAGCTTTAGGGATCCCAGCTCCTCCGGTATTGGCTCCCTCCCAAACATGAGGAAGATGTAGCAAGCAATTTCACCCTCTAGTCCGACAGAAACAAGCTCGAACACTCATCGGACCAGACCAGGTCATTCTTCTACCGATCTATTACGCCATTGCGTACTAACAATCCGAAAAACAAAAGAATACAATAAATTTCAACTCGAGACTGATTTACAAAACAACTCATTAATTTGCAGATTCTTGACAGCTTGCAACACCTATACTGTCAACGTGACATGGACATTAGATGTCAATGTCACGCCGTTAGTTCTGACAATTTATTATTTTTTTTATTTTATTTTTTTCGCCTAGCATGAATTTAAACCAGTTACAAGGCTCTCAAAAACAAATAGAGAAAACTCTATCATTTAACCCTACCATATCTATACAGGGAAACCCAGTGGAATATGCCACTGAAGTACGAAACCTAGGTATTGTCATGGATAGTCGTTTACAATTTCAAAACCATATTCTTAATGTAACTAAAAGCTGCTTTTATCGACTCCGGGTCATGTACAAAATTCGGCATCTTATTAGCGAAGATGTTAGAGTTAAATTATGTGAGGCATTGATTCTATCTAGGCTCAACTATGGAGATATTGTTACTGGTCCATGTATGCTGGCTAAAACAAGGAAGCTTGTGCAGCGAGTCCAAAACGCATGCATCCGTTTTTGTTATAAGGTCCCTCCTCGGAGTCATATCACTCCGTATATAAACCAAGCAAAGTTACTCAATATGACTTCCCGCAGGAACCTTCACCTGGCCAGTCTTATTAACTGTCTTGTAAAGCTAAAACACCCGTATTATTTGTTTCAAAAATTAAAATGGCGTCATTATGATGATGAGCATAATGTGCGTAGAGCCAATAGGTTTAAACTTATTACACCATATCATAAGACGCGAGCTTTTGAAGGAAGTTTCCGCTACCAAGCCACAAAATGTTGGAATAACCTACCACCACCACTCAGAATTCCACTAAGCAAAACCACTTTTAAATTAAAATATAAAAAACTTCTCTTACAAGAACAGCTTGGTAGTTCTACGTCAGTATAGCTCTTTTCTCTTTCTTACATACTCACTCACTTAGGTACACAAGCCTCTACTTCTTACATTCACTAAACACATACTCGCCCATACTTACATACACACACTCTTTAAGCACTTACACGACTTGCATCACACTACACGAAACACAGAAATCTCCTCACATTAAAATACACATTCATGTCATACCACCTTAAATTACCGTTTTTGCCTTTTTTGTTTAAATTTTTAGACTCTAGTTATCGCTCCCCTTCTGTCCTTTTCCCTTTCCCTCCAGTTCCCTTCTCCTTCCTACTCCTTATGGGTAAGGCTGAAAAACAGCGTCTGGTTACAAAACCAGACAAATGCTGAGTCCTCACCTATTCAGCAAGCGGACGAACAAAGTAGTATATATTGTTCAAAATGTATTATTTTAGTTTTAGTACCTAGGCACCTTACCTTACCTAAATGTATCAAGTACTCTGTTTTATCTTTGTGTCGTTTCGTTCGTGCTGAATAAATGTATTTTCTTTCTTTCTTTCTTCTTTCTAATCGTCGACTACTGATTCAGACTGATTTGACTACTGATCCAGTCTAACAAGTGTAGGTACTGATTAGGTTTATGCTCTGCACTCATAAATCTAAGAATTGTGGAAGCTGAATTCGTAATAAACGATAAGGTTGTAATTTCGACTTATGAGCCATGCCATAAAATTTTACCGATCATTCATCTACTAAGCACGAGTGTGTTTCGATTAGATTTCTAAGCAAAGGCTTTTCGCATTTTTTACAAGCTCAAATAGCAAATATCGTCACTTTTCTGAGTTTCACACAGAAACCACTCTATCTTCCAGATTAAAATATTATCAGAAGGACAATAATAATTATTGATTCCAACAAAGTGAGAATCTTTTATGAATCCATTTAAATTGCGATATTATTCATTATTCTTATTCACGTTATCTATTAACTATCTATCTTATTCGTTCTTCAATCTAGATCACGGTAGATACCTAGTACAGGCAGCTTTTTTATCGTCTGATTTTTTAAGCGCATAATTCAACTTTTTTTGCTTCAAAAGTAAATGTTTCGTTTTCTATTGACCTTCGAATAGTAACAGGTAGATTGGAATAAGTTAGGTACCTACTATTACTGACTACTTTTTTTAGTAATAGCAGTTCAAGGGTGTGGCAAGCTATAGACAATTTTATGGAAAAAAAAAACTTAAATTGTAGATGATTAATTAATCTTCTGGTTTTATAAGGAGTATTTTCCACCGGCAGGTGTGGCGAGGTATATACGAGCACATAGGAGAGACTCGACTGTGGGACACTGTGCTCGGAGTGACCTGCATAGTGGTGCTGCTGCTGCTACGGGTTCGTTCTTTGAGGTTTAAAATACAATTTCAGCTTAGACATGCATGCCACTGGGTAAAGTGGAGGTAATGGAAGGAGTTCTTTGTCTAGCCAAGCAGTGGAACACAAACGATAATTACCTAATGTTACAGGGATAGGAGCCAGTATGCCTTCATCCCATAAGATCAAAACAAATGGACTTATGTGTGTGTTGGCTATTGGCTTGCAGAAACAGTCGTGATCATGTTTGATTTTGTTTTGTGTGTTGGCTTCGGCTTCACGCATTCCTATCAAAGGTCTTGGCTCTAAGATGTCCTGTCCCGAAATATTCCTATAACAAACATAAAAGTTATGTTATCATAAAATCAGCACCCAACTGGATGCTGGGTAGGTAAGCCTAATGCCGGCCACACACGATCAAGTTTACCGTCCAGTCTGCAGCGGACTGGATGCGGTGTCCAGTAAACTTGACGGTGTATTGGGATGGGTGTGCATGACAAGCGAAAAAGAACTTCGTTCTGCCGACTTGATCAAGTTTGCAGCGCTGCAAACTGGACGGTAGACTGGATCGTGGGTGGCCGGCATAATCCATCAAAAATAAACATCCCAGGTCAACTGCAGCGTTTAATCTCCTTGTAAAGATGTAAGGTCTGTTCCAGAAAGTGAAGGACATCAAGGTGTCGGAGAGCGCGGGGGCGGGCGCGGGGGCGGGGCGCGCGCGCGGGCTGGCCGCGCAGGCGCTGTGGTTCCTGTCCACCACCAGGAACATCCTCGTGGTGGTGCTGTGCTCCGCGCTCGCGTACTACTTCGACACGAGGCAGCAGGCACCCTTCGTGCTCACTGGTCAGTAGATAAGTCTAGATGGGGTTGTGTGAGGCTTCTGTTCTGTGGGTTCTGTTCTCCGGTACTGGGTACAGGCAACTTCAGCATCACCAATCGGTAACTCCCCTAATAAGGTGGTTTGAACTGGGAGATTATTAGTTGGTGACGCTGTCCGTACCTCATCTTGTTCTATTGGCTCTGAAGGTGAGGGACTATTCTTGATCATTTCGGCCCGAAACATTATGGCGGAGATACTCGAATAAGTCTTGGACAACCAGCAGCATCCCGACACCTTTTCAAGTTACTGATTATACCTACTCGTAATCAACCTTGTTAGAGTAGCGAGAAAGCGCAGCTGCTGTAAGTCAATTTTCGAGATGGGACACAGGTCATGCTTGCATGAGCTATAAATAGTTTTTTTCAGGTCTGGGTGTAGTGTAACCTTATGATCAGAATCAAAATTAATCATGGGGTATAGAGGCATAATTTACCCCAAACTTGGTAATTATGAATGAATGATTGAATGAAAATACTTTATTGTACAATGCACACCTTCATTATGTTTCTTTAACAAACTGACATCCTGTTGTGTGCATAAAAAATCATCAAAAATCCATGGTTGTTTCCAGGTGAAGTGAAGCCAGGTCTACCATCAATATCCGCGCCTCCGTTCTCCGCAACAGTCGGCAACCACACGTACACCTTCGTGGAGATGACGTCCACTTTGGGATCAGCCATATTTGTGGTGCCTCTGCTCTCTATCCTGGAGAACATTGCCCTGGCTAAGGTGTTCTGTGAGTATAGTTCAGGAGTTCAAAATGGGTTTAGACAGAAATCGAGCTACTTTATCAAATACGACATGGACATACTGGATCCTAACTACCTATCTATAAATCTATAACCCCATTCAATGGGACTGGTCCTGTGGAGTCCTGTGCAAAATCATTTATAGAAAGCGTATTCCTATCCTACGAATCTAATCCAAACGATATGTGAAAATTTGTTAATATTGGTGTAAAATATTCAAAACAACGACCTACGGATGAGCGGGACAAACTGAACTTGGCTGGACTGGCTTCCCAATAAAATAAAGCTAGGCACCAAACTAGAACCCCTACTGTTTCACCTGTTTCACTATCTAGTTTTTAAGACTGATTCTGTCCCAGCAATTCTAATATAGAAACACTTTTTAACTTCTATCAGCTGAAGGCAAATACGTGGACGCGACCCAGGAGATGATAGCCCTGGGGCTGTGCAACCTGGCCTCCTCCCTGGTGGACTCCATGCCGGTGTCGGGCGCGCTGTCCCGGGGGGCTGTCAACCACGCCTCGGGGGTCGCCACCACCGCCGGGGGGCTGTACACCGGGGCCTTGGTACTGCTGGCGTTGCAGGTACGTTGTAGGACTGGACTTCAACAGCATTTCCAGGATGCATTAAGGTTTTCTTCTCCTCCTTCATTCAATTATTTTATGGAAAACCACTTGGGCATATTACCTAATTCGTCAGAAGGTCGTCGGATACGATAACAACCCGATGAGTTACAATGGGTCAGTTCCAATATCGAATTATCTTTTCGATGATTTGGATGCATCGAGTCGATGCCATGCATGCATCCAATTTGAATTCTGACTCTAGTCTTTGTTTCATAAGACTGTATGCCCTTTTATAACTATGCTTTTTGTATTTCAGTACTTCACGCCATACTTCTTCTACATTCCCAAGGCGTCGCTGGCCGCCGTCATCATCGCCGCCGTCGTCTTCATGATGGAGCTGCATGTCTTCAAACCTATTTGGAGAACTAAAAGTAATTTTCAATGAAAATAGAGGATGAAATCGGGTTTTGGAATCATGACAAAAACTTCTGAAGCTCCCCACCCAGCGCTGATATGCACCGCTCGCAGTATTCCATACGTTTATTTTCGACGCCCACGTTTTTATAAAGTCCTTGACATCGCTTTTTTTGATAGGAATCTCGACGAAACGGTAAATACCTATACACAATATTATAGGTCCTTTTTGAACTTTAAGTCAAAGTCAAAAAGCACCAATTGATTGATTAAGACCTGCTGAAGTCACTAAACTTGGAAGACTAGGTCAGGACTTTAGGCTAGGTAGATTCTCTTCCTCTCATCAATAGCCGCGTACTGCCTGAGCGAGCAGCCTCAAGCATTTGCCTCAGGCGTTTGCCTCGCAACGTTTACCGCAAGCCAGAGCGTGCGTTTGCAGCGGGCGAGGCACGACCTGACTGACCGAGGATTTGCCGCGGGCGGCTGACTCGTGAGACTGCTCGCTTCAGTCCGTACGCGGCTATTGTGAAGAAAGCTAGGCTCCCCAGCAGCTAAGTCATCAAACTAATCTTTATGAGTTTGACGTTTGTCATCCTAGAGCTGGACATAATCCCGGCGGTGGTGACGTTCCTGTCGTGTCTGCTGCTGCGACTGGAGCTGGGCATAGTGATCGGCATCGCCGTCAACCTGCTGTTCCTCCTGTACGCTTCTGCCAGGCCGGCTGTGCACGTGACCAGGGATGTGGTGAGTGAAGGAGATTATTCTTTCAGATTATTGAAGCCAACTTGCCAACTACCGTCCTGAAACAAAATAGCATTTTTCATCTAATTAGTAAAATATTTTAATTGATTGCTAGTAGATTATAAACGTGAAAACCTGTTATTGGCTTTCTGCTTCTATCTAAGTGATATATTAGTTATTGTAGCTGTTGGTTTTCCTTTAAATAAATAAATTAGTGTAGATCAACGGATCTAGGCATCCTCGTGATCAATTGAGAGACAATTGGACTAAATAGTTTGACTACGTGAAAGAACCGGAACTTAGCCGGTTCGATGAAAGGTATGTCATCTGGGTCCGTAGGTATCAGAAGGACAAACTAGCTAAACAACTAACATCACGAATGCCTAGATTCATTAGCCGTAGTGAACGTCTGCGCCTGCAAACCACAAATTCTGTGCCACAAACCTGCACAGCTAACCTCTCCAGTGGACCGTAGCGTAGCGTGTATGTTCTACATACATTTGGGGGTAGGTGGAATTCCCTCAATTAACTGCAAAGAGGGAGATCTCACCTCATCCAAGGTCGACACCATCCGGTCCACTTATCTTGCCTTGGGCCTTTCGGCCGACAGGTTGATGTTGGATAGTTCTATACAGGCCGAAAATTCTGTCACTTGCGCGATCTAGGATTCAAATCTTGTATGAGAGTAGCGTGCCAGCGCTTTCTAGCGGTATACCTAGTTAGATAACTAGACATCTTAGTTGTGGCGATATTGGATAGAGGTCGCCACAGACGCTCAGCGTCTCATGTGATTGTCTTTCCAGTCATCAGACGGTGTGGAGCACGTGGTGGCCCGCGTGGACCGCGCGCTCGCGTTTCCCGCGGCCGAGTTCGTGCGGCGCGCGCTCCGCAAGGCGGCGCCGCCCGGCACGCCGCTCGTCATCGACGCCACGCACGTGCACGCCGCAGACTTCACCGCCGCTAAGGTAACAACGAACCTCCTCTCACTACTATGAAAAACCAGAATATAGGTACTTTTGCGATATTGAAAAGCATTTTTTTCATTCATGAACCTCTATGCCCAGGGCATCAAGTCGTTGATCGAAGACTTCCACGCGCGAGGCCAGACGATAATCTTCTACAACGTGAAGCCGTCCATAGTGGGCGTGCTGCGCGGCGTGAGGCCGCGGGAGTTCCTGCACTGCGCCTGCCGCGCCGAGCTCGACGCGATGTTACTGCGGGCACACGTGTGAGTCTGTTGTCTGTTCCTGCACTGCGCCTGCCGCGCCGAGCTCGACGCGATGTTACTGCGGGCACACGTGTGAGTCTGTTGTCTGTTCCTGCACTGCGCCTGCCGCGCCGAGCTCGACGCGATGTTACTGCGGGCACACGTGTGAGTCTGTTGTCTGTTCCTGCACTGCGCCTGCCGCGCCGAGCTCGACGCGATGTTACTGCGGGCACACGTGTGAGTCTGTTGTCTGTTCCTGCACTGCGCCTGCCGCGCCGAGCTCGACGCGATGTTACTGCGGGCACACGTGTGAGTCTGTTGTCTGTTCCTGCACTGCGCCTGCCGCGCCGAGCTCGACGCGATGTTACTGCGGGCACACGTGTGAGTCTGTTGTCTGTTCCTGCACTGCGCCTGCCGCGCCGAGCTCGACGCGATGTTACTGCGGGCACACGTGTGAGTCTGTTGTCTGTTCCTGCACTGCGCCTGCCGCGCCGAGCTCGACGCGATGTTACTGCGGGCACACGTGTGAGTCTGTTGTCTGTTCCTGCACTGCGCCTGCCGCGCCGAGCTCGACGCGATGTTACTGCGGGCACACGTGTGAGTCTGTTGTCTGTTCCTGCACTGCGCCTGCCGCGCCGAGCTCGACGCGATGTTACTGCGGGCACACGTGTGAGTCTGTTGTCTGTTCCTGCACTGCGCCTGCCGCGCCGAGCTCGACGCGATGTTACTGCGGGCACACGTGTGAGTCTGTTGTCTGTTCCTGCACTGCGCCTGCCGCGCCGAGCTCGACGCGATGTTACTGCGGGCACACGTGTGAGTCTGTTGTCTGTTCCTGCACTGCGCCTGCCGCGCCGAGCTCGACGCGATGTTACTGCGGGCACACGTGTGAGTCTGTTGTCTGTTCCTGCACTGCGCCTGCCGCGCCGAGCTCGACGCGATGTTACTGCGGGCACACGTGTGAGTCTGTTGTCTGTTCCTGCACTGCGCCTGCCGCGCCGAGCTCGACGCGATGTTACTGCGGGCACACGTGTGAGTCTGTTGTCTGTTCCTGCACTGCGCCTGCCGCGCCGAGCTCGACGCGATGTTACTGCGGGCACACGTGTGAGTCTGTTGTCTGTTCCTGCACTGCGCCTGCCGCGCCGAGCTCGACGCGATGTTACTGCGGGCACACGTGTGAGTCTGTTGTCTGTTCCTGCACTGCGCCTGCCGCGCCGAGCTCGACGCGATGTTACTGCGGGCACACGTGTGAGTCTGTTGTCTGTTCCTGCACTGCGCCTGCCGCGCCGAGCTCGACGCGATGTTACTGCGGGCACACGTGTGAGTCTGTTGTCTGTTCCTGAACTGCACCTGCCGCGAAATTATCTACCTACCTGAGTATTTAACTAGAATACCTACCTTAGTACTTACCTAACTACCTGCCTAATGATCACCTAGTAGTTTTTAGGGTCGGTTCATATCTGACGGAAGATGCGTCGCGTATTATCGGTCGCGTAACGCCAGAACAGACAATTATATGAGAAAACATTCGACCTTTCACACTTAACCGATGATACGCGATGATGATAAACAAAGACTGCTGAATACGATCGACGCATCTTCCGTCAGATGTGAACCCACCCTGAATAGAGTATTTTTTCGTTCACAGAGCAGTGTCATCAGGGACGGCATAAAGGATCTCCTGTACCCCGTGACAGACAGACAGTATTAGCTTTACTATGTATTTATAATATTAAGCATTTGTATGTAGATAATGCAGCTGCAATGTCGAACTCAAAGAGTGAATAAAATGTTGGTTACCGAAATTTTGTTTTCAATTATTGCCATTCAAAGATTTTTTTAATTGCCCGGATTGGATAAAACCGTGGATAAAACAATCAGGCACACGTTCGCTGACTTGAATTTAAGATCATTGACGTATTATGTAAGCAACCAACCTAAAAAATGCCTACAAGCTTACCGTAGGTGCCGTAGGTACTAGTACCTACCTATTGCTTGATAAGTCCTAAATGTTTATCGTGAAAACTTATAGGTAAGTACCTACCTACCTACTTATCACAAGTACCTACAGACCTAAGGTAGGTAATTGGCTTTCTTATAGGTTATACCTACCTACCTAATACCCTAATACTTAGGTACCTAATTACATAACCACGTACTTATTTAATTTGCTTTGTAGGTAAGTACCTACTACTTACCTACGTAGCTGTTAGTTTTCCTATAGTAGGTAAGTAAAGTAAGTTCGTATGAGTCAGTGGCCAACTCTAGTGACGGAGTTTTTAGGCCGCCTTAAGGCCTCCGTCATGGCTTAACGACTTAAATAGCCGGGACCGACAATTTAACGTGCCCTCCGAAGCACGGAAGCGCTCAGATGAAAATGCCACTGGCGGTCACCCATCCTCTTACAGACCGTTTCGAACGTTGCTTCGACGATCTATCAAGAACGACTAAGCAAGCACGACCACGAGCGCTTATAGTAGGTAGGTAGGTACCTAGGTACCTACCTATCTAAATAAATAAAATACTCGTAAAATACCTAGGTAAGTAGGTAGGTACTTTAGGTCCTAATTCTGATTTCCGTAGTCCTAACTTAACCTACACAGTAGAATCAGTTTCATTATTCAAGTTCCATGGAATTGCACCCCAACCCAAAGAGGGTGGAACGCTCTGGAATCCACTCGCAAACGAAACAAGGCCGCGTTTACACGCTGCCAAGTCTCGGCGGGTTTTTTCAGTTCAGATAAGGTAGGTAAATGTTTGATATTCTAAATTCAGTAGGTCCGGACCTACTTACCTATACCTACTAACTACCTAATGTAGTTGTAAACTAACTGTAAACTACGTAATGTAGGTACTAAAGATTATCAATTGCAGCTAAAAGAAATCTTTATTTAAGTACTTTGACTAGGTAGGTACCCACGTCAACCACATATAAAACCAAATCGTCCAAGTCCTCGTAAATCCTAAAAGAACATTTAAAATAGAAAACAAAAAATTCAGACAAAATAGTGAAATAAACAATTAAGTACTTAAACAACTAAGTAGGTACAAAATAACAAACTAGGTAGGTACCTACCTAAATTCAATACCTTCCTACCTATATCTTACTCTGTGACCTATATAGCCACAGTAGGTTAAAATACATAATTATGTAATTTACGAATCCTCAACTTGTTTCTCGCGCTTGCCTAGTGTAGGTAACTTTGGCACGTCTGTGGGCAGTAAACAAGTGTAAACGCGGCAGCATCACGAACACGAACAGCTGATAACATAAATAAACAAAACCATTCTCTTTCTCAGTCCCACTCGTGTCATATTTGTATGACACTTTCTCTTTCTAACCTTTACCTGTTCTAGAAACATGCTCTCGATTCATCCAGATACTTCGACAAAAGTGATACCCGTTTCATAAAACAAATTTACCCGAAAAGTATTTATTTACCCACAGACTATTTTTACAGCTTTATATACACTTGTGCCCTTCTCTAAGTTAAGTCGCACTAGGTTAACGCCTTAGATAATAAATAAAATATCTGTAATGTTAGCTTAAGTTGTAAATAAATGAATGACATAGGTAGTAGCTAGGTAGGTATAGTTTTTCTTCTAGAAAGAAAAAAAAATGTTGAAGTTACACAATTAATAGAAGTAACTACCAACTTACATACATAATCAAGTTAATATTTAATAGTTGCTTACCTACAATTAATGATCCCCATATAGAAATCCCGAAACCTGAAAAAAAAGCAAAAACTTGGTTTATGTTTTAGATGAAGTACAATTAACGTCTGCCAACGACTTCACTCGCATTCTACCTCCCAATATTTTTTAAAACTTATTCCTACTATAAATGTTAATTTTCTGTGTTATATGAATTTGTTACCTGTTTGTTTTTCGATAAAAATAAAATAAAGTTAATATTTTACGTGATCACTTCAGTAAAATTAGCAGCAGGTACAAAATTTGTTAAAAGTAATTATACTAATGTATCTGAAGACTTAATTTTTAATTTAGATGTTAATTTGTTATACCTACTTACATAAATAAATTTAAATCACTACATAAACTTCATAAGTTAATCTCGTAAAATCTCCCTAAAACTTGGGAAGTTTTCTACGTGGTCGCACACGTTTTGAGAGTGACAGAGATAAAGAATCTTTCTTTTTCACTCACTCTGCTCTCTTATTGGCCGGTCTCAAATTGCTTTCTAGAACACACGAGGAACCGCGCGCGCTGATTGGCTGAATCTAGTAAGGGGTAGAATATTCTCGTTTTCTATTCGTTTCATATATAAAAGCGGCGCTCGGCGGGAAAGCAGTATAATTCGAAACACGAAGCTAAGTGAACAAGTGAGTTCGGTACTAACCGAAGCATTTAACGCTACTACAAATCTACGAACAATTCTACCGAGTGTTTATTTCATCGAGTGAATTAAAGAAGAAACAATGCCAGCTATCGGAATTGATCTTGGAACTACCTACTCCTGCGTTGGAGTGTGGCAGCACGGGAATGTGGAGATCATCGCCAACGACCAGGGCAACAGAACCACGCCATCATACGTCGCCTTCACGGACACCGAGCGACTCATCGGCGATGCAGCGAAGAACCAGGTCGCCCTGAACCCCAGCAACACTGTCTTCGACGCGAAACGGCTCATCGGAAGGAAGTTCGACGACCAGAAAATCCAGGCGGACATGAAACACTGGCCCTTCAAGGTTGTCAATGACTGCAGCAAACCGAAAATTCAAGTCGAATTCAAAGGTCAGACAAAGCGATTCGCACCTGAGGAGATCAGCAGCATGGTGCTGACGAAGATGAAGGAAACCGCTGAGGCTTACCTAGGAACATCAGTAAGGGACGCTGTCATCACAGTACCAGCTTATTTCAACGATTCTCAGCGTCAAGCGACTAAAGACGCCGGCGCCATCGCTGGTCTGAACGTCCTCCGCATCATCAACGAGCCCACCGCTGCAGCACTGGCCTACGGTCTCGACAAGAACCTCAAAGGCGAGAGGAATGTTTTAATTTTCGATCTGGGCGGCGGTACCTTCGATGTCTCCATCCTCACCATCGATGAGGGGTCCCTCTTTGAAGTGAAAGCGACGGCGGGAGACACGCATCTCGGAGGCGAGGACTTTGACAACCGGCTCGTTAACCATCTCGCCGATGAGTTCAAGAGGAAGTACAGGAAGGATCTGCGGTCCAACCCGCGAGCGCTTCGAAGACTGAGAACTGCAGCGGAGCGCGCCAAGCGAACCTTATCATCGAGCACGGAAGCCACCATTGAAATCGACGCTCTCTATGAAGGTGTGGACTTCTACACGAGAGTATCTCGCGCCCGCTTCGAAGAACTGTGCTCGGACCTCTTCCGAGGAACCCTGGTACCTGTAGAGAAGGCCTTGAACGACGCGAAAATGGATAAGAGCCAAATCCATGATGTCGTTCTCGTCGGAGGCTCCACTCGCATCCCGAAAGTCCAGAACTTACTTCAGAACTTCTTCTGCGGTAAGCAGCTGAACCTCTCAATCAATCCTGATGAAGCCGTCGCTTACGGAGCGGCCGTACAAGCGGCGATCTTGAGCGGCGACTCTCACTCCAAGATTCAGGACGTTTTACTAGTCGATGTCTCGCCTCTTTCGCTGGGTATCGAAACCGCCGGTGGAGTGATGACGAAAATCATCGAACGCAATTCGAAGATCCCCTGCAAGCAGAGCCAGACCTTCACCACCTACTCGGACAACCAGCCGGCTGTCACCATCCAAGTCTACGAAGGCGAGCGGGCGATGACGAAAGACAACAACCTGCTCGGCACGTTCGATCTGACCGGCATCCCGCCTGCACCGAGAGGAGTACCTAAAATCGACGTGACCTTCGACATGGACGCGAACGGAATCCTCAACGTCTCGGCCAAGGAGAACAGCACCGGTCGCAGCAAGAACATCGTCATCAAGAACGACAGAGGACGACTATCCCAGGCAGAGATCGATCGAATGTTGTCGGAAGCTGAACGTTACAAGGAAGAAGACGAGAAGCAAAGACAGCGAGTGGCGTCGAGAAACGCGCTGGAGTCTTACATCTTCAGCGTGCGGCAGGCGCTCGACGACGCCGGAGACAGACTGAGCGAGCAGGACAAGTCCGTAGCGAAGAACGCGTGCGATGACGCGCTGCGGTGGCTCGACAACAACAGTTTGGCGGAGAAGGAGGAGTATGAAGACAAGCTCAAAGATATCCAGAGAGTTTGTTCGCCGGTGATGAGCAAGATGCACGGAGCGGGCAATGCTGGCGGGCCTGGGGGCATGTCCGGCGGTGGAATGGGTGGTATGCCCGGAGGCATGGGCGGTATGCCTGGTGGAATGGGCGGTATGCCTGGTGGAATGGGCGGCATGCCCGGAGGCATGGGTGGAATGCCCGGAGGTTTCCCTGGAGGTATGCCCGGCGGAATGGGCGGCATGCCAGGCGGTATGCCCGGTGGCATGGGCGGCATGGGTGGAATGCCCGGATACCCTGGATACCAAAGAAACAATGGACCCACAGTGGAAGAAGTTGATTAGATCTCTTCAAAGTTAATACTCTATAATTAGTATTATGTGCCAAGACTGATTTAATTTTAATTTTGTTTGTTCCTACATTAGTGATTGAATAAAGATAGAACTTATGTTATACACTTTGTTTTACTCATAAGTATAGAAGTACGCACCCCAATTATTGATTAGGAAGTCTTGATAAAATGTAGCTAGGTGGGTAGGGTAGTGGACACTAGTAGGTAGGTAGGTAGGTACCTTAACCAAGTAAAGACCAGTTAGACCTTACAAAGAACAAAAGGAAGGCACTACAATAGCCTCTATTGTAGGTAACTGTAGTATCTGTAGGTATTAAATGTCAGACAGGTTTTTTATGAAAAGGCAATGCCTTGCATTGTTGAGTCTCTGTAGGTAAAGTGCTTTTACACTGACACATAAGGTAGGTATCTGAGTCGTCAGAATACAATATTAGCGGCCTTACAAATAAACGGTGTCATTTTCTGTGTAAACTGCCAAAATGTGTGGATAATCTTAGTTTATATTAAGAAACTAGCAAACCCAGCGAACTCCGTTTCGCCACCAGATTTTTCCTGAATTTTCTTTTCTATAAACCTCACGGAGCCCGAGACCTTTCCAACGAATGCAAAACCGTGGAAATCGGTTCGTGCGTTCTGGAAGGAAAACCCGACTTATTTTTATATAGTAAGTTAACTTGGACACGTTTATTAGCTGCTAGACTAAAATGCTGTTCTGAAACAGCAAAGAAATCCAAACTATCATCGCTAAGCTCAAGCCTGATAATCGTGACAATCTATGGGCGCCCGGGATGTAGGTACCTACCTACATGATGCAGAGCATTCAGGAGCAGGAGTTATTCAATAGATCACCATGATCAATTTCTTTGAAGCGCACGTAGAAACCATTTTAAGAAAATCCTTTTCAATTATTATTTTTACACCGTCCCTTTCAAAAATTTTAATTCTTCCAAGGAGTCTCCTGCGCCACAGGCTTGCCTTTTGAACTAGTAAATGAAAGTATCTAGGGAAAATAAAACAAGCAATCGGAGATTAATCAAATGTATTATTACATTCCCAACGCACCGGCCACAGCCTGCTCGCTCGCGTCTTACAAAACTTTGGTTACACTACGATACATATTACCTAGTAGCCTAACATCCATTAGTCTATCCATGCACCTTCGCACCGCTAAATTACATTTAAATAGTGCTCTGTTCAACTTGAGAAGACACCTCTATGAAACCTCGACGTATACTGTAACTTTTTAATACAGTAATCGCGTGGCATTGAACGCGTTTAAATGCCAACCAACAAGTCAATGTTACACTTTGATAGAGAAAATCTTGTTTTGGCACGATAATCCCCTAAAGTTAAATAAATTCAGCATGTTCTCTTTACGTTGTCTAAGCTAGGAGCCAGATTTTAAAGATCATAGATTTATTATTAAAAGGGGTCTTTTCACAACAATGTCACATTTTATCAAAGAATGGGATAGAGATGGCGCTACTTCTCAAGTTGGGCAGAGCGAGATAACTAATACAAGGTGCATTAGCACCGAACAATCCTTGAGCAGTAAAAATTACATATTTCATCCGTCAAAAGTGCTGGAAATGTCTACGTAAACTGAGCAGGAAGTGTGGAGCCTAGACTTAGTCGCTTTCATACACTGGAAATAGGCTCGACTGAATGTCTTAGGGATCAGTTGTGCACGTTACTTGTTCTTAAGGTTTAGGAAGACAGACGAAAGAGATCAGTAAACTATGACGTGGTAAATTCGAGTAGTCTCATCAATAGATGTCACTCCGAGTCTGACGTTTGGCCTACTTTGTAAACTAAGCCCTGAGCCCCTTTTGGCAATCTATGAGCAAACTGCTAGGGCAGCTATACATCAAACAAAACGAGATCTTTTTAATAATGTTCTTCAACCGTTCAATCTTAGAGTTCGGTATAATGTATACCTGCCCTAAGAGTAGTTACAAAGGCATAGGGTAATGAACACACAGACAACGTTTACATTATTTGGCATTGCATACATTGGACACAAACCTTACACTATACGATATGACACATTAAAAGTTCTAAATAAAAATTTGCTTCGCACAAGTCAACAATTAAAATATAATTATAATATGAATAATCACAAAATTAAACTAAATAGGATTTAAGCGATCAGTGTGAGAAGACTAGCACTAACCGATAGTTAATCTTTAAATTAAATTAATTTATACAGTCTCTTACCACAGATAATACAAGGTGGAAGGGACGTTATAAAATTTAAATCTAAAGCCAAAATAAGAGTATTCAAGATAATTGTAAATAAAATCACTTTCAATCACATCATAACCGAAATAAAAAGTACTAATGTAACATTAATAACCACATGGGAATTACTCGCCAATAAAATATCTATAGACAATTTTCTTACTCGGACATTTACATACATACATAAAATCACGCCTCTTTCCCAAAGGGGTAGGCAGAGACCACGGATCTCCACTCGCTACGATCCTGACATACAACTATTTTCTTATGTATAAGAAAATTGTCTATCGATGAATATTCTTATCGATGTTTTCCCGTGTTACGTCTAGTACACATGGAGAATGTATGTGACTGATAGAAACGAATAGACAGTTCCACAGTACCTTACATTACAAGTTGATCTACCTTTACTAAACTTACATTAATTTATATAAATGCAATACAATCTCGTAGCGTGATGTGTACGTAACGGAGACCTAACAACTATAGCTGGTATTGAAGTCTGACAAACCCACAAACTTATTCAAAAATGTGTATAAATCAATCTAGAGTCGCCACGAAAGTCTTGCGGAATTTATCAGAACTTTCGAAAAACACTAGCGCCACTCTGAAAATACTTCTTTTCGTGGCGCAAAATCTAAGTTTATTCATTTCTTCTTTATGGCTACTGCAACTTCAATTGTCAGTTCTGTCAGTGTCAGATTCATGCTAGTTCCGTTATAGAGTGCCACAAACTTATCTGAACCGCTGAGGCGCTGTTATCGCATTTAGTGTTGGCAGAAAAATACATATTACAGTAGAATTCGTTAGTTCCTCTTTTGGCCACCGGTCTAAAAGTTTGTGGCACTGTAAAGAGAATAACAAAAATGTCTTCCGTCTTTTTGCTGAAGATCTAACATTGCTGTCATTGTGTCATCAGACTTCAAAACCAACTTCGCTTTTCCACAATGTCTTTTACACAATGTATTGTATGAAAAACGAGTGCCTACATACTTACAGCTAGAACTACTTAAGATTAACTAAACAATATCTCAGATTCAATAGAAATTGAACTATTTTTGAAATCAAACAGGTTTTGTGCGGTTAATCACTTTCCGCCATCTTACTTTAAACGAAATTACATTTTCATTCATTTTAATATGAAAACACATACAAATTTATATAATTTAACTTTTATAACAAACGCGCCAGTAAGATGTGTAATAAATGTAAAATCATTTAAAGCCAAAAGACCAAGGGGTCGATAAAAATCTTAATTTATTCATTGAGCCGAAGAAATCGAAATATTCTAAAAGAACAGTCGCTATTGTGGCAGTTACTGTGTTATTCCACTCATTTTACCCGACCATTTTCTATGCAGTTTAGTAGAGGAAAAGCTAGACATTTGAAAGATTTAATTACCAAAATAAATTTTACTGTTATTTCTACTTTCTAGACACATCATGTAACGACTATTTGTATTTTTCTTGCATTACTGGTTTTATATCTATCAAGGACGATTTTTTATAATCTACAAGACATTGAATTACTCAATCAAATCTAAATAAACTTTTAACAGTGACTACTCATTTGTAAAATCGATATTCCGGATTTGAACCACTTCAGAAAGTTTAACAACGAATTTCTAGATACATTTTACTAACTCAAATTCTCGAATGACTAAACTCTCTTCATAAACTCACAACGAAGAAAAACCTACATTCAAGTAAAGACTAAAGTACATACGTACCTTATAGCCAACTATTTATTCTTTCTGTACCAAAAAATTAAAGAAAATCAACTAAAATCAGATAAAACGAATTAGTAGTGTTAACTTTGAAAAGTAGCTAAAAACAAACGTATCATGAAGTTGAGAATCTTCTATTGAGCCTTCTTTAAACTAATATCTCTCTCTATTTCGCTTCCCTATACATTCGTTACCTATTCAAGAAAGCGCCACCTACATTCATTTGTTGACAACTCTCAATAACTAGGTGGCGCCACTATCGACAAAAAAACACCATGATTGCTTGAATAGCTACAATGAGTTTCAGCTTTTCATTTCAGCTTTTTTTCATAGAGCCTTCTTGAACAGAGTAAATCAGATCCAACATTATGGCCAATCAAATTTATGGCTTACTTGTATTACAATAAGGTTGTATTGACATTATGGCCTGTGGATTTTGTTGTACGTGTTAGTACTTCAGTAGTTCCTCTTCTATCTCGGTGAGCGGTAGTTTACTGTCTATCACTGGAAAAGAAAAAAATACAGTTAAATATGGAGTCAATTATCACCTTGACGACCTCTGTGGCGCAGTGGGTGAAAGCCCGCTTCAGACGCAGAAGGTTGCGGGTTCGATCCTCGCCACGGGATAAATGTTTGTATGATCTGCAAACATCTCGGGTCTGGGTATTTCTATGTATAAATTATGGTTCCCATAGTACAAGCCATGCTCAGTTTGGGGCTAGATGATGCTGTGTGAAATTGTCCAGCATTATTTATATTATTATATTATCAGGGCTAATTTCTGACTGGGGAATCTCACTGAGTAATTAGGTATCACAATCAGTTTTTAGATGTTTTAAAATGTGTTTGCAAGACCAGGTTAATATAACAATAGCTAAAAGAAACTGATTGTAAAAAAAAATTACCCACACACAGAACAAGTCTAGATAATCATAATTACAGTTTATGTAGAATACCACGTAATAACGATGAAAGCGCCATCTAGCCGCATGACCCTTTTAGCGTTTGAATGGAAGTATTTCTGCGATATACCCAAGCTTACGAATTAATATTCCAATATTCATAGATATTAAATTTTGTAGCATAAACACGTCAAAATACAGATTAAAATACCACCAGAATTCCATAAATATAGCGCACTCAAAACCAATCACCTGTACAAAACACTTCTACCTTTTTAAAGAAAATATGTGAATATTTACAGTGAACAGACAATTTGCTCCGTTTGCTCGGCCGCAAAACAAACTACAGAAAATAGTTCCCAACCAGTCACACTACTTACAAATTCAGAACTAATAAGTAAAACATTATGTTGTACAGTACGTTCAATGGATCTAGGCATTCGTAAAGCCGTTTAGATGCGCAGAGGACAATTTTGTATAAAAAATCATCTATTGCCTAGATTCGTTAAGTGTACTGGAGGGTTAATATACATTTTTATTTTCTGACAATATTTGAACTGCAAAGACAAAGAAACATAATTTGTATGTGTAATGGCGACGCTTATCATCTCTCGCTTACACACTAATGTCTGTGCAGTCACTAAGCGAGAGAACATGATAAGTTGTGACATTTCTAAAATGAACCGGGTTATGCGAAATTGCAATACAAAACTGCCACGAAAGAAACATAAACATGCACCCCCTTAAAGGTAAAACGAGTTATGTCTGGTTGGGAACTTATAACCCCAAGCAAAAGTACCTAGTGATCCAGCAGGTTAGGAAGTTTAGAAGTAGTAGTAATACTCGCTTCGCTGTCGGCCGCGCCTTTCGAACACGGCTCGGGGCACGCTACGGATTAGTTTATGTTAGTAACGGTTTCATTCACATCTTGACTTCACCCACAGCTATTAGTGTCAAAATTGGGTATTTTGGGAATTTTAATGTCCAAAATCCCCTTTGAAGCTTGAAGCTCTTGACGCTACGGATTTTGACGCTAAAATTATCCCAAAATCCCCTTCATCTTGGTCCACGGTTTTGTGATAAACATGTTTATGATTTGTAATTTGGTGTCCTTCTGGTTTCCAGCATACAAGTCAGAAATTCGTCTAAACTAGAAAATGTATCTATTCTAATGTGAAGTGTTCGTGGCATTACTCACGTTGGTCCGGGATAGTAGTATGGTGGGGGTCGCTCGTACTCCGTAGGTCCGTGGTACCGAGGGGGTCCTTCTTCCCAGTGCCTGCAACCAACGCGCCCGCTACCGTCACCGTGTACGTGCAACCTTACTGCTCACGCAATAAGGTCCACAATCGCTTAGAGATTTGCAAACATTTTGGTGCAAAAGTAAAACCAAATGACATTTGTGTGAATTCGTAAAAACCTTTAGGAGTCAACTTTTGAGAGTTGATACAACAATCTTTAAAAGTATGACTATCTGAAGATTATCTATAATGAACTGTTTTATTTTTGGAATAACTATGTGCGTAAGCTGTGGCGCCAATGCGTATGTGGATATTGTGAATGCACTTTAAATATAATATGAACTTAAAAACAAAAGTGCATTTCAAAAGAACACACCAAAATGGATTTAATGCACAGTACTGCCGTCGAGTGAAGGACGCTCTAAACTTCAAACAAACAGCTGCGCAGAATGCAGTAATATAAATTTTGAATCGGAGGGTAGTCTGGAAGGAAATAAGAGTTGATACTACCCCCGCAGATCGTCCTTCCTTCGCAGGCTATCCTGTAATAGATGTCGTTTAGTTATACTAACTTTGGCGCCATATCATTATATCTGCGCGCGTGGTGTGCGTCGAGAGGCGGCGGCAGCTCTGCGGCGGCAGGCGCGCGCTCGGCGCGCGAGCCTCCCCCGCCGCCCCCCGCGCCCGCCCCCGCGCCCGCCCGCGCCCCGCCAGTCTCGGGCACCTCGCGTCGACCGCGACCTGACCGCTTCTCGGCCTTGTAGGCGCTGTACGGGAATGTTATTACATACTGTGCATAGGTACTGCTGTTGAAGATTGCTGTTCAAGACTTGAGATGTTTAATTCTTTTGAAATTAATTTCATCTGAAGTATATATTGTTGTTTACACTTGATGAAGGCAACGATTAAGCACTAGAATATAGGCACTATTGACCAATCACATCGCTCGGAGATGTCGAGATTTTGATTTCTCTGTTTAGTTTCATTAACTTCAATTTATCTAGATAAGAATTAATTTCATAAAAGTTTAGGTAATGTATGCAGCTTCATCATGAACAGCAATCTTTAAAATCAGCAGCGTGAATAAAAATTTGATTATAAATAAAAAATAATAAGCAATTTACAAATAGGGGTTTACTGTATGACTTTTATTAAAATCAAAGAGATTCAAGAAGATTAATAGATTTTTCAGATTCTTTGTAAATTTTCATTTTAAGATTCATTAACAGCAAAAAAAGTTAATATAGGTTTTAAAATCCAACCTCAACTAAAAGCTCAATCATGCAAAAACCAAAAAGAACGAGCAAAAGTTAATTTGATAAAAGAAATGTCTTATGGTTATGGAAGAACAGAAATACATAGATTGTTAGGAACCAAACGACAAACAAAAGCCAACACACAACGAAGAAACAAGAATTACAATTAATATTAATAAGGGTTCTAAATACCGTGTAAAAAACCCTGCATGATCCGTGAAGAAGTTATGTTATATGGAAAATGTATTAGTCTCCTTAAAAAACGAACACTGACAGACTCATAAAATCTAGCCAAAATTGGCTAGTCCAACCGTCTACGCGAAAAAGGTATAATAATATAGAGTTGCCATCATTAAAATTACTACAAATGGAATGAATTTATTTTAGACAATACTGAAGCAATACAGTATTTATTTGCACTTAACTTGTCATACTTTTTTTGTCAATGTATTTAGGATTTCTATTTTTTTAAGTGTTTTTTTTTAACACACATTTGATCAAAGTTATCATTTCCATATTTCTTTTGGATCAGACAGGGTTTTATCCAGGGTATAGGATCACCATCAAGCTAGAAAACGCAAACGCAGGCAATAGGTAACATTGAGTAAGGTTTTACCACATCTGGGCGAGAGGCTAAGTTTCCAAGTCCGAGTAACTTTAGCCACAATAGCTATACACATAGAGTTCAAAATAGCCTAAAGATTGTTACCTTACATTGTAGGTATAAATTTAAACATCAAGATGTTAATAAGAACTAGTAAACACGATAATATAAGGCTGTTTTTAGAGTCACGCTGACCATCAGCGCTGATAGATGCATAGTCTTTATTACAATGAAGTAAGGATACTAATGGCTCAGCAGAATTGGCATCGCTTCTTTCTAAGCTGCTGTTCAGTTAGAATCCTTACCACATTGTAATAAAGATCACTAATAATAGAGCTGATGATCAGCGTGACTATAAATCCTGCCTAAGACTTATTATCAAAGAGTACAAAAGTTTTTATGTTAATGAGTACATTCTTATATTAACTTCTCAATTCACTTCAGTGCACGTCACTTTCGAACGAAGTTCACAATCAAAAGACACAAATCATACTTTTAAAATTAATGATAAAGGTTCTTTAGCGTGTTTAGTTACCGAGTTCAAAACTAGATGGCGCTGACGGTGATGTCGGTAACTCTGTCAGTCGTGAGTTCAATAGATTTTCCCATCTTCAAAAACTTGACTTTAGAAAGTGTAAAAGTATGTGTTACTATTAGGTACTTATGTATTTCGACTTTGTAACTTAATTTTGATTGTGAAGTTTCGTCTACTTGTGACCATAACGCCATAACATACATTCGAATACATATTTAATGATTAATATTACAATTTCCATTAATTTTTAATGCCTAGTAAACAAGCTTATTGTAACTGGTAACATTTTGATATGCAAAGTTCAAAATATTTCTCAAAAGTTTGTAGATCAAAAATGTATTAAAAATGCAGTTTTTAAGTTACACTGATATTTGTGACTTAATTTATAAAATAATAAATACAATATCCTTAAAAAATAAGCAGTAATATTTATATTCTTACATAATCTAAGCATTACAGTATGTCAATATCAAAACTATGTGAAAATGCGTCAAAATGTCTAACATAGCCTTAGTATGAATAAATACATCATCTTATGTTATATTAACAGTTGAGATCAAAAGTACTAAGCGTCAAGTGTCGGGTTTAAAATGACTTGGATCTACATAAAGAAAAGTCTTATCAAAATTTGTGATTCCGACGGGATCGAGCCCGCAACGATCAGACGATCCTCCTAAAGCCGGAGTGCCTTACCACTCGGCCACGGAATCCTTAACGTCGCAATCGAAATTTTTGATAAGCTCATTTATCGGTTAAGCACCGATCTATTAACCTCATCCAAGATCAGGTTCAGGTTTTTTACTTTCATTTGATTTTGTTTGAAAAACAAATCCATAGATTTATTAGTAAGTAAATATAACATTTTCTCCAAGCCTACAATTTTTCAGGCATCGATAATGTTGAGGGGTAAAGATGCATGTCTCAATATTGAGGTCGAAGCGGTTTATAAAAGCGATTGGACGTTTTTGTATCACATATACAAGCAAGCAATTCCCTAGCTAATGATACAATTTGATATGATAACTTTACAAATGGACAGTGTTGATGTGGATAAAGGCCAGTGGGCACTGAAGCGTGTATACAAAAGATTATACAACTTGAGATGATGACGATTAACCTAGTGTAATGAAGGCAGGAAAATGAATTTGACACACATTATCAGTGGGCACTGGTCTTTAGTCTCTCTGACAACGCTGGAAGACATTCGAACCAAACTACATTCCACCTACTATAAATTGGTCACGTTCAATACTTTAAAGTCATCGTGGACACACCAAATTCGCGCAAAAACCTTTTATAATTAGTCAAACAGATTATCTAAAAGTTTCTAAAAACCACGTTGTTTACAATTTCGATACAAAAACTAGGTACAATAAATGCTGCCGAAAATTTAAAAAATCTTAATAATTATTACGAATCAAAATTGCATTTTATACTGCAATTAATTTTTACATTAACATACAACTAACGAGACAGGATTAGTTGGAATAAATATCACAACATACCTACAGTTTCAGAACTTGATTCAATTTTGAAACAGCACTCTATGAAAAGTTTAAATTGGGTGTACGCTTTGCACTAGTCATATTACAACGCCATCTAGCGTCTTTTAATATAACCGATACCAATCGTTTCAACAAGTGTAGGTACAGTCAGCGATAGAAGTTCATGAACATTTGATGGTTTTGAATCTTCAATATCTTCGAAGTTCATTGGGTTTCAGATACAACTTGACCTTATATTGGATGCTTTATCACCATTACTATTTGTGATAAAAGACAATTTTCCCAAAAACAATGATGAAAATGAAGATTTAAAATCTCCAATTGTTCTTGAATTTTTGTCGCTGACTGTACTACAATGATGCAAATATTGTGCGTCTTGGCAAACTTCGTTCTTATTTAGAAGGTAGTCGAAGATTACCGAAGCGCTCGTATAATATAATTAGAAACTACCAATGGTTTAAGATGCGTGTTCTCATTCTAAATCTTTGGGTATTATAAATCGGTTCATTAAAAAAAGAATTCAACATGGCGGCAAGAATCTCTCGCTTGCACACTAGTGACAGCACTGGTGTGCAAGCGAGATGACACGATTATCGCATACGAACCGAGTTATACAATCCTCAACAAAAGAATTTACTTGTAAACCAACACTACAACGATCAGCGCCATCTACCGGCAAGTTACTCGGACTCGTGTATCCCCGACTCGTTGTCTTCATCCTTAGCGTCGAGCCTCGTCTTCAGATCGTCTATCAAGGCGGCGGGCGGGCCCACCAGCTGGCACACCACCTCGTCCCCCTCCAGAAGCAGGCGGGTGCCGGAGTGCGGCGGGGTGGTGGGCGGGGGAGGGGGCGGAGCGGAGGGGGTGCGGCTCCTCCACTCCGCTATCTTGCCCTCGATGTCCAGGGTGCTTCGCTTCGAGCCGCTATGATGATACGCGGGTGATTGTGGTAGGTTTGTTGACAGTGTGAGAAACAGTTACACATCGTTTATTAGAAGTGGACCAGAAAACAGTTTTTGACGAAAACAGTTTTTATTTGAGTCAATAGGTTTTACTTTTCAAAGTGATCTCAGCAGAAGTTCCACTAAATAAATGGTTTTTTAACGAAAAACTTACTACATGATTTAAAAAAATCAAATCTGGGTTAAAAATTTTGTAAGTAATATTTTATAACGCCATCTATGATTTGTAACAGTAACAGCTTTCGATTCTTTTTCTTAATTTTATATTAAGTATAAGATCCTTCTTACTGTCAATAAACCTATTTCGAACGATTGGTCAAACCTTCACCGGCATACACTATAATAACCTATCCAATGGTATGTGGTCCCTACCATTTGTTAACAAAACAAAAGAGAAATAAAAGTAAATGAACTAAATGTAAATAAAGTTGGTAACAATTCCATGCGGGAGTTACACAATACATGCTTACAACATCGATATATTACATTTTATTTTACATACATGCTACATTTTAAATTTTGTTACAGAGAATTGGAAAGGAAAATATTAAAATCATGCACAAGGCCCAGTATCCACTACAATTACAAAAATCCGCTCAAGCTAACATTTTCTTCAATTCGGATTTGGTAATCAGGCCTCAGTGTGCCCCCACCGTTACAAGCATCAAAGGCGCCGCCGCGCGCTATTGGCCGGCTGTATTGTAAGGGCGGTTGCACACTTAGTATATAAAGCCATGCGTAACAGATAGGCTAGGGGTAGGCTAGGGGTGTCTCGGGGCACTTACTTGGCAAGGGGTACGTTATCGCGGTCCGCGTACGCGTCATACAAATACTCGCTGCAACAGACAACAGACGTGACGTCAGTCATCGTCGCGACACTGGGAGGGACCGTGCACAGTATATCAAGCAGTAGACAAACTATACTTATTTTTTCAAACTAAATTGATTTGTATTTTCCGCCCTTTCAATCATTTTAATTTAAAAAGATTCGCTACTTTCTACTAAAGGAAAAAATCTTTTTGGATACTTTTACTACTTTTCTCTTTCACACAATTAAATGAAAAGAAAGACAACATAAATCGTTTCCGAAATAACATCAGTTTCAAACAATTTCTTTATTCTTTGATTTAGTTCATCTCCTTACTGCTTGATTGTATATTGTGCCAAAACATAGAGCAACATTTCTAAGTGCGATTATGTACTTTATCACATAGCATTAAGACTACAAATTGTGCGAGAATTGTTGCTCTATGCACACGGATGGTAAGCCGCTTTCGGGAGTAAATAGACATTGCAAGGCAACGCTTAAAAAACAAAAAATTGGAAATCCTGATAAAGAGAAGTTGAATTTTATTCCCCCCTTTTATAGTATTACGACCTAATTAGACATTTTGAAAAACAATGCCTTAGAAGACCACAATTTCTCTAAAACATCTTACTAATCTAGAACAACTTTCTATGAAGAAAGATAAACTAGACAAGAACTCTACACAACACTAGTTTCCTTAGAGTTATTGAATTCTTAATTATTCTATCGAGGTGACGAATGATGATGAGAAAAAAATCAAAAACTCAAAAAAAACGCTAACGGGGAGGGCAAATAAAACGGTAATTCTATGTTGTACGAGTACACTGCTGGTTGCGTTCTAGAAGTAGGTAAACGAACCGGGCTGCAAGCGATGTAACAGCGGCATGCCCTATTCAAGATACTGGGTAACACCGAGCGACATCTATTTTGTTATGATTGGAACACATTTTAGCAATATTTTGTACTTTTTACTTTGATTTAAAAGAATGTGGTCCAAAATACAAGATAGATTAACTACAATGTACGTCGTGCAAGCCGCTATAGTCGAAGAGCTCACGCCACGAACTATACCGAACATCGAACTGTCGTACCAATACTTTCACACACTTTATTTTCTTTCTATGCTGTCAAAATAAACGTTCACATACACTTATAATCATTTGTAGTCTATATATTTTTTTGTATGTGAAATACCGGTACGTCAGTTCAGTTTGTGTGTGTGAGTGTTACCGGACGAGGCGTTGTGTCATCGCCACCAGCCGCGCGTCTTGCTCATCGGCTGATACTCGCTGCCAACACATCCGCCCACGTTACAATAACAATTAAACTATGCTCGAATTGGGAATCGATGAATTTTGAAAAAACATAACGCGATATGGCGATGACGTGATTGAACCAATATTTAAATAAAACAAAACAGGAACACTAAGGATTTTCGTTGATATCACGTTGTTGTGTATAATGTATAAAAGCGCAGCGCTAGCTCTTCTACTACTTGCCTTACACCGAACATTATTCAGCGAAAATTTAAAACTCCTTGAAATTGGATCATGATTTGGTAATTCCGAATCTGTTTGCCAATTTCAGTCACGATCCAAAATCGTCAGTGACGTCACAAGGTACCTCCGGCGTTGGTTCGACAAGGTTCTACATACGGGAGGGGATGAGGGGTGCACAACAAACCCAAACTCAGACACGAACAAAATGTTAAAACATACCAAAACATACGACGAAAACAAAATCAAATTAGTAAACTGAACAAAGAAAGTTAAAATGAACTGATTGCAGTTTATTACTACCAAAATTAAAACAGAAAAAATTGAAAAAAACGTACGTGAAAATTGTGTCAATCAGATACGATTTTAACGTACTATTTCTTATTTACCGGACACGATATTATCGTACGACTTTTATAGTCACGTTATAATCAAAGCTTATTCAAGGAAACTCTTAAAAATGTGAACAAAGATAGAAAAACCGCAAACAGTTCCTATAATGGAGATGATCGATGAGATGACCTGATGAACAAGGTCGTGACCACATAAATTAAAGGAATATTTAGAAATTCAAATTAATTTCCATATAAAAATAATTGAACTGTTTAAACATACAGGGTTATTTGTAAAACACCGGTAACCTCTCAGGATTGTATTACTATCATCATAAATAACAACTTTTGTTCTATGACTTTTTACAAAACAATACATTTACCAAAAACTATCTAACACATTGTCCTGTCTAACATATTTCGGCCCCGCCGCCCTAACTCCGCTCCCCTCGCTATTGCACTATCGCTTTCTTTTGCTTCGCATAGACTTCGTAACATTTAGAGCGTTACATTTAAATGTTTTTATTTTTGTATCAAAATCTGATAAACTAAACTAATGATGAATTAAGTTGTTGTTTATGACGATAGTAATACAATCCTGAGAGGTTACCGGTGTTTTACAAATAACCCTGTATACTGGTAAACAATTAACATTTGTATATTGAGAAGTGTTCAATAATTTTTATATGCATTTCAGTCGAACGAAGCACAGTAAAAACTGCCACAGTTTAAAAAGTGCTCAATTTGATATAAACAGCAAGAAGTATCAACCGTTTATCATAATAAATATTCGTAAAAGCGAGTATGGTGATTTTATTGACTGAAAACAACTGTAATATCCAAAAAATAGTTGCCTCTACAGCACAATCAAACCTATTACCTATTTAGTAGGACGTAGGTTTGATATTTCCTTGCTTTCAATATCACTTTAGTTCCAGGGCTGTATTCGCGTTCCTTTTTCCGTTCATTTGATGAATATTCGGATGCTTCCCACCACGATTTCTGACTTTAAGGGCCGGTGACATCACGTAACAGGTCACGTGACTCGCGAGCCAATCTAAAGTTTTTACCCATCCCAAAACTGCTCAATAGATGTTTTCAGTTCAAAAACCACGATACTCACTTATATCATTAAAAAGAATAAATAATAGTACTTACGCCTCAACCAGCGGTCCAGGATACGGGTCCAGGTGTAGATAGAGGCGGGCCAGCCTCTGTGACACGATCAGCAGAGGTAAGAATAGAAGCACACACCACGCTAACGACATCCAGTAGCCGTTCTGAAAGGAACAGGTCACATTTTATATATGCTTGAATTCATTTTATACACGGGACTGTATGCGGCTTACCATAGAACGTGACATAAAGTTATTCCACCGAATAAATCAGGAATAACCATACATTTTGACAGTTTACACTCCGGAATAACTTTATGTCACGTTCTATGGTAAGACGCTATGAGTTTTACGCTTTTTTAATTTTAAATAAGCTTTTGTTGAAAACTTGAGGTGGCTCGCTCGGCTCTGCTTTAGATATTCTCCTCCCAGGTATTGTGAACGAGTATTCACCGTGAGCTCAAGTGCTCCTGCTACTGGCCTCACTTTTGTTTGACTGGCTCCCCACTGGAGCTATTTAGTTTTAAAAAACCACATAGTTTTAAGTCTATCCTAAGTGATCCCAGCGGTCCTACTGAATAAATGTTTAGGGTACGTGGAACTCCGCCCAATTAACTGCAAAGAGATCTCACCTCAACCAGGTCGACCCAACTGGTCCACATACCTGACTGGCCTTTTGGCCGACAGTGAATGTCGAATAGTTTATATATAGGCTAGTTGTCAAGAATTATATCACTTGCGACAATACAAATCGAGTCTTTTATATGGGAGTAGTGCGCCAGCGCCATCTATTGGTACAGTTAGTTAACTAGACTTCTTAGTTGTGGCGATATTGGCCAGAGGTCGCTACAAACGCCTTTTTACTTAGATTTAGAGTAGGATATAGGCACTGACTGTCGGCATGAGCAGCTTGTGACACGCCGCGTCCCGCGTGGCATTGAGCGCGGCGGACAGCGGCCCGCAGCGACCCACGTCTTGGCGCGCGGCCCGCACCACGCGGTCCAGGTATTCATTCAACCTGACTTCTATTACAGCTGCGTACTCCCGGGTCATCTGTAACACGTGTTATACGAATATTATACAGCTTGTACTCGTATAGTAGCTAGTTTGTGTTGACATGCGGGATATTGAGAACGAGTGATGCGCACTTGAATTGAGCAGAGATATCGAGATTTCAAAATCTCCGCTTTACATATTTGTGAAACTGCAATTACAACATTTAGTTAGTTACGGGATTAATTTAGGATGCTATGAATTTTTTTTTTTTTTTTATAAAATCATTTATTACTTTTTTTTAAGTATGTAGCAAGAGTATTGACTAGACTCCTAAAGTTCTTCCTATTTAAATAAGTAACAACTTCATGAAAAAAAATTGTGGTGTATGTTACTCTTGTTACTACTACACTTGTTACTCACATTCTGCAATCGCTCGGGTCCCTGTTTGTTGAGGAATGTCTCCGCTTCAGTGGCCTCGTGCATCAGATACTCGATGGCGGTCTTTAGCGATGTGTGATTGAAACGGAGCTCGTCACGTAAACGAAGGGCGGTTTTCTGTTACAAATAACATTAAACTCAGTTTCAATTTAAATGGACTAGATGGCGACACATACACACGCAAGGGGAAAATAGGGGTAATTTCAAATAGGGCAGAACTTAATTTGTGCAAATGTTACTATTGCACAATCGCTACATTCCACGTAGTGATAGGCAGGGCTTTGAGACGCAGACACCCATTCAACAATTTTCCTGATAGAAATGTTACTATTGCCCATGTTACAAATACGCATATTAAGAGCACTGGCGGCCTGGTGGTCTACTAGTAGAAACAGCAACGCTTTTCGATCCTAAGATTGTGTTTGAATACGTCAGCACTCCACTCTTAATAAGGAAAACATGAGATGATCTAAAAAAGTTCCTTTACGACAAGAGTAATAAAAATACTTACATTAAGTTCCTCCGTATACTGTATCATAGGTTCCAGCGTAGTGGTGAGCAGAGCGTTAAGCGTCGCGGACGCTTGCAATAACGAAGCTCGTTCTGCGGAGAAAGCCGGCTGCGAGAGCGAGTGAGCCGTGCTGTTCAACTGACGAGCTAGCGAGTCCAATGCTAGGGAGGTCATGTTGGTCTCCAGCTGTAACATAACACAATCACTATATAGTATAATATAGTGACGCGAATGGACAGAGTAAGGAATGAGTACTAAGAGGAAGTGTGAAAGTGACGCCAGTGAATGAAAAGATGTGGAGCAACAGGCTAGCATCATATGGGCATGTAATGAGAAGGGAAGAATGTCATGTGAGAGAGTACTTGGTATGAATGTTGATGGATTTACGAGTAGAGGTAGGCCAAAGAAAGGATAGATGGATTGTGTGAAGGGTGACATGAGTAAGAAAGGAGTGTTGAGATGACGGCTGATAGAGGAGAATGGAAACACAATATGTTGTACCGACCCCACATAATAGGGGAAAGGCCAGAAAGATTACTCACAGCATGTAATATCTTATCAAAATCAAAGTCCGACAGTCCAGTGGCAGCAAGCTGCGTGAGCTTCTTCTTAGCAGACCCTCGGAGAATGGTCGCGCCGGCGTGAGGGAAGGCAGGCTTCAGGCTCGCCACCCGGGTTGAGATCTCAGCGGATATGTCTGCGCGGATCTTTTCTAGGTCGTATATACGGTGGAGTTGGAGACTCTGGAAGGAATATGCATAAATCACTACATAAAACAAAACAAAGTCGCTCCCAGCTGTCTGTCTGTCCTTATGTATGCTTAGATCTTTAAAATTATGCAACGGATTTTGATGTAGTTTTTTTAATAGATAGAGTGATTCAAGAGGAAGATTGTTATGTATAATACGTGCATGCCAAGAGTGTGCTAATTTAAAGTTTTTGATCAATACTATATCAACCCGTGCAAAGCCGGGGCGGGGCGCTACTAAACTTATAATAAAACGAAGAGAGGCGTAGCTTCTAATGTCCGGTTCCTATAAAAATAAAACGGTTCGTTTTACCTTTACCCCCAAAACCATTTAAATCCAGAATTCAAAAACAGTTTTTTGTTTTGTTTACCTGGAACACTTTGAACGCCCACCTACAGCCAAGACAAGTTACCTCAAAGACAGTATCGTTGTGATGACAGCGCAGTAACACCGCGGTGAGGTTGAGAGGTTCCCCTTCTTTCTTCTCGTGGAATAACGCCGTGTCGAGATCTACAAACTTCTCTACGTCGGAGAAGAGACGGTTGTCGCGGGGCTCACTGCAAACAAACAAAGAAACTTTGTAAACTAACGCGCTCTTACAAATAAACGTGTATAAAGTTTCTGACAATTTTAGGTTGAAGACCAAATGCGCTAGAGTTGACCAATCACAAATGGAGAAATTAAAATCTGGAGCTTTGTGATTGGTCAATTCAAGTACGCGAAATTGCGTTATCCTACTATCTATACTAATATTATAATGAGGAAAGATTTGTTTGTTTGAATTGAATCGGATCCGAAACTCCGAAAATTGACTCACGTAAGAGGATCGCAGAAGAATCTCTGTGACGTCACACCGACCACGAAGTAAGCAGCTAAAACCAACGACAGCACACCGCCGACCATGAAGATAACGCCGATGCCACTGAAACAAAACATCATTTTAGTGATCTCAGGAAACATTGTCCTGTCTAAAGGTCAAATAACATGTGTGTGTGTGTATAATGTATGTCTCACCAGAGCAGACAGCGTGAGCCGGCTCCCTTGTTGCAGCAGTCACTGGCGCCGTACACATCGGGCCGCTTGCCGCACACGCCGCACACCAGACCCCAAGCCAGGAGACACGTTATCTATAACAATACATAAATGAACACTATTATGTAGTTCGCTAAGCTTTCGCTTCAAACAATCAATCGGGAGCGTCAATAACTCGGCTAAAGTACACGAGATTGCAGAATGTTGTTTTATAATATAAACGTTTTACTTTAGTTAGAGTTTATTTAACTTTTAACATGAGCTTGAGCAAAAAATTAATGCACAATTTGGAGGTAGGTGTATTTCCCCCAATCCATGGCAAAGAGGTAGTACTAACCTCGCCAAGGTCGACGCCATCTGGTCCTCTTACTTTGGAGCCTTGCGGTCAACATTTTATGTCGGATAGTTCTATAAAGGCTAATTGCTAAGAATAATGTTATTTGCGAGTTGCGAGATCTAAGATTCAAATCGCAAGAGAGGCAGGTGTATGTATACATACCAGTAGCGGGGCTGTGGCCGCCCCCAGCCCCACATAGCGGCGGTAGGGGCCGTACGCGCGGCTCCAGTCCCGCAGGGCGTCCGCGGCGGCCAGCTGGCGGAGAGGCAGGTGTATGTATACATACCAGTAGCGGGGCTGTGGCCGCCCCCAGCCCCACATAGCGGCGGTAGGGGCCGTACGCGCGGCTCCAGTCCGCGGCGGCCAGCTGGCGGAGAGGCAGGTGTATGTATACATACCAGTAGCGGGGCTGTGGCCGCCCCCAGCCCCACATAGCGGCGGTAGGGGCCGTACGCGCGGCTCCAGTCCGCGGCGGCCAGCTGGCGGAGAGGCAGGTGTATGTATACATACCAGTAGCGGGGCTGTGGCCGCCCCCAGCCCCACATAGCGGCGGTAGGGGCCGTACGCGCGGCTCCAGTCCGCGGCGGCCAGCTGGCGGAGAGGCAGGTGTATGTATACATACCAGTAGCGGGGCTGTGGCCGCCCCCAGCCCCACATAGCGGCGGTAGGGGCCGTACGCGCGGCTCCAGTCCGCGGCGGCCAGCTGGCGGAGAGGCAGGTGTATGTATACATACCAGTAGCGGGGCTGTGGCCGCCCCCAGCCCCACATAGCGGCGGTAGGGGCCGTACGCGCGGCTCCAGTCCGCGGCGGCCAGCTGGCGGAGAGGCAGGTGTATGTATACATACCAGTAGCGGGGCTGTGGCCGCCCCCAGCCCCACATAGCGGCGGTAGGGGCCGTACGCGCGGCTCCAGTCCGCGGCGGCCAGCTGGCGGAGAGGCAGGTGTATGTATACATACCAGTAGCGGGGCTGTGGCCGCCCCCAGCCCCACATAGCGGCGGTAGGGGCCGTACGCGCGGCTCCAGTCCGCGGCGGCCAGCTGGCGGAGAGGCAGGTGTATGTATACATACCAGTAGCGGGGCTGTGGCCGCCCCCAGCCCCACATAGCGGCGGTAGGGGCCGTACGCGCGGCTCCAGTCCGCGGCGGCCAGCTGGCGGAGAGGCAGGTGTATGTATACATACCAGTAGCGGGGCTGTGGCCGCCCCCAGCCCCACATAGCGGCGGTAGGGGCCGTACGCGCGGCTCCAGTCCGCGGCGGCCAGCTGGCGGAGAGGCAGGTGTATGTATACATACCAGTAGCGGGGCTGTGGCCGCCCCCAGCCCCACATAGCGGCGGTAGGGGCCGTACGCGCGGCTCCAGTCCGCGGCGGCCAGCTGGCGGAGAGGCAGGTGTATGTATACATACCAGTAGCGGGGCTGTGGCCGCCCCCAGCCCCACATAGCGGCGGTAGGGGCCGTACGCGCGGCTCCAGTCCGCGGCGGCCAGCTGGCGGAGAGGCAGGTGTATGTATACATACCAGTAGCGGGGCTGTGGCCGCCCCCAGCCCCACATAGCGGCGGTAGGGGCCGTACGCGCGGCTCCAGTCCGCGGCGGCCAGCTGGCGGAGAGGCAGGTGTATGTATACATACCAGTAGCGGGGCTGTGGCCGCCCCCAGCCCCACATAGCGGCGGTAGGGGCCGTACGCGCGGCTCCAGTCCGCGGCGGCCAGCTGGCGGAGAGGCAGGTGTATGTATACATACCAGTAGCGGGGCTGTGGCCGCCCCCAGCCCCACATAGCGGCGGTAGGGGCCGTACGCGCGGCTCCAGTCCGCGGCGGCCAGCTGGCGGAGAGGCAGGTGTATGTATACATACCAGTAGCGGGGCTGTGGCCGCCCCCAGCCCCACATAGCGGCGGTAGGGGCCGTACGCGCGGCTCCAGTCCGCGGCGGCCAGCTGGCGGAGAGGCAGGTGTATGTATACATACCAGTAGCGGGGCTGTGGCCGCCCCCAGCCCCACATAGCGGCGGTAGGGGCCGTACGCGCGGCTCCAGTCCGCGGCGGCCAGCTGGCGGAGAGGCAGGTGTATGTATACATACCAGTAGCGGGGCTGTGGCCGCCCCCAGCCCCACATAGCGGCGGTAGGGGCCGTACGCGCGGCTCCAGTCCGCGGCGGCCAGCTGGCGGAGAGGCAGGTGTATGTATACATACCAGTAGCGGGGCTGTGGCCGCCCCCAGCCCCACATAGCGGCGGTAGGGGCCGTACGCGCGGCTCCAGTCCGCGGCGGCCAGCTGGCGGAGAGGCAGGTGTATGTATACATACCAGTAGCGGGGCTGTGGCCGCCCCCAGCCCCACATAGCGGCGGTAGGGGCCGTACGCGCGGCTCCAGTCCCGCAGGGCGTCCGCGGCGGCCAGCTGACGGCCGAGCGCCGCGCTCGCGTTGCCGGAGAGCCAGGTGATCTCGTCGGAGACTGCTTCGAGACGCTTGCCTGGAGAGATTGTAATCTTAGTCAAGTGGAACAAGAAAAGATAGCCTCAATGAGATAAACTTTCGTCACCCGCTGTATATTTTAAATTTTTCAAACGGGACTTAACCCCGTAGGTATAACTTGGATGTTGTCAGTGTAGTGTGTCGCGACCCTAATGTTATTTTGTGTTGACCGAATGAGGGTAGTTTCTCATCGGTCGAAGAGGCGAACTGGTACCGGCGGGCAGTCTTCTCGTGACCACGGTAGCTGTAACGCTACTGAAACGTTGAGGTAAATAAACAAATGTTATACTTACGCGATTAAGTCCCGTTTAAAAAAATTCAAATGTCTTCAAGTCGCGAAAGTTTAAAACCCGCTGTATATCCCCGTTCACACCAAGCAACAAAACATGTAAGTATTCTACACGTGCACTTGTATACACCTAAAACAATTACTTAGCACTTAGCTTAAACTTAGAATATGTTTTTTACTAATCTTGCAGAAAACGTGTAAAATGTAACAGATACCTAAAATGGTGTTCTAAAGTTCCAAGGTATTATACAACTTGTTCTTGGTGTGAACCTGGTAATAAAGATGTAGTACAACAGCTATACAGTACAGTAGGTATACAGTATAGATACCGGCGTGCTGCAAGGCGGTCTGCACGGAGGGGATGTGCTCCTGCACGGAGCGCCGGATGCCGGCCTGGATGTCGCGGAACACTTGCTGTCCCGCTCCCACCTCCTGCTTTATGTTGCTGTCCAAGAGGGACGTCACATTGTTCAGCAGGTCTGATACGTCCGGCATCTGAGGATAGTCATCAATGGAAGTGCTTGTGGTGTAAACTTGCCTAAATAAATTCACACAACATCATCTAGGCCCAAAGTAAGCAGAGCTTGTGTTATGGATACTGCATGACTGATATACTACTTATATACTTTTTGTTTGTAAAATACAAACATATTATTATAAAAAAACACCCAGTTAGTTGTTCATGATAGATCAATTTAGGGAACGTTATATGCGGTCATATAGCGGATGGGATCCCAACAAGCCATGCTTCGCAAAGCACGATCGTAGTAAGTCGTTATTCTATTACAATGATACCTATAACATCAAAAAATCGAACCCTATTATGCAGAATACATTGTTAGTGAAAAATTTTGAAACATGTTTTTATGAACATTGTGTACTTGATAAAAATTTAAATATTTAGTGGAATTTATTAAAAGTAAAACAATTATAAAATTAATATTCTTTCTTGATAGATTGTGATAATAGGACATGCAAAAAGTTTACTCTCCGGCGGGGAATCGAACCCCGGTCTCCCGCGTGACAGGCGGGGATACTTACCACTATACTACCGAAGATATGAAGACTGCGTCGAAATTATCTATTGAAAACTTGAACATAGATAAAAGAGCAAAGATTACAAGGGATACTTACCGTTGGAAAATATTTGTCGAGCATCTGATCCAAGAATGCGTGAAATAACAAGATGATAAATGATAGAAATTACAAAATTAGTGACATTGGTAACTTTAAACAAGATATTTTGATACAACAAGTGTTTATTTATGGCTTAAAACAACGGAAAATATAGTAGAATTAAAAGTCATGCATAGACCATTTAGGCTTGTAATAGTACATTACGATATTAGTGCGTAAAGATGGTTATAACATGCGAGGCGGAATTTCAGCCCGAGCCGCAGGCGAGGGCGTAATTGAGCCGAGCATGTTATAACCAATACGCACGTATATCGTACGACGTTTTTTAACACATTTGCGAGGAAACAGAAAAAAAAAACATTTGAATTATAGTCAATCTGTGAATGCACACTGTTGCTTTCCCGCCATTTGAACAGACTGCCTACTGGCGCCGCGCGGCGATTAGTTCTCCTTTGAATAGCAACAGCGCGCTGCTCACTAGCTGGAGGCACGACTCCAGCTCGGCGGCGATCAGTTCCATATTTGAAATGGCAAATAATGCTGTTATGGAATTTGTATGGACTATAACATAACTATTTGCTTTGATAACACACGCGTTTGTTATGACCCGCTTTACATATTTAAAACCGGTGGAATTACATCAGCTTTACGAGCAAGGGTGTTAAAAAATGTATTAAAGAAAGTATTCACAGCACAGCGAAAGTACTTGGCCGTAAGTATACGACACTCACAAACACATGTGAAGTTTACTCTATAAAGGTTTGCGCACATATGAGTGGGGCTTTACAGATTCATACCTGGCTGTAATGTATCTCGGTGTCCAGTTGTCCAATCTTGTATTTGTTCTGCAGGGCAATGCACTTCGGCTGGTCGCACTTAGCTAGGGTCTGGAGTAACTGGTTCTTCACTTTGCGAAGACCTGGAAGGATATAAAAGGACGTAAATATAGATGTTTGTTATGTCTTGGTGTTGCTATACTTCAGCCTGCGGCTTCCCTTTGTCCCTGTTCCATGGAATGGTATATACAGGGTGTAAAAAGACAACTACCGAAAACTTAGGGGTTGCAATCAGACCATGATTCTAAACATATTTAGCGAAAAAAAACAAAAAAAAAATTACTAAGCTATACGTCATTTTATATTATTTTCGGTTATTTACTACTATTATATCATTATAAGATCATACATAGGTACCTAATAATTTCATTTATAAAAGTAAAAAACAGTTAAAACTCAAAATCTACGTAAAAAAACGCACCCAGTGATACGCAAATAGTAATCTTCAAACGCGGTTTTCTCTGGATATAATGATTTTTTCGGAAAATCCTTTTGGATTTGGTTGTGTGTTGGGATGCTGTACCTACCCCTTTCGGCTTCGGTAGACGTCTTTTTAAACCCTGTATACTTTAGAAAATGGCATCCTTGTTGGAAATTAGCTTAGTTTCAGCAGAATGAATGATAATGCCACCAGCGTTTTTAGACGCTTGGCGCTTCAGACTTTCAGTGACCTTGATCAGTTGACATATCAAACTGTTTCTAGTATATTTTGTAAGAAGTCTAGTGTCTGTAAACAAACAGAATGCAATACAAGCTGTACAAAGTCAAAACATTGGACGAAATGAGTTTATTTGAGTCGCCTTTAAATTCCTTTGCTGGGTCGGAAATAGTAACACGACAAGAAGTTACCCACCTGAGTTAAGATGATCAGCATTAGTTCTCAGATTGGCCGTGAGCGCCTGCACGGCGCGCAAGTCGGCCTGCACGTCGTCCAGTCGTACCACGAGCTTGTTCAGCGTTGTGACAGATACCGCACGGGAGAACTCGCCCAGTTTCATTGATACCACCATGCCGCTACCTGGGAATAAGGATGTTGAAAAATCAGACATGCTTTTAATTGGTTATCGTGATCTGATTCATATGAGTACACAGTTATTTTACTGGTATTCGCTGAAGAGCTCCATTGAACAGCTCCTCATTCCATCATCATGAGCCAAAATACAGATATTTTACTGTTATTCACTGAGAATTTCCACTGAACAGCTCCAGATGACTTAGTAGTATCCGATACATGGCACGCTAACCGCCTTTTAGTTTACTAACTGGTTTCCTCACAAGAATATGAAGTGAAGTATGTATACGTACTTGTGAGCACCAGTTTAAGCCGTTCCTCCAGCTCCCTATAGTTGACAACGAGCAGCCATCTTGCATGCGCCTGCGTTGCGTTGAGGAACTCGCGCGCATCTCGGATTCCGACGCGAATGGAGTCGGGTGCTTCAGCTAGTCCACTCTCCACCTGCGAGTCTGTTGCGAACAGACATACCACACCGAGTCTGTGGAACGATGATGATTTAACTTCAAGAGGTGGATGGATTCTTAGCACTTGTAGTTTCAATACATGGTAATCATCATATTAGGAGGCAGCCTAAAAACTCCGTCAGCAGAGTTTGCCACTGACTCTTGAGAATAGAAGAATGAAAGTGAATGGCAAAAATGTGCATCAGAATCGTGGCTAGTGGAAATCTGTGATTTCTGCAGAGGCGATACTCTAATTACAGTGTGTTCTTCTTCAAAGCCATACTCACAGGAAGAGGGTGAGCAGACAGATGAGCACGATGGCCAGGATGCCCTTGAGGCAGGCGTCGTACTTGCGGTCGAAGGGCCGGCGGCGGCGCCCCACGCGGCACCAGTAGCAGCAGCACCAGAACAGTCTGGAATATACCAGAACTGGTCATAACACGTTCTCTACTTTCCCTTCTTTGAGTGACACAAGAAAACAGCGCCTGATCTCTGAATTTATTGTTTAATTTCACGGTATTTGTCGGACAGCTGGAAGGGGAAGACCTAGGCGAACCTTCTTGGATCAAATTGGCGACATTTTGGAGAAGGGCCAGGTCAAAAGTACCCTAAACCGACGAGCATGTATGAAGAATGTAATGAGAGTGAATGAGGCGAAAGTTGTGTGTCAGGATCGTAGCGACTGGAGATCCGTGGTCTCTGCCTACCCCTTTGGGAAAGAGGCGTGACTTTATGTATGTATGTATTTGTCGTGATGGAAGAGAAGTAGAATCACCAAGTTTTAGGACTATGTTAAAGGATCCCAGGGAGCCTATTGAATAATTGCATTATGACTTTGACCTTAATCAGTATTTCCTTCAAAATTAACCTAGTTTCCTTAAACAAAGCTTTCTAACTAAAAAGATAGATGCCCTTAATGAGGTAAAATTTGCTTCAAGAAGCTATACAAGTTCTTTTACCTATACATCGATAATACTGACCCAGCAAGAGGCAAGATAGCAGTCAGTAGAACAGCGACCACGATGACAGCGGTGGGCCCGGCGTAGTGAGCCAGCAGCGGCTTCCACTCCTCCTGAGGAGATGCGAGTTCCACGTGCCCGTCTGACACCGACACGATGCCTGGAAAAACGGGAGAAAAGCAATAAGATGGATAGACAAGAACTCCCCTGGCCTCCCAACTTTGGCATCATCATATGGAAGAAATATCTGAGAGAAAGTCCACCGCGCCTTGCCAAAACTTTATTTGATACATTGCACAGCCATAAAAAGCAACAAAAGGCAGACTTAGTAAACTCGTATACAACTCGTAAACAATGTATGTAATGTATTCTGTAAGGATTAATTAATAATTATTAATACTCGTGACTTCATATTTAATTATATAACTTTATTTTAAATTCTTATTAATACTTCGGTTTGACATTTTGGACAATTGATTTTATGACAAAGATTGTGATTGACCTAGGTACTTTAAACCAATTTTATTTGCATGCTGTATCTAACAGTGAAGTATGTGAAACAATTTATGATATAATCTATTTGACCTACTACCTATATTATGACCATGCTTCTGGCAAAATAAATTTCATTTCATTTCATTTCATTATAATAACTTAATTCATTGAATTATGTAGTAGATATACATATTTTATGAGCTTAACAACAATGATGATTATTATCATCATTGATCATTGCCGGTGCAATGATGCAATTTCCTCCATTTATATCTTTCCAATGCGGTCTCCATTACTTCTTAAGACACGACATAGTAAAGAAAAGGCGTTTTAATTTATTCATGGTTGCTTCAAGAGTCGTTGAACTAAGTTAGATTGCATTCTACATTATAAGTAATGAATGACTTTTATATTAAAATGTTTGTAAGCTAATCAGCAGGATCTAGAGATTCCTAGTTTTAAGCATTAACATCAGCTACTCTGTAACCTAGGTCCACAAGCAATAAATAAATGAATTGAAATTACAAGTTATAAGTTTCCTTTAGCTTAAATACATGTTGTATGCAAGTACTCGCATTTTTACCTAGAATAATTTTGCGAGTGGTATTGATAAAGTTTACCCCAACATAACTAGGTATTGGCACACATATTATATCGAATACTCCACCCGATGCAGGTTTGATTGAGAGCACGAGTCTTTACAAGTAACTGTTTATTCTCAATCAATATTTCCAACGAGCAATTTCCAATCATCTGACTGCAGCGACATGGCCACTTGCGCACATCTGCTCTATCATCAGTTGATCCTCAATTGCATCTCATCAAGTGTGTGAATTGACATCATGGCACAAACTACTTCAGCCAAACAATAATGTATCTTAACGGTAAAGAAATAGAGTACAATTTAAATTGATTCGCCAAGCCACGGGCAGTTAGTCTAATTTATCAAATCGGCCGGGGCGAGTTTATTGCATGTTATGATTAATTTAATTCGACGCCACGATGGCCTAGTTTGAATTTAATTCTTTGGAAGGCTATAAATAAAACAAATACGGTAAATATAACTACAGCGACTAAAGGAGAATGGGCATCCCCGCCCAAATCAAAAAACTATCGCCCGCAGAGTAGGCGTATGGTGGAATGGGTAGACCTTCAAAAACACTCCATTTCATTGTATGACAGCTAAAAAATCCATCCTACAGAAATCGAGATATTTGCAGTTAAATGTGGTGACTTTTACCATCATGTTTTTTGACTTACAGGCTTCCCGCAGATAAGACATTATGGGCATTCGATAGAACTTTAGAAGCACTATATTTCATTGTATGACAGCTAAAAAATCCATCCTGCAGAAATCGAGTTATTTGCAGTTAAAGGTGGTGACCATCATGTTTTTTGACTTACAGGCTTCCCGCAGATAAGCCACTATAGACATTCGATAGAACTTTAGAAGCACGACATTTCATTGTATGACAGCTAAAAAATCCATCCTGCAGAAATCGAGATATTTGCAGTTAAAGGTGGTAATCATCATCTTTTTTATCTTACAAGCTTCCCGCAGATAAGCCACTATAGGCATTCGATAGAACTTTAGAAGCACGACATTTCATTGTATGACAGCTAAAAAATCCATCCTGCAGAAATCGAGATATTTGCAGTTAAATGTGGTGACTTTTACCATCATGTTTTTTGACTTACAGCCTTCCCGTAGATAAGCCACTATGGGCATTCGATAGAACTTTAGAAGCACGACATTTCATTGTATGACAGCTAAAAAATCCATCCTCCAGAAATCGAGTTATTTGCAGTTAAAGGTGGTGACCATCATGTTTTTTGACTTACAGGCTTCCCGCAGATAAGCCACTATGGGCATTCGATAGAACTTTAGATGCACAACATTTCATTGTATGACAGCTAAAAAATCCATCCTGCAGAAATCGAGATATTTGCAGTTAAATGTGGTGACTTTTACCATCATGTTTTTTGACTTACAGCCTTCCCGCAGATAAGCCATTATGGGCATTCGATAGAACTTTAGATGCACGACATTTCATTGTATCACAGCTAAAAAATCCATCCTGCAGAAATCGAGATATTTGCAGTTAAATGTGGTGACTTTTACCATCATGTTTTTTGACTTACAGCCTTCCCGCAGATAAGCCACTATGGGCATTCGATAGAACTTTAAAAGCACGACATTTCATTGTATGACAGCAAAAAAATCCATCCTGCAGAAATCGAGTTATTTGCAGTTAAAGGTGGTGACCATCATGTTTTTTTGACTTACAGGCTTCCCGCAGATAAGCCACTATAGGCATTCGATAGAACTTTAGAAGCACGACATTTCATTGTATGACAGCAAAAAAATCCATCCTACAGAAATCGAGATATTTGCAGTTAAATGTGGTGACTTTTACCATCATTTTTTTTGACTTACAGGCTTCCCGCAGATAAGACATTATGGGCATTCGATAGAACTTTAGAAGCACTATATTTCATTGTATGACAGCTAAAAAATCCATCCTGCAGAAATCGAGTTATTTGCAGTTAAAGGTGGTGACCATCATGTTTTTTGACTTACAGGCTTCCCGCAGATAAGCCACTATAGACATTCGATAGAACTTTAGAAGCACGACATTTCATTGTATGACAGCTAAAAAATCCATCCTGCAGAAATCGAGATATTTGCAGTTAAAGGTGGTAATCATCATCTTTTTTATCTTACAAGCTTCCCGCAGATAAGCCACTATAGGCATTCGATAGAACTTTAGAAGCACGACATTTCATTGTATGACAGCTAAAAAATCCATCCTGCAGAAATCGAGATATTTGCAGTTAAATGTGGTGACTTTTACCATCATGTTTTTTGACTTACAGCCTTCCCGTAGATAAGCCACTATGGGCATTCGATAGAACTTTAGAAGCACGACATTTCATTGTATGACAGCTAAAAAATCCATCCTCCAGAAATCGAGTTATTTGCAGTTAAAGGTGGTGACCATCATGTTTTTTGACTTACAGGCTTCCCGCAGATAAGCCACTATGGGCATTCGATAGAACTTTAGATGCACAACATTTCATTGTATGACAGCTAAAAAATCCATCCTGCAGAAATCGAGATATTTGCAGTTAAATGTGGTGACTTTTACCATCATGTTTTTTGACTTACAGCCTTCCCGCAGATAAGCCATTATGGGCATTCGATAGAACTTTAGATGCACGACATTTCATTGTATCACAGCTAAAAAATCCATCCTGCAGAAATCGAGATATTTGCAGTTAAATGTGGTGACTTTTACCATCATGTTTTTTGACTTACAGCCTTCCCGCAGATAAGCCACTATGGGCATTCGATAGAACTTTAAAAGCACGACATTTCATTGTATGACAGCAAAAAAATCCATCCTGCAGAAATCGAGTTATTTGCAGTTAAAGGTGGTGACCATCATGTTTTTTTGACTTACAGGCTTCCCGCAGATAAGCCACTATAGGCATTCGATAGAACTTTAGAAGCACGACATTTCATTGTATGACAGCAAAAAAATCCATCCTGCAGAAATCGAGATATTTGCAGTTAAAGGTGGTGACCATCATCTTTTTTATCTTACAAGCTTCCCGCAGATAAGCCACTATGGACATTCGATAGAACTTTAGAAGCACGACATTTCATTGTTATGACAGCTAAAAAATCCATCCTGCAGAAATCGAGATATTTGCAGTTAAATGTGGTGACTTTTACCATCATCTTTTTTAACTTACAAGCTTCCCGCAGATAAGCCACTATAGGCATTCGATAGAACTTTAGAACCACGACATTTCATTGTATGACAGCTAAAAAATCCATCCTGCAGAAATCGAGTTATTTGCAGTTAAAGGTGGTGACTTTTACCATCATGTTTTTTGACTTACAGCCTTCCCGCAGATAAGCCACTATGGGCTTTCGATAGAACTTTAAAAGCACGACATTTCATTGTGTGACAGAAGAAAAATCCGGAGGATTCAGCTGGGTTGGGCAGCGTTTGGAAAACTACGTCGAGTCTTCTCGTCACCCATACCGCAATGTCTGAAAACGAAAGTTTTCAATCAGTGCGTCCTACCTCTCATGACCTACGGTGCCGAAACGTGGACACTCACAGTACGGCTAGTCCACCAGTTTAAAGTCGCTCAGCGAGCTATGGAACGAGCTATGCTCGGAGTTTCTCTGAAGGATAGAATACGCAATGAGACTATCCGACATAGAACCAAAGTTGTCGACATAGCTCAGATAATTAGCAAGCTGAAGTGGCAGTGGGCTGGCCATATCTGCCGAAGAACCGATAACTGCTGGGGTAAACGAGTTCTTGAGTGGAGACCGCGACTCGGCAAACGTAGTGTAGGACGCCCTCCGGCCAGGTGGAGTGACGATCTGCGAAAGGCTGCTGGCAGAAGCTGGATGCGTCGAGCCGAGGACAGGGCGCAATGGCGCTCATTAGGGGAGGCCTATGTCCAGCAGTGGACTATTATAGGCTGATGATGATGATGATGATGATGATGACAATGAAACGTCGTGCTTCTAAAGTTCTATCGAATGCCTATAGTGGCTTATCTGCGGGAAGCTTGTAAGTTAAAAAAGATGTTGGTAAAAGTCACCACATTTAACTGCAAATATCTCGATTTCTGCAGGATGGATTTTTTAGCTGTCATACAATGAAATGTCGTGCTTCTAAAGTTCTATCGAATGCCTATAGTGGCTTATCTGCGGGAAGCTTGTAAGTTAAAAAAGATGATGGTAAAAGTCACCACATTTAACTGCAAATATCTCGATTTCTGCAGGATAGATTTTTTAGCTGTCATACAATGAAATGTCGTGCTTCTAAAGTTCTATCGAATGCCCATAGTGGCTTTTCTACGGGAAGCCTGTAAGTCAATAAATATGATTTTAAAAGTCACCACCTTTAACTGCAAATATCTCGATTTCTGTAGGATGGATTTTTTTGCTGTCATACAATGAAATGTCGTGCTTTTAAAGTTCTATCGAATGCCCATAGTGGCTTATCTGCGGGAAGCCTGTAAGTTAAAAAAGATGATGGTAAAAGTCACCACCTTTAACTGCAAATATCTCGACTTCTGCAGGATGGATTTTTTAGCTGTCATACAATGAAATGTCGTGCTTCTAAAGTTCTATCGAATGCCTATAGTGGCTTATCTGCGGGAAGCTTGTAAGTTAAAAAAGATGATGGTAAAAGTCACCACATTTAACTGCAAATATCTCGATTTCTGCAGGATGGATTTTTTTGCTGTCATACAATGAAATGTCGTGCTTCTAAAGTTCTATCGAATGCCTATAGTGGCTTATCTGCGGGAAGCCTGTAAGTCAAAAAACATGATGGTCACCACCTTTAACTGCAAATAACTCGATTTCTGCAGGATGGATTTTTTTGCTGTCATACAATGAAATGTCGTGCTTTTAAAGTTCTATCGAATGCCCATAGTGGCTTATCTGCGGGAAGCCTGTAAGTTAAAAAAGATGATGGTAAAAGTCACCACCTTTAACTGCAAATATCTCGACTTCTGCAGGATGGATTTTTTAGCTGTCATACAATGAAATGTCGTGCTTCTAAAGTTCTATTGAATGCCCATAGTGGCTTGTCTGCGGGAAGCCTGTAAGTTAAAAAAGATGATGGTAAAAGTCACCACCTTTAACTGCAAATATCTCGACTTCTGGAGGATGGATTTTTTAGCTGTCATAAAATGAAAAGTCGTGCTTCTAAAGTTCTATCGAATGCCCATAGTGGCTTATCTGCGGGAAGCCTGTAAGTTAAAAAAGATGATGGTAAAAGTCACCACCTTTAACTGCAAATATCTCGATTTCTGTAGGATGGATTTTTTAGCTGTCATAAAATGAAAAGTCGTGCTTCTAAAGTTCTATCGAATGCCCATAGTGGCTTATCTGCGGGAAGCCTGTAAGTTAAAAAAGATGATGGTAAAAGTCACCACCTTTAACTGCAAATATCTCGATTTCTGTAGGATGGATTTTTTTGCTGTCATACAATCAAATGTAGTGTTTTAGAAGGTCTACCCATTCCACTATACGTCCACTCTGCGGGCGATCGTTTTTTGACTTGGGCGGCGCTTCATACATGCCTGCCCGTTCTCCTTTGTGAAAGTTCAGTGACGTCAGACATGGGCGTCGCCGAGTTGCGCTTCATCTCGAAATTCGACCAACTCGTCAGTCGGCTCGTTGGTCTAGGGGTATGATTTTCGCTTAGGGTGCGAGAGGTCCCGGGTTCAAATCCCGGACGAGCCCAATTTTTTTTACTTTTTTTCATTGTCAAGTTTAGTGACGGATGTTTTTATGTTCCAAATTGTTTAGACAATTTAACAAGAACAATGGTAACGGATGGCACGGCTTGTGGTTTCGGCGGCCACGAGCCGACACTGCTCATGATGAGGAGCCTCCAATAAGGACAGGTGAATTGCCTTGTTAATCGACTCCAGCTTTTCCTGACAAAAACTTCGTACTAGGATTTGTGAATGGTGGGTTTTACGTGGAATACAATGTAGGCATTTATCAACTTAATATAGCCGTCATCAAAAGTTTTTATAATATTTGATTAATTCCTGGAGATTCTACCTATAATCATGGATACTGACTGACTGAATAAAAGTGAGTAATCTGTTATCGTCACAACCACAATCACCTTTTATAAAATCTAATGGATTTCGTTAATAGATTTCATTTAATAACCGGAGACATCTTAAAACATAAATGGGTTAAAGAAAAAATTCAGCACTCAGCAGGGGTGGGGTAAGCCATATCGTTTATCAAAACTCAATATTATTCATGGGGAGAAAGGGGAAAAATGAACGATGGCACCGACAACAACTATTGGCTCAAGTTGCAAAATTTTAATTCAGAAGTATCACAGTGTCCCCAGCTTATAAGAATAATCTAGCCACGATAAGAAATAATAAACCCTCATCATCATCATCAGCCTATAGCAGTCCACTGCTGGACATAGGCCTCCCCTAATAAGCGCCATTGCGCCCTGTCCTCTGCTCGACGCATCCAGCTTCTGCCAGCAGCCTTTCGCAGATCGTCACTCCACCTGGCGGAGGGCGTCCTACACTACGTTTGCCGAGTCGCGGTCTCCACTCAAGAACTCGTTTACCCCAGCGGTTATCGGTTCTTCGGCAGATATAGCAGCGATAAGAAAGAATAAACCCTAGGTACATTTATCGACTCTGTATCTCAGTTAGTTATCCTACTGCCAGCCTTCAGTGTGAAACTGTGAATACGTTAACCTTGGGTGATACAAATCGTTGTGAAAATGCGTATAATTTTCCGATTTTCCATACATGCATTCAGGAAACAATTGATCGGCCTTGGCAATGTGCGTTCACGCTCTACAGCGCACTTGTTACAAATGTATTACAATACAGTGTGTTTCATGGCAGCAAAACTTGGTGTATTCAACAATGATCAAAGGCAAGATCATTTTTGGAACTAAAACGATGTCCAACAACAAAATACAATGTTTTATGATTTACGTCATAAACCTTGTCGATTTGATCGTAAAATCTGTTACTTGGACTCCATTGCCATCAGCAACATCAATTAGGGTGCCGTGAACTAGTTAACTGTTCGTAAGTGGGTAATAATCGGCGATAATTGGATTGATTACCACGTTATAACGTATGTGTTAAGATGAATAGGAAGAAAAAAGACAACAAGCGGCTTACAACAGCTTACAATTTAAGCGTTCGTATCATCAGTACAGAACCAAAACATCCCATCAGCAAACCAAGTATAGATATTGTATTTCACGAAGGCGCAGGTTGGTGTTAATTGTGATAGATAAATAAAATTAATAAATAAATAATGCTGGACTTTTTCACACAGCATCATCTAGCCCCAAAGTAAGCAGAGCTTGTGTTATGGGTACTAAGATGACTGATATACTACTTATATACTTTTTGTTTGTAAATACATACATATTATACATAGAAACACCCAGACCCGAGACAAATATTGGTAGATCATACAAACATTGGTCCCGCCGCGGGGATCGAACCCGCAACCTTTGGCGTCGCAGGCGGGCCTTCGCCCACTGCGCATTAAGATGAACATTTGATTTGATGACGATTTTAAGATGAACATGCATTTTGTTTCAGTGTGCTACATGTTCAAATAAGCGCTCACGCACATGGTGACAAGTCCACACACACAACGCCTTCGAGAGATAATACAACTGTACATTAATGGAGTGAAACGATAACCGAAGGCGGCAGCTATTGTAGGAATTATCCACCCTTTGCCAGCGAAATGTTTAAAGGATATTGCTGAAATTGCGGACTGTAAATGGATTTCTTGTTCGTTTCAAAGGGCTTTTATGATAACCAACAATGGATGGAGAGACTCCAGACCGATATCTAGAAGATGATAATCCATACAAAACCATAATGTAGGTAACAGACAGGTAACACATGTACTTCGTCCTATTTCACACGTAAAGTAAGTTCGTATGAGTCAGTGGCCAACTCTGGTGACGGAGTTTTCAGGCCGCCTTAAGACCTCCGTCATGGCTTAACGACTTAAATAGGACCGACAATTTAACGTGCCCTCCGAAGCACGGAAGCGCTCAGATGAAAATGCCACTGGAGGTCACCGATCTACTTATAGACCGTTCCGAACGTTGCTTAACTTCGACGATCTATCAAGAACGACTAAGCAAGCACACTAGCTTTATACATGGACATACTTGTGTATTGGATACCTATCTGAAACCATGGTAAGTATTACAGGATCCTAATACGATAGATAAGTACCTTACGTACAATTAATATTTGTAAATTATGCAAAAATTTGCCATTGCTAGAATCGAACTCGTACCTTTTGCTCCTGAGCCGAGCACTCGATCGCTATCCTATACAAGATTGTCCGTAGAGAGATTAGATAAGAATCAAGTGTATGTCAAATAACAAAGTATACTATAGATTCTTTGGTTTCAAAACAAGTTTTAAAGATTATGTAACGCACTTCAAATGATATTATTCTAAGGTCAAGGGTAAATAAATATCATATGCATCATTTGAACCAAAAATACTTTCACAACCAATTTCGAATCAAAAATTGAGAAAATGTTTCGTGGTAAAATTGTTGAGTACCTCATTACGGCTTACTTAGTACAAAGGTCGAGAACTTTTTCAGGATCTAAAAAGGGCTCTCCCAAAGGCGCCGGGTCAAGACCCTTCACATTACCATAATTATTTCGCAAGAGAAACTCATTTGAATCCGAAGCTCAAAGCAGCAAAAAATATACACGAATGAAGTATTTAAAAGATGCAAAAACATATTCCCGTACCGGGAATCGAACCCGAGCCTCCTGGGTGAAAGCCAGGTATCCTAGCCACTAGACCATACGGGAGATACGAAATTCATTGAAATTAGTGAATTGACTGATCAAACATGAACTAATAGTAACAAACAAGAGCCCCTGACTATGTTTTGGGTAAGATAACGATACAATCGACGCCATTTGAAGCAATGAAAGAATCAGCGATTGTAATCGAAATGTAATAATTTACAACAGAAAGGTATTTAGTAGAGAGCCACCTGAGCAAACAAATTTCACGTCCTTCGAATTGACTATTCTATTTTCTAGTTTGAAAGACACTTGAGTGCAAGAATCTTAAAATAAACTATGAAAATAGAAATCGTACAAAGGTCATTGCACTGTCCGATTTAGCCTGTTGATAGAGCCTCCAATCGGGTCGATGTAAAAGGGAAGGGGGAGAGGGGAAGGTTCGTTTAATTATGGCTTACATTCAGAATGTGCAATATAAGGTTCAGCTAATACTAATAAATACTTTATCAGAATTTAAAGAAATTAAAAACTTAATTCAGTTTTCAAACATGTTAATAGAAACTAAAACAAGAGCCCCGTTAAAGTAATTACTTTTAAAATACACAAATAAGGGAGTTCTAAAGAACCCTAAAAAAAATAACAGTTTTGAATTACTTCCAGTTTGATAGCCTTCATGTCTCATTCCCGTAACGCAACAAATAATTTAGTTATTCATCAACCATGACGCCTCTCCCCAAAATACGTGTACTACATATTGGTAGGTAGGTATTTCAAAAGTATGTCAATAGACAAGCTCCCGGCTCCCTTTACAAAATGGCGAGGGGCTAGCGTGCTCATAAAACGTCAATAAACAGACAACGCTTACAGCGGCAGTTCGATTTTATCGATATGGATATTTTATAGCTAACGAAACGTGTTGCAATTGAAAACAAGTATTTATTTTAACCCTTCGGCGTGAGGGTAATTTTAAGCGTATTTTATCGCCACGAGGTCAGTGCGACCCCAGTACTTCATACCAGTACTTCGTTAGGCAAAAGTTCTTTTCTGACGCTGAATTATAATCTTGCATCAAAGCTCTGGTATGCGTAACAGTTCCCAGTAAATTCAATTGCAGTGCAAACATGGAGCTATTAATGAAATGTAGTTGGTCCTTTGTTCCAACGAGCTCATATCCTCCAACTAATACGTAAATTGCACTGAATCTTTGTAACTAGTGGGTGTCGGGCGGCGGGGTGGGCTGATGGGGTGGGTCCCTTTGTGCGCCGGTGCATTGGATCAATAGCCAGCCAGACGCCGGCACAGCCACCACACCCGGACATAGTACAGGAACTACAGCCTGACAATACAACACACTATACCAAAAGTGAATCACACTTACAGTATAATTCTTCCATTCATCTGTGAATATTATCTTACAAAGCACTGAAGCTTAGGAGACTAGATATAGTCTGTCTTGGAGACAATCAAAAGCCAGTCTCAAATTACCGATCAATGATCTTTTTGAGCAATGATCTTTTTACACCGAGTCAATTAGGTCATTTGAGTAAGACTGCCTTTTGACTGTCAAGACATCGGATGTTGATAACAGTTAGATAAGAGATATATATATGACTGTTATCACATCGGATGGAAATAACATTCATTCATTCATGTTATAATTCATTTGTAAGAAAATAGTCGGAAACTAGTGCCTTGTTATGTAGGGCATTGACCCTACCTATGTCGCTTTAACCAGGTAGTGGTTGGCGGCATAAAATAAAATATTGTCCATTTACTCCAAGTTTTATTTGGCAGTGAAAGGCCCAACGTTTCCTTAAGTAGTTACGACGATGAATGAACATGCCAAGGGTTTAGCTTAACGACCTGTTTATCGCGAGGGATTCTTTTATCTTTAGTTTTTATATGGTGTTACTCGATCCTTCTCTCATTATTTCATCACGTAGACTATCTGTCATGTATAAAACTACTGTCTGTTGAGTGTGTAAGTATAAGTAACACATAATTTCGAATTTGATGAAGTTGACTCACTATAACCTGCATTGTGCTCGGTAGCGACACACACTTGTAAAAACCAACGTGTGAATGTTCGAGGATGAGGACGTGTTGCCAATATTGGCGGTGTGAATTGCACACAGCCGCACGGCTGGTGTGAGTCTGGATACAGGACGTATTGGTTAATGTGAATTGGAATTCTGTTTGTGTGTGCTAGCAAGATTGGCGGTATCCGCACACATGCATAGGAGAAACGCAAGTGTGAAACTCAGGACAGTCCTACATAGAATTTATGTGAAGTCCAGCATGACTATTGTTAGTGCGATTCGGATAGACTGCGTTGTCTGAAACGTAATGCAAAAGCTGTCAGAGCAGCCGAATTGAAATGATGTTGTTTACGTTGTTTTATAAACTGGCTTCTGCGCGCGGCTTCGCCCGCATGGTACCAACATAGCCTATACCTATGCTATTCCAGGTCACTATCTATGCCTACCAATACCAAGTACCAAAATAAATACCAATACCAATATGTATACCAAGTTTCATCCAAATCGGTTTACTGGTTTAGGCATGATTGATACACAAACATCCAAATATCCAAACATCTAAACAAACTTTCAGCTTTATTATAAGAGTGGGATTACCTTTTGAAATAAGGACCGCGTCACTGTCACTGGTGGGGTCAATTTCCTTTTAAATGAATCTAATGCAGCATTATTTATATATACAAATTGATGATCGTTCCGAGAATGTAAATTTTTACAGTTATTTGATCCTTAAGAGTTGAACAAGTTTGTTCAAAGTATTCCATATACCGTTTTATTTTGTAGTGAATATTAATAGAAAACAAGAGTCATATCTCAAAACCTGTATGGTAAGGATATCAGGACACCCAGCTGTGCATAACGAATCTTACTGGTCTTGTGGGCGATGGTTAGCGTGATATGGGCATGTAATGCGGAGGGATGAAAGTCATGTAACTAAAAGGGTGATGGAAATGAATTTTAATGGATATGTGAGTAGAGGTAGACCTACGAAAAGATGGATGGATTGTGTGAAAGAATATATGGAAAAGAAAGGAGTTGATACAGAGATGACGAGTGATAGGGGAGAGTGGACGAGGAGAACATGTTGTGCCGACCCCGCATGAGCGGGATAAGGGTAGGCCAATGAATGATGGTGTCTGAACCACGCAGCTATTCAGAAATCCAACTTAATAAACAAAAACTCAATCAGTCTTACTTTACCTAAATTTGCGAAGCCGCAAAAGATATAAATAAGAGAAATGGGCCATTAGAAACAAAAATTATTGCTTTGTCAAACTGATCCGCAGTGCTCACTTCAATCAAAAGCTTATTTGAAGGAGAAATCCATCACTTATATTAATCAAGCAGAGAGAGGAAAAACATGCATCCAAATAGTAAACATCTTTAGGTACTCGAGCAGACGACAAACTAATAATAATAAACTACAAAGTTATTTCCAAGCGAGGCAATATCAAAAGAACTATAAACTTCAAAGAATCCTTGTCTATAACATTTTTAGAAGTGGAAATACACTTTTACTACAGAAATAGTTATTTGTAGATCATGCAAGAAAGAAAACTTCTCAGCGACTTTTGACATACCAAAAATATACTTTATAAGTACTCCAGTGGTACATATTTGCTAAGAATAGGAAATACCTAAGAATCCTGATAAAGTAGGAGCTAGGTCACTGAGCATAAAACATAGTAAATTTAATTAACCTTTAGCAACCCATAAAACTTTCAAATCGATTGATTATCTGGAACCAAACAATTATCAGAATGTTTTGAACACAGAGAGCTTGCACGTGCATATCGGCTCGTGGACACAACATTCGAAGCCTACCAATATAGCCTGAACCATGGCTCCGTACGATAAGTCTAAAGGGGAAAGAGGATGGGTAGGTCAGCGTGAGCTGGTAACACCTGATACAAGCACCAGCTTACTCAGAGCCGTGGATTCTCAGAACAATAACTGACGTGATGGATGTAAACAGGTCCTGATAGGCTGGTTATTGGATTCCGTGGCTATAACGAGCTTCTGAGGACTATTGGGTGTCGCCGTCAGCTGCATCGCAATCAAGTGGACCGTTCTAATGATAAGTAGAAGCAACAGGATGATCTTTTAGGACTGATAACACTTTGATATAACAAACTGATATGATAATCTCTATGATAATCATGGAAAAGAAAATATGGATGGACTGTACAATCGGATATGGTGAGTGAAAGTAAACCGAAATGACGAGTGGAAAGGGGGAAGGAAAGATTATGTCGGGTTGTCTGAAAGGGAAATAAAAAAGCTGTTGAATTTAAAAGTTATACCTTCGTCAGATGTGCGCTAGTAAAGTATACATCAAGGATCTTACCTGCAAACAAAAATAAAAACAAACATTAATAAAACAAACAAAAATCCTAGAAAAACAGAATTTTTGTGTGAGCAAAGGAGGTCGTTGTTCCAAAACAAACAAGAGTTATGAAAACCAACTAAAACAATAAATATCGGAGCCACAATTAGTTGAAGGATAAAAGTTTAATCGTAAACAACACTGAACACTACTCTTGCTAGAATTGGGTCATCTGGACTAGAGTAACCAATTGGTGATGGTGATTATGGGACGATTTACCATAGTCTTAAAGCTATTTGTTGATTTCGGAGCTTAGTGCCGACTTTTGCAGTATTCAATACAGATAATAGCTGAATGCCGACTTTAAGAAACTATGCAATTGATCGCTTATCGATAACTTTAGCATACTATTATTTATTATATAAATAAATAAATAATGCTGGACTTTTCACACAGCATCATCTAGCCCCAAACTAAGCAAAGCTTGTACCATGGTAACCAGATAACTGATATACTACTTATTACTTTTTTGTTGTAATACATACATATTATACAATAGAAACATATATGAATATGATGTTATAATTATTATTGTTGCATTCAATATATGCTTAGGACCTCAGGAGTATAATCATCGAAAGGTGAAGTCTAAAGCTTTTTAAGTGAAAATGAACAAAAACTTTATGATGTGCTGTTTCGCAAAAAGTTCAAGGGTCGCCCTTATGTTTCCGAGCGAATGGCTCGCAAGGGTCGAGTGCCACCGCTGACATTTCAACACGTAATACATATTTTAGTCTACCTATTTTTGTGCTGACATGTACTAATTATCATCATGTAGAGGTGTGTTACGTTGAGATGTAATTATCAGTTATTCCGACGCAATATGTGCCACACGTGGTCCCAACCGACGCTGTGCCTTGAAGTGTGGTTTGAACTTTGAAGTGATAGTAGTTTATGACTTTGTGATCTAAGATCGACAATGACAGACTCTGCGTCTATGCTGCCTCGTTTTTCAAAAAAATATTGTGATTATCAATTAAAATTACAAAACCGAGTACCGCTTACCGTGAGCCGTTTTACCTGACTACTAAAAAATAAATAATTAGAGGCCTAAATAAATAAAATAAATAATGCTGGACATTTTCACACAGCATCATCTAGCCCCAAACTAAGAAAACCTTGTACTATGGGAACCAGATAACTGATATACTACTTATATACTTTTTGTTTATAAATACATACATATTATACGTAGAAACACCCAGACCCGAAAAACAACAAAAAAAACTACCGATTAGTTAATAATTCATTGTATAAATCAATAAGATTTTACCGCACTCCTGAACTTCATTACAGATTGATTATCAACCACAGACCAGTTAAATGATACACGTCTGTAATTAATTTAACAGCTACCTGTAAATTGTAATACATCTTCTGGAAACGCATTTCAACATTAATTGGTTGTAAAACAGCGTCTGGAGATTTTAACCTTAGGGTTCACTAATTAAAAAAGAAAGCAGATATACTAACTGAAAATGTCGAAGTTAAGCATTTAAGTATTCAACAATCTGGGATAGTTTGAAAACTTTTAAAAGCTAGATAAATCTACTCCTGTTCATTCGAAAATCAAAGTCAAAGTCAAAAAGCATTATTCAGTAGGGCCGCTGGGATCACTTTGAAATTTGAATACCACGAAGAGGCAGGGCACCAAATTCAATTAATTAACGACAAAGATTTAAAAAAAATACGAAAGGAATCCGTTAATTTTTAACGAAGCCCTTCCCTATTTTGGAGAACACACGTTGTTTTTACTGGCGGCATAAACTTTAAGCCATGACGGTTGTCGTCGCGCGAACTCTTCGTTACTTTTCTTAAAACTTATTACAGTAAATTCGATATTAATTACATGATTTTATCTCACTGTGTTCCCTACAGGATTGAAATACAATCCTGGTCCACGACACGGCATGAGAAATCGTTGCGGACTAGTAGTCATGGTGTGAAAGATGAAGGAACAAGCATCATCATCATTTCCCTGTCCCTATCCCATTTTCATGTGGGGTCGGCACAACAGGTTTTCCTCTTCAACTCCGCTCTATCAGCCGTCATCTCAACACTCACTCCTTTCTTACCCATATCATCTTTCACACAGTCCATCCATCTTTTCTTTGGAATTGATCTTTTATGAAGGAACAAGCATATTTATAATTAAATTCCGGTAGGTTTACGGCCCACCATTAAACCTAATAAACTATTTAATTATATTCTTTTAATTAAAGTCAGAGGGAACCATTATTCAGCTCATTGCATTATACTTTCTACGTGAATTTAGCATTTCTATTAGATATCTACTCGCAAGACGATAGAGCCTCGTATAGAAATGCAGGTAAAATTTAATTTCTACAGCTTCGGTCCACTTTCCCGCGACACGTCTGCCGAGAAAGCCTCTGTGGAGGTTAATGGAATAGATTTATCGAATAAGTAAAAATAATGACGATGTTTGAAAGTGTAACCTGTTTTCATCGAGGCAAGAGGAAATCGGAGGAGCAGCTACATCAAAACCACAGCCCTAACTTTACGAGATGGGAGTCATCATTTGGTTAAGTGTCGCAGCCACAGAACTTATGGTCGCAGCCAACTGGTTTAATCAGCCATTCAACTAAACGCCTAGCCATTTCATTAAGCGGCGGCGCCGTTCAACTAGCGGCCTGTATGATATTAGGCGAATGGCTTGAAGCTATTTCGTTTAACTTCCAGCGATGCGCCAGAAATCTATTAATTTAAAATGCCCTTTTAAATAGATAGTAAGCATCCAGCCAGCCAGTTCATTAAATGTTTGTATATTTATCCAGACGGCTGAATATCATTCAGGCCGTTAGGTGAACGGCGCCGCTATAATGAAATGGCTAGGCGTTTAGTTGAATAGCAGATTAAACAAGTTGGCTGTGACATAAGTACCGCCAATTCATAAACATTATTGTCCATTATTATAGAAGAATAGAATATACATTTATTTGGCACAAACACTAAAGGAAAAGGGAAACATTAACTATATAGAAAAACAAAACAATAAGGTACTTAAAACAAAAAAGCAGGAAACATCAGAAAAAAAAACATTCTAGTTAACAGAAAATAGAATTGAAATTGAAGGAAAATAAATTAAAATATTAAAGGAAATTGTGAACTGGAAATTGGATAAATATAAAGTACCAGAACCTAGTGTGACACCCGTCTCTAGGCCGGAGGTCGATGGCCGGTCAGTCGATAAGGAAAGCTTTCAGTTCACTGTTGGTCTGATGACTCAACTTGATGCACAATGTTTCAAAAATACGAGTAAACAGGAATATCCAGCCACAATTTAGTCTCTGTTTTGCAAAATCGAACAGCATTTACAATAGTTAATTCTAGGAATTTTCTGGCTCAGAGCCCAACCTCCAAACGAGGGTAAGTACTAATCTTCCCAAGTAGAGCATAACCTGCCGTCCACTAGGTAACATCGAGGTATCAGATAGCGTGTCCGATGTAATTGAGCCTAACAAATGACTGACTGGCATGATACCGAAATTCGGGACACGTGCTCAACATTCTCTAAACAGCTGTAACATGAGAGCGATAGTATCGATGGTCTTCTTATCTTAAACAAACACGATTGTAAGCAATTTTTTGGTAGTTTACGAAAGGTTACCTACGTTATCAAATTTTGTTTGAATAATAAACTAGGTTCATTTAACCATTAAATAAATAAATAATGCTGGACTTTTCACACAGCATCATCTGGCCTTAAAGTAAGCAGAGCTTGTGTTATGGTTACTAAGATGGCTGATATACTACTTATATACTTTTTGTTTGTAAATACATACATATTATACATAGAAACACCTAGACCCGAGACAAATATTTGTAGATCATACAAACATTGGTCCCACCGCGGGGATCGAACCCGCAACCTTTTGCGTCGCAGGCGGGCCTTCGCCCACTGCGCTACAGAGGTCGTCTACCATTGAATATTTTACAGAAGCGAGGTAGCAATATTATCTTAAAAACATCAATAACCAGTCTATGGTACAGTGCACAAATATGTGAAACTACCATTGGGAAAAGCGCAGGTTTACCAACACTTTCTAATACGCGGTCATGCTTCACACTTACCGCAACGAAAATCATTTTCCACTTTAGAATAGAGGATGATCAGTGATCACCTTCAAGAAAGCCTTAAACAGTGCTTGTACTGGTTGTTTACGTAGAGAAGGAGGAGCCACAAGCAGCGACGGTCATCTTAAATCTAGATAGCTGCAGAATATTCTTCGCATTCTGTTATCAAACGTCCGCGTACCCTTTTACCGGTGAACGGCCATTACATTAAATGCCAATAAATATTTAGGCGGCTGGACCCGGGTCATGCGAGCGAAATGGAATTGTAAGGCGGCTATTCCACCAAGCCTATTCCATCCATTCCCATTCACCATTTCTCAGACACTATAGCAAGCGATGAGTGAAGGCAAATGGGCTGCTGTCAGTGTATAAATCATCCGGTAAAGAGGATTTTTTCTTACACAAGCGATAAGCTATGTCGCTAGACTTGCTAGCCTACGAAAATGTGTTGTGATCACCCACACATAGTAAAAAACTAAACATGACTATTCCACCAAGCCTATTCCATCCATTCCCATTCACTATAGCGACCGATGAGTGAAGGCAAATGGGCTGCTGTCAGTGCATAAATCATCCAGTAAAGAGGATTTTTCTTACACAAGCGATAAGCTATGTCGCTAGACTTGCTAGCCTACGAAATTGTGTTGTGTGTGATCACATACACATAGTAAAAAACTTAACATGATCGTGATCAACATTCAACACCATCTCAACAAATGTATCACCTCGTTTTCCCATCATGCCTGATGGACACGCAGCCTAACGGGATGGGTGTAATCTAGGCGCATCAACGCGTGAACACGCCACAAATAGGTACTTTACGTACATACCTAGATATTATAAGCTGAAAATAACTAAATAATTTATAGTGCTCATGACGGTCACGGACAAATTAAATATTTAGCTGTCATTGTGGGAGGACAAATTCGTAATTTTAATTAAATAGATTACTTTTTTATATAAATCTTTAAAACCTTTACTCATCCGAACTAAAACTTGTCGGTTGGTCAAACTAAAAATTTTGTTCAACTCATTCTTCCTACAATCGACATCATAGAACACACCGAGTAAACGTTTACCATTATGTTTACATATTTAAGTAAATGTAGTTATAAAGTAAAGATAAGAAAATACCTAGTTTAACTAAGGATTACAAATGTTACGACAGACTAAAGAATAATAACTAGTTACTAAGATGTTTTATGATACCGTAACAATGATATTACCGTAATGAACAAGGCGGTGTGACACGCGAAGCGTCATACCTCCATACTCTGACTTCATGTTACCGCAAAATGAAAATGGTGTTAAAATGAATGAACTAATTAGTTCATTCATTTTAACACCTTTTTAAAGCTAAGCTAAATAAACATCGTATAAGCTGAATGAACCCCGACAAATGGGCAAATGCCTCAACGTCCTGGCAGCCCGACGGGAGACGTGGTCGCGGTCGGCGAAGCGTTGGCGGGACGACCTCGACTGCTTCGAGAGAGAGTGGTGGGAAGGGACCTTTGCCCAGCAGTGGGATGGTATAGGTTAACAAAAAATAAAAATAAAATAAACATCGTTCCAAACTCATCATCACCATTTTAGAAGCAATTTGAGCCGTAGGACGCGTTAGGGAGTATTTTATATAATCATAAGTGTCGCAGCATAATATCATCTTTTACTCAGAAAATCAAAATGTGGGAGTGTTTGCGTACCGATAAACAACATTACGTTCGTCACACGCGCTGACCATCTACTCGCTCTGGTAATCAAGATAAAAACATGTTATAAAAACTATTAGGTACTAAAATGACATCATACGCGTTATCATAAAATTTACAGAAAAAAATAGCAAAAAGACAATTCCCGTACCGGGAATCGAACCCGAGCCTCCTGGGTGAAAGCCAGGTATCCTAGCCACTAGACCATACGGGAGATGAAGAAGGCGCTGAATGTATTAAACGAATGATTTTTAAGATAACAATCTGATCAAATATTTACTGATAATAAATAAATCAATTTGAATTACTTTAGGATCTGAAGGTTCAAAATTTTACATTTAAGTTTTCCTAATACCTAACAACTTATTGAACAAAATTGTTATAATTAAAACAACATCAAGATCCTAGAATAGAACTAAAAATATAAAGCCCGCAATCACAATCATTGTCTGATTGAACCACTGATCTAACAATTGTGGAATTCACAGAAATGCAAGAAACGGCACCGCAACTTCGCATCGACCTTCCCATACTTTTGGAATGACTGTACCAAACTGGTTAGCCACATAGCCACTCACTCTTGGCATCAAAAAGCGAGGAACTTGAACCTTAAATTAATATACATAAGGTCTATACATAGCTTTCGCTGTTATGAACATGACGAGCTTTTTTAAGATGACGTCACTCTTAAAAGTTTATTGGAGTCAGTCTCATCAAATTATTGAAGCCAACTTTAATCGAATTAAGTAAGCCGCAAACAGACTTTAGACCGTCTTATTATAATATAGTTGGAGTCAAAGCAACTGTTGATCAACCATAATCAAAAACAACAAATCAATTAGATGGTTTAGTTTGAAGACTGTTCCGTCGTTATCAAAAAAATCCCCAAGAGTGTTTAGCACTTCACAGCCTTGAATACACGTAGATGACTAAGCATCTAATCTCGCATGCCGTCGCATCTTCAATAACACAATCATAAACCTTTACAACTTGATAAGCCGTGAATTCCCGTCTCATGGTACCTTCGTCAATACGGAGCGATAGAACTTGCAGTGAAAGTTTCTTGGGCTAGATAAAGCTTTCAACGTTCTGCGTTCGTTTGCCTCTTTTTTCTTTAGACGTTACTTCCATAACATGTAATTATTGGGCAATCTGAAAACTCTAATGGCCTACTCATCAAAATTTCGGTAAAAGATAAGTGAGTCGGAAAGTAAGCAAGTGTAGTGAGACGCGTCTGTACTCTGTATAGACTCCCGGTGCGCAACAGTGAGTCATTTGTGTAGATGTTGAAATGACCGTTACCCGCGCTAACCCAATGAGCCAGTTAGCAGATGGCTTTGATGTTGGACTTAGAATAGGTGGACACGAAACACGTGCGTTCAGCTGGCGGACCAAAACAAAGCACGAGGTACATATATCTATTGAAATGGAAACTTTAGGCATTCAGATGTATGAAGTGTTACATGATTATATTAGTGCAAATCATAAGTTTTCACGCGAATGAATTCGTCTTAAAGTTTTTGTAATAGAACTTAATGTATTTCTGTGCAAAGCAATTCTAATACAAATAAAAAGTAAAGGTCATGAAACACTGACATTGGCCTCGACTCAAGGAAACGCATTTCTCTTTTGCGTACGACATGGTTTGTTTTACACCGTTCTGTTTATTTAGTTTCTCGATGAGTTTGTTAAACTTCTAATGCTGATTTCGGAGCGCTGATTTCGGTGCCAAAGCAATTGTTATCTAACAGCTAATTTGTTCTTGCTCGAAATAAGGTCGGCTGTGATTAAATAATAAATCTAACATAAATAATTACCTACGCATCAGCACAGAATAATAATATCATCAGAATCATAGTAAGAAATAACTTAGCTAATTATGATCAAGTTAAAATTTTTAACCAAAAATGTTACTTTGGAACTCTATTCGACCTGGACTCTCCCTGAGCGCTTACAGAAAAGAGAAATGCACAGTAGCAATGTCACTTTATGCTTCCCAAATAGCTGTTGTGAAACGCGACCTCGTTCGGGAGAGCTGAGCACGCTCATCCCAGCACAAAGAACACTGTTCGACACAAACACATGGTTGAACTGGCATAAAATATGGTACTCAAGTCTCAACGTTACAAGTTTGTACAGCAGAGAAATACATCATTGGATTTGCAAGTTATGGGTGAAATTGTCATCAAGTCTAGTTATTTCGACAAAATATAAAACGAATAACAAAATAAAAATACTCTAAAGCGCTTTATATATCCTAAACGTTTAGAGAATTTACGCTCATTCAGTATTCACGATTCGAGAATTTGTCAACAAAAGCGATGGATTCCGAGCACCGATCTTGTTGCATGCGTTCAGCTCACAAGTGCTAGCAAAGAGGAAGAATAACAGCGAATATCACGTAACGGTAACCACGAAAACTAAACATTTTAGAAATCTAGTTTGCTCTTAGATATTTTTTTTGATCCGTTTGTAAGGCAGGAAACATGATAAGAAACGTGTATATTTAACAACCGCTATCGAGTCTTACCACACATTAGCATAAATATTACTTATAAACCCATATGCGACAGCTTTTTCCAGAAATACCACACATGGTACTTGTAAGCAAAAAGAGCAAAATTACTCTCGCAAGCTGACACAAGGATGCTAATTAGCCTGCTCCTGACAAAACGAAGAAAGGCCTCTAAGAGGCAAGCTCATGTCGAGGATGGCGCGCACAAAAGATAAAAAGAAAATTGTAAAAGCTTGGGAACAAGCTCCGAGAAAAGTAGATACTTACTGGTTTACATAGCCAATTGAAGATCTTAATATTGTTGTTCGTATTTGATGTTTAACGGGCTAAATTGAAAGCTTACAACGATAATAGCGAAATAGCGCAAATTGTCAACGATGAAGGACTCTGCGATTAGATAACAAATGTGTAATTTTTTAAAACACGTAGTACCTAATTCCTCTAAATCCTGAACATGTATCAACACGGCTGATAAGGACTCGCTCGATTCGACGAAGTTAGATAGGTTTTTTGCGTCACTGTGGTGAAGTAGGCAACGAGATAACTTGAAAAGTTTGTAAAGAAAATGATTTAAAGAAGCATTGGTGTTTCAGACACATGAAAACCAGCTGATACGACCAAATTGACGCCTGCGATTATAACAAGCGGTTAACGTTTTAACTGTTCAGACTGTTCGCTTCTAGGATAATGACAGTAAATTGAATCCCCTGACATGAGGGGAGATGGAAGGTTGAATCAATTGCAGCAATTATAGAATGGCACAGTAGGGCCAGCCAACGCCAGCGCTGAGCTATTTCTGCCATGGATCCCACACACAGGGCATCTATAATTAAGATTGATAAAGAACGTTTAGTAATCTATTTTTGGTCGTGTAATTAGAATGATTAATATAACGACCTCTGTGGCGCAGTGGCTGAAAGCTCGCTTGGGACGCAGAAGGTTGCGGGTTCGATCCCCGCCTCGGGATAAATGTTTGTATGATCTGCAAATATTTATCTCGGGTCTGGGTGTTTCTATGTATAATATGTATGTATTTACAAACAAAAAGTATATAAGTAGTATATCAGTTATCTGGTTCCCATAGTACAAGTTTTGCTTAGTTTGGGGCTAGATGATGCTGTGTGAAATGTCCAGCATTACTTACTACTTACTTACTTACTTAATATTCAAACCATAAGTAGTAATTCTGGATCCGTGTTCATTGTATTGTCTAGAATCTTTTTTATTCTAAGCTCAGTAAATCGTTTAAAAGAGTCCATTAACCATTTGTTAATACCAAGGTTGCAGACAGAAACTAACTGTTTCTATCCACGCAACTTGATTTACACACCCAATAAGGCTAGGTGTAGGCACTAATGATAATTATTAGCACCAATATGTTTTGATACTTAGAAATATAGACAAAGAAACTAACCAACCTTACACGTGCTGGACGTGCTTCAAAGAGGATTTGGTTAAGCCTTGCTTGACGAATACCTTCAGGTGGCTTGTCACTAGAGTGGGCCGAAAATCGTACAAAATTATAAATTGTTGTAGGTACTGACGTGGTCTCTAAATTTTTTAGAGTAGACGATGCGTGCAGCAGTTTTGCATAATCATCAAGCATTAAAATAGTCGCTTCACAATGTCTATTATATTGCAGAACTATATTTGCCAGTTGGAAGCCAACTATCGCTCAAGCCAAGCGAGAGTGCTGGACGCAATGCACCGATTGTGAAAGAGGTCGAGAGCGGGGTCGGGCCACCGCACTGCAGGTGCGACCCAAATCCACAGGCTGGTACCCTCAGGCTAGGGGTGTAATGAAGCATGGCGTCGGGACATCGGAAGTCGGAACGTCTGATTGAAAATTGACTTCCGAGTTCCATCCGGCGGAAATTCCGACGTTTCTAGCGGAAATTCAAACAGCCCTCCTGGTTTTCTTATTCATTTTGATTTAAGCGACACCATCGACTCCTACCTAAAATTGAAGCATCGATCGTTAGATTGAATAAAGAAATGTGTGATATTTACCGAATTTCAGCTAGCAAAGATTATCTAGTTGCCTACCTAACCAAAACAAAACCTAACATGATCTGGTTGTACCACCATTCACCAGCCACCACTCGGCATCCAACGATCCAGTAACTCTGTATTTTCATGACAATGCACACCCCTGAACCTACTGACACAAATATGCACGCATTTTTCGAAGGTTTCGTGCTTCCGAAAGGTTCTATTGACCTACTAACGCACAAAGGCCAAGATAATGATCATGAGAATTAAACATACGTATAATTTAAGTAATTTAATCAAACAACTAGGTATTCAAGATGTTAATTTCAATTACAATTCACAGGTGCTTTGACCGAGTTGTGTTTAATGGTGAGCGGTAACTGGGGCATTGACAGTGTGAGGAAATGAAGTAAAACAGCTGTTTCAATTACTACGTAACTACCGATATAAGTTACAGGTGTAACAAACATTATGAGATACTCCGGCCAGGTAACTGAAAGATAAACAAGCTGAAACACAGCTTGGCACGTGGCCCAGTCGCCATATCGACAAGAATACTCAGTCTGCTCGCATTGCATTTGAGGGAATCGTGATAATACCTCATAACATAACTAGGCCGAATAACCGAACCAAACTTACTACAGTTATTTACAATATCTAAAAAAAAATGCTGTGATCAGCTGACGTAACGGAGAAAACTGCTTTTCACAGCGTTCCTCCTGAAAAAGTACTAGGCAAACATGAACCGATAGCAGTCATTGTTATCAGCGCGGGTGACTGAGGGGGCGGCACTGTTAGCGGGAGGCGGGGCGGCCTTCGTGACGTCGCACCGCATCTGTGTTTAGCACGAACTACAGTTAAACAACGCTATCTTATCAGCTACGGTTGTCGGGCAAAAAGATCATTGTCACTAACTAACTCCTAAACGGTTATGACAACCTGGTACACCGTGCAAAATAACAGCTAAAATTTACCGTTTTTCAGGGAAAATTAATGAAAATAGCAATAAATTCACTGAATATAAATTATGGAAAATAGGGAAATACCAATTTGTATTTTTAACTAAGTATTCATTAGTAAAAGTAAAGTAAAAAAGTGATTTTCAGCAGAACTCGAGGCAGCAGCAACAGCATCCAAACTGCGATAGCTGAAAAATTTGATTGTCCTCTGATTTTCAAACTAATTCAGAGGAACAAATCATTGTTAAATTTTAATTACTAACCCTTAGAAATAAGTCTACTAACACAATGGACTGTAAACTGTCTGAAATGAAATAAATAATTAAATTGACGTAATTTTTTTTTTGTTACTTATTGTTTTGAATCCATAGGCTCCCGAACTAGTTAAAAACTGTGTTTCAGGAGACAGTGGCTTCCCCTTATTCATTGTGTTCATTGTATAGGTAATACCGTGACTATTTTTGTATTTGTATACGTAATTTTTGATTGTTAGTTTATTTATTGTATTTTTTATGCTGCATAGTACCTAACCTACCACAGTGTCCTACCTACAGTGTCAACTGATCTGATGTACAATATACTTAAGACTTTATTCCAACGTTACAGAAACAACTTTTCAACAGCCAGATATGCATGGAGCGCATGAAAGAGAACGGAGCAGCAGTTAACAATAAATAACAAACAATGGTTGTATCAACGCGAAGGTCTGACTGAACAAACAAAGGCATGCTGGCGAGCACTGCGCTGGCAGCCAGCAAACATCCGTCGCCAGCAGGAAGCACATTACCGGGAACTGGATGCGGTGAGCCACAAGGCAACTCAAATAAGGCTCTGTAATAGACAATACTCGTACTATCTATGAATGGCAGAGCATTCAGCTAGACTATCAATAGTGATCCCAGCGGTCCTTATAAATGATTTTTGACTTTGACTTTTGAAAATCGACTCAGAATTCAATAAAGCCAAACCACGTTGACCAAGTGTTATCAAGAATTTTAAAGCTCGTTAGGTATGCATGAAAAAAGCGATAAGATGGGTCGTTACACTCGCAGCTCACACGTGCGATGGCAGAATAGCTCACAGTTCCCAGGTAAACAATGCGCGTTTGATCTGCATTAGTATGCTGAGGGGTAGACTTCGGGTCATGCAGGTCAAGACATCCATGGTTTTACATGGTCTGTTACTAGCTATCCACCTATCGCTTGATTTAAAGTTTAAAAGCTGATGGCGCAGTTCTTTGGCATCTCACCAAATGCATGTGTTAATAATTTGTGCCTTTGTGGACTCGCAAGTCTTTCTTCCTTGGTTACTAAGATAATAGTGATTAAGCCCTATCCAAAGATTGACTTCAAAGATAATAACGTTTCTCCAGAGTCCCAAGTTCAGTTAGATAAGAACATCAAAGCGATGAGGCCTGATAATTCATACGTCACGTATGCTTCTTAATTTTTACATGAAGACCCGTAACCAGGTGTCCAAACAAATTGTGTTGTAACATCTGTTCGTATAGGTGCAAGGAAGTCTGTTCGGTGTACGGAAGAGCTTGTGTGGTCTGCTGTTAATATCACACTTTTGTTTGTAAATATTGATGGAATGATGAAGGTTAAGGGTTTATTTCTAAAGTCTTGTGGTTCTATTTGTAGAGTTTGTATTCACAATTAGTTCTGCTAGCAACAATGGCATGAAGGTCATGATCAACAATTATGAAACAGTAATCTAGGTAAAAGTGTATGTTACGGTCAATTGATCGAAGACAGCGATCTTTTATTGCAGATCTAGCGTCTAGCAATATAATTGAGGGCAGTGCCTGGTAGTAAGCACTTCAAACAGTTGTAATGCCCTATCATCACACCAATTGCTTTGCCGATTGAACTCGTCACACTCGTTAGAGCCGGGAGGATGTGCAGTACTCAACTACTCACATCCTCCGTAGATTAAACTCTATACTGATATAAATAGAGGTTATTGTCCGTTGCTTGCTGGTAAAGGAACAGTACGGTTATCTTATTCATTTTGGGGTCAGTTGTCAGTACGCCTACGTCAAGAAACGATGCTTGGGAAGTGAGCGATCAAAGTTTCAATGTTTGCTGTTGTGATTAAATAATTCACATTGCGCAAAAACAATTTGAAGAATCCGTTGCAGAAACTGGAAAATAGACTGAGAAGGCACAGGACATTGATTTCTTACAAATGATATGACCACGGAAGACCAGTGTGATGTGAATCTTTATTAAAACAACAAAAAAATCTGGTATTAAAAACAAATCCATCGTAGTTTCTTCAAACTCCATTACATCAGCAATAAGCAGTAATGCAGCATGAACCCAGCGCAGCCTTGGCCAGCAAACACGAGCTGACCTTAATTAGCAGGCGATAGCTCGCATGCCGAGCCGAGCCGACACACGGACAAAAAAAACACTTGATTCCATACATCGAGCAAGCGCAGTCCCGCAAGTCAACGGTATAAATATTGTTGGTAGATTTTATATGCAATGCAATGGGTATATTGGTGAAGTTGATAATTCTGAAAGAGTACATAAAAATACTGTTCTTCAATGATTTTCGGAATATCATAGCGACATTTTTAGCAGCAGACACGTCATCCTCAGTGAAAGTCGTCACAGCTCGCTGGGAGCGGTGATGAAACGGATCATAACTGTACTTGATACGAGAATAATGGAGATCACAAGGCCGCTTAGTATTATTGTATTGCTAAACCTTATCCACACACACAACACACATAATTCCAGTATGTTGTGTTCATTTAAAACAGTTGTATCTTTCCAATATCATTGAACAACAAACATCAACAGAGAGCCCGGTAGAACGAAGTCTCATTTGAAGCTTTCAAAGCAAATTTCCGAGCACGTGTTATCTTGAAATGGATCGACATTGCTCAACCGATAGAGTCAACATTGTATAGGCACGCAATCAGCGTCACAAAGCGAGCAATCAGCGCAGGAGTGGCCGCTGCAATCAGCCGTGACTTGCAGGAACGCAGCAACCGGTACCAAAGAACAAGACAACGTTGCGTCAGTTACAGACAGATCAGATCTTATTTGCATATGCAATCAGATTTTAAAACCCTAAACTAAAACTTTGTTAAACAACACATCATGAATCTTCCCCAATAACACTTTTAAGATGAAGTTGTCTGCCATCAACGAGGATAGCAACATCAAAAACTCTTAAAAGGCGGTAATATACTCCAACATGCGGTGGAGATGTTTCAATGAAATCTTTTATTAATATTTATCCAAGTATTTGGTTGACGACACGTAATGGATGGAGCTTTTCACTAGGAGAAATGTAGCATACAAATCCAACGAGATAATCGTCTTTTTGGATGCATCTCTGCCTGTCTGTGAACTGTTCAATCTCTTAATAGCTTTTCGAAAGAAGTTTCTTACTTTTAAATATGTCGTTTGTTAATTGTGATTGGATTTTCTTTAATTTAAAAGGAACTTATTATCTTTCTCTGTTTATTAACCATAAAAAGCTCTTATTCCTTATGCATGAGTCATTACAAGAAAATTCTTAGTTATTGAGCACAAAAGTAATACAATACAAAAGGCCATTTCGCCAGTTTAGCCGAACACCTCATAAATTCCAACTCAAAGACTCACACATTCTGAGCTGTCTCATAACTCCATAAAACTGAGCCGAGTTTAACGGAGCTTGAACCACAGATTTACTGGCAGTCTATCTTGCAGTGAAGTTTAGTTATTAGCTAGGAAATTACAAGAAGTGTAAACGAACTTCTTATACGGTGACTCTTTTGATGAACAGTACCTATCGCGACGCATTTAGTGAACGGAAATTGCCTGTCCATAACTCAAAATTGTACTCCTTCTCACTCAAAAATCAAAATTCAAAAATCATGGTAAGTAGGTTCTTATGAGTCAGAGGTCAACTCTGGTGACGGAGTCTTTAAACCGCCTAAAAGCCTTGTTGAGCTTAATAAATGCGTAAATAAATGCGTACACGACCAGAATAAGTTCCATCCAAAACACATTTCACTACTAAATTCCTATCCAAAACTTGAAACAGATCTTGTTATTCTCGTCTTAAGAAGATATTTTATCCGACACTGTATCTCAGGGATCCGAAAAAAGCATATCCTTCCACCTTCCCACCACCAATATACACTCCCCTATACCCATGAGGTAAAAGGAACCAAAATAAAATACCTGCTAATAACTGACGCACGAACTTGAAACGCCATAACATAACAGAGGCATAAAGTGATTCATGGGAATTGTGGCCTGACGTTGGTAACCGACACAAAGAACGATGTTATGGAAAACTGTGTTATGAATCGCGTTGCACACTGAAAAAAATATATAGCTTAACTGTTTTGGCTAATTGAAATTTATCCAAAATTTGTTTATTCATTACTAAAGTTAATATAAAATAATAAAACTGGTTTATTAATCAGGCCCTTAACTTGTTTTGTTACTAACCTGTAGGTTAGATGTAGTCAATTTTTTTGTTATTAGTAACCTAACTTCTGTAGATAAACTGATTCATTTACCTGTAAGCAAACCTTTGTACACAATGTAACAAAACTCTTCGCTACTATAAAGCTAATAACATTGACTTTATGTTGCAAAAGTAATTTAACCAATAATTTTGTCAAAATTGACCAACAAAATTTGGCTATTTTAACCTAACCCTCTGTAATTATCTAATCATTGACTTTGTTTGTAAACACACACACGGCTTTACAAAACTTTGGCTATACCTAAATTAATAAACGACTATCCGATAACGAAACTATTGTAGCGTGTAACGGAACGTTTTGGTTGTACCTGCCATTAACCTGTCGAAACCTGCACAATTTGATTGATTACGCATTATTGATGGCGTCGGCGGCACGGCACGAGGTGAGGTATTTTGCGCGTGCGTTTGTTGCATAAAGTCCTATCTACTGGTAATCATTGGTACTGTGTTATGTTTGTGAAACTACTAAAAGACACAAAAAGACGTCCTGTGATGTACGAAGAAAATACAGTTCTAGATCGGCCTGTAGACGATTATCTCCGGCAGTGGGGCCTTGAAATGTATATTGGAAAGTTCAACGGTAAGTATCAATAAGTCCTACTGTTTCTGTTTCTATTACTTACCTACTTATTTATAAAAAAATACCGCGAGTGGAGTTCTGTCTGTTTGTCTGTTACCTTTTCAAGCCCAAACCGCGGATTAGGCAGAAATTTGGCATTCTTATATTGTATCCCATCCCAGAGAAGGCTGGGAAAAAATCCCGAGGGACCGCGGCGCGGATCACCGCGGGAGTGCAGCTAGTTATTTTCAAAGTGTAGGCATATTTTGCCTTTTATTTGACTCATCTAGAGTAGATGATAGGTATATACAGATAAATCATCTACTTTATGTAAATGTAAAGGCCTGTTCTTATTTGCAGAGCAAGCCATAGATTTAGAAACTCTTCATCGTCGAACCACCTGCAACTTCATTTGATTTTTACCATAGAAATCTTCATCTTCCCTTGAAGCCACACTGGTATCTATGCCACAGGGACATACTGCTCCTGTCCACATAGAATGTAGATAAACATGTAAAATAATGTTTTATGTTATTTCAGGAATTATACAATATCTTAAATACATGCAACGAAGGGAAGTCATTGCTCTTAAGGTATCAAGAAAACGGGTTGTTGAACAATTCCTCAAGACGAAAATTATGCAATATTGTTATTGACAATGAGCTGAAAACTGACCCTAATAAAAAATACTAGCAGTAGGCTATATCAGTTAGCTTATGATGTACCAAGAGTATTTAAAAAAGAAAATTCATCGGTATATTTCATACCTTTCATGAGCTTCAATCCAGGTCAAAAAACATCATTCAAAGGGAAACTACTTGACTGCTACAGGCAACGCAGGAGAGAATTTATTAAGTCTGGAGTAATTGCTGAATCTTCAAAACGTGGCTCTTTATCTACCAGTAAAGGAGGTTCACCCGGCCCCAGTTCCAGCTGCAGTGTTCAAGACGCTATTGACCAATTAAATGAATTGACGGAGGATGTTGATGAGAAATTATTGTGGTTGAAAAATTGTTGTGACCCGTGGGTGACTGTTGAATTAAACTGGGATATCACAGCCAAAAAAAGGCTGTCTGATTTAACTTCTAACAGAAATAACAGTTGAAGACTACCTTCGGGAGTTTAAGCCTCTCAACCAGCCAGGCGGTGTCTTTTTGGTAAGTAATTATGTAGAATTTCTTAAATAAATCTGTGTTAGCTAAGTGGGAGGTCCCTCGACTATTATTTATTGGTATTATATACTACGGTTAGCTGTGTATGTGTTGGTCGAATGGGGCTGTGCCGCGACTATCAATCCGAAGGTCGTGCGTTCGAATCCCGGCCGTACCTCCTAACGCTGTATAAATCATCTAATAAAGATGTAAAGGCCTAAGTTTAGCTATGTACTCGTATATAGTTTTAACAATGTACCTACTACTTTTTTTTTGCAGCTTCTGAAAGACTTCAAAAATCTTTACCAAGAAACTGATGATAAATTATACCAGAACTGGCCAATAGTCCGGCCAAAAATTCTTGAAGAAGTTAAAAAACGACCCCTTAATGTAGATTCTGGGCTAAAGGATATTACTAGTACAGATATTTATGGTAAGTTTTGTCGTCATCTTTTAATCTTTTGTGCCTGTTGACCAATCTTACTTAATGCTTTATTGAGCTTTTTTTTGAGATTGGATTTGATTATCCCATGGCTAAAATGAGGAAGGACTTTAGAAATTATTGTAGGATTAAGTTTACTGTTTGCGATAAATACGACTCTTAAGATCTACAGACGTTAGGATTCTTAAGGATGTTAATAGAGGTAGACAGAGGCAGGTCCAAAAATTAAATTCGGTACCTATACAGGAAGGGTGGGTTTTTGAGATAGGATATGGAGGGCAGGTACCCTTACCGTTGTGCTACAGGAAAACGCTCTTAGGAGACCTTCCCTAACTTTTTCAGATATTTTGAACTCACAACTCACAGATTTTGAAAAAAATGTACAGTCAGCGACATAAATGCTTAAACTATTTTTTTTATGCCAATCGATTCTGTTTCGTATAGGGATCAAAAGACTCTATGGGACCATTTAAGGTTTGAGTAGGTACTAGAAAAGTCAGAAAGGGACTACTAAGACTAACAAATGTAATAAGACTACTTCCGAAAAGTTTGGGGGGTTACAGTACCCATCAATATGAACAACTTTTTCTATGGAACCACCAAAACTGCTTCTCCATACAAAAGTTATTACCTACTTGGCTAAAATGTATAATACAGCTGTTTCGTTAACGTTAGTATTTTTTTACAGATGATGATGACGAGGTGCTGGATCTCATTAGTTTTATGGCGCTGCCGTTTTTGATGACGACATCCATAATAAAGAAAACTAATTCTAAAAAACCGTGGCGCCCTTCGAAGCACGAAGCCCTACAAGGTTTCATATATCACGTGAAGGCTGCTGCGGAAATTGAAGAAACAATTACACGTCGGAAAGCTAAGCTTCTGGAATTGGGGTTAACTTTGCAACCATTTATAATTATGGTAGGTCCCTCATTAAAACAAATATCTGCAAGGTATATCATCCTGAACAAGTTGCGTTATGAAATGCCTTCAATCATCAAGACGGTTGACGCTTGTTTTAAGATAATATTCGTTTTGAATGCCCATTATTCCGCAGAAAGTACACACGTTTGGCAGTTCATTCAAAAATATTGTTTTCAAACTAAACACCAAATATAATAAAATCTACACCACAGTGCGCGCTCTAGCAACTGACCTTGGCTTAATGTAAAATAAAAAATAACTATCTCAGTAAATGGGTATAGTGCCCAAGTATTAAAATCATAAAATCACTTTTACGTAATTTAAAATGATCACATGTTTTTTATGTTTTGGTAGGTTCTCATCTGTCAGAGATCTGTTTAAACATTTTGATTTAATTCATAAGTCACATAAATTTACGGTTTATCACTGTATAGATGATGGTTGTGACCGTTCATTTTATTTAAGAAATACATTTAGCAAACATATAAATAATAATCATGTTGTTGCAATTACTACTTGTACCTTAAACAGTAAAGAAGACTTATGTTTGATTGATCCTACGAGTAGACCTACCACATAGTACTAGAGTAGTTTTTTAGTAGGTTAGCATAGATACTAAGGTATTATAATTATAAATATTATATTAACCAGGTGTAATATGACTTCCTAATTCCAAAATTTTTGGGGGGGAGGGTTATAGTCCCTATCAATATGAAAAAAATTCAATGGATCCAACACTGAGCGCGAAAAAAAAATAGCTGTTCCGTACATTTTAGCTAAGAGGATATTGTATGGAACTGCTGTTTTTGCATTCACAGTGTTGGTTCCATAGAAAAAGTTTTTCATATTGATGAGTACTGTAACCCCCTAAAGTTTTCGGGAGTTCACCTGATATAATATAAAAAATGATCATTCTTTAATATTCGTAATTAAGTACAGTGATCATTATCATTACTGTCACCTCAAGTGAAAAAAGGTTATGTAACGCAGAGTGATAAAGGACTAAGTAACTGTAAGTGATATGAATAAAAGTGTTTATTTTTAATAAATAATAATGTCGTTACGAAATTGCTTATTTTATTTTATCATACGAAAGCAGTAAATCTTTCCTTTTAATTTATAACTAGAGACTGATTTTCCTAATGGGCAGCTTTTTATATTATTATAGTTGTTAACCAGTTTTACATAGTAATTTTCTTACAGGTGGACGCGCACTACTCTGAGCCACAGAAATTTTCTCCATACTTTTTGTCAGCTGAATTGCATTTCTCAAAATGCTGACAGCTCTAATTGTATAAATACCGAGTGTAATAAGACTACTCCCGACAACTTTGGGGGTTACAGTACCCATCAATATGAACTATTTTTTCTATGGAATCAACACTGAGCGCGAAAAACTGTTCATACATTTTAGCTAAGTAGGTCATTAATTAACTATTATGGAGAAGCTATTTTATTTCGCGCTCACAGTGTTGGTTCAATAGAAAAAGTTGTTCATATTGGTGGGTGCTGTAGCCCCCTAAGTTTTCTGAGGTAGTCTTATTTCACCCGGTATATTTCTGCGGCTTCGGGTAGTGTGCGTTTGCTACGCATAACAAAACACGTTATCTAAATATAGCATAACTAATGGTTCATATCTAACAAAACAGGTTATCTGCAAATAGCATAACTATTGGTTCATATCTAACAAAACAGGTTATCTGAATATAGCATAACTAATGATTCATATCGAACAAAACAGGTTATCTAAATATAGCAAAACTATTGGTTCATATCTAACAAAACAGTTTATCTGAATATAGCATAACTATTGGTTCATATCTAACAAAACAGGTTACCTGAAAATAGTATAACTAATTGTTCATATCCAACAAAACAGGTTATCTGAATATAGCATAACTGATGGTTCATATCTAACAAAACAGGTTACCTAAATATAGCATAACTGTTGGTTCACATCTAACAAAACAGGTTATCTAAATATAGCATAACTATTGGTTCATATCTAACAAAACAGGTTATCTGAATACAGCATAACTATTGTTTGAGCTGTAGACCCACTGTTTGAGAACCCTCAGCTAAAGAGAATAAGCAATACAAAACAAAAAATAGTTTAGTTAAAGGCTACATAACTCCCGTTACCGAACTGGGTTTAGCTATATGTTACATTGGTTTTGCTGTCACTCATTTTGTGTAACTGGTAGACAAAAAGTTGGTTACCTAGAACTAAACATTTTTTTCAGTGCAATTGTTTTTGTGGCAGTTGCAATAAGTTCACTGTGAGATAATACTTTGAAGGTTTTTTGGTGGTAGAAACTTCATGCAGGTGTGAAATGTCATCAACTCGTATACCCCAGCACGAAGCTCGCAAGTTCAAACTGGTTTATAAGGGAGGTTATTAATTGCTGTAGCTTTCTGCTGTAGGTAATATGTTATTTTGGGATTTTTGATACAGATCGCTGTAACTCTAGTGTATCTGTTCTGTAATTAGCGTGTAATTAACAAGTTGGACGTAAGGAAGGAAGCGCCTGGATGCCTAGCAAGCAAGGACTGATTGAGGAAGGAGGTTTGAGCAATTTTACTGTTAGGTATTTTCTCTACCACAATTAGACATTAAGTAATGTGTAGAGTTCAAATCAACAACAGTCCTATTTGGTAAACCTGTGCATGCCAATTCTATAGAATTACGAACAGCGTAGGGAAGATACAAGCTTAGCAATAGATGAATTGTTAGTCCATCGTGCTGGGTGACCGGCGACGGTCTCCCATCAAATTAGCTCCCATTGCTGGCAATTGAGGAAACTAATGCGACTCCATTATAGTGTTGTTTAGACGTAGCGGCAGACGGTAATCAAGAAATAGCGGCACTATACCGTCCAGTGACAAGAGCCGCTTCAAGCAACCATTTTTCTTCAATAGACAAATTAGTAGTCTAGCTAAACTAGACCGACCGTTCAAGGGCATTAAATGTCTATTTCTTTATTTAGGGTAAGTTACTTTGTGATCAAAATTGCATTTGCTCAGTTCGATCACAATTCTAATTAGTTACTACGAGCACTACTTTCCTGTTCCTATTATTATGTGTTGGGCACAGAACAGGCGGAGTACAATGATAAACCATTTCTGGGAAACGAGTCCCGACACAATTTACGCCAACGCATTATAAGAGCAAGAAAAATATCAATAAAACAAAGAACACAGTAAGTATCCCTATATCCTTGAGGAAAATGGGTCCAAATTGCGAATTAATTACCCACTGATAAGACTCTTTGACCAAATGCATAACAGAATATGAGGAAAAAACCCATAGCATCCCATAGTAATAAAAGTGGGAGAGGACTGCACAGGACCGGACTGAGTGGCGTTATTAGACAAATTAAAAGCAGGCCTATCCAGCAGTGGATGCTACCGAGCTTTTATTGAAAGGGTGTTTCTACTCTCTTGATGACTTTTTATGTAGGGATGACATTGAAATTGATTAGATTTTTATTATGTTTTTAATTATGTTGGTATTTTTTTTAAGAAGGAATTTTATAAAATTAAACTTTGAGTTAGTTAGGTTAGGTGAATTTATATTTATATTATTTTAGCGATGTATAACTTTCAGACACAATTAGATAGATAGATAGATACAATTGTAAAATTGTTATTGAATAAATTGAATTGATTATACCTATACAACAAAATAATAGCACGACTAGAAACTAAAACAACTTTCTGAAACACTACCCCCGTATCGTATTAGCAAAGAGTGGATACCTACCACATACAGACCAATAAATCTGCAATAATTGTCCCTTTAACTTGCAATCTTTTGTATTGCAGAGGAGTTATACTACCCACCTACACAGGTCATAGAATTGAAGGTTATGCGGGTGTGTGTGTGTATTAGAAGGGAGCAACAAGACAAGAGCATTTACACGATGCAATTTTTGCCTCGTTTTGCTAAGCCGATACCATCTAGCAGCGAGCGTCGCACTTACTAAGACTATTAACAGCCGATGACCGAAAAATGCAGTGCGATACGATCCGTCTCGACGATCTCGTCCCGTTATTAAAACAACAATGAGCTTAAATCGTGGAAATCGTATCAGTTGAATCGTATCGGAAGAATTCTTCCGTGTAAATGCTCTTTTACAGGGCCTGGCGAATGCGGGACGTAGGGTCGACGGCCGCGACACGCGACGTGCGTCTGCACCAGCTAGTAAGTATATCATTGTATAGCTCCCTTGATCGTCAACCTATAAGATCTTCAATTTATAACGCATTGAGTGAATATTGCGCATCATAAATAGGCATTCATAAATGAATGTAGCTTATAATTGTGTAAATGCACTTAGATAAAGCTTATATAAATGACAGTAAGTATAAGTAGGTAAGGCAGAATATGCGTAGGTATAATATACCCACACCACTGTAGGCTGTAGTCGTAGAGCTAGAAAAGTTGATGACACATTCTCAACTCAATTTGAATTGATAAAACGAGCCTAGGCTATTCCTCCACAACGGGACACCACATAGGTTACATCGCGCACACCAATCAACAATGAGCCAGCTTTATTACCGCCATTAAATATCAAGTACCAACACACGCTTCTAAGAACCAAAGACTTGAGAGTCTAGAAACTGAGACATACATTGCCACTGGCACCTACTACCTAGGTACATCGCAAGCAACTGAAGTTGGCACTTTTTTGCTTGCTTTTCGTGTAGGTCCTACGAACAGAAGTTGAAAAGACCTCAGTTATAGTTTTACCATTTTCAGACACCCTTGTATAGACTATATTTCAGCATACCTAAGTACACCACATTCTGAGAACGTGGTAAAACAAAGTCTTGTAATAATCGTTTGTCGCTTTCATGAGTAGACAAGACATAACTGTAGATACCTACTTTGCGAGTGGCGACAAACAAGTTCAACTCCATTATACTCAGCGAACTTGTCAATAAGTAAAACATGTTACCACCATGTTTATTTATTCATCCCTCCAGACAAAGCCGCTATTTCTGTACATCCGTCGCCGACTACTACGCATTCTGTGATAAAAGTCTCACGACTAATAAGCCAGTTATAGATCTAACAAATTGATGGTTCATGATAAAATCAATGATAATTCAGTCATAGTTATATAGAAGCTTACTTCACCATCTCCTCAGCAGACATTCAAAGAAACCAAGGAGGTACTGGGAATACGTTCCTAACTATCTATTTTGCCTTATATAAGTTTAAAAATCTTCATGATCTAAAATGTTAATTTTTTTATGTATGCAGTGTTTAGTGGACAGTGCACTTCACCGGCATCGCGACTGAGAGCGTCAGCATTTCTCGGCAGTTGGCACTTCGCGATACTGACATAAGGGCTCTTGCAAGGCAGTAGCAGTTAGCCCTTTTAGATGAAAGATTGCTTTCATTTCTTTGAAGTTTAATGATTCGCCTTTCTAACGCTGTAGAATGTAGATCTACTCCATTCAAGAATCATGATGATGAAATGAGTTAGATACGATCCTTTACCATGCCCCCAGTTGTAACCTGCTTTAAATAAAAGGCTTTAAGTGAGTTAATTAGCTCCATGTCATAACTGAATGTTCTATTGTGTTGAATCACTGTCATTCATTACTTCATAAATTACTTTATTTACCTAATTTACCTTTAGTAGTTAGTTATCATAATTTGGTAATTTGGTGTTAAGAGACCTCCATTATGAAAGAGTTACAAAGTTTGACTGGTAAATCAGAGAGGAATTTTCAATTACATATATTGACAAATGTAAAACAGATTTGAATACCAACTTAGCACTTTTATGGATCTATTATCTTCAATAGCCTCCCCAGTCCAGGGTACTAATTTATTATCAGTTTTATCAAGTCTGTCGGTTGTGAAAATCTCAAACCATCTTCAGATCAAACCATTTTCACAACTTTATCCTGGGCACATTAGACTTCTCTCTGATCTCTAATCTTCTTTTTCCTTTAAAGGTAGCTTAAGTGTCATTGGTTAGTCTAAAAACAAGATTGGCATGCCCAATGCCCATAGTTAGCATTTGTTCCACAGGTTGACAGACAGCTTATTAAACTAATTATATTATAAGGATAACTGAATATTTCTGCTAAGATTACCAGCTACATAATAAGCTTTTTTTCTTCTCACAGATTGTAGATAAGCCTTATTGTTCTCGAAAGAATGTTTATGGGTGCATTTGCCATTGTCGCATTATTCTGTGTCAGACTGTGCCATTGTGTGGAAATGCTGACCCTATAGCAACTCAACTCAGTAAGGTAATGGTGCTATTGTTTTGTTAAAATTCAGAGCAATAGTATATGATTATTACATACATTTTCGAACAGTACTTAGCTTTTCCTTAATTATTTGCCTGGTTTGTTTCTGAATCATCTAGATATTTTTATACCATTTAGTGAAATTTACAATTAATTATTTATTGATTATCCTCCATTTCTGTGGCAAATTTGGCCTTCTGTAACATGAGTGTTGAGTAGAACTGCCTCAACAGAGGTTTTCAACGAGACTGTTTTCTAGCTTCTGCGCACAGCTTCGCCTGCATGGTACCAACAATTTGAATAGCCTATATGCTCCAGGTCACTATCTACGCCTATTTAAAGTTTCATACAAATCGGTTTACTGGTTTAGGCGTGATTTAAACACAAACATCCAAGAAAACTAACAAACTTTCAGCTTTATTAAATGAGTGGGATAATATCGATAAAAGCATTATCATCTTCCTGCCCTACTCCCACATTATGTGATCCATAATTTCAATAAAAGCATTTTTAGAAATTGATGAAGTAGCTTACATAAAAGTGGCATACATTTTTGAAAGTATGAGATTTACAATTAATAGGTAATTGACGATGCACCATACTTAATTTATAAGGAAGATTTGTTAAAATTTGAAACAATAACTTCATAATGAAAAAGCGAATGACTCAGTCAGCTGAGATCATTGCCTTCGTGGTTTACAAATCACTTTCAATTTAATTTTAGTGACACAGAAATAAGTGGGTAGGTGTGACCTATAGATTAAGAAATGAAAATGACCTATAGATAGTGGATATTGAGGACGAAGCAATCAAGTTGTCAAGACATTATATGAACTTCTCTCAGTTGTTTCATAATATTTTGATTGCTATGAATGAAATTTTGAATAAAACTTGATTGTATCTAAGGCAACTCCGTACTTTCAATAGCTACGCTTAAAAAGATACTAACACAAACTGTGTATTAAAAACGTGGAATAGAAAATAAAGCTTAACTAGTTTCGCATGAGAAATTGCGAGATGCTCGTAGGTAGCTTACCTTCAGGATACGCCTGTTTATTGGCAATAACATCGATGATCATGTGCGTAGAGTTGTACAGCGGACCCATGGCCCTCATGTCGAACTCAACGCTCGCCTTGTAGGTAGTGTTGATTACCGGCTCAGAGTAATTCACTACCGCCATGTCCCAAACATCCGCCATCTCTTCTTGCAGATGCTGGCTCAGCTGGTCCATCTTGTTCTCGATCTCCGCCCCCGCCGCCGCCACACAGAGCACCACACAGAACAACCGCAACATAATGCCACTTTACACTCGCTTCTTACAAAGACATAGTCCCGGAGGATAAACTATCTGTTTGCAAAACAAACGACGAGATACCCGCAACATAAACACTCGAATGTAACAGGAAACTGACGATATAAAGCACTAGCGCCGTAATAACGACGTCCTTATAGCGCTTGCACTGTTTTGTGAATTCAAAGTATCCCGTTTTCTGTCAGGATTTACATAATTTTGTCGAAATCCTTTGTTACGAGAAAATACACGACCGTCAAAACGAGTCGGTCGAAGACTCGAAGACAGTGAGAAGAATGAACGGTTCAGATTTATCGACCGCCAACGGCGGGCAATGACCGGTGACCGGCCGGCAAAGAAGATTTAGTTCGGTCATTTTTGGGGATACCAACATAGTTATTTAATTTACCATAATGTTCATTATAAAATACATAAAATTACGCCTCTTTCCCTTAAGGCAGTGATCTATTACCATAGGGCTATGGTGCTTTTACACGAAGGCAGAACAGTAAGGTAGAACAGTGGGCAGCACGCTACTGCGACTGTGGTGTTCAGTGAACACTGAACGCATTGAACAATGTCTTGATAGTAACCAAGGCAGAACAGTTAGTAGCTCGCCGGTCAATTTTTTCGGGGCAGTATGCTACCTCCACTGCATCGCTCGTCTGTCTTGTGGCCGGACTCGTGTGAACGCGAGGGCAGTGCAGTGCAAAGAGGACAGTGTGCGAATTGCGCTTTCTGACTTGTTTTGCATGTGGCGTGTGGTTTGTTTTGCTTAACAATTTTAAGCAAAACAAACCACAATGTTTTGAAACTAAATAGCACCTCCTAAATTATCAATGGACGACACCAAGCTCTGGTATTCTTGCTAGCCAGGGTCTGATCCAAAGTTTCTCTTTCCTATTTGTTTCATTCATTACAATTTCAATAATAAATCTCATCCAGAGCTATTTGTGCTGCAATTTTGAGTACGTCTATCTAAAGTTGCGTAAATGTTGCCGTGCCGCCGCCGTGCCATGATTTCCATTTACTACGATCCCGACACGCATCTTTTACCTCAAGAACCATGGCTGGTATTTTTAATCAAAGATAGAAAACGTTACAAGAGGCAAAAACCTTCATGTTATTTTTAAATTCCTATTGGTAGAAGTCGTGAAGTTGGCAACATAATTCAAACATTCATTCAATAAACGGGCGCGGGCGGCGCTACTATCTACGTGCGAAAAACCTGAGGAAAAACCCACAGAGTAAGGAAAAACTTTCTGGCGCGGACTGGTAAACAATAAACAAAAGAACTTTTAATCGGTCGGCTTTTTGTATTGGCGGGAAATGAAAGGCAGGAATTTGAATATTTTGAATTGAATAATTTAATTTTACATTAGAGAATTAAGAATGTCTCTATTTATTTAGATTTTATGAGTAGAAGGATAATTAACTACTGAGCCCTCTGACGATGATCGAAGACTGAGCCAGGTAAGTCAAAAATTAAAAACAAGTTTCAAGTACCTACTTACATAACTTATTTATTTTATTGAAATTGGTGTGTTTCATAGTAAGTAGGTAGCCTATTAGTACATTGTATAATAATGTTAGCTATTTCTTTTATGAGTAAGTAGGGTAAAAGTCAATTACTAACGTACATAATAGTAAACTGTACAATATTTATAAATAATTAAATAATATTAGATAAGACTATAATAATAATTTCGTGGGTAATCAATCATAAACTCTCAATTTGACATTACACTCAAGACATATTTTATCACGCTGGCATCACAATCATTAATCACATCACTAAACATGATACACAACTTTTAGACAGGTGAAGATCTCCACATTCGTGCAGACTCCTGGAAAATCCTCAACCAACAATCATTTCACAACCGAAGTCTAACAAACAAAAACGCTTTTGCACGTGCGAGGGAGCAACACTGATGCGAGCTAGTTCTATAGGCGCACTTAAAATCTACCACACTGGTCCTCGAGAGTGACACGACAAGAAATCGGCACATTTTGTTCTATAAAATGATCACTTCAGATCAAACGTTTCCAGCAAGCAAGGCAGCCTCTTCATCCACAGCCTCGACGGCGGCGAGCGCGGCGGCCGGGCTGGCGGCCGTCAGCGAGCGGCCGTCCAGACCCTCGACACTGAGCAGGCGGGGCACGATGGCGGGGGGCGCACGGAATGCTATCAGCTTCTGTTGGGAGAGCTGCAGCTTTTTGATCAGGCGCTCGAGCATCTGCGGAAAAAAGTTGTAGGGTTGATTGCTCGTTGTAAAAGTCAAGGTGTTTTCGATCAGCCTGTGTTTATAGCTAGTTCAATGTGATAACTGTAAATTTTTGTTGTATTTTTAAAATGGAAAGCACGTGATCATGTTCGGAGAGCTTGCTGCAATTCCCATGAAGATGATCACGGGTGTCATTGATATTAACTTATTACGAGTCCGTAAAAAACATGGTTTTCAAAACATCTATGACCACTTCACTATGATGGATCTACAACATGGTCGAAGAGGTCATTTTTGACATGCGCAGTGCCGCTTTTTCATACAAAATTATTCATCGAACAGTGAAGCAAATAAACGTTCGCTAAAGAAAATCTAAAATGGCGGCGATCATGTTATCTCCGGTCTCGCACACTCGTACCATCACTAGCCACAAGCGAGAGAACATGATAATACCTGTGCAGCGGAGTAGTCGACCAGCGAGAGAACATGATATACCTGTGCAGCGGAGTAGTCGACCAGCGAGAGAACATGATATACCTGTGCAGCGGAGTAGTCGACCAGCGAGAGAACATGATATACCTGTGCAGCGGAGTAGTCGACCAGCGAGAGAACATGATATACCTGTGCAGCGGAGTAGTCGACCAGCGAGAGAACATGATATACCTGTGCAGCGGAGTAGTCGACCAGCGAGAGAACATGATATACCTGTGCAGCGGAGTAGTCGACCAGCGAGAGAACATGATATACCTGTGCAGCGGAGTAGTCGACCAGCGAGAGAACATGATATACCTGTGCAGCGGAGTAGTCGACCAGCGAGAGAACATGATATACCTGTGCAGCGGAGTAGTCGACCAGCGAGAGAACATGATATACCTGTGCAGCGGAGTAGTCGACCAGCGAGAGAACATGATATACCTGTGCAGCGGAGTAGTCGACCAGCGAGAGAACATGATATACCTGTGCAGCGGAGTAGTCGACCAGCGAGAGAACATGATATACCTGTGCAGCGGAGTAGTCGACCAGCGAGAGAACATGATATACCTGTGCAGCGGAGTAGTCGACCAGCGAGAGAACATGATATACCTGTGCAGCGGAGTAGTCGACCAGCGAGAGAACATGATATACCTGTGCAGCGGAGTAGTCGACCAGCGAGAGAACATGATATACCTGTGCAGCGGAGTAGTCGACCAGCGAGAGAACATGATATACCTGTGCAGCGGAGTAGTCGACCAGCGAGAGAACATGATATACCTGTGCAGCGGAGTAGTCGACCAGCGAGAGCTGCCGACAGTCGAGCAGCACGGCCCGCGCCGGCTCCGCGTCCGCCGCCGCCCGCACTCGCCGCGACACCAGCTCCGCGTTCAGGTAACATATGCACAGCTCCGGCCGGACGACCACCACTGTGCCGGATGATGACTGGGGACAAAATTAAATAATAGGCTATTTTACACCATGTAAGAAAACACATAAAAATGCATGTATAGCATAGGTTACAAGTAAACGATAAACGTCGATATTTATTCATAAAAATGCAATAAACATTTTATAATTCAATTTTAAACATCGTAATTTTTCTTCTATCTTCCAGCCACCAAAAACGCCGTCTGCCATTTTGTGACGTCACTGTGTTAAGTTAGGAACAAAAAGTTTATCTTTTACAGTCGTATTGTTCACAAAACAAACCATATGACGTCACAACATGGCGGCTCGCGTTTTCGGGAGACAACTAAAAATCATATAAAATGCATTTTTAAGGCATTTTACGGTTTAAAAAAAATCTACTGGTTTATTATGACCTCGGAATTCATTTAAAACACTTTTTTGAAAACTGTTTTTATATGTATGTAAAAAGACAACTACCGAAAACTGAGGGGTTACAAACAGACTATGATTCTAAGCATATTAAGCGAAAAAACGCAATAAAATATTTTGACTTAGCTAAGTAATTTTATGTTATTTTCGGTTATTTACTACGTTTAGAACATAATAAGACCATATGTACCTACCTAATAATTTCATTTATAAAAGAAAAAAACATTTAAAACTCAAAATCCAGCAATCTACGTAAAAAAATGCGCCCCGAACATACGCAAACAGTACTTTCAAACGCTGTTTTCTCCGGATATAATGATTTTTTCGGAAAATCCTTTTGGATTTGGTTGTGTGTTGGGATGCTGTACCTACCCCTTTCGGCTTCGGTCGACGTCTTTTTACACCCTGTATATCAGCATAACGATTCATACTTAGTGGAACGCAGCAGCGTGGTGGATGGCACAAACTTAGGGAGGTCTATACCCAGCAGTGGGTGAAAGCAGGCTGTGGATGATGATGATGGAACGCAGCAGCCCCGCGAGCCCGGCCAGCACCCCCGTGCGGAGGGTGTGACTGTACCCTCACCTTGAGGCTCGCCATGCGGGTGCGAGGCCGCAGCAGCCGCGCCAGCAGTCCCGCGAGCCCGGCCAGCGCGCCCGCCGCCCCGGCCAGCACCCCCGTGCGGAGGATGTGACTGTACCCTCACCTTGAGGCTCGCCATGCGGGTGCGAGGCCGCAGCAGCCGCGCCAGCAGTCCCGCGAGCCCGGCCAGCGCGCCCGCCGCCCCGGCCAGCACCCCCGTGCGGAGGATGTGACTGTACCCTCACCTTGAGGCTCGCCATGCGGGTGCGAGGCCGCAGCAGCCGCGCCAGCAGTCCCGCGAGCCCGGCCAGCGCGCCCGCCGCCCCGGCCAGCACCCCCGTGCGGAGGATGTGACTGTACCCTCACCTTGAGGCTCGCCATGCGGGTGCGAGGCCGCAGCAGCCGCGCCAGCAGTCCCGCGAGCCCGGCCAGCGCGCCCGCCGCCCCGGCCAGCACCCCCGTGCGGAGGATGTGACTGTACCCTCACCTTGAGGCTCGCCATGCGGGTGCGAGGCCGCAGCAGCCGCGCCAGCAGTCCCGCGAGCCCGGCCAGCGCGCCCGCCGCCCCGGCCAGCACCCCCGTGCGGAGGATGTGACTGTACCCTCACCTTGAGGCTCGCCATGCGGGTGCGAGGCCGCAGCAGCCGCGCCAGCAGTCCCGCGAGCCCGGCCAGCGCGCCCGCCGCCCCGGCCAGCACCCCCGTGCGGAGGATGTGACTGTACCCTCACCTTGAGGCTCGCCATGCGGGTGCGAGGCCGCAGCAGCCGCGCCAGCAGTCCCGCGAGCCCGGCCAGCGCGCCCGCCGCCCCGGCCAGCACCCCCGTGCGGAGGATGTGACTGTACCCTCACCTTGAGGCTCGCCATGCGGGTGCGAGGCCGCAGCAGCCGCGCCAGCAGCCCCGCGAGCCCGGCCAGAGCGCCCACTGCTACAGCCAGCTCTACCGTGCGGAGGATGCTCACTATGAACGTCAGCACCAGGATACCCAGCTCCGTGCGGTCCCGGCGCCAGAGACGGCCGAGGATCGAAATGTCGATCTGAAAACATACACTGACTTAAATGTAACTATAGGAAGTAGCTATATCCATCAGTAGGTAAAGCGAGTCGATGAGTAATAAGTAACTCTGTGGACTATATAACAACATAGGGTCAAACGACGCTAAACAATCTCATAGCCAATAAAGCTAGATAATGCTGTGGGCTATAATAACTAATAAAACTAGTTTAAGAAGCATAAAACACGAATGTAGGCGACTCTATCCGAGATAGCAAGAAAAACAGGATAATTGCTGTTATCAGATGTGAAGGTGAATTTGTAACAATGTTCATCTCAGGAGTCTCAAGATATCAACAAAGGTTATCAACGTGTCATCAATGAATGTCGACTATGTGCTATTTCCATGTCAAGATATTATTTACCTACTATCTAGCAAACAGCAGATCCGAATCAGGAAAATTTGGATGGTTAAAATATGGTATGGTAATTGTCATCGAATCCTATCATCGATCTATTTTTCAGTTGGACTTGTGAAGCTTTTAAGTGATTCTGCTGAATTAATGCTTTTAAACTTCTAGTCGGATAAAGGGTTGTACAAGTTTAAAACGTCAAAAACACCAGAAACTCGCCTGCACACGCTTCGCGAACTATTTTGCTCACCATAAAGACGACAGCGGAGATGAGCACAGCGGACAGACACGCCTTGGGGATGAAGTAGAAGTACTGAGTGAGGAAGATCAGCGCCAGGAGGGTTATTATGCCTGGAAACAAAATTATGAAAGTAGTTAATAAGTTTTTTCTTCTTCTTGTCTGTACCATAACAGTAATACATAAAATTTGTTTGTTTTAATTTAGGCTACTATTGAAAACACATATTATTGAAAATATCGAACAAATTAAAATAACCCAGCAGAAAACAGGTAAGAGTATGTAACTAACCGGAATAAAGTCCTGCGGCCGGCGTCCTAACTCCACTGGAGTGTGACACGGCAGACCGCGTGAAGGCCCCACACGTGGGCATGGCGTGCAGGAAAGATCCCACTATGTTCACCAGGCCAAGGGTCAGCATTTCTTGGGTAGCATCCACTCGCCCGCCTTGTGCTGGAAACATTACAAATATTGATGGTACCTAAATTGGAGTAAAACCACAGACCTAAAAAAATCGTTAATGAGTAAACTATTAAATTTTCTTGGTACTTACTGAAAGCCTTAGCAATAGCGATGTTAGCGAGCACCATAACAATGGGCAGCATCACGAGCCCCGAGCCCATCTCCTGCGCCATCTCCGCCAGCCCCAGCGTGCGGTTCTGGATTGTCACCGAGAACGGAGGCAAGGCTACCGGGGGGACGCCTGGCTTTACTTTTCCTGGGGAAATATATTGAAGAAAATTTGTATACCGTATTAATACGGTGGAGAATGTGACACTTATCTACAAATTTTAAAACTTATGTAACCATTCTTCGAACAAATAAATTCATTTCATTTCAAGATTCACAGGTTAGTAAACAGCATATAAATGGTTTCATTTCCATTCACACGCAAGACTTTCACCCCTTCGTCAAAGAAATAAAACTATATCTTCCAGAAGTGTTTTTGGATAAGATTCGTGACTGTGAGTACCTACCAATGTATGTATAATTTGGTCGAGAACGGGGTTCGGGTAAATATGGGGGGAGCCCTGGCTGCTTTTAGGGGAAATAATAATAAATCAGATTCATTAACAGTCATTTGCTCGTCGATAGTATGTCAATGATCAGATGTGAAATTGGTGGTTCAGGGAACCAAAACCATACAGCATGTGACTGCGGTGCGCCCAGCTAGACGATGAAGCATCCACTATACCTACTATCTTTGTGCATGAACGCCTTCACTAGAAACAACCTCGTAAAAGGCCATAATCTAAGTTTCTGGCAAATTAAATGGAATTTGTAGAGTCAAAGTCAAAAATCATTTATTCAGTAGGACCGCAGGGATCACTTAGAATAGTCTTAAAACTAATTTTACTCCTGTTCTTTCGCGACCAATACCGTGAAGAATCAGGGCAACAAAGCAATCAAGAGCCATTGACTTGAAAGAACGACCAAGTACCTGATAGCTTGAAGAGTGGCGCTTCCGGGTTATGTAGACAGAATGCGAGTGCAGACGCCGCGAGCACCACCAGTGCATTCCGTCCGATGGAGACCAGCCAGAGTGTCTTCTGCAGCGTCGGTCGCTTTGGACTCACGTGGACGTCTTTCAGTTTCTAAAGAGGAATTTATGATGTAGCTACCGGTCGTTGAATGTAAAGTGACATACTACTCTTCTTTCACGGCAATTACTGTGAGGGATAAAGTTTTGGAGCCTAGATTTCAGCCCTGCCCTCAGCTCGACGCATCCAGCTTCTGCCAGCAACATTACGCAGATCGTCACTCCACCTGGCCGGAGGGCGTCCTACACTACGTTTGCCGAGTCGCGGTCTCCACTCAAGAACTCGTTTACCCCAACGGTTATCGGTTCTTTGAGAGATATGGCCAGCCCACTGCCACTTCAGCTTGCTAGTTCTCTGAGCTATGTCGACAACTTTAGTTCTATGCCGGATAGTCTCGTTGCAGATTCTATCCTTCAGAGAAACTACGAGCGTAGCTCGTTCTTAAAATATTTAAACGTTGCTGTCATCAAGAAAGTTTGAATCATGCTAAGAGATCAGAGGAACGGGTAGGCAAACGTAGTAGAGAATTACAGATGATTTAAAACGATTGGTTTCTGTGGGATTCTATAAAACTGATAAGTACCTACCTACATAGATATTATAAGCAAGTAGGTCGTTACGGAACTAACTCGTAGGTATCGGTAGCAAGGAGCTACCTGCGATTTGAACTTGTGCTATTTAACACTGTTTTCCATTCATCATAATCATATCTGATAACAAAGTAAATATACGTAGAAAAACAAATACCTACACGTAGAATGTAAATAGTAAGATGTAGATCAACAAATCTTTTTAATTTGTTTTAATAGTCTATTAAGGGTAAGCCCGGGAGCTTGGACATTTAAGAGTTTTATGAGATGTTTGTAAAGAATTTTAAGAAATTACAAACAAAAGATTAGATTCTGAAAATAATCATCTTGTTCACACGTGAACACGATAGTAAAATTACGTTTTTTAATTACAATTGGTGTAGTAGGTATTCTTCGTCGTTGGAAACCATTGATTTAAAAAAACATTTGAATATAATACATGTATAGTCAACGTCACCAATTTGTAACCCCCTTAGTAAGGCAGTTTGTACTGCAGGGGGTTTACCAGTTAATAGCGGACATTTAGAAGACACTCCATGGATCGGGTTTAGACGCTACGGTGAAACAAAGCTACAAAATCCACAGAAATCCTTGTAGGTGGTAGTCTAAAACTTCCTTGCACCTAGCACCATTAAACATAAGAGTAAGTACACCGACCACTAAAATAAAAACCATTGTGTTCAAGAGTCTGTAGTCTCCCAATACAGGACAAATCCCTCCCTTTCAGTCACCTTAATAAATACGTACCCTCAGCGACAAAAGGATGGCACAGCAGACCACTCCCAATATAACATCAGGTATCCTGACTTCTGGCCACTTATGTATGATGAGCTGGATATTATCGGCCACATTCTCCGCCACGAAGGAGAGACCCAGTAGCCCCTTCAGTTGAGAGACGATGATGATGACTGCGGTGCCTGAAGTGAAGCCGTTTGTAACGGATGGTGAGATCAGGTCTACCAAGAAACCTGAATAGAGAAGGAATTGGTATTATTAGACAAGTCGTGTTTGGCCTTATTAAGTCCGTCGCTAGAATTGGCCACTAACTGATACGAACTTACTTTTCATGTCTCATTAAAGTAAAGTCAACTTTTTATGTCTCATTGCTGGACAAAAGCCTCTATACTCTCTATTCATTCCTCTCCTGATCTAGGACCAGTCGGTAAGGAAGAAAAGTACTATTCTGATTCAAAAAAGTCAAAAAGCATTTATTCAGTTGGACTCCTGGGATCACTTCACTCCGAAGACTTAAACGAGGTGATTCTTTCTAATCCTGTTCTTTTGCCACCAATACGTAATGCGGAGGGATGAAACTCATGTAACAAAAAGGGTGATGGAAATGAATGTGGATAGATATGTGAGTAGAGGTAGACCTAAGAAAAGATGGATGGATTGTGTGAAAGAAGATATGGGTAAGAAAGGAGTAGACATGGAGATGATGAGTGATAGAGGAGAGCGGAGAAAGAGAACATGTTGTGCCGACCCCGCATAAGCGGGATAGGGGCAGGCCAATGATGATGACCGAGAAGAACTAGATCTACGAAGTTTTTGACCTAGCTTTATTTTAGGTGGTCCATCCTAAAACCAAATAGTCAAGCTCCAGTGGGACCAATCTATAAAAATTCCTCAAAATACCTAAGTTTAGGTACTTGCGAGCTGTGATATGATAACTCACCACAACAACCTGATGACGATTAGTTATTTAGACGTTTATAGATAGTGAACACAATTTGTTGGTTAACTGTATCTTTGATAAAGTAGAAAATTTATGATACAGATAACTTGTTTAAATTAACTTGTAGCCTTCTCTGAGGGTCACAACCACAACGGAGAGTCCCATTCATGAATGCCTACTCGGACTGCGAAGTTATATAAATATTGGTCGTTTCTCACTTTCAATGAGCTGGGGCGCTATGCAGCGTGAGTAACTGTCAAACACTACTTCTAAAAAATTTGCTCTCAAACTGTGTTTTGGTTCTTCACCCAGGCAGGTGACGGAGTTTTAGGACCTCTGTAATGGCTTAACGGCTTAATATCCGGGACCGACAATTTAACAAGCTTTTTAAAGCACGGAAGCGCTCAGCTGATAATGCTACTACCAGTCAATCATACACTTTTGTGACCGGCCAAAACGTTTATCTACGACGATCTATCAAGACCCGTGATCAAGACTAAACAAGCGAGGTACGCCTCTACCTTGAGTAGAAGAACCATGAGCTGAAAGAAGAGTATTTTAAACTGACCTAGCCTCAGCAATCCCATACAAAGCACGATGCATCCAGACAGGAAGGTCAGCAGCAACACGAACTCCAGCGGGTGACCCTTGCAGATCTGCAGCGTGAAGAGTGCCATGAGGCTTGTCGGCCCGATGGACACCTCTTTGACTGTCCCCAGCAACATGTATAGCATCGTACCTGGTATTAGTAAAATTGGCTAAAGAAAGAGCTACATGGGGAATTCATCAGTTATGTTGACAAGGAGGAGGTAAATCCTCATTAGAACTTATCAAGGGGAAAGGTCAGAACCCTGGGGTACAGTCAGCGATATTGTGCTTAATATCCCACTCATATAATAAAGCTGAAAGTTTGTGAGTTTGTTTAGATGTTTGTGTTTCAATCACGCCTAAACCAGTGAACCGATTTGGATGAAATACGGTATAGGCGTAGATAGTGACCTGGAATAGCATATAGGCTATTCAAAATGTTGGTACACCGCGGGCGAAGCCGCGCGCAGAAGCAGGTTCAGTTTAAAATTAAGTTATAACCCGTTATAAGTACTAAAATAAAGGATACTTATTACATCATTGAACCTATATGAGCTAAACTAAATCCTACTTGTTTTATTCGTATGTTTGTGTTTTAACTACGCCTGGATTAAGATGAAACTTGGAATGGAAGTAGGTAGATAGTCTAAGACCCTTCGCAGACTTTCTATCGGCCGATAGTTGAGACGGGCTATACTTCTCCATACTCATTACGAGCCGAAGTATATTCCGTCTCAACTATCGGCCGATAGAAAGTCTGTAGTCGGCGAGGGGTCTTAATCTCTATTTAAATTATGTAACAACGCAAACGAAGCTACGGGCGCAATCTAGTAAGTAATTTATGAATAAACCTTCCTTGAAAAATTATCTAAATGATGTGAAACCTCATTATTTTTGTTGTAACTCTAGCAATCCGCATGGAGAAGTTAGCGGATAAACAGACAGACGAAACCGACTTAATTTTATAGAGATAATAAAGGTATCTTTACCGATATAAGCCGAGTACAGGCCATATTGCACAGGTAGGTTCGCGAGGGAAGCATAGGCGATACTCTGCGGCACCAGGGTCAGTCCTAGCGTGACTCCCGCCACCAGATCAGCAATAGCCGCTGTTCTGTCATACTCCGGCCCCCACTGGAGAATAGGGATCCTCTTCTTCACCAGCCTCATCACCCCCCCTCCAGCCTTCGGCTTCGCGAATGATATCCCATCGTCATCCATCGCGCGTGTGTGTCAAGCCGGTTCGAACTTCGCACTGAGATGTTCGGCTGTACTCATCTCATTATCTTAGCATCGTTATCTTTGGATCTACGGAAGTTTCATGTCCTGCGTTTTCAGTTTGATTTCAAGACACAGTGTAAATATGTCACTTTACTTTTGGTCACTTTCACTATTACGAACCTTGGATTTTATCTATATCAAGCATTATACATTTTTTGCGTATTTTTCCTTAGCTTAGCGTCCCTTTTTAGCATGTTCAGTTCACATTCCTTTCAATTCTTTTTACTTCTCATGTAGGTATTTATAGTTTGACTCGTTAAGACACAGTCGATGTTTGTAAATGCCTATTCAAGAATACCTTATTCAGAGATGTGTGGAAATTATCGACGCCGTTATCTCGATACCTAATTGTTTATTAATGAACCTATCGATACCTGAGACAAATTCATATTTGCTAGACTAACAACTTTGTCTGGAAGAAATCGCTCACAGCGATAAGACCGCCCATTATACTTCGCTTTAAATGTTTTCTTGTATCTTTGTTTGTATTTTGTAATGTCCATGTGGTGTACAATAAAGTATTTTCTATCTATCTATCTAACATTTCTAGAGATTATGAACAAAAACTTTTATTGATTTGATTACAATAACAGAAGTTATCTTTGCAAACTGAGATGGCTACATGCAAATATTAAAAGCTCCGCCAGAACCACTCAGTTCTCACTAGGCACCTACAGTCATGCAGGGAGGGAACAAACAAACTTAGATACAAAATTTCGAATTAAACATTTTAAAATAGAATAAAATTTTGTTTTACCGAAAAGTGTGCCGATTGTAGGTATATGTATCCGTCAGTAGTCTAATAGGAATCTGTTCTGTCTGTTCCATATAATTTATTTGGTCACACCAAATTTACGGTTAGGTAAGTGCGTTTTTGTAACGCTAATTTATAATAAAAATACTAGACAAGACTTTTGTGACGAAGTAAATAAGTAATGCTTACTTTTCATTTATTTTATTTTATTATAATTAGGTAAATAAATAAGTAGGTAGGCACCTTCTTTTACTAGAAGCGTTTCGGAAATTTTCACACAAGGAGAATTTGTAATCAAAAGTGATCATCATTATTTCCTCATAATTATCCCCCTCCACTGAATAAAATTAATATATCAGACAATTATTTCAAATAAATAACACGGTAATATTATAATTACAATTTAATTTTACACAATAAACTCTACATACATAATGTAATGTGATGTGTAAATGCACGCTTGTTAGTGCCAATAAATAGATGAAATATATATTTATAATATATTAAATAATAATATAATAACATTATACAAAAATTCCTAAACTCAGGTACTTACACTAAATTTGAAACCTTAAATTAGATTCTAATGAATATTTACAGATATACATTATCTTTTGTCACATAAATAATATGTAGTTCTTAAAAGTTATATAATATAAGTGTTTCCTAAACACATTTCGGATATATTAAGTTAATAAATTAGCAGCAGGCTTTATTAGAATGATCTAAATTAAATTAAATTTTAAATTAAGGTCAGCACCTAATCATAAATTTGAATATCTATGTATAACTAGTGATTATTTGAAGTATTTAATACAAGCATTAACGAATTATATTTTTTGGTAAATAGCGTACAGTACGCACACCGATCTATAACTCTCTGAAGTAGCTGCGCAAACCCATTGATGAAGCCATTGTTGTTGAGTTGAATAAATGAATTGAATTGAGCCTGAAAGACGAAGACAGCTTTGTATAGCTGCCTCGCTCACTCGCGTAGTTAGTTAGGTACAGTCAGCGTCACCAATTGGTAACCCCGTTAGTAAGGCAGTTTGTACTGCAGGGGGATTACCAGTTGGTGACGCCGACTGTACATCTTCCTATCTCGCCTACTCTACCAAACCTGGGCAATCCATTATTGCACCTAACTTCAGAGAGCAAAAGATCGGTTTTGCGTATTACTAGCCTAGCGCGTTTAATTTCTAAAATGGCACTTGTGTTTTTAAAGATTATGAAGATGAGTATTATCTTATTTGGTTTGAAGCAAGCAATAACCATCAATAAAATTAATTATTAATTGATTAGAGATTCATATATTCCACCAACTTCTTGATAGCCACGATAAAACGTCATCATTACCTAGTTGGTAAATTAAATAATCTAAAACATTATACAACTAAAATCAGTAGGTAACTATTTTACGCGAAAATGCTGGTTATAATACAAATCTGTGTTTACTTCATTTTCTTCATGATGGCATCTATTTGTTCGTCCACGCGCTGACTCGTGCCCCTGCAAGTTTAATACTTATAAATCATCATCATCATCCACAGCCATATCCCACAAAAAAAGTAAGTTCGTATGAGTCAGTGGCCAACTCTGGTGACGGAGTTTTTAGGCCGCCTTAAGGCCTCCGTCATGGCTTAACGACTTAAATAGCCGGGACCGACAATTTAACGTGCCCTCCGAAGCACGGAAGCGCTCAGATGAAAATGCCACTGGCGGTCACCCATCCACTTACAGACCGTTTCGAACGTTGCTTAACTTCGACGATCTATCAAGAACGACTAAGCAAGCACGACCACGAGCGCTTCATATCCCATAGTTAGTGTTTACGCCAATCATTCTGATCCTGTGCCTCAAAAATCTAAAATATATTTTGCTTTTTGATGTCTATTATATCAATATTTAATTCTGCAAAATGTTACGAGCCTCTGACTAACCCCGAGACATCTTCAAAAATGAGAGCATAACATATTGTGCTCATTTCTGTAAAGTAGACTTAGATTGTTTGACTTTATTATGCTGAGTTTGCGTCTATTTATAGCTAAAACTTTAATTAAAGTTACTTGCTTAAATGTTAGTAGACCGTTGCAAGTTCTCTTTAAACCTGTGTTTGTATATTTTGAATCTTTGTACGATTGCAAGGTAAACACGATGTTGCTATTTAGTTAGCATTCCACAACAAGTTGCTAAGATAGAAAACTATAATTAGCATACCTGCGATGTCCCTCCAACCTCTTTCGTAGTGGGGAACTTTGTATTGCATAGCTTGTTGACAAAACTTAGTAGAAACTTAAAAGTTTCGCACTAAATTCTGATTTAACCTGATCGCACACTTGTCCGCGCCGCAGTCATTTTTCTATACAAAAAAATGCTGATGACGTCAGAAAATGCGGCTCGCTTCTGACGTCAGCAGCATTTTCTCTATTGAATTGACAGTCCGGCGCGTTCGGCTCGGGTGGACTGTGCGAGCACCCTTTACATACATTTTTCTTAAAATTAAAAAAGCGGTTACGTAGATAAGCCAAAAGTTAGCCAAAGAGGAAAATTTTCTAACCCGGAAAATGGTCCTCAAAAAGCTGTATATTTGGATTTTGGATAAGTAGAGTTTGTACTTAATAAAACCGGTACTATAAGCAAATCCGCGGGCTAGTGCACAATTGTAGGTTCTTAGGTATATAAGTATGATTGGAATAACAAATATATTTTACATAGAACCAGTAAAGGGATAAGACCCGACTGACCGGCTCGGAGTATGTTAGTGAACTTTAGCGATGCTGTAATGCGACTTCACAACCACACAGTTCTAGAAACACCTGGTTAATAGTAGATTATTCACCAAGGGGATAAAGCAGTGTATTATGTCACGGGCGCCATATTGAATCCCAAGCGCATCGAAGGATTCTTTAGTTAACTCCCGAGCGATAGCGAGGGTGTTCAACTCGGGAGTTAATGGCTAGAATCCTGAGACAGCGAGGGATTCAAGAGCGCCCAGGACTAAGACAGCTTTAACCCCGAGGTGAATACTCTGCTTTTCACACATAGGTACTGCGAGAAAACTAGTGAATACACCCAGAAAATAGCAAGCAAGTCAGGTTTTATAGGTAGAATAATAATAATCAATTAGTATTTTTTTATTCAACCTATACTGTCCCACTGCTGGGCAAAGGTCTCCCCCAATTCTTTCCAACCATCTCTCTCCTTCGATAGCTCCCACCACCCGCTATAGAAGGAGTCGAGGTCGTCCGTTTATTCTCAAAAAATATTTTATTGAGGTCGTCCTTTCGTTCTCAAAAAATATTTTAAGGTAATATGCAACAACATTAGATCGCTCTATAGTTTGGAGCCACACTTTTTCCTTAAATTTGAATAAATTCTACTTGGTGCAGGTCTCTATGGTAAACATTTTCATAGAAACATCAATAATAAATTCGGAAGAAAAAGATTAGTTGCCACATTTTTTCTTTTTTTTTCGTATATGTTCTATTGGGTGTGGACTCAATAGTAAAAATTTTAATAGAAATGTTGAAGTTCGAAATTCAAATCTCATTACTTATCTGTTCACATGAGGTTCAGAGGGAGAAATGAAATCCCATACAACTTTACCTCCCGCCGGCCATTTTGTTTTTTAGGAGGGAGTAATAGTTTACTTTCTGTTAAGAATGTGAGACGAAAAAATCTATGGTTTTCGAGAACCGGGTGTGAAAAATTTATTGACTTTATGAATGAGGCTAAAGCCTTTTTTATGATGAAACGAACTACCGGGCCCTGAATACCGTGTAGGGTGATACCCGCTTTAATGACTAGAATCCTGAGAAAGCGAGGGATTCAAGCGCGCCCGAGACTACGACCGGTGGTGTAAACAAGTTGTAAAGTACCTGTAGGCATGAGGATCCGGCCCCACCATGGCGATCAGCTGCGGCACGTCGGGCGAGTGCGCCGCCAGCCGCGCCAGCGCCGCCAGCGCGCGGTGCAGGTGCTCCTCGCCCGGCGCCACCGACACCAGCTGCAGCGCGGCCATGCACAGCTCCACGCACACCTCGTCGAACACCTGCAGCGGGAGATAGCCGTAGCCGTAGCCCCAGGGACGGCACCCACGCGTCTTGCGGTTTGTAGAGGAACCACAGAGACGGTGCATGATATGTCGTGGAACCACAGATAGCCACATAGATCTAGCGATGATACGTCCGTAGATATCTTGTATTAATCCATCCATAGACGTCGCGATGTCTTTATAAGTCCAACGACGTACCTATTATTACGTCGTTGGAATAAAGACGTCGCGAAGGAACAGGAGTAAAATCACCTAGTTTTAAGACGTTTCAAAGTGATCCCAGCGGTCCTACTGAATGAATGCTTTTTGACTTTGACTTCGCGACCTCAGTCAAGCACCCGTGCCGGCTACAGACACACAGACAACCCACAATAAACTTAGGTACGTGATACAATACAATAATAGGTACGTCCACATAAATCTTGACATGATACGTCGTTGTACCACAGATTGCCACTGACGCTCCCCCAAACCTCTTGCCAATCATTCGAATGCCGCATAACTAGGGCTTCTATACATCATAATGAGGGGGGTATGACCGAAACCCACTACGCTAGAGTAGCGCAAACAATCAAAAACTTAGCTGAAGTTTTCCTCCTTGGAAAAACCTTTTGTTCTTCACTACGTAGTACTTACTTTATTTTAGGCTACCCCACTTACGCATACCTGTGATAGCAGTCGTAAAACTGTATACCTACATACTTACTTACTATTTTACAAATATGACGTTGGCTACCTATATTTAATAATAATAAAGATAAAAAGATAAGATAAACACATTAAACTACTAGAAATGCGTAGCATTTACGTAAAATATTATATCAGGCGAATAGAAGCGAGACTCCTTTTATGTGAAAACACGGAGAATAGATTCGCAGAGAATACGGCAAAAAATATATAACGACTTGATCCTCAAAGAAAACCGATTTCCACTTATGCCATGCCAGATGCATGGATATGCTTAAGGAGGATATACAGAATCGCTTGAAATACATGCTTTAGAATGTACAATTATGTTGTAGTCTAACAAATAATGGAGATTTTATCATACACTAGCTGTCCGTCGCGGTGTTGCCCGCGTTCCCTCGGGAAAACTTTACTTTACCGGGATAAAATATAGCCTATGTTCATTAGGGATAATGCAGGATTCTAATGGTGAAAGAATTTTTCAAATCGGTCCAGTAGTTTCGGAGCCTATTCAATTCAAACAAACAAATCTTTCCTCTTTATAATATTAAGTCCTACATAAAGATGAGCCAGCGACATCAGCAAGACAGGTTATTTGGTGATAGAAGCGTAGAGGCTATTAGTGTGTTGGGTGGCGAGTTGCGTTTCTTTATACGTGTATTACTTAATGGCTTAATATCATTATTGTGATGCTATATCATAAAACAATTCATCTTGATAATTATTCAGCGAAGAACTTAAGACGAAATATAATATTTTTCACAAAATAGCAGGAAGTCCGTCAATAAATGTGGATGGTACTGTATAGGTATTTTCATTTCGTCGAAGCAGTAAGGTATACATTTTCAAAATCAAAAAATCTATTGATACCGCGATCGATATGAAAACAACTGGCAATCGTTTGATTGATAGTCATGTGTATCTTAATTAAAACAAAACAGGGTCACGACTGTATCCCCAAGGCGCGGTAGACATTCTCTCAGATCTTTATATTCCAGATCCTTTGAAGATGTCTAAGGGGATGTAAAATCAATTACTTTCAATTAAAAAACTTAAAAATCCAGGCCTGCGCAACGACTTTTCCGCAATGAAAGTTAATGGATTATGACTTTGAGTTAGATGAGTTAGACAGTCGTTACCTTGGACTTGGCTTGCTTCGGCAGCAGATCGCGCAGCTGTTTGCCCACTTGGAACCGCTGGAAAACATATCTTCTGCAGCGAGCGAAGCGAACCGCACGAAAGCTAGCCTCATTTGTGAGCGAAGCGAAACGCATTTAATCTACTTTCGTAAGGTAACATTTATTGGGTTCGTTGTTTATATAAATTAGAAAATGTTATAGGTACATAAATGAACTTAGTGTAAGAGCTAGAGATTAGTGACAAAGTATCAGTAGCCATTTCTTATCCCTGAATTTATTGCACGTTAAAATTAAAAAAAATATCTAGTTCGGATATAATGGGAAGGTTTTAAAGTCGTCAAGCTATGACGCCAGTGTTGGCTCATACGACATTTTACGATTTTGTTTGGTTACAACAGTAATGTGAGTTGCTTTTGACTGGATCTTAATTAAAATTAAAAAGATTATGATAAAGTAATACTCTTCATTTACCTGCTCTTAATGAGAGCTAGAGATTTTTATTTATAATTTCTGTATGCCCTATGTTATGTACAATAAGGCTCACATTAAATACCTATATTGTTGTAGGTGATAAAACCGTACATCAATGGATTTTCCGCTTCATAAAACGTGTGACTCGAAACGGCAAAGGAAATTTAAAAGCTGTGTGTAAAATAGTAATATGTACCTACATACATAGATTTGTATCTAAAATTCAATTTATTCCACACTAGACCAATTGCGGAATTTGTTTGGCCACGAAATTTTTGTGAAATGCAAATTTAACTTTGCCACGGTTACTTTGCGTAAAATAAAATAGATAAGCGAATAACATGTCTTAGAAAAACGTGTACCTATGTAAGGTACATACCGAAACACGTTATCTATGTACAGAAATCTTAGCTCAAATAAAGAAATCAGGAAAACGGGTGATGTAAAAATATTTACCTACATTAGAGAATGTCTACCGCGCCTTGGGGATACAGTCGTGACCCTGTCTGTCTGTTAATAATTTGGATGAAACAAATAGTTATCAGGAGTAGGGTAAGCTTTGGATCTGAATAAGAATAATAAAAAAAAGATGTTATGCATTTCTTAAGCATGCAGCTACTTTCATAACAAATTTAATCCAAATCCGTACAGCCGTTTTAGCGTGAAGCAATAACAAACACACACACATATCGATAACCATTAATACTATTGTGACTATCTAAAAAGTCCGTTTACCAATGAGGTTTTAGCACAAGCGTGGGAAATGTTAGAGCGATACTAATTCATGAATAACAGCATTTTCTATGATACTATGCCGCCAGTATTTTGGGCACGCTTCCGACTGGCAGTGACCTGGATCAGTTGAACTATCTATAGATCGTTTTTACCATGATCCTTAGATAGCTTAACTGATTCTATTGTATTTCGTAATTTTATGTACCTAACCCCTTAGATATCGTCAAAGGATCTGTAATACATAAAAGATCTGAGAGAATGTCTACCGCGCCTTGGGGATACAGTCGTGGCCCTGTAATTCCTAATGTGAACTCTTATTTCTTAATAAGTTCATATTAACCCCAATTTGAACCCTATTTCTTAATAAGTTCATATTAACCCCTAATATGAACTCATATTTTTTAATATAAGGGGATATTGTATTGTACTTGGAAATCGTAAGTCATCATTTTCTCTCTTTTCATTGATGTGATTATTAATCTTGAATTTCTACCCCTTTATAACCCCAGCCCCTGTATGATCTATCTAAATACAATACTCTTAACTGATTGATATGCGCAGTGGCTCTTTTACATACAAAATTGCCTACTGCGCATCGAGAAGGCTAAGACTAGGTGTAGTGTAAATTTTTTAGTCATGGTACCATCGTCCGTATGTAAACAGCTGATTTACGCATTTGATAAGTTTGTGTTTACATAATTATGATATTTAAAAACATGACATGCTTTCATCTACATAGTTGACGGCATAATACTGGCCCAACTTCCGGTGTGTTTAAGGATTTGTGAAGTTGACTCCTATCAATCTAAATGGCTTGTATATTCATTGGTTTAAAATTGTTTAATATCTGAAAAATTTTATTAATCTGCTGAATGTAATAGATAAACGAGATCTTCTGAGGTTAAAAATAAACTTGAATGTGTATAGGACAGCTGGAAGGGGAAGGCCTAGCCGATACTTGAACCAAATTGGTGGCATTTAAGGCGAAGTGAGCTCTGGCTTACGCCGCGCTCGCCACCCTCCTAGCCCCCCGCGGCCGTCTGATGGTGTGCTGGCCGGCCCGCGCACAATTACACTGAACGTTATTTATAAATGTATTTTTGCTAGAAAATAATACTCCTTGGCAATAAAATAAATCCGTAATCCTCTACCGTATTTACACGTAGAGGCAATTTCATTAAAAAAAATTTACAACCAGCAAATGAAACTGCTTTACGATGAAGATTTAGAGGTAACTTTGTGATTTTTTTCTATCGAGTCAAATTAAGTCAATCGTGTTTCGACTCACATAACTAATAAACTAATATCCTAAACTATTTATTGTCATCAAAGAAATATAAAAAAAATCGGTGTTTTTATGCCATAACAATGACTTGACGTACAGCCAAAACGTGAGTTTTGCGACCTACATCACCTTAAGAGAAGACACATTACGGCAACATAGCCTTAAATTAATGTCACCTTCATCCTTAAATTAATGTCAAATTGTGGAACTCATTACCAGGCCCTGCCTGTATTTCCCGAAAAGTACCTACAATATAGGGGTCTTCAAATAAAGAGTAAATAGGTTTCTTCTAGGAAAGCATGCTTCATCTTAGACCTCACTATTGCTTAACATCAGGTAGTGTGAGGTCAAATGCTGACCTAAAAAAATTTTAAAAAGCTGAGCTAATTTAAAAAAAAACTAGTGTCTGGTAAAGAAGTCTGGTCGAAGACCAGCGTTGCGTTGTATGGTTTCGACTGTCCAACACAACATAATGCTGAGTCGGAAACCCATTTGCAGCAGCACAACACACTTAGACGATTGCGCACATTTTTCTTTTTATTTTATTTTGTTTTTGTTTCTATGTCGTCTTTAGTTTTTGTGTTTTTTTCTGGTTTTTTGGTACTTATTGCTGTTGCAAATAAATATTTTTTCTTTCTTTCTTTCTAAAGCAGGTACCATAAAGGTGCTTGATTGGGCGGAAGATTTGAGTCAAGATCAGTGGAAATCTGTGGTCTCTGCCTAGACAGTTGATTTCTTTCTGTTGCTACCGTGAATCAGCAACAATAGGGTTTGTTGTTCGCCTAGCGGACTTTTAAATTTATATCAAGCCTCAATAGAGAGATGGGGTGTGTCCAAAACTACAGTACTACCACAAATATTGAAGAGATCGCTTCTTAGCGGTAAGGCCGCCCATTGTACATTTTTATCTGGTTTTTCTTTTGTTTTAATTTTATTAATGGTGTGTAATAAAAATTTTCATTCGTTCTTATTCAAATACTTTGGACTTTGGCAATTTTCCTCTTGTTTTTGAAATACAAACTAATGTATTCATGTGCATTCAACCTATAATGAAACCGCATGTACTATTTTCGAATCTCGCTTATTCGTTACTTCGGACAAGATCGGTTTTCTTATACGAAGTTTGCTGCAAAATATTTCTGGTAGTACTGTACTAGTATGACTTATGAATGAAATAGTAAAGCATCTTAAAATAATGTGTATTATGTGTACAGGGTCTTTCATTTTAAATTACACAAACCGACAGGGCTTTTTTGTGTTGTAAATAGACGTTCGACCGTATCAATTTAATTCCTAAGCCGTTATAAGTTTTCACTTCAAAATTCATCTTTTACTTATTTTATAGGACATGTTGCATAATGATTTGCAAGAACAGACATTCCACCAATCACAGCCCGGGTATATCCGAGCGCACACATGCACGCTCGAATGGACTAAGTTATACAGGAAGCAACAATGAATCGAAAGGATAGTCATTATCGATTTTCTTGAGATTTTCATGACAAAACAAAAAAATCATAATGAATTTGTTGAACCCAATTCCGGAATGAAGTTAGTTTAAAATGAAAGACCCTATAAATAAAGCTATAGTATAGTATGAACGGATACAGACCACAGTCTTTACCTCCTTGGCAGCCACGTTGTGCAGAAGCGCGGTGCCCACCTCCCGCAGCTCGGGCTCCTCGCTCAGCAGGCTGTGCACGCACACCTGGGGACACACACGGGTCCTATGATGCCGGCCACGCACGATCAAGTTTGCCGTCCAGTCTGCCGCGGACTGGATGCGGCGTCCAGTAAACTTGACGGTGTATTGGGATGGGTGTGCATGACAGAGAAAAAAACTTAGTTCTGCCGACTTGATCAAGTTTGCAGCGCTGCAAACTGGACGGTAGACTGGATCATGGGTGACCGGCATGAGGCAGTTGCCAACTCTGCTGACGGACGTTTTTAGTCCGCATAATGCCGGCCACCTACGATCCAGTCTACCGTCCAGTTTGCAGCGCTGCAAACTTGATCAAGTCGGCAGAACTAAGTTTTTTTCTCTGTCATGCACACCCATCCCAATACACCGTCAAGTTTACTGGACGCCGCATCCAGTCCGCGGCAGACTGGACGGTAAACTTGATCGAGTGGCCGGCATAAAGCCTCAATGTGACGGCGATGGGCTTCCAACCTGTCACGTATGGAATACTAACTTCTGCAAGATGTGGGCATGTATCAAATATGTATTTGTACATGCCTCTGACTACCCCCGTAGACATCTTCAAAGGATCTGGTATATAAAAGATCTGAGAGTATGTCTGCCGCCTTGGGGATACAGTTGTGACCCTGTTTTCTTTTAAGGCCTCATTTAAGAGGCCTTCGTTGATGATGCTAAAATAATCATATCCACCCACTGACCGTTTAGAACGCTGTTTAACTTCCACGATCTTTTTTACGATAAAATGCTTTTTTGAACTCCTCCTCGATTAAGAAATGTAGTCTTATAATTTTTTTCGATTCCGACGGAATTCGAACCCGCAACGATCAGACGAATCCTCCTAAAGCCGGAGTGCCTTACCGCTCGGCCACGGAATCCTTAAGTCGCAATCAAAATTTTTGATAAGTTCATATTTATCTGTTAAGCACCGGTAAACGCCATCTACACGTTTCACTCAGTGAACACATGCTCATTGTCCGAAGTTCCATTAAGAATCCTTCTGGAGACGTATTCTTCAATGCTGAGGGTCGTTTTTGAACTCAATAGAAAACTATTTTCTACTTCTCAGTCGGGTGAATTGCTTTCATGAAAGCGTGCTTTTTGGTTTTTTAAACTATTATTTATGTAATTAGAAGGTTAAGATCATAAAACAAACTGCATGTTTGTATGTAGTTGTCACCTTAGTGGTAGTGCGGATGTTGGATAGAGGCTGTCCCTTGTGCTCCCACTCACTGATGTACAGCAACCATTCCGATGAGGAGATGTTCTCGAATAGATTGCACATCTGGAATTAAGCAGAATTGTTTGATCTAAGGATCTTTGATGATCTAAAGATGGCTCTACTGATCCATCATGGCGATTAAATATGTCTTCGATAGCATCTAGTCACTGGAAATATACTTTTACTTTTGCACTACCAGTAGTGTCATCATCATCATCCACAGCCCGATCTAGCCCACTGCTGGGCATAGGCCTCCCTTTGCTTGTGCCATCCAACACGATCTCACGCCAATCCCATCCATCTACGGCCCACGGCCAGTAGTGCCACGGGAAAGTAAAATTTCCCTTTACTCTACTAATAGTGCCAAGCGGTAGTGCCTAAGAAAAGAAAGATATTTCCTCAGAAGCCAGTCAGACTTTATTAACTTATCGTTAAACATCAGCTATTAATAGGGATTGAAATAACGAAAGTTTTCTATCCGATGCAAAAGCAGCAAGAGTAACAAAACCAATTGTGGCGACCTCTAACTACGATCGCCTGAACTACAAGGGCATCGTAATAGAGTTGCCAATTGCAGCGACCTAGCTACTTCAGAGCTTCACCGCTAGATCGCGCTTACGATGTTTACAAGCACACCTAACTATACAGGGTGTAAAAAGACAACTACCGAAAACTGAGGGGTTGCAATCAGACCATGATTCTAAACATATTTATCGAAAAAAAAACGCAATTTTTTTTTTACTTAACTTAGTCATTTTATATTATTTTCGGTTATTTACTACTATTACAACATAATAAGAACATACCTATCTAATAATTTCATTTATAAAAGAAAAAAACATTTAAAACTCAAAATCCAGCAATCTACGTAAAAAAACGCGCCCAAAACATACGCAAACAGTACTCTTCAAACGCTATTTTCTCCGGATATAATGAATATTTCAGAAAATCCTTTTGGATTTGGTTGTGTGTGGGGATGCTGTACCTACCCCTTTCGGCTTCGGTAGACGTCTTTTTACACCCTGTATAGAACTATCCGGCATTAACTGTCGGCTGAAAGGCCCTAAGGTATGTGGACCAGATGGCAAGTTCTAGAAATACTGACCGTTAAAGCCAAAGCCTTCTGCTCCTCAACAGGATGGCGGTCGATCTCGAAGGCGTAGTTGAGCAGCGAGTGTTGTCTTCTATCTTGATGCAGCAACAATGAGACGTCGTCTCTTAGTGCCGCTGCGCTCAAACAGCGTAGCACTGCAACTCGTACTGGCGAGCCAAGCGAGCTATCGTTCAGGAGGCGACCTGGATGTGAAAATCAGATAGCAAAATTAACAAACATTGACAGCCTGAAGAATTGTCAAATTCACGTAAGGTCCTAAAAATTTAAAAAAATACTAAATAAGTCAGCCTCAACGATACCTACCTAACCTATATCAATTTAGAAATTATTTTCCAGCTTAGTAAACTAAATGGTAAGATTTTTCAAAAATCAGTACGTACACTTTAATTTACAACCCGGATAAAGGATTTTATTTATTTATTTATGCAACGTGGCTATTAATGCTTGGTATTATTACGCGAGAGGCGCAAGATAGAGGAGACTGGCATAAAAGAAGGGAGGCCTATACCCAGCAGTGGGTGATACCAGGCTGAGATGATGATGATTATTACTTGGTACTACAATACCGAGACCCAAAACATATATCTGCATGCATTATGTACATTATCCATATAGGAAAAAACCCCAGCTTTTTTAGGTATTTACCGACAAGCTGTGCGTTTCAGAAATGAGGGCTTCCGTGTACATAATTTAGCTTTCAGCACAACGGTTTTGTCAGAGTGCCAGATTTTTAATGAAGCGTAATTTTATTGTTTTTTGGTTGCCACAAGCTTTAACAAGATATACTGGGCTGAAATTATAGAAGCATCATTTTGTTCTCTTGAACCAATCGCGTTTTTCATTGACCGATCTACTTCAAGTAACATGTACATACATACATACACATAGTCACGCCTCTTTCCCAAAGGGGTAGGCAGAGACCACGGATCTCCAGTCGCTACGATCCTGACACACAACTTTCGCCTCATTCACTCTCATTACGTTCTTCATACATGCTCGTCGGTTTAGGGTACTTTTGACCTGGCCCTTCTCCAAAATAAAAAAAAATAAAAAAAATGTCGCCAATTAGATCCAAGAAGGTTCGCCTAGGCCTTCCCCTTCCAGCTGTCCCATGCACACTCGCCGCATACACTTGCTTTGTCAAACGACTGTCATCCATCCTCTCTACATGCCCAAACCATCCTAACATATCTTTTTCGATCCTCAACACTACATCTTCTTTCACTCCACACTGTTCCCTTATCACATATATTCCCTTATCAGTTCTTATCCCTTTAAGTAACATGTGTGTGAAATTAATTGGTCAAATAAACATTATTTATATTTGCACTTGTAAGACAGCGCATGGGAGCAGAAGCTTTAATCTAACCAAATATCTTGTACCAGCTTCGCTACTATGCGCGTGGTTCACTTCGAATAGCCTATTTGCTATTCTAGGCTACGATCTACATTTCTTCCGAATTTTATCTAAATCAGTCCACCGATCACCAAACTCATACCTAAGTAATATGTAAACGGTATATACATAGAAACACTAACATAATTATACTTTGAGATTTATAATATTGGTAGCAAAAAGTATGAACAAAAACTTGATTGTCCTCACCAATGAAGAGCAGGAACTCGTCTCCAAGCACCCAGGATCCCTCTCCGTGCAGATACTGCTGCAGTTCGTCCAGGCTCTGCTTCTCTTCTGCGCTCAGCTCCACGCCTTCCAGCACCTTTGTCAGCTTCTCGAACTCTTGCAGACCCTGGGAGGACGCGGAATATGTTCATTGTACTCAACAGTCACGTACAATGCCACAAACTTATTTGAAACGGTGAGAGAGGCGCTGCTATCGCATTTGGTGTTGGCAGAAAAAAAATTTACAGTAAAATTTGTTAGTTCCTCATTTGGCCACCGGTCCGGATAAGTTTGTGGCAGTCCTGCATGGCGATTCACAGTTCGATGGAATGCATCGTTTTGATAAACTGCTTCGAAAAGTTACATTTCCTTCTTCAGTGTATAAATTCAGTGCGATTGTGGGGCTCCCTTTCAGGATATGGAACACCTGCTCTCATGTCCTCTGTGCCCTACAACCTGCACCCAAGAGGACCTGCTCAACGCCAGAGAGAGAGCAGTTGGGGTGGCCTCATACTGGCAAAAAATTGTTTAAAACATTGATACGAAAAAAGAAGAAGAAGTGTATAATATAAATGTTACTTTTCGATGATGTTATAAAAGTGCTACGACTTCCGAATGAATCAGTTGTTTCTGTGTCAAGTTCTAAATATGGGAGACTTCACATCCAAAAGTTTGGAAGCAGGTGGAAGGAATCTTTGGCACGCTATACATTGACAAATACTCTAAATATATTAGCAGTAATGATTCCTATGTGGGTTTCCACCCACCTCCGTCTACAAACACACTATTCAGACTTAGAGATCATGAATATAAAAGGGCTTAAGTATTGTGACTTTGAGATCAGATTGAAAATAATGATTGGGACAAATTCGATAATATTGTAGCCAAATACTTTTACATAACACTATTTGGCAAGGTTTTAGGGACGCTAGATACAGGTCTAGGTCACCTAAAACATTATTTACATTCATAAAATTGAAGTCACCACTACGATCTTCTTTTAACGGTATTTCATTCAAAACCGTTGAATTTAAATCTCTTTTTCCAGTCACTTTTATGTCAAAATAAATATTAAATTGACAAGCCCACATTAAAAGTTCGCATTAGGTACATGTGAGATTGCAAGCCCATCGCCGCCTCAGAAAGCAAATTGTTTATTTAGTGCACGAAAGGAATGTCTTCACCACACTGGTTTCTAAATAATTCTGTTACAAATCCCTCATCATCATCCACAGCCTGACTTCACCCACTGCTGGGTATCGGCTTCTCTAAGCTTGTTCCATCCACCAACATCCTGCTCTAATCTGTCCCATTGACACCCGCGATTGGGTGGACGCACATTCTGGTCTGTGGGTGGACGATATTGTACACAAATTCCCTGGTTACCTAATGTAGACTAAACAGCAATAACAAAACGTTTAACGTCTAACACGTGGACAAGTGCAAAGTCGCAGAACTTTCCAGAATTAGTGCTGAACAGCCATATTTTATGATGTTATAATGCAGCTTATGAATCAGGGCGGGCGGATGTGACCTTCGATATTATAACATACCAAATTATCCTGTCTGCTGTTGTGACTCAATGCAAATATGGTTGATTTTCCACTTATTAGAACTAAGCGCTTTCAAAGTTCTTTTTATTATGCGCACTGGAAAAATTTGGAATCAGCTTCCAGCGTCTGTATTTCCGCTCAACTACGACCCTGTTGTTTTTAAGAAAAGACTTAATAGGCACCTTTTGGGTAGGCTCGCTCCATCTTAGACCTCATTCTTGCCTATGTAAGTTTTGAAGTCAAGAGCCGAACCATTTATCATAAAAAAATGCAAGTCTAATGGAATTATTGCAATCCCATCCCACGGGATCAAAATACTTCTTAGTGGATTAATAATACACACGCTCTTAAATTAGGAACTTCAATATGCTTTTTGAGAAAGCTTGGTTTCAGTTTTCGTATAGTTAGTGACCAACTTAGTGACATGATTGTAAATTAAGAAAAGTGGAGATTTTTCGTTTTTTGGTCTGGGTGTTTCTATGTATAATATGTATGTATTTACAAACAAAAAGTATATATAAGTAGTATATCAGTTATCTGGTTCCCATAGTACAAGCTTTGCTTAGTTTGGGGCTAGATGATGCTGTGTGAAATGTCCAGCATTATTTATTTTATTTATTTATTTTAAATGCTTTAGCCGCCGTTTGAGCGCAAACTTTATTATGTTTACTCGTAGAGAGACAGATCGTAAGAACTGTTGCATTATATTTTGTGTTACAGAGATAAATTCAAGCTTTGATTAGGCATCGAACGAACATAGCGTGTGGTAGAAAATAAATATTTTTGTTTGACCGGGCGCGCCCACACGCATACTGAACAATTTTCACAAACTTATACTGTCTATACAGTAATCCAAGCCGTAATTCCAAGACATAAAGTCTCATATTGCTTGTCAGACAACACTGAGACTTTTAAACTCAAATTTGTGAATGATAGTATCGTAATAACAGGATGTAAAGTCGAAAATCGCTAGGTTTATAGCTTTTAGCTGAATTGAAACATGTATTTTTACATGTGTGATGCATAAATCTTTTCAATGTTATTTTTCAGTTTATTGTCGCTTTTCGTTTGAGTTCAGCCTGAATTCATTTTCGAGGAATCGGTAAGTGGGTATGATTAGTCAATTAGCCTACAAAACTTACACACAACTAGGCCTAACCTTAGGTATAGTAAGAGAATGTTCAGTTGTGTTGCAGTTTTTACAAGCTTTTATTTAACTTGCTTGCATGTATGTTTGTCCCAGTTATACATATTATTGTATACATCAAGCTACCTAAATTCACCCACTTTCCGGTTTTCCATGGGGCCGAAAAAGAGCATGAATTGAAAAAGTAATACATTTAAAATAGTTGTTCATTTAACCCTGTGTGTTCCACTGCCGGGCAAAGGTCTCCCCCAATTTTTTGAATGTCTCCTATGATGGGTTCCACCACCGACGAACAAAAGTATTTTGTTGATTAACTCACATCAATATCCTTATACACGATGGGTGGATGTCTGCTCTTCTTCAGCTGTTCCTCCTGCCGCTTCTCATCGGCCTCCATCTCCAGAGCCTCCGAGCTTGGACCCGCCAGGGAGAGCTCCTCGTGAGCCGCGCTCTCTACTGCTTCTGCCATATCTATAGGAAATTACAAAATAAATACAGAATATAACTAACAGGGTCAGTGGAGCTGGATATCCACGAAAGATTCCTAAGTTAAAGTAATGAAGTATTGAGCCTCTTACCACACGTTTCGAAAGGAATAGTGTTACTGATTAAGATGAGTCAAATTCCATTTCTTACTTCAGCAACGTGGACCATGTATTTGGACCTTGCCTGACTACCTTCCATGTTTAACTTACATGTTTTGATTTTGTTTTTTTGTTTATTTTTTTCCATGTTTAACTTTAAACAACTTTAAAGTTAAACATGGAAAAAAATCAAAAAGACGGCATCCGCTTTACGCATGCCGTCATGGTCCTTTAGATCATGACGGCATGCGTAAAGCGGATGCGACGACAGTGCCGTGAGACTGTTTACATCGAACTATTGCAAAATGCAATAGTTCGATGTAAATGCCATTTTGCTGCCTTGATGTAGTCTGAGAGAATGGTGTTTGAGGCTGTGATCTTTCTTACGTTTTAATTAAAGCAAAAACATTGTCTAATCCCAGTCTGTCTCACAACCGCATTGTTTTAAAGTCAACAGAGTTCATACACGCCCACACGCGCCCTCTATCTAAATTGTATTAAATAAAGTGATATAGTTAGAATATATGTATATCTGGCTCAATTACAACACGATTAGAATATCGAAAGGGCGGGCACATTTATATAAAGTCAATGGATTTATTCATTATGATAACTGGGATCATTTCGTTGGATCGTTGAGCTAGATGATTCTACCGTGAAGAATAAGGACAGCATAGACTATCATGGTTTGTTTTCCACGACGGTTCAGGTCAATAACAATTCGTTACTAAGTAATTTGCTTGAAAAACCACAATATCACTGGATGGGTCTAATTGTCAAAATGATACAGAAATACAAGTTATTTTACGTTTTTAAAAGGAAGACAGTATCTCCGCATGAAAAAAATCACTGATATAAATTACACTATTCCTTTAAACCGCCGATGTTTCTTTCTTAAAAATAAATCCGATCGATCACAGGGATTCACCGGATGTAACCGCAGAACACGGCTAGTTTATTAATATTAAGAGAACACGATTAATAATCACAGATCTTACTGAAAAAAGCACTTTGCTTGCACTAACCTCAAACCACGCACTGTAATACAAAATGAACACAGAAACCACACAGATCGAGAGTCTCCCGTTTTCACAAACACAGCCCACTGGAGTTTAAATATAACCAAGCTCCGCTTACGTTCTATTAATAGACCGATATAAATAGACTAGAAGACCGAAGAGTAGACCGGTACCTTCAAGAGTTTGGTGATGATGAACTGGCTCGGGTGGTGGTGGAGCGAGGAATGGCGACTGGAGCGGTCGGCTGGCCCGACGCCAAGACTTATTTATAAGTCGATCGGAGATCACGGACTAAAGTTTAACTGATGGCCTGAAGTAGGTCAGTGAGTTTGAGATCAGAAGACTGCTTGAGAGGCCTCACAGGGCGTACTTTTACCACACTAGTTCTTTCAATGACGACGCAAGAGGAGTTTGAATTAGATACGGCAGGTCAAATCCTGTAGGTAGATATTTGTTATAGGTAGGTAATCGAAAACTTGCATGCAATTTTGGCGATAGCAGTTTCCAAAATCGACTCGATGGCCTTTCCAACTGTTAAAATTGGTTGGGACTGTGGATATGGCAGCTACTAGATCGTAGTAGCCTTTATAACCACTGGTTGAGATTAAAGACTCGGAACAGATCGGAAAGGATGACAAAATAAAAGTAAGTCCTTTACCAATACCCAGAAATATGTGCAAAATAAATGCCGACATTATACCATAATGATTTCTACCATCATGACTATGATGCTCATTACGCGTAGTGGCCAAAGATCACCATATCAAAACCACATCTGAATGTAATAAACTGTAGGTCGAATACTTGGCTTGTAAACAGTGGATGACTGATATATGGTGTTTTGATCATTAGGGGCCGTACTAAAAGTCGTACCAGTCACAACCCAATGCATACGAACAATTTATGGCATACTAACTAATAATATGAATACATTTTCAATGGATAGTCTTAAATACCCTTTGAAAATATGTTTATTGTTGTCTAGTTAGTGGACTTGCAGTCAACTGTTACATACACTGACTTATCTGAATGACAGTCAATTTAGACCAGCTTGGCGAGACTGGTATCCCTCGGACGGACTGACCCCTAGTGTTGAGGTAAAGTCTTGATTTTGTACATACCTACTATAAGATAAATAAATAAGCCTGTATTGTATCTCTAACTTTGGAATTAAACAGTTATTTAAACTTTGTGGTTCACAACCTCTTCTCCAGAGAGAGATTATTTTTGACCGCTAATACGAAATCACTTAATTACTTAATCACTTAACTTTTAATGGGAAAGTCTCGTGGCAACCTAAGATCTTTAAATAATTCACGAATAAGATGTTCGTTCGTACATAATAATAAAAAAACAAACATCAGTTGGTAACGCCACCTATGAATTAAACGTGAAACCAATAAGACGAAGTGCGCGCTAAAAGCGGGTGTTAATCTGAAACTTGTGAGCTTTTACATTTCGTTCACAGATGACGCTAGGTAACGATCTAAAACCGAATCAAAGTAGTCACAACTAGTACTTCAAAAATACAAAATCTCTCAGCATTCTCTTACAATATCAACAAAAGGGTCACAAAATTGTATCCAAAAGGATCACTAAGAAATCGCATATAGCAATATTGTACTTACAAAATCTTTAATGAACCCTGATATTTAAGAGATAATGATAATGATGATGGATAAGGTGAGGAATGAATATATTCGGGGAAGTCTGAAAGTAGCACCAGTAACTGATAAGTTGAGGAGCAATAGGTTAGCGTGGTATGGGCATGTAAAGCGGAGGGATGAAAGTCATGTAACTAAAAGGGTGATGGAAATGAATGTGAATGGATATGTGAGTAGAGGTAGACCTAAGAAAAGATGGATGTATTGTGTGAAAGAAGATATGGAAAAGAAAGGAGTTGATACAGAGATGACGAGTGATAGGGGAGAGTGGAAGAGGGGAACATGTTGTGCCGACCCCGCATGAGCGGGATAAGGGCAGGCGAATGATGATGATGATTTAAAGAGATAATGAGCACAAGCACTTACCACTCTCCTCAGCACCTGCATCTCCATTCTCCCTCTGCAGTTTCTTCCGTTTCTTCTCTTTACGCCGTTCCTTGCGCGCCAGTTTGTCTGCAAGCGTGGTGCGACGCTGCTCCAACTCTGCTGATTGGACCCTGGACATCGACTTGAAGTTTGCAATCTTCAAAAGGCAATCTATAGATAGTAGGGGGGCTAGTATGATCTAAGCTCTTACTTCCAGACACTTTACGGAACTACGAACATGAGTGCATGGCTATGTACGGCATGAAGACGGCATGTCATACATTTTTTGAACGCGTGGCATATGCCACAAGAGCGTGCCATTAATAAATCGGTTAGAACCTTATTTCTGATGGAGTTTACCTATAATTAAACTATCATTGTTTTTAGAACAAACCTATGTTGTACGATAAGCAAAAATAAAAACTAATTTTGTATATTTTGTATTTTATTTAGCCAGAGAAACAAAAACAAAACCTTTGACTGTATTCTACAATTTCCATGTTTTAATTATTTTACACATTAATTAAATGACTTAAAAATATCATAGTACTTAAATAGTATCCCAAAAATGGGCTGCATCAGATCAAAAACAGATAGCACAACTACTATTAACCCTGATACACAAAACTATGCTTTATCCCCGGCGCACAAGACTCAGAACGGCTTGTGATACCCGAACGGGTCGGGCACAGGAGGCATTCTTCTCCTCAGACTTCTCCACAGTTGGACCGCCTTATTCAGCGTGGACACTAGATGCGCCACACCGCGCATGCGTGCACTCGCACTGAAGCGGAGGCCGGGGCCGGGCTCGCTATGGGAGAAAGGGAGGGGGTAGTGGGAAGGAGACGAAGATATTGTAAAGGCCTGGATGAAATATACGTGGAGACTATCCCAAAATTTTGGTACCTACTGTAAGCTTTTGAGTCTTCGAGTGAACATATTTGGATGAAACTGGAATAGAGATTGTGAACTGGTAGAGAGAGTAAGTTCGTATGAGTCAGTGGCCAACTCAGGTGACGGAGTTTTTAGGCCGCCTAAAGGCCTCCGTCATGGCTTAACGACTTAAATAACCGGGATCGACAATTTAACGCGCCCTCCGAAGCACGGAACCCATCCACTTACAGACCGTTTCGAACGTTGCTTAACTTCGATGATCTATCAAGAACGACTAAGCAAGCACGACTTAAAGATTAAGTTAATTTATTTGCCAGAACTTATGTATAATAGTTAGTTTTAGGCAGTGGTTTAAGGTGTTTATAGATACCTTGCTTCTTCTATCTGCGTGTTGAGCGTTAGGAAGTCAGGGCTGTCCCGGCGACTGTTCCGAACTCCGTTTTGGTACACCTCCTGTCACAAATAATAACAATAGCTTTATTTTACGTACATTAACAAACGTCATCCATTGCACAGTAGTGCCACAAACTTATCTGAACCGCTAACTAAAAGAGGAACTAACGAATTTTACTCTAAAATTATTTTTTCTGCCACCCTCACCGGTTCAAATAAGTTTGTGGTACTCTACACAGTTTGTTAAAGGTTGAAAGCGGGACACTGTCATCACGACCTATGCACTTGAATTGACCAATCATGTCTCTGCTCGAGCTTTGTGATTGGTCAATTAAAGTGCGCGAGACCACGTGATGCTTATGTCCGGCGTTTCATGCTATATTTAACAAACTGTAGACTACGAAACCATAGTGCTGTGATGGGCTTGCTAACTTTCACGTATAGGCTTCTGAAGTGTAAACGTCGGAAATGTATTGAAATTTGGACTTACCTTTGATTACCCCTTAGATATCTATGCCAAGATCTGAGAGTATGAGTACTGCGCGGGGCAGGCAAATATTTGGACTCTAAGCCGCAGTCTGCGCTTTAGAGTCAGCCTCATGGTTTGGGTGTTTTGGTATGGTACCTTACCTACTCGTTTCTGTTTTATATGATACCCATGACAGAATCCTAGTGGGGTCAGGCAGGCCAGGCAGGCGCGGTTCGAGGGGGGGGGGGGGGGTCACAGGGGACATGACGCCGGAACGTATGCGTGACACTTCGAGATGATGTCAAAAGTCCATCAAATAGTAATGTCCTACAGTTTAATCGAGACTAACAAAATCGATTTTTATTTCACTACGATCAATTCATCTCAATCGATATCAAGGTTCATTCATAGATAAAATTACTAAACCAACGATTATTTTTTTACTTATCGATTGATCGATTGTTTCGATTTTCATTTTCGCACTCTCTAATAGGTTACGTTCCATTTTACTCAGTACTGTTATTTGACGTATTTTTGAAGAAAATGTTTATTTATTTATTTTTTATGGCTCGTTTATGATAATTTATGTAATAATTATACAGGAAATAGACAAAAATTGATGAATGATTTTTTTGTTTAAAAATTCTTGTGCGCTACACAATGCGAAACGAAGCAAGTTCAATGTGTCAGGCATACGTTCCGGCGTGAAAAAGACTATAGGCTCGATTGGTTTTCATCAGTTACGAATGAGTACCAATAGATGACGTTGTTCTTTTTCCACACCAATCTGAATACCATGCGATCGAGTAAATAAACTTGAACTCTATTGCGACCTTTATCAGCATAATATAAACAAAGCTTAAATCTACATGATCAAAACACAATTAAATTTGAATTACAATCAATGTATTTATTCAATAACGTCAGCAATTGTGTAAGTCTTTAAACATACCATTAATAAAAAACATTTACCGATAGAGTACCGCTTAATATTTTTCTAGCAAAAAACGCTTATCTGAAGAGGCATTTAGATTTTAGTAGAATGGAATGTTATTATTATTATTACCGATACATGGAATAGGAGTTTATGTCAAAAATCGACAAGTGGACATAGTAGGTACATTATTATAGCGCTACAAAGATATCTGGACCGGTGGCCAAAAGAGGAACTAACGACGCCATTTTGAAATATCAATCTGACTGCCATTTGTTTCCAGTTGCCATATCCGCCATTGCTTGATTGCTCTGTTTATTTTCGTTTGGTGCTTTGGCCCTTGCTTACCCACTTTACTGTGAAATGTTTTTTTTTGGCAACACCAAAGGCTATAGACATTTACTTTCTCTATGCCAAATGCGATGGCGCCTCTCTCACCGGAACAGATATCCTTGTGGGACTATACTTACAATAGAAGGAAGTTAAACTAGAATTTTGTAATACAACGTCAAAATGATATACGTAATCTTACTTCAATGTATAGTATTCAATGTATTAACTTATATCACATAACTTAATATAATCGTCCACTGAATAAAAATACAAGTGAATTTTCTAAACATTCTTAGTGTGAGTGAACAACCTACATGTGTACATACATACAAAGTAATGTACTTACAATGTACATGTGTGTTCGTGAAATAACAAAGGTAACTTGTTTGTGTTAAATGCTAAAATAATGGAAATTATAATGATAAATCATTGTAACCTTAATATAAAAAACCCGTCATTGTTCCAAGCCCATAGATATATCACAAAATTATTTAAAGCAAAAAGATTACCAAAATAAATAACGGTATCACCTATTTATTTCTACTTATTAATTCACTGCTAGAGGTATATGGGGTAGTATTTAAATTATGAAATATAGATATACAGTACGCACAACCAATCTTTAGCTCTCTAAAGTAGCTGCGCAGAACCCATTTTTGATGAAGCTTAAAAGACGAAGACAGTGCTATATAGCTGCCTCGCTCACTCGCTTATATTGCATAGTCCTATCTCGCCTACTTTACCAAACCTGCGCAATCGTAATGCACCTAACTTCAGAGAGCTGAAGATTTGCGTACTGTAGTTAAATTTGTTCTATTAAACGAAAGCTTGATCTTAATAGTGTGCGTAGATTTGTTTCTGTGTGCGTAAGTGATACTGAACGCCTCATTCCTTAGAGCTCGAGCTTACGCACACAGAAACAAACGTGCATGTACACACAATGAATTCCCGCCTTCGTGAACTGCATCACAAAATCACTAGATAACAGAACAACTCTCGCAGTACTGCCGGCAGTGCCGTGAGCAGTGGTAGCCGCAGCTCGTGGAGACTCGTCAAGGTCGCGAGCCGCCCTCACCGGTGCTAGACTGACCCGCGTTACTTGCGCCCTGAAAAAGTATTTAATACGCATTGGTATTTGGATTTCGGTAAGGCAACATGTTAGAAATCCTGGCCAGAGTTTAAACCAACAATCAGAGTAATTTTGATAATCTTTTTGACAATTATTTTTGTCGAAAATCTAAGTTGATTTGAGGTTGACCTGAATTAAAAAGTCATATACATACAAACTGTAACATATTTTTATTTTAGGATAAACTAGGTACATGATAATAACTATATTAGAATGGGTGGGTGACCTATTCTTGGTAAACCCTGGCCTTCAAAAACCACACACACTCTGACGCTAGAGTTACAAAATGTCTTTTTAAATGCATATTTACATCAAAGCAATCCACTCACACGCATAGTAAATTCATGATCAATTTACCTTGAAAGTTTATTTGAACAAAATCCTTGTGTAACTTGTCGTTTCGTAGGATTTGTCACTGTTTATTATATAGATGGTATGCTGATGGCATAAAGTTGTTGATTGATAATGGTGGAGTGATTGATTTATTTGTTTTTATACGTCATAAATAAGGCGCAGCCTGCAGGATTTTTGATGATAATCCATGAGTTTACGTATAAATTTATATATTAATTGATCATTAGCATGAAATGTAGCCCAGGAGTATACCCTTTGACATCTTCAATCTGTAATTCCGGAAGATGTGACAGACCTAGCGTGCTCGAGAAAAAGTTTTTTTTACATCATAACCTTTGACAAAAGAAACGCGCACTTTCACTATTTAGTAGCACAGATCACTATTCAATGTCTTCACAATCCAGTGGCTACACTATCCAGGGAGTAAGGTAACCAGAAGACTAACCTGTCCGTCGCTGGGAGCCAGCGAGCCCAGCAGCGAGGTGAGCGCGGCGCGGTACGGCGGCGGCAGGATCTCCGGCTGGTGCAGCACGTCCTTGGGGATGTGCGCGCCGCAGAGGAACTGCGCCATCTCCTCGCTGAAGTGGTTGCAGTTGTGCTCCAGGAGATTGTACGCTGAGCCGCTGGAAATAAGACCTGTTGTTGAGTACACGTTCGAAGGCGTATGGACTGAGCATAAACCCTGCATAAGCTAACCTTAAATGATACAAAACCATAAAAAGAAAATTGTGAATTGCACCAAACTTAGCTTTCTCCTTATTAAGTAAGATGATCAACGAAAACATGAGAATCAAAGTCTACTCACGTATAAGTGCTGGTGGCGAGTCCTTGTAAATACTCCTTGAAGAGTGCCTGAGGCACGAATGTCTCTCCAAGCCGCTCCACGCGTTTCGGAGAACCGAGCTGTGTGGTGCCCTGTTCACAACATTTCAAATCTCATGAACTGTATTTTTATAATTATACAAGGTTTTACAAAAGGTGCCAGTGACGTGACATGACAAGAAGGGATGAGGAAGACAAGAAGGCCGAAGAAGTGGTTGGATAGTGTGAGAGATGACATGAATATGAAAGGTGTCGATGCGGTCTGTTGAAATGATAGGAGGAAAAATACATGTTGTGCCGACCCAACATAGCGTAGCATAAAGGCAGGGGAATGATGGTATATTTATTATAGTCGTAAGAAGTAATCTCGTCAGATAAAACTATTGTATGTTCCGCCGTCTATTTTCGCGTATGATATAACATCAGGTGCAGATGCGCCCTACATGCACTATGCCGGAAATATCATTTAAAGAGTGAGATGGATATATATTTGCAGTTTCGTCTAAGATTGCGCGGCAAGTCAAAGGTTATTGTACCACGGAGTTCGAACGATTAACCTGTGTCGGCGTTTAGCCAGATAATACAAGTGTGGGTAGACTATGAGTAGGTATAGATACCTTTATGTACAAGTGTGTCCAAGCTTGTAGAATACGCGTTTTATTATGTACTTTCTATAATGACTTCGTGTGACCTAAAATTTATATTCAAGGTTGCTATTTATTTTCACCTATTTCCAATTTCATTAAAATCGGTTCACTAGTTCAGGCTTGATTGAAAGAGTTTTATAATATCAGTAGGATATGTTAAGTAGGAAGTAAGATATTATGTTTTTTCGAAATAAGAATGAGAAACTTTCAAGAGCATCAAAGCATTTCGATATTAAAAATATCAACCTGTCTTTACTGACTGTCCACTTGCTAACAATAAGTTTTCAATAAATATACCTTCTATTTTAGATTGTGTGATATGTCTGGTAGCATTTTGTAGCATACCAACTGCTCTATTCCCTCCCATGCACTCAACATTCATTAAGAGTGAAGCTCATAAAAACATCGTCCACCGCGGAACTCGTGTTAATGTCACTAAGTGTAATATTAGCATCTATTAATACTTCATAACTACGCATGCCGCACGAGTTTGCTGTATTTTAGTATGAATTATATCCCACTAACCATTTGTAATAGACCCCTCAATTCTACGCAAACATAATCTTCGTGAAACTAAAGAAAGTTCTCCGAAAACTGGTTTTCAAAGATGTGTAGCGAAATTGTAAACATTATCTATTTCAGCACCGGCGCGGCGTGACGCCAAATTTTCAATGGTCGAAATGCATTCGTGATAATGTTGTAATAAGTTTTCCCTAAAAGCGTTGCCCTTAGGGACAAATTACTGCAGCAACTAATTAAATTAGTCTCGTAAAGTTACTTTCGATTAGCTTGGCGTGGTTCTGAGGACGTCGACTTGGCAGAGAATTCCCGTATTTCCGAAATTGTGAAACAGGTGTGGTACAAAACATCGCCATCTCACCTCCATCTGTCTTGTCAATATGCTCATATATTCTGTACGAGCTGACTGTTACGTTTTTCGTCGCTGAGAGTATAAAATTCAGTCGCCAATATACATTTTAAAACACCTTTACGACTTGTAAAAAATTCTTCAGCGCTGAGCAGAACTCAGATCTGCAACATTGCTATCCCTGTCTTTTGTTATGGGTGTGAGCGAGATGGTTATTGCTATTTCTAGTAGTGAAATGTGGGGCAGTAGAGATGTCACCGTGTCGCTGGATTTCCTGAATGCTCGGTGCACTGCTAGTGTGGCTAAAGCATAGCTCTCACTCGCGTTGATTATACAATCTTGTCGAAAATTATAATTTCAAATATGTAGTAGGTATTAAATTATTTTAAATCGAATAATGTCTAATACACGTTGATACGCTTGCAACCTGATCACGTTAAAGAGTGATAGGCCCCAAACCGTGTTTGTTGCCCTGATTCTTTACGGTATTGGTCGCGCAAGAACAGGAGTAAAATTAACTATTCTAAGTGATCCCAGCGGTCCTACTGAATAAATGCTTTTTGACTTTGACCACGAATAGAACTTCTGTAAAATGGGGCATGGGTCAAATAATTTGGATGTGTCACTAACTTTAAAATGAAATATGGTCTACTTTGCGGGCAATCCTTTTTAAATCTTGCTCAAAACCCATTGGTTCCCATTTTTCTTAGCGTTATATTCGTACCCTGTTGAACTTTATAATCCTTTTCTAGTTTTCCTATAGTGTCCATGCGACTTAACATGTAACCGCCGCTATTTCCCGAAAGCACTCCGCTCTTTGAAGCTCCAAACGACAGGAATATATCTTCGCTATAATGTCTGCCATTTTACGATCTCGTGTCGCTCCTACATGCCGATTTCGTGTTTAATTAGCAATAACATGATGCTTGCTCATATTAAATTCACATCTAATGAAGTCTTCGTCTAATTAAGCGAATCATTTAATGTGAACAGATTTGTTGATTAACTCTCCGTTGTTTATGTCAATGTTTTAATTTAAATCATACATAAGTGGTTAGCGTATTCAAAGAAAGCTTATTTAAGTTTGAAATAAAACTAGAATTAGGATTTGTGGAGTACCAAACATGAGTTTGCTATTTTTGTCGCTCAAGTTACCACTAAGTTAAGTTCTTAGCTCGCTTCGCTCGCTTGTTCTACAAAGAAGAAAATAATAAGTATACTCAAATGTGGTAAGTAGTTTGTATACCTACCTAACAGTGATAACTGATAAACCATGTAAGTACTCCCATTTTGTGTCAAATGCTAGGAACAAAAAAAGCCAGCAGTGGGTAAGGTCACGCTTATAATATAAAACTTTATTTAGTCAATGATAAACAAAAATCATGACGACTATTCGAGGAAGCAATTTTATCAAAGTCCAACTTATTTTTGGCAATATTAACGTCACAGCCACCCAATGATATCGAAGATATTTCCACTCCATGACAAAACATTTTTACGCGCAAGAATAGAATTGCGTGGGATCTATAACGTACCTGAGCAGTTCAATTTTATACGTTCTATGGCAATTTATAAAGAAAGTCCCTTTATCTCAATTGAGCTCTTAAATGGGATATTGGAGGGTTCATATTAGAGTGTTGAGCAACAAAAGGTTCGGATGAACAAAAGGTGCACGCGGCTGAGATGCGAATGCTGAGATGGATGTGTGGAGTGACGCGAATGAACAGAGTAAGGAATGAGTATAAGAGGAAGTGTGAAAGTGGCGCCAGTGAATGAAAAAATGAGGAGCAACAGGCTAGCATGGTATGGGCAGGTAATGAGAAGGGAAGAATGTCATGTAACTAGGAGAGTGTTTGGTATGAATGTTGATGGATTTACGAGTAGAGGTAGGCCAAAGAAAAGATGGATGGATTGTGTGAAGGATGAGTAAGAAAGGAGTGAGTGTTGAGATGACGGCAGATAGAGGAGAATGGAAGAAAAACACATGTTGTGCCGACCCCACATAGTGTGGGAAAAGGGCAGGGAGATGATGATGATGAGAGTATCTATTTATCGCACTAACAAGAATTCAATGAGTACATCCGCATACCATTATAACTTTTCGGATTCGAATGTGCCTGTTATGGAAATATAAGTATCTAGGTATTGACAGTAATATGGAGTGTGTGTGTGTGATACATAATCATCGTTGAATAAAAAAAAGTATGGAACCCATTGTACTCTCTTGTAAGTCTGGTTCTTGTCCCTAGTAGGGAGTCCCCGCTTGCAATACTTCGAATTGTTACTGATTACCACTACCGCTAGCAACAAGAGACAATCGCGCGTTGACAATGCTTCATACATAAAACTTGATGAGAATGATGATTGCAGTCGAACAATTCGACAATTGTATACAAAATTCCTGATCTGTTTGTTTTGTTTTGAACGTTAGACACATGCTCGTCTGGAATAGATCTCCATGATGTAAGTCCCGAGTTGGTTTTGGCCGGTGCGCGGCAAACTGTTGCCAATATTGAATGTCACAACATGGAAATATGAACTTCATAATCTTTTTTGTTATGCTCCAATTAATTGTGATACTTGTCTTGTAATGGGTAGGAGCCAAAACCGAACGTGTGCGTACGACGCATAAAAGCTTTGAACGTTTTAGTATTAAGACCTATGTTTATTTTGTGTCGTGTTTATTTATGTGCTCTACCTATATTTAAAACTAACCCCATATGAAATCATCAGCGCTCCTAATGTTTTTGAATAAATTTCCTGTCTTTCTAATTTTTTTAATTGTTTTTAAACAATAGCAAGACATGAGGATGTCAGATGGGAGTAGCCTTGACAGATTGGTTACCTCGGAAGAGTAAGCGTAGTTCAGGTAGACCACCAGCCAGATGGGTTCAAGACATTGAGAGGATAGGGCAAGACCTGGAGACTAGCTCGTAATCGGAACGAATGGCATAAAATGGAGGATATTCCCAACAGTGGGCGGACACGGACTGAGTTTGATGGTAATGACACAAAACACAGTACAAAAACATAAGGAAAGACATGTACAAAGGCTGTCCAAAGAGTTTTCTTCCAGGAAACCTTCGAAGCTTTAAGTAATTACTTACAGGTGGACAGCTGGCGATGCCGTTGGCTCCGTAAAAGTATTCTCTATCGAACACCACTATCGCGGTGTGCCACACGCCTTCGACCGGACGACCTGAAGAAAAAAGTCTAATCTTAGTCAAAAAGCTTTGATTCGTTAGGACAAGGGGCCGTATTCGCGTTCCTTTTTTAGTTCGTTTGGTGAATGTTCGGATGCTTCCCACCACGATTTCTGACTTCAAAGGCCAATTTTTCAAACGTTAAAACACGGTCCTAACCTAGGATTTCAAAGTATCTTAAACTTGTGGAGGAGTTTCTTAATTGAATGTAATTATCAATATAATTAATTTATTAGATTTTAAATCAAATTAACTTAGTTAATTTAATTATAATAATTTATATGTATACTGCTTTATCCCTGACTTGTAATGTTTTTATTACCAATAAATTGATTATCTGATTATCTGATTATCTGACTCCCTATACCATCCCACTTCTAGGCAAAGGTCTCCCCCATATGTCTCCAACCATCTCTCTCCTTCGAAATTTCCATAAATAAATTAAATAAATAATGCTGGACTTTTCACACAGCATTATAAAGCCCCATAGCAAGCAGACCTTGTGTTATGGGTACCTACTTCATGACTGTTAAACTACTTATATACTTTTTGTTTGTAAATACATACATATTATACATAGAAAACACCCAGACCCGAGACAAATATCTGTAGATCATACAAACATTTGTCCCGCGGCGGGGATCGAGCCCGCAACCTTTTGCGTCATGATACAAAAGCTGCACTTCTCAGTGGCAGTGAAAGCGTTATTTCTGTTATTATTTACGACAAATTGACGATCGTTTAACAACACGTTTCTCTATAATCATGTCAATAAACCTATACGCAAATAGCCAAAAGCCATAGCTTTAACGAAAGAACATCTGCTGATAAAATCGGATGTATAATCACGAGACCACTCAACCTTCGACAAACCAAAGACATTGACACAATAACAGAGCATTTAAAAATACTAGAGATCTATTTAAACAGGTAAGGTGGTTCGCAGTCCTTGAAACTGATACGACAGCCGCCTGTTTGTTTTTGCGAAGTTTTTCATGCTTTTAATGACGCTTAGGTATGTTCTCTGGAGGGTTACTGGTGAAGTGGTGTGCTTAAAAAGAACAGCGTGCAGTAACTTTTTTGCGCGAAATCCCCAAGTTCTTATGGAATATGAAATGATAGCTTAAAAACAATATCTACAAGTTGTTTTTTTTTGGCTGGCCATTTTTACTGGTTACTTTTGACAAAAGCATTTATCTTGAATATATTTTTTTTTTATTAAGCTGCTTTCACACGAGGGCAGAACAGTGGAACAGAACAGTGGCGTTCAAATATAGGACAGTCCGCGAGGATAGCGAGGAGCATCTCGACGACAACAATGGTAACATTTACGCCACATAATACTCAAAATTAATAATAATAAATCATAAATTGCAGCAGAAATTGCTTTGGATGAGCTAATTAAAATTGTAAAGACAGAAATAAATAGGAAAGAAAATCTTTGGATCAGGCTAGCATTGATAATTTAGGAGGTGCTATTTAAATATCAAAATAAACAAATTATATCTAACCACAAGCCACGTGAAAAATATGTAGGAAAGCGCGGGTGCACACTGTCCTGCTCTTTGTACTGCACTGCCCTTGTGGTCACACAAGTCCGGTCACAAAACAAATAAGTAAGGAAGTGGGGGTAGCTAACTGCCTGAAAAAATAGACCTGTGGGCTATTAACTGTTCTGCCATGGTTACTGTCAAGACAGTACTGTTCTGTACATTCAAACAGTAACAGTACTGTGCTGCCCACTGTTCTGCCCTTATGTGAAAACAGCATTAGTATTCAGCAGAAGGTAAACCTTTTGCCTGCATTGAAATGAAATGTCACATGCTCTTGAAAATTATCATCATCAATTAACATTACATAGGTACTGCAACGGGATCCTGGACACTGTTAGTGTAAAAAAATTAGTGCATTTTAATAATACTGGAGCATTTTATTAGCACTACATAAACTGTCAAGTATTGTTCCTGAAAAAAAGTTCGGCTTTTGACATAGTACTTGTAGTAGTAGTTTGACAATGTAGAAGCCATGGAAACTTGTAATTGGCTCTAAGTAAACATGCACCTACGTCAAGTAGGTGTGTGTTCTATGATCTTAGTACCTACGTTTTTGCCTAGCTGTAAGTTTTTGGCAGATTTCGAAGGAGAGAGATGGTTGGAGGGATATGGGGGAGACCTTTGCCCAGCAGTGGGATTGTATAGGTTGACTAAAAAAAAAAAAAAAAATGTAAGTTTTCCAAAAATTTGAAAAATAAAATAAAATTATTTACAAGTCATCATCATCATGCAGAGCCTGATTTAAGTTAAGCATAGGTCTTTCTTCACTTATGGCATAAGCAAGATGAATTATGCCATCTCACATGATCCTGATTCTTGTTCATCTTTTTACTTAGAAAGCTACTTACCAATAATAGCTGGTGCCAGTATGGAGGCAAATCCATTGGTCAAGTCGTAAATGTACAGTTGCACAGTGGTTCCATTTTCCTCTGCCATGTTTGTGAGCTTTGATTAACTGTAAATAAAAGGATTAATCTATTTTAATTTCAGTTAAGAGGATATTTGGAAGCTTGTCCAATCAGTAATCACCAACTTAATCAACAAAAATATAAATTATTGCTAAGAAATATGTGTTCAGGACTGGGTGGTCATAAATTTAAGTGTAGCTATATATATTTATTACCACCCAGTCCTGAACTAATCTAATGCTAGAATTTTCTGTGTGGGTATCAGAATCAGAATTTATATTAGGACAAACCAATACGAAAAAAATAAGAAAATAAATAGATAGGTAGATCTGTGGATGCTACCTTTTAACTATCTCTTTAGGTTCAACTTTATTATCTGCTTCACGTAATCTACCTACATATTTTTTATTGTTATTGCTGTGGTATCGACAGACTAATTTTTGTTTTTATTAAAGCAAAAACAAGACGATTATAGTTGATGAATTATGAATCAGTGTAACAATATTTTTTTACCAGAAATATGTTGAAACTATGGTGTAACACACAACACTTCACATAGTCAACTGTCTTACACTTTTTATAATCTTTTTCTTTGATAACTTTTAGTGCAGCGGTGCACTTGTAGTGAAGTCTAGCGACGGGAATTCGGGGAACGACCCGCGCCGTCCGAGTCGCCGTCTGATGAAGCGCACAGCGGAAACTAAAATCTACCTGTACTATTTATAAACGACTCGCTCACGTCTCTCACACCTTCCCACACGATTAGGGTGACCATTCGTATCGCTGTAATGTAAGCTTTTCAAAAAGAACAAACGGGAAATGAAATTGTACATGAGGTTGAATCTTTGAATTTGTCGACTCACACGATCACAGGCGGCCAACAAATTATAAAGTTTATCCAACTCAGCAAGTTGTATTACTTTCTGTTCAAGTATTTTATTTTATTTCCAGAGTACCTAAAAATTGCTAAACTGACTGAAACATTTTATTTCTGTTTCTCTGGCTCTATGTAAAAGTTTTGGCAAAAATTGAATTGTTTTCTTTATTTTTTGATTGCGTGACGTTGACGTTATTTGAATTAAGAAAGATGAAGTGTGCGAGTTGACTGTTGAGAGACATGTCGAATCAAAAAGTTTGACGGTAAGATTAAGCTAGACCTCTGTGGCTAGTACCTCGACCTCGCTCTAGTCCGTCCGCTAGAACTGAGGCTAGAACATGGCTAGAACTAGAAAACACCTCGGTTGACTGACTGACTTAATGAATTTATCTTTTAAAGTTATAGATCATCTATTTATTTCTAAGAATAAAGCTAGAAACTACTTACTCTGTGACTAGAAACATACCTACTATCGGACGCGGCTTATGGACGCGGTTGATAGCCGCGACTGATACTAGGCACAGTACAAAAACATCCAGCGCGCCAGATCGTTCTCGGACGTCCGAAAGCTTAAGGACACGTCCGCGACATAAGTTTAATAGTTTGCACCTATGTATACAACATCATTGGCTTGCACAGCTCAGTGTACAATCATCATTATCCAGATCGCGGCTGTCAGCCGCGTCCGTAAGCCGCGTCCGATAAATATTTCTAGCTTTAGAAGTAACATTACAGCTGGTACCAATACGTTACATCTATTTACCCGTAATAAAATGTGTAAGAAAATATAAGACAAAATTTAACGAAACACATAAATAAGCATCTAAAGTTCAAACTATAATCTTACTAGCTTCTGCGCGCGGCTTCGCCCGCGTGGTACCAACATTTTGAATAGCCTATATGCTATTCCAGGTCACTATCTACGCCTATTCCAAGTTTGATCCAAATCGGTTCACTGGTTTAGGCGTGATTGAAACACAAACATCTCGACAAACTCACAAACTTTCAGCTTTTTTAGACGGGACGAGCCTTTGTTGAGCTGTGGTTACAATAAGACTGAAAATTTTTATCTGTGTTATGTTATTTTTAATTTGTCTGAGCCCAGCTATTACACTACAAACAAAAGATTTCCCATTCAAAACAACATTATTACATGGAAGAAAAAAAAGATGTTAATTTTTAGCAGCAATTTAGAAAACACAGCACGACACGGGTACACATCACATCACGTAGAATCACACCTCATTTAAAATCTAACATAGTTTACTAAACTTTTACATTGGTAATCCACATTGATGATACTTCACTACAATGTTTTTCTTTCTCCACTTCTTTCCGTAAGCTTTCCGAGTATTATCTGTAAAAAAATATGGTTCTAAATTAAAGTCACGAACCAATGTTTAAAACGTTACCTGATAAAAATATTTACATATATTTTCTTTTAAGAATGGGTAGAATTAAACTTTTTTTAGCTTGTTGAGAGACTTGAGAGACTCCACAGAGAGAGACCTCAAGAGAGACTCATTGAGAGACTTCGATCTAATTGGTCCTAGCTTCGATCATTATTCGTCCGAGTTGAGAGACGTGTTGATTTTTGTAAAAAAGTTTGCATGTCATTCTCTTTGTTTCACTGCCTGTTTCATGCAAGCAGGCTATCGCATTAGAGCAAGATAGCCTAATTACATTTTTTAATTAGAGACAGAAACAACTGTATTTTACGCTTCAGTTACTAAGATCAACTGACTACTGGGAAGGGTAGTGAAACATCGATAAGACAGCTGACTGATGATCGCTCGTCCGTCAATCAGTCATTGCATTGTTGGTGTTTTGCAATTTTTAATTTAGTTTTTAGATGGATTCAAAGAAAATGGTAATAATATAATTAGATCACTCTCAAAACACATGTCCATCTAATAAAATTTGTATTGTGCAGATCATGATCTTGGTTACTGAGCTAGACGCGTCCAAAAGTATGCGTCTCATCGGTCGTCAGCTCCTCGAAAATTCAAAAGTTTCTTTGTAAAACTAAGCCTATCTAATTCAAAACAAATCACATCTGCACATGCTATTATTTGAGATTAAACGTCTGAGCGCAGGGCATCGATGACTGTGCGATTTTGATGGTTATGGAGCCGAAGTTAGCAGGTTGGTCTGTGCAGATACTGCGAGTACAGTCTGCGGAGGGCACAGCTCGCGTGGAGGTGTCTGCAAGCGAGTGCACGGCGGCGCTGTACGAGCGCGTGCACGCCGCGCTGGCGCTCACCTCCTTCGCCTTCACGCTGCACAAGGACCGACAGAAACGCGAGGAAGTCGTCTCCAGCAAGTCACAGACGCTGAAGGACCACGGCTTCAAACACGGCGACCTACTTTTTCTCAGCCCTGTGAATGGAGCAGTGCTGTTCGGTCAAGCTACCACAAGTGCTGAAGTAAGCCATTTAGAACTAAATTATGAAATTCTGATTTAATTTATACTAGCTGTCCGTCGCGGTGTTACCCGCGTTCCCTCGGGAAAACTTCACTTTCCGATATAGAATAAAGCCTATGTTCATCAGGGATAATGTAGGATTCTCATGGTGCAATAATTTTTCAAATCGGTCCAGTAGTTTCGGAGCCTATTCAATTCAAACAAACAAATATTTCCTCTTTATAATATTAGTGTATAAATTATATGAGCATCAGGCTCTTTACATTTACTGTTCCGTTATGTAAACCAAGCTGAAACAGTTACAATTCTTACTGATTAGCATAAGACAAAGAAATGGGAAAGAGTAACTCGAGGTGCCATTAGATAAAATTATTTATATATTTTAACTTTAATTTCAGATAAGTAACACCCCATCAGGTGACCCGGCAGTTCCAGGCACATCTAAAGGCAACATATCAACCCCCCAGACCGCCAGACCCCTCTCAGAAGCGCCACAGGAAGACGATGTAGATCTCGAGCTGTACAAAATGTCAGGGAACATAGAGAGGCAGAGGGATGAGAAATTGTGAGTACTTCCATCATTTAATTATTATTAGCAGCTCTCAGAGCTGATGCGTATATCTTAGTCCTTGTCAGTGCCCTTTAAATATTTGTCCAGTTTATTCTTGAAAGAGTTCACTGAGGGGACACTTATCACTGACTCTGGTCTTATTTAATGGCAAGGTCTGGTCAAATTCATGGTATCTTATCTTTTGGTACAACAATCTCATTCTGAAGCAAACATTATGAACAATAATACTTCATTGTTTGCAGACTTTTTAACTAAAATCAAATGTAATAACTAAAATGAGGAAATGACTAATGTGAAAATGAGGAGGACTATTATACTCATCAGTGGGTGGATGTGGGCTGATGGTTAATTAAAATGTATCATTCTGTCCTAATAAGTTCCGATTTACACTATGTCTGAGATATTTGGTATCACTGAATGTTATACTTTGTTCTAGATGTCGACACAACTCTAAAGGCTGCTGTGTGCACTGTTCCCCCCTGGAGCCCTGGGACGAGGGGTACCTGAAAGAACAAAACATAAAGCACATGTCCTTCCACTCATACCTACGCAAGATACAGTCTAAGAACTTTATATCCTTGAATGAATTGAGCTTCAAAATCAAACCAGGTCAGTATCTTAAAATTAAGACCATTTTAATTATCAGATGGCATTGATTCTACCTGTTCTTTAGCTAGCAGCCATGAAAACCAGCAGGCCTAGCGTGAGTGCCGTGAGATATCTCGTGCGTGTTTTGTCTAGCTTTCTTTTTGGTGCCATAATTATTAGCCTTTTAAAACTTCCACCTTTTGAAGTAGCCCTAGTCTGTTTAAAGATTAATTGCATCATACCATATTTCAGGTTGCACAGAGCACCCGCCGTGGCCTCGCGGCATCTGCTCTAAGTGTCAGCCGGGCGCCGTCACGCTGACCCGTCAGCCTTACAGACACGTAGACAATGTGCTAGTGGAGCACCCCTCGATAGTGGAGCGCTTCCTGACGTACTGGAGGGCCACGGGCGAACAGAGGATCGGATATCTGTATGGGACGTATGAGAGGCATCCTGATGTACCGTTAGGTTTGTGTTCTTTGATATTTATGAGATTCAATTACCAAAAAGACATCTCGGTTAATAGTGTGGTCTGGTATTTTGATGAAAATATTTAGTCATAATGGTTATTTTGCACAGTAATTCACATTTAATTTAAAAGGAAATACATTGTACTGTGAAGTGAAGAAATATCACTTTGAAGCACTTCAAATCAAATGCTTACTTTTTGTTTCTCCATTTTCATCTACGATCGGTCTTCTGACCATAAGGGGATTGCTTGATTGATTCCGGTGGCATTAAGAGTGAAGAGGCCAGTGCCCTTTCTCCTCTCTCATAGTATGTCCCTTCTCTTCAGCCGCCGCCGTGCGGGAAGTGTCCAGCAAATGCTTACTTAGCAATTTTGAATGATGTGTGAATCATTCCACCATTCAAACTGTAGAGTTTAATATCTTCTCAGTAGAACCACTGTGATCACTTACAATAGTTTTACTAGCCTATTCTACTCTTATTCTTATCGTAAGTAATGCGTTTATCTCGGCTGTCCCAGCTGGGTGTTTCAACTCCTTACAAGCGCTTAGAGGTAGTTCTTGGACTCCTGTTCCTGTATATTTGTGTAGGTATCCGCGCGCGCGTGGCTGCTATCTACGAGCCGGCTCAGGAGTGCGGACGGGACGGAGTCGCGCTCAAGCCGGACGCGTGTGAGGCAGCCCTGAGGCACGTGGGGGAGCGCCTCGGCCTGCGCCGCCTCGGCTGGCTGTTCAGCGACCTGCTGCCTCGCGGCGGACGCCTCGAGCATCTGCGGTGAGTGTCCGTGCCTCGCCTCACGAGTCCGTTGTGTCATGTAGCTTGGTTTAGACTTCATTCTTGCTCTTACTGTATGTTAATGTTCAGTGTTTTTGATAAAGGAAAGAGGTCGCATATAGTTTTTTAATCGTGTGAGTTTTAAAAGTGAATTGAATGTTTCCAGCGGCGTGGACACCCACTTCCTATCCGCACAGGAGTGTATAATGGCGGGGCACTTCCAGAACCTGCACCCCAACGCGTGCCGACACGCCACCTCGGGCTACTTCGGATCCAAGTTCGTCACCGTCTGTGTTACTGGTCTGTATCAATATATCAATACTCAATATATATAAATGAAATGTCTCCTGTGATATCAAAATAACTGTGTCTTCTCAAGTGATTTTATTTATTTACACGATATTAAAACGGAGGCTATTGTGACAAAAATGCTAGGTTTGAATGTGGTGAGATATACCGGAAGAGGCAGGCCAAAGAAAAGATGGATGGACTGTGTGAAGGATGATATTATGGGTAAGAAGGAGTGAGTGTTGAGATGACGGCTGATAGAGCGGAGTGGAAAAAAATCTGTTGTGGCCGACCCCACATAAAAGTGAGATAAGGGCAAGAAGATGACTTATTGATGCATTTATTTACCAGGCGACAAAGACAACCAGGTCCACCTAGAAGGCTACCAGGTGTCCAACCAGTGCCAGGCCATGGTGCGCGACAGCGTGCTGCTGCCCACCAAGGACGCGCCGGAGCTGGCCTACGTGAGGGAGTCCACTCCGCAGCAATACGTGCCTGATGTATACTATAAGGTGAGGATATGCAGCTCTACAGGTGCTACTCGATATGGTCTTCTTCCAGGTGATGGTCAAAATAGAGGTTTCAGGTGACATTCTAAATATCCAGGTCTTGCAGGTCGTATAAGAATGATCCAGGTCTTCAAAGTGACATTTGAAATATCCAGGTCTTCCAAGTCATATTAGAAATAACCAGGCCTTCCAGAAGGTCTTCTAAATTTCCTGGTCTTCCGCATGATGATGTTCGAATCGAAATAGCCAAGGCTTTAAAGTGACATTAGAAATACATATTCGGTCTTTCTAGTGACAATACTAATTATTGTCACTAGAAAGACCGAATAGGAGAGAAGGCTATTGTTTTGTATAAGTAAAGTTTTTTTCGTTATATTTTTAAAGCTTTAAAATTGATTCTCTGTTTTCCTAACATAATCATCTTCCCGGCCTTGTCCCTTATTATGTGGGGTCGGCATATTGTGTTCTTCTTCCGTTCTTTATCAGCCGTCATCTCAACACTCATTCCTTTCATTCATGTCATCCATCACAGAATCCATCCATCTTTTTTGGCTATCTTTGATTTTTTCAGCCTACCTCTACTCGTAAATCCATCAACATTCATACCAAGCACTCTCCTGTAGCCTTATTGTCTACCGTGATATCTATTCCCAGTTATCATCCCAATTGAGCTCAACCAATCACATAACACGTCATTTTCGTGTTGTGTGATACATCATCATCATCTCAGCCATCTAGCGTCCACCGCTGAACATAGGCCTTCCCCATAGGTTTCCACAGCGATCGATCTTGTGCAGCCATCTTCCATCTCGGGGGGGCCATCCTCTACTGCGATTTCCGGATTGTGTGATCGGTTGAGCTCAATGTGGATGATTACTGGAAATGGATTTCAAGTTAGACAATAAGGCTGATGGTTACATGACTCTCTGTTTTCTCATTTCTATTGTCGTTTTCCAGGAGAAAGATGCGTACGGTAACGAGGTGGGCGTGAGCGCGCGCCGCCTGCCCGTGGCCTACCTGCTGGTCGACGTGCCTTGCGGCGTGGCGCACGCGGCCCCCCGGCCCCCCACGCTGTCCCCGCCGGGGCCCCCGCCCGCAGGCTTCCCCCCCGCGCACCGGGGCCCCGACACCCAGTTCGCGCAGACGCTGCAGGCGCTGCATCTGCATATAGAGGCCGCGCACACTTTCTTAGATGTGAGTGCTGTCGGCTCTAGTCTAGCTATCTTTGTGTGATTCATGAACGTTCTTTGGTAACGAAGTGAATGGGTACAGCTAGTGTAGTGTCATTATAGATGTGTGTTTTAGTCAATGTTACTTAGTATAGATTGGGAATTCAAAATGTATTAAAGTTGTGACTGCAACTTCGATTTGTGAATGGAATGCGGTAAAGGTTGCGGGTTCAAGTTCTGCATATTAGGATTATTTACTATTATTTTAAGCCTGAAGTTTCCCACTGCAGGGAGAAGGCCTCCCTTCCCTCCCTCTTATTAGGATGAATGCATATAATATTACTTTAAAACCCATGTTAGATTTTTTATGAATTTTGGCACACCATAATATTCATTTTGGGCTCATTTCAATCAGCTCACGGTAAACTATTAAAAGCTGAAACTTAAATCAAATCAAATTTATTTCAGGCAACATTAATCAAGTACAAGATGTTAAATAAATACTTTAATTACGTTAGTTAATGAAACTCATGAGTAAATTAAATAAATAATGCTGGACATTTCACACAGCATCATCTAGCCCCAAACTAAGCAAAGCTTGTACTATGGGAACCAGATAACTGATATACTACTTATATACTTTTTGTTTGTAAATACATACATATTATACATAGAAACACCCAGACCCGATATAAATATTTGCAGATCATACAAACATTTATCCCGCCGCGGGGATTGAACCCGCAACCTTCTGCGTCCCAAGCGGGCTTTTACCCACTGTGCCACAGAGGTCGTCAAAATACTAGCACTCTATTAGCAAATTAAACATACTAATCACTTTACAAACATACTTTTTACGATTTATGTGTTTTTATTTTTCTAGTTCCAAAGTGTCTGTTATTTTACGATGGATGTCATAAATAAACGTTTTTCTTTCTTTCTTTCTTAATACTAATCATTAGAACGATCTCCGCAGGCGATGTCCGACCTGCACGTGCTAGTATACCTGATGACGAACGAGGCGCTCCCGCTGACTCCTGAACAGATGGATCCCCTCCTGGCCGCGGTGAAGTCACGTGACGCGGCCGGGGCGGAGGCCTGGCGCTCCGCCCCGCACGCCGCCACGCTGGAGCACCTGGCCAGGGCTGCGCATGAGAACCCCGGCGCAGAGAGGGACAGGTATACTACGGTCAATGGATCTAGCTTCTCGTCTTGTGTCGTCTTGTTCTACGCATCGAAATCTAGGCATTCGCGCAGTATAAGAATTTTATATCAAAAAGTGTCAGACCAAACTTTGCAACAATGACTGTTTTTTACTATTTGTAATATTTCTTTCTCCAATATAATCTTATACTTTCCTAAGATGAAAACCCTCTTACAGAAGAAAAGCTACCTTCAATGAGTAAAAATTTGACACGTTCTGTATTTATTATGAACTCTGTGAACTCAGTGGGCGAAGAAGGTTCGCTTGCGACGCAGAAGTTTGCGGGTTCGATCCCCGGCGCAGGACAAATGTTTGTATGATCTACAGGTATTTGTCTCTGGTCTGGATGTTTAATATGTATGTATTTACAAACAAAAGTATATAAGTAGTATATCAGTCATCTTAGTACCCATAACACAAGCTCTGCTTACTTTGGCGCTAGATGATGCTGTGTGAAAAGTCCAGCATTATTTATTTATTAGTGAGGTAAATATACATATAATGTGTTGTGTTCCAGCGGCAGCGGCAGTTCCGGATCCCGCGTGTGGACCTGCGGGGTGTGCACCTTCCACAACAGCGGGGGGCGGGGGGAGTGCGAGATGTGCGCCATGCCGAGGTATATATGTACATTGTGATGTTATATGTAGCGAGCCGTGTGGACCTGCGGGGTGTGCACCTTCCACAACAGCGGGGGGCGGGGGGAGTGCGAGATGTGCGCCATGCCGAGGTATATATGTACATTGTGATGTTATATGTAGCGAGCCGTGTGGACCTGCGGGGTGTGCACCTTCCACAACAGCGGGGGGCGGGGGGAGTGCGAGATGTGCGCCATGCCGAGGTATATATGTACATTGTGATGTTATATGTAGCGAGCCGTGTGGACCTGCGGGGTGTGCACCTTCCACAACAGCGGGGGGCGGGGGGAGTGCGAGATGTGCGCCATGCCGAGGTATATATGTACATTGTGATGTTATATGTAGCGAGCCGTGTGGACCTGCGGGGTGTGCACCTTCCACAACAGCGGGGGGCGGGGGGAGTGCGAGATGTGCGCCATGCCGAGGTATATATGTACATTGTGATGTTATATGTAGCGAGCCGTGTGGACCTGCGGGGTGTGCACCTTCCACAACAGCGGGGGGCGGGGGGAGTGCGAGATGTGCGCCATGCCGAGGTATATATGTACATTGTGATGTTATATGTAGCGAGCCGTGTGGACCTGCGGGGTGTGCACCTTCCACAACAGCGGGGGGCGGGGGGAGTGCGAGATGTGCGCCATGCCGAGGTATATATGTACATTGTGATGTTATATGTAGCGAGCCGTGTGGACCTGCGGGGTGTGCACCTTCCACAACAGCGGGGGGCGGGGGGAGTGCGAGATGTGCGCCATGCCGAGGTATATATGTACATTGTGATGTTATATGTAGCAAGCCGTGTCGCCCGAATGGGACTGTATCGCTTTCAATCCGCAGATCGTGGTTTCGAGTGCCGGCCAAGCTATGGATTTTGCGTTTCGTAAAATTTATATGCGCTTTAACACATAAACGGTGAAGGAAGACATCGTTAAAAAACCAGTTAGGCGGCGATCTGTCAACCTGTCACATATGGAACACTAACTTCTGCAAGATGTGCGCATGTGTCTAGATCTGGAATACATAAAAGATCAGAGAGAATTTCTACCGCGCCTTGGGGATACAGTCGTGACCCAGTCTCTCGGATTTAAAGTCAAGAATCTGCCCTCTTCATTTGGTCCCTCCAAACGAAATAACATATTACTTAACTGTTTTGTTTTGTTGCAGGAACTCGAACCAGATGTAAATAGTGTCGGGTTACTACATAGTGTCACTTTTTATACGGAAGACAGATGTGCTGCGGATAGGCTTAACTTATTTTTATACTGAAGCGAGCGCATGGGAACTTGCAACGAAGAACAATGTATATGAAGAATTCAGTTGGAGCTTTAGGGATGCAAACTTCTACCACGGCCCACTGCTGGGCATCATTTTTAATTATGTTGTGTCACAATGGGTTATAAAATAGATTCTATAATGTTGATTGGTATTTTATTATTTGAAAAGGGCAATGCCCATTTTTGTATGGCGGTAGTCGTACGAGCTTGCCTCAAGAACTAGAACTAAGAACGTTTTCCTGACATACCTACAGGGTATGTTTTTAAAAGTGCGGTTCAACAAATGCTTATTTATTTCAGTAAATTATAGACAAAGAAAATACTATAGGTTTAATATGACCTGTGAAGCAACGTGGTACGAGGTATGGGAATTATTCTTTTACACACTGGTATAAGTAAGAAATCCAACGCTGAATTTCCGTAGTTTCAGGGTGCTCGCACAGTCCAGCCGAGCCGAACACGCCGGACTGTCAATTCAATAGAGAAAATGCTGCTGACGTCAGAAGCGAGCCGCATTTGACGTCATCAGCATTTTTTGTATAGAAAAATGACTGCGGCGCGTCCGGCGCGCACAGTGTGCGATCAGGTTAAAATAGGTGCCTTGAGCTCAAACTCTAACTGAAGTCTCAATTCAGTTTTTACGGATCTTATGAAAAAAATATGAAGTATGATTTATTTATTTGATCACTTAACACAAGCGCTATTTAAAAAGTTACATGTTGAGAAGTTTTATAAATGAGAGTTAGAATTTTACCTGTTGTTGGTTCCCGTGTAGTTCGTTGGTAAAGTTAACTGGTTTATCAGACTGAATAGCTTTCTTCCTTGCGCTTGGATAAATTTATGGTGGGAACTTCTACAGATACGAATTAGGGCGATTTCAGATTAGCGTTTTTTACGCGCGTAAATCCATTCTGCTTTGTTACGCAAAGCGTAAACGCGTTTTTAAGCTCGTATACTTAACTAAATTTTTCGCGCAGTTAACGATACCAAAATGAATAATACGCCTAATAGAAAAACGATAATCTGAAATTATCCGCACACGTCATGTATTCATTGAATTGAAGTCACACTAATTCAGTTAAAATATAATATCATGTATTTCAAGCTGTTAGCGCCAGGAATAATCGCTCTGAATTTGCTCATAGACATTTTGGAAACTACAGCATGCCCAATAGTATTTTGCAGCGGTAACAGTTTTGTATGGAACTCTTGGTGTTAATTCGATGTGTTTTTTTCAAAATGACAATCATTGATGATTCTTGCATACAATTCACTGATAGATTGATATTTCTCCAATAAAATTTATGATCAGCTAAGTATCAGTTTTAAAAACTAACGAGAAACATTGGAAACCTCGAAAGTGAGATCCCAAGTTTGTATTTGATAACAGTTTTAGAAATATTTTACACTAGCTGTCCGCCGCGGTGTTACCCGCGATCCCTCGGGAAAACTTCACTTCCCCGGGATAAAATATAGCCTATGTTCATCGGGGATAATATGGGATTCTATTGGTAAAAGAATTTTTCAAATCGGTCCAGTAGTTTCGGAGCCTATTCATTTCAAACAAACAAACAAATCTTTCCTCTTTATAATATATTATTTTACATGTATGAATGGATGATTAGCGATTGATTGGTAAAAACGAATTGTCTGACCAAAATCAACTACCGTTTATTCGCATTTGCCGCAATTCCTGTGAAGCATGCAGATATGTAGAACCTAAAACGATTTAGGTAAATGCATTTTGTATAAAGGCTGTCATTATGCTCTAAGTTAAAAGCGGGTAGTGATGTGCTTGCCACAGGGGCAATTTACACGCATAGGAAGTCGGGGACTATCTAGGAAGCTCGCGTTCCTACAGCGGGGTCTATCTAGGAAATGACTTGCCTATCCTATACACGTCACGATGATGAAAGCAATGCTGGTCCAATGAATGTTGGTCTGGCAAGCGTGTCAGTATCCGCTTTTATGTTACTGAAGATTGACGTAATAGTCAAGCCATCATCATGTAACTTAAGCACTGACGCCTAGAGATTGCACCAACGTGTTAACTGGCCGTTAAAGTTGCTCAGTATTACGAAGAAAAGCAGTAATGCAATTGTTTTGATACCACTCTGTCTTCCAGAGGCCGAAAAAACATCACGTAACGGTTGAGATTTCTCATACTAATACTGAAATAAATTAAGATTAGCGTCTTTTACGCGCGTAAAACGCTCTGACTTCCCCCCTAGATGTAGCTTATTATAGAAAGTAAACCATACCCATATATAAGTAGTTTTCTTAGCAAAATGGATACTACAGCACAAAATTATAAAGTTATATTTTGGATGTCTAATAACTGCCAGTTAACATACCGGTGAATTAGCTAGATTGTATAATGTAAATAAATAGCTAAAATTAAATACTTAATTCTAAATTAGGGAGGTATTTTATTTCATCAGTTTAGGTAATATTGATTGTGTAATGTATATGTTATTCGCAATTTATGTTTTTTGCTAATTATTTGGGAATCTGTAAGTTAGGGGTCCATTCGGACGTCTGTATTCACAAATGAGATTTCGAAAGCCTTAAGCCTTATTATACTCCATGCACGCTGAATTGGCATAGACGTGACGAGTAACAAGACATTATAAACCTTATGAACAATGTTACAAGATAGAAACGCTTGATAGAATGAACGACGCGCGACTGCTCGAGCCGGCGCGAGGCTTCGCCACACCTCGTTCATTCTATATCTTGTAACATTGTTCATAAGGTTTATAATGTCTTGTTACGTTCCGTTGCTGCCAATTCAGTCTGCATTGAGCCTGACGTTGCATGTAGTACGGCCGTCCTTGGATGAAGTCGTGAGCATGATTGCGTTTTTGAGTCCCCATATTTCTTTACCTTTACGGGCCGATTCCAAGTAAAAGGTTCTCATACCCTTGTCCAGGTTTGTCTTGTTTGTGAATACTGGTGTAACTACAGTTAAATGTGATTGCACGACCCATCCGCGCCGTACAGTCAATTCAATAGAGAAATGCTGAGACGTCAAAAGCTAGCTGCATTTTCGTCATCAGTTTTTTTGTATAGAAAAATTACTGCGGCGCGTACGGCGCGGACAAATGTGCGATCAGCTTAAAACTAGTACAAATGAAATTCTTTCAATAAATTGGTTATCCGGTGGACCTGTCTGTTTGTTATTGTTTATTTACTTTAATCGAGCTGAGCGCTGTCTAACTTGATCAGTTAACATGTCTACTGCGAGACTGCCAGTCTCCTGCCCCCTTTCCTGTAAAAGCAACCCAGAATGGCAGGCAACGCATTATAGACCTTATTATCAGCCCGATGCCGATGGTCGGATGACATCGTTAATGTAGGAAAGGACTGCATTGGACCGAAAGGAGTGGCGTTATATGTATAGGGTATTTCGTTTTAAACAACCTTAATTCAGGAATTAGGTTCAACAGATAAATAAATAAATATTTATGTACTTAAGTAATGTTTTTTGTTTTGTTATGAAAATCTCGAGAACATCGATACACTATCCTTTCAATTGATTGATGCTTCTTGTATGACTAGGCCATTCGAGCGTGTGACGTAATGCAGCTGCGCCACGATTGGTGAACGTCTGTTCTCCTTGAAAATATTATGCAACATGTCATAAAAAATCAATAAAAGATAAATTTTGAGGTGATAACTTAAATCGGGAATTAAATTGATATGGTCCAACGTCTAACCCAAAATGAGGCCTTGTCAGTTTGTGTAGTTTAAAATGAAAGACCCTGTAGGGAGGAGGCCTTTACCAGCAGTGGGTGCAACCGCGCTGTATAGATAGATAATTATCAGCTGTCATTACATTACCTAGGCCTTAGGAGTAACTTTTTGTCATTGAGGTGTTATTTTGAATAAGATAATGAGATTTCCTTGACGTTTGAGCTATGGCACGCTCAAGGTCTATATTATTAGAAAGTATTATATTAGTAAACATAATTTCTGTCTTAATTGAGGTTAGACAGCGCCAAGTCGAAGTTATGTTAAGTTAGCGAGATCTGTCGCCGTTTCTCTTGCTACCAAGTAGCGACGCGATGTGTATGAGAGAGATGAACTGATAAATACAGTCCTACTCGTACGTATCTACAATCAAGAGTTTTATTTAGAAACCAACTCTGTAGTTCCTAAGTTAAAACTGGATAATCTACTATATAAATATAAGTCGGGTTTTCCTTCCTGACGCTATAACTCCAGAACGCACGAACCGATTTCCACGGTTTTGCATTCGTTGGAAAGGTCTCGGGCTCCGTGAGGTTTATAGCAAAGAAAATTCTGGTGGCGAAACGGCGTTCGCAGGATTTGCTAGTCATTTATAAATAAATAATGCTGGATATTTTCATACAGCATCATCTAGCCCCAAACTAAGCAAAGCTTGTACCTATGGGAACCAGATAACTGATATACTACTCATATACTTTTTGTTTGTAAATAAATACATATTATACAAAGTAACATCCAGACCCGAGATAAATATTTGCAGATCATACAAACATTTATCCCGCGGCGGGGATCGAACCCGCAAGCTTCTGTGTCTCAAGCGCGCTTTCACCCACTGCACCACAGAGGTCGTCTGTCTGTAGGACTTTCCTGACATCCTGAAATTACAATAGGTACAGTGTTAACTATTCTACTGTACAGTGCCACAAACTTATCTGAACCGGTGTGAGAGGCGCTGTTATCGCATAATTTAGTGTTGGCAGAAAAATATTTTTTAGAGTAAAATTAGTTAGTTCCTCTTTTGGCCAAAAGAGGAACTAACTAATATTACCGGTCCAGATAAGTTTGTGGCACTGTACTTAAGAATACAGTCGTGAGCTGTTTGTTCTAGGGGCGAGATAACATTGGGCTTGTCTTTGAAAATGATAACACAAAAATCAATTTTGTAAAAATATTTATTCATTATGTACAATTTTGTTTAAGCAGCGCACGGGGCGTGGATAAAGACAAAATATTGACCCTCATACCAGAAAACTGCGATTCTGTCGAGAATTTGTCTTTTGGTAAAGGGCTGAGAGCTAAAATACAACCACTAACTATAGCACGAAATTCGAAAGATGCCCGCGCGTGGCTCACTTACATATTCAATTTAGAATGAATGACGATACGAACATACATTTTAGATCACAATGCTCCGAACACTTTACTATAAAACTACAGAATAACGAGCACGTCGCTCTACCGAGTCTGAGGCTGCTGCGATGGCAGGGTCATGCTGTTTTGAACTTTACCTGACACGGAATAAGAACGTTATTTTAGACAAGTTATGCTTGAGCTATTGACTGCATTATCAAATAAGCTGTGTCACCAAGAAAATTTCAGCTCAATTCGGATTTGTATGTAGTTAATGGTTATTTGAACGGTTCTGTATCTTCAAATCTGCCATCGCACCAGCTAGTCAGCTCAACCAATCACATTTATTAAGTATTTTTTATATTTTTATTATTTTCCGAGCAGCAACAGAACTTACACTTATGGAAAGCCGCGTGCACTTACAATACAATTAAAATGTCATTACATATTTAAGGAGCGTAACATATTCGCCTCCGCGTTATTTACAAATTTTGGTATTTTCTACTTTTTTCATTTTTTTTTCTACATTTTTAAAACACACACAAGCATTCAGGTGTCCATCCGTCGTCAGCTATCACATAAATGATTACAATTATCTATTTTACATACAAGTGCATCCTAAAGTAAAGGGTTTCCACACTTGCTGAGCGTGGCTTGGTGCAGTTTTTATTATTTCCAACAATTTCCACACGCGGTCAGCAAGCGTGTAAGCCTGTGTACTATGTACAACGGTGCAGGAGCGCGCGCTATGAGGTCGCTCTTCATAACTACAAATACGCATAGAAGAATAAGTATTCATAAATTAATACATGTCTCGATTTAAAATTGATACCTAAGGAGTAAATTAATAAAAATTACGTAGAAGATATGCGTGGTCCATGTAACACAGTGAATTTGTCAGCGCGAGCTCCCGACCTTAGGCTGTACGGCAACTGAAGCTTTACACACAGACAGCACTATTTCTATGACTGTCGAGGAATTGAAGTTGGCAGAAGTCACAATCATTAATTAGACTGACCTAGGTGTTCAAAACTTCAGTGGTCGCGGGAGCCAAAATGTCCTATCTCCGGAAAAAGTGCGCAAATCGCGCGATCTTAGTGCCACGGCACGCTACGACTATCCACTGCACGCAATTTCATCAAATAAAAATAATCAACTATTGATTTTTCAACAAAATATAAATGAATTTGAACTTTTTAGTCAGGGTACCAATGAGATTCATTTCATGTCGGTACCTAAAAGAATAGTAAGCAAAATAAATATTTGATTTATCAGAGAGTAATGTTATATTAATAAACTAATATTGCCTTTTAAGATAGATTTATAAAATAACTTTTATTGTAAACTATAAATATAATTTGCACCAAAAACACGATGAAATCATGCGCAGTTCGTCTAAAAAGGAAATCCGGAGTTTATTATAATTAAAAAAATATAATACAAATTGTTATTAAAATTTAAAATTTTTGTTGACCAATGACGGGGGCCTTACGTAGGCGATTTTAAATAATCGATAGTTTCCAAAATTCTACACCATAATTTTTAAACCATAATCTGTGTTGCCAACTGTAATGCAGGACAATAATGTGACAAAACAGAATAGCAGCTCCGACACTGATCAATTTTAATAAGAATTATTTACTAAATCACATTCAACGCAACTCAGCGTTATATCCGTCATCGCACACTATGCGTTCGGGTGGGTCGACTGTTACTACAGGGTGCCTAGTATTAGTTTTTTACGCGTTCGGTATCGACGAAAATAGCAGCGCCATCTTTTGGTACTCGCTCATTACTAATGAAAACCAGTACAAATCCGCGTTTACGGCTTCGGTACGTACCGGTGAAGTAGAACGTGGTGACACTCATACTAAGGACTGGGAATACATATTATACGTTCATAGTCATTAGAATCTGTTGCTATCTCTTTTATTGCCATTAGTGTGACAAGATAGAAAGATTCTCGAAAGTCCTGCTAAATTGACAAGTCAATAGGTATTAAATTTTTGCTTAGGAGATTAATAATGAATCCGCTCGTTGTTTAACCCTTAAACAAACGCGAGCCCCTGGCTATGATATTTTAAAAAAAGATGTGGTTTCTGGGTAATTAGGGGTCTCTGATTCCATTTCTTTTGGAAAAAATCAAAAAAAGGGGGTGGAAGGGGGTGATTTTTTGGTGGTATGTATATTACCATTGTCCATGTAGGACTTGAAATTTTTTTCGTTGGTGGTACGTATATTACCATTGTCCGTTACGGTCTGTTCATAACTTTAGACTAGTTGTTTCCCGTGACTACAGTTGTAAAAATAATTAGCCTGAGAATATGAAAATAAATAGGATTTTACCTACGTAAAAGGTTTTTTCCACAATTTCCCATTTATTTATGATTGTTATTTTAGTTTTTGTTCTCACATAGTCTAATTTTATATTAAACTTGTTAACTTTGGGTCTGAGATGCCATTTAGAGCCCTGCTGTGGTTTGGAAGATGTTGTTTCCTTGAAAAATGATTTTTTTAGGTTTTTTAAACATGGTAATTTACTAAAACAAACAATTTACGTTCAAAAGTCACACTATACTTACACACATTTTTATGTATACAATTCGATTAAGAACTTTACCTATACGGACAATGGTAAAATAGATACCACTTACAGTCTCTACTTTGAGTGATCAAAAACTATGCAAACCTTGGTAATATTCTCATTATTATGCATGTAGGACCTCTTAAATATAATAGAGTTTACCTATTTGAACTCCAAGAGCACTTAACGAATTCTTCGCCGAACAAAAATTCCAAAAGTTTGAAAGTGACACTCAAAAATACGAACTAAATGTCAAATTTGGCGCAAAAAAAAAATTGACATCATTTTTCACTGACAGGCAAAATTGACAAGGATAAAGTTGCCAGCATATTAGATAGCAAAAATATCAGAGATTACAATACTTTCAAATTCAAGTCCTGCCAAACAATAGAAAATAGTTTTTTTTGTTATCAAACTAAGTGGTACATATATGACTTTTGTTTGATTAAGGGTTAAAGTAACAAAACCGGACAACATTTTGAAGAGATGTTGATTATAGAACACAAATGAACTAAGAAAATATTTCAAATCAAAAATCCGAATTCGGGAACGTAGATCATAAAAGACAGGTGTTACAAACATGTATTGTGCTTGAAAAACAATAACAGTCGTCCTACCCGATGAGATATCCGTTGCTTACAAAGCTGGCGATGCATTTTGACACAAACTCGTGTAGCAAGAAACCGAACTAAATTATTCCAAGGCATTGTAGATTTTGGACTGAGCAATTGAGCCTCAACTCAGATTTTTTATTTTATGCATCGCCAGGATTATAAACGTCGGTCACAAGCCATTACGCAAGTTCTTTGGTGCGAACCCAATAGACATATTAAATAGTAAGATCCATATTCCCGCATCAAGAGACCTTACAATGTCAACATAAATTAGATGTAAGAGTACGCATAGGGAAAGACCTCGCGATAAAATATGGAATTAGTTATAGCCGCACAGTAGTTTCCTGAGCCAAAATCAAAACCGTCATTGTACAGGCCATGATCTAGAGTAGTTTGAAGGTTGTACTTTGATTTGATATACTTGATTCTGTTGTTTTACATTACAATTGTTGACGGTAAATGATTTCCCTTACACATATCTAGTACAGTGGCGAAGTTATTTTAGGATGTGAAAATTTGAGTCTTGGATACTGGAAACAACTCTGTGTTCTAACAAAGAAACGCTTGAATAATTAACTCCCTACTGCACTAAGTACGCGTAAGCTGGCTAAAATGACCGCTATGCAATCCAAAAATCACATCCTACGCAATTCCTTTTACGAATCTTATTTGAAATTTCAAAAAAACGAACTGCATAGCCGCCATTTTGTTTGTAAGGAAGTTTATTGATCGACGTGCGCGGCGGGTCGCATTGGCGGGAAGTGTCGCGGGTCGCGCAGGTCGAAGGCCCCGCGAGGGGGGGAGCCTTCCAAAGCCGCGTCCAAGTCGCGGGCGCGGGACCCTTCTGTAGAGCGAGTTTCGTTATAGTTGCTGTATTGGTATGTAGGTACTCGCTTTAGTCGGAAAGATTATGGGATTGTATCGTTTTTTTAGTAGGAACGTAACGGTCGGTTTTGACACTTGCTAGATCTCAAATTGTTTTAATGATTATAAAAATTTACTAATGGCAATGTAGTAAAACACAAAAGCTTTGTTGATTTGAAAATATGAAACTATTATCTTGAAGCGACATTTCCTTACACAAACTGGAAATATCACTTCAAACATAACTTTCCATTGTCAGTTTTTTTTTAAATGCTCACGAAATTATCAAATAATCTTTCCGACCAAAACAATCGTTAGAACCCTTCAATATACAACTACAAGGGTCAGAAGATAGGACCGACAGCTAACTTGTTATTTTTTTATTGGTCCTAGCATCGTCCTTGTCAACACTTAGGGAAAAAAATTGTGTGTCCGTTTCGACGTGAATCAGCAATGCCCAGAAGCGAGTGAAAGCTTTCAATTTGCGTGAGGTAACTTAAACGGGGAATTATCTTTCTTGTTGGCCATTCAAGATTTTTGAAAGAATCCGTACAATAATGCCTGTCCAGCTTGTGACAGTCTGATAGTCAATTCCCTATTTAAATTGTGAATGGTGTGTCGAAACGGACTACAGACAATGAACCCACTATGCTAAAATGATCTTGTCTGATTACTTAAAACAAGATTTTTATAATGAACCTTATGAAGCCAATATAAAATGTAGGTTTGATTAGGCTAATAATATGAACTGGATCAGAAAAAAAAACCCTTTCAACAAGTAATACCATCTGCTTTAGGAAAGTGAGTCTCTAGTAGTATACGAACATAAGGCTGTGCTCTATTATATTAAGTAGTTATTTGTCCAGATTTCACAAAAATAGTCAAAGATGTTGAAAATTCCCATATAAAACTGCAGATCAAATGCCTCAGCAGGAAGAGTTTGGTACGACTCTGTTCTCCTGGTATCTATCGCTCGCTCAAAAATACATTACCAACAAGTCCTACTATATTGTGCGAGTGTGACAGCAATATATTTGTACACAATCAGTTTATTTACAGAAACTTAACTACTACATATTTACAAAACTTTACATTATATTCTAGAATCAGTTCAGCCATCTACGGACCGTTGAAAACGATCTATAGATCAACTGATCCACCATGCTAAATGGAAATGCTTACAAGAGTGTCCATATACGAAACTCTTGGTGCTGGATTGTATTTTTAAAATACTTATATTGGTAAAGAATGAACAGTGAATTTCAACCACGTTGACAACAAAATATATGCTAATTTAAACAGCTACATCAAATACTCTTAGCAATTAGACGGACAAAAGCATTTTAGATACTAGAAGATCTACATTTTTGAAGATGTTCAGGAGATGATCAATTTCTTAATATATTTTACATCCTACCCTCACCTGCGATCAATTTATTAATATTCATACCCAATAGTCATATTCAGATGTTAAAAAGAAACTGAATACGTCTGCTTTATTACAGAAGAGGAAATCCTGGTTTAAGCCAGGAAACTAGAAGTCACAACAAATTGAGAAATGCTAAAACCCTTCTCGCTAAATTCTTCTCTTTCTAGTTTTTAGCTTTGTAAATTGTTTCTACCTACACAATATTATGACATACTACAAATATTAAGTTTAAAACCAGTTTAATCCCCCTTTTATATTCAAAATATTTACAATCTTGATCGTGCCCTGAACCGAAACAACTGCATAAGACCTGTGCTCAGGCGCGCCGCCACTTACCTGCATTCGGGCCCGCCGCCGTCGCCCCCTGGGACCTTAGTCCCCGGGGTGCTCAGTCCCCGGGGTACTCAGTCCCCGGGGAGCTCAGTCCCTCTAGGGCCAGTCGTCCCCCTGCCCCTCCCCCTCGGCCGCCCCCGCTGTGCCCGCGGCGCCCGCGCCTGGCACAACACTCAACGATGAGCTACGTTATGTAACTCATTGGTTTGGCCACATCGATGTGATATATCGAGATCAAAACTTGTAATTATAAGTAGTGATTGATTTACATTTTAAATTGTACAGTGTTGTTGCTTTTGAGAAAATGTGTGATGTAAAATTTGAGTAATATACACAGAAAAATCTGTGACAGCGCAACTAATGGCTCTTTAGTTGCGTGAAACATCATTTTATCACTATTTCTGTTAAGAGAAACTCAACTTTAACATTCTAAAAATCAATATTTGAATCGCGTAACACTATAATAATCATATTTGTTTTGGAAGAAACTCACTTCCTGAAAAACAATTCAACACTGAAAGCTAACATACAATAATAATGAGCTGCGACATATCGCAAGGACGCAGCCAATCCGCCTTACAACTAACAGAGTTAGAGCCGCGCCGACATCGGTACAGACCGACGCCGGGCGACACACGCCAGCGTTACAAGCGGGGAGAGGTGATAAGCGAAGGAAGGGGTCAAGTGGGGTATACCGGTATACCTATCAAACTTTACAGTTGAAACTTTGTTCTAACTCGAGAAGGCGGGTTAGTCTGAATTGTATGCGTAGATTTGTTTCTGTGTGAGATACTGAGCGCTCGTCGATGGCGCGTTCCCGAGCTTACGCACACGTGCACACAATTAAGATAAACTGCCTTCGTGAGATAAAACTGTACCATATAAAAAACAAAGTTATTCTAGATATAAAATGACAGTTCGAACGGTATAACCTCACTTGTTTGGGGAAGGGTATCAACACCGGTATGGCAAAGTTACCCCTAAATGGGGGTAACTTGGTAGGAAAGTGACCCGTGGGGGGGAGATGGGGAGTGTAGTACCTGCGTCGATGGGGTCGTGCGCGGTGAGCGCGGCCGCGTAACTGTGTCCGCCGCCGCTCAGCGCTGCACAGTAACGTTAACCCTCAGTACCACTTTACCCCTCCGAGCACACATCCGACCGTTTTACCCCTTTACGCTTGATTTCCTATACCCCTTTATATTTGTTTTATGGTTTAAAATTGAAATGATTTAATGCTTTTATTTATTTTTGATCAAAAAAAATTTTGTACATAGTATTTTCATAAGTTACAAAATAGAATGAAAATCAATTTAGGTATTTATTCATCTTTTTATATTTAAATATAAATTATTACCTAGTTTTATTAAATTCATTATTTGTCGGTTGGACGTGTGTAAGGAAGGGTCAACTCGGTGGCGCTCTCTAGTGGCCATTTCAGGCAACCGCAAACGCCTTTTCAACCTCTCCCAGATTTACGATACTCATTTATTTTGTTATGGACATGATTCATAAGAAATTTTATATGTAATTTTAGGTATAAGATGTGGTAATTACTTTTATGCTACTTTTCTATACTGAAAAAGTAATTTTTATTCAAAACTTTAGAAATACAGTGGTTTTTAAGGCGCCTGCAGTTGTTCAATAATAAACTTATCGGAACCACAGTGTCAAGAAACTGGAGTCGAACCGTTCTTTTGTATTTACGTCAATAAAATATACATAAACAAAATAAATACAGGTTGTTATAAGAATATAGAAATTTGAAAAGAATATTTCACATTTTTGTCTAAAACAGTTGAACATCTAAGTCGACTACGGTGTTATAAACTTAAATAAATCATATAAAATGTGTTATTGTCAATGATTCATCGGTCGAATGAGGAGAGGCGATGGGAGTAGAGGATGGAGTGAGTGAGACAGAACGAAGGAGAGAGACAATGTTCGGCGATGGTCGCCGGAAACGGGCGAAAGCACCCGACCGGTCGACCGAGCCTTTGATTTGCTGGCTACATAATCTAAACCCGATTTCACTTGCTTAAACCTTTCTACTAAAGAGATAAATCGTCACCTATCTCTTCAGTAGAAAGAGAAATTCCGAAACAAAATAACACCAATGACGTCTCATTTGCATTATTTCGTCTCGATAGCTTGTTCAAAATGCAACTTTATTGTCTAGACTTAGGGTACATATTAGCGAATTAAATAGCCTATAAAAGTTAACTTGAGATGCATGAATGAGTGTAGTGTTGTAGAAAAAAATTGGTACCTACAAAATAAAATGTGTAGCATGGAGCGCATAGAAAAAATCTACGGTCTCAAGTTAACTTATCTTAGGTGTAACTGGCAGTGAACTCAGGTTTACTTAAAGGTTTAAAATGAATAAATTAAGCATGATCATTGGTGCTATAAACTGAGGAGAGTTATTGATAGATGTGTATAGTGACGTGCCAAAAAATATTGTATAAAAATTTTTCTTTGTAAAAATATGATATAAAAATCAGATTATAACTCAATAAGTAGTCCCCAGTCCCTACTAATTTAGCCGTTAAAGGATTTATTATACAACTAAAACTAAAAGATCCTGGTTTTGTCAAGTTAGAACTAGGGATTGTACCAAATTAATCAAATCATTTGAAGAAATACATTCGATCATGGCATATTTCCACACTTCAGTATTTCGGGCCCAAAATACTGAAACAGATTATGCCTCGTTCGAATATACTCCAGTAAATAAAAAAAGATATCTAATTGTAAAATGATGCTTACTTAAAAGTGAGCATGTGTCAAACGTATAAACAAAGATTTTGTTTCATTGTAAGGCACGTCACTACTTTAGTGTGTGGAGATGTTCTGTATAGTGTTTTGTTCTTGAGCTAGTACAAGTCTTATGTTTGAGTGTAGAAATTGTATAAGAAATGTATGGGGGGTACTACAGATTTCTGTACCTATTATATCCCTACTGTATGTGAATTGTGGACCAATAAGAAAGTATTACAATGCTGAGAGACCTGCTGCTGATGTGACAAACAGTTAAATAATTTACACTTGTGTTTGTCTTTGAGATATGTATGGGGCAAGTGGACCAAGTGGTGAATGATGTATGGTCTTATCTGTTCAGCTCTCTTATCACATCATGCTATCATGTAATATCCTTCATATTGTGAGAAAAGTGTTGAATAGATGCGTATCTATGTTTTTGTGAACCTAATTTTCAAATGTATGTACATATCTTTGGCTTTGTGGGCATAATGTTGTCTATCTATGCATGTGTGTACAATGTACGTATGTAGACATTACCTGGGTGTTGCAGCCTCGGGTCGAGCAGACGATGCGTGCGCAGCAGGGCGCACTCGCCTCCATCCGCCACGTCCAGTGCGTACACGTACAGCACGCCGGCAGAGGTCGCCACCAGCAGCCGGGACTGGCCCGCACGGGATACACTGGATAGTATTCATATTACAAGTTAACTTATTTACTAGTGTAACTTCATAATTGATCTGCTGTTAATAGGTTCTCGCTTAAACGCAAACTTTAGTATCAAAACTTTGGTAAAGCCGGATGGGTGGCATATAAAACATTGATTGTATTATAGGCGCAGTCGGCTGGATAGTAAAACTAGTGCAGATAGATAAAACTGGCGTAGCCGGATGGATAGTCGAGCTGACACAGCTGGGTAGAGATCATTACTAACATAGGTGGTTAGTAAAACTGGCGTAGTCGGGAGGATAGCATACCTTTCAGCGACAAAATTAGCGCAGCAAGATGAATAGTACTATTGGCGCAGCCGGGTGGGTATGGGTAACATAACAAACGCAGTCGGGGGGGCTGTCAGTAGGCGATATGGTAGTACAACCAGCACAGCCGGGTGCATAGTATATATTTCGGCGACAGTAGAACAAGTGCAGCCAGATGAACAGTATTACTAGCGTAGTCGGTGGGATGGTACATATACTCACGTGACGGCCGCCTGCGCATGCTTGGGCGGCGCGGGCAGGCGCGCGGCGGCGCAGGCGCGGCCCTGCGCCAGCACGTCCGCCACCGTGGCCGGCAGGTAGCCCGCGCCCGCCGTCACCGCAGACGGTGGGATGGTACATATACTCACGTGACGGCCGCCTGCGCATGCTTGGGCGGCGCGGGCAGGCGCGCGGCGGCGCAGGCGCGGCCCTGCGCCAGCACGTCCGCCACCGTGGCCGGCAGGTAGCCCGCGCCCGCCGTCACCGCAGACGGTGGGATGGTACATATACTCACGTGACGGCCGCCTGCGCATGCTTGGGCGGCGCGGGCAGGCGCGCGGCGGCGCAGGCGCGGCCCTGCGCCAGCACGTCCGCCACCGTGGCCGGCAGGTAGCCCGCGCCCGCCGTCACCGCAGACGGTGGGATGGTACATATACTCACGTGACGGCCGCCTGCGCATGCTTGGGCGGCGCGGGCAGGCGCGCGGCGGCGCAGGCGCGGCCCTGCGCCAGCACGTCCGCCACCGTGGCCGGCAGGTAGCCCGCGCCCGCCGTCACCGCAGACGGTGGGATGGTACATATACTCACGTGACGGCCGCCTGCGCATGCTTGGGCGGCGCGGGCAGGCGCGCGGCGGCGCAGGCGCGGCCCTGCGCCAGCACGTCCGCCACCGTGGCCGGCAGGTAGCCCGCGCCCGCCGTCACCGCAGACGGTGGGATGGTACATATACTCACGTGACGGCCGCCTGCGCATGCTTGGGCGGCGCGGGCAGGCGCGCGGCGGCGCAGGCGCGGCCCTGCGCCAGCACGTCCGCCACCGTGGCCGGCAGGTAGCCCGCGCCCGCCGTCACCGCAGACGGTGGGATGGTACATATACTCACGTGACGGCCGCCTGCGCATGCTTGGGCGGCGCGGGCAGGCGCGCGGCGGCGCAGGCGCGGCCCTGCGCCAGCACGTCCGCCACCGTGGCCGGCAGGTAGCCCGCGCCCGCCGTCACCGCAGACGGTGGGATGGTACATATACTCACGTGACGGCCGCCTGCGCATGCTTGGGCGGCGCGGGCAGGCGCGCGGCGGCGCAGGCGCGGCCCTGCGCCAGCACGTCCGCCACCGTGGCCGGCAGGTAGCCCGCGCCCGCCGTCACCGCAGACGGTGGGATGGTACATATACTCACGTGACGGCCGCCTGCGCATGCTTGGGCGGCGCGGGCAGGCGCGCGGCGGCGCAGGCGCGGCCCTGCGCCAGCACGTCCGCCACCGTGGCCGGCAGGTAGCCCGCGCCCGCCGTCACCGCAGACGGTGGGATGGTACATATACTCACGTGACGGCCGCCTGCGCATGCTTGGGCGGCGCGGGCAGGCGCGCGGCGGCGCAGGCGCGGCCCTGCGCCAGCACGTCCGCCACCGTGGCCGGCAGGTAGCCCGCGCCCGCCGTCACCGCAGACGGTGGGATGGTACATATACTCACGTGACGGCCGCCTGCGCATGCTTGGGCGGCGCGGGCAGGCGCGCGGCGGCGCAGGCGCGGCCCTGCGCCAGCACGTCCGCCACCGTGGCCGGCAGGTAGCCCGCGCCCGCCGTCACCGCAGACGGTGGGATGGTACATATACTCACGTGACGGCCGCCTGCGCATGCTTGGGCGGCGCGGGCAGGCGCGCGGCGGCGCAGGCGCGGCCCTGCGCCAGCACGTCCGCCACCGTGGCCGGCAGGTAGCCCGCGCCCGCCGTCACCGCAGACGGTGGGATGGTACATATACTCACGTGACGGCCGCCTGCGCATGCTTGGGCGGCGCGGGCAGGCGCGCGGCGGCGCAGGCGCGGCCCTGCGCCAGCACGTCCGCCACCGTGGCCGGCAGGTAGCCCGCGCCCGCCGTCACCGCAGACGGTGGGATGGTACATATACTCACGTGACGGCCGCCTGCGCATGCTTGGGCGGCGCGGGCAGGCGCGCGGCGGCGCAGGCGCGGCCCTGCGCCAGCACGTCCGCCACCGTGGCCGGCAGGTAGCCCGCGCCCGCCGTCACCGCAGACGGTGGGATGGTACATATACTCACGTGACGGCCGCCTGCGCATGCTTGGGCGGCGCGGGCAGGCGCGCGGCGGCGCAGGCGCGGCCCTGCGCCAGCACGTCCGCCACCGTGGCCGGCAGGTAGCCCGCGCCCGCCGTCACCGCAGACGGTGGGATGGTACATATACTCACGTGACGGCCGCCTGCGCATGCTTGGGCGGCGCGGGCAGGCGCGCGGCGGCGCAGGCGCGGCCCTGCGCCAGCACGTCCGCCACCGTGGCCGGCAGGTAGCCCGCGCCCGCCGTCACCGCAGACGAGAGCCAGCCCATCCAGCCTGAACTCGCTGGGGAGGTAACGATCGCATTATGGTTACGGGCACCCAGATCAAACAAATTTAGTACACTATGAAACAACAATTTTTTATCTGATTGTTGTGCTTTTTCATTTAACTTTTAGTTATTTTGATTATGTTTGTCCAAATTTTGACGCTGTTTCCCATCAATAAAATTACCAAGTGATTAACCAAATAAAAAGTATATGAATTGGAAGAGAATTCAAACAGTGAAGATCCGCCGACCATAACACTGGCGATGACAGCTGCCAAATGCTTACCAGCGGCAGCGGGAGTGGTGGGCTCCTCGCTGGTGGCCTCGTCAGCCACGGCAGGCGCGGCGGCGGCCGGCGCCGGCGCGCTCGTCGCCGCGGGGGCCGCCCCCGTCGCCTCCTGCCAATTATAACATCATGCTCTTATACAAATAGGATCACAACTCTATCCATTATTAATCATCAAAGGCCTGTTCTTTCGCAACCAATGCCGTAAAAACAAGGGCAATATAAACGTACCTGCAGTCGGAACACATGCACGGTCTCCGTGTTGGAGGTGGCGGCGAGGTAGGTCCCGCAGGCGCTGAAGGAGAGGCAGGATATGCTGACGCAGCGCTTCACGCCGCGACGGAACTCATGCAGCTTCACGCGCTGTGGGACGCTGGAACAAACAAGTTAATCAACAATGAAGACCAAGATGAGTACAAAAGAAAGGGGAGAAAACAAAGAAAATGTCTAAACGGTGAAGGAGACTATGGTGAGGAAACCAGGTGCAATCTGACATGAAAAGTTTTAAACCCGCGATGCCTCGGGAAAATTTCACTTCCCCGGGATAAAATATAGGATTCTATTGGTGAAAGAATTTTTCAAATCGGTCCAGTAGTTTCGGAGCCTATTCATTTCAAACAAACAAACAAACAAATCTTTCCTCTTTATAATATTAGTATAGATTGGTTTCAGTCATTGTGAGATTGTACTGATATCACACAATTTGAGATTCAGTTGTGATGAACCGGAGGGCGTTTTAGATACCTGCCTAGATTTAGGGTTCAGGCGCTCTTTTGTATCAAAAAAATTCAAGATAAATTAATTTTATGTGTGAAGTTTGTGATATTTGTATGCTATGTTCATAAAATTGTTACGCTAGTGTGAAAGTGACCTAAAGAATTTACCTGAAGACTCTAATAACGGTGCCTCTCTCGGAGGCGGTCGCCAGCTTGCGTCCACACATGGACCAGGCCAGTGCGGCCAGCGGAGCGTCGTGAGCTGATATCACGCACTTCGCGTTCTGGAATATCACATTGTATTTGTTAATGTTTAACTCTTATTCATCATCATACATCCAATATTCATACAATAGCCAACGCTATAGACGTGACAAAGTTTTTTTTTATAAGTATTCATTTGTATAGCTATTGACTCAAGAAGAATGATATTTCACTGCTGGGTATGCTTATCCATGTTAATGCAATTTATTCCGGTCCTGTGCCTCGCGCATCCAAAATCTATGATGTTGTTTCGTTGACCCATTGCGTAGTTGGACGATCTTGACATGAATTTTCAATCCTATAATATACCACCACTCGGTCAAAACCTTACTGTCATTACTTTTTCTGGCAAAGTTCTGAGCACCAATAATACATTTCAAAAAAGTAAAGTTTTCGAAATTATCTTCATAAACCAAATGACATTCATTCATTCATTCATTCGTCGTGTCAATGTGCTCATACATATTAAATTTGCTTGCTCCAAAATGCCACCGCTACGGCCCTATCTGAAGCCGCAATAATGTCTTCCTGGGTGCAGCTGGTTGGGCACAAAGGGCAGGAAAGGAGATGCGACATATTTTGTGTTGGGGCTCCGCACTTACACTGGATTTGGGAAGGATCCCCACCCCATTTGGTTAGGTTCAAAAATGTTCAAACACGGACATCAAAAGAAGCTAAGATTTCCTGTAATACGACGAAGAGTCTCACCAAATGCACAGCATCGAATATCTGCACCTCCCCGACGGCGCTGGAGCCCGGGTACGCCACGTAGCAGTGGTCGACGCAGGGCGACAGGGCGCACAGGCCGCGCGGGTTGGGCGGCGTGTCGCGGATCGTGTGCAGGATCTTCATGTCGCGGATGTTGTGGATGTGGAGCGACTCCTCCAGGCATACTATCAGCCGCTAAAGTATTACAACTTACTGGTCAATTTTAGCGGAGTTTTTTCACTGTTTCAAAGCTAATGCCATGTTGAATTGGAACTAGCAATTCGGTGAGCCCTCTGAAGAACAGAGGAGGTATTTGTGATTGAAAGGTAAATATGATAATGAAAATTCTGTTCGACGCTTGGAGCGACTAAAACAGAACCGGTCATTGAGATTTTAAAGATAATTTTCCGCATAATTTGTCACATTATGGTAGTCTTTATTATGAATGCAGTAAACTTAGAATGAAATACAGTATATTTATTTTACACTAGCTTCTGCGTGCGAATTCGCCCGCGTGGTACCAACATTTTAAGTAGCCTATAAGCTATTCCAGGTCACTATCCACGCCTATTCCAAGTTTCATCTAAATCGGTTCACTGGTTTAGGCGTGATTGAAACACAAACATCTAAACAAACTCGCAAACTTTCAGCTTTATTATATGAGTGGGCTACAAAAACTTTACCCAAGTATCTAATAATACAAACTTTGTATTCTAAGAAATAAAGGAAATAAAGAAAAAAAAGAAAGGAAGCGCTCATGCTCGTGCTTGCTTAGTCGTTCTTGATAGATCGTCGAAGTTAAGCAACGTTCGAAACGGTCTGTAAGTGGATGGGTGACCGCCAGTGGCATTTTCATCTGAGCGCTTCCGTGCTTCGGAGGGCACGTTAAATGGTCGGTCCCGGCTATTTAAGTCGTTAAGCCATGACGGAGGCCTTAAGGCGGCCTAAAAACTCCGTCACCAGAGTTGGCCACTGACTCATACGAACTTACTTACTTATTCTAAGAAATGATAAGAAGTTTTTCATAATAGTAATACAATTTTTCCATCATTCAAATCTATTCTCGTCCTCTGCAATCGCGATAGTATTTCAGTCATTTACAGCTTGGCAGCACTTGCCGACGGTAATTGCCTTAGGTATGGTAATTTCCATGACAACCAACACCTTAACAATATTTATTTTTAAGATCAAGCCTGCGACTACTAAACAACATTTGTCCATAACCTAAGATTGTTCTAATCCAATCTATACCAATAGACATGCTTCTATCAACTTCATTTAAATCAGTGCAGCCCCTTGAATGAAAAAATCCCACTAATAACGATAACATCAACTTTATCATATTAAAAGGAAGTAGTATGAATTATTTAAAAACAGGAGTCAAGACGGATTAAAGCTTTCGCTGCCACACTCTGCACTGTCTTCCGAAGGACACAATTCAGCCAGTAGATTATGCATCAGTGCCCCTAAGGCCCAATGCACATTGAATTGGTAAGCGACGCGTCAATTAGTTTTATAGAAAGCCATTATAAACGTACAAGACCGAAAAATATGAGCTTATCGAAAATTTTGATACCAGCAAGTAGGATTCTGTGGCCGAGCGGTAAGGCACTCCGGCTTTAGGAGGATCGTCCGATCGATGCGGGTTCGAATCCTGTCGGAATCCAAAATTTTGATAAGATTTTTCATTTCTTAATAGTACAAGATATAGAAACGCTTGTAGAATTAACCGCACGAAAGTGCTCTAGCCAGCGCGGCGCGCTAGATGGCTTCGCTAGACCTCGTTAATTCTTAAGGTTTATAATGGCTTGCTATAAAACGAATTGTCGCGACGCTTGCCAATTCAATGTGCATTGAGCCAAGTGTTAAAAGCTAAAACTCACCGATCGATTGAGCTTGACGGCGAGGATAGTATTGCTGTAGCTGTAGTTGCATATTTCCGTGCCCTTCTTGTAGTGACACACTATCAGCTTCCTGGAAAAGACAGATGACTTTTCAGTTTGGAAAGGCTTTCTTCGTATTTTCTTACAGTTACAATTGTAAAGCAATTGAGCTTTGTTTACCGAGTAAAAAGACCAAGCAATTTTTTTCAAGGCTCTTTCTTTAAAAATAATTAAAGGGTTTTTTTTATTCCGAATAGATCCTGCTGTATTCTTGAGGAACAAGCATAGAGACAATCCTTCGAAACGGTCTGTAAGTGGATGGGTGACCGCCAGTGGCATTTTCATCTGAGCGCTTCCGTGCTTCGGAGGGCACGTTAAATTGTCGGTCCCGGCTAGAGGCCTTAAGGCGGCCTAAAAACTCCGTCACCAGAGTTGGCCACTGACTTATACGAACTTAATTACTTTTTATTCATTTTGATGCCACTGTTCGTCAACTTTGTCTATATTTATATTACAAGGTAAGCTGCAATACTACCTACAATGTCTAATCAATACAGCATTGGATATCGAGCGCAAATAAAATTTTAACAAGTGCTACAATCAACGTAGTGAATAGTAAACCGTATTGGTATTACGACGCTCGCCTTCACCTAGAATAGTGTTTATTTTGCATAAAACACGATTCACACCTGCTTGATACACCTGTACGAATTCTCCGTGTATTACTTAAATCTTACTACTTACTTACTACTTATTAATGCGAAAGTATCTACGAGTATATGGATGTTTGTTGGTCTGTCACGGTTATAGAGGTAGTTATACTTATAGAGAATGTTTGACGACTTAAATCAAACAGCATAAAATTTTGCATTCCGAAAAACAATAGAATGCAAAATGAAGCGGCCGGGGCTGTAACAAATTAATGGCACCTGCTCAAAAAAAGCATAAGTACATACATTAAATTTCAAACTACCATCCACGAGTATAATAACAATTGTTACTCATCAACAATTTAATAGATAAGAGATAATATCCGACAATAAGGAAACAATTTATAAAATTCTCATGATTATTAACTTGGTAAACAGCTATGACGAAAAAAACTGTAAACATTCCTGAATAACAATTTTAAGCTTATAAAAAACAAGAGATTTGGATTTTCTCGAGTCTTTTTTATCGTTGTCTATTAGTAGAGTTTTTTTATTAGAAGGAAAATGCTGCAGTTAGTATTTTGAATACACTTGAAGAAAACATCGTGAGGACATTTCCTATCACGTATGAAATGCTAACTTCTGATGAGTAAGAAAGGAGTGACGGCTGATAGAGGAGAATGGAAGAACACATGTTGTGCCGACCCCACATAATGTGGGAAAAGGGCAGGGAGATACAAAACGGCCATATGAATGTAGCAGAAATCGATATCCTATTGGATCATTAAGTGTGCACTGATTGTCTCGGTCAAACTCAGGTCATCACTATCAGATAAACTCACTGCGGTAATTGATCGCGCCAAAAAACAAACAACGGTCAACGTACTCTAAAAACCTTTTAGAAATTACGAATTAATTAACAGAGCGCATCTACATTGATGTAAAAGAGCTTGTTAACTTTGATTCGCTGATTTTAATGTTGTGATTCTTTACTTGATCGATATTGGAGGAGTTAACAATAAAAAGGCTAGTGTTGGGTTCAGTAGGCGCAAATAACGCAGCAATTTCAGGGAGCGAAAATTGATTTTTTAGGAAAAAAAATCGTAGATCTACAATGAAAGATATCAACAAAAATAATACAAATCCTACGAGTATTTAAAGCGGTGGGCTTGCGTCACGTATGGAATACTAACTTCTGCAAGATGTGGGCCTGTATCAAATATGTATTTGTACATGCCTCTGACTACCTCCTTAGACATCTTCAAAGGATCTGGAATGCATAAAAAGATCTGAGAGAATGTCTACCGCGCCTTCGGGATACAGTCGTGACCCTGTTCACGTTTTACGCACCCTCAAACTAAAAAAGGACTCGGACAAACATCCACGTCATTATGTAGAGTTCGATTGATGTTTCGTACATTGTTGCATTTTACAAGTCTGTATAAAATCAGGGTCAGACAAGCAATCGGGGTGTGTCGCATAGTACGCATCAAACTATCGTTATCTCTCCTCGTAATTCGATCATAGACTCATGCGTAGTGTATTTTGGAGCATCGACGCAGATACAATATTGATATAGCCATTAAATCTACATAGACAAAGCGTCATAAAGATAGAGTCAGTAGGTCAACTCTTGATGTACTCTACCTTTATCTCAGCACTCACTAGTGTGGACATAGGTCCACACTAGTGAGTGCTGAGATAAAGGTTGATAGAGAGGGAAATGGAATAGGAATTTATGTTGTGCCGACCCCACATGGAGTGAGACCAGGGCCACATGGAGTGAGATGATCTCTACACTACGGCTGATGGATTTGTTCGTTAGCTGTTTTATGCGTAGACACTGCGCATGGCGAACGGCTTTAAGAATGTCATTCGTTGACCGTGTTTTAATAGTTATAAAAGTTCTTTGTCATTTAAACAAAGAAATAACTATAGAAGTGCAGCTGCACAATTATCATTATTACGTTTATCTGAGCATGTTCGTCTAATCAGACACGTTACAGATTAATTACAATTATATAGCTTCCTGTAAAATTATGAATAGAATACACAGGAAGAGTTATTGTCATAGTATCACCACAGTATCACACCACAATGATCTAATTTAATATTTGTTTTCACGTTGAAGTTATGAAAACCTGCTCGAGGTAACCATTCAAGAAGAGTATTGAATTTGGGTCGGCATTGCTGTCGAAGTATTCTTATTTGACTCTTTTCAATACAAAACATAAATCACAATTTTTATTATTTTGGCGGACAGGCGCTGAATATTCTTTATTCATAACGGGACATGTTGTGCAAGACTACAATACCCACGGCCAAGTTCACGTCCGAAGCACAGAAATAGCCGCCGGGCTTAGTCCTGACTCACTGCGAAAGCCAGTCCAAAGTAAAATAAACTCTATTTCTTAATTTGTAAGTGGAGAATAGATCGCACGTGATTATAGATTTGGGAGCTAGCCAGCTCCACTGTTGTCAATGAGCTCACGTATTGTACGATTTCGTGTCACAGATTAAGAGGAATATTGTCGTGACGTAGTGTATTTTTGTACATTCTATTCTAAAATTAACTGCAATATCGCGCGATCTCACCTGCTTGAAGATTCTTATGAAAACCGTACAGTCTATGTTGATATCGACTGAATAAATGCTTTTCCATATCTCCCTCCCGCCGATTACATTGAAGGAGTCATGGCTGGTAAAGGAACAGAGGCGAAACGAGGTAGCTTGTTTTTGGAATACAGCTTTGCCAATCACCAGAAAAGAGATCGCGAAGAGTGAAGCCTTAGAAAATCTTGATGACGGAGAGAGCATCTGTGCACCATCCACCCAACCACGATCTACTCTGCCAAGAATACCCGAGATGTTTGGACGTCGACATCGATATTATGCTTGAAATCATTTTTGTCAGTTTCTCTTCCTAAGATTGAAGATCGATGTTTTCCTTAGAGCGGGAAAACTCTTTGAGTGATAGAGACAAGAAATTCCTGCATATTTTGTTTTAAATTTAGAGTATAGAGTTACTATAGAAATAAACGACATTCGCCCCCTCCTCGACAATCAAGCTATAAAAAGTGTCCAATGTTATTCTGTGAGTGGAATTAGTATGGTTGCCGTGTGCTACAGCTGGGCGCGGGAGGTCATACAAAATAGTTGCAGTGCGACTCAAGAACAACTCGCTACGATAAATTTGGACTCGAAACACACAGTCACAATTTATTCTCAGCCGCTAAGAGCCTGTTCGTTAGAACTATCACCCTTCGGCCTGAAGAAATAGTTGAGTTTAATAGTTTAAATATAGAAAAAAATACGGTTCCATATCAAATTGGCGGAACAAAAATATTTTTATACACAAAGATTAGATAATACAATGCCAATTGCCATGCTAACACAGCATTCGATAGTGACTATAAATTATTGGCAGAATCCACTGCAAATATAAATATTATCAAGAACTTTGCAATGCAGGCTTGAAGAACGCAATGGCACAACAAGTCCAGCGTATCCATCAGAATGTAAAATTTCAGATTGATTGAAGAATCTAGCAGCTATAACTATACGACTACACTATTCTAACAAACGCTGATATTTTATCCCATTAGAAAATTCCAACTCCTAATTTATCTTAAAAGGGTTTCATTTTGACTTACCCAAGAACGTGCATGACACACAAGGCCTGGCTAACCCCGTATCCATCATCAGACTATCCCCGATAAAATGATCAATACGTGGATCAATATGAACCAAATGCGCAAAATACAATGGTCTAACAAAATGCCCTTACGTACCATAACAAACGGCAACAGTTAACCTTGAATGCACACACGCAATCGAAAACGTTTGCTGTGACGCAAGCTATCAGCTGGGAAGAAAAACATTGCGTAGCATATAATACGCGTTTCTCGAAATATAGTGGAAACTGTTGGCACTCAACGACAAAGTTTACTCCACAGGCTAATATTGTTACGAACTAGATATCTTGGCCGAGTGGGAATGAGCTTCGACTTTCGTTCTGAAGGTCGTGTACGAATCCCGGCCGTGCATTAATGATATTTCGTTTATCCTAAGCTGATAGTACTGTTAGTAGTAAAATTCTATCTTCTAATGGATATGCAAAGGATATTAAAACGGATGAATGATATGAATGAGCGGCGATTGCCCAATGATTTCTAACATCATTAGCATGGTACGTTTCACAATTGACGTAACTATGTGCGCAACACTCGATACCTATACGAAACGGCATATTAATGATACCGATACAGGCACGATCACATAATTCAAGAACAAATACCTATTGGCAACTTGACTCCATATTTAGTCACAGAAAATAAGGTTGTTGGTCCACCGAAGCGAAGGGTCCCTACTCCTATATGACACATTTGAATGTACACAGTACGCTCCCGACAAAAACACAACCGCAGTTCTGATTGTTGACTACAACAGAAGGTTTGTGGAAGGTCGCTGGAAGTCGGATGAGACAGGCCGAAGACAGGGTAAAAAAAGTAGGTACAAGGAGAAGCATACTTCTCAGCAATGGACAACTACAGGCCGATGCTGATTTAGCAAGGACTATGTCACGTCAAAGATCTTATAATTCTGTTAAAACATTAGACGACCTACTTTGTTTCAACTTCGAGATCAATCAAAATGAAATAATAGTACCTACTGACAATTTTAGGCTCAATTTTGCTTCAGTGGACCAGGTTCTTCAAAAACAAACATGATACCTTTTAAAGTGAGTCAGATTTACACAAAAACTACCATGTTATGTTATTCTAACAACCAACAAGCTAAAGAAAGAGCATCGAGTTTTGCTGATGTCATTGTATTTTGAAAAGGCACTGTTTTGTTATTTTGTATCTATTAACTTGATTCGTGAATAACATTGTAGCGACTGATTGCACTTTGATGATTAACTGTCAATGTCCTCAGCTGATTGTCTCTTTATCAGAGTTTAAGTAAAATACCTACGACATGGTCATACAAAGTATTATGAAGTTTAGTTAGCATGTTTTTCACCAAAAAGAAAGCTAGATGGCCTTGTTACCTGGATTCTGACGATATTGGTCTCACACAAGAGTGGAATCGACGATCTTAAGTGATCAAACTGTTTCTACCAAAGTGCTGTTGACTAGAATGATCAATGACTCAACCTATGAACAATGGATTTTTCGGTAGGAGGAAAAATAAATAATTTTTATTATTTAATTTAATGATATTCTAAAAACAAAGAAAATCTAAATAATTGCACAATCAAATGCAAGTCATGCGTGTTTTGTGCAAACCATTTAAAATACCTACCCAAGATTATGATTCACTTTGAGTACTAAACATATAAATAAGTACTGAGTTTCCTAAGGACGAATGGAAGTTTCTTATTACCAACCATTATAAAACAAGTTATAAAATCTGTAGAATCTCGACATCCTTTCCTTTCATCACATCACACTGGTTCGAAACATTTGACAACTAGTGACACAAGAAGAAGAAGAACATAAAGTTATGATCCATTAAACACAACAGCTATCATCATTAGTTCAACAAGGCTCATAAAAATAAACCTAATCGGGGATCTGCTGTTTTCAAGTCATTGACCTAGCTGGTAGACTACTCTTGTAGACTGGTGTGTGTGTCTCACAAAAAGATAGACTATACTATAATGTCTTAGTTACTGTACAAAATCAAGATTTTGTCACAACTCTAACTTCAACACAACTAATCTTCTTCTTGTCATATCATTGTTTTTTTTCAAGTTTGGTGAAAACATTTAAAGCTCAAACAGGCACACCGCAGTTCTTTAAGATCATAGATACCTGGGAGCGGATACTGTGACAATCGCCACCAGCGAGCTGCTGAAGAGACGCTCGACGAGGCAGGTGTCCTGGCCCGTACGGCTGGCATAGATCTCCTCCACGCCATCGTCGGCTGTCAGCGCGAAAAGGTGGTAGCCGCTACTGCTGCCAGCCACCAAGGACCTGCAATTATACACCTTGATATGCTTGGCATCCAACATGGCTTAACTCAGCCAGGACCAACAATTTTATTTTTATTTATTGAGGATAACAAACAATTACATTCGCATATTAACTATGGATTGTATAGCTAGTACTTTTTTTTTTTTTTTTAATCTTTTTTTTTTTAAATTTAGGGACCTTGATCGACCCTCGAGCATGCCGGTCCCATAGGTCATAGCTAGTACTTAGGTTCTATGAATGTAACCAGCCCCGTTATCCACAAATTAAAGTTTTTTTTTTCGGAGGTCCTAATACTAATGGCCTATGAGGCCGTTCTAGTGTTACCGGACCGACTATGGCGGGTACTGAAGGTGCCGAAGCGCCTAGAGAGAAGTTACGACAACATGCGCAGGGGACCTCTAATAGGTACGAGCCTCGGCTTGGGCTGTTGCTGGAGTGAAGTTACCTACCTAACTATCATGACTAGACGATATCACTGCCACTAGTGGTAACCCATATGCCATATATTAAGCCATTCATTTCGAGTCAATGGTACTGATATAACTTTAGACTAGTATTATAGTTGAGCTGTTCCTGGCCATTTTAAATACTAAGCCACTTGAACCTTGTCGCTCTAAAACCTACTATCAGTCTCACAAGTGTATATTATCACATCACAAACATCTTCATCTAAGAAAAGCTAGTCAATGTAGACAGAATGCATGTTTATTTAAACATTCAAGGTAACAGAAAGGAAGAACTTATAATAATAAATGATAGTGACTGTTGATGATCTCATTTTACTAAATGTCATGCATTACAAACAGACTAAAGTAAAAAAGTAACAATAATGTTTTATTTAGAACTAGCTGTGGCGGTGTTACCCGCGGTCCCTCGGGAAACTTGCCTTTCCTGGGATAAAATAGAGCCTATGTTCATCATGGATAATAATATTCTAATGGTGAAAGAAGTTTTCAAATATAAATTACCTATTAAACTTTCGTGATTTGAAGACATAAATTGTATTTGAATAAACGGGTTTTTATCACGTGATAAAAATCCATTTTTATTCAAATACAAATTATAAATTACCTATTCAAACAAACAAATGTTTCCTCTATATGTATTTTAATATTAGTGTAGAAAAAATACAATGTTGAACAGGAATTTACAAGAAAAGCCATGAAACTGAAACAGTGGTAAAAGCTGTGAAGCAGTCTCGACACCCTCCAGAACTGGTGAGTAGGTTCTGTAGGAAAAACTAAACTACTACTTCATGCCTCTGACTACCTCCTTAGACATCTTCAAAGGATCTGGAAATAAAGATCTGAGAGAATGTCTACCGCGCCTTGAGAATACAATCGTGACCCTGTTTTTTTTTAAACTAAACTAAGCAGGATCACAATGTATTTCTCAGGACATGAAGATTTCTGATGTTATATTTATTTGTACTAAACTGATCCATTCTCAAAACAGGTTTTATTTGATCAAGGCTAGTGAATAATGATTCCTGTCAAGGTTGATGAATATTTCTTACTTTCACACATTTGACCTTAGCTTTCTAATTTCTCTTTTTGTCACATAAATGTATTTTATATGATATGATACATGTAACTGTAAATTCCATGGGGATAAAAATTACTGGGTAATATAATAAATTCATTAAAAAAAATCATGAAATATTTGAACAAAAAGGACTTGGTAATTGTTTTTATTTTCATCAGACAAAAAAGAAAGATGCATAATTAGACTTGACATTTTTTAAATTCAAACAAAGATAAAAATACCACAGGCCCAGTGTTAGTAAACCAAATCAGCTGTTTAGTGGTGGCAGCTGGTGTTTGTCAACAAAAACTAGTTTGGGAGAGCAATGGCTGATGCTCATTGTAAACAGGAGGCTGGGATGACCTCTGGTGGCAGAGTTCCTGGAGAGATAGTTACGAAACATCTGGCGATGACTTATTGCATCATCACGCCAATGACAACTTACTCGCCAGAATTAACGCTAATTCGTGACACTGCTCGCTGTCGCAACAGCAGCTATCTCAAAGAATCCAGCAGCTCAAGCCATGACGACCTCCGTCGCCCATGGCCCCAGGGTCACCCGGCCCCTGTGTGGGCGTAACAATGCTACTTACGTGCAATCTTGATTAAATTGAACGTATATTCCTCCTGCATTTGTTCCCTCTGTGTTTTGACTTCCTCCCAAACTCATTGGAACGTATGGAGTGCACGGGTTTCACTAGAACCTAATGACTACGCACGACATACACACAGCACGATAGTTTTATTTAAACACAAAATAGTCAATCACTGAAGTAATAGTTGATAGTATTTGTAAAATTTTAATCGTCACAAGAAGTAAATTTTTGACACAAAGAACGACCTTGCTGCTAAAAAACAAGCCCCCTCCCGCGCAACGCACAACAAGCAGAGCAAAAGACAACAAAAAAAACCTAGTTCGGAAATGGCATGTTATTCGCAGTCCAATCAAATAAAAAATTACAATAATCAATTTGTTTATTCAGCTTTAAAAGAACAAAATATGCAAAATTGGTTGTAGTAGCTAGTTCACGAGTGAAACTTTTAAGATATATAACTTTTATTTACGCTTTATTTTGGAGGACTGTAAAACGGATCCAACTAAAAGTGGAAAGATGACAGTGACATAAGGAGAAATCGATGACAGTGACTGACACTGACATAAAAAAAAACACCTGATCGCTTTGTTTTGAGGTTATGTTCTGTTTTGGTTCATTTCATCACAGAAAAATATTACTTTCATTTCTTTCGGCAATGATAGATTGATTAGTTGATTGTTTTGTTCTAAATGTTTAATAAAACACGTTAAATGAGAAAGCAAATATATCATGTAAAATAGTGTCCCTTCAGTTCATTGTTGAACCTCTAAAAGTTGACGCTAAACTACAAAAGTTTTACACGTGTGGCCCTGTCCACAAACCTGAGATTTTACGACAGAATTTAAACTTCTTGACTTCAAAATGGGACGCAAAATACCAGCGAAAAAGCATCGTGGTGTCAAAGACCCTTTGGTGCAGCAAGCAAGGCGGGAAAAAATGTGTGTTCTTGTTTGGGAAAACAACTTTTATTATGGTTTTTATTATAATCACAATTTTATAAACAAAATACCATTATTTCAGACTTAAATCAAAAATAAATGCCCCGCCTAAGGATCCTGATGAACAGCCTATTCCTAAATCTCTCTCAAGGCTATTTGCTTTCCAAAATAAAGATATAGTTGAAGAAAAACCCAAAAAGAAGAAGAATTTAAAACGTTTGCAGAACCGAGGTACTTTATTCAATAAATAATAAAATAAATAATAAATAAATAATGCTGGACAATTTCACACAGCATCATCTAGCTCCAAACTAAGCATAGCTTGTACAATGGGAACCAGATAACTGATACACTACTTATATGTATACTTTTTTGTTTGTAAATACATACATACATAGAAACACCCAGACCCAAGATAAATATTTGCAGATCATACAAACATTTATCCCGTGGCGGGGATTGAACCCGCAACCTGCTGCGTCTCAAGCGGGCTTTCACCCACTGTGCCACAGAGGTTGTCAATAATACTATAATTTGTAAAAAATAAAAGTATCAATCAATAGTCATTTTATATACCTGCAAATAATAAAACTGTTTACTGATTTACAGGAGACAATAGAAGTGGTGTAGGAGACAACCCCATATCAAGGTTGCGTAAGCTACCTGGTGAATCTGGCAGAAGCTTCTCCCTCCGCATCAACAGTGCCGTCAAAGCTCTCCATGGGGAAGTCACAGAGGAAGATTATTATCCAGTAAGTTATCAATATCAGACATTATGTCTAGACATATCAGCAACAGCTGCTCGTCTATCATCGATAAGTAAATAAAGTTTAGGTTAGGAAAATTTTGGCGCAAACAATTGCCCAGCAGTGGGACATAATTTTAGAGGTTTCTTATGTGATGTCTTAAATAAACACATTATTGCCCTTACATTGCAAATGCTGTGAACCCTAATATTTAGTATCAGCATTGCACCTCTGCTTAACATCAGGTAGAGTGAGGTCAAATGCTGACCTATTTCATTTAAAAAAAAAAAAGCCAGGGCGGGTCTCTAGTTTATGATAATAATATTTTTAAAATATTACACATAATCAATATGGTAAATTATAGTGCTGAGAAAATAATTTTAGAGAAAGGGAAGCATTTGCCCTGCAGTGGTATACTATAGGTTTATTTTAAAGAAAAAAACAACAGCATTTTTTGAATTTTGAAAAAATGCAGTCTGCCTAGTAAATGACATTTCTCAAAAAAAAAAAACAAGTAGGTCTCAATCGACGCTAATTCCCATTAGAAACACTTTTCCCAAAGTAACTTAGTCAATCAAATCAATAGGTTTTGAAAAAAAAAAAAAAAAAAGTTTTCCATACATTTTGTATCAAATGGAAACAGTTGAAAAGAGTATCAATTCTCTCTTCAGCAAGACCTAGAAGAAGATGATGTGAAAGGCGACCGCATGGCTGACTTCAAGGAGTACCGCGCTAAGAAGATCCGTCGCGCCACGGGCGGCAGGAAACCAGAGCAGAAAGAGGCTAAGCTCACGAGGACTCAAAAGCAAGCGCTCAAGAAGAAGGCTAGGCAGGAGAAGGAACAAGAAGTAAGCCCAATTATTCAAGCAATAGCAACAGTTTGAAATATATTTACAAAAGGCATCAAGATTGCATTGCATACATGGTTTCCATTACACAAGCTCTACTTGGGATAGATTATGCTTTGTGAAATGTCTCACTATTTACTTATTGACAAGACTACCCATGACTTCATCATGAATGCTGTTATTTTCCCCAACACAGTTCCCCATGCAAACTTTCATCATTTATTTATTTATTTATTACGAGCCCCGATGCAAAATACTTCGTCTAGTATGGAAAGCAGTGCAAAGCGTAAAATATAGAAAGTAAATATTGGTAAAATAATTAAGAACGTTTAGTAAAAAGTAAACCACAATTTGAGGAACATTTTAAAGTTTATTTTAACATAACTGAAATTCTTTTTGACTTTACATAACGTAAAAAAAATTCAAAAATATTCTAAAAAACATAACGCAAAAGTATTCGTCTACCCTTGTCACTCACGCAAAATAGTTCGTCTACTACTTAGTTGTGTCGCCTTTGCTCTCAATGACAGCTTTAATGCGAAGAGGCATGGTTGCATCCAACGCTGCACACTCCTCAGGCGTAATTGACTCCAAGATAGCCAAGAGTTTAGCCTTTAAGTCGCTCTTCGATCTTGATGGATTTTTACGCCGAACTTTTTTCATTTTCCACCATAGGGTTTTGATCGGCGACAAGTCCGGGCTGTTAGATGGCCATTCGATTGTAGGGATGCTTTTCGCCAGTAGCCACGTCTTTGTTGTCCTTGCAGTATGGCAGGAAGCACCATCCTGTTGATAAACGAAGGAATCTTGATGCTAAAGTGACGTTGTAGAGGGCAGTCAATTCTCTTCCTAAAGGTTTTGATACCTTGCAGCATTGATAGAACCATCCACAAACTGCATACCACCAACACCTTGTGCAGACATGTAGCCCCATATCTTATGAGACGCCGGAAACTTCACTTTGCGTTTGAGACAATCAGTATGAAATGCCTCATTTTTGTTCCGAATCCCTTTTTTCCTTTCATCGACGACTGTCACTTCAAATTTGGACTCATCACTGCAAATGATACTACGCCACTGATCGGAAGTCCAATTTAAATGATCACGAGCAAACTTCAACCTCTTTTTCTTTTGTACAGCAGTCAACAGTGGTTTCTCCTTAGCGGTGTAAAATCCGTAACCCATTATTTTTAAGACTCTTTGGCAAGTATCAACTTAGACGTCTTTGTGAATCCTTCCATTGCACCGTGAGTTCTCCAGCTCAAGCACGACGATTATTTTTGATAATTTTCTTCAGAATTCTGTTTTCTCCTGCACTTGTGATGCGTGGTCGACCAGTTTTCTTCAAACAAGAAGTCGTTCTATTCTTTTTATAGTGCTGAATGATAGATTGAACTGTAGACCTGGGAAGTATCAAGTCTTTAGATATTTGGTAACTTGATTTGCCAGCATCGACCCCACAAACTATTCACTTTCGAAGCTTTTCACACACGGGTTTGCCACGACCCATTGTTATTTAAAAACTAATGAAAAAAGCTGAAATTTTCAGATTTATACTGTCTCACTTGACGAATGACACAGAATTACTTTTACAAATTTAAATTATGCAACATAATTGTACAAAGAAGGAATAATCTTATTTAACTCACCGATAGACGAATTCTTTTGCATCGATTAACAATTAGACGAACTATTTTGCTTATAACTTCTTCGAATTTAAAACAGGATATGTATAAATTTAAAAAGCTAAAATAGATTATTGGTTCATAATTAAAAAATGGCATAAGTAACGCGACATGTGATAGTAGAACAGCTTAATATTTTATATAGATATACAAAATAATGAAGTTAGAAAAAATCTCACACAGAAAATTTCACACTAGACGAACTATTTTGCATTGGGGCTCGTATAGTCTTTTTCACGCCGGAACGTCTGCAAGACACATTGAACTTGTTTCGTTTCACGTTGTGTGGCTCACAATAATTTTGAAACAAAAAAGTCAAGAAAAAAAATAAACAATAAAACATACAAAAAAAAAATGTGTTTGTCTATTTCCTGTTTAATTATTTCATAAATTATCATAAACGAGCCATAAAATAGAAATAAATAAACAATAAACATTTTCTAAAAAACTCCGCCAATTAACAGTTAGTGAGTAAAATGGAACGTAATCTATTAGAGAGTGCAAAAATGAAAATCGAAACAATTGAGGAATCGATAAGTAAAGAAATAATCGTTGGTTTAGTAATTTTGTCTATGAATGAACCTTATAATCGATTGAGATGAATTGATAGTAGTGAAACAAAAATCGATTTTGATAATCTCGATTAAACTTTAGGACATTACTATTAGACTGATTTTGACATTATCTCGAAGTGTCTTGCATACGTTCCGGCGTGAAAAAGACTATAGGCAACACCAACAGCATACATATTGCACATTTTGTAGGAACATTTTAAATCAGTCACTCTATAGAATGTACACCCATTACAGGCATGCACAACATTTAAGTATTAGGAACTGATACTATTATTATACAGGGTGTAAAAAGACAACTACCGAAAATCGCATAGATTTAAAGTAATTGATGAAATGGCAAATTTTAATAAAGAAAATACCGTTGAATGTGCGGGTATAGAACTTCTGGAGCACAAAATATACGTTTTCTGTATTTATCGTCCACCTAAAGTGAGGGTTGATGATTTGAAAATGTTTTTTAAATCCTTTACCGAAATTCTGTTTAAATATAGTTATGGCAAAAATAAAATAGTTGTCTGTGGCGATTTTAATATAAATATCTTAGAAAAATCAAGGGAGGCAAATGAATTCATTCAAATCATGCAATCTTTTAATTTAAAAACAGCAATTAATGAGCCGACACGACTAAAAAGTGGCAGATGCATTGATAACATTTTACACAACATTCGTGGGAGTAAGGGTAAGATATTTGAGTTTGCCTTATCAGACCACACCGCTCAACTACTGACATGCCCTGTTAAGCCAAGTTTCTCTATTCGATATTGGTACATAGAAAGACGAGACTACAGTGTGGAGAATATAGAAAAATTCGTAAAATGCCTGAATTCTCTAGCATTTAATGAAGTATTTGACATGGATGATCCTAACTTAGCATTTGACAGTTTCTATGAATTATTTACATTGTTTTATTATCTTTGTTTTCCAGTAATACAATTAAAGATTTCTGCCCAAAAAAAAACAAAATGGTTATCTAGTGGTATAAAACAGTGTTGTAAACGGAAACGGCAATTATTGTGGCAATATAGAAGAAATCGGTCTGAAAACACTAAACATGAATTTAAAACTCTATCGTCCAGATTAAATCGTATAATACGGCTAACACAAAAAATTCAAAATGATCACTATATTAATACAGCCGGAAATAAATGTAAAGCCACATGGAATATTATTAACAGATCAAAAAACACAATAATAAAAGAGGAAATTCAACAAATTAATGTAAATGGTAATGTAATTTGTGATCCTTCAGAAATAGCAGAGTCATTCAATAACTTTTTTATAGATCAGATTACAAGACTAAATCCAGTGGATATAAATGACAATATTCCGAAACAAAACTCTTCTATCTTTATGACCCCTACCATCCCTAGAGACATTAGCAACATTATAAAAAATCTTAATAATACTAACAGTACGGGTTACGACGAAATATCAACGCAAATATTGAAATTAGTGTCTAATATTATATCCAAACCGATTAGTCACATCATGAATCTATGTATAATTAATGGTGTATTTCCGGAAAAATTAAAAAAGACGATAATAAAGCCACTTTTTAAAAAGAATGACAAATCTGATATGTCCTGCTATCGTCCTATAGCACTGGTTCCAATACTTTCTAAGATTTTTGAAAAGATTATATATAATAACATTAACTCGTTCTTTGAATCATTTAATATTTTTTCTAAAAATCAGTTAGGTTTCAGAAAGAATAAAAACATTAATATGGCAATTTATGGTTTTCTTCAAATCGTCATGGGGAGTATAGATAAATGTATCCCTGCCTGTGCTTTGTACATGGATCTCACAAAGGCATTTGATTATGTAGATCACAGCATACTTCTCAATAAATTGGATGCATACGGAATTCGTGGGAATGCTTTGAAAATAATCGAATCTTACCTTAGCAACAGAAAACAAGCAACGGAACTTACGAGAATATGCCCTAAACAAAAAAAAGAAGTAAAATACTTATCAAAATTCAGAAAAGTAGAGTTTGGCGTGCCTCAGGGTAGCGTACTCGGACCGCTTTTATTCATAATATACATTAACGATCTACCGAATATAACGAATCATCATATGACTTTGTTTGCAGATGATAGTACAATACTTTTTACAGGCTCTGATCAATCATCCCTTCAACTTGAGATTAATGATACCTTGACGAAGATTATAAATTGGCTGACGTTAAATAACTTGAAAATTAATTTATCTAAAACAAATTTAATGATTTTTAAGAATAGGACCACTAAAATTAGCAATATAAATATTAATTACTCTGGACATAAAATTGAAGAAGCTGACATAACTAAATTCTTAGGCCTAAACATTGACTCTTCTCTAAATTGGAAGAACCACGTAGAAAATCTCTGCTCTAAAATAAATAAATTTTCCTATGCTCTACTTATGCTGTCAAAGACTGCAAGCATCTCGACTACAGTTACTGCTTATCACGGGTACGTAGCATCCCTTCTCAGATATGGTGTCATGTTTTGGGGTAACTCTACAGATATAGAATTGGTATTTAGGGCACAAAAGAGATGCGTAAGGGCGATATGCAAACTAAAACAGACTGATAGCTGCAGACCGCATTTTGTTAATCTAAGTATACTGACTTTGCCCTGCCTTTATATTATGGAAGTTGTTCAGTTTGTTAGGAACAACATTCATTTGTTTGTTAATTTTAAAAGCAACCGTCTAAATAAAAAACTGTGCTGTCCTTTAAATAAAACTGCCTATCTTAATAATAGCATATTCTGCATGGGGCCAATGCTTTATAACCATTTACCCACACACATCATCGAATCTGCTTCTCAACAAGGTTTTAAATGTAAAGTTAAAAGTTTGCTTTTACAAAAGGCATATTATAGTGTTGAACATTATTTATGTGACAAATTTTGACTTAAACTAGAAAACTACTGATATACTATTTATTGTTATTTGAAAGTGTAGTGTTTTTATTAATTATTTGGACACTTATAGAGTATTAATTTAATTTATGACATTAATTAAGCTTTATAATAAAAATATTCTATGATTATGTACTACCAAATATTGCATGCTGAAAAGTTGATAATGGCTGATCTGTAATTTTTATTTAATCTGACATGACTCTTTGTTGTACTACCCATTATCGCAATGAATAAATGAATTGAATTGAATTGAATTGAAAACTGAGGGGCTGCAATCAGACCGTGATTCTAAACATATATTGCGAAAAAAAAACGCAAAAAAAAAATTATACTTGGCTTTGTCATTTTATGTTATTTTCAGTTATTTACTACTAGTACAACATAATAAGCCCATACCTAATAATTTCATTTATAAAAGAAAAAAACAGTTAAAAGTCAAAATCCAGCAACCTATGTAAAAAAAACGCGCCTAGAACATACGCAAATAGTAATCTTCAAACGCTGTTTTCTCCGGATATAATGATTTTTTCGGAAAATCTTTTTGGATTTGGTTGTGTGTTCGGATGCTGTACCTACCCCTTTCGGCTTCGGTAGACGTCTTTTTACACACATACAGGGTGTAGAAGAACTTATTTATTTCAATGTTGGGGATACTCAGTGGATAGTGAATAAAAAAGTAGACTGTAAATTAGATAAATGGACTTTAATAGACGTGCGCCTAGTAGGTCCCGTGAATTAGTGTGTATTGCGCGGCTCGCTGCGGTCTGGCGGGGCGCGTCACGGCGCCTCGTCCCCCGGACCTCGCTCGCTGCGTCCCATGGGCGCGGTGGCGGGCGATGCGCTGCTTTGTCTCCGACATAAGTACTTCATGATTATTTTGGAAATAAAGAAAAGCTGACCCCACCAACATGTTTGACGAATAGCCAAGAAGAGGGAGAGAATGGTTTAGGCGTGAAAAGGTGAAAAACAGACAGATTTACTTACACATTTTAATATTAGCATTCATCTTTATTGCAGAGTTTGAAAGAGCGCCAGGAAGTAGTTTACGAGCGGGTGTCGTTCGGAGACATTTCACACGCTCCGCCCACGCTGCACTTCAAGAACAAGAAAGATGCCACGGACGGAGCACCTCGGGTATTCTACCTTTCACCTGTTTCTAAAAAAATTATTGATGCATGGCCGAGATTCGAACCCACTTTGGTTTGATGTTGGGAATGAGCACTCTCACTTGCACACTAAGTAACTATTGATAGTGGTACTAATGAGAATGATATTTCCCACTAGACCACCTACACTTTGGTGATACTATTAGGAACAAAGCTTTTGTATTATTCAGATCCTTTGAAAATGTGTATGGGGGGGGGGTAGCGGTATGTTCAAATACACATTTCGGCACTCCCCCACATTTTGCAGAAATAATATTAAAATATTGTTTCCAGCCGGGACGTCGCGATCTCCTACTCACAAAGCTACTAGCCCCACGTACCCCGAGCACGAGTGTTCCCTCCCCCGCAGATGCGATGCGCCGAGAACGTGCTCGCATCGACGCTGTACAAGCCTATAGGGACCTGAAGGCTAGTAAACTGAGGAGTAATAAAAACACTTGATAATTCATACTTGTTTTAATTTTTCAAAACCCTAGGATCACAACTATCACGGTAGACATTCTCTCAGATCCATAAGATCCAGAGCAGTTTCACATATCGATAGTGATCCATCATCTTACCCCCTTGGTTATGAATAGATTTTTTTCCACCTCTTACTATTAGGGGGAAATGTGGATAATTATGCTTTCACACATTTCTACAAGAAGTAGGAGAAAAATCAACACTTTGGTTCTGCCCACATTTTTCTATTATTATAGACAGATATAAGTATGTTTGGCATGCATGGCCATGACGGAGGCCTTAAGGCGGCCTAAAAACTCCGTCACCAGAGTTGGCCACTGACTCATACGAACTTATGGTTTTATATGTGACTAGCTGTCCGCCGCGGTGTCACCCGCGATCCCTCGGGAAATCTTCACTTCCCCGGGATAAAATATAGCCTATGTTCATCGGGGAAAATGTAGCATTTTATTGGTGCAAGAATTTTTCAAATCGGTCCAGTAGTTTCGGAGCCTATTCATTTCAAACAAACATAGAAACAAACAAACAACTCTTTCCTCTTTATAATAATAGTATAGATAGTATAGACAAAAACTGTTTTCTTGACTTTCTCTGACTTTGCAAAGCGCCTTTAAAAAAATGAATGCTCGTGATAGAGGATTGCTATGATAAAAGTAATAGGAGTCTATTCTTGTAAATAACAAAGAGCTATCTAATTATGTTATGTATTGTAATGATTTCGGACGTATACCTAAAAATATTGTTGCGTCTTAAAAGATTTATTGACAAAAACCGTTAAAACAGTTTTTGTACTATCTTTTAAAAGTTCAAGTGTGTCTAAAATAATGTTATTTTTATCAAACGTTCGTCCTTGACTTAGCTATTAAACTGTTAAGTACTAAATTAGCATTTTAATCACTTTGCAAAAAAAAAGCTGATGACTTGTCTTAGTACTACGTTTAAATTCAAATTGTCATTTGATTTGGTTCCTTATTACCTCCATATTTCAGACTTTTTTTCCTTAGGTCGAAGGTACCTTTTTTCTAAAACGTCAGAAGTCAGAAAATGCCTTATGCTTATTATAGTATACCATGGATTTAGCATTGAACCTTTTTGGTACACTATCTTTGTAGTTTACAACATCATTGGCCTTATGCAATTATGCATATGTCGGACTGATGTGGGGGATATGTCGGACTCGCACCGACTAAAAACTAACGTGTGGCCGGCCTCCATGCAGGTCACGTTACCTATAGAAGTTTAGTTAGAACACCATGACACGAGAATTTTATATTAGACTAGCTATCCGCCGCGGTGTTACCCGCGTTCCATCGGAAAAACTTCACTTTCCCGGGATAAAATATAGCCTATGTTCATCAGGGATAATGCAGGATTCTAATGATGAAAGAATTTTTCAAATCGGTCCAGTAGTTTCGGAGCCTATTCAATTCAAACAAACAAACATACAAACAAATCTTTCCTCTTTATAATAGTGTAAGGTTTGATTTACTTTTATAAAATAATGTCTAATTAAATCAGCAGAATTTATGAAAAAGTTTCGGTCACTCTGACGAAGGTGGAATGCGTAATTGACGAGTAGGCAAAAATTCAAAATAAAAAAGGGCGGCAAAGGAGAAGGCAGAGCCTAGACACGGGTAGATAGATTGGGTTGCTGGTTATGATTGTAAATTGATCATTATGTTTGTATTTATGAAATAAAGAAGTATTGTCATATTGGAATACTGTGTTTGGCCATTTCTGAGATATCTTATAATATAGATAGATAGATAGATAACTCTTTATTGTTACACCATAAATACAATTTAAAAATAAAACTTAAAAATCTTAAAACTAATTGCGGTGACACAATGGGCGGCCTTATCGCTCAAAGCGATCTCTTCCAGGCAACCTTTGGATGGATTGGATAGAAAAGAACGCGAGAGGAGGTGGTGTTACAATTAAGAAACAAAAAATAAGAACAGGAAATAAAAACAAAAGATGGAGTTAGGTATACATAACAAACAAATTGTAAATAATAATGAAACAGTAGAAATTACACAGACAAAGATAAATAAACTACCTAAACTTAAGCATGTACTAATGACAAGACATAGTTTTAATTTTAAAGAAAGTGATAGATACAGTTTATAGACCTCATTTTTAAATATAGGCAAGGATTTTGCTTTCCTGATGGAAACAGGCAAGTCATTCCACAGTCTGACAGCTCGTACCGCAAACGAGTTAGTGAAAAAACAGGAGTTGTGGACAGGAGTGCTCAACTGAAGAGTTGAGGAAGAACGGAGATTACGGGGATTGGAAGAATGAAGAAATGCAAAGCTTTGTAATATTAGTATAGATAGAATGTGCTATGCTATAACATGGATCCTTTCGATATTTTCATAAAACATCTTCGAAAGAATTCTCTTTCGTATTCTGAATCCATAGTCCGTCCAGTCCATAGCAAGCCTAACTTGGCTTTAGTGGACAACCCTCGACCTCGGCCTTGCAATACTGCGCACACGCAGGAAGGATATCTCGTGATAGATCACACACGTGATTCATCGAAGTAGACAGATGACAGTCTATTTAGTAGGCGTGAATGATTACTTCTGCAAATATAGGCATGTAATTTACAAGGTCTTGAATGCTCAAGAGACCACATTTTAGCAATCAATGTGATTGTGATCATTACTTTCTGTATGTTGATAATCATCTTTCTACCCTTATTTATTGCTTCCATTTCCTTCTACCACTAGTGATTTTAGGACTCGCTTCTTTCACAAACATAATTATCCACATTCACACACTCCATATACCAATTTTCATAGGCCAATAAGTTTATGTAGATAAATAGTTTTTGTCTAGGGAAATATAGGACAAGGAAGTGATGATTACTTAGATAAGTAGTGATTTGGTTGGTACTAATAAAAAGTCTCTTTTATGAACTTGTGAGTCACCTAAATGCTTACTATTTTCCTCGTAAGCGTGACTGCCTTGCTGTTTGGACGTTTTGCTAATTATTTTCTAGATTTATTGATTTCGTTTCAGTATCTTAGCATTTTCCTGTAATTTTCTTTCCCTGAGATCAAACCTAAAAACTCATCATTTTCCTGCTAATACCCCATCTAATGTGATCGATAGCTACACGTTCTCTTCTTCCACTCTCATATCACTCATCTCATTATTCACTTTCTTTATCATCTTTCGACTTTCGCTCTTTCTCTCATCTTTTCTTATTGCCATCGCCCTATTTGTGACATGACTTTCATCCCTCCTGACATGTCCATGCTTAGGTAGGTACCTGTTGCTCGTTCAACGTCTTACTTTGTTCATAGACTCGACTCAATCATCATCATTATCAAGAATATCCCACTGGGTATAGGCCTCCCTCTGTTTACGCCATTCATTCCGGTCTTGTGCCTCACGCATCCAAAGTCTATGCTGCCTCTTGATGTCGTCTACCCATCGCGCATTGGACAACCTCGACTTCTAGGTTCTAGGCCATCACTCGGTCAAAGTCTTACTCCACCTGCCATCACTTCGTCTGGACAAGTGTCCTGCCCAATCCATTTGAGTTCCATTACCTTGTTTCCGACGTCTTGAACTTTAATCAGACGACGGATTTCGGTATTAGAGACTCAATCATTCTTTATAGTGACTGATTTAAAATGTTCCTACAAATGTGTATTATGTATGCTGTTGGTGTTGCAAAATAAATAAATAGCTTAGGTATTTTGATGGTTCTGCTTGATACTGTCTAATGAGCCCACGAATGCCCACGATGTTTTTGTAATGGGTATCTTGTAATTAGGGCCTACAACTAGCCAGAATTCCTCAGTAATTTCAATCATGATTTTCAATAATCACACAATTAGAATGTAGGTAGAGTCCTTGAGTGATACAAACTTAGGTATCTACCTAATATTTTTTATTTGTTTTTTTTTAATCAGAAATTGGCTGAGTCAATTCATAAGTCATTTCTAGAACTGTTGAAAAACCTTGGATAAGAGTCTACTGCCAACACGTGGCACAAAGTAGAGTAACTTACCTATACAGGTATGTTGTATACTAGCTAGTACGCGCAACTCTCAGATATCTCTTGATTTTAAGCGAAACAACGATCCCATTTCATTCTCCGATTTGTTTACAAAAGTCTGTGGGAACTTAGAACATCGTCGAGATCCGTAAATTCGAATAAACAACGGAACTGTTAAAAAATATGTCTGTCCGTCACAACCGGTAACATTATTATGCATTTCTTTTGCCCAAAACCTATAGGTAAGTAGGTAAGTACTTATTTCATAATGTTGTCTAAAATAACCAAATAAAATATTCATTTAAATTCATCGTTTTTAACAATATAGGAAGAGAACGAGATCGCGTAAAAATTGATGATGCTTATGCTATAATCATATTTTAAGAAAAAGTGATTAAGTATAATTAGAATGTTGGTAATTTTAATTCTCCTATGTATGTTTAATTAGACCAGACTAGAGTATGAATGTGGATGGATTTACCGGTAGGGGTAGGCCTAAGAAAAGATGGCTGAACTGTGTGAATGCGGATATGTTAGTGAACGGAGTGAGTTCTGTTATGACGAGTGATAGAGGGAAATGGAAGAAAGCAACATGTAGTGCCGACCCCCACTTAGTGGGATAAGGACAGGAAGAAGAAGAGATGTTTAATTAGACACCACGGATATCTCTCTACACCATTACTAAAGCGTTGTTTGGCCATATTTCTCGGCCATACTTACATACAAACGTACAGTTTGTTTGTAAACACTAACCTAATTATCGATTCCTTTCGTGCTTCCGGCTAGTTTGTGGATAGTTATGGCGACCTTCCTGTTCCGACGTTTCCTACACCGTGTAAACAGAATACCATATGTTTCCATCGGTTGATTTATGGATAGTAAGACAGGTTCTAATTAGTTTGGTTTGACTTGAGGAAGTTGACAATATAAGTAGGTATTTAAGTATACCTTGGAATTTCAATAATTACCTACTGTTTAGGTCCCTACTGAAAAGGTTAAACTCGCATTGATCATTTTAACACTTCCTTCAAGCCATATAACCCAGTTTCTGAAAGCAGCAATTTTTTTATTGGCCATGAGAAACGTAAGAAAATTTTTCGTTTTCAGAATTTCTTTGGAATTCTACAAAATTTTGTCTAGGTAGAGTCATGGAATCATAGTTGGATAGCAAATTTTGGAAGCAGTAATTTTTCTGTTTTGGTCATGATTAAACGTTTACAAAACTCGTTGTTCCTGATAGACTTTGGAATTCAGCAATATCTTGTCTAGGTAGAGTCATTTTATCATAGTTGGAAAGCAGATTTTGAAAATGGTATTATTACACCTTGTAGTCTAATACAGGATAAAACTATCTACAAACAAACGTACGAAATATCAAAGCAAGGTTACGTTCATCATTTTAGACTACAGGACAAAATTAATGTTCTTCCTTATTGTTTGTCTAGTTCACTTAGATTCTAAAGGAGCCTCTTATTACACGAACGGAGCCTCTGAAAAAAACGTAAACAGGGTCACGACTGTATCCCCGAGGCGCGGTAGACATTCTCTCAGATCTTTTATATTCCAGATCCTTTGAAGATGTCTAAGGGGGTAGTCAGAGGCATGTACAAATACATATTTGATACATGCCCACATCTTGCAGAAGCGCTCTGATGCCTCTGATGCGCTCTTAAAATCCTTTCAACTCACTTATTTGTATTTTCTTTATTAATCAAAAACTTATTTATTTTAAAATCTTAGGTAACCTACATATACGACACATTAAACCATACAAGGTTTGTCTTGTGTTTGGCAATAGTTTGATAGAACTAGTAAGTTCGTATGAGTCATTGCCCACTCTGATGACGGACTTTTTAGGCATCCGTCGACCGTCAGCCAGGACCATAAAACTGAGCTCACTGGCCAGGACCGACAATATGCCTCCAAAGAGGCACGTTACGTAGCGCTCAGTTGATAAATGCCACCCATAAACTAAAATGAAATGAAATTTATTTGCCAGAAGCATAGCTAGTGACACGACATGCAGAATAATTAGGCTACTTTTTACCTACACCATTCTCACAAACAGCAAAAAATTATAACTACCATATTATGTGTGTGCTGTTCTATTGTTCAGTCGCTATAAACTCATAACACCGTTTTTGCATGTCGTGATCAGACTAACAATTACTTAATAAGTATCACTATAGCCGTTGACACACAGATGGCGCTGTGTTCAACAATATTAAAATTCTTAGCTAGACACGAAACTACCACAAACTGCCGCCACGCGGTGGCAGACGGTAACACTTATGGCTGTCCAGTGTCCACCCCCGCGGGGGTGGTTAGCCCATAATCATTTACCGTTGGAGACGAAGTGACATGCCAAGAAGATCGCCGTCAATCGTCATCCATCTTAGTAATGTATTTTGAGACAGTCGCTTTCGACGAACCAAACAATAAGCGCTCCAATACCCTTTCAAGCTTCAAAAGTGTCATAATATTGACGAAGTTGCGATTATCTCGAATAGTGGTGTTACAAAAGTATTATCAGGTTGAGTTGAATGGCTCAGCAAACAGCAGACAATGCGACAATACGCAATTGAAGAGCAAACAACGAGTCATGTGCTACTGACTATTTATAGAAATATTTACACAAGTTTTGAACAAAAAAACCGCAGAGAGAGTCAGGATGTAATGAGAGTTGAAATTTCATTACAAAAAGTTAGGTCTTTTGGTGCATCAGCGTCAGGGAGGCAATCTTTGCGTGCATAGACAAAGATTGCCAACGAGACGCAGCAGTTGAAACTGTTATTAGAAACATTATTATTATTATACTATCACTGTCCCACTGCTGGGCAAAAGCTTTCCCCCACTCTTTCCATTCATCCCTATCCTGTGCAAGTGAGACCCAGTTGGCGTTGAATTTGGCGAACTCGTCCCTCCATCTCGTTCGCGGTCTGCCGCGACGTCGTCGGAACGTATCTGGGCACCAATCCGTGGTCCGTTTGGCTCACTGGCACCCACATGCGGCAAATATGGCCTGCCCAGTCCCATTTGAGCTAAGCAGCTTTCGTGGCTACATCGGCGATCTGTGTTCTGGAGCGCAGCTCGGTGTTGCAAACACGGTTGATCCGCTTTACTCCGAGTATGCTGTGCTCCATCGCACGTTGACATACCTTGAGCTTATACTATATTATAAAAAACATACAAAAAACATCGTCACGACTGTATCCGCAAGGCGCGGTAGACATTCTCTCAGATCTTACTTTATTATATTAGAAACTTATGTGTAATAATACAAATCTCATATTGCAATACAGGACTCTACAAGCAGGTTTATGATGCACTGTAAAAAGTTTTGAGATTTCTAGTAGAGCCAAAGCCATAGCTGAGCTTTGGTTTTTATGCGCATCTTAGCCCTCCCTCATTTAAATGGTTTAGTTTATTAGATTTATTTACGTATCTTAATCGCACGCAATTGAGTTGTTTGAACACGGCGATATCATTTAATGAGCGTTAAGTAATTTATAATGGAGGAAGTTAGAACTTCAACAAAGAAAAAATAGCTTGATGGTAAATAAAACATATTTGTTGATACTTATGGCTGTATTCTGTGCTAATGGTACCCACGTTTCCACTGCTGAGCTGAAAGGAGCGGAGCTGTGAAATTGAATATCTGAATTTTGAAAATGATCTTACTTAGATAGCTCTACTGATCCAGGTCACTGCTGAAGCATGCCCAAAACTGCAACCTAATTTGGTGATGATAATTTATTATTATTTAGTCATTCGTGCCACTGCAAGTTCATTGTCTGCTTTTCTTTGAATTTGTTCCCTTCTGTATGTGAATAATAAGACGATCTTGTAAGGGTTGCTGGGAGCCGTTGGGTGCAGGTTGCACAAGATCGATCGCTGTGGAAATCTATGGGGGAGGCCTATGTTCAGCAGTGGACGTAAAAAAGGCTGAGATGATGATGATGATGATGATGTATGTGAATTATTGTGAATTGTTTTGAAAGAAAGATACCTTTATTGTAAAACTATTTACTTAATATTAAAATTAAATAGGAGGTAGGTTTATTAAACTCTGAAAGTAATTTACAGTTACAGCAATTGATTAGGTATCGCGTCTAGTTTAAAATTCTTAGAAAATTTAAATAATGGAAAAGTAAGTACGTACTTATCTATCTATTTGAATATTCATATTATGGCAGTCAATACACGCTACTCGAAAATTTACCTAGGTAATAGGTACAGCGTCAGCAGGCAAATTGTGCCTTTACTCAACCAACGGGACGTTTAGATCTTGGGGACATTGTCTTGCTCAGCACCTAAACCATCATCTCATAGCACACTACACAGTATTCTAAGGCACCGAGTAGTACCGATAATTAGTAGTAGTAAGTAGGTACCTATTAGTTATTGAGGGTCGATGCACATTGAATTGGCAAGCGACTTTTTTTTTTTTTTTTTCGCGATAATTCGTTTTATAGCAGTGGGTGAAAGCCCGCCTGTGACGTAGAAGGTTGCGGGTTCGATCCCCGCCAAGTGATAAATGTTTGTATGATCTGCAAATATTTATATAACTGGGTGTTTCTATTTATAATATGTATGTATTTACTAACAAAAAAGTATATATAAGTAATATATCAGTTATACAGTTCCCATAGTACAAGTTTTGCTTAGTTTGGGGCTAGATGATGCTGTGTGAAATGTCCAGCATAATTTATTAATTTGTTCATTCATTTATTTATTTATAGCAAGCCATTATAAACCTTATGAAAAATAGTACAAGATATCGAAACGCTTGGATGATTAATACAAATTCTTAGAAAATCCTCAGAGATCTCCAATAAGGTCTGAGGAAGCTGTTCTTCAAGATATTGTCATGACTGTCTCATCATTATTATTGAATTGACAGCTGAAACCACAGAATTATCTTATTGACTGTAAACTCTATCTCGATCTAGGTAGAAGATTTATTCTTAGATGGGGGCCACTAGCTATTTCTGAACTGAGTTGATAATGTATTATTACAAGTTATTTATTTATTCAGATAACAAAAGTCCAATGCCATTCAGTATTCAGTTGCAATTGTTATTAAAAATTGTTAGGTACTTCCAGTAAGATCTTTCCGATCCGGCTCGAAGGACCATGTAAAAATGTAGGTTTATGGTGAATCAAACTCAATGAAACCTAACAAACAACATCAGCCTGAACAGAGTTCAGTCAACTGAAGATATTTTGAAAATTATTTTTATACTAGCTGCGCCCCGCGGTTTCACCCGCGTAAGTCCCGTTCCCGCGGGAATATCGGGATAAAAAGTAGCCTATGTGTTAATCCAGGGTATCACCTATCTACATACCAAATTTCAACCAAATCGGTCCAGCCGTTTTTGCGTGAAAGAGTAACAAACATCCATACATCCATACATCCATACTTACAAACTTTCGCCTTTATAATATTTATAGGATAGCATCGCTAAATCAATGTTGGTACGTTTATCTGGTGAATAATTGCAGTAGGTAAGTTTAATTGTTCAATGCGCAGAGAAAGGGCTGACTCACTCTACCTAGAATTCAAGAGTCTAGGGTTGCCCTAACTGGTCATCTTGAAAAAAAAAACTATTTATTAGATCACTAAAACTTAAAGCCTAAATAACTGAGGAGCTCATTACTAAAAAGATATAGGTAGATACTTAGACTAAGTAGTAGTTACACCGTGATTACTTCAGTTTTGGGATAAATTCAATTCAATTCAAAACGTTGATTGTATAAAAAGTAGTATAACGCGTTAATAATATTATTGACTGTTGTTTATATGCGTAATTAAGTTTAAGTTAAGAGTGTAGGTACTAATCTGATTATGTCTAACTTTATTTAATTCAATAATATTACAATGTACCTGCATTATATATATTAATTCTTCTGTCTGTGGCACAAAATAAAAGTTTCTTTCTTTCTTTCTAATTAAGGTATAATATTACTTATAACAACAATTTCGGCCAAAAAAGCTCTACATTACTCCGATACATCGAGTTATAATGTACTACATTATAACTCAATGCTCCGATAGGTCCTTTCAGCGTAAGCCAAAAATAAATAAATAGACTAAGTACCTGAAAGTGAGATCACTTTAAAAATATCATGTTATTCGCAAAGAAAAATAAGCTCCCTTTGACGCAGTCGAGTAAGCAGGCCTGCCGACCCTAAGGCGATGTTTACACCCAAGTCCTGCCAGGCACGTGCTCGGCTGCTCAATTCTTATCTCGCTTTCTACGTATCACTAGTTTCTCCTTGTCTGTTCAAACTTCAAGGTTTGCACATTCTGGACTCATAGGCTGAGGCTGTGTTTCGCATTGAATGTACAATGACCGTCACCAACTGGTGACACACCGTGACTCGTGCAAGGGGGTTACCAGTTGGTGACGCTGACCGTATCTTTACGTAACTTTGGCGCGCGCGCCGCGATTGATGCGCGGTAAAAAACCGACAGCCGACGGAACGGACCGCTCCGTGTTCGGGCGTTCCAACGAACACATTGGCGCGCGTTCCAAAATGGTATCCATTTCGCGCGCCAATGTTCGCTCTCTTGGAGCGCATAGTCGATACGCAGCTTAACTTTTCCGCTTATCTGTTACTCCTGCGCTTTGCTTGTACCCTGGTACTTGCACAATGGCTATGCGTTTCAACTGTTTACGAATGCAGTATTATCAAGCTCTTAGGCTTTGCTGTTACCCTGGTACTTTTAATAATGTAGCTATGTATTTACTGGGATAAATAAGAATAAATTTTGTTGAACATCATACAGCATCATCTGGGAATCGAACTCTCACTTGCTGCGTCACAGGCCATAAGATCCCTCGCAGACTACAGACTTTCTATCGGCCGAAAGTTGAGACAGCCTATACATATACGGCTAATGGATAGGCCTGGGTCTTGGGAGTGCCAATTTCTGTGTGTGGATCTCTGCCAAATAATGAAATAGAATAGAAATAGATTTTTTTTTATTTTGTGTCACAGACAGAAGAATTAATATACATAATGCAGGTACATTGTAATACATCCAATCGCTTGAGGACTGCAAATTATTACAGCAAGACCTTAATTCCATACTGACCTGGTGTGAGGAAAATCAGCTGTACCTCAACGTAGCCAAATGCCAAGTTATGAGTTTTACACGGTCTAATAACCCACTAAACAACAACTATACGCTGCAAAACCTGACAATCACTAAATGCAACACAGTTAAAGACCTAGGTATTTTATTTGATACAAAACTGACCTTTCACGAGCACATCAGATCACTTACAGTGGAATGTTTCAAACGTTTGGGCTTCGTAACCCGAAACTGCAGGGACTTTACTGAAGTCAATGCCATCAGACTGTTATACTCAGCCCTCGTACGCACAAAAATTGAGAACAGCTCCTGCGTTTGGAACCCCCACGAATCAACATATGCCCTTATGCTTGAAAAGGTGCAGAAACGATTCCTACGTTTCCTATACAAAAAGTTTCTAGGATACTATCCTTACATGTATCCAACTAAATATCTACTTGGTACACTAGGATACAACTCGCTTGAAACGCGCAGGCTCTCTAATCAGCTCATGTTTGTATGCCGCGTGTTGCGGGGAGTGATGGATTGCCCTGACGTACTCAAAGAAGCGAGCCGACTCAGCGTGCCCGAGCAGCTAGTCAGGTTTCGCCCTGGCAGAGTCCCACTATTCGCACCAACCCCCGCACGTACCATGGCCCGGCAACAATCTCCCATCTGCCGCGCTCAACACCACCTAAATGAGTTAGTGAAGTTGTACCCGCATATTGATGTTTTCGTTGACAACTACAATAAAATTGAACGGGTATCCTTTATATATTGTGAAAATTTAAATTAGGCTAATAATATCATTTAAGATCTCATGCTTCTGATAACTATACTTAAGTACCTTATTTCATTTAATTTCCTTTTCATTGTTTTTCTTTATGTAACCTTAGTGCTATTATGTAAATAGATATAACGAATTGGTGGTAACTGTAATGTTATATTTTATCTGTATGTAAATAAATAAATAAATAAATAAATAAATAAATAAATAAATTATTGAAAATTAAGTTAGACCCCAGATAATACATATAATACTAGGTTAGACATAATCTGATACTCTTACACTCTTAACTTAAATAACTATAAGTGACCGCAAAATAGTTCGTCACTCAGCAAAATGTTACGGCAGCCGAACCTACTGTAACGCTGGTCTTCCGTGACGCCAGTGTGCCAGCAGCGACTGTGATACCTACACAGCAAAATTGAAATAAAAAAATTATTTACCTAGGTACTTAATAGTAAAAAGTGTACAGTGATATTAAGTTAACAAGTTTATAAAATAAATTAAAATTAAACAAATATAAATTACTTCTAAATTAAATTCTAAATTTAAATTTCTAAGTTTCTAATGGACATGCCTCTGACTCTATTAAACATCTTCAAAGCATCTAGAATACCTACACAAAAGATCTGAGAGAACCTAGTTATAGGTGTGGCTTAGATCTTTTGTCTGAGTGTGGCGGCTGGCTGTAGCTCAAGTACCTACTACTACTCGTAAATGGATTGACGCTTATATTTCGTACACGGAGCGTCGCCAGTCGTTACTCCCCACTCGCTAAGTCCAGTCATGCAATATTTTTCGTTTAGTTAGAATACAAATTCTATCGTCTCGTAGTTCTCATATTAGTCTAGTACCACTCTTCCCTCTCCCCTCAGTATAGTCCGTTCGATGTAGGCACAGATGAAACAACCGTCTGTGGATGTCGGTGTCGGTCACTAATTACCACGGATCTGTGCTAATTACCTACGCTTTAGTCAGTCAAAGCGAGTTAATTCATAATTCAAATGTAATTAGCAGTTCTATGTCGAATCACAAGCATACAAAGAATTCGCATTCAAAAGATAGGTACCTACCTCTACTACCTTTGAAACAATATTTATTCTTGCCGTTACAAAAATACCAACACAGGCAAACGAAACAAATTACCTACTTATAGGATTTTTCATGGATTTGGACACACGCTGTAGAACTCAGTACCTAACCTACCTATCACGTGACTCTACCTAACCTATGTTAAAACCACAGACCTAATTTATTCGCTAATGTTACTGATCCAACTGCCTGCGTCTTACCGCGTTAAAAAAAAATATTCTTGGTGAAATCAGTTTTGTGCCTTTGACACATGTCGTCGAGTTTTTAGGTGAACTGAACATTAAGGCCGTCATTATTAAACATGGTGTAAAGTTGCGCCGGGTGTAACTTAGGAGTAACCATATTTTTTTTGGATCACCTCCTTTAGGTTCACACCTGATTGATTGGCGATTAAAACTGATGCTAGACAAAAATTACATTGGGTCACCGCAATCAAATTCAAGGTCTTTTCTTCTAAGTAAAGTAGCGTTATGTGATCAAGAGGTGACGGATGTTCTTGTCAATAGATCACTAAAATGCACCAGCTCGCCAATGGATCACACCCTATAAGTAATGAGACTCGTGTGCGAGTAAAATACAATGAAAACGTGTTAAAAATGACAGGTTTATCTGTTTTACAACGTCTAGGTAGGTATCATTGAATTTTCCGTCATATTAAGAGCACATGATCTAAGGAGATTATCTGAGTTATTTGATAATTTAAGGCAGAGTTCCCAAAATCTACCAACGTCAACTTTTTAAGACTAGCATTTTTGAATATCTACTCAACCCTCAAAGTGTTGGTGTAGTGGAATTTTCCTTGAATTTGAAGAATGCACTAGTTTTCCACAGTAACCAGACTCTATGGACATTACTTATAAACTTGAAATAAAGCATAACCTATGAATAACCATACTTTTTATTTTATGCATGACATAACTTTAAGTCAAGTTCTTGTCGTGTCTTGATGTTTCATTCATCAGATACACTTGGAGTAATAATAGGCCACTTTAATGGCTCTATCTGAGGCAGCATTGAGGTCCTCTCTTGTGCAGGTCTCAGGGCACAAGGGGCACACCAGTAGGTGCTGCATTGACTGAACTGCAGCACCACAGTCACACTGCGTTAAGCTTGGTTCCCTAAATCCCCATTCACACATGTGTATATATTTATATAAAGTCAAGTGGGATTATATATTTTACTGGTTTAACAATTTCGTTATTCGACGAGAAGACTCAAACTAGCATCTCTCGCGTCTCAATCGAGCACTCCACGCTAAAACGAGATCGTCAAAAAGTAAGGCCTGTCTCAGCGCCTGTGACCCTTGTGAGCCTTTTTTAGATAACGGCTCACTTACCAATTACAGACATTATATAACGTCGTGTAACATTTGAAAACACAGTTTAAGAGACAGGTAAATAAAGCAAAACGGATTCCTATCACGAATTTAATCTTTGTTTTGGACAAAGATGTGCGTGACACTATCAAACTCCCTCGTGCTTTTGCGATCTTCTTATCAATGTTAATGTTGATTTAATAAACGTATTGTTTGAAACTTTTATTGTTTGTTTATTACACTAAAAATACATTAAGCCATTAAGCTAGGCAGGCAACACGCATTTGAATCGTGTCGTTTGTCGGCTCTTGACTTTTTGACTGACTTGAAAATATTGGAGGCCTTTTCACGGGTTTCTCTTGGACTATCTGGAACACAATTTGACAAATTTCAACTACCTAGGTACCTAGATGTTTCACTTTGTTCGATTAGTAAGAAGGAAAAGAATAGAATCATCTAGCTCTATTCTTGATACAGCCACAATAGGTACGTTCACAGCGTCAGAGAGCAGACTCTACCTGAGAGGCTGAGACAGCTTGGGGCAAACGAGACATAGCGGAAGGGCTTGCCCAATAGTTTGCTAACTTTTTATACTTACAGGAAAAACATGTCCAATTTACATAACAGACCAAGTCGCGGGTTTTCCCCGATGTTATCCGTCACTATTAAGGATCTCGTTTAAGTGTCTAAGTGAGCGAATGTGCCTCAATTTTCCGCAATTAAAATGTCGAGGTCTCGTCTCGCACACCCGTAATGCAACAGTTCTTTGAAAGCAAGAGACGGAAGCCCATCTCATCTGACAAACTTGCGAAAAGAATTAAAAAAAAATCCGATCCAACGTTATCAATTGCACAGAATCCCGACTCGTAGCCAATACAATCAATTGAAATAAAAGTCATTAAATTTGAAGCAATGACACTTTTGAAAGACGTCTTCAAACCGAATGCAGTTCATATCAGTCGACTATAGTATGAATCGGCTTGCTCTAACTATTACCTACCTACTTGCTGTGATCAAATCATATTAATGACAAAACTTTCTGGCGAAATAGTAGGTAAGAATGTGACCTGCACGCCACTTACAATAATCACATTGTTTGTTTGCATTGAAACGTGCTTCAAATTGTTGTAATTTACCGTTTGATAGTTTATCATAGACATGCTTTGTTTTTCCGAGAACGTTCACCTACAAAGAACCCTGATTTACAGACAAATATCAAAATAAATTGAAGAAACAACTTTACTATGTATTTGTTTATTTACCTATTGGAAATATTGAAATAAAATAAATAACTATTGAATAAGAGAATCCTATCTCTATTATAGAAAAACCTATTGGTTTTCCACTTTTAAGATGTCGCCATCGCTATTTTGAACCAAATAATAGACAGATTAATCAAAAACGTACAGTTATTATACCTAAGAGCTACGATGCTTTGGGATGTCGTAATTAGGAGATTTTTGGTAACATTCCGAAGCAAAAAAATTCGCGCTGACCAAACAATCAACATAGAATGATTTAGATATTTCATTGCGTGTCTACTTAGCTAATAAAAAATCCTAGAGGTATTATTTTCAGTAAAATTTGTTATTTTTTACCTGACCCACTAAGCATGTATTCAGTTAGATAGATAGATAGATAGAAAATACTATAATGCACACCACATAATAAAAATAAACAAAAATGGAAAACTAAACAAAAAAACACAATGACATACAATAGTTAGTACTTACTATGAGCTAGGTTTTCCTAGTACTTCTTTTCCTTCGCAACCATGAGAGGAGGGCATCACGGTTTGGGCACTTGCTTCTCTCAAGCGATCAATGATCGTAGGTTTAGGTGCTGAACAAGCCTATTCCATGTCAAACAATGTCCCAGGCACTCACTAGCGTCCCTTTAATTAAGTGTAACAAGGCCTCCTAGCGCTGAATAAATCATAGGCAGGTTGTAAGTATTGTCTTTTGTCCTGAGTTTCTTCATGGATGAAGACAGGACGAAAGGCACACGGGCTAGATATCTAGATCCAAGGTTCTGATGTCTTACAGTTTTGCATATAATTGATAGAACAATAAGTCGTTTCCGTCGACGAAGGATTTTATTAATTACGGTGTTTGATTGGTGCTTGTAAAGTATGCTGTGTTTTTTGTCATTTGACTGTGGAGGCTAGCTGTCGGTTTTGATAGATCGTCGTTTATCTACCTATCTATTAGGTACCTATTTGTTATTAAAATGAATTCCAAAAACTGCACCCAAGCGGAACTTGAACCTGCCAAATAGTAGGTAGGTATACCTAATTATTAATTGATTATGACACATCAGGGTTTTACCGTCAGCAAAAAAAACCGGTTCGGAAAAATCGTAGGTATACCTGACCTAAGTTTTATTAGGCTTTGTTGGTACCACAACACCCACCACAACCTACCTAGGTACATACCATGCGTGAAGCGGCAAAATGATAAAATTAAATAATCAATGACTCAACCAGCCATGAAAACAAATAGTCATGTGACTGCAGTCACCACGTGCTCATAAACGGTTTAGTTTGTGGTATCTTGGCAAATACGACAACCACTTTTACTTTAGTAACAAAGATTAGACTAAATAAGTAGGTACTTAGTGGCTTTGTGATAAATATTTAAATGTAGAGCCATTGACTCGAAAATAAGACTTGCCTAAAGCGGCTGTTACACAAGGAGAGTTTCTCGCATGCGAGCGGCGACTTCTTCTAGGCAATAATATGGTCGCCTAGTGTAAACAAATGCTTCGAGGCTTGCCTCTCGAATACTCTCGCTATCTACTAAAAGTAGTCTTTTTTACGAGTTTCTGTCAAAATGTAAACAACCGCAGGCGAGACTCCAATGGCGAGTTTTGACGAGGGATAATCGCACACGATTTTTCACCGCTCGCGTAAATAAATACTCCTATCATTTACGGATTATTTCATTTATTACCTACCTACCTGCCTGCCGTAGGCAGCGAGAACTAATACCTTTACTAATGCCCTCCATCCAATACAGACCAACAAAATCACGCTTCTTTCTCGTAGGTGAAGGGAGAGACCACGGACGTCCACTTAATATGATCGTTGGCACTTTTGCCTCAATATGCCTAGTTCAGGCTCCTATATTATATCTACCTATGTGTATGTAAAAAGACCTTGAACGTGTAAAATTTTTTGTGTAATCAAGTTTATGAATAAATTCTTTATTTATTTATTTAATATTTTTAATACTTATTCGCATTTACTGAACTTATTTAAATTCAATGTCAAAGTCAAAAAGCATTTATTCAGTAGGACCGCTGGGATTCGTTTTAGCTTAATCAGATCCACCACGACCTATGATGGTGGGCAAGCCATCTCCAACAATGTCCTACCGACACTACAGCGTCCTGTTGAGTGTAGGCATAGGCTACCTCCTAAATCATCGAGTTTTTATATATGCCTGAGTTTTTAATAAAAAAATGTAAGTTCGTATGAGTCAGTGGCCAACTCTGGTGACGGAGTTTTTAGCCTTAAGGCCTCCGTCATGGCTTAACGACTTAAATAGCCGGGACCGACAATTTAACGTGCCCTCCGAAGCACGGAAGCGCTCAGATGAAAATGCCACTGGCGGTCACCCATCCACTTATAGACCGTTTCGAACGTTGCTTAACTTCGACGATCTATCAAGAACGACTAAGCAAGCACGGCCACGAATTATTGACCTCGAAGGACAAGAATGAACAGTTTAGAACAAATACCGCGATACGATAATGTTACAACACTTGACAATGCAGAAAATAGCGCGTGGCTTCCGAGTATTGTTTCACAGCTGCGGAAACCTTTGCGCAATCTATTATTATCTATCCTAATACGTATTATAAATTCTAGTTTGTCTATACTTACCTATGTTTCGATAAAAGAACCGTTTGGAATATTGAACATTACAGGAAACCGCGTCTGGCAACTTCTGATCATGTTTGTTTTTGGGAGCAACCTATAAGTATCAAACAATTGTTAACGATCTATTATTAGTTCAACTGATCCAGGTCATACACTGCTAATTAGGTACTTTATCAAGTTAGAGTAAGAAAGGAGTGAGTGTTGATGACGGCTGATAGAGGACAATGGAAGAAAACATGTTGTGCCGACCCCACATTAATGTGAGACAAAACAGGGCAGGGATGATAATGATCACACTATCTCTCACAATGTTTAATCCTTAGCGTCGATTGCCCAATAGCTCAGTTGTAGAACGTGCAAAGGGCAACTTTTGGCATGCGTTCTAAGTTCTAAACTCAAAAATTCAAAAATATTTATTTGGAACAAAAACACATGCGAGTAAAAACAGTTTTATAAGGCTTCATAATTTGGAGAGATTGATTCTAAAGACTTTTTAGTAACTTATTGTTAGTAGTGAACACAATTTTTTATGAAGAAGCGTTCACTGCGCAGGATGGCTAACTTCACGAATGTTTAGATCAGTCACAAATGCTTAGTTGGGCGAAGTGTAGGTATCTTTGTATCACGATTCATAGAAAAACGTTTAGCCGTTGAAATTGTATATTTATGAGCACGTGCTTGTATCCGGTAAGTTTCCAGATCTAAACTACAACAATTGAATATTACTTGAGTTCCACGGTGCTACCCGCGATCCTTCGGAAATAGGTACTAAATGCATACATACATACATATAGTCACGCCTCTTTCCCAAAGGGGTAGGCAGAGACCACGGATCTACAGTCGCTACGATCCTGACACACAACTTTCGCCTCATTCACTCCCATTACATTCTTCATACATGCTCGTCGGTTTAGGGTACTTTTGACCTGGCCCTTCTCCAAAATGTCGCTAATTTGATCCAAGAAGGTTCGCCTAGGCCTTCCCCTTCCAGCTGTCCTATGCACACTCGCCTCATACACTAAATAATAAATAAATAATGCTGGACCTTTCACACAGCATCATCTAGCGCCAAACTAAGCAAAGCTTGTACTATGTACTAAGTAGGTACTTACTTTACCTTTTCGGGATAAAGAAGAACCAATCACAGCCCAATCCAACCTACCTATAACCTAGTACCTACCTCCATAACCTAACAAAAAAATAATTCCAAACCTTTTTTACCTACTGTTTTAGCATTTAGCAAGCGCTCGAGGTCGTGCTTGCTTAGTCGTTCGTAATAGATCGTCGAAGTTAAGCAACGTTCAAAACGGTCTGTAAGTGGATGGGTGACCGCCAGTGGCATTTTCATCTGAGCGCTTCCGTGATTCGAAAGGGCACGTTATTTCCGTCCCGGCTATTTAAGTCGTTAAGCCATGACGCAGGCCTTAAGGCGGCCTAAAAACTCCGTCACCAGAGTTGGCCACTGACTCATATTAACTTGCTTTTTAGCATTTAGCACGGAGACACAAACATTCAAATACCTACGTACCGAGTTTCCCTGTCTATCTGATAGGTTACTGTCTACCTTGTTAGATAAACGTAGGTTATCTAAGAAGTTAGACAAGTAACCTTACTCTATTCTAGACGATCGTATTATCAAGACGTATGCAAAATGTTGACGGCTCTGCCCACACGTTATCTATGTCGCAGGCAGATCGGTGAATTAGCCATTTCATGAAATGCCTAGGCAGATCGATTATACGACCCGCCAATCGCCATGCGCCCTATCGTTCGTTTGACGTTTTGGCTAGCGTTCTTGCGTTTTCTAGCGTTAATAATAATGGACATTTCGCACAGCATCATCTAGCCCCAAACTAAGCATAGCTTGTATTATGGGAACCAGATAACTGATATACTACTTATATAATTTTTGTTTGTAAATACATACTTATTATACATAGAAACACCCAGACCCGAAATAAATATTTGCAGATCATACAAACATAATATTTCATTTCTGGCGCTACCGTGGAACGCTCGCTTTGTTCGCTCGCCTGGCGCGTATTTTTTTATTTTCATCGTTATGCCTAGCCATATCATGACATGGCTAATTCATCGATCTGCCTGCGACATCTACATAAATACCGAAAACAAGGACAAAGCAGGTGAAAAACATTTTCGAAACGTGTTCTATGACGTCAAAGTAATTATTTAGGTATGCAAAAGCTTCTGATCTTTATATATGTAGCTAGAGAAAGTTCAGACTCTATTGTCCTCATAAAATATGCTTATTTACGTCAATAACCAATCAATTCAATTGAATCAAGCATGAAAATTGAGCGAAAAAAGTTGAGTGCTAGTTTTATGACGTAGGAAGTAATTCCTTTAATAATAAATAAATGACAATTATTAAATAATAAATAAATGACATTTATTTCAGACACAAGTTAATAAAACTAGCACTACATAATGAAGTATTAGTATCTAGTTAATAAGAAGTAATATAATGTAATTTAAATATTATTACCGTTTTGATATAAGTTTTATTGCAATTTGAAGCACAAAGGTATACCTTAGTAATATACGTTTATGTATTTCCCACAAAGTAATGACCGTAGTTAGGTATATCTTCGTAATCTAGTCACAGGGAGTCCTGCGTCATACCTACTAAGATAAGGAACCGGTTTGAATCTCATAAATTTTATTAGGCAGGTTTCACGTATTGCATATCCATTGCGAACCGGTATAAACTGGTTTTTGCAAAAAAGTCGAGGATAAACCGTAGCAACCGAGTAGGTAGAGTCTGCGATGTCAGTTCGTGAATCTTTTTTATAATGCTTTGTGTGAAAATTTTATATTTTTTTACAAATACCTAGCAGTTTTTCAATGCAATGCAAAAGCATCAAATAGGTCTATCTTGTTTAAAGACTTTAAAAGGCAATAAATAGCCTGTAGAGTCAGTGTTTTTTTTATGTTTAAGTCTGCCAAAGCTGTGTTTTAAGTATGTAGTTTTTGTTTAATGTTGTTTGTGTCTAATATAATCTAATATATTATATTATATCATAAAGAGGAAAGATTTGTTTGTTTGTATGTTTTTTGTTTGTTTGTTTGAAATGAATAGGCTCCGTAACTACGAGACCGATTTGAAACCGGTCGATTTGATATTTTATACCGGGGAAGTGAAGTTTTCGCGAGGGATCGCGGGTAACACCGCGGCGGACAGCTAGTGTCTAATAAAGATCTTTTAAAAACAAAACAAGCCTACGATCTTCGAGGATTAGAAGATCAAAGTCAGAGTATTTATTTGATTACATGTGTGTGTACTCAAACATATAGGTGAACTTAGTAGCTAACACAATGAGTCCTGCAAGGACATCGCAAAATTTAATGAGTAAAATTTCCAAGAACATCAAATGTTCATGTAAGTTGAAGTGGCAGTGGGCTGGCTATATCTGCCGAAGATCCGATAACCGCTGGGTAAACGAGTTCTTGAGTGGAGACCGCGACTCGGCAAACGTAGTGTAGGACGCCCTCCGGCCAGGTGGAGTGACGACCTGCGAAAGGCTCATGGCAGAAGCTGGATGCGTCGAGCCGAGGACAGGGCGCAATGGCGCTCATTAGGGGAGGCCTATGTACTGCAGTGGACTGCTATAGGCTGATGATGATGATGATGAAATGTTCATGAAATTTTGTTGTTGACCGTACCGTGCGCTTGTTCTAAAGAACTAGCGCTTGATCATCTATTAAACCGATCACATGCGCGAAAACGTTTGTATGTATGTAGGTATCGTTTACAATTTTTTTTGTATTGATAAAAACTTCACGTGTTATCAGCTTACTGCTGTTATATTTGTTTTTTTTTTGCATATGTTAAGTAGGTATTTTAAGTACTACCGTGTTAATTGTGCCAACTTTCAAAAAATTACATCAATTAGAGGTTAATCTCCGAAACTTTTTATCGAAAATTCAAAAATACTTGATGTACCTACTTGCTGGTAAGTACATGTGGTAATTGTGTGTGTTTTATATGATACTAAAGTGACTTTAATTTATTTTAATTCTGATTTATTTAAGCAATGTTATGATTATTTTTCTATCTGTTCTCTTTAATTAATGTAATTGGGTCTTCCGTGTTAATTAAAGTAAATAAATAAAAATAAAATAATATAAATAAATATATATAAAATCATAAATACTGACATACTTACCTAAAAAGATAAGGATATGTAATGCAATACAGATACCTACCGCAAAACATTTTTGCGAAGCCAACGTAATAATTCGTAAGAGGGTAGCCTTGACCGATTTGTGGGCGAATAAGGAGTTTATCTCGCTCCTTCAAACAGGTTTCAGCGAAATGCTCAAGGTCCTAGTTGTACCCTTTTCCGACACATTTGACAATTTTTATTGTCCTTATCACATGCACACGGAATTTAGAAGCTTTTTTGGAAGGTATTGGGCAAAGATTAATTAAAATTAATTATTTATTGGAGCGAAACAAGCCGGCAATGTTGTCCATTACCTACAGCTTTTGGTTGGCGTTGAATATAGCTTTCATCGCAAAAATTTCGTGTCTAAAACAAAAACGGACAAAAAATATTATCATGCAAAACTCAAGCGAAATCAAAAAAATATGGCATTTTCTTTTCAAGGGTACCTACTATTAGCTAGATAAAGCTCTCGTTGTAGTTCCAAAATAAGACTTCTAAGACCCCTCACAGACTGCAGACTTTCTATCGGCCGATAGTTGAGACGGAATATACTTCGGCTCGAAATGAGTATGGAGAAGTAGTCTCTCTAAGTCTGTAGTCTGCGAGGGGTCTAAAATCCGTGGGTCTAAAGCTTACCTGTTACATAGAATTGCATTGAATCCTGCGGACATTTGTTTTTGAACCTTGGTATTTCCATTGATGTCGATTCTCTTTTATTTATATAAATGGCTTCAGTAGCTCATCAATCATGAGGAAAACGTATGCAAGGTAGACCAGCAAGCCCACAGACAACATGAAAGGAAATGCTAATCAATTCCGGCATGCAAGGAGACGAGGAATTCGGAAAGAGTGAAGGCTTTTGACATATAGGGACACGGTAGGGGTCGTTTACAGACTTCTGGACAGAATAAACCTAATCAAATGAGATGGACGGAAGAAGGAAGCGCTGAACAGACCCCCAAAAAGACCACCATCAGACGAATGGCGCAGGATTGTGAAGCGAACCCCTGCTCCCGACCTGACGACCGCGACCACTCTGTCAAGAGTGCAACGACTGAGAAGAAGAAACCTTATGAATAGATTTCAATCTACCAGGTACCTACCTATACCTACACTATTTTTGATTGTCTTTCAACCTGAATTCTAGAACTATATTTTATTTTAATTAGGTAGGTAGATACATACATGCGAAAGTGACGAAGCCGGAAGTGAGGTTCACAGAAAGGTCATCCTTAAAAAACTTATTGAAATCTAGGTAGGTAAACAATAAACAAAAATTATCTAAACAATACAGTTGGAGCAGCCGCTGGCTTTTTCACTGTCTTGGAAAATTTATATGCGTATTAAATTAACGCGCATATCAATTTCAACGCAAATCCCTTGTTCGCCTCCCACATATCCCCATACAATATATGATTGGCACCCGTATAATAAAATATACGATTGTAAGTACTAAACTGCTATTTAAGTGTTGCAAAAACATTACCTATTTTGCAAAAAATGTCTTTCACAAAGGACTATAAATTAGAACACCATGTCTTGGCAACCTCATAGCTACAAAGCTAGCGACTTTATCTACTCGTGATTTCTACTTATTTCATCAGACGACTTGATTTGCTTTTCCGTTATGCCAACCTATGGGAACAGTCAATGTGAAAAAAACAATGGAACTCCGGGAGTGCCGACAGAAGTGAAAAGATGAACAAGGTGTCGGTAATGGTTCTACCGTTACCGACACGTAAGTAACTTACAAAAATTCCAAAAGTCAAATCAAATCAAAATCGTTTATTTCGTTAACTTAATCTATACGATGACATAAATGCTTTAGAAACCCCCTTTTAAGTAAATATATACCTGTGTTAGGGGGTTCCGCTCTTCTCAAAAGTGTATGGCCTCTGTGGGATACGTTCCAGCCGCATGCTGCATCCGAAGCCGAGCTATGAACCGATAGGCCACCGTCGTCGCGTAGGCGTTGAGGTCGAAATAGCAAATACTTAGGTATATACAGAGGTGTCGGTAACGGTAACAGTTACAGTGTCGCGAGTTCAATGGTTTTTTCCCATTTCAAAAATGCCTAACGCGCCTAAATAAGATTTCACAAAAAAAAACATGTTATCCACGGTACCTTTTAGATAGGCTAATGCTGGGGCTTCCGGCGTCCTGAAACGTCATCAGTTGTTGATCACTATAACCCCTATAACTAAGTACGAGTAGGTAGGTATACGAACTTTACTAAGTAATAAGTTGATGTCAATTCCAAATTAAAAATCAATCAGCAGTTTTTTAAAGTAACAAACACATAGTCTCACAAACTTTCACACTCCTATATTATTGTGAAAAGTAGGTAGGTTATGTTGTATGACCTTGTATGTCCTTTCAATGTTTTTGGGCTTTGGGCCAAATTACTTCACAAAAGATTAACTTTCCTCAAAAACTGAGATCAACCAATAACGACCGCCATTATTAAATTTTATATGCCACATTGCGAGCCTATTCAGTCAACCTCTGTAGCGCAGTGGGCGAAGGTCCGCTTGCGACGCAAAAGGTTGCGGGTGCGATCCCCGCTGCAGTACAATTTTTTGTATGATCTACAGATATTTTTCTCGGGTCTGGGTGTTTACTATGTATGATATGTATGTATTTACAATCAAATAGTACTTACTTCAGTATCAGTATCACTAGATGGCGCTGAGATCACAGATAAGCGAATTCCCATACAAATGTCGCTAAATGTATAGAACAAGTTTCAAGCACAACTAACCTGAACTATTCAACTTCAACCGTTGGCCGTAAGGCCAGCCACGTAAGTCGGCCAGATGGGCCGACCTCATAAAAAGGTAAAATTATCTAAGCATAGTTTTCAATTGACCTCTATGTCAACAAAAAGGAACATTTTTGATAATCGGTCATAATAAGAACTTCAGATCTAAATCAAATCAAATCAAATCAATTTATTTGCAGGAACATATGTGCTTAGGAATATCTAACCGTAAGTATCTCTACCAACGGCTTGATATTTGCAGAAACTCTACAAAATATCAGAGAAACTGCCTATCGATTTATGACTGTCATATAACAAGGTTCTTGCGAAAAAAAACTAATTCTGAACCTGATTTGGAGATTTCAAAATTATAGCCTCCATATCGGAAAAAGATTAATTTGTATCTTAGTCATCGTAATATTTCCCAAGTGTCTATGTTTTTCCTTGTTTCGCTATGTTGAGGAAAATTATATTTCGTTAGAGAATAAGGGTGAGGCTAAACGAGTGTATTAAGGATCATTTGCATGATATCTACCGCCAAATATATTTTGAACGTGCCTTTGACTACCCTCAGACTTTGGATACAAACACTATGAGAGTGAATAAAAATGTTTCATATTATGAATATGAATTTTGTGGATCGAAAATTGTTAATTGAAAATAGTAGTTAGATACTTACGCTGCCTATACATACATTATTACTACCTCGTTACTTTATACATTCAAATTAGATGTTGGTAAAAAACTAAGTACATTATGTACTTATTATACAGGTCAATAGCCTCTATATAAAAACTGTTTAAACAACTTTCATGTTCACAAAAAATTAACACTGTTCTCGCTAGAACAGCTTAGCTAATTAGCCGTTAGTAAATTGACAAGAAGGTACTAAGAGTCAGCAACGAACACGGTTCGGGCCAAGCCTTCGTAAATGAAACACTGATCTTAAAATTTAAGACACGGGGTCACGACTGTATCCCCAAGGCGTGGTAGACATTCTCACAGATCTTTTATATTCCAGATCCTTTGAAGATGTCTAAGGGGGTAGTCAGAGGCATGTCCAAATACATATTTGATACATGCCAACATCTTGCAGAAGTTAGTATTCCATACGTGACAGGTTGCAAGCCCATCACCGCTTATAAGAATACTAACTGGTTTCCTCACGATGTTTCCTTCACCGGTCAGAGCTCGTGTTAAAGCGCATATAAACACGAATCGCAAAATCAAATGATGCACGGCCGGGATGTGATCCCACGACATTTGGATTGAAAGTCTAGGTACAACCCCATTCGGGTATTGGCCGAATGGGGTTAAAAAAGATCAGTCAAAAATCTAAGATTATTTCTGGGTAGGTTTCTGGTATAAGTAACTACCCATGTACACTTTCTTAATGTTGTAATTATTATTTTGGTAAATAAACTATTTTGTACTTTTTTGTATTTTGTATGTCAATGGCAAAGCAAGTGTATGAGGCGAGTGTGCATGGGACAGCTGGAAGGGGAAGGCCTAGGCGAACCTTCTTGGATCAAATTGGCGACATTTTGGAGAGGGGTCAGGTCAAAAATACCCTAAACCAACGAGCATGTATGAAGAATGTAATGAGAGTGAATGAGGCGAAAGTTGTGTGTCAGGATCGTAGCGACTGGAGATCCGTGGTCTCTGCCTACCCCTTTGGGAAAGAGGCGTGACTTTATGTATGTATGTCAATGGCCTAAATCGGGCTGTGGATGATGATGACGAAGACTTTTGTAATGTGTTCCGTTGAGCCCATAAGCTTAGCTGTCAGAGCGTTGCCACGGATATCGGATGGGTCAAATCCAACATGGGTGCAATTATTGGAATGTATTTATAAAATCTCACTGATCTTAACACTAGATTCCCATCTAAGTAACGAAGAAACTGAGACTAGTAATGTCTTTTACCACCTTAGCCATTAAAATATTGCTCACTCCTTACTTTATGGGTAATTTCCACAAGAGCAAGTCTACGTCGACAATTCCCCAACCGCAAAAAAAACTGGTCATGTTGACGTAGCAACCTTGAAACCGCTGGAAAGATACCAAACTGGATCACGACCGTATTCCCAAAGCACGGTAGATATTCTTTCAGATTTTACTTTGTAATCGGTACCTCATTCCTGAAGATCGTGATCACCATGTGTCGCTCTGCAAGTGTATGCGGCTTGTCTCCAGCGGCTCCGGTTTGAAGCTATCTGTACCACACGGTAGAACGACGTCTCCTGTAGTTGGTCAGCCCATCTGTTCGGGACCGTTTTCCCTCCACGTGGCCAACGAAGACCAACTTTTCTAAATATCGGCTCCACGTGACAATGTGACTGAAATACGATAGTATGCGGATATCAAGGACGGCGGATGCGGACTCAAGATCCTTTTCACACAAGATAAGATTTTGAATATTTTGGCACAAGCTTAGGGAGGCCAATACCAAGCTGTCGATGATGGTGAAGGTATTTTCACATCCCGTCAGTTTGGCCGAAGCTTAAGGGCCTTACGCCAAAATTTTGTAAGCGGGACAGCGAGTGTGATTTGTTCGGCGTGTGAGGAGTACAGAGCTATGGATGCGCAGCCTTATTTACGGAGCTAAAACACTTTTTAGCTAATTAAAAGAACAAAAACAAAAAAAGATCAAAATTCGGAACAACGGGACCACGTAGTGTACTAAGCTGAGTTTAGATACAAAGTTTTACTAGTCTAGCTAAAGTATTTATTGAGTACTTTGTTTGTGATTATTTTCTATCGAGAAAATATTTAGTAATCGTGTTTTCACTACAATGGAGCAACAGTTTATATCCTCAACTATAATATATATTTTTTTCAATAATATTGGTTCAATACTTTTATAGATATGATCCAGAGTCGAAGCAGTTTTGAGGTAGTACGCGCCCTTAATTGTGTCATGGCTACGACCTTCGGAATGTCGTGACATTGAGGTAGCTTTCGGCGTAGATTCGTTATGTTTACAAAACGATGACTATTATCATCGTGTTGGTGTAGGTCCATTAGTTATCTACTGCTGTAATATTTGATGCAAGTTTCCCAGGCATAAAATTAACTTAAAAGCATAAATTTTCTCATGAACTTATGTCGCAGACTATAGTACCTAGTAAATGAATTAGTATTTCCTTCTCTTGATATATTTTTCCGAGCCAAAAAAGAACAAAGAAAGGGATTTGATCTTGTTTTTTTCTTTTCTTTTGAAACTAATCGTGTTGATGTGGGTTCAATATTAGTATGGTGTAGGTACTTTTTCAGGTTATCCCTACAACTAGCTAAATGACTGCGTAGAGCCTAGACTCTAGGTCTATTTTCTTTAATGGTGCCCCACAAACTTTCAGTCAAAGCTCACGCGTCGTAAAATCGATTTACACCTCATTCATCTAAATCTGTTGAGTAAATAATACATAGACTGATACTAGCGATAACCTACATAACCCATCTTTTTGGCTGTAGTCGGTAAAGGATGCTCAAGGTACTATTGAAGCTCAATCATGGACAGTTTAAATGAACGGACCCATCTGACAGTTCAAGGCTGCTCCACTTAATTCCCACTAACAATGCACCTCCCCCCACCCCGTTATCGAACATGCACCCCCTCCCCTTCGCTCCCTGAGACCCGATCCCCTAGATGCCCTAGTTTTAGCTGAAATTGGAACAACTTTCACCTTATTGGGGTGTACGAACTTAAAACCTAGACTGGGTTATTGTGTTAGTAATATTAGTTCTTTCTACCTCAGTTGTGTTTAATAATTTTGTGTCAACCACAGACCCAAAAAGGTTTTCGCTACGCTCAAGTATATGCATACAACAGTTTTTGATCATAAAAAACAGTTTAATTTTTGTCTGCCTGGTTATCTGCTAATCTCCGAATCATTGGAACCGATTTTAACGGAATCTAATACGGGGTAACCATATAAGCAAAGCCTTCGGCGGCAGCCAGTTGAATTAATACACAAAGGTACTTACCTATTACTTCAATTAATTAATTGAAGCACTGCAAAGCTTTTATCAATAACTGAAGCATTTATGTCTTGAAATGTAAACAAATCGTACTCCAATCAATATAACTAGTATTATTTTGGTCTACGTCGTACCATTCTGTGTTTGTCTACTGGGAGGTGGGAGGTGTATTTTGATCAAAGAGATACGGCTTCGAGACTGAACTGCGAAGATCAATGTGCATTGAGCCTTAGTCCTCTTTGGTGATCAAAGTTAAAGAGCATTTATTCAGTGCTTAAAAACTAGGTGACTCTACTCCCCTTACAAACATAGACTGCAAAAAGCAAAAATCATAACCCTTCCTGTTCGCTGTAGCCGGGTAAAATTGCGAACAATACCTATACTCGTAGATGTCGATAATAAGTCAGACTGCATAAGAACATGACAATGTGTATCGATTGGAAGAATGTCTATTACTTAAGCACGTGTTTTCGCGCCTCCATGAGCTAGGGTTGTCTCAAGTGCTTTTGAATTAAAAAAAAGGAAATAAGCGAGTCACAGACTAGCAGAGAGTCCCTTTGAAGTGGCTCATGGTCTTGAAGTAAAAACCAAATGAATTCAGTATTCTATAACAAGGTCAAGGTCAATAGTGGCTATGTAATAAATAAATAATGCTGGACTTATCACACAGCATCATCTAGCCCCAAAGTAAGCAGAGCCTTAGGGTACTAAGATGACCGATATAGGTACTACTTATATAGGTACTTTTGGTTTGTAAATACATACATATTATACATAGAAACATCCAGACCCGAGGCAAATATTTGTTGAGCATACAAACATTGGTCCCGCCGGCCGTGCGGATCGAACCCGCAACCTTTTGCGTCGCAGGCGAGCAACTGCGCTACAAAGGTCGTGAATTTGTTGTGTAGGACAGTCGAAATCTGTACACGACGGGATAGTTTGCAATCTAAAGTCCAAAGACTTGATGAGTCCCTTTGAAACGTCTAGCAGCTAGGCCTAACTATGACCAATAGTGGCTAGTGTTATGTAGCATGTAACAATGGTGTGATGAATAAATTCTGTATTTCTGTAGGACAGTCGAAATATGTACACGACGGCGATGCTTCAGACATTTTGGGTCACCCGCTCTTCGTTGTTATTCTAAAGTGTCAACTGGTTTTTCCGTCTTTGGGGGAAAGGTGAAATTCCCCCAATTAATAGCAAATAGAGAGATCTCACCTCACCAGGCCGACCCCACTGGTCCACTTACCTGGCTGGCCTTTCGGCCGACAGTTGATGCCGGATAGTTCTATATAGGCTAATTGCCGAGAGTAATGTTACTTGCACGATTCAGGTATGTATGCGATGTATAAATCGCGTACTCTTATGTATGGGATTTTACTTAGCTTTTTTTACAAGCTCTGAAGTAGGTACTCCTTATAGTTTGTGGCGATATCGGATAGAGGTCGCTACACCATCAAACGATGATCACTAAGGTCCATCCGTTGGCTTGCTAATATTAATATGTCTTTTGACAACCCTACTCGGAGCTAAATTGGGAATCATTTATTTAAATGATCGTCATGTGATCGATGTCCACGCAGTAGGCACAACTGTAGGCACTGTTCAAAAGAACCACTGATATTGATTCGTTCTATTTGCGTTGCCGTTGAGTCTCATCCTGAATGCTACTTGATCAATTAAACTGTTACATAACTTATTGATATATCAAAACAAGTAAATACTCTTTGGATAGATCAACAAGTCATTTTTCCAGAGGAAAAGGCCTGATGCTGTTTCCATTTTTGCAAGGAGTCTTATCTAAATAATACTAAGACCCCTCGCAGATTACAGACTTTCTATCGACCGATAGTTGAGACGGGCTATACTTCTCCATACTAATTACGAGCCGAAGTATATTCCGTCTCAACTATCGGCCGATAGAAAGTTTGTAGACTGCGAGGGGTCTAAAACGTTTACAAAACTTTTGAGTGAAATATTACTTATGAAATCAGCTATATATAGCTATACAAGACTTATGGAATCAGCTGTCGCCAGAGGTATCCAGACCGATACGACTTAGGCGCCTTCAAGAAAAGAGCCTATTCCTACCTCAAAGGCGCGCAACGCATCTGCAGTGTCTCTTGATGCTGCAGTTGTCTGTGGGCGGTGACAATCACTTACCATCAGGTGTGCCACTTGATCGTTTGCCCCCTCTTCCATAAAAAAGCATACAAAATCTTGATTTAAATCTGTTAATGTCTGTAATATAAAAAATAGTATTGAATTTCAAGTTTCCTTATCATTTTATAAATAAAAGCTTTTCTGGTATGATCGTTAAAAGTTTTATTAATTGAACCACTTCCCCCCTTCCTCGAAGCAGTCGTCCTTCGGTTTTCTAAGAAATCATTTCATTCTGGAACGTTCTACGAATTTTGTTGAACGATATCTGTTCTGTATTCAACGTTACTAGTCTCCTTGAACTTTGTACGCAAGTATAACAAAATAAAATGTTAAATTCATAGCTATTTATCCAAATTTTTAGTTTTGATCATAGTTTTGAAATGAAATGAAAAAAGCTTTGTTGCATCACAATGTAGGTAGGTTAGTACCTAAAGTAATGTTAATATCCGGTACCTGATTGCAATTGGCGGTCTTATTGCTAGATCGCGATTTCTTCTACTGGGACCCACTGACGACACAGTTGTTATTATTATACCTATACTTAGCTTTACTTGAGGAAACTATCATAAAAACATGACAGAAATAGGAATTTTTTAATGGAACTCATCAGTGAAATCTTTCAAGTAAGGAAAGTAGGAAAGAACTACATGATCCTTTGGGAAAGTATATACCTAAGTAAGTAGGTACTTAGAAGTTAGAAGGTCCAGTGATTCATTATTTTAAAGCAAACGTCAGCGAATTCACCCACGCCACAACCACAGAATACAAGCCATAGGATCAATGACGTCACAGATGCAGGTTACAAACGTCACACCAGCTGACTCAAAGGAGACTATTTCAGGAATTCCCGTCAAACTGACATTTAAGGTACACGTCAACCTTCGGCCGGGTCACAGAGTCCACCTACAAGTACCGATCGATCTGAGAAATGACGCTCAATTTGTCACAATAGTATGTATGTTTTTATTGATTTGTTTGCACAACTCGCTATTTGTTGTGTTAGCCTTGTGGGGTGGCGCCTTGACTTCGACATGATCTGAAGGCTGTGATTCTAAAGTGCATCGTATCGATCATCGATGCTCGCAGCCCGCAGAACTTTTTAGTTATTCTATCTATCTATCTAATCAGCCCACATCCACCCACTGCTGAGTATAGGCCTCCTCATTTTCACGCCACTCTCCGATTCTGCGCCAGTCGAATCCATTGCCTTCCCATTTTAGTCATTATTTATACTTAATTTTTTTGTACAAAAATCAACACAGAATCTGTTATCTACACATTCTGTGTATGTATATTACCAAAAATGTAGGTAAGTATTGCTATTTTTGTAACATTTATTTCTTTAATTAAAAAAATGCTGTTAGCAGTCAATAATTTACACCCTTGTGAAATATTTATTTGGGACTTTAGGTATTCGTTTACCTTTATACTGGGTTCCTTTAAGTCCACAACAACAAGAGACCCATATTTGTTATTCTCAAAGGACGAGCCACAAAGAAATAAACAACAATTTTACGGTTTAATTTTCAATTTGCCTTGAAATTCGATCATTCGGAATTGGAAAACAAACAGTAGGAAAATTCCTTTACTGTTCTAACGAAAAAGATAACTGTGTTTTGTTTTGACAAGGCTATTGATAGGTACATGTATGTGAGACACTTCAATTTGTAAGAACTTTCATTAAGAGTTAAATTACATTTGAGTTTAGATGAGTTTGAGATTTATGGTTGTAGAAAAAATGCTATTGCGTAACTCAAAATATCATACTCTATTGTACTGGTAGATGTGTGGTAAACGTACAGGCGGGTATGTCCTAGTTCCATCAGGAACAGCTCCTCCATATTCCTCAAAGAAAATCCTCGGAGAAACCGCTTGCGAGACCACTTTCTAAACTTGCCGCAGCGAGTCACGAGACTTGCTTGGAACTGGTCCTTTCTTTGCCTCCTTGGGGTGTTTGACCTGCTTTAGAATCCAGTTTTGATGAAAAATATTCTGTCGTGGATTTGATTCCCAGAAATCAATGATCTGAAATCCATTACGACCTTACTTTACGCTTAAATCTAGGCTAGGGAGGAGTTTTTGACGATACTAACATGGTTTGACTGATTTCTTTGTATTGTATTACGGGATTGGGATAATTATAATAACTCCTATGTCAAGATTTGATACTGAAAGCTCTGGATAAGCTTTATTTTAATGCTAGGGGTTGAAATAAAGCCGTTGCTAAGCTACCTGGCATGTTTTATCATTGTGTGGTACCCACGGAGACACGGAGTAATCATGTACCAGTTACAGCTTACTGTACAATTATCGTCTGAGTGCTCGTAATTCTTCTAAATGCCTACAAGATTGTTTTTTTTCTTGCTTTGATCACCTGGATGGTTCTTAGCTAATTAGTTATGCTGGATAGGTGGTGCATTTACTAAGACCTAGATTTTTTTCTTCTGACCATATTTATGGACAAAGAGATCTACCGGCTTCTATGAGACTTTTTTCTATCGACTTAAATGATACTTGCAATAGTTGCAACTTTGTTTTTGACATGTTGCAATAGCTATATGCAATAGTAGCGATAGCTGCCCATTTACAAGTAAATAACCAGTTTTCTGAGGTATTATTTTACCATTCTGCTACAAGGATTTTACAAATCGTCCTTGCACCTGCTACGAAACAAAAAATACGATGTCGCTGGTCGGGATTCGAGCCCCGTACAATAAACCTCATGATTTTATCATACTAGACCAAAGCAAAGTACCTACCTACAATGGGTTGAATTGAAACCATAATCTGGATAAAGCAGAGACAAACTCTACCACATTAAACTATAATCTTTTACACACACATTAACGTTCAAAACAGAACTTTTAAAGAGGTAGGTTATCTTTTTTCTATAACGTATTTCAACCGGATCACGGCTCTCCAAAGCTTTTTCCATTGATGCTCGTCCGGGACTCGAACTCACCTTTGGAAATCACTAACTCATTCAAACAGTCAGTTCTCTCAATAGACTAAAAGCTTTTCTATTAGCGATAATGCAAGTAAGTTTGTAAACAACGTGACGACGCCTGACGTCACGGAACGGGTTCCAGCGCGTGCGCTGACTCATCAATGGGGGGGACCCCCCCGCGCAGTCATGTGACTACCTCCCGCAAACCGGCACCGACTTTCCTTGCCCCCCCTCTGTGCGTGCGCGCAGCGAATGTTGTAGTAACTGTTTGGTATACTATGGTGTTGCATCGACTAGGACGATGACCCCTGGCTTCCGTTGAAGGTTCGCTCGTCACGTGATTTCAGACGTGGCCGACGCATACGCTCGCTCAGATGTAAGTTGACCGCGTTTTCATACATAAATACGTATGTATGAGGAGTAAGTGAAAGAATTTCAGTGACGCACAGACTGGCCTACTAATTGTGTTAGTTATTAGTGATAGAAACACTACTTACTGTATTCTCTTACACCAAACTTAACAAAAAACAGTCTTTTAAAAAAAACAGGGTCACGATGTGTGACCCCAAGGCGCGGTAGACATTCTCTCAGATCTTTTTATGTACTTAACAGCCTTTTAACTCATCATAAAGGTGGAGGCTCTATGTTTGACTGTATATATAACATATATCTATCTGTAACCTACTATGTATTCATCGATATCTCAGTCAAGTTGTGGAAAACAATATTACTTACCTATTTAAGTATATTGTTTGAAAAGGTTTAATATCAAGGTGATCCTATAAATACTTTTCTTAAAAAACATAAGGATTTCCTTTTTGTCTGAGCTTTAACTAAGCTACTGGGAACACCTCTAAAGGGATGCACTTTGTAATGGTAGTTTATATACCACATGCAGATAAATAAATAAATAATTTCTAAAACATAAAAATATTTACATGAAACAATAAACATAAAAATACGTACGTAATTTAATTAAACTAAAGATAAAAAACAGTGTTCAAGTCACCGACCGCAGGTAACGTGCCCAAAAGGCTGGCGGCATTACCTCGTTGGATGGCTATACTTATCCTCTGGCCGAGGTAAGCACCAGCCCTTTGGTCATTGGTCTCGTCAATCAACCTCTTGGATAATTCTCTGAAAAGATGGACCTAAAGTTTCCACTCCAAAAGGCAGAAATATATACCCATCACATATTTAGAAATAGTTAAATATATGTTGAGTAGCCTGAAAAAAAAAAAAAAAAAAAGCTGGACATTTCACACAGCATCATCTAGCCCCAAACTAAGCAAAGCTTGCACTATGGGAACCAGTTAACTGATACACTACATATATACTTTTTGTTTGTAAATACATACATATTATACACTAGCTGGTCGTGGCGGTGTTACCCGCGCTCCTTCGGGAAAACTTCACTTTCCCGGGATAAAATATAGCCTTTGTTAATCAGGGATAATGTAGGATTCTAATGGTGAAAGATTTTTTCAAATCGGTCTAGTAGTTTCGGAGCCTATTCAATTCAAACAAACAAACAAACAAATCTTTCCTCTTTATATTTATTTATTTATTTATACATAGAAACACCCAGAACCGAGATTAATATTTATAGGCATAGATTATGAGTAGAAGAATTTCAGTGACGCATGAGTGGCCTAGTTAGTATTTTTTACTACTATTGACTATTTTTTACTTTAGCCTACTTAATAAATATGAAAGTTTGTATCTTTATGTTATAAAAAGCCGCGAACGGAAACTAGTTTTCACAAAATGAATATGATAGAGTAGGTACCTAATTGTTTTTAAATATTTTGTTTACAAAATATTCAGTAATAGTGCAAAGCAAATAATATATGCACCGAGCTAAATCTTTGTTATATCTTGCAAAGATTTTAAAACATAAATATTCATGAACTTTTTTAAAATCATTTATTCCTTTTTAGCTATAATGGAGAAATATTCATGAACTTGCAGTGCTTACTATTTATTCCATTTTCCAAAATGAAAATTCAACAGATTGAAACAAACCTTCGGAAAGTCGACACTCGGACAACTCGGCTCAGATTATGTAAGTCCTCATATACAGTAGATATATAAAACAGTACAGTCGGCACAGTATCGATCGTAGCAACAGGTGCCGCAGCCTGCTCTTGACTTTGAAACGAGTGCTAACATAAATTTTACCACAGTCCTTGCAACTCATTTGGTATTCTCTGTGAGTCCTGATGATTCAACTTTCTTTAGTTTAAAATTAACGGCTTCGCCCGCGTAGTACCAACTTTTTGAATCCAAGGGTTCTATCCAGGTCACTACCTACGCCTATACCACTATCTATGCCTATTTCATCCAAATCGGTTCACTGGTTTAGGCGTGATTGATACATAAACATCCAATCATCCAAATATCCAAACATCTAAACAAACTCACACACTTTCAGCTTTATTATATGAGTGGGATATCAGATGGACCCTAAATTATTATTTACATACATACATACATAAAGTCACGCCTCTTTCCCAAAGGGGTAGCCAGAGAGAGACCACGGATCTCCAGTCGCTACGATCCTGACACACAAATTATTATTTAAAAATTATTATTTACTAAAACTAAAACTAACTACATGTATGTAGGTATGTGTAAATTATTACACTAGAAGTCACTAGGTACCAGTGACGACTGGTCAAAAATGCGACATTACTAAAAAAAAAAAGTATTAGGTATCTGGTGACACAACATAATGTCCTAAAGTGGAGTTAGAAAACAGTGTTTTTTAAGGTCTGAAGAGAAAGTAAACTAAAAAAGCTTTAATTTATGGTTATATGAGGAATGAGGAAAAGTATCGTCTGAAACCTGCGCCTGCGTCGTTTGCGAAACGTTTTCGAACCAGTTTTACGATTTGCGGTGTTACCTATAACTTTATGCAGGTAGGTACCTACTACCTACCAATTTCGAAAAACCAGATTGTAAAGGCGACATGTACCAATCACAAGACACGGTAAAATAAAGCTCAAAAAATATTTTAAAAGTAGGTCTTCATACTCATATTTTTTAACAAAAAACGAAATATTCGGATTCGTTCAAGTTTTTTTTGTTTTAAGCCTGTAGGTACGCAGTGTACGCTTTATATACCTATATATATCTTTACTAATACTAATAATATTATAAAGAGGAAAGATTCGTTTGTTTGTATGTTTGTTTGTTTGAAATGAATAGGCTCCGAAACCACTGGACTGATTTCAAAAATTCTTTCACCAATAGAATCCTACGTTATCCCCGATGAAAATAGGCTATATTTTATCCCGGGGAAGTGAAGTTTTCTCGAGGGATCGCGGGTAACACCGCAGCGGACAGCTAGTGTATAATAAGTTGTGAAAGGCGCTATGGCGCTGATTTTTTTTTTTGTAATTTTAGACAGTATATGGTCCAAAGAAAAGATTCCAAAGAAAAGATGGATGGACTGTGTGAAGGATGATATGGGTAAGAAAGGAGTGAGTGTTGAAATGACGGCTGATAGAGCGGAGTGGAAGAGGAAAACGTGTTGTGCCGACCCCACATGAGAGTGGGATAAGGGCAGGGAAATGATGAGACAGTATATGGACCTGCGTTAGTATTGAATAAATATTAATTTATTATCCAATTTTATTTTATATTCCAAGAACATTTCAAAATATTCTAGTTTTATGCAAACTTTATTCTAATACGTGGGTGCATGTTGTCTCATGAGACTAACATAAGAACATCGATTACGATCAATTTACATGTTAATAATTATCAGAACGAAGTGTACACTGTACAAGTAACAACAAAAGTCGAATTTGAATATACAATAACTTTCTTAGTAGGTACCTAGTACCTACCTAGTTTTTCATTTTCTAACAAGTAATTTATTCGAACTACATACTCAATAATTTCTGTAATTTTTTTTTAGTGCTAATCCACACTTGGTATTTCATTAAGAAATGAAACGTTTTATCAAAATTTTGGATTCCGACAGGACTCGAACCAGCATAGATCAGACGATCCTCCCTAAAAAAAAATCTGTGGCCGAGCGGTAAGGCACTCCGGTTTTAGGAGGATCGTCTGATCGAAGCGGGTTCGAATCCCGTCGGAATCCAAAATTTTGATAAGACTTTTCATTACATACTCAATGTCTGAAAGCATAGAACAGGTTCTCCTGTTCTTTCGTGACCATCAAAGCTATTAGTTATTATTGTACTGTTTTGAACCTAATTTACCAAAAAGCTTAAATTAATTCCTACTACCTATTTATTAAAATCAATTTCAATCAAACACCCCTGACAAACCTAAAGATAAGATTTTGCTGATAAAAATGATCATCAAATAATGAATAAATGACTGTCAGTACCAGTGTATCACAGATAAGAAGTAGTAGCAGTCATGTGACATGAGCGAGCTCACTGTAATATCAAGAATATCGAACAATAAACTAAAACAAAATGGACACTCCTCGGCTTCTCGCCTCTTGAGTTCTCGATTGCGTTCTCAAAGTCAAAAAGTATTTATTCAGAAGGACCGCTAGGATCACTTAGAGTGCCACAAACTTATCTGAACCGGTTAGAGGCGCTGTTATCGCATTTGATGTTGGTAGAAAAATAGTTCCTCTTTTGACCACCGGTCCAGATAAGTTTGTGGCACTGTTCAAGGGAACGTTACGATGCGTACAAAAATGACACAGTGTCTGCAAGTGGTTTTCCTGTCACTTTTCGAGTGATGAGGAAGATAAAGGGAAGAGAGAAATCAGCTCACTGCAGAACAAAAAAGGTCCTTACTGCATTGTAATACAGATCATCCATGAGCGCATCAGCGTGATAGACCAGCCTAATTATACCGCGCGTTTGTGTGAAGAGATTGAATTAGAAGTCAAATCTGGTGACGGAGTTTTTAGACCAAAAGGTCTTCGTCATGGCTGACTTAGCTGGGACCGATAAGCGCTCATAATGCTAGCAGTCACCCATACCGACGATCTAAAAAGAACAAATAAAGCTATTTGAGTTTCGTAGTGTCCGGGCTGTATTGATAGCTAGCAGTGATTGGTGATCTAGAGATACTGCAACAGGGCGACTTTGTTCCACCTAGACGTGCCCCCCGCTCCCCTCCCCCTGGGGACATATCGATGAGATGTAATGGGGGCATCTTTGAGGTCAAGGTCAACCCCGATGTTTCGTGCTAAGATTTGACGCATTTAAAAGTTTGAAATGAGTGTACTGTTTTGTAGGGGAACTATAATTAATAAAGCGTTGTCTGTCCATCGCTGGTCATGTTTGAACCGTACCTAAGTTACCTATAGACATTGGAAATTTTCTGTACCTATGTGTATTTTCTTTATAAATCAAAAATGTATTTAAAATCTTCCATATCAAGGTTTTTCTTATGTCGCTTAGTATTCTTCCATAATTTGAAAGAAGTCTCTGTGAGGCAGTTAAAATACTTTCATCTCAGTTTTTCGAAATGTCTATAGATAAGAGCAGCTATTTCTCCGTCGTAAAATAAAACTGCAGGAGTAACGTCGATTGCCCGGTAGCTTAATTTTATTAGCTAAGACCAAGGCCACAGACTCCAAGAGGCCAAGGTTGCCGTCTCAAATCCAGTCTGGGTGCATTTTTGGGATACATTTAGACCCCTCGCAGACTAGACTTTCTATCGGCCGATAGTTGAGACGGAATATACTTCGGCTCGTAATGAGTATGGAGAAGTATAGCCCGTCTCAACTATCGGCCGATAAAAAGTCTGCGAGGGGTCTTAGAAAATCTCAATAATGTCAAACTGATAATGAATAGTCGGAATCATGTTTTTTTATAAAAAGAAACTTATATTTTTATGGACATTTTATCAACAGATTTATGGTGTGGTATATGGCGTCATTTATTGCTTGTGGTATTTTACAATAAACGAATAAAAATGCAAATTTCATTATTGCAACAATTTATCTCAATGGCTATAACCTCAACTGTTGTAATCCTACTCCTTCAATTACCTCATTATAATCTAAGCTATTCAAGTGACAGTCACTAGTGTAGATTGCACCAGTTGTCTAGTGGAAGCAGCTCTACCTTCATAAGTTCATAGGTTTGCAAAAAAACATCGCAAAGAAACCGATGTCGTGGAACCTATAGTTTGAAGAACATTATGTCAGGTGCAGGGACCTTGAAGCGCATTTAAAATCCTTTGACCACACTGCTATTTGTAAACACTGGTGAAGCGACAAGAAGATAGCATGTAAACATAAAATAAACATGGTTTCCAGTATGTTGGGATTCATTTTTAAAAAGTACTAGCTACGCCCGCGTGGTACCAACATATTGAATAGCCTAAATGCTATTCTAAGTCACTATCTACACCTATTCCAGGTTTCATCTAAATCGGTTCAGTAGTTTATGCGTGATTGAAACACGAACTTACAAATCTCACAAACTTTCAGCTATACTACATATATTAGTAGGATACTTAGTAGGTTAAAAGAATCTCGTTGCATGGAAGGAGCCTCTATAAGGTGCACTTAAAATTGTTCACAGTAGGTACCTGGTTCGGAAGACCTAGTGATAGTATCAACTTTATTTTAAACTGGGCTGAACTGGGTGAAACTGGACTGGGGGAGAACGAGCCGGACCCGACAAAAAGATGCTGACTTTTAGTAGTTCACTATCATTGCATCTAAGACGAGTGATACATGGAAATAATCAGTATATACCTACAAGGTTGATAAGGGGGACGGAGGAGACCACCTGCACTGAATAATTGAAATACAGTGACCAACAAAAGTTTATTGTAACAATAATTGCGTTTTAAAAACGTTATTATTACGTTTTTTACGTTCTACATTTTTTTTGTTTTTATAAGTTTTATGGGAAATATTTCAAGCTTTTCTTCTCTCAAGAGTTATAAAGTAAGTAGGTAGGTCAATAAAATTATTTTCAAAATCGGCCTACACGATCCATCACTGTCTTCTTCAACGTCAAGTGCTCGTGTCATGCGTGTATACCTAAATTTTCAGAAACGAAAAATCCATTGAAGTACGACCTACCCTACACACCACCTTCTAGTTGAAAGTCAAGAGTACATGCCCCTAGACAGAAATAGCTTTATTTAAGCACGGTACTCTAAAAAGGAGTATGTATAACTATACATACTCCCTTTTATTAATCAGAATCTTTTCTTATTAATGAATAAGAATAAAAAATTAATAGTCATAGAAGCTTTTAGAAAAATACAAATTTCGTAATTAGGAATAAATACTGAAAAATTACAATTCTAAAGTGATTTCAATAAATAAACTTATTTTGACTTTAGACTTTTGCATCAAATTTATAAAAAATACGTTTTAAATATCGAAGAAATCCTTAAAAATTTTGTTAAAATAAAAAAATATTTATCAAGTTTAAGAGGATTATAAACGTGATTAATTCGTCCATAAATTTGTAGCTGACTGTACATTAAAATGTGCATACAATGTTTTAATGTATTCTGCTGCGCTATTGTCATACTGAGAAGACCACTCTAACTAGATTGTGTTAGTAGTCTAGATGGTCTGTTATTATAATGTAGATCTGTAAGTAAGTAAGTTCGTATGAGTCAGTGGCCAACTCTGGTGACGGAGTTTTTAGGCCGCCTTAAGGCCTCCGTCATGGCTTAACGACTTAAATAGCCGGGACCGACAATTTAACGTGCCCTCCGAAGCACGGAAGCGCTCAGATGAAAATGCCACTGGCGGTCATTCATCCACTTACAGACCGTTTCTAACGTTGCTTAACCTCGACGATTTATCGAGAACGACTAAGCAAGCACGACCACGAGCGCTTCATGTAGATCTGTATGTACCTACCAGTCGAATGGATTTAGCTATGTTGTGGAAACCCTACTTCGCCTACTCGTAGAAATAGTCACAGGAAAATTAATCTATAATATTTTGCTGCAATGTTAAACAATAGTGTGTTCTGCATGGCGTCTAGTATTTATAACCACTTACCTCAAGATATAATAGAAATAAATGTAATTGGAATTTTCAAATTAAGATTTAAAAAAAATTATTGCGAAAGATTTATTATACGAGTAGTATCAATGAATATCTCTTGGACAATTTTTTATAACTTGACATATTGAAATAACAATTTGACATCGAATCTTCTGACGCACCATTAAATATTTATAATTATTCTTTTCTTAATATTATGGACTTAAATGTAAAGCTTTTAAAAATGTAATTAGATTTTTTATTTTTTTGTATAAGGTAACATTTTGCATGCTGATAAGCTGAACAAGGCTGTGCATATATCTTTCTCCAGTCATCTATTGTTAACCCTTGTTCGCAAAATAAATGAATTTGAAATTTGAATTTGAATTTGCTTTGACTCTTGACCACGAAAACTTACATAGGCAAGAATAAGGTCTACAATGGAGCGAGCCTACCTAATTGAATTCAATGTGTTTTATTATCTGTCTTAGGTACAGTTAAATAAAAATAAAGGGGAAGGCCTAGGCGAACCTTCTTGGATTAAATTGGCGACATTTTGGAGAAGGGCCAGGTCAAAAGTACCCTAAACCGACGAGCATGTATGAAGAATGTAATGAGAGTGAATGAGGCAAAAGTTGTGTGTCAGGATCGTAGCGAGTGGAGATCCGTGGTCTCTGCCTATCCCTTTGGGAAAGAGGCGTGATTTTATGTATGTATTAAATAAAAATACATTGTTTTTTCAAAGGCTAGCGAGTCTGTCGCTGCGGTCGCTGCCGATTAGAATAATTAGTAGACTATTTCCGTACTTGTTATCGGATAAACGTTGAAACCGCATTGTTTTTGCAATTTATTAATTAGCTACGTTTGCTAAATAACAGAGGCCTATTTTTACGTTCGTTTACCCTGTACCGTATACTTGGACCGAAACTACATCATAGAGAGTGGATAGCGAGTGCTGCAGAACTATTTAGACTCGCTAAAGATCGAGAACAATGTCATATTGACCGCCAACCTTCGCTAATCCGAGAGGCACTACAAGACGAAGAAGAAGAAACTACACCCATAGGACATAGTGAGATTTACTTTCGGTCCGATAGTAAGTTCATATGAATAGAGGCTCAACTCTAGTTCCGAAGTTTCAAGGCTGCCTCATGGCCTCCGTCACGGCTTATCCGGGACCAACTATTAAACGGGCACTATGAAGCTTGGAAGCGCTCAATCGATATTGCGATTAGCGGTCACCCACCCTCTAAGATGAAACCTTTGAAACACCCATCATCTAACAGCCTACGTTTTTTAAACCGCGATCCTTTTCCTAGGATTATAACTCTTGAACTAAGGTCGCGGTTACAAATTGAAGAATTTTCCTCGTGAAGTAATCGAGTTGAAGAAACTTGCTCACATGACAGGAAGACGAAGAGGAAGAATGTACAGCTACGTGCTGGATCCTTTCCGGGTTTTATAAGAGGGAAAATTTAATCCTAAGGTACGGTAGACATTTAAGTTTGATGTCATCAAAACAAAAAGAGGTAGTCAGGTTCAATTTTTAACCGACTTCGGAAAAGGACGAGGCTCCTATGTTCGACTTCATGTAGGTATGTCATTTTTCATCAATCAAATTATAAACCGATTAAAAAAATTGTCAATAGTCTAGGTTCAAGATGAAAAATAAATGTGGTTCCTAAAGAATACCTATATGTATATGTATATAAAACTTGAAAAACCTTTACATTTGAGTCTGTTTTATTTTTTAGTTAAATTACATTGTTTACAATAATTCATAACCCTGGCTTCACATTTACAACAACCTGTTTTGTCATATTTTATTAGACAGATTTTTTGTTCTAGACAGATATATTTTTATAGAGATTAAAATATTTTTTTAAATCTAAGACCATTTAAGATGTGTAATAAATCTAACCTTAGTTATTAAAAAGTCATAAAAAAACAGCAATCCAATTTATTTAATTACACGTTTGCGAGTTTGCAAATGTACAATGATATGATTTGATCTAAACTCAAATTTTACTCTACTCTAGAGATAAGATGGTCATGGGAAGCTGGATATCCCATACACTCATACACCTGTTCAATGTCTGTGTTTGTCTCGGGTCTGGGTGTTTCTATGTATAATATGTATGTATTTACAAACAAAAAGTATATAAGTAGTATAACAGTCATCATAGTACCCATAACACAAGCTCTGCTTACTTTGGGGCTAGATGATGCTGTGTGAAAAAGTCCAGCATTATTTATTATTATTTATTATTAATGAATGCATCAGTACCTACACACACCTGGCTCGACCATAAAAGGTGCCATAGAAAAAGTACGCAGCGGGACCCACACGCACTTTTTCATAGAACTGATTTGATCTCCATAAAGAAAGTTTTTATTCGGTTACCTACTTACTTTGTTATGAATTTTGTGTGTGTTTTTTTGGAGTGAATCCCTGTTGTGTTCAACAAATATACCAAACCCGGTATGACTGGTACTTAGATATACTTACCTATTTACCTAAATTAATCTATGTTATATCAGAACGATCCAAGCTAGCCGAAGACACAGTGGCACTAATTCCTTATTATAGTACATTTTATTAATATGAGCCGCTGCTGTCCCACTGCTGGGCAAAGGCCTCTCTACATTCTCTCCAGACGTCGCGATCTTGTGGCTCTCCCAAATCGACCATTTTCTCATCTTCTCGGTCTGCCGCGTCGCCTTCTCGCTGGGGCGGGGCGCCACTCGGTGGTTACCCTCGCACATAGCTCACCCGGCATGCGACAGACATGCCCAGCCCAATTCCACTTAAGCTTGGCGGCTTTCGTGGCTACGTCTGCGATTTGTGTTTGGGAGCGCAGTTCGGTGTTGCAGATCCTATCCATTATGCTTGACACCCAAAATGCTGCGCTCCATCCCAAATTACATTAATCAAAAATAATAAAACTTTATTTAGTTTTGAGTCTTAGTTAACTTTTGTCAGATCTTTTGATCAAAAGTATAAAATAACACATGGCAATTAAAAAGTAACCTCGCTCGTAATTCACATGAAAAAGATTTAAACGCGCATGCGCATCTACGTACCTTTTCATTTTACCCGAACAATTTAATTGTATTTTTTATTTATTACTCATGATATTAATATTAAAGAGAAAGTGTTTGTTGTGAGTTTGTATGTGAAAAAATATTTCATCATTAGCTACCGCCCGCGGCTTTACTTTCATGAACCACTTACCTACACCTATTCGTTTTCATCCAAATCGTTTATTGCTTGATTGAGACGTAATTCTATAGTAATACAGATAATATATCTATCTATCTTCTATCATATATATATATATATATCTTCTATTATATATCTTAATTATTTGATATAATATGAACACTTTAAAATGTATATTTTTCAAATGAAAAAAGGCTCTTGACCCGGATAATTCGTGATATTAAAGGAAACACAATTTATACACAATAATTTTTTTGTCGCTCTTGAAAAATCCTATAATTAAAGTGTGTATTTGTAAAGATTCGGTGAATAATCGTATTTTTCAAGGCTGTGTCAAAGTCGAGTTGTATCGCGTCGCTGGCTGCAGCAACACGTGCGATCTTGTCCATTCCTTCACTACCTTTCAGATAAAATTATAATTAAACTAATTATAATGTTGTTTTTTTTCAATGAATTTAGCGTTCCGTAAGATTTGTGATACATAAAAAAATGTAAATTCATCCGATATAAAAAATATTTAACTAATATTTTCTCAGAGTTTCTCAATCTTTTTTCCTTTTTATAGTGAATACTTGATCCAAAATTGTACCCCAAAAGAGATTCAAGAAGCTTGCAAAATATCTCTCAACAGAGCAGGTGGTAATAATAGTTTGGATTTCTTTTAGAAACCGGTGTTCGCCCTTATATCGAGGGGAGAAGTGACAAAAGCATCCCTCACATTACCCTCGAAGCACAAACTTGAAATAGCGGTTATTGTTTAATTTCTTTTAAACTTTATGGTCTTAGTTTTATTATATACTAGCGATCCGCCCCGGCTTCGCACGGGTGCAATGCTGATACTAAATTTCTCTACTATATTATGCACGTATTATACATATAAACCTTCCTCTTGAATCACTCTATCTATTAAAAAACTGCATCAAAATCCGTTGCGTAGTTTTAAAGATTTAAGAGAAAGCGACTTTGTTTTATACTATGTAGTGAAGAATTAAGGGAATTCTAGATTTAGCAGTTTTTGAGATTGTCTCGCCTATCAACAAATACGTTTCCGATAAGTCTATCTATCAGTTAAGGGTCGATTCACATCTGACCGAAGATCCGTCGCGGATTATCGGTCGCGGAACGCCAGAACTGACAAATGTATAGAAAAACACTCCGACGGATGATACGTTAGTCCGTCGAGTGTGAACGGTCGAGTGTTTTTCTATACATTTGTCAGTTCTGGCGGTCCGCGACCGATAATCCGCGACGCATCTTCGGTCAGATGTGAATCGACCCTAAACTTGGTTCTGATTTTAAATGTTAAAAGGCAACGGGCAGAAATTTTATGTTTTTTGTCTGTGGAACATTAAAAAACAAAGCAGGCGATATGTATTCACCCCCGCTCTACCTACTACATGTCTGTAGAGACATCACGTAAGATATAATATTTAAGATACTTAGGTTCATAAATCTTAAGTTTTTTATTCCCGTGTGCTCAGAATTCTAATACAGATGGAATCAGATTTCGCTTTTTGTTTCGCCCACGTAGCCCATGTTTTTTTGGAATAGTTTTTAACCAGAATTTTGGCATTATTTTTAACGCCTTGCACCATAAAACCCGTTTCACAACTGGATATTTTAGCAATTTTCCTTATACAGGGTGGTCTAGTCAGTGACGTCAAAAGAATAAAATTAAGTTCCTCACATCCAGGACTATCCGGAAATACCCCATGTATGTTCTACGATTTTTTGTAGTTTTCGAGTTATAAGCATTTAAGGCTTTTTATTGAGAATGTCCGATTGGAACAGATTAAAGTTATCCGAAAAAAATTTGAAAAAAAAATTGGGAGAAAAAAGACTTGAAAGTCTTGAAAGTCTTTTTTCCCCAATTTTTTTTTTGTAAAATAACTTCCTTGAATTGTACGTTTCATACAAACAAAACTCAGCTTTCTAGCATTAGTGCAAATTAAAAAAGTTAGGATGTAAAGTTACGATTTTGTGTTTGAGAATATAACTGTCTGGTTCTCATTAGTACAAACTTTGCTTAGTTTGGGGCTAGATGATGCTGTGTGAAAATGTCCAGCATTATTTATTTATATATATATATTTGGCCTGGGAATCTGAACATTGACTTGTACAGCTCATTATCATCCACACCTGGTTGATATTCCAACTAAGCGCTTTCTAAGTTCTTATAACATGCGCACTGCAAAAATGTGGAATCAGCTTCCCGCGTCTGTATTTCCACTGAGCTACGACCCTGTTGTTTTTAAGAAGAGAGTTAATAGGCACCTTCTGGGCAGGCTCGCTCCATCGTAGACCTCATTCTTGCCTATGTAAGTTTCGAGGTCAAGAGTCGACCATAAAAAAAAATAGTGTAGAATAGGAATTCGTATACGAGTAGTTGTTATTTTCAAGTTTTGTTTTTTATTTTTTTTAGAATGCCTATACCTATCATACGATCAAATAAAGTTTTTCTTGTAAGTAGACGTAGGTTTACAGTCAGTTTATCCCACTAAGCAAAAAACACCACGTTTTAATAAGTGAGTCAGACAGTACCTAGGAGTCCCGCAGAGAGAACCATGTGGTGAAGCTGTCATTGCTTTTATCATAACCTCGTACAAGCTCATAAAAGTATCATCAATCGACTCATCGTCTACGATATATCTAATTCATTACTATTTATTGTAAAGGTAGATAAATAAGTAGGTGAAAATTTTATTTGGGATATAAATGACTAGACAAACAAAAATTAACAAATTGAACAAAACAAAATACTTACATACTCGTATACCTACATAAACACTATACAAAACATGGTAGAGGAATGATGATAATATTTTGGCTCTCAATATTAAAATACATATCGGTAAATTGAATTATTTTCCTTATCTTATATACAGGGTGTAAAAAGACAACTACCGAAAACTGAAGGGTTGCAATCAGACCATGATTCTAAACATATTTGGCGAAAAAAAAACGCAAAAAAAAATTGACTTCGCTAAATCATTTTATGCTATTTTCGGTTATTTACTACTAGTGCAACATAATAAGACCATACCTACCTAATCATTTTATTTATAAAAGAAAAAAACAGTTTAAACTCAAAATCCAGGTACCTACGTAAAAAAACGTGCCCAGAACATACACAAATAGTAATCTTCAAACGCTGTTTTCTCTGGATATAATGTTTTTTTCGGAAAATCCTTTTGGATTTGGTTTTGTGTTGGGATGCTATACCTACCCCTTTCGGCTTCGGTAGACGTCTTTTTACACCCTGTATACATTAGTTATGATATTATATTTAAATTATTTACCTAATTATTTGACATGTGATTCACATAAAACATAGAAAACCTGCGTGTAGCCTACCATGATACCTAACCTACCATATTCATTTAGGTATTTAAGGCCACCATTCTCCGAATATCGTGGGTTTGAATCCTGTGGATAGATTAGTAATCAAATTTTTATTAAAAAAAAATTAGGTTATGCGCCCCTCTGACTATTCGACATCAAAATATCTTCAAGTATAAAAAGAGTAGGCATGTCATCCCAGTCTTGAGCCCGACTTAACAAAAACTTAAATTGTCTTGTTGAGAATCGAACCTGTGACGTCACCGCGGTCCAATAATAATTCGTTGCGCTCAAACTTTGATAAACAATCTTATAATGCCAAGAGCCATTTTAATTTATGTTTTTGAATTCGATTATCCTCCTAAAATTACCATTTTCCTCTAAAGCACGTGGTTATTAAATTAATAAAACAAGTCAAATTGTTTGCGAATTATGCATTTTGTGGATTGAGCAACTTTTTAGGGTTCCGTACCCATAGGATAAAACGGGACCCTATTACTAAGACTTCGCTCGTCTGTCTGTCTTACTCAGTTAGACAGTTGAAATTTTTACAGATGATGTATTTCTGTTGCTATAACAAAAAATACTAAAAAACTAAATAAAATTAATATTTAAGGGCTCCCATACAACAAACGTGATTTTTTGCCGTTTTTCTAGATCTATTATCTAGAAAAACGGCAAAAAATCACGTTTGTACAGAACCCTTGGATCGCGAGTCCGACTCGCACTTGGCCGGTTTTATAAACGTGACGCCGGCTACGTTCATCTGAATAAAATTATGGTTGAGCTTTCGCGATCACAACTCATTGAGTTTATTGATAAAGGTGTCGTCGCTCGGACGAAAGAGGTGTGATTTAAAAACAAACAAAAAAACTTTTTTTTTTAAATGTACTTAAAAAAAATTCAACTGCCTTCGGGCTTTCATAGATCTAGCAATCCCTAAAAATAAAGCTCCTGAAAAAGTATTACAATTATGCATATTTTTTTGATCTAAAATGAGTTTCGGTCCTATTTTTATGGGAATAGGTAAACTATCTCCATTGTTCATGATCGCTAAACAGTAAACACTTGATAGGATGTTTTTTGTTTAAACACGAAAAATTTAAAAACATATTTATCCAAAAATAGCTTACTAAGCCATAGTAAAATATATTTTTACGTGCAAGAAGAACAAACAAAATAATCCATGCCTACTAACCACCACGAGGTACCATGATGACTGACGCAATGTGCTAAATATTATTTATGCAAATACAAGTAGGTTTTATGATAAACTAATACACAGATCACCTGCGGATAGGGGGAAAAGTTGCTGACGTAGGCGGTGTTGCCAGCGCATTCGTGCGCTAGATGTGGCGACTATTTTGTTATATCTAGCCAGTTTTATAACAATAAATTACGTTGTTTGCTAGCTTTTGTTTTTTAAGTATTAACAAGTTTTGTGCAAGAAAACAAAGTTGTCCGATAAAATAAATCAGTTTAATTTAATTAAATTATTGAATGAAATTTATCATAAAATAATAATAACATTTACTATTAACGATTAGAACCTGTCGTTAAATATTTTTTAATATTACTTTTATAAAAAAATATAGTTTTGTTATTATAATTTCATTAATTAGTCTCTGGCATACCATGCCATTACTAATTATTTTACGCAATAATTGGATATTTTTGAAGTTAAAATGATATAGGTATTAAAGTATCAATCAAGTCATTGATACTTAGTCATTAACATTAATTTTAGATACCTACTTAGTTGTAATCGTGTATACCTAATTAGAGTAATTAAACTAATTATTCAAATGAACACAAAATAATCGTAACTCAAAACACTATCTAACAACGCGACTGACGAGACGGTCTTTATCGATCTTAAATTTGCGCAAAATCTAGCAACTTCCAGCTAAAACTGGCTGAAAATAAAAATCCAGCTGGCTACATCATCACAATCAACTACTGCTCGACTGTGCGCAGGGTGTACAGCCTCCGCGCATCCGAGCTCAGTCAGTCGCGCCCCGACCGCGCAACCGACCGCACGTTTTCCGTGCGACCCGCGAAACCGCCGACCTGTCGACTATCACGACTTCCCTCCAGCTCGCCGACCGCCGGCAAATGCACTCCTGACATCGCCACAACCGGCAAGATCCTTACAAGTGAGTTGAAGTGTTAAGTGATAAACCAGTTGCACAGCTGTCCTTAGCAGGTACGCGGTGTGCTACCCTCGTCAACGTTTGGGGTGCGTTTTTGATGCACAAAAAATAAGTACCGGCGTAAATACCGTTGTATCGTTCTCGATAGCAAGGTGTACTCAATATGGTGTGGATGTGTTTACGTGCCAAGTTAGAACAGTTCTGTTCATTCCGTTTTATGACTCCCACACAGAACGCAAATCGAGTGTAGCTGTGTTTTTTTAACACATTAAAATAAAAAATTCACATCCTTGTTAAAAATAAACAGAAATCTCGTGGATGTAACATGTGATAATTAAGTTACCTACGGTTGTAGGTAAGTAATTATTGTGATTGAATAATTATAATGGGGCCGATTAATCTCTCTAGATGTGTCATGTACCTACATAACTTATTGTGTAACATTTAACTTTTCTCTCTCGACACTAAATGTCAAAACTTTCTTAAAAACAAGGTTTTTTTTATAAAAAATCAACTTAATTATATTATTTTTAATATCGCTCAAACTGATGCTGAATCATTTTCTCTAGTTTATTATCCGTCAATAAAGATGATTTAAATTGATACCTACTTCTAATAGCAGGAATCGTTAAAGTGCACCACATTATAATACTGTTTTCACCTCCTTTCTAAGCTTTTTATACATTTATGAGACAAAACAATTAATTTCCTTCCTAGTAAATAACATTTATTTCGCGTGAAATTCACAGAAATCTGTAAATCGAATCGAGCACGAATGAAATGCGCACAAGAATAATTTAGTTATGCCTTAGTTTCCTAAGAAGCGTCGTCCGACAAATAACGGATGTTTAAGGGCCTCTGCTCTAATGACACGTCCAATTTGCAGGCCACAAAAATACGATAGAAGTTGCGATTGTTGACCATAATGACGAAAAGAGAAGCCCAATTCCAAACACAAATCACATCAAATTAAAACACATTTTATAGTAGCCAAAAAAAAAACTATTTAAACTCTTTGTATCTACTTATTTGCTTGAAATAATGTCCAAATTAGACTTGTCTATGAAGAAATTCGTGTCGCTGACCAAATTAAAGTTATAGGAATGCTTTGTGAGATCAGAGAGAATACCGCTTTTGTGTTCTTAGTTTTATACCAATGATTACATACATACATACATAAAGTCACGCCTCTTTCCCAAAGGGGTAGGCAAAGACCACGGATCTCCAGTCGCTACGATCCTGACACACAACTTTCGCCTCATTCACTCTCATTACATTCTTCATACATGCTCGTTGGTTTAGGGTTATTTGACCTGGCCCTTCTCCAAAATGTCGCCAATTTGATCCAAGAAGGGTCGCCTAGGTCTTCCCCTTCCAGCTGTCCCATGCACACTCGCCTCATACACTTGCTTTGTCAAACGACTACCAATTATTCCTGGTATAAACTAAGAATGGTACTTACTGGAATAACTAAACCACGTTTATTTAAAGCCTTTTTTAAAAGGCTGATTATCTTCAACGTCAAAGTGAGTCGGCCGATTCTTGGAATAACAGAATTGGTCGCGTTTCGTGCGTTTTACAAAAGGATAAAAAAGTCCTAGTGCAACGTTTAGTATAATTTGTATTGTTTTTGTTATTTCTGAATCATTCACAGAAATGGCGGTGTTCTTTTTCAACTGTATGAAAAATGTTGTATGAAAAAATAACAGCTTTTACAGCAGCTTTTTCGTACGCCTAATCTAAAACCACAAGTCTACTTTGCTAGTAGTGGAATGCTTTAATGCTTTTAAATTACCTACTGCTTGCATAAACGTTATTTTTAAAGGTTGAACCTTTTCTCGGTAGTAGTACGGATTTTTTTTCTTGTCATACAAAGAAGTCACCAGAAGTAACCAAAAGTCCGAGCCACATAATAGCTTTTTATCTAAATACATAAACACTAGCGCAACTCTGAAAGAACTATCGTATAGCCGGCTAAAGTCAAAACATGAAACAGATAGGTAACTAATGACGTAGAGAGAGAACCAAACCTACACAAATAAAGGCTCGCGTCGCGTGGTTGGTCCATGCGAGCAAAACCTTGGTCGGAAGCAAGTGATAAAAATAGGCCTGGGAACGCACTTTCTACTAATAAACCTTGTCCGAAGCAAAATATACTAAAAATTGTGGAACTCACTGCCGGGCTCTGTATTTCCCGAAAAGTACAATATAGGGGTCTTCAAATCAAGAGTAAATAGGTTCCTTCTAGGTAAGCATGCACCATCTTAGACCTCACTACTGCTTAACATCAGGCAGAGTGAGGTCAAATGCTGAACTATATAATTAAAAAAAAAAATGCTGACCTAGTAGGTAGACCATGATCCTGAGAGAAAGGTGCCATCAAAGATAAACATGAATAGACTGATCTAGCGAAATGAACTCACGAATGTTGCTCACCTTTTACGATAGCAGTTTTAAACTGACAAGTACTTACCTAACCTTATAAAAAAAGTATTTAAATCAGTTCATTCATAGTAATGATGACGACACAGACATACACGACAAACTTATTAAACAACAAAAAAATAAGTAAATAAAAGTCGTATCACAGAATACAGATAGGTTGTATGAAATCATCATCATCATCATCATCAGCCTATAATAGTCCACTGCTGGACATAGGCCTCCCCTAATGAGCGCCATTGCGCCCTGTCCTCGGCTCGACGCATCCAGCTCGAGCCGAGGACAGGGCGCAATATGTATGAAATATATTATCATAATATAATTTTTTGTCGATCGATATTATTATGTGAAAAACACGACAGAAATTCACAACTATCCAATCATAAAGTTAATCAACAAAATAAAATACGATTTAATAATAACGCGAATATTTGAATTATTTCAATGTAGTATAAATGCAAATACCCAATCCAGTTTGCAGAAACAAAAACATTATTCAAATTAACTTTGATAAGACGAAACGAATAGAATTACATACATTTTATCGGCGTGCTAATCGTACCAAACATAATAATATTATAATCTCAGGTATATAATATAATCTTATGTATTTTAAATGCCACGAGACGTTCCAAAGGTACAACAACGAAAGTCGATTAACAGTCTGATTTGTTTCAGATTTCTTAGAAAAATAAACTTTTTCTGGGAAATTAACATGCGCTGGCTTTGTTAAAATTTGGTTTTTAACAAATAATTCTTTAATTATTTGTTAAAATTTGGTCATAATGTTACAAATGGAGAAAATATGAAGACCTGTGAAACATGAGTGTAATGGTCACTTTGTAAATGTTTCGTTTAGGATTAAGTCGTTATGTCATTACGAAGGCCAAAAACACCAGTTGTTGGTTACTAACATTTCTTCACCCAACGGATCTAGGCATTCGTAAAGTTCTATTTGTCTGCGCAGGACACAATTTTGTAATGAAAAAGGAAAAAGTGTTCACTGTACAGAATAGTCTTTAACTTTTTGATTTCACTCCTGTTCCTTTGCGACCGTAACTGAACAACAAACACGGTTTGTGGCCTAACTTTCTTAGATTACTGTTTTTAAGAAAAGAGTTAATAGGCACCTTCTGGGTAGGCTCGCTCCATCGTAGACCTCATTCTTGCCTGTGTAAGTTTCGAGGTCAAGAGCCGACCCATTCATCATAAAAAAATATGGCTCTGTTTTTTTAGTACCATATTATTATGTAGCTTGTTACCTAACCTATATGTTACCTATATTATGATGTATACGAATACGTTTACCTAAGTAGTTATCATGGAATCTAACAAGTTAAAGTGGGTATACAACGAAAACATTACTTAGATTATGCTAATATTACATGCAATTATTTGTTTACCACACATCGAAATATTTTTAACCGATTACTACGTAGAAAAGGAGTGGTTTGGGTGAGTGTACCTAAACCTAACTAAATAAAAAACTGATCTAAATCGAACACTGAAGATATCGGCAGAGATACATCTTTTTTTAAATACCTACCTACGTGTTTTGATAGCTTTTTGCTTACTTCCAATTTAAATACTAACCTTACCATAAAACATGACATAAAGTTATTTCTCGGAATAAATCAAGAATAACCATACATTTTGGCAGTTTACACTCAGGATTTTTTTCGAGGAGAGGAAAACTCGAGGGCAGGCCTTTGCCCAGCTGTGGGAGTACAGGCTAAACACAACAACAACACCATTTCTTTCGATATAAAAACATCAGTTTTCTAACGAACTTTATAAAAAACCTAGAACAGACTCATGACTCTTCCGACCCGAATGCATTCCGCTAAAGTTTAAACTTCAGTGGAATGCATTCGGGTCGGAATAGATCAGCTGTTCAACCGATCGTAACCAATCACAGAGCAAGAAACGTCAGTTTTGGATCAATTCATGCATTGTCATTGGTTGCAGGCTCTTAAATCATATTCCTCGCTGACCAATTTCGTAAAAGCGTGTACAAAGTTAAGCCATCGACTACGTTATGACTTGTCCAATAAATAATGCTGTTTTTACACAATATCGGGTATCAAGACAGAACATAATTATTATCACTGAATTCATCGTAATGGCCTTCAAAACGTCATTTCAACGTGCGAAATTCAGACTTTTTATTTGCATAACCCCAATAATTCAATTCAATATGATATCGACTACCTTGAAGTTTGTTTGTAAAAAAAAAAAAAAAAAGTTTGTTTGTACCAGAAAAAATAAATAAAACATTTTGTCCTTTTCAAGTTGCAGAAATTATCCTTGCTTGTTACATAACTAATCGATTCTGCATAATTTGCATCAGAAAATAATCTAATTGCTAGCGAGCGAAGCGAGCCCCGATTAGTAGCAACTCGGGCGATTTGAGACTGTAGGTATGTCTGTATGATTGTATGACAGTATTCTATATTTAAGCTATATTCTATAGTATTCTATATCTTTGTGCGACTTATAAAGAGTTTGTTTTATTTACATTTGATTTGGTACATAGCCATTCTCCTAGCATTTCGAAATACAATGAAAAAGAATATGAAAAATCATCACATGAGTTTATTTCAATGACTTTCAGTGACTTTGTTCGCGAAGTGCTGAATCAATTATCATTGGCCAGAATAAACGCTATCACCAAGCCCGCTAACTTAAAAATACCATTAAATTTAATACAAAAGATTTGAACGCGCCATGAATATTTTTTATTGCTTATTGTTTGGACAAACCAACAATATTTAAACAAACAATTGTTTAAATGCTCTGTAAGCTAGTTTTATGTCAGTGGTCAACTATAGTGACGTATCTTAGTCTTCTTACAGCCGGTTTCTCGAACGCTTTTCAAATTGACAAGCTGATTAAACGTGGAATACTTGATCCTCATTGGTCGAATGACAGATTTGACCAATGATTACTTAATTTTGAAGATGATTTGCGTTCGAGAAACCGGCCGTTAGCTTTTCAACAACTCTGGGTCAGATTATGTACCTACATCACTGGTGTCTTTGATTGTGTTGACTTGACGTTTCTTTTTTTACAGCTTGCCGACCTAAGGTTTTGATAATAATTTTAACTTGCAACTTCCACGGGTTTCTGAGAAAAAGGGTCTTGACAGACAGACAGACAACGAAGCAATTTTGTAAGGGTTTCTTTATCCTTTTGAGATATAGAATCTAAAAGCCGTGTCGTATTGCTTCTAGATGTGATATTAGCCCTTGGTAAACTGTAACGATTCTTCGTTTGGTGATCTTAATATTGAACATCGCAACACTCGCGATGTCTTCTATTTCCTCTTGTATTTTGTAAACAGGTGGCTTTCCTGGATTCAATTTCTCCATTCTTTTCAACAATAGATAATACGAGCTCCCGTTTCGAGAATTCCACCGAACTGACATGAGACTAAACACAGCGTAAATTGAACTTTATCATGCGAATTTGAAATTCAAAATGGCTGTTTAATGCGGTAGATTTGACAGTCGTAACACGTATTGATTTAGGTTAAAAAAATGTTACATCGTAGCGTGTCGTATTAAATGCTATTTTTGGCGATTTTATTACATTGAGGAAATCATTTGACGGAATATCAAATTGCAAGGATCTTCTTTCTACCAATGGCACTCGTACTCGTAGAGACTATGTTAGTTTTCAATTACGACGCAACGTGTGAGTTTTTTTTTAAATTAACCTATTTCGTCCCACAGCTGGGCAAATGTGAGTATTAAGTTTTTTTTTATAATTTACTAGTTGCGCTCCCGTGGTGTAACCCGCGGTCCCTCGGGATTTTGTCGGGATAAATGTCATATGTCCTTCCCTGGGATACAACCTTTATCCATGCCAATTCTCAGCCTAATCTGTTTAGTGGTTTGGGCGTGAAAAGGTAACAAACAGACAGATAGACGGACAGAGTTACTTTCACATTTATAATATTACGAGCTGTCCGCCGCGGTGTTACCCGCGATCCCCCGGGAAAACTTCACTTCCTGGGATAAAATATAGCCTATGTTTATCGGGGATAATGTAGGATTCTATTGGTGAAAGAATTTTTCAAATCGGTCCAGTAGTTTCCGAGCCTATTCATTTCAAACAAACAAACAAACAACTCTTTCCTCTTTATAATATTAGTATAGATTAGTAATTACAATTAGTATATTAGTATGAATGGTGATTTTGAAAAACTAAGACGCTTCGACTAGAATGCCTTTAGAATTACATATCTGTCAGTAGTATTTTACACAAATGGAGCTTGTTATTGGATCGAGTTCGTGTAACTGTCTCATGTTTGTACAGCGTGTGTAACTTTCATATTACATCGCAGAGCACACCTTTTTATTAGAATTTCGTAAACATTTAGAAAGTTTCTTACTACCAAAAAGCAATGTACTTGCGATGAATATTAGAACCGTAAAGTATAGTGGTGCTATTGACTTTTGACCCTGTGGGTTCGAATTCTAATCCATTGATTTAATGTTTTAATCATTCGCGATCATAAATTCATACACGTGTTAATTAAAATAATGCATTACGTAATCCTTATGAATCTGATTTGTAATTTAATTTGATTCAGTGATTTAATTTTGCACAGTGAAGAATGAAATGACTAAGTGCATGTTTCGAATTGTGTAAGGTGTATATCAAACAATTTATTTTATTATGCGCATTTCAAAAATTTGGAATCATCATCCAGCGTCTGTATTCCCGTTGAGCTACGACCCTGTTGTTTTTAAGAAGAGAGTTAATAGGCACCTTCTGGATAGGCTCGCTCCATCGTAGACCTCATTCTTGCCTATGTAAGTTTCGATATCGATAAAAAAAAAACAAACAGACGTAGGTACACACGAGGGTTAGGTATTTTAAAACGATAAAAAATGCGGAGACCCCTCGCAGACTACAGACTTTCTATCGGCCGATAGTTGAGACGGAATATACTTCGGCTCGTAATGAGTATGGAGAAGTATAGCCCGTTTCAACTATCGGCCGATAGAAAGTCTGCAGTCTGCGAGGGGTCAAATAGAATAAATCTATTTTTATTTGCTTATTCAAATACAGTAAGACGCGTGCCGCACGCAGTCACATCATTTATTGAATTGTATAACAAGGTTAATAAATACATTTTAGTATCTTTAACCATGGTTCAGACTCGCAGTAGTCGTCTGAGTCACGGCAACGATTTGTTTTACGCTTTGAACTGCGTCCCCCATAGGCGGATCCAGGGGGGGGCACGGGGGCACGTGCCCCCCCCAGACGATATTTTCGTGTACCTACTAACTACGAAAAATTAATAAATTGTGAAATTTTTGTCAGTTTTTGTTTCTTGTGGCCCCCCCAGAAAAAAATCCTGGATCCGCCCATGGCGTCCCCCAAATGAGCACTATTCCGGAATTAAAAACGGATTAAAGCTTTTGCGTTGATTCTGGGATAAGTTATCTCAACATCATCAACATCATCATCATCATCAGGCTATAGCAGTACTGCTGGACGTAGGCCTCCCCTAATGAGAGCCATTGCGCTCTGTCCTCAGCTTGACGCATCCAGGTTCTGCCAGCAGCCAGAGCAGATCGTCAATCCACCTGGCCGGAGGGCGTCCTACACTACGTTTGCCGAGGCGCGGTCTCCACTCAAGAAGTCGTTTACCCCAACGGTTATCGGTTCTTCGGCAGATATGGCCAGCCCACTGCCACTTCAGCTTGCTAATTCTCTGAGCTATGTTGACAACTTTAGTTCTATGTCGGATAGTCTCATTGCGGATTCTATCCTTCAGAGAAACTCCGAGCATAGCTCGTTCCATAGCTCGCTGAGCGACTTTAAACTGGTGGACTAGCCGGACATCAAATCGGCATCACAGTAAAACTCAAATATTTCATTAGTAGTCAAATATTTCAGCAATATACCTACATCCATCAAAAATGATTGGGATTACGCGTAACGCGACACAGAAGTCTTTCTTTCACTGATACGAGCAAATGCCTGTTAATGTATTACCTACTTAAACATTAAGCCTGTCATTTCCCGTCAGCTTTCCCCAATCCTTGATAAGCTATTGATTGAAGATAAACTTGACATGCTACGTAAGAGATGTCTAAGATAAACCACTTGAGATGCCTGATTAGGTATCTCATCTGTGCTGATACCAAGTTCCAAGGTTTAAAGATAAGACCAATTGGTGTTTAAATTGGCAAATACCGTTCAGACGATTTCAACATTTACTCGTAGCTAGTAAGGAAAGAGAACTCTGAGAACTTGGGGGTAAGTTAAGTGCAAGTATCAAATTCTATCAGTCACCAGCTCGCAGTTGGGAATAAAGTTAATCTGTTCTCATATTGCACAAAATAGGACTGTAATTACAACCTTTAGGTGATTAAAAGTTCGATTACTCTGTTCCAACGAGAGACAGATCGTATCTTTAATTCCCAACTGTCCCTCAGTGGAAACAGAGGAGAATGACTGATGAGCAACTCTATCGCTATGCCACCAACCATGGTCTCGACGACCTCTGTGGCGCAGTATGAAAGCCCGCTTATGACGCAGAAGGTTGCGGGTTCCATCTCCGCGGCGGAATAAATGTTTGTATGATCTGCAAATAATTATCTCGGTTCTGGGTTTTTCTATGTATAATATGAATGTGTTTACAAACAAAAAAGTATATCAGTAGTATATCAGTTATCTGGTTCCCATGGTACAAGCTTTGCTTAGTTTGGGGCTAGATGATGCTGTGTGAAGTGTCCAGCATTAGTGAAAACTGTCAGCTCAGTTTGCTCTCCTCATTTCACTTTCTTGTTGAGAGAACTTGCGATTTAGTTTAGTTCCCATCACGTTCGTAAATCAGCTAGAATTGCCGAGGCGCACAATACTACTGTATCTGTGATACGACATTGATATTTATAGAGGCATTCAGAGATAAAGTGTACAAAGGCTCTGAAAAAGCCTTGTGGAACGCCTTGACTTGAAGGAATTATACTGTAAATACGCGGGTTTCTTCAAGGGATATTGTTTTCATGTACAGTGCCACAAACTTATCTGGACCGGTAATCAAAAGATGAACTAACGAATTTTACTGTAAATTTTTCTGCCAACCCCAAATGGGAACAGCGCCTCTCATCGGTTCAGATAAGTTTGTGGTACTGTAATCACATTTATATTTATAGATTTGTTTGTATTTAGATCATCATCATCATCTCCCTGCCCTTTTCCCACATTATGTGGGGTCGGCACAACATGTGTTCTTCTTCCATTCTCCTCTATCAGCCGTCATCTCAACACTCACTCACTTTGTTTGTATTTAGATGTTTTTTTTTAAGTTCCGCAGCGTTAGGTGTAAATAAAGTACTTAGTAAAATTTTCAGCACAACCATAGGTACGTACGTACCTACCATAGGTTGTGCTGAAAATTTTCCAGAAACTTTTGTTGACTATATATTGTATAGGTACATATACATATAGATATAGGTACGTCGAAATTTTAAATACTATGGGAACCTGATAGAACACTGAGATACTCCCAGGAGCAACGTCCTTTTCCCTAGTTACAAGCAATTTAACTTTAACTTCTTTTGTAAATTTTGTGTGACATTTTTTCGTTTTAACTTTGAATAGTTATCTACAGAATACAAATTATAGTCTAAGTAGGTACCTAAAGGTACTAATTTCATACTGTAAAGTCAGATAGCAACATTTTTTGTGTTAGATTTGCATGAATAACTCTAGTCGGATTTGTGACTGGCAAAACAAATCAATCAGAAATCCAATTTTCCAAAATCGCGTAAAACTGTGACTAAACTATACTAGGATAGGTCGTGTGAATGGTTAATTAAAGAGTAGTGCTTATTAAGGTAATCACTGTTTACGTGTTGTTTTAGTGGTGTGCTAGAGCATTTGCCGCCGAAAATTCGGTCTTGAACGAAGTTATCAAGAGACAATACAATATGTTACCGCCTAGCCACCACTGTTAACTTAGTAACGTGATTGCCATGTTTTATGAGTTTAGCGAGTCGGCGTCGTTGCAGGTACCCGTCAAACTGTAGGTACAAACTTTGGTCATTGAGGGTCACATAAAAGTCGGTCTACCCTCTACCATACTCTTTTAAAATGCGAACCCTTTCACTTAAATCATTATTATCTTTTAAATTATTGATAGTATTTTCGGTCTAATTTCAAATTCATATCAACATTAGTTATACATCACCATACGTAGGACGCCACATTTTGTTACCCATCAGTATTTTCGACCTAGTTTAGTTCTTCGGCTTCGGCCTAAAACAACAAAGTTCCTACATCACATCACTAATGCGTGGGACGCGACGTGCAGTCTACCAACTTAACCACAGCTTAACCAGCAGTTAGTATGAGAAATACCATTATGTACAGAGTTTATCGCACTCTTGTTTACATGCCGTGTTTTTGTGAAGTATGTCACATGGATAATACATAAGCTAATAAATAACTTAATAAGTTGCCTATGCCTGTGTATCTTAAATTATCTAAACATTTATCTCTGTGGCGCAGTGGGTGAAAGCCCGCTTGGGATGCAGGAGGTTGCGGGTTCGATCCCCGACGCGGGATAAATGTTTGTATGATTTGTTAGACGGCTTTCCCTAAATAGTTTTTCAATGCATTAAAGTAGTATATCAGTTATCTGGTTCCCATAGTACAAGCTTTGCTTAGTTTGGGGCTAGATGATGCTGTGTGGGATGTCCAGCATTATTTATTTATTTGTTATTATTAAAATTCGTAACTTACCTTTATCAGAACGTTAATTAAAAAAAAACAAAACAAACAGGGTCGCGACTGTATCCCCAAGGCGCGGTAGACATTCTCTCAGATCTTTATATTCCAGATCCTTTGAAGAAATGGGCATGTATCAAATATGTATTTGTACATGCCCCTGACTACCCCCTTAGACATCTTCAAAGGATCTGGAACGTTAATTATCATCAAGAAATTAGTCATTTTGGTATTTCACAACGTCAATAATCAAATAATGGTCTTGGGACAGCTGATGTAAGTACCTAGTCTCGTGACTAACAGCTGTTTACATAATAGTTATTATTAGGTATGTTAATAAGTAACTTTTTTCATGTCTTTCAAGATCCTACTCAATATCAGAGAATACAGTAAACGTATCCAAGTCTATATCTATAGCCTATTTTGCCTATAAACCGATCATTCAAAGTTATTCCATACATAGGTACCATTATTTACATAAATAATGTAAAATCCCTGGAACACATACTAAGCGATAAGAATACATGTGGCTGGAGCTATTTTTAACCGAGTTTATATCACTATCCGGTAATAGAGAGGAAAAGTATGATTTTTGTAATTTTATAGTGCTAATCCACACTTGGTATTTCATTAAGAAATGAAAAGTCTTATCAAAATTTTGGATTCCGACGGGATTCGAACCCGCATCGATCAGACGATCCTCCTAAAGCCGGAGTGCCTTACCGTTCGGCCACGAAATCCTACTTGCCGGGGTCCAAATTTTCGATAAGCTCATATTTTTCGGTTAAGCACCGATTAGAGCCATCTACACGTTCACTAGTGAACTCATGCTCATTGTCTGAAATTACATTCAGAATCAAATGACTAAGAGATGTCGCTTCTGCTAAATCTATAATTTTTGTAATTTTATAGTGCTAATCCACACTTGGTCACTTGGACATCTCTTAGTCATTTGATTCTGAATGTAATTTCAGACAATGAGCATGAGTTCACTAGTGAACGTGTAGATGGCTCTAATCGGTGCTTAACCGAAAAATATGAGCTTATCGAAAATTTGGACCCCGGCAAGTAGGATTTCGTGGCCGAACGGTAAGGCACTCCGGCTTTAGGAGGATCGTCTGATCGATGCGGGTTCGAATCCCGTCGGAATCCAAAATTTTGATAAGACTTTTCATTTCTTAAGGAAAAGTATGGTTTAATTCTACATTTAAGCGTAACGTAAACAAAACTACTGGTAAAAGCGAAACAGATTCTGATGATCTAGGAAAATAAACTTTATCTGAAAGAGCTAAGGTATAAGCTGCTTCGTCAAAAGCTTTTGTTTTCTCAAGAAAGAACACGCTACTTAAATCGTTCCTTAGTGAAGATTTTCCACACAGGTTTTCCATATAAATAAAACCGTTAAATAAGCAACTGAGAGTAGACGTTAGTGACTCTGAGTACCGACATTACCTAGTAACATTTAGATCGGTCAGTATGGAAAAGTCTGAAACTATAAAACATACGTAGATCTGTTCTTAGGAACCATGTCTGCTCACCAATCTATTTCTAAATAGAAATAGTGTTAGTTTTATTTTTCAAAACGTCCGTGTTCGATTCCCGAGCTGAGTACAAGTTTTTTTTAATAAATGAATACAGTTTTAATTGTTACATCGATGACATGGTTGGAAATAGTGTCAGACTTTCCCTTACTGACCGATCTTAATATTACTCCATGTATATAAAAGCGATTAAGCTCCCAGAAGATGATGGTAGCTTGCTTCGACCTTGATAAATCGTTGAAGCTAAGCAACGTTTACAAGTCGATGGAAGAGCGCTATTGACATTTTATCAACTCATCCGTGCTTCAGAGGACAGTTAAATTTAGTCCTAGCTTAGTCATGAAGCCATAGCAGAGGCCATAGGGACCTGTAACCTGGCGTTATGAATAAATGATTGTATTGTAAGGCGGCCAAAAAACTCGATCACGAGAGGTTGGCAACTAACTCATGCTATCTTACTCACCATAACCACTTTAGCTCAAGAAAGGGATGACAAAGACAAACTGGCAAAAATATAGGAACTCAATAAGTCCATTATGAATAACAGGGCTAAGAAAGTATATTATTGTGATCTTTAAGAGGTTTTTCGTGTTGCTCACAAGATTATTTTGTTCCAGAATGATACCACGGAGAAAACACAACGCGTCATCGGGGTCACTCCCACCACCCGACGACAAGCATGCCAGCAACGACTACATCAGTAAGTGACGTTACTCATGCATGCTTTTACCAACAATTGTATATTGCACAGACCAGTTAATAATTAGATAGGTATATACCTAAGTACTCGTAATGTCACTGTCTTTCCTGTGGACAAGGACAATTACCTACCTACGCTGGGAGGACGGCTTCGGTGCTGGGCAGGCCTCAATCAATGTCCCAGGTCTCAAACAATGTCCCAGGCACTACAGCGTCCCGTTAGGTGTAGGCATAGGTTGCCTCCAGACGCTGTATAAGTCAACTACTTAGTTAGATTGCATATGGTCTGTGATCTTGGTTGGGTCACCAAATACTGTGATCGCAAGAAAGCTAGTATGATTCTTATCTTCACAGTAGTGGTCATGAAGGAACAATTTCATTTGAGTGGTCCATGGACTGATTCTCTGTGGAGTCAGCATAATGTATCTGTTTCCTACAAACTAATAGGTACGTCCTCGCAATGACAAGTAGATAAACGCCCCCAGATGAAGAATGATTAAAAAAATTAACGGTAATTCTACTGACGTCATCATAGTATTAAATTACAGTATCAAGTAACCGAATGTAAATAAAACAGTCTTGGTATTCCAACTATTCCGATTAGGTAGAGAGTAGCCCACTGCGTAGAACTTTATCTTTTAAAGAAAATTGCAATTTGCACGACCTGCATGAGGCCACTGGTGTTGCATAGACATAGACAGATTTATTCACCACTTTTGCACACAATACTGTTGCAGTGAGTGAGGCCAACTCCTGGCCCCGAAAAATTTGATAAATGGAACCATCGACACGACAAAGAAGAATGAAGATTTAGAGCCAAGTATACCAATAATAACTGAAGTAATTTTAATAATGATTTTTATATGAAATCTGAAAATGTCTGCCGTGCCTCAGGGAATAGCCTTTTCCAAAGTCAATAAGTTTTTATTCGAAGGACCACATTACCTACTCGTAATCGCTTATTAGCTTGGTAACTAAGTGATTTTAATTATTTTCTTTCATTGTTCTTAATAGCTAAAGATTTGCTTTGTCCTAATAAATCACAAAGCCGTGTTAGTTGCCGTCTCAGTATTCAAAGTAGCATCACCTATTTACGATTCAAAATAGTCTTATCAAATACCTTGACTTTGCCCTAACAACTTCCTTCTATCTATCTAGCCTACTGTCTGCCTGTGTAAACAGTCTGACGTTGTTCAAATATTTTGTAGCAAGGCCTATTATTTTCACTTATTGTTGCGGGCACGTGGTGCAATAGATACGCTCTTGCCTAAGCAAACGTGCAGCGGCTTGGCCCTGAACTTGGCCGAATGAAACCTCTTTGAGGTTGCAGCTAAAACCTTTTTATGGGCCTTTCTTTAAACTCATTTTAGCACAATTCGAAATTGTGGGCTATGATCACTGAATTAATTCATCCAAGATTTTGGTAGTGTGTTCGCGAAGAATGTGTAGATTGATAAAACTGTGTATCATAAATAAATAAATTTGATTTGATTTAATTTGAGTTTTTTGTTACAATAAAGTCAGACTATTATCGCAGACTCATGAGAATAGCAATTCTGAAGCATCAAGGAAGAAAATCTACGTACATAATTTAATTATACAGGTTGTTCACTCCGATAAGCTAAACGACTCACGACCTCGCTTTCTCAAAATTTGGACTAGGTCTACTTAAGTAGGAATATGTGTTAGGTTAATAACCTCAAATTTAATTTAAGTTAATACTCATTATCATTACATGGTGTAATTTGAAACGTTTATGTTATGTCTACTGTTGGTAAGAGGCATAAGTACCATCTACGAGTAGGTACCTACTACAGCTGGCGTTGCACTCATTAGGTCCCTTGGTACAGGGTTTGGGCTTGACATCCTAATGTTGGATGCCCTGTGACTCACAACGTGATCAGATAGGTGGCTTCGTTAACCTATTTCATTCCACTGCTGGGCAAGTCTTCCCAATATTTCTCCAACATAAGAGACTAGTCACTCTTGAAGGCCTCAACATCATCTCTCCAACAACGCTTCTAAGAGATTCTAAAATAAAATAAAACTATGTAAAAAACACTTCTTTTGATGGCTGTACAAGCCAATTCTGGAGCGGACAGTTCGCCCACAGTTGTTACAGCTGAGAGAACCTGTGAACCTTAGCTACCATAATATCTTATCAAGATTGGGCTCTTGGTGTCATATAAAATATTGATTTTTCGTTAATCCTTGCAGTATCGGACTCAGCTTCACGCACCGGATGGAAGGCTGCTCTGAAACGCCGCTTCAACAGAAAGACACTGCACAAAAGACTACCCATCACTGCTTGGATGCCACAGTAAGCTACATCTCCCATTCTTGTTTCTCCTCATTATAGCAATTCTAAGTCCATAACGCTGGTCCTCAAAGCGAGAGGTCCAAGGTGATTTCTATGCCACCAGACAAATCACAGAAAGGGGGGTCCCTCCCTGTTATTATGCTTCTTTCATGGTATACTAACATGTCACAAATGCGCGTGATCATTCTTTAGTGGGATCTCTTGTCGCCATATAACTCATCATAAGGCAGAACAGCCCTAACTTAGATGATACACATGGCCTAAAAGATTCCGTAGCTTGAATTGTTTCGGAAGTATACAAGTCAACATCATCCTCTTTTCAGGTATAACTCAGAAAAAGCAATAGGAGATCTAATAGCCGGCATCACAGTCGGTTTGACAGTCATCCCTCAGTCCCTCGCGTACTCCAACATCGCTGGTCTGCCGCCTCAGCATGGTCTCTACGGTTCCTTCCTCGGCTGCTTCGTATACATCGTCCTTGGTGGCTGCAGGGCTGTGCCTGCTGGGCCTACGGCTATAGCTTCACTGCTGACCTGGCAGGTAATGATTATTTCCATATTGTTGGCTTTTCTCACAGTTTCTTCCTCGGCTGCTTAGTTTACATGAGCATGGTCCTTGATAGCTACTGTTTCTGTGGTTTCTTTCTTTATGTCGTAAAACTGTACAATATTCTTTTCTTTCTGTTGCGTGAGACCAGTTTTATTTTAGTCACAAGTAATTCCATTCACGTCTCTTCGTTTCCACTTTTATATGATACCCGTGATCACGGTAAGATGGAGTATGGCTGTAATTGTGATATCTCCATGTAAGTTACAATTCCTGATCAAAGAAATGCCTGTTTCCAGGTGGCTGGTGGTTCGGTGGAGAAAGCCATCCTGCTGACCCTACTCGCTGGTATCGTGGAACTGCTCATGGGCGTGCTGGGCCTGGGTTTCCTGGTCAACTTCGTTTCCGGGCCTGTATCCTCTGGCTTCACGTCTGCAGTCGCGCTCATGATCGCCACATCTCAAGTCAAGGTAACCAGAATAGCCAAAATAGATAGATATTTATTTATTTCTCAGAAGGTAACAATCTTTAGTTAGTTGTGTTTCTAAGCCTATATTAAATGATCAAAAATAAACCACCTAAGGTTTCATTCTGCATCTTCAGGAATAACAGTCATGCAGAATCGTGACTATAGCCTCAAGTGGCAGCTGTATTCAGATTTCCAGACTGCAAGAGCCTTTGATGATTTGTTTTTACGAATTCTCAGGACCTCTTTGAAGACTAGCCTACATTCATCACATTCAGCCTCCTCGCAGACTGCAGACTTTCTATCGGCCGATAGTTGAGACGGAATATACTTTGGCTCGTAATGAGTATGAAGAAGTACAGCCCGTCTTAACTATCGGCAGATAGAAAGTCTGTAGTCTGCGAGGGGTCTTAATCAACAGTCAACTAGAGTGATAAGAGTTGTTTATGAGAGGAGTTCAGTGAGTTATTTTTTAAGCTGGCAGTGTTAATGTTTGACAACTTAGCAAAGCTTCTTAAAATGTTTGTTTTTCACCGCATCATCAAAAATTTGGTAAAAATTCCTATAAACTACCTTAAAGAATTTGTCTAGAATTTAACTTATCTTTTCAGGATCTATTCGCGATCTCTGTAACCGGGACAACGTTCCTGCAGCAATGGATATCTATCTTCCAGAACCTTCACAGCGCCCACTTGTGGGACCCCGTGCTGGGCTTCATCTGCATAGCGCTGCTCCTCATCATGAGGGTAAGTTAAACTACACTTGTGAGGGTACTTATATGGCTAATTTTCAAACTTGTTACGTTTCTTGAGCGTAAAAATAAAGCTTCAGTTTTGAGTTTTTCTCTTCATCAATTAAATTTAAAAAAAGTAAAGATCGTGGATTTAGAGCCAGTCGTGCACCAATGAGTTTTTCTGTCCAAAAAGGTATAAGCACTATGTCAATGCTCTCAAACGATGCAGGAAAACTTCATAAGAAAACTGACATAGTTTTTCTTAAAGACATTGAGAAGAATACTTGTCTAAATATTTTCAGTGACTAATAACCATGCAAGGTCCTTACAATTTGTAACTACTTATTCAAATAGATTTAAGATATAAGAATCAGTTGAGTCATTTTATGAGCAATCAATAAATAGCAATCACGGTCGACATGTCTCGGAAGTAACTACCTACCTACAAAATCAAAGACGCTGTAGATAGATCAGATGAGAGACACAATACTCTCAAATGGAAAAGGAAGTCATCGCGAGGAAGCCAGCTAGTGGCCCTATTGTGTAACTCAACTGGGAATGGACATTGGCTTCATTTTGACATTTGAAACCTAGCCTGGACTTCAATTGTCATTTTCGTATTGTGTGAATCACAAATAAGGCTGCAGCAGCCTTATTATCTAACTTGAAATCCATTCCCAGTTGTCATCAATAGAGCTCAACCAATCACACAATACGAAAATGACAATTGAAGTCCAGGCTAGGTTTCAAATGTCAAAATTAATTCGATGTCCATTTGCCAGTTAGGTTACATAATAAGGCTCAATTTACTTAATGGAATCTATCATACGAAGGCTGTGCGAGTTAAATGCACATGCACATGAACGTTGTTTCTGTGTCCGTAAGCTCGGGATCGCTCCATGGACGAATGAGCTAGTGTTGGGTAGGACACGGTTTCAAAATGAGTTTGTATGAGGGCCTCATTTTATTTGGTGAGGTGGGACAATGTCATACTATAAAATGTCACGTTGCGATGTAGTACTACTTCGCTCCACTCATTTGTCATCCTCGAAAATTTTGTCACAAGAGTTGATGAGTCTCTTATTTCATTTTGTAACTCTAAGTGTGGCATCTTACTTGAAGCGCACTTACTTATTTTTTTTTTAATTTTTATTGTTTGTAAGTCAGCCAGCACTTTATTTAAAATTCATTAAATTTTTCGATAATTCAATTACACTCACTTCCGGTAATCGAACCAAAGAGAATGTAACACTTCATTTGATACGAGTCCTTATTCAGTCACGCAATACAAATCAGCTCATTCCTCACTCACTCTAAGCTCACACCTCAATGAAAGATTCCTCGTTCGTCTCGCTCTGTCTCACTCGAATGTGTCGACTCGTGAGTGTGACAAACATTTTGAGGTGGTACAACGATTGAAAATGAGGACCATGAAATTTTTGAGGGAATGAGTGGGACATTTGAAGTGCTTCACTCATGTCCTACTCAACACTAGAATGAGCGCTCAGTCAGTCACAGAATACAGATAGGCTCAGTATCGCTTACGCACACAGTAACAAATCTAAATCTACGCACACAAAAAAAAACCCGCCATCGTATGTTGGCATAACTGTACACTGGATCGAAAGAAGAAATGACACAAGTAGATCAAGATCATGTTAGTTATTTGACCACAATCATTCCACAGAAAATTGGCATGCTAAAACTCGGCGAGAAAGAAGATGACGGCCCCAGCACGCGGCAGAAAGTGATCACCAAATGCATGTGGATGGTGGGGAGTTGTCGTAATGCCATCGTCGTGATCGCCACTGGAGTGCTGGGCTTCTGGTTCGTGAGCACGCAGGGGACTTCACCTGTTAAACTAATGGGTAAGTTTACAATTACTTGTAACGGGCCTAAGTCAGTAGAAACTCACGAGTTGATGCTGTGCGGACGCCACTTAGCGTGGGATAAGGTAGAATGAACGAGGTCTGGCGAAGCCATCTAGCGGGCCGCGCTGACTCGAGCACTTTCGTGCGGTTCATTCTACAAGCGTTTCTATATCTTGTACCATTGTTCATAAGGTTTATAATGGCTTGCTATAAAACTAATTGACGCGTCGCTTGCCAATTCAATGTGCATTGAGCCTTTAGTCAGTAGACCTAGCTGATCTACAGGATGTCACTCAAATCTGTAGGTAGTATGATAAAACATCATGTCTATAATAAAAGATATTATAAAAACTATAATAAAATAAGAGTTTTAGCATACTACCTAAAACTTAAAACAGCTATTCCAGGTCTTAACTGATCTATTCTTAGTTTCAAACACTTGTTACCCAAACATAGTTCGAGTTTATGAAGTAGGATTGATGTATTCTTATCTGTTTTACGCTGAAGCGGAGAACCTTCGGACTGGTTAGTAACATAGTGTCGCTAGATATCACTATAGTGTAGGTCACTATCACTATAGTGTCATTCCATTCTAGTCACTATCACTCATTCCAAATTCGATCGTATTTTTTAGGCTGTGGCCCTGTGGGTTCTTTATTTTGCAATCACAAAATTTAATCATATAGAACTATAGAATACGTTATATATGTTGTTAGAGCGAGAGAAAATGATAATGGTTTTAATCGTTTTCTCTCTCTCTAGTGGCACTAGCAAATATGGGGAATTATAGCTTTGTGTATGAATTATTTTATAGTCCACTTTGAGTTTACCTACAAGTAGAACTGAAATCAGACGAGTTTTCGATATTATAGATGCTTTTTCTCATAAAAACACTCTGAAGAAACCAGTTCTTATAACTTAGGTACTTTTTCTGCTACGTCTCTTAGGAGGATCTAACACTGCAATGTAGGTTGTCTCCTTGTGTACTGTTTATAACTATTTATAAATCACGTAAATAGATTCACCTTTAATTTCATTTTGGTATTTTTAGTGTATGTACCTAAGTTAGTTTTTAGGAATTACTGACTTTATGATGAATTTTTAGCTGCCTGACGGGCTTTCCCCAAAATTGTATTACAAACCTCTAACGTTATTCTATCTTTCAGGAGCGATTCCCTCAGGAGTACCAGTTCCCCAACTGCCTCCCTTCTCTTACGTCCGCGCCGACAACACAACAGCAGACTTCCTGGACATGGTCTCCGAACTGGGCTCTGGTCTGGTCGTAATCCCACTTATCGTTCTGCTAGAAGACATCGCCATCTGTAAAGCATTCTCTGATGGAAGGACTATTGACGCCACGCAAGAGATGATAGCAATGGGCGTAGCTGGAATTGCTAATTCGTTTATGCAGGCGTACCCTGGAGGAGGGTCGTTGGCGAGATCTGTGGTGGCTAATGGATCTGGAGTGAAGACTACCTTCAGTGGACTTTACACTGGTAAGATTTAACCTCTTGTTATTGTAATGTTTGTTTCTGATAATGTCCTGTTGTATCAAGCATGTCTGATAAACGTGATATATTTTGCGTTAAGTCACGAACTGCCTTCATAACTACTTCATCCATTTCTGAACTAGTTTATCTCTCACAAGTTATCTGATCTTAACTTGCTAGTACATTGCAAAACTAGAGAATATTGCATAAACCATCTAAGGAAGTCTTAGATATGCTTTTAAACCAACAGCATCTAATTTGGTCGTCATTTCAGGTGTGATGGTGATCCTGGCTCTGCAGTTCTTCACACAGTACTTCGAGTTCATCCCGAAAGCAGCTCTGGCTGCCGTCATCATCTCCGCCATCCTGTTCATGGTGGAGTACAATGTCGTCAAGCCCATGTGGCGAGCGAAAAGTGAGTTTTATCAAGTCGTTTATACCTTCCGAAATAGACCACGTAATAGAAATAGATCACATCTTCTTATATCCTACTAAGCAAGGTCAGCATAAAATTTTTTTTGTCTCTTCTATCAAATACCTACTCGTTAATTTCTCTAAATCCTGGTATCTAGTCGCGTAGACGCAATTGGACCACTCCACAAACTGAATCTGACCAACTCTTTTCTTTTCCAGAACTGGATCTAGTCCCTGGCGTGGGCACCTTCATCCTCTGCCTAACTCTACCCATCGAGCTGGGCATCCTGACCGGCGTCATCGTCAACATAATCTTCATCCTCTACCACGCAGCCCGGCCCAAGTTCTCCGTCGAACTGCTGCGAACTGAACTTGGCATCGAATACCTGATGATCACCCCAGACAGGTGTCTCATGTTCCCGTCTGTTGATTACGTGAGGAGGTTGGTTACGAAGACTGCAGCAAGCAGTTCTGTGCCAGTGGTGATAGAATGTACGCATATCTACAGCGCTGATTACACAGCTGCTACGAGCATCGATCAGCTGACGGCTGACTTCCACGCGCGTCGGCAACCCTTATACTTCTATAATGTGAAACCGTCTGTCTGCTCTATCTTCGAGGCTGTGGCTAAGCCGGAGCATTTCGTAGTCTTCTATGAAGATGAGGAGTTGGACCGACTCTTGGCAGCAGATGAAAGGCTCCAGGATAAGCGACCGCCGCCGCTGGCGCCCGGACATGTCTGAAGAGATTGTTATAAGTTTCCTCTCGTACGAATTTATCGGCGCGAGCGTCGATCTGACTATCAATACTGTGAACACTTCAATTATGAGTCAAGTACTCAGTAAACTCATTATTGATAAGTCTCGTATCTGTTAAATTAGTGAGACTATATCCTGTAGTTTAAAAGAAGTTTCACTGTCATAGAGTTGTGAGTACTAACATAGAGTTTATCTCTTGTAGGATTGAAGATAAAACAGTAGAGTTATAAAATCGCGTAGACTTATAGAGCTGAAATAAGTAAAAACAAACTCTTGTTATTTTACCGCTCAGACCACTCTTCTGAGCTTTAGAGTTATCTATGTAGATGAAGACGAGGAAAAGTGAAACATTAATCCCAGAGTTACAAAGTAGAGTTTAATATCGTAATATTCGAAGAGAACTATCATTGTAGAGGTTTAACACAATCATTGTAGAGCTAAGAGAACTAGTTCTCGTAGAAGTGAGAACTCTCAGAGAACTTTTGCTGTAAATAGAGACGTGGTGAATGAAGGATGTTATTGGTTGATGGCTGTGCGATGCGTGCTGTGATGGCCCGACCGGAGCCTAGTTTTAGTTAAACTTAGTTTTAGTTGCAAAACACGTTGTGTTATATTCTTGCCTGTTTTTGTTTTCTAAGTTATTCTGGTTGTTTTGGCAGTAGCGTTGGAGCGTTCAAGTTTTTTTTGCGACAACGACAATTCAATTCAAATTCGTTTATTCCTTCATGTTAGTTACAAGGTCATATAGCTAGGCGTTTCATAACATGAACCCCGCTGGGGCACTGCAACAATGTGAAATCTATGTCCGCTGAATGGCTTCATATTGCCTTCACTTGCCACCTCCCAAGTCGTAGGTAGTGTCCTAAGATTTTTGGTTCGATGACAAAAAAAACTCGTGCTTGCCAACGCAATTATTGTCGACTATAGGTTGTAGAATTGTATAAAGCTAAATGTTATATTTTCATAAAAACTTACAAAACGCGAATGTTACTTTTGTAAATTAGAAATTGTCATGAAATCTATCAATGAAGAATTGTATGAAATATTCACATTAAATGAAAACTCTCAAGATTTTATAAATGTACCTACTTACGCAATTAAGAATTATTATATTTATCAAATGAATGCAAAACTAAATGGTATTTTTATAGTAATTGAGTAAACAATGGTTTATTTGCTTGAAAAATATTTATTGACAAACCGAAAATTTACAATAGAATGAAAAATATATTTTCTTTATAAAAAATTGCTCGGGAGAGCGATAGATATTATGCGAATTTAACAAAAAGCCGTGAAACGGACTCTCTGTCTATGTACTTAGGTGTTAGTTTCGAATGGTGACTACGTACATCCGTAACGTTTCGTGATACATTGCAGTAGTATTAAGCTGTTGTGCACTGCGCTCGATTCGAATCCGATAAAAAAGAAGGCTTAGGAAAATCGATGTAAGTACCTACTGAAATCAAATGAAATCGTTTAATAAGCTCTACTATTCATAAGGGCTAGATGTCGCTGTGTGAAATATAGAAGACACCAATTTAGCGATTCATATTTCCGCTGTTAGATATAGACATAGACATTTATTTATGGCACTCAAGCACACACAAAATACAGTAACAAAATGAAAAGAAAAAAAAAAATCATAAAACAAAAAGAAACCTGTCAATCGACTGCAACCAATCGGTGCAGGGAACGTCACTTGGATAAATTTGACGAATACCACGGAACAGTTGCGTCGGATGGGTTCCACTCAAGATTAGCCCTTGAAGTCATTTATCGGAACCGAACCGAGCGCAGTGCACAAGTAACTTTTTATTTATTTTAGGTAGGTAACTACAGTACAAGTTAGGTTATTCCCTTACTTTATTTTAAGATGCAACGCTTTAAATGGCCTAGTATCGTATCAGTCGATCGCACCGCCTTGATTTGGTCGGGATTCGGTTGGGATTTCGTGCGTATGAACTTGTCACTTTGCTAAAACTTTGCGATATCGAAACCTGTGACAAGAGAATGATAGACAGGCCCTCAGAAGCACTTTAAAACTAGATGTTTTTACTCAGGGGGGTATATCTCGTCCGAAAGCTATCATTCCACTTTGGGAATTTCTCAAAGTCAAAAAGCATTTATTCAGTAGGACCGCTGGGATCACTAGGTGATTCTACTCCTGCTTCGTTTGCGACCAATACCGTGAAGAACCAGGGCAACCAATACCTACTGTGAAGAATCAGAACAGCTTACCTAAACGGTTTGTGGTTTGTTCTGAGTAAAACAAGCTTTTTACGCATAGAAATAACCTACGCCTAAAATGTATCGTCATTGAATTTCTAAGCTGTTGAATGATACAAAACTATTTTATACTTAGTGCTACAAACTTATCTGAATCGGAGAGGCGCTGTTATCGCATTTAGTGTTGGCAGAAAAAAATTACAGTAAAATTCGTTAGTTCCTCTTTTGGCCACCGGTCTAGATAAGTTGTGGCATTGCCTACTGCAGTTCAGAAAGCTGTATGTTTATGAGCGCCTCTAGCGAGAACAATTGGAAACTCTATAGTGACCATTTCGTATAGAGTCCTGTGAATTGTTTGTGATGGATTTTGAAATCGGTAAAGCACCAAAATGTCTCGGCTTTCATTCCAGTAGCATTTACAAATTAATATTTTTGAAAATTGATAAATTATATTATTAATTATTATTACCTAAGGTAACAAAGCTAAAAAGAGTGCATTTATACAGAAGCTTTTCCCGCCATTTCTTCATAGGGAAGTGGGTATTACCACTTTACGTCACTTGTTAGTAGCGGGAAAATCATTATTCCTCTATCAAACTTATTGTATTCCTGAGAAAAAAAATTGTAAGCCTTCCTACATTCCTAAAACTTACAAAGCCTTGCCCCCCCTAGACATGACTGCCCTAGACAAAAATATAATCGGAAAAATTTTGATTTTTTTTTTCTAAATTTGAGCCTGCCTAAGTATAACCCCAGACATAGGCGGATCCAGGGGGGGGGGGCACGGAGGCACGTGCCCCCCCCAGACGATATTTTGTGTACCTACTAACTACGAAAAATTAATAAATTGTGGAAATTTTTGTCAGTTTTTGTTTCTTGTGCCCCCCCCCCAGAAAAAAATCCTGGATCCGCCCATGACCCCAGATGAAATAATACTAAACTAGTGGGTACTGTGTACCTTACCTATTACATTACAATACTTAAATTTAGCCTACCAACCTTAGGTTATGCGATGAATAACCGCTGTGCCGACTTCAACATTGCTCGAATGTTTTTTTTTTTACCCCGTAGAGTTTGTCTAAGGCAGTCAATGAAGGGGACTGGCCACTATGATGAGTTTGGTGCAGAGGGCGATTTGCTATGCACAAACTTAAAGGTAGTTGAGATGATATGGCACCTATTTACTTATCAATATATTTGTGATGTTTTTGATTTAGATATAAAGTATATTTTCAAATGTATTGTTCATGAGAATTGAGTGTAGCATGTGATCTTATGTGTACCTTAAGAAACCAAACAAAGACGATCGATAATGCTGAAGAAATGTCAATATTTCTGCAAAGAACACAGTAGTAATTGATCATCTTCAGAAGCAGATTATAACAACAATTTTTTCGTGTAATTCTAACCTAGAGCGGATAAATGAAACTTTATAGAGCAAGCTATAAGCTATCTTCTAAGAATTAAATTGATTGTGTGACGAACGTAGTCATATAATTTTGAAATAAGAATGACTATGAAAGCTAGATTAGTGTACCTACCTATAGCCAAGCGATTGTAAAATAACAACATTTTATTTTTAACTTTTGGAATATTCTACACTAAAATGTATTTTTGAATCCTTTGTATAAAAAACATCTGCGGATGCAATCCAATAAAATATTGCCATGAATTGGCATTTCGTTGAGCGTTATCGATTGTTTTGCCTTTGGAAAATGTAACGATGTGCCGAGTGAATGAAATCGCAAAGTTCAAAGAACAAAGAAATAAATGTAACTCTTTGAGAGTATTTAATTGTGTTGTTTTAATTTTTTACACCTGGTTAAGGCAATTTTTGATACGATGTCGAAAACTACATTCGCTCTTAGCTTTTTAGCTCGCACGCTTAGCTTGTGTAGGTACCTAGGTAAGGAGTACCGAGCACTTGTCTACGGATTAATTTTACCTACAACATTAAAACAATTAAACGAATGAATGAATGAATGAATGAAAATGACTCATTTACGGGTAGGCATTACCACAGAGGGTATTACGTATAGAAATAGGAAGTTGGTAAGAGCGTGGCGTGATAGAGATGACTTTTTATTTGATAGATTATAAATCTTTCATTCCAGTAGGGGTGGGCAGAGACGACAGATTTCCACTCAAAAATCCTGAAGGGAATTCTCCTAACCTCCTAAAGAAAGTGTGATCAGCAGGGCGTGCCTCAAGAAATTAACAGTGACATCTTGTAATAGTGAATTGAACCGTGAAGCCATTTAAGTTCCGCTAATGTTGACTATATAATAGTTTCTTTTCAAGACGACAGAGGGCAGTAGCTGCCGTAAAATTATCGTTGTACCTAACTAGGTACTAAATTTAATTAATTGGAGCAGTAAGATTACTTACCTAGGTACTACTAATCTAGGTAAGCACCTACTAGGTAGGTAGGTAGGTACCATAGTCGAAATAGACAACAATTTTTTTTAAGTTGTAAGTAGCTACTTTTAATAATTTGACTAGATTTTATTTAAGTAAGTAGATATTTCAAAATTTTTCATAGTTGTAACACAGTTGTAGGTAGGTAACCTACCTACAGCGTGAAACGTAAAAGTTCTAGGTAGGTAGGTAGTAGGTAATGTCAGTAGTCTACACGTTCCTAGTGTTCCTACATGAAACCTACCTACAGTCAAAGTTTAGGTAGGTATGTTTGGAAACCACTCCCTGGCAAGTTTTATGTTGAATTTAATGGTCTAAATTCTTAGAAAGGATAGAGTGATACAAAGAAAATAAATAAGTTTTGGCGCTAGCCGTGTTGCCACTGCATGCAACCCAAACAAACCGTGCACGGAGCGGCAACGTCGCGCATCGATCGCGCCGCGCGCCGGCCGACAGGTTTCACTCGCGCGATGCTCAAAAAATTACACTAAATTACCGATTTTTCACTGTAATGAACATTATGGACATTATGAATTTAGAGTTATTTTATTATTATTAAATTGCATTATATTGATACTTCTTTTTCTTCAGTTACAATACTGTGCCAATACTTTTAGGCTAAGGCAGACTGAAACTCGTTTTAGGGTAACACTAACAACCCCAGTAGACTACCATTGAGTTACCCTTAATAAGATAATAATTTTCATGTCACTTAGATGACTAAGGTTGGGGTTAAAAATTTGATAGAATTATAGGTACCTACTTACATAACCTACTTACTTACATATTAATAACTTATTTCTTCTCTCTTTATCATAATTTTTGTGCGCAGTCTGATTTTTTTTACGTGTCCTTATGTCGTGGTTATCGTTTGCACATAAGTACCTAGATATTCTAAATCATCTTAAATTTAATAAAATTTACAATAATCTGCGTTACCCATTTTTAATTTCATCTAAGTTCCATAATTATTTACTTCATCACTTATTTTTATGTTACCCTCTTCCGCAAAAAGCTCTTCCGTTAAGCGTAACGCCACATTTAATTAAACGCCGAGATTCTAAGGGGGATTCCCTCCGCGCAATATTGTCCCGTGAACTCCCGCTCGGCCATTCTTTGATTTGTCTCGTCTCGGCGTGAATGCTCGTCAATCCGTCACTCATTGTACCCCCGCTTCCGACCACTGTAACTGATATGCAGTGATCCTTTTTTCACAAAAGAACATGGAAACTACGTACATGGAAGATGAAATACTGATTTATGGCGAAGAGAACTAATCCTGACGTTAGTAACTCTTCTCTTGCAAGTCGAAGCGAAAAACACGATAATAATTACAGTGACTTATGGAGATGAAAACCAGTAGGTATCCTGGTGATCAAAAAGTGATTGATTTATAGTTTTCTTTTTATGAGCAACAAATTAAAGATAAAAAGCTCCCTTGATTACAAATACTCAACTATGATACGTACCTACCTAATTCCTTATATGTAGATACCCTAAAGATAAAGTTCACACTTGAAAGTATGATAATTGCGCTACTGTTCATACTATCTCGGTCCTGCACTTCCATTACTATCATAATAAGCCCGTATTTCAATTCCGGGATCTGATGATTCATCCATTGTCTGTTTATTACGCTGACACATTTCGTAACAGGAGTTTAGTTTTGTTATTTTCTTTCATCTTTCTTTGAGAGTACCTAATAGTACCTATTATGTATCGGACGTTTTCTTCCAGTTAATCATTATCCTTAAATTATTACTGTAGTTATAGGGGAAGGCATCAGAAACATAAGAATACCATGAAACTATATCCACTATAGCACTAAGAGTATTTTGGATGGGGAGGCCTTTTAAATTTCATTCAATATCATCAGGTCGCACTCTTCTTTCGCGAACTTAAAGCTTAATAATCAATAACAATTTGCAAGCTTCTGGTTTCTTAATCAGCTCTATAAATATGTATAACGAGTTGTATTCGATGTAGCCAGACCGTCTGCTAAAGTGGTAGCTACCTTAATTGCTAGCAATATCAGCGCAGACACTAAATTGGGAACCGCCAGCGGGGAAATAACTCAATACTTCCATGCGTAGGATGGCACGGCTCTCAGCTATAATTATATAAACGGTAGAGACCCTCGTGTCGCAAATTTTATCTTCAGTATCATTACTTAATGGCTTTTCTCGGCGGAAGTACTGCTGTGCCCCCAAACACAAACTTTTGAGATCCGTGTTGACTGAAATGGGGTAGATGCCTAGACTATCAAAATTGAGGTAGAGTTCGAATCCCATCATCACCTCCCTCCCTGCTCTTATCCCAGTTTTATGTTGGGCTGGCCACCTACTAAGCATTTATTTTTTGGTAAAGTTTATAATTGGACAAGCTTTAATAAGTAAATTAAAACGTTGTAAGGACTCTACAATTCTACATAGCATTTGGACAGGTCATGATAAAATGTAGGTGCAGTGCCTTTTCTCATACAAACTGTATAGACACCGATTTAATGCCGATTCATTTCACCAAAATACTGGCAGTCCTCAAATAAGCTCAAGTGGTGACATAACACTTCGTTTGTAGCATTCGACGCTCTAAGAATTCTCGGTACAACCTGTTGACAAGCCATTCTTCGAAACTAATAACCGGTTGCTCGAAACGTTTGACAGTCTTTATTTGAACGTATCCTACCTACGATCTTTCTTGAAATGTTTAATGAGCGTTCTATGAAATACAGAGTGTGTTTGATTGGATGTAGGTTTGGGGGTAAGTGTGATTCCCCCAATCCATGGCAAAAAGGGAGATCTCACCTTACTAAGGTCGACGCCAACCGGGTCCACTTACCTTAGGGCCTTTCAGCCAACATTTAATGTTAACATTTAATAGTTCTATATAGGTTAGATGTGCTTGTAAACATCGTCAGCACGATCTAGGATTCAAATCGCGTCGGCTAGGTGAATATTATGACTGTTCAGAAAATCAAAAAATGTAGTAAAAAGATCTCTTTTCAGTTATCAGACATGATAACTATGATGGGGAAGGTATTAGGCGACTCGGACCAAATTGGTAACGTTCTAGAAAAGGGCCTGGTCAAAGGACCTTAAACCGGTTTTACGTATTATTTTGTTTGTAGATTTATTACTGTGCTACATACGACTCATATTTAGATAGTCAAACCTTAATTTAAACGAAATTGACGTTATCTGACATGATTTATCTTCCCTCTCAGGATTGATATCGATTTAGGTGCTATGCATGCACTGGTAGGTAATAGCCTTCTAACTTCTGGCCTGATGGATATCATACTATTTTTCCACCATTTGGACAATGATGACCATTTGCCATTAGTTTCTTGTTGTGTAATCCACGCCTACTAGGGATACAGTCCATATGATGTTCGTTTGTTTTGTTAAGTGATTAGGGTATAGACGTATATATTTTATTTTTCATTTTAGTGATCTACAGTTAAGCTCTTGGCCTTATCAAGGATTATAATATTTTGTCTTCGTAGGTATTCTGCGGTTTCAAAATCTGTCATCAGAGTTTTCAATTCGTATAAAATTATGATCCGTTTGTTACACGGATTTCTTCTGGTCTCTGGTTTGTTACCTACAACTTTTTTAAGTAAGTTCACATCTCAAACAATCTCTAGGTTTAAACACATTTTTTGAGTTTTTTTGCTTACTCATGTGAACTAGAGTCGAGAAATTTGAATAAATTTTGTTATTTTTCAAGCTTTCATGCCAATTTTAGATAACTTTCTATTTTAAAAAGTCCCATGCCTTGCCTAAGCAGCAGCATCCAGAAAGGGTCAAGGGGGTAGCATTTTATGTATCTCAACATGACGTGATACAAAGCTCCAAACCAACTTGATAGGGACATAAATGAAATAAATTCAACTATCTCTTTCACACTTATGGACTGTCCGCTGCGATTATCGCGTTCGAGTCTATCCAACTTCGTGGAAGTTCGTTTATCGCTCTTCAAATACTTAGTTTAGAAGTTCCCTTCTAACCTTGAATGTGGTTGGAATTTTGTTTTGTGAGATAGGAATTCTAAATATCAAAATACTGATTTCATAACCAGTAAGTGTATGATAAGTTTATGATTAATCTTCAAAAGTTTAATTTAGAAAATCCTCTTTAGGTTGTTTAGCCTTAAGTGGTTTTTTTCATATTCTTTGCAATTTTAATGTAAATTATTAAACTGATTTATTATCTCTGATGTTATCAATTTAGGTAATATAATACTTTAATATAATATTCACATTTGTTACGAATTTATTAGAATCTTCACCGCGATTAACGGTAGGCCTTGTTTGACTCATTTTTACAATTCACCGTTTTGATTGCGCTCCAATTTTAAGTCATAATCATGCAAATAAAATCACTAATTTAAATAAATTATTTTTTACATGCCAGCATTATTAAATTTTATTGTAGGTACCTACCTACAGTTCTGCTGCTGCTTAGCCATAGGCAATAAATTAAATAGGTACAGTACCTAACTGGATTCGTACAAGAAACTGTTTATTTTTTGTCGCTAGCTCCTTTGACCGTTGTCTGTTAATTAGAGCTCTATCTTAGACCTCACTAGAGTGAGGTCAAATGCTGACCTATTTAAATAATAATAAAAAAAGCTATAGTTAGGTACGTAGGTACCTACCTAGAGGTAGCAGCTTGACTGACGCCACCTAAATCATATTCTGTAGGTATTAGATGCAGAAGGCCAATGATAATGATAATGAGAGAATTGGTAGGATAGGTCAGCTCATCATCTACCCAGGTAGGTAAAATAGGTAAAGTAGGTAAAATATAATAATAGGTAAGTATCTATAGGTTACGAGTTACTTACGACGCATTACCTAATTGTAAAACAAAATAAATAAAGTTCACACACCTGCTTGGAATATTCCAACACAAATTAAATCACGTGATTATTTGCTAGAAGGAGGGGCTATTCGGAAGTTGGTGTATTTACCCTATTATTTTCAGGGTCAGGGTTGCCACTTGCCACTTTTTTGTATTAAAATGAGGTAATTTATTTTACTAACTAGATTAGTAACGAGATATTCTCGGTCCGGTTGTTCTAAAAATAGAATTACTTTTCGGTCGCCAGTGAAACTCTATACGAGTGTAGAAAGACCGTTGCTTCGTTCGAAGAATGGCGGAATCCTTACAATGCAGTTTGTATACAAAACTTGTTTGACCAGAATCGGGAAAAAAGTGGCGGCCCGGCAAGTTCGCCTACAATAGCATTCCTTGGAGCGCCCCGCCCGCGCCCCGCCCCCCGCCTCGCCCCGCACCCCGCGCCGGCCCCATCAGTCCGCGACAGAACGCGACCGCGTGCAAACGCCGACGAAAATGTGCTCACTAAATCTAATCCTCTAACAAAACACTGTGTAATCGTTGAAAAACACTTGAAATTCGCTTATTCAACGTGTCCACTTCATGTTTTTATTCACGCTATTTGTGTTTACTATAATTTGAACGCGGTATTTCGATTCTGCTCCTGTAATCGTTGTGATTCAATAGTGAATTCAATAATTTTGGAAAGTGTAGTGTATTTTCTGTGTCCTCCCTGTTATCGATTTCGGCTCAACTCCCAACAGCTGATGTGGACGGACGCCGCGAGTGTCCCGACTTGCTATGAAAAGATAAACAAATTATTGTAAAGTGAGAATTAACCCATGTTTAAATAAACTTGTAAAGCGCTCGACGACATCCGTGGAATTGAAAAAAGCTGTAAACAAAAGTTGTTGCTGTAGATAGCTGTGATTTTAAAATTCTCAGTGCAAAGTGTTATAGTGACAAATAAAGTGTTAATTTGATGTTCACACTTCTGGATTCACACAAAGGATTGGAATTGCAATCTGTTGAAAAGGTAACGTTGGGTTTTGTGATATTTTTGTTATTATTTTTGGAGTAAATGACGTTAGAAGTTTGTCGAATGCAGAGTGCCGCGCGGCGCGTAGGCCTATCCGTGCTTCCGTGTCGTGTCGAGAAACTTCTAACTTGAACAACGTTCCAAAAATAAACTGAAAACGACTAGAAATATAAAAAATATGTTATTGCTAGTATTTTCTAATACCTGTCCACATTATACGGTTCTTTTACTGGTTTTTACGCAACGTGCGATTGTTTACCTAGCTAGATGATCTTTAGAATTTTCCTTTCGGCATAATGGATAAACAAACCATCCATTGGATAATATCATACTAAACTAAAATACAGATAGGTATGCTTTAATTTTTAGCGATATTATTTCAACTCGAATTACCTAGGCCCGTATTCGCGTTCCATTTTTCCTTCGTTTGATGAATATTCGGATGCTTCCCACCACAATTTCTGACTTTATGGGCCAATTTTTCAAACGTTAAACACGGTCCTAATCTAGGACCAATTATTACAAACCCAAAAATTGGCCCTAGAGTACGGCCCCTACCTACTTAATAAGTTCGGACCTAATGTGGGACGACCATGACATTCTCTTTACACCCAAAAATTTTGGCTATTAGACATTTCTGTTGTCTATATTATATTAACGCATGGCTTTGTGCCTATGAGTAGATTTATGCTGTATTGTTCTTGTTAGCCTATTTTCTAGCCTTTAATAGTCAGTTTCGATGCGCCGAAAAGAAAAGAACCATGCACACATTATGTATTAGGTACAAGCTTGGTTTAGTTTGGGGCTGTGTTATGTCGAGCTTTATTTATTATTTATTGCACACTGCACAGGAGAGTGATTCATACTTGATCAGTACCACAGTTATATCCGTGATCGGAACGCATACGCGACGGAATCGGTCAGCTGTTCAACCGACCGCAACTAATCACAGTGCAGAAAACGTCAGAGGCCGTATTCCCGTTAAAATTTTTTTCGTTCGATTTTCGAATTTTCTTATTTCTGACTTCAAGGGCCAATTTTTCGATTTGGAATATTTGGTCCTGGATTAGGACCGTGTTTTAACGATCTTATCGACCGAATACAATGTAGCTCGTAGTAAGAAACCGAATATTCATCAAACGAACGGGAATAACCGTTTTTTCATTTGTTTGATGAATATTTGGAAACTTCCCACCACGATTTCTGACTTCAAGGGCCAATTTTTTGGTTTGGGATATTTTGTCCTTGGTTAGGACCGTGTTTTAACGTTTGAAATAGCCCTTGAATTCAGAAATCGTGGTGGGAAGCATCCGAATATTCATCAAACGAACGAAAAAACAAACGCGAATACGGGGCTAGTTTTGAACCAATTCGACGGAACGGATTGTCGCGAATGCGTTCCGTTGGAGTATGAATCGCTACCCAGATTGGACAGTGGCGGACAAGAAGGCAATCGTGAAGTTATAGTTTGTCCTAAGCTTATCATCCTCACCTGGTTGATATTGCACTTATTAGAACTAAGCGCTTACAAAGTTATTTAATTATGCGCACTGCTATTTGGAATCAGCTTCCAGCGTCTGTATTTCCGCCGAGCTACGACCCTGTTGTTTTTAAGAAGAGAGTTAATAGGCACCTTCTGGGTAGGCTCGCTCCATCGTAGACCTCATTCTTGTCTATGTAAGTTTCGAGGTAAAGAGCCGACCCATTCATCATAAAAAAACCTTAGATGAACCAAGGCCATGGTCTCTTCTTAAATGCTGCAGCTTTCAATTAGCAAATCTCTCAGTCTTATTTATTTTCAGACAACTACATACATTTATCGGCTCGCTTCGCTTACCTCTCAGGCTTGATTGAACCAAACTGTTTGGGTAGTTTGGTTGAATCCGGCCTCAGTAAACAAACATGAATTAGACAAAATAAGTTAGTACCTAGATCTGTGTAGAGTATGCAGATAGAGCAAAACGTCATTTGAGGTTAAACGACACTGAGTTATATCGCGTATGTTGATCTAATGTTGTTGATACTTTGACATAATGAATGTTGATCTTACGTATGTGCTTTCGTCTAACTCAAATGTCACAAATTTATCACTGTAGGTAGGTAGGTACCTACCTAGTAGAAAATATACGCTTTTACTTTAACTCAAATAATAAATAAATAATGCTGGACTTCTCACACAGCATCAACTAGCCCCAAAGTAAGCAGAGCTTGTGTTATAGGTACTAGATGACTGATATAGGTAGGTACTACTTATACTTTTTGTTTGTAAATTTTATACCTACATACATACATATTATACTAAAAACACCCAGGCCCGAGACAAATACTTGTAGATGATACAAAGATTTGTCCCACGGCGGGGATCGAACCCGCAACCCTCTGCTTCGCAAGCGGACCTTCGCTTGCGCTACAGAGGTCGTCGAAATATTCTACGTTCTAGCCGTGCATCAAATGAAATCTTTGAAAATGTCTTAGACAACCTGTTACGACTTCATTAAGAGGGTAGGTATTTGTTAAGTCCTTTTGGTCCTAGCCGTGAACCTGTAATACCTGTAGGTATACGTAAAACAATCTTTTACGCGCTAGACGACCTCTGTGGCGCAGTGGGTGAAAGCCCGCTTGGGACGCAGAAGGTTGCGGGTTCGATCCCCGCGGCGGGATAAATGTTTGTATGATCTGCAAATATTTATCTCGGGTCTGGGTGTTTCTATGTATAATATGTATGTATTTACAAACAAAAAGTATATAAGTAGTATATCAGTTATCTGGTTCCCATAGTATACAAGCTTTGCTTAGTTTGGGGCTAGATGATGCTGTGTGAAATGTCCAGCAATATTTATTATTATTTATTATTTATTATTTATAGTGTCAGGCGGTGTTTTTAATGCGCCTGCCGCCTCGGCAAACATCGTGCTTTGTACGAAAACCGATTTTTTCCGAATACAAGCAATAGTCAGTCGTCTCAATCCCGCCATCATCGAGATTTGATCTGAGAGGAGAGGAGGGTTTAAGTTCAGGAGCCCTATTCGCTTTTTTTTTCGTTTGTTTCATGAATGTTCGGATGCTTCCCACCACGATTACTTCAAGTGCCAATTTTTCTGTTTGGAATATTTGGTCCTAGGTCAGGACCGTTTGAAAAGTTGGCTTTTGAAGTCAGAAATCGTGGTGGGGAGCATCCGAATATTCAATAAACGAACGAGAAAAAAAAACCCCAGAGCAATCCTATTCCACCGCAAAAAATCCAGTGGAGACCATGGAAAGGCATTAGGTTGCCTTCTAATGCTGTAGAACATCATATTGTGTAGGTTTACCTAACAAGATGATATTCTACAGCCCACAGAAAAAAAATGTGAGGCTAAATTTTTTTTAGATTTCAATCATCAGTAATATTGTCAAAACAAATCAGATGTTTGGGTTCAATATTTAGAATATCAAAATAGAAAATCTAGTATGTAAAAAGCTTTGTGTGCAGGAATCGACCATCGTTGTCTGGCAGTCATGTCGTAAAATTAGATTCATTGTTTTGACTTAGTAGTTATTTTTACCGACTTTGACGAATTTGACATCTGAAAACTATTGAGTTTTGTCTGTTGAATTCGGTTTTAGTTACCAAAGTTTACTAGCGACCACACTTAAATAAAATGAGAAATATGTAGCATCAAAGTCGAAGTCCAAAAAGCATTTATTCAGTAGGACCGCTGGGATCACTTAGAATAGTCTTAAACTAATTGTGGCGACCTCTAACCGCCCTAAGCCTAAGCCCTAAGGTATGTGGGCCAGATGGAGCCGACCTTAGTACAGGTAGTACTACCTCTTTGCCATAGATTGGGGGAATAACACCTACCCCCAAAATGGGTGATCATCATCATCTCCCATAATAATTTTACTCCTGTTCTTGCGCGACCAATACCGTGAAGAATCAGGAGGGCTTGGGCTGGACACACGGTTTGGGGCCTAGCATTCTTTTTGGTGGTCCAGCTTAAAACTAAATAGTCAAGCTTCAGTGGCATCAAAGTTTACAAGCTACTATTTTAATTAACCGACTTCAAAAAAAGGAGGAGGTTCTATGTTCGGGTGTATGTATGTTTTTTTTATTTTTCAAGTCGGTGCCAACTATTCTACTCTAACTACTCGATACAATTTTGCACCCAAGTTCTATTGTAGGTACTCGTAATTTCTTCTTAGATGTAAATGCATAGGTAGTTGGCACCGACTTCAAAATATAATATAACATAATAATTTATTATTTGAATACTGTAAGTAATAATTGCATGTGTATATTCTTATTTTTCTCTTTTTAGTGTAGGTACATAGAAGGTTCTTAGTGTCTATTTGTGTTATGTGAAGTCGGTTCAATTTTTTTTTCAAAAATTTTTATTTCGTTCGGAAATATATTGTTGTACCATCTAGCAGCAGATAACACCTAAAATAGGCCATATCTCAAAACCGGTTTTTCATCTTTGGTTACTTTCTGCTAAACGACTCTCAACTGGTTTTATGTGTGTTTTTTGTAAGACATACAATTTTTCAATGCTGGACAATTCACACAGCGATTATTACTTCTTCTTCTACAATCCCTCTGTAGCTCTGTCCAAGCTACATCTGGGCTGCTTCAAATAACTAGCCTACTATATTATTGTCCTATCAAACGTACTGTTTTTATCCTGAATTCGAACTCATAAAACTGCATTAAAAACAAATCTTGTCTGTAAAAAAAAGTGGCACTCCGGGAGTGCCGACAGGTGTTTTCACTTCAAAAAACCCAAAAATAAATGGTGGTCAGATTTCATAATGACTGGAACATAAAGGTAGAACCTTCACTAGTCAACACACAATGCAATTTGTACTTGACGACTTTGGTGGTCAAAAGGACCTTCTTGCTTGCCTGTGAAAAAAATGATGAAGCTGGGTAAAGGTTTTCTGTCATAATACTTAATTTGTCTGGGTGTTACTCTGTATATTAAGTACCGTATGTATTACAAACAAAAAGTATGTAAGTAGTATATTTAATCTGGTTCCCATAGGTACAAGCTTTGTTTAGTTTGGGCACGGAATACCGGTTTGGGGCTAGATGATGCTGTGTGAAATGTCCAGCATGCATCGGAATCGGGATGTGGCGTGTGTATTGGAACAGCTACAAAGAAAAGACTTCGAACGATATCTTTGTATGATTTTACACTCAAAATCACGAGCTGTAAAACAGCTATTTGCAATGGCAGTCCTTATTCTCCTCTGTGACTCTGTAATCATAATCCATGACAAAGTTTTCTATGGATAATTTGTTGCTCGTAAAGGAGTGAGTTTATCGCTGTTAATACTACCACTGTTTCCTAAGATAAATCCATGAAATTACAGGCAATTCGTGTAAAGCTACCATTAACGTGAACTAAGCAAGACCTACCGTTCATAACTTCTCTAAAAACGAACGCAGTCGCGCGCCCCGAGGCGACGCAAGTGAAATGCTCAAAATCCATTCCATTTTATCTCCAACCATGAACCTACAAAGCAAATTTTACCCTAGAACCCAAGTCTTTAAGTCCACATCGGGCTGCAGCTGATATTTTATTCCAGAGCTGTCGCGCACAGGGATAAAGTGAACATGCAACTTTGAGAGCTGCACTCAGAGTTTTGAGTCGAAAATCGTTTGAGTGTGTTTTCATGTAGGGTCGGATCCTGCTATCAAGCTACTATCTACCTTGAGGTTACGTGTTAAGGTTGATTCTCTTATGGAGGTGTTTTTATAAGGTTTTTTTATGGTGGTTGGACGGCAATCAGCTGTTTCGGCACGCGTTCGGTCCCCCACGGCCTCCGTGCGGGATATTTTCGATACGAATTTACTAGAAGTTTAACTGGTGAAGCGTGCAAATTCTACTGGGAATTCCTTGTCCAGAATATAAAAGTAAAAAAACGAAAACAATAACCCAGACTCCCAAGATTAAACCACTTTTTTCCAATAATTGGACTTTAGCCAGATGAATTTGATTAGATATAGAAAGAAATATTTTAATGCTCTTTTAGCAATGAATCGACATATAAAAGGACTGAAATATAAGGGTAGCCGTTTACTAAGAGTTCACAAGAAGCCTCTGTTTATCACAGTCTATTCTATTATTTCTTAGTTTAAAAACTAGTGAGACGACAAGACAATGTAGCTTCTTTTCCTACGGTTTGGTCAATAAACTCGGCATATTGGCGACAGACAATTCTCTGAAAGCTCGGTGAGCCGTGGCGCGGACTCACGCATACTGAGAACTGAAAGGATTTGTGTGATAAGAATTGGAAACGCAGCTCATTATTTCAGCTCTTATTCTGTGGTTAGGTTCGTATTTCGATGTAATTTCTTTTCCTCTGGCTGCTACAGTAAATCAGGGCCTTTTTAAGTTTACTACAATATCGTCCTTAGCCGTAAGACCCTAAAATACGTTTTATTATTGGGATAAAAAATCTTGAGTAGGAGTATCTTAGGGCACTATGGGTTTAATTCTCATATGGCTAATAATAGCCTATTTTAGCGCGGATTTTGTTATAATATCTAACCATTTACAGCACCATGATTTTATGACAAAAAAATCGATTAATGCACGGCTTGTCTTTGAAATAGTTTTTGTCTCGTTTTCTCTATGAGTGCTTCTTGTTTTATACCAAGATTTTTTATCCCTAGTAATACTTTGCTAGAACACTTACAAGGTAATCGTTTACTATGAGAGTTACTTAGAGTCTTATGTTGCAACGATTTTGAGATAGGTTTCTTTCATATAATCAAAATAATGATAAAGCCATCAACTGTTGTCCACTATGCAAAATTCTTCTTTACTATTTCCGTTTACTCAAGAATATTTAGTTTGTTAGTATCTCTGAAATTATTTAAGGGTTTTTGAATAATTCCGAGCGAAGTGGAGCCGTATGTTACAATATGAAGTGGACGGCGCTTCCGATAGCCCTGATGGATCATTTCCTCAGGATTACGGCCGATAACGCGACATATTGACGGTGTTATTTTTAAATTATTTCACGTAAATGTAAACTTGTTCTTTTTCCATGACCAACCATCTCTATGGTAGAAAAGAGACGAATATATCATTTTATATTTTGACAACACGATTGCAACTTATGAAAAGCGGGCGGTTGTAGAAGGTACTTATTGTGCAGGTGCATGCGGCCTAATATTGGATTTTTTTTTAATACATAAGTAGGTTTATTAAATATTCCGACGTGGCAAAGTTAATTATAAATTATTTATTGTAAAATTATTTCTCCAAACTTTACTAGCAAAGTCAAAAAGCATTCAGTAAGACCGCTTGGATCACTTAGAAATTAGAATAGTCTTAAAACTAATTTTACTCCTGTTCTTTCGCGACCCATACCGTGAAGAATCAGGGCAACAAACATAACATAAATTTAGAAGTAGGTACAGTCAGCATCACCAATTGGTAACCCCCTTAGAAAGGCGGTTTGTACTGCAGGGGGGTTACCAGTTGGTGACGCTGCCCGTACAACAGATGAAAGCGGTCTATGGATAGCTCAAATGCTGCATATTTTTGTTAGGTATTCTGTATTCGGCCAATGTTTTGGATGTAAATTAGTATTGTAATGAAATATTCAGCAGATATCGCCGCCAAACGACGTAATTCTACAGCGCATGTGCCAAAATTAGGGTTCTATGCGACTTCATAGAAATTCACAGTACCACGCAATATTTTTTATATAATTCTAAGCTTTTTAATTCATCATTTGCCTGCCCTTATTTAGCTTATGCGGGGTCGGCAGTCGGCACAACATGTTCTCTCCTTCCACTCTCACCTATCACTCGTCATCTTCGTATCCACTCTTCTTACACACAATCCATCCATCTTTTCTTTGGTCTACCTCTACTCACATCCATCCACATTCATTTCTTTTCAATTCTAGCTTTTTAAATCCTTAAAATTACAACCATACTTGATTTGATTGAACATCTTCCCGAACCGTGGCAACGCGCTCAGACCAACTGAGCTATGCTTGTCAAATGTTACAAGATATAATAAAACACCATAATATAGTATCACCAGTGGGCTAGAGGGGCGTAGCTCGAGAGTTTGAATCATGATAATTACTATGTTCTAGTTTTAAGTAACCGGTAGGTAGTTAAGCAGTAAATGAGTATTGTGACAGTGACAGATCGTATTTCTAAAAAGTTAAAGAATTGGTGCTTTGTTGAGTAAGTATTTAGATCAAATGAGAAAAAAAACTAGCAAGTACCTACCTACCCGTGGAAATAAAAGTGATGACGACCTCTATAGCGCAGTGGGCGAAGGTCCGCTTGCGACGCAGAAGGTTGCGGGTTCGATCCCCGCCTCAGGACAAATGTTTGTATGATCTACAAGTATTGTCTCGGGTCTGAGTGTTTTTTATGTATAATATGTATGTAATTTACAAACAAACAAACAAAAATGGATTTACAAGTAGAGGTAAGCTAAAGAAAAGATGGATGGATTGTGTGAAGGATGACATGAGTAAGTGTTGAGATGACGGCTGATAGAGAAGAATGGAAGAAGAACACGTATGTTTTGCCGACCCCACATAATGTGGGAAAAGGGTAGGGAGATGATGATGATTACAACAAAAAAGTATTTAAGTGTTAATAATATAACCCATCCATAACACAAGCTTTGCTTACAAAGTCCAGAATTTTTTATTATTTATTTTTTATTATCTAAGCGAGTCTCGGGATTGATTTGATAATTTTAAAGAACAATGGGCAACTTTGTATGGAAAGAATTCTAATTTGCATTTGGTAAAGCATGTTTTATTTTTATTAGATTTAAAATAAAGAAAAAGTTTTGACATTGCATGCTTCTCTAACTTTAATGTTTTGGGCAAATAAAACGTTGAGTTTTTTCAAAATCATTAAAAGTTCATCTATAGCTGTGACGTTGTTGATGATGATTTTCAAATATAATTTCAGTTTTACTAGCTCATAAAAAAAGTTCGCTTTTCCATTAGATCTCCCAGTAAATAAGTTTACGGCTGCGTGGGGCTAAAGCACTTGGTTGTAAAAACGCTGTTACTCGCTTTACCGGCGGCCATTACGTATTCCAAAAGGCTGAATATTGGGCTCTTTGTAAAGGACATTAATATACTCCAATAACGTCTTATTGGTTTCTGGAAACAAAATGACGAATAAGGAGAATTAAGGTATTGGGAAATGGAAGCCTCTGTAGCGCAGTGGGCGAAGGTCCGCTAGCGACGCAGAAGGTTGAGGGTTCGATCCCCGCCGCGGGACAAATGTTTGTATGATCTACAAGTATTTGTCTCGGTTCTGGGTGTTTCTTTGTATAAGTATGTATTTACAACAAAAAGTATTTAAGTAGTATATCAGTCATCTATTACCCATAACCACACCATAACACAAGCTCTGCTTACATTGGGGCTAGATGATGCTGTGTGAAAAAGTCCAGCATTATTTATTATTATTTATTAAAAGCTACGTGAGCTGGCTACTAATTCTATATATTATTATGAACTTATTGTACTTGTTGGGTTGGGTACCTAGTTACCTCTCTGAAGTAGCTGCGCAGAACCCATTTTCGATGACGAATAAAAGACGAAGACAGCGTTGTATAGCTGCCGCGCTCACTGGCTCAGTTTGTTGCATCGTGCTATCTCGCCTACTCTACCAAACCTGCGCAATCGTTTAATGCACCTAACTTCAGAGAGCTAAATATTTGTTGTGAGTACGTACTGTACGTTGTTTGCTTTATTTGTTTATTCTATGTTCTATCACCAGCGTGCTATGCCATTAATTAGCGCGATATTGACATGGCCTTTATTTATTTTCTGACAAATAATTATTTTTTCCGCTAATAAGCGGCGTTGCACAGGTTACACTCTGGGTCTCAAATTTAATTAGGTCATAATAATAGTTATTCTTATTTTGGTTTTCTTAGAGACTTCAAAAGATTTGGTCGCACCGGCATTTGTAATTTTGTGGGAATCTTCTACGCAAGGCCTCTTTTACGGAGATGGGGCGTCAACTTTGAGTCAACATTAATTTTACAAAAAATCTACTTACCTGTAATATCGAACATAAATGGTAATCACAACTTTGATAACGAGTCCTTCCTTATGCAATGAATTATAATGCCTACTTATGGTTCCGAGAAGTCAGCTGGATGATTGCTCCTCTTCCGAGAATAATGACCTCACGTGGTTTTGTGTTCCTAGCCGCAGATGGTACAACAATTAGTACCTATGGGCTGAAAGTTATTTCAAGACACCTATTAAGCTGTTTAATTAGCTAATTTTGCTTAGGTAGGGCTTCGCCAATATGCGTCTTATTAGAAGGAAAATATCGTAGACCGGCATGTCGTAAAAATTTACGTATAAATACCACTTGAGGTGCATTCCTTTCATCACAGGTTTGAATGAACTAGTGAAACGATAAGAAGTGCCTCACCTCGACTTACTGTCTACCGCGCCTTGGGGATACAGTCGTGATATTTGATGCTTTTTGCTATAAATCTGATCTACTGTCTTTATACATTTGTTCCATCCAGTACCGCAAAACCATTCAACGATCCGATTCGGTATAAAACCAAGCTCAACTTACGCATTGCTAGCCACAAAGCGTCGTGGTAGGCGGCCTGTGACGTCACGTGTGACCTCATAGCTATCTACGCATATCTATGCCTCTACCAAGGAGCGCGGTGAATGCCTAATCACGGACCGCCTCTGTGAGTCAACGATAAGTTGTGGTAAACATAAAGGAAAATTGCAATCAAGATCTGTCTACTCTAAAGGTATAATAAATGTTTTGATATGTAACTAAAAAGTCCGGTAAAGGCGTTGCAACTTTTGCTTCTTCTTACTTTTATTAAATGGCAACTTTACAACTATAGGTATAATTCTGCCAATGTCATGTTATAAATATAGATTTATAGCATGTCAGTCAGTCAGTTCTTTGTTTTCCTCAAAACTTTCGTCGTCGGAAATTTTTCGTCAAATGAGAAATCTTCTTCAATACTCCCCCATTCCATTTGCCAGATCTCATGTTACTAATCTAAGGCTTCGTTAAAATGCCACCGAAATTACATAATAAAACCTAGTAAAACCCAAGAAAAAGAAAATAAAATAGCAGTTCTTCCTAAAATGACGAAAAACAACCAACTTTTGCTTTTTCAATCTTTTGTCTTCTGTTTTGTCATGTCTAGTTTCGAAATTGTGAAACTTCATAGACATTTAACGTGAAAATTCTACTCGGATATTTAGCTTAAAACTAGCCATTTAATTTCGGTTAGGTTAGGTACTGACGCCAGCGTCACCAATTGGTAACCCCCTTAGTAAGGCGGTTTGTACTACAGGGGTTACCAGTTGGTGACGCTGACTGTACCTATTTAAAACATTCACACGCATATGCGAATGCAAACTAAAAACTCTGTGTACATTGTACGTACAACCTTTACCTAAAGCACAGTCTAAAGGTACCTAAATACTTAGGATCTGACGATCCTTAGATAGCCTGACTGATTCTATTGTACCCATTTTGTAATTTTATGTACATATTGTAAGCTAGTTTCTGTAAATAAATATGGTCTTAGGATCAAGATCAAATCCTTGCGTCAAGTGTTCGGAGAATTTGACTGTGAAACAACCAGTGTGGGGAACAGTCATTGCGTGAGCGCGCACTTTCTCTTCAATGACTGTAATCGATGCAGATAGATTCAGTCAACTGCAATTCCTACGGTTAAGTTTAACCAACCGGTTATATTCAAATTGAACTGGTTATGTAGATGCGTTCGTGTGATCGTGTAATTAAGTGAATGGAGTAATTGTAATGTTTTATAGAACTGGTAATGACCGCTTTATTTGTGTTTTGGATATTCTCAAAAAAAAACATAAGAGTTTTTGATTGTCAGTCGGAGTGATTTTTGTAATTTTAAAGTGCTAATCCACACTTGGTATTTCATTAAGAAATTAAAAGTCTTATCAAAATTTTGGATTCCGACGGGATTCGAACCCGCATCGATCAGACGATCCTCCTAAAGCCGGAGTGCCTTACCGCTCGGCCACGAAATCCTACTTGCCGGTGTCCAAATTTTCGATAACCTCATATTTTTCCAAAATTTTGATAAGACTTTTTATTTCTTAATGTCGGTGTGATGTTGAAGGATTCGAGTTCGAAGCGTGACACGCAAATATTTGACGAATTATACCGTTGCATGTGTGACAAGATCAGCCATATTCATCATCATAGGATAAACAGAGATAGTCGCGAACGTTTGAATTCCTTTATCAATATAAAGCTTTAGGCTGCGTTTCCACCTGCAAGAAAACTTTCGCGAGAAATATCTGACAGTTCCGATAGTGGAGGAAGTTGCATCATTGCACCGACAAGGGCTGAGCCCTTTTTATTGAGTGTCCGATAGGTTCAATTGCTGTACGACAGTTTCATGACAGCACTTGCTACGGAAACACTTGCAAACTGCTGTCGGATAGACTGTCAGATATTCCTTATTGAAGTTTTCTTGCAAGTGGAAACACGTATCAACCAAAAATCCATTTCCATACTAATATGTATGTAATAAATGTGAAAGTCTACCTGTCTGTCTGTTTGTTACCTTTTCACGCCCAAACCACTGAACAAATTAGGCTGAAAATTGTCATGGATAGGTTGTATCCCAGGGAAGGACATAGGCTACTTTTTATCCCGAAAAAATCCCGAGGGACCGCGGGTTAGACCGCGGAAGCGCGGCTAGCAAACAATATTCTTACCAACTAATGATATTAAGATATGCAATTCTGTATCAAGAGCTTTATGACATGATTTTTTTTCAGTAGCAGCCCCATCATTCATCTTTTTTTTAAAAGACAGCCATATTTGATTAGGAGACTATATTAGTACCTACATCATGATAGTAAACTCTATCACGCAAGCTGTCATTATGAAGCTGATTGATCAAGAAAATATGTTCAAACCTTATAATAGACAAGTGTTTCATTATTTACTTTAAAGTTTATTTGTACCAAGTTTTGAGTGAATCAGACGAAAAAAAATAATGTTTTCTATACAAAGTTGAACACCCTGTATAACACCCTTAGGGGTAGATTTTCTGAAATTTGATACGCCTAAATGTTATTCCAGAACTTATACCATCTACGTTTCAAATTTCATCAAAATTGGTTTAGTCGTCACGGAGATACGTGGCAACAAACATTCGCACACACAGACTTTCGCATTTATAATATAGTTCAGGATGGTCGCACAGTCCAACCGAGCCGAACGCGCTGAACTGTCAATTCAATAGAGAAAATGCTGCTGACGTCAGAAGCGAGCCGCATTTTCTGACGTCATCAGCATTTTTTGTATAGAAAAATGACTGCGGCGCGTACGGCGCGGGCAGTGTGCGATCAGGTTTAGACCGATAGAAAAACTGTATGATTGATTCTTTGAATACTCTGGCATACAAATCAAGTTGGTTAGATATCTTCGTTAGAAACAACTGAAGAATACGAACTATTGATTTATCACACCTGAGCATCATAAATATTCGTCTCCGAAAGGAAAGGTCAAGGGTTGAAAGGCTCTTGAATGAAGATTCTGAACCTTCAGACAGACTTCGTTAATGATTGGCCAACATTTATAAATTCAAGACGTGCTAATCGCGATTCAACGGGTTGAAACGACGACATATTTTGGTATGAAACAGAAGTAAAATATCTTTTGGTTGAATCTGTGGGTTGAAAAAGAAATACACCAAAAAAATTCCTTATTTCCTGTACCTTGGGTTTTTCAATAAAAAAAAATTTTAAACTAATTTCACGAATGCATAGATCCCAGCTGAAGTGGGATTGGGCCGGCCATGTCTGTCGCATGTCGGACGACTTGTGGGCAAAGACCACAACCGAATGGGTGCCCAACGCAAGACGTCCACGCGGCAGACCACCACGGAGATGGCGGGACGAGTTAGATGTGCATCTTCCATTGGCCCACTGCAGCCATGGATAGAAAAAAACTGGAAAAAAGGGAGGGAGGCCTTTGCCCTGCAGTGGGACAATATAGGCTAAAAATAAATAAATAAATAAATAGATCCAAGTGTACTAAGGTGGTCGCACGACCCATACACGCCGAACGCGCCGAACCGAACTGTCAATTCAATAGAGAATGCTGAGACTAAAGCTAGCCGCATTTTCTGACGTCATCAGTATTTTTGTATGAAAAATTATTGCGGCGGCGACAAATGTGCGAGCTGAAGCTCTGCGGCACAAATTCCGCAGTCATTTTTAATTCGCGCTCACTAAGCACGTAGGCAATTTAAACAAGTCTTATCTGTAGTCACTGCTCTTTGAGCGCATCTCCATACAATGGGCGATGTTCGCGAGTTAGCCATTCCATGGTTCGCTGCACACAACTCAAAGTAGAGCTTAAATGACATTTACACGATACCATTCTGGCATACCATTCTTGCATCTTGCTTACTCTAACTCAACGGAGCAAGAGCTAATATTCTGTGGCAAGAGGCGAGAATGGTATGCAGAATGGTATTGGGGAAATGGCGTTTTAAAGTAGAGTTTACGGACTGTTTCGTCACAAAACAACTAAAAGTACCTAAGTTCGTATGAGTCAGTACTCAGGTGACGGAGTTTTTAGGCCGCCGTAAGGCCTCCGTCATCGCTTAACGACTTTATTGAACCGACAATTTAACAATATCCATAAGTGAAGCGCTCGTGGTCGTGCTTGCTTAGTCGTTCGTGATAGATCGTCGAAGTTAAGCAACGTTCGAAACGATCTGTAAGTGGATGGGTGACCGCCAGTGGCATTTTCAACTAAGCGCTTCCGTGCTTCGGAGGGCACGTTAAATTGTCGGTCCCGGCTATTTAATTCGTTAAGCCATGACGGAGGCCTTAAGGCGGCCTAAAAACTCCGTCACCAAAGTTGGCCACTGACTCATACGAACTTACTTTTTTTTAGTAAAGCACAAAAACGTGGCAAAGCCAAGCAAGTTCGGTCTCGTAAAATCGTCATAAAAACGGACTTTTAAAACTAACAACTTTGAAAATAGTTCAAATTCAAACTCTGCTGACGAATAGTTAAACTAAACTATACCATGCCGTGTATAGCTTTAAACTAAGTTTCGTAAACTTTATCCGTGTAGTTATCAGTTTTCTGGAAAACGAAGCCGTGTTGGCCGAATGGGGTTGTACCTCGACTTTCAATCCGAAAGTCGTGGGATCGAATCCCGGCCGCGCATCAATGGATTTTGCGTTTCGTTAAAACATGCGCTTTAACACGAGCTCTGAACGGTGAAGGAAAACATCGTGAAGAAACCAGTTGTAATTTTGTGGGGTAACACTTCTACACTAATATTATAAAGAGGAAAGATTTGTTTGTTTGTATGTTTGTTTGAATTGAATAGGCTCCGAAACTACTAGCCCGATCTGAAAAATTCTTTCACCATTAGAATCCTACATTATCCCTGATGAACAGGCTATCTTTTATCTCGGGAAAGTGAAGGTTTTCCGAGGGACTGCGGGTAACACCGCGACGGACAGCTACTTCTCTATAAAATTTTCATGTCATAGTGTTTTAACAAAAATCCTCCGAAGGGCCTGACCGATTCTTATGAAATTTTGTGTATATTAATTCAGTAGGTATGAGAATAGGTCGTAAACTATTTTGCATAAGGGTGGTCCACACCAAAAATTTGGTCATTTCCACGCGTACGAAGTCGCGAGTATCTATAAATATGAAAAAAAATTTGACTACTTAGTAAAGGTACTATTGTTAGCAAAACAAAGTTATTTTTAGACGAAACAATGGCTCACGACCGCCTGTTATTTGTGAAATACAACAATTCATTTTAAACATCCGGTTGCTTGGACGAATAATATTAAGTATGATTTGCTAGTTCATATGTGGTAAATAATGACGAACATACTACACATAGCCACATTTTGTGTTATTCTTTGAAAAAAAACACCTCCCGTAACAAAACAGAGATAAGGTGACAGACTGGCTGACGGTCCTCAGTTTCTCATGAAGTTATCAAAATCCTTTGATATTCATAGCAATTCGTGTTGGCTGAGTACGTCTTGACTATCGCTCCAAAGTTCGTGGTTTTAAATCCCGGTCATTCATACATTTCGAGTCAATGGTACTCTTATAACTTTTGAGCAGTTTTCAGCCTCCTCTACGGCCTCTTCTGTTGCTAGGTTGAGCTGTTCCCGGGTAGTGGGGTACTGTGGTCAGGAGAGCAAGTGTTACGTCTGTGAATCGATCCAAAGATCGTGGTTTTAAATCCCGGTATTGGTAACTTTCGTTTCGATTCTATGCTCATTTAATTATTAAGTGTCTTAAACGATTGTAAATGAACTAAAGGAAAACCTCGTGAGGAAACCAGCTTACATTGTTCTAGCTAGGATCTAGAGTTGAAACGAGGGAACGTCTACTGGGCCTTATTTCGTTTCTCTTTCAAATCTATCAGAGTTTGTCTGCAAATTACTTGAAGCAAAGTCCGCATTTTGCAAAAGCTGCGGGTTGCAAGACTATCTCTTTAGAATCTTGATGCTTATGTTTGCTGTAATCCATTAGTGTAAGTCTGATTGGAAACCACCTGGCTTTGGGGTTACTTTGAGTATGCAATACCATTTATAGCGTGCTTTTATATCTTTCGCTAAACGACGCTATATTTTGTGCCATTAATCTTTGAAACTTGAAGAAAACTACGTTTCCTCCCGTGATTTCAAAGCATCGAACTCATTTCATCCATAGACAAGTGTTGCCACGCCGTTACCATCACCTGATCACTATCTCGACTATCCTGTCTCTGCTTTGCATAACATATCCCCACAAAGGGTTATAAAATACACAAATTTCCCATCAAACACCATAGCACTTAAATGCCCACGTCGTAAAGTTCAAATTTCAATGGCTTCGTCTTCATTGCACGCAAGGGTTTGTGGTTACTGCGCATTCATAACAAAAACTTGGCAAATTATTTCTTTATCCTATCTCGAAGCAGTAAAGTCCACATTCCAATAGAAGTCTCTACCTCTGCTGTAAAGGTAACCAGAATTAGGACTCGATAGAACGCATGCGCGATGAACCCAGGAGAACAACCCTGCCTCCAGTTACACTCCAGTACCCATCCAGCGTTCAGGGGGTACGCACGCTGCTGAAAAATTAACTAGGTTAACAAGAATATTCCGGAATATAGATTAAATAAAGCCGCATTCAAAGCCCGGAAGCTTCTTAAAAGATAGAGGATTACTTGATATTAGAAATGAGAAATGGTTCAAATAAGTATGAAAAGATTTATGTGGAAAACGGTAACTATAAAACATCTTAAAACGACAGCAGTTATTCATTCAATAAACTGAACAAGTGCGTGTCTGGCCACGCAGTGTGTTTCGTTCCTATACTTACTTATTATTGGTTTTAAGTTTACATATTATGTCATTTTCCTCTTTTACACGGAAGGCCTCTTCAATAACTTGGAACTTCTGTATTGCATCATAGATCTAACTACCCTCACGTTCCTAATAAAATATGTCGTTTTTTGAATTAAAAAACATATAAAGTTACCCTGTTTCAGTACGATTTGCGACGTGAAACTACTGATACGACAAAATACATATGTCTATTATTTTGTTTAAGTTCAAAATATTGTAATTAGTTAGGTACAATCTATATTGGGTTAAACAGTTCCGAGAAAGAGTGATAAAAGGCAATCAATTCTGTTTATCGTCAACTTGACCCATTATAACTTAGATAGTACAATACGTTTGTTTTGCCCTAAATGAGTTTCCATCTATGAATGAATTGATAACGCGTTTTTTCATTCATGGAGTACCTATTGTCAGTATTGTGTGAACGCGGTGTTGCTTATAAGACGGCGTTTACACGTTGTCATTCTGGCATACCATTCTTGCCTGTTGCTTTCTCTAACTCAACGGAGCAAGACCTAATATTCTGTGGCAAGAATTTTATCATGTAAATGGCGTAAAGAAAAGTTCTAAGGTTCTGAGAACTGTTTCTGAAGCCTTTCAAAATGAACTCATTGTAAGAATTCGCGCTAGTTTCCAATCCTTTGTTGGATATTTTTAAAACTCTCTGAACCAGATTATTATGTCCTTTTTTTATAACGTCAGAAAATCCATTATGGATACCCGACCGCCGTGGGGACAGCGGAAGGGTTATGTCGGACTCTCACCGACTAAAAACTGACGCGTGACCTGCCTCCATGCACAAGCTGTCTTGAGGTCACGTTGGTCGAACCAGGCTATGATGTCGTTCAGCCATGACGGAGGCCTGAAAACTCCTACACCAGATGACACAGACCACCTACTGAGATGACCATTGACCACTTACGTATCGCTATTTTTTGCAAGAAACTTTGCTTTTTAACTTTTGCTCAAATTACCTTGAACTTCTTGACAAGATTGAAAACCTAATAAAATGTGTCAGATAAAGCTAATTAAACAGTTTTAAGTTATTACTAAATCCTATTAGCACCAACTCTATTCTGTTATTTATTCCCAATTAAACTGAAATAAGTCCCTTCGTCTGGCCGTGGGCCGCCATAAATCGAACTAATAATTTACGGCCATTGTAAGGATTAGCATAGCCGTGATAAACTTGTTTCCAGTCGTGTTGGTGTGGGCTTTAGATCTTGAAGGTCGAGGTTCAATTCCTGGGGCCTTAGCCAAAAAACAAGTAGACATTGAAATGGAAATGGACATAGACAGATAAGGACTATAACTCACGTGCGGCGCATGACATTATTTAACGCGTTTTGTATGGCACTGCATACGTTTTATGCCAAATATCGCGGCATGTGAGTTCCTGGCTTTATCAAACGTCGGATTGACACATCGAGGATGGAAAGTTGCCACAGAATTCATTATAGTAGCAAAGTTACCATTGACATTCCGGGTTGATCATTCCACCGCACAATTAGAAGACGCTTCTAGGATAGACAGATTGTCTATAGACCACGTACACTCTAGACGATCACCCACTGTTGCGATGATGCGGCATGCCTCACGTGCCATCGTGCATGAACGTCTGGGGCCAGCTTATGGTCCGCAGAGTACAAAGAGTATAACGTATTTAAAATAGCGTCTTAAGGTGGGTACACACTAGAGAATTTTATCGAGCATTTACAAATGTAACGTTTTTACAAATAATAAAAATAAACAATAAAAGGAGAATGGGCATCCCCGCCCAAATCAAAAAACTATCGCCCGCAGAGAGAGTATGGTGGAATGGGTAGACCTTCAAAAACACTCCATTTCATTGTTTGACAGCTAAAAAATCCATCCTACAGAAATCGAGATATTTGTAGTTAAATGTGGTGACTCTTACCATCATGTTTTTTGACTTACAGGCTTCCCGCCGATAAGCCACTATGAGCATTCGATAGAACTTTAGAAGAACTATATTTGATTGTATGACAGCTAAAAAATCCATCCTGCAGAAATCGAGTTATTTGCAGTTAAAGGTGGTGACCATTATGTTTTTTGACTTACAGGCTTCCCGCAGATAAGCCACTATGAGCATTCGATAGAACTTTAAAAGCACTACATTTGATTGTATGACAGCTTAAAAAATCCATCCTGCAGAAATCGAGATATTTGCAGTTAAAGGTGGTGACTTTAACCATCCCCCCCGGTGGATTCCGATCTTGTCGCGATGAGGGGGCTCAGTAACCGTGGTTCGGCGGCCCTCGGTGAAGCCAACAGGGATCCCAGGCGGGGACGCTCCGAGTGGGCTTGCGGTTGGGCCCGCTCTGGATGCGTCTGAGGCGGGTGCGGAGGACGGAGTAATTTCTGTCCCCCGCAGTCAGGAGGGGTCGCGGGAGAAGAGGCGTGTCGGTGTGTCGTTGCCGTTCGCCCTATCTTCCGCGACCAAACGGTGGCGCACCGTTGATGCGTTGGCGGTGGGGCCACAGTGGAAGAGGAGTGTCGGTGTTACGTTGCCGCTCTCCCTATCCTCTGCGGCCGTTCGGAGGCTTCTCCACGCGCAGCTTTTTAATTAGAGCGCGCAGTGGACGAAGGGAGCTGAGAGCTCTGGTGGTGAGTAGCGGACGCTAGGTGCGGGGGCACCTTCGTCCGCCTTGCACTGCTCACTACGACGCGGGGTCTGCCGTAAGGGCGGGGATCGCCGGAGGGGGTCTGGATGTAGAGGCTCTGCCAGTTTCCCGGACCCCCTCCATTTCAGGCGACGCCGGAAAGGCGCTGGGACGTTTAGTGGGTATACCGGGAGTCCCCGGGAAAAAAAAAAAAAAAAAAAAAAAAAATGGTGACGATTCGATAGAACTTTAGAAGCACTACATTACAGTCGAGATATTTGCCTATAACTGCAAATAACTCGATTTCTGCAGGATGGATTTTTTAGCTGTTACGCAATGAAATGTAGTGTTCCTAAAGTTCTATCGAATGCCCATAGTGGCTTGTCTGCGGGAAGCCTGTAAGTTAAAAAAGATGATGGTAAAAATCACCACCTTTAACTGCAAATATCTCGACTTCTGCAGGATGGATTTTTTAGCTGTTAAACAATGAAATGTAGTGCTTCTAAAGTTCTATTTAATGCCCATAGTGGCGTGTCTGCGGGAAGCCTGTAAGTCAAAAAACATGATGGTAAGAGTCACCACATTTAACTGCAAATATCTCGACTTCTGCAGGATGGATTTTTTAGCTGTCATACAATGAAATGTAGTGCTTCTAAAGTTCTATCGAATGCCCATAGTGGCTTGTCTGCGGGAAGCCTGTAAGTCAATAAATATGATTGTAAAAGTCACCACCTTTAACTGCAAATATCTCGATTTCTGTAGGATGGATTTTTTTGCTGTCATACAATCAAATGTAGTGTTTTAGAAGGTCTACCCATTCCACTATACGTCCACTCTGCGGGCGATCGTTTTTTGACTTGGGCGGCGCTTCATACATGCCTGCCCGTTCTCCTTTATTGTTTTATAAAATTTTTTTTTTAATAATCCAGCATCATTTAATGATGCTGGATTATTAAAAAAAAAAATTAATATGGCATGCGCTACGGGTATACTACGTAAATATTTTTTGTGACTGTTACACTACTTAAATATTTTTTGTTTGTAAATGCTTAGGCACATTATATCACCACCTTTACCTATTTTCATAGAGAAAAATCTTACTTCTTACTAATATTATAAATGCGAAAGTCTGTGTGTGCGAATGTTTGTCTTCACGTATCTCCATGACGACTTAACCGATTGTGATGAAATTGGAAATGTAGATTGTTTGTGTTAGATTTTCTGGGTTAGATTTTCCCTCCCTCTATCTACTATGGGATTCTTGAGAGAAACATAACGCAATAATAGTTAATCATATTATGTATTTTGAAAGTCAAAACCATACACGATAGAGAGGAGTGGAAAAAACGAAGGGAGGCCTTTGCCCTGCAGTGGGACACCACAGGCTATTAATAATAAAATAATAATAAAAACCATACAGTTCTTGCTATAAAAAAAAATATTTTTAATGTGGATTTTCGTATAGTTCTCCTCTCTTGAACCGGGAACTGCATCAAGGATTGGCGTCATTAGCCAAGGGCGTTGTGGATATCCAAAGTCTCCTGAAAACAATATTTCTTTAAACCTTTTTTTTTTACTATTTAAAAAAGATTATTGTTTTTAATATATATTTATTAACTTTAAGAGCCGTGTTGGTCGAATGGGGTTGTGCCTCGACTTTCAATCCAGAGTTTGTGGGTTTGAATCCTGGGCCGTGCATCAATGGATTGTTCGTTTCGAAAAATTTATATGCACTTCAACACGAGCTCTTATCTGTGTAGAAAAACATTGTGAGGAAACCCGCAGCTTAGTCTCCACATGTATTGACGTTGTCTTTCCTGTGGCAGGCAGATTAAGCTGAGAAGATGGTTTAGGTGCTACAAGCCTATTCCATCTCAAACAATGTCCCAGGCACTACAGCGTCCCGTTGAGTCTACACTCAACGGGACGTTGTAGTGCCTACGCATAGGTTGCCTCCAGGTTTTTGGGAAATCAATCCATTTTCCCATTACAGCTGGGTGGTTCAGGGCGTTCACAACTTCTATAATGCAGCGACTCATTGTGCGTTGGGCTAGATGGTGATTCATCCCCACGATTCGTTGGTAGGATCCTGTGGCTAAAAACTAAGCGTGCACCATACCTACAAACGACAAACAAAACATTATTTTAAGTACTTATACAAACATTAAGGTTATTAAGGTTATCTTATTAATATAAAAAATAACCTACTTATTAAAGAAATCGATCAGATTCTTTCAGGGGAAAGAATTAAGTATATTATCACGATGTGAGACGGGAACGATCTTCGGAGCATGAACATATTGAACATGTTTGTGGAAGACAATTCCGTGTATCTTAAGCCGGGTCCACAGCGCCGTATTTTAATGTTTTCTTATATGTTAGCATTGTTTTTCACCAATTGTACGTGCTTATTCGGTTAATAACATGTTAAAAACTCGAAAACACGGCGCTGTGGACCCAGCTTTGGGTTATACACAGATTGTGCTTGTGCTATTGCCGTAGAAACAAAGAAAACGGAAACTTTTACCTTGAGTTCCAAGGAAATATCGCTCGATTCCTTCAAGGTAGATTTTTCACGTAGCTCTTCACACAAAATTTTTAATTCTTCTTTTTTAATCCGAAAGACTCTTCGACGGGATCCAATGTTTGTCTTTCTGGCGTTGTAAATAACAGTCCTCATTTTGAGCGCTCCATAATAAATTTAGAGCATGCATTTTACAGCTTGAAAAATATTAGAAAGCTTTACAAAATCACAGAAAACTATTACTCAATACAAAATTACACGGTGACAGATGATCGATCAAAAACAAGGCACCATTTTATTTCTACTGCGATTCCGCTGGGTTTTTGTCAACTTTGCCAGTTGTCTTGTCAGCGATCAAAAACGTAAACAAAGTATCAATTGCGACTATCAAAAGTGCATCTTGGCTACCATTTTTTCCATTCCACTCATTATGACGCGTAATTTTCATACATACTCTTTGTAATCTATGGCAGAATCAAGTGCAAAATGAGTGCAACATCGCCAAATCAGTGTTGATAGTAGCCATGGAATGGAAACGAATCTATGTCATCTTGGCTAGCCCCCCTGGTCAACAATAAAAAAAACCGGATTATGAGCCACGGTAGTCAATCTCTCAGATTTTAGGGAATTCAAGATTATTTGAAAGGTATTAGAGGGTATTCAGAGTCACATCCAAATCGCATTTCATTTTGGTGTCTTGTTTTCTACCGCGTCAAACATAAATTAGTTTTGAATGACATCATTATTTCTTGCCAATTTAGCTCAAAACATCGCAATAAAGATCTATTTAATAGCGAACACTTCAAATCATTTAAAATGGATTGTAAATGCCTATATTTGTAAGCTTACAGGAACTAATTTAAGTAACTTAATATTATTCTGACTCTAATCCCTTTCGTGATAGGTTTATAATGCCGACCTCTGTGGCGCAGTGGGTGAAAGCCCGCCTGGGACGCATAAGGTTGCGGGTTCGATCCCCGCCGCGGGATAAAATGTTTGTATGATCTGCAAATATTTATCTCGGGTCTGGGTGTTTCTATGTATAATATGTACCTACTCGTATACGTATTACGCTTAGTTTGGGGCTGGATGATGCTGTTGAAATGTCCAGCAAAAAAAAAATGCAGTTCGATATTTCTTGATCCCAGAATCAACAATATATTTCGGGACTGATAGAAAATCTGGTTGAAAGGACGGAAACTGCGCTTGCTCCTCGTGCTCCTATCCTACTAATACTCCTACTGATAGGAGCACTGGGACATCCAGATATGAATAAGTACTACTATAAAACCCTTAATGTTTACTAGATTGGTTTGACGACGATGACTGATATAGGGTCTAGTAAATATATTATAGTGCCTACGTTTCAACAGAAGGCAATCTGTGGCTACAACCAACGGGACGCTAGGACACTTGAGATTAAGTCAAAGTCAAAAAGCATTAATTCAGGACTACTGGGTTCACTTTGAACCTTCCCAGCCCCTCTAGCCATGTTACAAAACGCAATAGAATAAAAATCGAATCGACAGATAACGTTGACACTTCACCTGCGTCTTATTTAATTGCCAAAACTGCATTATATTCCACTTCTATTCAGTTTTTTTAAGGAAATCACTAAAAAGGTACATTTGGTTCAAGTCAGCTTTCCATGAAGAACGTGTATCTGACTACCCTTAGATATCTTCAAAGAATTGAATGACTGGATCTGAGAGGTCTACCGTATTTTGGAGACCACGGTAGACATTCTCTCAGTGATTGTGTTTTGTTTCTAAAAGGTATAGAAAAACATGTAGAAGACAGGTTAAGTCAGTTCCACAGTGACTTCATATTGGCCCTTTGAGAACTAGTTATTTCGTAACATACATCACAGCTCTATTTGCTTTGCATCCACATAATGGAGTAAGTTGTATACAGTCGCTGTTTATTGAAACACCATAATTAAACAGGGTTCTCATTGATCATTTTACGATCTGTTGTCTGAGTATTAAAGAGCTTCTGAATAATACATTTAGACCCCTCGCAGACTGCAGACTTTCTATCGGCCGATAGTTGAGACGGGCTATAATTTTCCATACGATTACGAGCCGAAGTATCTTTCGTCTCATCGGCCGATAGAAAGTCTGCAGTCTGCGAGGGTCTTAGGTATCTATCTTAAGCATCAACAAGCATCAACAGTAAAACACAAGAGAAAGAAGCCTGAAGTAATGATACAGAACTTTGTAATTAAACCATTTTTTATAGTGAAATCAAATAGCGGATAAGGTTAGACTTTTAGCTTCTGCTTAGGGCGAGCTGATCTGATGACACCATCATGACTCCATAGTCAAAAACTGTAATGGAACTCCTCAGTAAAAGTAAACTATCCATGTTTGGGCTCATTTGAATGAGCTTTCAATATGATTTATAAGCTTGATATTGCAAAATCCGAGTCCATGCTCTAATTGAGTTTATTGGAAATAGACGATTGAAATTTTGTAAGAGTTCATAGTATGTTGGTCCCACAAGCAGAGCCGCGGGCGGGCGCCAGTAACTCATTCTTGTATTTCGCTAACAGTATGTAAATTGTCTCCGAAGGGCAATCGTGAGCGTCGTATAACCGACCACCTGCTTTAATTCATTTTATGCGTTTATTCTTGAAGTAATAATTAAAAGGCTGTAATATAAGCTATGAACAGTAAGCAAACTTGTACACTGAACGGATAGCTGTAGAGTTTTTTCTTTTTTTTTCTTTTTGACCACTGCGATTATTCATTCATTCATTCTTCATTTTGGAGCAAACAAATTTAATATGTATGATCACATTGACTCGACGAATGAATGAACTGCGATTATTCTAGAAACAAGTGAAATGTTGATTACTAATTAAGAACCAGTCAATTTCAATAACCTTTAATTAAAAAGTTCTATTGAAACAGGTACGAGCGGATCAGTCAAAAGTCCGTTACCAGAAAAGTTGAAGACTTGTTTTCATAAAGATTTCTTTGAATAGCGGCCAAGGGTCTAAACCTCAGGTCCTGCTTCGCACATCAGATTTATGGAATCAGCTGTCGCCAGAGGTTTTTCCAGACCGATACGACTTAGGCGCCTTCAAGAAAAAACCTATTCCTACCTCAAAGGCCGGCAACGCATCTGCAGTGCCTCTTGATGCTGCAGTTGTCTGTGGGCGGTGGCAATCACTTAACATCAGGGGTGCCACTTGCTTGTTTGCTTCCTCTTAAAACTTTCAGCACATAAACACTAGTAGTGTCCAGTTTTACGTGCTTTACATGATGCAAATCGTGCCTGTGGCCTTCTTCCACAGTGCGAGACAAGAGATCTACTATACAGCAAACACCAAGCTTAGTATTTAGCTATAGCTTGGTTGTTCAAACTCCGTCTGCCAACCGCAGCATATCCATTTATTAATGCAACAGCTTACAGAAACATAATACCAGTAACACAATACAAAGGCACTCCTCAATAGAAAACAATTGAATGTGAGGATTACGTGGATTTAGCAAACTATGGGCTTCCAACCTGTCACGTATTAATCTTAGATTGTGCAAAATATGGGCATATGCCTATGAAAAGACATATTGAATTCTACCACGTCTTCAGGTTACAGTTATGATTCTGTTACTCATCTCCTTTCGTTTAGCTATCTAAAGATCTGCAAGAGATCACAGATAGCTTAACTGATCCAGCTACCACGGGTGAACAAGATATCCCAAGTCTTTCTAACAATAAGAAATGAAAAGTCTTATCAAAAATTTTGATGCCGATGGGACTCGAACCCGCAACGATCAGACGATCCTCCTAAAACCGGAGTGCCTTACCGCTCGGCCACAGAACCCTAGTCGTCACAATTCAAAAATCTTATTAACAACTTCCTCACCTTGTCGTGTCAGCTTAGTGTGAAAGGCTTTTTTGTGCGCAAAAAATAATAAACAATGCTACCATTTTAAAATGAATAGCATGTTTGGTCAACAACTTAAAGCAATCGCCCCAATGAACTAGGAACAAGATACAGCATCAAATCAATACAACCATAATGCATTTAATAGCGTATTTCGTGGTACTTCGTCACCCCATTGAGATGAGAGGGAGGGGTGTAGTGCGTCTCGCTCGGCACTTGACCGATGAGTAACGTGGCAACGAGCGGCTTGGGACATGGAATTAGGAGACGGAGGAATAGGGTTTTTGGTTTTTCGTACGTGCCTTCGCTACGGTACAGACATCGAAACTGATCCAAAAGGAGTAATGACCGCTAATATTGTTTTAACTGTTTCTATACTTGTAAATGGCACTTAAGAATAAGCTCTCTCATCTGAAAATTTGTTAAGCCTCGAACATCTTTAGGCAGCTTTAAGCTCCTAAGCTAACCAAAGATGGCACCATACTTTGTGACAATAATTCTGTGGTTTCCAAAGACAGAGAATGGTTGCGGAATCGACAGTACGTGGTCACTATGGGACAAAAACAGTGTAGGGATGAAAAACACGATATGGGCATGTCGCAACCGCAAGTCTAGTCGATGCGTCATGCATTGTTCTCAGCGGGGCAGATTTTACGATAGCTTAGTGACAAACGATAAAGGATTGTCGACTGGACTGCTCGATTTACTCCATAGAGATGTTCTTTTCGACATACGGCGAAATTGGCTTGAAAAGTGCTGAGGTAGAGAAGAAACACGTTCCGTCGACCCCAAGACAAAAGCGGGAAGATGATGACAATATGGCGACATCGACATCGACAGCTGAATCATGGCTCGGTAGCTTAATTGTTTACACCAAAGTTACGATGACGGGATTGTCGGTGTCTCGCAGAAAACAAACTAGTTCTCAAAGGACCTGAATTAGCGGTTAGCATAGTTTAAAAATATACGGTGTTACTATTAAACGTGACATAAAGTTTTTCCTTAGTTCAACTTAAGAATAAGTAAAATGGCTACCAATAAACCAATTAGAAAGTTATACCTCGCATAACTTTGACATTTCTTTCATACAAACGCTATTCCGAAGTTACACCAGCTTGCACCCTTGTTTAAATCTAGTGTAACCACAGAATACATGTTAGTAGGTACTGTAAAAATATTTTCATAGTTACCAAGAGTACGTATATATTTTACCTACTTACACCAAAGAGTTTTTGTCTAAGTACGGATGCCCGCCAAAATTAAAAAAAAAATCAAAAAGAAGTGTCAAATTTTACAAATATACACAGCTGTCATAGACAAATTGATACTTATTTTGAGGTTTCTCGTTGGATGCGATGTTGCCGATTTGTGCATCTTCACGTATCAGAAGGATAGTTACATCAGAGTTCCGCCTTGTTTAATGGTAAGAAATTATTATTTTTAAACCGGGTATTTATCACGTACCTATTGTTATTATTTCTTTTTTCCGACGTTTCGGACGCATTGCAGCGCCCGTGGTCACGGATGAACTGAGGCACGGCGAGTTAGCTTCTATTATTGAGAGTAGATTGCGTCTACCCTCAATTCGTCTTCAGAATCCGATAAGGCCAGATTCACACCGCGACACACGACACTGATTGTATCAACTTGCGGCAAACACGAACCACGACTCACACACTTATTAATAACAGGATTCCACGAGGCCGAGAGTCGAAAACCATCTTCACGGTTGAAATTCGGGTGTTTTCTGATCTCAATCGCTTCTCGGACCATCCGTTTATAATAATGGCGTTCCCTGGAGAGAACCTTAGGATCATGGAGCTCAATCCAATGGTTCGTTCCTGATTCCAATAGGTGTTCTGCTATCGCCGACTTGTTGATCTGCCTATTTTTGACTGCTGAAATGTGCTCTCTGACTCGTTCGGCTATTGTACGTTTTGTTTGCCCGATGTAAGAACGGCCACAGCTGCAGTCAATCTTGTAGACGCCTGGCATTTGCAGTGGTACAGTATCTTTCGGTGTTCTCAATTGCTGCGCCACTTTTGTGAGAGGTGTGAAAACTGACTTTATTGAAAACTTTTTCATTAAGTTTCCAATTTTATCTGTCACACCTTTCACATAGGGCAGAACGATAGGCTGTCTGCTCGCCTCTGGCGTTTTACAGTTCCTCCGTCTTTGTGGTCTTCTACTCAAATATCCATTGGATTTAAGTACCTCCTGAACATATTTGAGCTCGCTCTCTAAGTGTTCAGGGTCACATAGATCATGTGCTCTGTTGATGAGAGAAGACACCACAGATTGTAAATGACGAGGATGATGATGGGATGAGGCATTCAAGTATCTGTCCGTGTGTGTAGGCTTTCTATAGACAGTGTGCATTAGAGAACCCTCCGCCTTTACCATAACTTTCACGTCCAGAAAAGCTAAAGTCCTGTTCTGCTCCATTTCATGAGTAAACCTGATCTTCGGGTGTATGGAGTTCAATGTCTGTGTAAATTGTTTCACTTCCTGTTCACCACCTTTCATGATACAGAAAACATCGTCCACATATCGTTTTTATCGTTTACACCGCTGGCTGCTAAGTCTAATTGGTTCTCAAAATGTTCCATCCAGAGATTGGCCAAGACCGGCGCCACTGGGCTGCCCATGGCTACTCCATCAATCTGGAGGTAATGTTGCCCTCGGTATAAAAAGAAATTTCCATTTAAACAGTTTTCAAGTAAAACAATATACTGCTCAGGCAGCTCGTAATCCTTTAGCCTTTCCTTCACAACTTCAAGGCAATCACGTAGTGGTACATTTAGAGGATTCGATCCCGGCCCTTATTTCTAATCCCGGGATTTCGGGTTTCACTACAGCCAATCTCGGGATCCCGGGATAGTCCCGGGATTGTATTGTAATGAAAAGTGGCAACAAAAAGTCAGTAAACCATGTCAAAATTCTAATTCATGTTCTCAAAAGTCAGTTTTTAATATAAAAATTCTTCAATGAGCCAGTCAAACAAAATTAGAAGTACTTCAAACTTATTATTCTTGTCGTATCTCTTTCAGGTAGATCACTGATGGTCTAGTAGTAGCTTTGATCCTAAGGTCGGTTCTCAAACGGTGAAGCAAAACATCGTGAGGAAACCAGCATGTCGTAGAACCTAGAAAGGTCTTCTTCTTATCGGGTCACTAGTTCTTCTTTAGAACCACTGGTTCTAAAGAACTAGTGACAGGTGGTGTATAGTGACAACTTGTGACAGGATTATAAGTCGCACCTCACAACTAATATAGTCGTAACTCAAAATTTTGCACTTTTGAGTTAAGTATGCCACCAAAAAGAAGAATTCTTTCTCTACAGACTGGTGAGACCCTTACATTTCTACCTATTTTTATCGCAAATCGGTAGTACTATAAAACTTTATTGACTGTCAATCTCGTTCATTCTTTCGACAAGTAACACTGTCACAACTTAGTCCAGACGTGTTTAACCTGTCTCATGTTAATATAAGACATAGTGATTGTCAGCTTTTATACAAAAACAACACAAGTGAGTAGTCAATATAGTCTTATTATCTAGTTGTGACACTTTTGCCTGTCAATAAAATATAAATATGAGGGTTACATCACAAGTTGAGACTTTATTGCTTGTCAATAATTTCCTTTCGTGGATTATTACGAAAAATATTTCGACTTAGGACTATATTGCCACTGTTTTGTTTGAGTTATTACTGTATGACCTGTTAAAATCATCGCGAAAGTTATTCGATATTTTGGGTTAACTATAAATACGACGGTTCCGCCTGTTCAGTTTTGCTAAATATCTATTTATTTACAGAAAGAGTCCACAGTCGATTCTACATAACTGAGGGTAGTGAACCCTAATCAAGGTTTTTTTCTTTCTCATTAAGTATGTTGAAAACCAGTGGTAAGTGGATGCAGCCTTGCCTTACTCCTGAACTAAAATGGTTGATAAAAAGTCTTATCGACCCTTATACTACCCCCCGACTCATGGCATTTAGCGATCTGATGAGGGAGATAAGTTGTTGTGGTACTCCAAAATCAGTCAAAAAAGGGAACAGTTAACGCAGTCGAACGCCTAAAAACAAAAAAACTCCAGCTTCTTTGATAAAGCAAAATTACTCCAGGAGTGTCGAATATTCATAGCACTTCTCGATAATCTGCTTTATGTTCGATCTATGAAGACACATTTTGTTATTGTTTGTTTTTAAACATGTTACTACCTACCTACTACTACTACTAGTTTGATGTTACTACCTACATGTACTTATATTGTTTGTTGTTCTTCATAGTTTGTTTTGTTTTTTCCTTTAGTGCTTTCTTGTGTGTGTTTGTGCCAAATAAATGTTTATTCTATTCTATTCTATTCTATATTCAGAATGTATCCTTTCAACAAATCCCGGTTGTTTCGGAGATATCTGCCAGTACAATAAATGCCACAATCTGCTGTTAATTATAATCAGTAGTTTTCGCTTGCGTGAATAATATAACAGAGAGGGATAAATTTAAAAACTTCTTAGTATAACCCTTTCGGTGCATCGATATATTAGTAGAATCCGACCAGTCCTGAGGCCATACACCCGTCCGAAAGACAGTATTACAGATTCCGTTCCACACGTCCACCGCAGCGTCACCTAGAGCTTTCAAGACTTCAGCCACAATCATATCAGGTCCTGATGCTTTGTTTAAGCTTCTTAATCTCAGCATACACTTCCCTTTTGAGACTTATTATCCTCTTTATTCGTGGTCATGTGAATTGGCTAAAATATGTGAGGTAAGCTAACAATTGACGTGTCTTTGTAGAGGTCTTCGCAGTTTTCACACCATCTATATGCTATCGGTTCTAGTCTTAAGATAGTGCTTACCTTATGCATCTTATAAAGCATAGGACTTTGGTTTGATTTGAACTTTCTTTAAAGGAGTATTATTTTAACAGGTCTGCTGTTTGTAGTCTGTGAGCGTGCTTTGTGGAGAGGAGTGGGTTGTCCCTACCCTAAGATTAATATCCACGGCTTGGCTGCTGACTGATAGATAGCTCTGTTTTGTTGATTTTTTTGGAACCTATAATAGTGCATTCCACTGTTGCCTTCAGACGCATGGAGAACCACGTTAAGCTAGGAATAATGTGTGGTCTATGCCGCAATCTTTTCATGGGTAAGGTTTTGCATTGGTGGTGGACGATCTCCAGCGGGTATTGATCATGATGTAGGAAAGTAGTCAATTTGGTTGCGGTATCTGTCGCCTGGAGATATCCAGGTGAACAATCTTCTTATATCTTCTTATAATATAAGTAGATTGTACCTACAACTGGATATTATGATGTAAGTCTCATACATATTCATTTAAATAAAACGCCCGTCAAAACGAATTTTTGTTAGTTTTTGAACAGGCCTTACAGTCGTAATTCAAAATTGATTTTTTACTGATAGGCAATATAGTCTTAACTCAAAGTACTAGTAAAATAAAATTTATTTCTCAGAATGTATTAGCTGTTTATAATCAAAAATATAAAATTATTAAAGCCAGATAATATATCTACAATTGTGCATTTAAGAAAAAGCATAATATTTAATATTCTGGGCGGTATGATTTTTCAAAACTTCAAAACGCTGTATCTCAAAATCGCCTTTTTTGAGTTACGACTATATTAGTTGTGGGGTGCGAAGTGTGCTTTGAAGAGGTTCCTTTCGTGCACTTGACCCCATGTTTTCAAAACTTTTTTGGTTTTACGACATGACGGTTTCATCACTATGTTGTCCTTTACTGTTTGAGTGTACTGGCAGTTGGCATAGTCAACATACAATTAATTTTTGATACAATAACTAATTAGTGCACGACTTGATTAAAACCCGCAGCTTTTTGGAAGACAGGGACGCTCCCACTAGACCACCAGTGCTCCAAACTTCTTCTAAAATAAACAAACTAGGCTTTTCAGTAAATTATTTATAAAACCAACTACCTCAACTTTCAGAAAATCAACTTAAAGGTGCTCGTAAATGGGCTACTTTTTGGCAATTTCTTGCTGCAATGGTATAGCCAAGTTGCCGATTATATCTCGAAACACAGTGCAATAAATACTGTATGATTTCAATATAGCCCGGCGATATTGTCAAGATATTTCTATAACAAATATTCAAATTGCAAATGCCTAGCTGGCTAGATTAGATTGCAAATTATTTATCCCGAGTTGCAAATATACTGAGCTATATTGGTCAATAAAAATTGCCAGCATGATGCAATTTTTGTAGCCCGTGTACAGGCTTCATAAAAGGTTAACCCATGACGAAAACTATGTTTTATGCTTCAGAGTTAAAAGAATAAGTTCGTACTTACATTGAATTAAATTGAAATCAAAGAAATAACAATGCATCTAACGTTTCACGTAAGTTTTACTGACTTATTTAAAGAAAATTGTAATCCCGAAAATACCGGGATTTGTTAAATTGAATCCCGGGATTTTCGGGACTCAAATACGACCGGGATCCCGGGATCCCGAGATTCGGGATCCCGGGATCGAATCCTCTAGGTACATTGGTAAAAAGTGACTCCACATCGAAACTCACCATGATGTCCGATGTCAGATTGATGGAGTAGCCATGGGCAGCCCAGTGGCGCCGGTCTTGGCCAATCTCTGGATGGAACATTTTGAGAACCAATTAGACTTAGCAGCCAGCGGTGTAAAGATATGGAAACGATATGTGGACGATGTTTTCTGTATCATGAAAGGTGGTGAACAGGAAGTGAAACAATTTACACAGACATTGAACTCCATACACCCGAAGATCAGGTTTACTCATGAAATGGAGCAGAACAGGACTTTAGCTTTTCTGGACGTGAAAGTTATGGTAAAGGCGGAGGGTTCTCTAATGCACACTGTCTATAGAAAGCCTACACACACGGACAGATACTTGAATGCCTCATCCCATCATCATCCTCGTCATTTACAATCTGTGGTGTCTTCTCTCATCAACAGAGCACATGATCTATGTGACCCTGAACACTTAGAGAGCGAGCTCAAATATGTTCAGGAGGTACTTAAATCCAATGGATATTTGAGTAGAAGACCACAAAGACGGAGGAACTGTAAAACGCCAGAGGCGAGCAGACAGCCTATCGTTCTGCCCTATGTGAAAGGTGTGACAGATAAAATTGGAAACTTAATGAAAAAGTTTTCAATAAAGTCAGTTTTCACACCTCTCACAAAAGTGGCGCAGCAATTGAGAACACCGAAAGATACTGTACCACTGCAAATGCCAGGCGTCTACAAGATTGACTGCAGCTGTGGCCGTTCTTACATCGGGCAAACAAAACGTACAATAGCCGAACGAGTCAGAGAGCACATTTCAGCAGTCAAAAATAGGCAGATCAACAAGTCGGCGATAGCAGAACACCTATTGGAATCAGGAACGAACCATTGGATTGAGCTCCATGATCCTAAGGTTCTCTCCAGGGAACGCCATTATTATAAACGGATGGTCCGAGAAGCGATTGAGATCAGAAAACACCCGAATTTCAACCGTGAAGATGGTTTTCGACTCTCGGCCTCGTGGAATCCTGTTATTAATAAGTGTGTGAGTCGTGGTTCGTGTTTGCCGCAAGTTGATACAATCAGTGTCGTGTGTCGCGGTGTGAATCTGGCCTTATCGGATTCTGAAGACGAATTGAGGGTAGACGCAATCTACTCTCAATAATAGAAGCTAACTCGCCGTGCCTCAGTTCATCCGTGACCACGGGCGCTGCAATGCGTCCGAAACGTCGGAAAAAAGAAATAATAACAATAGGTACGTGATAAATACCCGGTTTAAAAATAATAATTATGTCACCAAATCACAAAAGTTTAAAAAGTTTAAGAAATTATTTCTGACTATTCTGAATTTACGCAAGGTAAAGTTATGCAATGCGTAAATCTGATAGAACTTCGGAATAAATAGTTTTTATTGGTGAGACAGATAATCTCTATCTATCTCTTCACCAGCTGGCTAAAAGCCTCTCCCAAGTTCCGTGAACATTTAGTTTGTATGAAAACTTATAAATGTGATCGCAGACTTCATCCGCGCCGAACGCGCCGAGCTGTCAATGCAATAGAGGAAATGCTGAGACGTCAGAAGCTAGCCGCATTTTCTTTGAAGAAAACAAGCCGCCGTGTTTTGTTCAAACCATCGACAGGACTTGACTGACTGACATGACTATAAATCTATAATTAAAACATGACATTGGCAGAATTTCACCTAGTTGTGTAGATTGCCATTAAATAAAAGAAGAAGAAGAAGACGTCATCAGTATTTTTTCTATAGAAAATGACATAATTTGCAATCAGCTTAAATCTTCCTTTTGTGATAAAGCTTAAATTTTGAATATTTTGATATATCCCCAAGTATATACCTATAGGCGATAAGAACTATCTAAAAATAACTCTTATCATGAAGCGATAGTTGTCCAGATTCACTTTTTAAACTCACACGATTTAAACACATTTTTGTTTTAATAACGGGACGAGATCGCGTATAGGTTTTCGATAATATTCGAACTATTATCTTACCTCGACGATTCGACCGGGTTGCACCGATCGTGGTCACGAGGTGCTTCCCTCGAAAACCTATACGCGATCTCGTCCCGTTATTAAAACAAAAATGAGTTGTCCAGATAATCGTATCTATTGTTATCATCAGATTATCATAGCTACTCGTAAAGCACATCCTGGACACTAGACAAAACGTCCCAACGCCGCCGCGGTATAAGGCTCAAAGCACATTGAATTGGGAAGCGACGCGTCAATTAGTTTTATAGCAAGCCATTATAAACCTTATGAACAATAATACAATATATAGAAACGCTTGTAGAATTAACGAGATCTGGCGAAACCATCTAGCGGGCCGCGCTGGCTCGAGCGGTTCATTCTACAAGCGTTTCTATATCTTGTACCATTGTTTAGAAGGTTTATAGTGGCTTGCTATAAAACTAATGGACGCGCGCTTGCCAATTCAATGTGGCTTGAGCCTAAGGGTCGATTCACATCTGACCGAAGATCCGTCGCGTATTATCGGTCGCGGAACGCCAGAACTGACAAATGTATAGAAAAACACTCGACCGTTCACACTTGACGGACTAACGTATCATCGGTTGAGTGTGAACGGTCGAGTGTTTTTCTATACATTTGTCAGTTCTGGCGTTCCGCGACCGATAATCCGCGACGGATCTTCGGTCAGATGTGAATCGACCCTAATACTCCATGGTATCATCTTCGTACTCGTACTGATCTGTGGGTAATGCCGGCCAACCACGATCCAGTCTACCGTCCAGTTTGCAGCGCTGCAAACTTGATCAACTCGACAGAACGAAGTTCTTTTTCGCTTGTCATGCACACCCATACCAATACACCGTCAAGTTTACTGGACGCCGCATCCAGTCCGCTGCAGATTGGACGGTAAACTTGATCGTGGGTGGCCGGCATAACTGTGTAACGCACTTCTGTATACTCCTAGTCATCATCATCATCATCTCAGCCACCTAGTGTCCACTGCTGAACATAGGCCTCCCCCATAGATTTCCACAGCGATCGATCTTGTGCAGCCTGCACCCAACGGCTCCCAGCAACCTTTACAAGATCGTCTTTCCATCTCGTGGGGGGCCGTCCTCTGCTGCGATTTCCGGATACTCCTAGTACGGGCAATGATTCTAGGTATTTGTGACGTTTCTTCTTCGTGTACATTACTTCTCTTCTTTTCTAGTGACCCTTCACTACCTGCTACTCTACTGCCCGGGAGTGTCCAGTGTCCAAAGTCTTCTAAACGTAGTATTCTGTGGTATTACTATACTGAGTATAAACTGGATATAACTAACTGAATAGAATGAAGTCGCGCCGGCGCCACCGGCGTACTACAAAAACAAATAACCTCCCTCGACTCGACCACATGTGTAACCTACCTACCTACAGTTATACATTGTATACTGTCTGTCTGCTGCGCTAGCGGCACTAGAATAAAACAGATAGAAATTGCCATTATAAAAGGTACAGGCACGATGGTCCAGCTAAAACTAAAGTTTCATCTCATTTTTGCTTCATTATAAAGGCCGCATTTTGTTCTAATTTATGAAATCCTCTAAAGATAGCAAAAATAATGTTCATTGATAAAAATCTATCGGTTTTTTATGACCCATATTTAGAAGTTTTGATAAGCAAGTGTATGAGGCGAGTGTGCATGGGACAGCTGGAAGGGGAAGGCCTAGGCGAACCTTCTTGGATCAAATTGGCGACATTTTGGAGAAGGGCCAGGTCAAAAGTACCCTAAACCGACGAGCATGTATGAAGAATGTAATGAGAGTGAATGAGGCGAAAGTTGTGTGTCAGGATCGTAGCGACTGGGGATCCGTGGTCTCTGCCTACCCCTTTGGGAAAGAGGCGTGACTTTATGTATGTAGTATATTTAGAAGTTTTAATAAGGTTCTATTTAAAACGTAAATCTTACTTTTATTGTATGTTTCGTAAGGATGGCGTGTAAGGTCAAGTACTAATTGTTGTAATTTCAACCCAAATTGTATCATAATTTGTATTTTTTGTTACAGGTAATTTATCAGGTGTCAACATAAATGGATAAGTTTTCGCTTGGTAAATATTATGATTGTTTTTAAATGCGTACTGTGAATGTTTGCACCACGTATAACATAAAATAAGGTAGCAAAACTTAGATAAGTAATCCCACTAGGCTTACGCGGCCGAAGTAACTACTAAGCTATCAACATAAAAGGTTTCGTAATGTTACACGTGCAAGAATCTAGATAATATAGGTTGTAACGGTACAGGTTGCGTCAGGATAGAAGTATCGCCGTCAAACAGACGGACTTTCAGACTGAATTCATATTTTATTCAATAAGGCTGACATGGAATTGAAATAAAAAAGATGATGATGATGATGAGAAGAGTAAATAAAATAAATAAATAATGCTGGACATTTCACACAGCATCATCTAGCCCCAAACTAAGCAAAGCTTGTACTATGGGAACCAGATAACTGATATAGGTACTACTTATATACTTTTTGTTTGTAAATAAATACATACTTATTATACATAGAAACACCCAGACCCGAGATAAATATTTGCAGATCATTCAAACATTTATCCCGCGGCGGGGATCGAACCCGCAACCTTCTGCGTCACAAGCGGACTTTCACCCACTGCGCCACAGGTCGTCAAGAGTAGGGAAAACTGTTAGTTTGATTGTTGATAGCTTTCCTGTGGATAAGGCAGATTGAGCTGAGATGATGATGGTTTGGGTGCTGGGCAAGCCTATTCAATCTCAAACAATGTCTCAGGCACAACAGCGTCCCGTTACGTGTTGGCAAAGGTTCCCTCCTGATGCTAAAGATAAATAAATACATAAATAAATAATGCTGGACATTTCACAGCATCATCTAGCCCCAAACTAAGCAAAGCTTGTACTATGGTAACCAGATAACTGATATACTACTTGTATACTTTTTGTTTTGTAAATAAATCATCTTGTATTGTTATGCAAAAAAAATACTACAACTACTTAGATATACAGACCAAAGATATTTTAGATAGAACCGACAGCGTTGCATGTAAAATGTTGCTCCATTTAATGGTGGAGAGACTTCAAAGTATTCACGCGTAACAAGCATTCTGTGCTAGAGATTGTTTCATGCAAATGCCTAACAAACTTGTAAAAAATTAAAAGCGGCTTTATGAAATAATTCCATTGCAAAAATTTGTTCAATATAATTTATAACATTCCAACATCGAGTTCGAATCAAGAAGATTAAACAGAAAAACAGATTCACGTCTCTATTCCAATTATTGTACACTAGCTGTCCGCCGCGGTATTACCCGCGATCTCTTGGGAAAACTTCACTTCCCCGGGATAAAATATAGCCTATGTTCATCAGGGATAATGTAGGATTCTATTGGTGAAAGAATTTTTCAAATCGGTCCAGTAGTTTCGGAGCCTATTCATTTCAAACAAACAAACATACAAACAAACAAATCTTTCCTCTTTATAATATTAGTATAGATATAGATATATACAATTTTCGGACATTCAAGCGAGTGTTGGCCGAATGGTTTAGTGCCTCTGCTTTCAAGGGTTCATTTCTTCGTGGGTTCTAATCTTGCCCTTGCCGATGACAACGGTTTTACGATTGTATGGCATGCAACTTATCTTGTCTGGAAAATTAACTTCTGCAAAATGCGGACGTGTGTTAAATATTATATTTGGCCGTGCCTCAGCAGACCCCAAAACATAAAGGATCTTTAATCTGATCGCACACTCATCCGCGCCGTACGCGCCGGAGTCATTTTTCTATACAAAAAATGCTGATGACGTCAGAAAATGTGGCTGGCTTCTGTCGTCAGCAGCATTTTCTCTATTGAATTGACAGTTTAGCGTGGTCGGCTCGGCTGGACTGTGCGACCACCCTTATAACTAGCTAACTTACCCTCGGCCCCCTCGGTTTCTAGCTGTCAAAATTTTGTATGTGGAAACGAGTCGTAGCTCTTACCTACGACTGTCCGTAGAAACCGGGGGTTAGTGCCTTGATCTGTTACCATGACGAGCATACAGTGTTATTCGTGAGGTATAAGAGGAGTATCGATGCAACATCCGTCTCGAGCCGAGCTGTTGCATTTTCCTATAATTCTCGTGATTCACCGCGGCTGTCGGTTTCCGCCGGTTCCAAGATATGGGACGTACCGACTCATTTTCTGCACTTACCTACATACTAAGTTAATTATCTTTATCACGTTTTACTGCTAATTTCTTGTAAGTTGCGTAAGCTGTTGCGTGATTGTGCGCTATGGCCAATTTCGGCTGGAAGATCTAGGTCTCAGATTATACTTCATAGTTCTGTTCTATTCTAATGGTTTTTATGGTTTTTAAATGTCATTAGTACAATACAAAAATCGAGACTATATTATGAGACATACCATAAAAGTGACTGTTGCTGCTGACGTACAGCGGGCTTTTGAGCGTGGCCGCGACGAGTTGTTATGTATTGAAATGTATAAGTGGGTGCACACTGTGATGTCAAACATTAAAAGCGTGTGTGACTTTGTATAATTTCACGATGACTAATAGCAAAAGATCATTCCATTGTCTTCTAACTACTATTGGAACTAAGCTTAGCAAAGCTAGGAATGATGAGTAGAAGACAAGACACCTGTCTACTGATGATAGCGGAGGTGGTCGGCTATGCTAATACCTAATTACTAGTACTGGCGCAAGTAGCTTGAACGTTTCCGTTCCAATCGCATCACAATGTATGTAAATTGTTTCTGCTAAGTCCGTTTCAGTGTAAATGTTACTTGGGAATCGATGTTGTATCGATTTTATTTTTCGATAGGATTTAGCGATGACATGAAATCATTTGAGCAAGCTCTTAACAATATAATAAAATAAAAATAAATTGAATTGAATTGGTTTTTGTAGTGGTGTCGTTGGAACATTTTATTCCAAACTACGCCACTGGGGAGATTAGTGGGGTCGTTAGGAATAAACCAAATAATTTTTGTAATCGGAAGCACAGTCATTTTATCCCTGAAAGGTAAAGTATTCCCGAGGGACAGCGGGTAACACGCAGCTAGTCTGTAATACGGTAATACCAGAGTTTCTCTATAGCCTGATCACTGTCGGACTGTAAATCTATAACATGCAATACTAGACATTTTCTCTATAGTTCGCTGATTAAAGCCTTTGGCCGCCAGCCGCCCGTGAATGCCTTCCATGTAGTGTATCATGCGTGCATGCTGATAGTATCTAGGTTGAAATCATTTTTACTCGTAGGTTCAATGCACACTGAATTGTCGACGCGACGCGACGTAAAAAGACATTATAAACCTTATGAACAATGTTACAAGATAGAAGCGCTTGATAGAATGAACGACGCGCGCCAGCTCGCGACCGCGCGAGACCGCTCGAGCCGGCGCGAGGCTATTTCATTTTTAGGCAAATTTATAGGAAAAGAAGAACTGTCTTACATTGTTCTTCTCATTCTATGCTTTGATTTATTTATTCATCAATGATGCTGAAGATAGTATCAGTACAAATCGGTATAGCCCGGGTAAATAGATGTAACGTATTGGTACCAACTGTAATGTTACTTCTTATAAATAAATAAATTACTTATTCCGGGCTATACCGATTTGGATTACATTTTGAGATGAGCTGGTAGCCTGGTACTACACATATGCTATTTTCTCGAACCTCAAAAGCTTCCTTTCGTGCACTTACACTATAATTTCGTACATTTAAGAACCATTGTTCAAAACAAAGCTGTCTTTAGTCTCCGTAAAACAGACAATAAAAACACTAGGAACAAACAATCCAGTCTAAAAGCAAGTTATTAACGTCACACGAGTGAGGTCTGTTCCCATTAACCGGCGACCACGGGGCAGAGAATAACTTATAACTACGTAGGGGATTGGACACTCTTCGCTTCGCACCAATCCAGACCTGTCTGTGAGTTCTTGATTGCGTTTTTTACGAATAAGGAGTGCAGAGCGTTACAAAGATACGCTTGCACCACAGTTACAGCAAAGTCGTGGACCACTGGAAATAAGCGCAACAAACAAGTTGTATACCTTGGAACTGCATAACACCATTGAAGATAGGTTGAGTTTCCCGATATTTCGGGGCAGTTGACACGCCATAATTTGGGAAGAACTAAAAGTGGAATTAAAAGTGTTCATAACCATGATAGTTTGCTAAGTTATACATAAACCAAACCATGTTGCTCCTGATTCTTCACTGTATTTCTTTTTTTTTGACAAAGTATCTTCTGAGTTTTTCTGAGTGTCCGAGGTGTGACGCGAGATAAAAATTGCCGAAACCGCGACGCCATTGCAAAATTTGAATTGGCTGACGGAGTTTCGGATAAAAAATAGTTTTACGTGTCTCTCATCCTGTAATTTCGTTAAAAACATGAATCTAAAGATACTTTCGTCGTTTTATAGTCGTTTTGAGATAAACATTTCAGAAGTACGTTTACATTAATGTTTTGCGTTTTAAAAACTAAAAAGAAAACCGACTACAATGTTTGACTAGAAAATTACAAGCGAGCATGGGGTTTTTAAGTTTTATACGGGATCAATCCATCAAGAATCAGTTTATATGGGACCACCTCGAGAGTACTACCATAGACCCTACTAAATAAAAAAGTATTTTCTAAAGGAAACCCGAAGCTTAGTCAGCTCCATATATCGCTCGTCATTCTTGACTGAGTATGGCTAAATTGCTTACCATCCTATCAGCTTTGTCGGTTCAGTTAGTAGTACGTCGGATTCAGTAGGACTTCTGGGATCACTTAAAGTAGTCTTAAAAACTAGGTGATTTTACTCCTTTTCCCATGCGACCAATATCATGACAAATGGCACATAAAGTTTATAATTTAAGGAAGTTGATGTAGCTGTACTGTGTTTCATGTATGCTAGGGGAGCGTTAAAGCTCCGGGCTACAGATTAACATAAAAAATGCAGAGTACATCGATCTGACGTGATCCAAAACTGCTGCGAATATGACAATAAAATATACTACATTGGCATACAAGGGCCGTAATCAATTCAATTTTTCAAACGGTCCTTACCTAGGACCAAATATTCCAAATATTCGTGGTGGGAAGCATCCGAATAGTCATCAAACGAACGAAAAAAGGAACGCGAATACTGCCCCAGGACTCTTTAGAAAGCTTCTTAAAATACTTCTAGGACGAACGTCGTCTAATCGAGATAATTATGGGGCCCTATTGTTACATAACTGGTAATCGACGTCAACTTCATTTTGATATTTAAAACCTAGCGTGGACTTCGATTGTCATTTTCGTATTGTGTGATTGGTGTAAATAGTGTAGGTAATCGACTTGAAGTTTACTGGTAATCGATCGAATATATATAATTTATTCGATCGATATCGAATCTATAAGGCTTGAATTTAAACACATACTGCATAGAAGCGTATTTCTTCTTTGTTTCTAAGCATTTAATTTATTTATAGGCTAATTTAGATCAGAATTTTATGATTTCACGCAAGAATAACTTCTCCGAATCCACGATCGCGAACAATTGATCCTTTTATAAACCTGCATAATCCATGATGTGGGTTCATTTCCTTTGTTGTTACGTCAAACATTTTCGATTGGGTCCCGACAATTCATTTCTATCCCGTCCAAAATAATATTAAGCGATTACCTATTAGTTGTTTTGTTATTGTGCCCTGATCGCAGCCAAAGAGAGCTTTGTGTACCTTTGGTACGTGATTTTATTATGAAATCTGCTTTATTTAGTTACTAGGCTATTAGCTCAATTGTTACTAAAACCGAATTACACATACATTTAAAATAACTTTTTTTTTATTGTGAATTTGTGATTCTTGTAATTTACATTGCATTTTGTTACTATTGTTTATGCCACACGGCAACGCAATTTTAAAACATCCATATAAATTTTGCTCGTTTCGCCTCATATCTTTCGAGATGGTTCTCTCAGCCCTCAAGCGTCCCCTGCTGAACGTAGGCCTCCCCCATCGATTTCCACAGCGATCGATCTTGTGCAGCCTGCACCCAACGGCTCCTAGCAACCTTTACAAGATCGTCTTTCCAACTAGTGGGGGCCGTCTTTTACTGCGATTTCTGGCGCGTGGCCTCCACTCGAGAACTTTTCTGTCCCAACTGGTGGTACTCTCACTATTCTTATATTTGTGGGGCGTATCAACAATATTTTTTACGTAACATTCACCTTAACCGATTTTTCGTCACAAATTATATAATTCCCATAACACCTCTAGTTGGAAGGTCCCAAGTGGTTCACTTCTCGGAAACTTCTACCTACGCGTCGAGGGCTCAGGTAGCGCCCCGGACGGTAAAAAAAATAGGGAGGGGATCGAGTCGATTGTTCACGAAATCTAATTTCGATTAATTTCTCTGTTGGACAATTTGTAGTCAGTTTTTTTGGACAATCAAGTTAACAGTTGACTTGATTGTGAAGTACTATTGAAAAGAACTACTATTTTAACCCCTAAAATATAACAAATCTATTGTTATATTATGAGGTTTTAAATAGTAGTTTTGTAATTATTATTATTATTTGTTTATTTTTTGACTTGGATCAGTTGAGCTATCTATAGATCGTTTTTACGACGATCCTTAGATAGCTTGACTGATTCTATTGTATTTTGTAATTTTATGTACATATTGTAGTAGCTTAGTTTCTGTAAATAAATATTGTTTTGTAAAGAAAGTAGTTTATTTCAAATTACATTTAAATCTGTTCTTAAAATAAGCATTAAAATGTAAGTTTAAAATCTTTCTGAGTAGAAAAAACATTCTTTGATTTACGGACCACGGTTGTTATAAGATAAAATATGTATAATATCGTATTTCTTCAGTTCTCACATTAATTTTTCGAAATTGTTGAATAAAGCGAATAGAATATCAGATTTATGCTTTATACAGAATTGCAAAACATTCGAAACCACATTACTTTGCTATCAAACAGGTTGCAGAAGATTAAAGAGTTTAATTTAAATTTAATCTAGCGAGGATTAAGACGCGTGGAAATAAATTTACAAGCAGTCTTGAATTAGACCGGTCTGACAAGTCAACCGAAATCGCGTAGTTTCGCATGCAAATGAATTCAGTGAATGAATTTACTAAACATCCCACGCTTCATTCGCTGTCATAAATTTCATAATTCTCTCGATAGTAAACAAGATTGTGTTAGGTTTATTCGCACGAAAAAGCTATTGCGAGACGCTAAATTAAGTGAATTGAATACTTGGTAGCATAATAAGTTCGTATAGTCAGTGGCCAACTCTGGTAACAGAGTTTTTAGACCGCCTTAAGGCCTCCGTCATGGCTTTAATAGCCGGGACCGACAATTTAACGTGCCTTTGAAGCGCTCAGATGAAAATTCCACTGGCGGTCACCCATCCACATACAGACCGTTTCGAACGTTGCTTAACTTCGACAATCGATCAAGAACGACTAAGCATGCACGACCACGTGCGCTTCGCTTAGAGCTTTGTAACATTTAAATAGACGATTTGATTTATTTTACAAAAATATATAACTAAATATAAAAATACATAGATCTAAAACCGAGGTTTATTTTGAGATCTTGTATGCCGTTAGACATTTAAATACTGAATGGTTTTTTTAGAAAAAATGTTTTACACTCACATAATCACGAAATATTTTCCCGTTTATCGATGTTTTGGACATCACTCGACTTTAACTTGCCTTGATAAGTTTTTTGTCGAAAGAATAATGGCATTGTGTAATTTTTCGAGGACCTGGGCCTTATCGTAGGTCCTATCCAAAGCAAAACATTTTGTGAATCGGACTCGTGTTACGTTTCTTTTATAATTCAAAGGTTTGGAAGTAATACTGAATGGGTCTAAGTATATTAATAGATGAAGATTGTATTATGGTTACTGTTATTTATGTTACTTAGGTATAAAATATTGATAAACATAAAAAAAAGTAATATTTATAAAAAAATAAACATTTTATTTCAGGCAACATTATGTATCTTAGTTAAAAGTAGAAGTTAAATTAAAACTACGGCCCATATTATAAAATAAATACCTTAATCTAAAATACATAAAATAAACGTATGATCTACAAATATTTGTCTCGGGTCTGGGTGTTTCTATGTATAATATGTATGTATTTACAAACAAAAAGTATATAAGTTGTTTAACAGTCATCTTAGTACCCATAACACAAGCTCTGCTTACTTTGGGGCTAGATGATGCTGTGTGAAAATTCCAGCATTATTTATTTATTATTTATAGGTAATATTTTTGTTTTTATGTAGTACATCTTGCAATTTACAATGTCTATGTTTTGCTTGAAATAAATATTTTAACTTTTTTTTTTAAATTAAGCTGATTGCACATGTACGCGCCGCAGTAATTTTTCCATAGAAAAAATATTGTTGACGTCAGAAAGTGCGGCTAACTTCTCACGTCTCAGCATTTTCTATTGAATTGACCGTTCGGCGTGGATCGGTCGTGCGACCACCAGTCTCGCTTTTAATTCGTTCAAATTATAACATGACATTGTAAGCTAGGCTAGATTCTTATAAAAATTGTATTTCAGCACTTCGTACTGAAAATAACGCAAAAGTGTGTGCGAGTCATACCTTTCATGCTCCCCTATGATAACGTCATTAATTCCGTTCGACGGGGGAGTCTCCCCAGATATAATTACGTTTGAGTACCAGGGTCACATGATATCGCAGAGGTAAAGGAAACCCTAAATAAACACACAATTATGTATTTCTCTGCTCTCGTGAAAAACTAGTCTGCGAGACGGTACAGACGGTAAAAAAACAATTATTTCAACAAATATTATAAATATCTCGAACTTTTAACTTCTCTTGTTCAGTGAAGTCATACAATTTTTATTGGAATGTAAAAACAAAAAGTTGAAAATAAAACATTTCTTAACAATAAAGGTGTTTAACAAAACGGTAAACCCCTAAAAACGGTTTAAACGGTTTGGTGCAAAAGCTCGCGCCACTCATAAAATATAACTTAAAAATAAGTCATTTTCTTTCCACTCAGATCGGTTGTACCTTTTTAAACTGACGTGTAAACAGGATAATAAATATGTAGGTACTTTTCTATATAAGTACTCTTTTTATATGTATTTACTAACTGCGATGTCCTAATTGCTTGAGGCCTGTTATTTACATTTATCTTTGCAGACTCTAGAGTAGACTCTTACAAAATTTATTACCAAAACCATTTTATAAAATCCGTTAAAAGACTAAACTTATTATTTCTTGTCCCGCCTCTAGTATCAAACTCTAGCTCTGTTATTAACCGACTTAAAAAACAAAGGGGGTTCTATGTTCGGCTGTGTGTTTTTTTTTTCATGTATATGTTAACCGATATTCCATCAAAAATCTTTTTTTCGTTTGAAAGGGTAAGATACGAATTTTATACTTTTCCTGCAAAACTAAAAAAACGTATTATTTGATATGCGAGTAGTACAATCGTGAGTAGAGCATAGAAATTATAGCGTAGTACCAGGGGACTTTCGCCTTTCCCGTTCATAGAACACTACACTTAGCTAGGCATTACACACTATATTCCTATACAGGTATCATATACTATACGTTTAGGTAACATGACACTCATGCTATACGCACTATACATAGGTTTGTTTACGTGAGTAGTAAGGACGGATTGAATTGACGTATGAATTGAGTGAGATTTGAGTAATGAGTTTTGATTTTACCAATCTCATGTTTGATTGGCATTAGTACCTCACAGATTTACATTAGGTTTAGTAATCAATCAAGAATGAATAGGTTCCTTCTAGGTAAGCATGCTCCATCTTAGACCTCACTACTGCTTAACATCAGGCAGAGTGAGGTCAAATGCTGACCTATTTAATTGGGTCTGGGTGTTTCTATGTATAATATGTATGTATTTACAAACAAAAAAGTATATAAGTAGTATATCAGTCATCTTAGTACCCATAACACAAGCTCTGCTTACTTTGGGGCTAGATGATGCTGTGTGAAAAAGTCCAGCATTATTTATTTATTATTTATTTAATTTAAAAAAAAAATGCGGCGGTGGGCTTCTAACCATAAGAAAAACTTACCGAAAATGTGGTAATAATGAATACAGTATTTGGACATGACTGTGTACCTTCTATTGCTCCTAAGATATCAAAGGATCCTAAACAAAAAGATCTAAAAATGTTCTATTTTCAAAGGAAGTTATAACTATTGGTCATTGTCAGTGACAAATACAAACTTTCGTTCATTGCATTTTTCATAAAACGTTTGCGAAGACAGTCACGTACATAGCGATGGTATCGGGCTCCCTGACAATGGGGCATTTTTAGCGTAGATAAGTAGGGGTGCCACATAAGCCAATTAAATTGAAAAGTTATTTCTAGGCGCTTTTTAAAAATATAAAATTGAAATTCTTGCAGTCTCTTATTTATTGTTAAAATGTATAGTGTGTTGTTTGTGACAGTAGATAATTTTCTCAGTCATCGGTTCTAGAAACTGTAAATGACGTCATAACTCGTGGCAGCCCTGTCTGATAGCGTTATCAGCAGTTCCGGGAGAGCGATAAACTAATAGGTACTTATAATAATTGTACGCGAAATAAAACGAAACGCAACTCACATTGCCGACTGCATTTTATTTCCCCAATTAAAACTTAATTCGAAATTCGAATTTCGAACCATTGCATTATTTTTCAGAAAGCGTTTGCGAAGGCATTGCCGAATTCAAATTTATTGTTTTAATTATATGTTAGCTGTACAATGCAAGAGTTCATTAGGTCCAAGTCATACTTATTATGTTATTTAAGAAAGAACGAAAAGAATACGTAGCTTCGTAGCTTGATGTGAATGTGGTGTTACGTTACGTTACGGATGACAGTTTTAGCCGGAACCGAATGTTAGCGTTTTCGTTATAGTAAAACTTTTTGGTGATAGTCAAATACTCTTTGGTGGAATTATAATAAGAACCTTTGTGCAGGTCAATAGACAAATGTTTAGACAGTTACGAGCGATGAGTTGTTTTAAAAATATTGTTGGACACAGATTATTGTAAATTGGAAAATAAAACATTTAGATTGGGATTAAATTGTTTCACTATTATATGTAAGTACAGGCGAGTGTTGTATATCCGGCAAAATATATAATTTCATTTCTTGTCTTCTAGCAACTTCGAACAACGGAAGTGAAGGAAATCTTATGAAAGTAGTGTAATAATCTATGATTTGCTGTGTGTGTGTTTTCCGAGATGGTTTAGGTGCTTGACTGCTGGGTAAGCTATTATTAACTAATATATTTTTCCGAGGCACTACATCCTGTGTAGTGAGTAAAGATTACGTTTTGACGGTAGCTTCATTTATTCGACTTTTAAAACTGTTTTACACATACAAGATAATTAAGCGCTCGTGGTCGTGCTTGCTTAGTCGTTCTTGATAGATCGTCGAAGTTAAGCAACGTTCAAAACGTAAGTGGATGGGTGACCGCCAGTGGCATTTTCATCTGAGCGCTTCCGTGCTTCGGAGGGCACGTTAAATTGTCGGTCCCGGCTATTTAAGCCGTGACGGAGGCCTTAAGGCGGTCTAAAAACTCCGTCACCAGAGTTGGCCACTGACTCATACGAACTTAATGTTACTCGTAGATACTAAATTATACATTTATAAATGGTACAATTTACAATGAAAATATATAAAAGCTACCGTCGATCGTGAGCAACAATCATATAATTATCTCTAATTGTATAGTAGCAAAGTGTGAATTAACCAATTGTGATTAACAGCAATTAGTTGCGATGACGGCATTTGCTCAGTTCGTGGACTCATGATCTGTTATGTGGCGCCAACGAAGGTCGTGTTCTGAAGAAAGTCTACTGTACTGTCAACTGCCAAACAAAATTAGGATTTAGAGCTCCCACAGAGGGTCTAGATTTGTTTATCACTTGTTGTACCAGATTTTCCTTTATTCCGTCGTCATTCGCTTTCGGCTAGACGGAGATACAATGTAAGGTTTTGCTACTGTAAAATACAAAAGTAATGTGTGTTTCACCAGCTATACTTTCGTTACATGAGCTACTTTTAAGACCTTCGTATATGGCTTCCAAAAAACTGATATTTCGTTTTATGTGTTCGTGGCGTGTTAGAGAGGAAGTCTACCTACACCCAGCAGTTGAATGATGATGATATTTTACCAAAAACTGGAGAATTGAAGATGCAGTTGCAAGCCTGTTTATCTACTCCGTCTGACACAGAGCTCCAAGGTCGATAACTGATCCCCCAGACGAGGCATGCCTCAGGGTAGCATTACCGGCTGCGTTTTCTATTAGAGCTATGCCGGTGGAAAATCGTTGGGGTGGCGCCCTCTTGGCAAATATCGTTAGGAACGGCAGGAAGAAACAGCATTTACACGATACCATTCTGGCATACCATTCTTGCCTCTTGCTTTCTCAAACTCAACGGAGCAAGAGCTAATATTCTGTGGCAAGAGGCGAGAATGGTATGCCATTATGGTATCGAGTAAACGGCGCTTTAGGAATGGCAGGTATTAGACGCAGTTATTCTGGATCTGAGGTTATTGCGGACGATATTGGTTGCTATGGTGTAAATTGGCTGCTTCAGTAGGAATGAAGGGTTTGGATCCTGCCTTCTCACCATGCCCACCTCTACAGTACAACCGAGTAAAGTGATACTTGTGATAGGAGTATTTCGAGGTTTATCTTCGAAAATATGAGCCGTGTTGGTCGAATGGGGTTGTGCCTCGACTTTCAATCCGAAGGTCGTGGGTTCGAATCAATGGATTTTTCGTTTTGTAAAATTTATTAACACGAGCTCTTAACGGTGAAGGAAAACATCGTGAGGAAACCCGCAGCTTACTCAGCTCCACACGTATTGACGTAGTCTTTCCTGTGTGCCAGGCCGATTACGCTGAGAGGATGGTTAAGGTGCTGGGCAAGCCTATTCCTAGCCTAGTCCTGTAAGTGTAGGCAAAGGTTGCTTTCTGACGCTGTATAAATCATCTAATATATATGTAAAGGCCTAAGTTTCTTAGAAAATATGTTTTTGCCTAAACATCAGGAAATTGAAAAGATAACAATCATGAAGTTCTCTTTTGATTCGTTTGGCTAAAGCTCAAAATGTTTATCACCTCGGAAACCAACGCTGAATAAAGCTGACAGGGATAGTTAAACATTTCGCGTGGGTTTTGAGAAATAGCGGCTGCAGAATTCCCGGAAGATGAGGGTGCTGCCAAGCAACGTAGGGGAGCTAACTAGGCTTTATCGGATTATTCGGACCTACTGTCACTGACGTGTCCTAAACCCATGTTTTCGGACTTCAATAAAAGTTCATTTTATTTCTCGGGTCTGGGTGTTTCTAGTATAATATGTATGTATTTACGAACAAAAAGTATATAAGTAGTATATCAGTTATCTGGTTTCCATAGTACAAGCTTTGCTTAGTTTGGGGCTAGATGATGCTGTGTGAAATGTCCAGCATTATTTATTATTATTATTTATTATTGCAAAGTCTTTTTGTTTGTAAAGTGTCCTTATTCCTTGTCGTTGTGAACTTGTGATGTCGTTTTCTTTGCCATCCAAATGTCATCCAAACCATACATACATCACATTATTTGGTTCGATGTAACATATTCGTAATCTTCATTTATGTGACGATGATCCAAATGGATATTATGACGTACCTATATACGTAAAGGTTCGTAAGTATGTATGAGTTTGAAAGGCCTTTCGTCGGATTAATGTTTAATAAGTACCTACTTACCTACTATTTTCGGAGTCGCAAACTTTTGCGACTTCTCTAGGGACTTCGATCGTGCGCCCAATTTCGGGGATTCGCCCTCAGGCTTTTTATTTATAACTTAGTTGAAGGGAATGGAATGGATGACAGAAATAATTATGTCTAGTTCATTATTGATGAAAGTTCCAAAGCGGAATTACGATGTTTTTGAGACAAATGCAAAATATTATAGTATTTGGAACAGCAAAACTACTAAAACTCTGGTGAATGATGCTGACTAAACGAAGTATAAAACTGTGTCGCAGACAGTACTCTCCAACTCCTCTACCTCATCTTTGGTCCTTTGATAGACGTTGCTGGGCAAAGGTCTCTCCCAAAATTCTCGTCATTGGCTCCCACCATTCAAAGTCAAAAGTCAAAAAGCGATCCCAGCGGTCGGATCCCTTTGAATCGTCTTAAAGCTAGGTGATTTTACTCCTGTTCCTTCTCATCATTTCTTCTCTTAAACCCGTGATCGTCTCACAAGTCTCACTCAATAGTCTGCTATTTACCACGTATAAGACGATCTTCTTGTCGTATCTAGTTTTTTCGAACTAGCGTGGTGTGGTTATTTATTAACGAGGATCCTTTCGTGCACCAGATGTTGATAAGCTGGTCACTTTGAAAGAAAAAGCACTGGTAGACTCAGAAGAATATATTTTAATAAACTATCAGCATGATGCACACAACACTACATAGTTACTACACCCAGGGGCTAGATTATGAAACAGAATGGGACACCATAAGAATTCCTCGTGTCCATCATAAGTCCCATAAGCTGGGAACGAATGTCCGCAAATTACAGCCATTTTGTCTAAAGCATCGGTTAGGATAAAACGGAGACCGTCAAATAGCAGACTTATAAATAAATAAATAAATAATGCTGGACTTTTTCACACAGCATCATCTAGCCCCAAAGTAAGCAGATCTTGTGTTATGGGTACTAGGATGACTGATATACTACTTATATACTTTTTTGTTTGTAAATACATACATATTAAACATAGAAACACTCAGACCCGGGACTCGGGACACATATTTGTAGATCAAACAAACATTGGTCCCGCCGCGGGGATCGAACCCGCAACCTTTTGTGTCGCAGGCGGGCCTTCGCCCACTGCGCTACAGAGGTCGTCAAAGAGTTTGAACTACGTATAACGTATAAGAGTTTGAACTTATCTAGCTTTTGGTTTATAATGTGAAGTAAAGTAAAGTCTGCGAACAATCGATTTATTACGATGGGCGTCAACGTCAACAATAAATTGGTATATGTTTATCAGACTGGCTATAATTGTGTTGAGCAGAGTCAGTCTGACAGACATTCAATTTAGCCTAAATAATTAAAAGATTGAAAATTTTTAACATAGTCAATCAAGGGCAAGATTTCTCGTGTGGTTTGTAGATTAGTTTAAAAAAATCAGTGATGACTGATCCCCGATCAGTGAATACAAACACCTCTAAGGGAAAGCTGCAAAGAAGAACATTCTTTCTTCGAACATCTACGAAAGGAGACAGATTTTCATGGCGCGGATTCTACGTCCGTTTTGACGGCAGTCAGTTTTTGGGAAGTCTAAAGCCCCCATAACCGGCCCCCAGCGATAAAACGCATCCGGCATTCCATAACTTTTATTGTTTTCTGGATAATTAAAAGGTTTAAGGGTTCTTGCTCTTTGTGGTTTGACGACTGATTTCATCAACACCTCCTGTTTTTTCTTTTAAAGTTATAACACTTTCATTGCGAAGACAAAGCTCATCCGAGTACTGGAGTCAGGGTTAGTAAGTTTTGTTTCCTGACTTATTACAAAATGTGAAGGAGACTCGAACCGCGTACTCGTAGAAAAGGACATTTTCAATTCTGTCTTCGTTTTATTTAAGCTCTTAATAAACTGTCAAGCTATACAAAAATAACGTTCGAAACGGTCTGTAAGTGGATGGGTGACCGCCAATGGCATTTTCATCTGAGCGCTTCCGTGCATCGGAGGGCACGTTAAATTGTCGGTCCCGGCTATTTAAGTCGTTAAGCCATGACGGAGGCCTTAAGGCGGCCTAAAAACTCCGTCGCCAGAGTTGGCCACTGGCTCATACGAACTTACTGTATACAAAAATATATAATAAAAATGTGTTTTTAAAGCAACTCATCATAAAAACCTACAGAAAGATAAAACCGCGCCAAAGTGACGTCAACCACTAACTATTCTATTGTCTGCCTGCATCCATGTTGCTTTTCTGTGCAATTCCAGTGTTGCCACTCGTTCAATTTGCCAGCGAATTGTCAGCTGGCAGCATTGCGTGAGGTCTGCCCATCGGGAGCCCACGTCGATCGTAAAATCTGATTCAATCGCCTATTCTTTCGAATTGCCTTCCTACTGACTTGCAAATTAAGTCTACGGCTTTTTGTTTTCTTAGTGATTTACTGTGAGTGATAGCGAACCAATCATACGTTTTTATTCTAGGCAATATGGGTATTTTTACATAACAATTCTGGTTTCGCGAAGATGAAGAAATTATATGATTTTGGCTCAACTTAAGTGTATTTTTTCTCGAATACTTTACTAGTAATAAGGCACAGAGATAGACTTCAGCTTTTTTTTTATCACAGAAAATTAAATATTTCCGAGGGACCGCGGGTAACACCAGCACAATCCATATACATATTATAAATGTGAAAGTAACTCTGTCTGTCTGTTTGTTACCTTTTCACACCCAAACCACTGAACAGATTCGGCTGAAAATTGGCATGGATAATGGTTGTATCCCAGGGAAGGACATATACTAGGTGTGATGACATAAACACTGGGAAGCCGACGCCAAGCAGTGGAATACTATTGGCAGCGGATAGACTTCGCACGCAGGTTGGTCGATGCAAAAGTAACCTAGCCAAATGGGGTATAAGGGATCCTTCCCAAATCCAGTGTGAGTGCGGAGCCCCAACACAAAACATGTCGCATCTCCTTTCCTGCCCTTTGTGCCCAACCCGGGAAGACCTTGTTGCGGCTTCAGATAGGGCCATAGCGGTGGATTTTAGAGCAAACAATTTTAATATGAGCACATTGACACGACGAATGAATGAATTGGCAGTGGATACTGATGAAGCATCAATTCTGATTCACGATTGCAACAAGGCTGATTCAAGAGCGTACGTTAATTTCTGCACGTTCCACCATCTACTTTGTAAAACAGTATCGCGGTCACCGAACTCTGTAATAGCCCCGCACGTAAGCGAATAATTATACAGCTACTTTTGCTGTAATTAATTAATTACTGTAACCCTATTTACAGATAGAAAACAGCCTTCAATTATGGTAAGTTGTTCGAACGAGCCTCATTTCGATCGATTTGGAACTTTAGTATTTATTTACCACTAGCTGCGCTCCCGCGGTGTAACCCGCGATCTCTCGGGGTAACTTCACTTTCCCGGGATAAAATATAGCCTATGTTCATGAGGGATAATGTAGGATTCTAATGGTGAAAGAATTTTTCAAATCGGTCCAGTAATTTCGGAGCCTATTCAATCGAAAATTCTTTTACGAGAGTTCTTTTAAAATATATTCTATTCTATTCTATTCTATTTTCCAGGCAACCTTTGGATTGTTGTGTACTGGTCTGTTATTATCTTTTCAACTTATGTAACTATTTATTCCCATAACACAAGCTCTGCTTACTTTGGGTTAGATGATGCTGTGTAAAAGAGTCTAGCATTATTTATTTATTTTATAATCATCTGCAGCTCGACATACACTTTTCCTGATCCTGCGCTTAATACAAGCTTTTCAATTACAATTTATCAAGAGTAAAAGTTATTATCCAATATGTTTACTTTGTCGGAGCGAACATCCGCTCGTGATCCGCTCCCATCATAAGATTGACGTTCCACGTTATTTAATATCATGACATGACTAGCATTGCCCCAGGCTTTGCAATTTGCAACGACACGGCTACCAACTTTGTTTATAAATTACTAGCTGTCCGTCGCGGTGTTACCCGCGGTCCCTCGGGAAAACTTCACTTTCCCGGGATAAAATAAAGCCTATGTTCATCAGGGATAATGTAGGATTCTAATGGTGAAAGAATTTTACAAATCGGTCCAGTAGTTTCGAAGTCTATTCAATGCAAACAAACAAATCTTTCCTGTTTAAAATATTAGTGTAGATGTAGATTTCAATATAAAGTAAGTTCTATGATCAGCCAACTCTGGTGACGAAGTTACTAGGCCGCCTTAAGGCCTCCGTCATGGCTTAGCGTCTTAATAGCCGGGACCTTCGAAGCACGGAAGCTTTCCATTGATAAATGCTTCTGGCGGTCACCTATCCTTAAACTGACCAGCCAGAACATTTGCTTCGACGATCTATCAAGAATGAGTACTCCATTCTTCATTATTTCAATTGTGAATATTAATATCGTTGGAAGATACTTGAACAGTTTTTGCTCTATCTTGAATTACTTGCTGATAAAGATAAGTCTATATGCTGTATCTTTTCGAAGACATAAAATAAACAACGATAAAATAATATTTATGCTTTGGTAGAATAAAACGTAATAATATGAATCATAAGTTATCTCTATCATAGTTCTCATATAAAAAAGAACACTACGTAGATCTTGGGCCTTTCTTATTTCTATCGTTTGGTTTTTCGGTTTGGTATATTTGGTCCTAGGCTATTTGAATTGGCCCTTGAAGTCAGAAATCGTGGTGGGAAGCATCCGAATATTTATTAAACGAACGAAAAAAGGAACGCGAATACGGCCCCTTGTTCGAAATATTTCGAAAAATTCGAAACTCTTTTGAATGTAATAAGTAGGTAATGTTTGCTCCTTTCCATGGATAAGTTTTCCAATCGTCTTATGCTTTACGGATCACCCATTCCTAAAATATCATCTATTTGAAAGCTAATACGATAATAATGGGCTAGTCCGTCTAATTATTATTCCGTGGTGTTCTCATGGCGTTTGGTTTCGCCTCGGTAGCCAAACGAATATAATTATTATAGTGAAAATGTTTTGTTTTTACATACATATTACTTAATATGCCACGGACTCTACTGCGTGTAATGTCGCTAATTAGCGCAATATTTCACATTATGCAAAAGTTGACTAAAATCGCACCCGCGTTTGAAAATATTGCGATTTTTTTTTAATTTCTGTTAAAACAAAATCAACCTTATAAAAGAGTAATTTAAAACTATGAGTACAAAACTTGTTCTTGTCGTATAGAAGCCGTCCGTCGAAGCCGTCCAGACGCATTCGTTGCGTCATCGTCATCGCGCCGAATCGAATCGTGCCGTTTTCACGACGATTTGAAAGTGAGTGGCGATCGCGGGTACCAGGGCGCCAGCCACGCGAGGCGGTGTCGGAGTCTCGCGTCTCGAGACGCTACGTCATGGTGCCACAGATAGTAGAGTAGTTGGTGCGCGTACGAGCTGGTAAAGCTGGTGTTAGATTGACGAAATTGTATTCAATAGTTGTAGTTTTAATGATGTTTTGTTTAGTAAAAAGTTTCATCGTTGTTAAATTCATGAATAACATTATTTTCATATAGTAAAATACGAAACATGTTGCACTTGTTTAATATTTATAAGATTCACAATTTATAAACCTCGTAATGTATGCTGCTTTGATGTTAATTAAACACTAGACTCCATTGTTAAAATTTAAATTATTTAAGCATATAAAAACGCGCTCTAATGAGTACGCCTCGTTACTCAATGTACTCGCACGCAATAAAATTCTGTAATGACCATGAATGACTGATAACATCGCGTCATACCGACGAAAACAAAGCGTAATTTATTATGCACTGAATGTTGTTATACAACGGGACGAGAGCGGAACGGAGATGACTTTGAAAGTGAAATTGTTTAGACATCGTATCATTATTATGAAAACATAATTATAATATCGACGAAATATTTTTTCCTAGACACATTTTAAATAACTCATTGCATCGCTGTCAGTATTCGTAGCGTTGTTTAAAGAGCCTTTATTTAAATGGATTATGGATGTGTGTGTAACGCGCCTATTTTTGCCGGCAGGTGGTGAGGTGGTTCTACGCGAGAGGCGATGCTGGGCGGGGCGGCGGGGGGTCGCTCCCGCCCGCCCACTGACCTCCAACAAGGTATGCGCTCCTGGTACTCCGCTATCGTAATATCGGTATCGTCATGACTTTTTTTACTACTCTTGTTTTGTTGTCATTGATTTTTGCTCATTCATTGAATTCATAATTATTTTGATTCAACTTTAGATTAAACTTTTGAGATGTAAAAAAATTTTTTTTTGAAGAAATGTAGTATACGAGCAGAGTTCACCTCACACGCTAAATTATTAAGATTCTTGCTTACCATTATTTATAATGATTTCCAATTTCAAAAAGCACCTGCCTCGGATTTATTTCTCGTTTTAGTCCATGTTCAGTTATGCGTCTCGTCCCAATTTGTTTTATTTTGTCCCAGGTGTGTCCCGATTCCCCCTGTACTCTCTATTCCCGGCCCAGGCTGGCCATCGCCCTACTTTACATAAAGGTAAGTTTGTTTTCACCCTATTAGCCTAAGTTCAGTTTTAGTTTTCGTGCTGGGCTAGCCTATTCCATCTCTAACAATGTCCCAGGCACTACAGCGTGATTAGTGTAGGCATAGGTTGCCTCATGGACGCTGTATAAATAATCTAATATCATAGATATACTTTTTTAACCCGCTTTTATTTTGTGTTGCTTGTGTTTGTTAGTTGATACAGAAATGACCCTGCGTTTTTGATAATGGCCATTTCCACACCTGTTTCCATTAATTATAGGGGCTAGTATAGCTCGTGGGAACGTAAAATCTGATGGTGTCGTTTTACACAATCTTTTTGCTTCCATCACTCTGTTTAATGATATTAAATCATTTAATCATAGTTCACTATAAAATGCACGTTTCGGTTACAAGATCACTCTAGATTACAGCAATCACACTTATTATTTTTATTAATTAAGTAGGTACCTACTTTATGTGTTTATGCAGGACCTAAATACCCCCTGTGAAGGAGGTGGGCGTTGGTGTCTGCGACACAGTTTCTTAACTACTGCGGACATCATCGTACCTAGTTTACTTTGTACCCCTTTTCTGTTCCTTAAATAAACGAATTTTGATTTGATTTGATTTGAATCATTCAAGGTATAGTTAGTGTCAGTCAGCACAGAAACCAAAGGCTTCCCAGAAGTCCACGACTCATTTACTAATCGTTTTATTGCTTATGCTTACCACTTCCAAGTGTTCCTTTATCCTAGGAATTGAAATATGATGGCGGACAAGTTTAGGTAGAGATTAGAGTTTCGTTTTGAGTGACTGTAATGCGACCATAACGAACCTAAGAGCCTTATCACACTCGATTGACGAGCGGATTCAAAGTGGAGAGAGCGCGCGGCGAATTCGCCGCGGATTTGCGACGCACAAGTCGCTCAGTGACAGAATGAAACCGCGGCGTGTTCGCTGCGCGACCGAGACGTGCCCGCTCCGCTTTGAATCCGCTCGTCAACCGCCAGTGTGATAAGACTCTAAGAGCAGTATACACGTGTACAGCATCGCGTGAGTCCAGCCTAGCCTCAAGCGACTGACATGAAGATACAAACTGACAGCTGACAGCCACGCTTGTTCTGAACTAACTTGCGACCTATATCTTTGTGATCAACTCTGATGAAAAAGTTCACTATAAAATAGAAGGTGAAACTTTAGGCCTTATTGCAATGACTAAACGACTACATTTCTTTGAGCGAAGACCTAATTGGCTCACTGTTTTCATATTTATAAAGGCTGTCAAAGCTTTTGGTTTCCCAGAAAAATTATAAATGACAGTGTTCATTATTAGAGTATTTTTTGCGAGTAAAGTCTGGTGAGCTTGATAGAGCTTAAAAATCTTGGCATCATACTCATACAATAACAAAAGAATCCCTTTTTATGAAAAATCATCACAAGAAATAGTTAAAAGGTACATAATTATGTTGTAAACAATACTATTCATTACATATACTTAAAATACCCTCTCTCAAACGCTTGTCATCTCAATTATATAATAGTAGACATCTGAGGCGCATCAAAAATTGTTCAGCGATTATGGGCACGTCATGCGGGCGTTTTGACTGACGCATGACAGCGTGACTCCTGACTTGAAGGTTGCTGTTCCATCACTTATTATTTAAATTAAATGCCGTTAACCTTTCGCTTTGAACTATTGCGATAGTGCTTGCGTTCTGTAGAATGCAAATCACACTACCTCACTTTACACTATTATTGAGAAGAAAGTTTGACGATTGGCTTAACTTGGCTCGTCAGACGCCCGCAATACAAGCTTAGCCCTATTGCGGGGTCCACTGAATCTTATCTTCTAACCTGTATCCTTTTTGGAAAAATAAACTATTTGTTTTTGATTTGAGTTGTAATTGAAACAGCTAAACAGATTCGGATGTTATGAAGGTGGCTCACCTGAGTGAACACTGGCTACTTTTGAATCTGAACAATTGAAGTTCTGCAGCAGCAAAAGCTGTGATTGGGCGCGGCGCAGCTTTTAAAACAAACTGCATAGTGCATACTATTCATTTTATTAGGGATAGCTTGTTGCCCGGCTTTTCGGTAGTGGCAGTGAACACGTTAATCAGAAAAGCGGTATAATAAACTCTGAGTGGCATCCGTGAAACAAGGCCCGTCGCGCTCCTTGCTCGCACTCTAATCAAATAAGGTTTATCGAGAATAAATACTCTTTGGGATAAAATGACTGGCATTGGGCATTCACACATAAAAGAAGAAGCATTAATTTATTTACGGATAAAAACAGAATTTCTTAGTATTCATTACAGAATTGGGCGTTTCCTTTTAGCTTTTGCTCTGGTTGGATAGATGGGTATCGTGGTTTTCGATTCAATGAGTTCTTAAAAGTAATCTGGTTTTAAATCAGGGTATTCGTTTCAGAATATTAAAATAAACATAAAGTATAATTTATTTATTAAAACAAAACAAAAAGGATCACGCTGTATCTCCAGAACACGGTATACATTCATTAAGATCTAGCCTAAACCAAGGAATAGACTTAAAAGGTGCAAAAACTTCAACAATTGTTTCTCCCAAGATAATACTAGTATAGTCGCTCCTGCCCTTTCGAAAACCTAAAACGACCATGACTTTTCGAAGGCATTCTTGGCACGAAAGGTAAGCCAAACCTACCGGTCGCATTGTATGGATTTACTGATAAAATCCATGAGCTAGACTTAAGCTTTTCAGGGCAATGGCTTGTTGATAGAAGAGATTCGGAAATTATGGTGGTTCTCTTGAAATTCAGAAGTGAGAAAAGAAAATTGATAGTATACAACTCGCTGTCGCGTTTACGCATACCGAGTAGATGGACAGTGAGTGAATTCGGCCGAGTACTGGGTACATACATAGCTTCGACCAAGAATTTTATCTAAGATACATAGACATAAATCACCAAGTGCTTGGCCGAGCAATCAACGAACGCCCAACTCTCTCGGCTTTGGTATCATTTTGTAGTCTCGCATTCTGTGTTCGAGAAATTCGAACCTTGAGCGTATAGGTCCCCCCGAAATCCCGACATACATAATCGTATATGTATATCCATATTTAAAGATCTTCGAGTATCATATTCACATCCTAGTTGGTCTAATGACATGTCCCTTTTGATAAACATACTAGATGATTTATGCAGCGTCAGGAGGCAACCTATGCCTACACTGAACGGGACGCTGTAGTGCCTGGGACATTGTTTGAGATGGAATAGGCTTGCCCAGCACCTAAACCATCCTCTCAGCTTAATCGGCCTTGCCCACAGGAAAGACGACGTCAATACGTGTGGAGCTGACTAAGCTGCGGGTTTCCTCACGATGTTTTCCTTCACCGTTAAGAGCTCGTGTAGTATAAATTTTACGATACGAAAAATCCATTGATGCACGGCCAGAATTCAAACCCACGACCATCGGATTGAAATTCGAGTGAGGCACCAACCTAATTCGGCCAACACGGCTCTAACTACACAAAGTTATTAAAAAACGTTATGTAATATCGAAGGACACTGGTGTTTCATCATACCGACGTAAATAAAACTGTCAAGTGTGAGGGTGAATAAACACTTAAAACTGTGTAGTTAGAGGCTGACTCACTCTTAACTAAATTGGAAACAAGATATTGAACCATATAACTATAGGAATACAGTTCATATTCCAACAGTCAACATTTCTGCATTTTCTAATGATATGACATTGAATGGGATTGTGATCGATCGAATTGTAAGTTCGTTAGTGATTGCAATCTCGGCATTTTATGAAATTTTCATAACTTGAAAGGATAAAACAGGGATAAACAGACATCATTCATCATGCTTCGTTGGTTGTTTAATCTGAAAACTAACAAACCTACAAACTATCTTCCACGACAGTAATGACAAAATTGTATCTAAGCTCAACAAACAAGGGTCCATATTTCATCGACCATACTTCTATGACGTCATTCAGTTTTCAGGTTTTGCAAAATTGTGTCTAAACTCAACACACAAAGGTCCATATTTCATTGTCCACGCTTGTCAGAGACAAAGGGCGTACGCACATGTGCGCGGGAGTCGCAGGCACGTAGTAATTAAGGCCCGTCCCTTGGGCCCGACGGAAATAGACTCTTTGTTGCGCGATTCGTTCTCACAGTTCGCTGGTTGACTAATGAAGATGGAAAAGCTTGAGAGCGTTACGAAATTCATGGGTGAAATATAAGGTTAAACTAACATACATCGTGAATGCAGGTAGTACGTAGAGGTATTACCAGCTTGGACGGACAGCACAAAGTCAAAGTCAAAAAGCATTTATTCAGCAGGACCGCTGGGATCACTTAGAATCTTAGAACTAATTTTACTTCTGTTCTTTCGCGACCAATACCGTGAAGAATCAAGGCAACAAACACGGTTTGGGGCCTATCATTCTTTTAGGTGATCTATCTTAAAACTAAAATTCAAGCTCCAGTGGGGACACATACGATCTGTGACGGACAGGAACCAAAGACTAAAATTGACGAGGCAAAAACAATGTTTTAGGAAACCAAAATTAGAATATGCAAACAACCCCAGAAATTCATTAACAGACAGTTTGGTTAGATACGCTGCAGAACCGAAATTGCGGGCTTGGTAGACGTTTACACAATACCATTTTGGTATATTGTCTGTCTAGCAGTGGGCTATTATTTGAGCTGCCAATGATGATGACGACGATGATGTTGGCATACCATTCTTTCCTCCCGCTTTCTTAAACTCAACGGAGCAAGAGCTAATATTCTGTGGCAAGAGGCAAGAATGGTATGCCAGTATGGTATCGTGTAAACGGCGTCTAGTCGGAAATTAAAAAGAAAATTGCCTATGACCTTTCCTGTGCAATCAACCTCCTCGCCTTATAGCGTAATGAAAAGGTTACCCAGACTTACAGAAATTCTTTCACATAATATCAGTATAACCTGATGCAGCGGCTTCCTATGCCCACAACATTCTCTGGATGAAGATGAATGATGGCAGAGCAAGCACGCAATACCTTTGCCATTTACGCTCGAACAATCAATCAACAATTAACATCATTGCCTCGACTAGTAAGAGCAATGAGTAGAAAGGTTTCGGTTGAATTACTGCAGAATCATCCACGTCAAACCCCAGAACAATCAAAGTCAAAGATGAAACTTCGTTCAAACCAAGTGTTCCACGACACTCACGATTTTTTTAGTAATACTCTCAAAAGCTGGATTCTACCCCTGTTCCTTTGTGACCGATACGTGTTCTTGAACCTCTTAGGTATACCTACGACATGCCAGTTTCCTCACGAAATTTTCCATAACTATTTGAGAATAGTCCACATTCATTTTTGAACAGAAACACCTCGACCATAGTACAAGCTATGCTTAGTTTGGGGCTAGATGATGCTGTGTGAAATTGTCCAGCATTATTATTTTTATTTTCTGGGTTTTAATTTTTCTCGAAATGAATTATTTCAGTATTAATGACACACACGGGCCTAGACCAAGTGGGTATCATTTGGGAAATTATTATGACTATCTTCTTGCAAAAACTTTCGAACAGTCCGACATGTATTTAGGATAGCAGCTTTCTGCATAGTTATATAGGTGTTCTCAGGCAAGTCAATTGTTTTTAGAGAGTTAATTAGGTGTTTTGGGATGACCCCTGTGCTGGAGAGCTCCAGTGGTATTATGTAAACTTTGTTCATTTTCCAAATTCTTGTTATTTCGTCTTTAAGCTCTGTATATTTATAAATTTTCTCTGAAATAGTTTTTTGGATGTTGTGTGTATTTGGTTGCAATATCTATTATATGAACTACTTTATTAACTTTATCTATTACTGTAATGTCAGGTCTGTTGTAATGTATTGTCTTATCTGTGAGTTATTATTATTATTATTTATAGGATCAGAAATAAGACCGCTATCACCAAACCACCAGCTTTTTAAGTGATTGAAGTATGCCTATTAAGTTCTACATTGTCCACAGTGACCGAGAGCCTGTTCTCGACATCGCTGTCTGCGTTCGGGGTGCCGACTCCGCCTCCCAACTCCCCATACTCGCCGCTGCAGCTGGAACTGCTCAACTGCTCCCAGAGGATACTCCTCACAGACAAGTAAGTTTAACCAAAATAAAGCTATTGTGTCTGGAAGTGGAATTCCTAGGCGAAACATTTGGTGTCATGTTATACGAACTTTTATGAAGAATGTAGGTAATGAGATTGAATGAGGCGAAAAATGTGTGTCATTTAATTTAGCAAGTGGAAATGTTTGGTTTCTGCCTACCCCTACTTAAGGAGTGATGCTATACTGTTTCGGCCTTAAAAAATCTAGTTTAATGAATTGCATAGCGGCACAGCTCGGGCTCCATTATTGAAGGTCGGCGATTGTTTTCTCATTTGGGCCAGAATACTCATCTGATAATGGAGATGGATGGAATCCGTTCAAAAGAACTCTGCTGTTGGGATCAGTTTTTTTTTAGTTACCAGTTTGAAATTTGAATGTATTGTTTCAACAAAGCAGAAATGAAAACTTGAACGGTTCTACACTTGACAAATAACCCGGTGTCGGTGAGCAGTCACGTGACTCGCACATGACCTTTTCGAGGCAAATCTAAGATTTTGTTCTCATCTCAAAACTGCCAAACGCGCCTCTAGAAGTTTTTAGCTCAAAAATAAAATTGTGCTTTTTAAAAAATAAAACGCGAATCTACTCCATGTTAATTAAAAACTAACCACAAAACATTGGTTTTGTTTGCGATCGTTTGCATTTCGATATCCAATAACAGCAATAAACAAAATGAAAACCGCGTTGTTGGAAATGTAAAATGAAACGTGGATTTTGACCATCAAAGCTGAATTAATAATTTAAACTAACTGCCAAGCCAGTAATTATCTTGTGATTCTTTTTGTGTTTTCCAAAAACAAAAAACTATTTATCTACCTTTGTCTTCTCCTTTGACCCTTTGACGTTCTAATATTTATTTTCGCTTTTTAAATCACTATTGTCATCGAAAGAAAAATCTCCCCCCAAGCCGTGCTTGATAGTTTTTCACGGTCAGAACAAGATTGGAATCACCTGCCAAGTCTATCACCGTCTATTAGAAAGATTATAACTGGTTTCTTCTTGGTGGTTCTTTTCCTCGCCGATTAGTTTTGTAATAAAAACATTAAGCAAAGGATTATTGGTATTGGTTGAATCATCGCGTTGGTTATTTCAATAGCCAGACGTAGATTGCCGAGCCGCAGGCAGCCGCATATTGTGGTAGCAGATCGATATAAACTGTATTATTAGAGCGTTCCAGTGGCCCTGTTTCGGATCTGGGAATGCACTAGATTTTAGACTAAAAGGTTTGCTAATTAGAATTGACAGATGACCTACTGAAAGTTGCATTTCGGTACAGTTCTGCTTCAGTTCAATTGGAGTAACAATATCGGAAATATCTCGGATATCTCCAACCTAAACTTGACTTATAAAGATGGCCAGTCTGAAACAAAGAATATTGTGTTATGTTTATTTTGTTGAAGAGGCTCCTTTTATGAACGTGACAGTTGACACTACTTTACACACGTTTCCACCATCATCTTAAGCATCCACAGTCAATCAGAAGACAGTTGAAAAGCAATGTTCATAGATCTTAATGATTCTAAGGGCATCCCATTAATTTATGAGGAACAAGAAATACACTTCTGGAGCCCTATAACTAGACCCTGTTCTCTTTGTGTAGGGACTCCAAAATGGACGACAAGATGGGGAAGTGCATGCCGGAGCTGTGCTGCGTGGACCCTCACCAGAGGCAGCTGATGGAGTCCCTCGGCGTGATGCAGCCACTCAGCATCAAAACTGAGCAGGCGAAGCGGGCTTGCAATACTTGTCTTACCAACTCTCCTAAAAAGGTACCATGTTCTACCAACATACGTTTATTTATACGACCTTGTGCGTGTTGCAGTGAGCGAAGGCCCGCGTTTGATGAAGCAGGTTTGAGGTTCGATTCTAGCTGCGGCTTCCTATCTGTATTCGTGGCTGCGGGATATGATTTGCTTATTGTTTGGTGTATATATACCATTAGGTATATCACAAAATAATACAATCATGTGGTTCCACACAATCCAAACACAAGCTTTGCTTATTTTGGGATCATATGATGCTTTGTGATATTGTAGCATTTTTGACGTTATTTACTTTTAAATTCCTCGTGTTATTTTGAGGGGGAGACTTGCCCGAGGGACATTAAAGAAGTCTCTGCTGGTTCCGACGGAAGACCAGCGTTGCGTTGTATGGTTTCGACTGTCCAACACAACATAATGCTGAGTCGGAAACCAATTTGCAGCAGCACAACACACTTAAACGATTGCGAGACACTCTTAACATATTTTTCTTTTTATTTTATTTTTGTTTCTATGTCATCTTTAGTTTTTGTGTTTTTTCTGGTTTTTGGTACTTATTGCTGTTGCAAATAAATATTTTTTCTTTCTTTCTTTCTTTCTTCTATTATTGCAACTTTGCAACCGCACTTTTTCTCCAGGTCATTCACACCGATGGCGGGTGCAGTCGCACAAACCCCGTCACCTGGCTCGGAGTAGCTGGACAGAACGTCCAGGTCCAAGTGAAGAGGGAACCACAGCATATGCACATGTCGGAGCTCGTGGCTGTGAAATTGGAGCAGGCGTCACCGGGGAACAAACCGGAACATCCTAGTATACCGTCTTCTCTCAACAACGGTGAGTCCACTTCCAGCTTTATGATAAGTAAGTGGATGAGTGACCGCCGCGTGGCATTAGAAACTGAGCGCTCCTGTGCTTCGGCGAGCACGTTAAATTTTCGTTCCCTAGTCGTTAAGCCATGACTGAGGCTTTAAAGCCTAAAAACTCCGTCACCAGAGGTTGGCCACTGACTCATACTAACTAACATTTTTATGATTGTCTTGGGCCGTATTCGCGTTCCTTTTTTCGTTAGTTTGACTTCCCACCACGATTTCTGACTTCAAGTGCCAATTTTTCGGTTTGGAATTATTTGGTCCTAAGTTAGAACCGTGTTTTAACGTTTGAAAAAACCCTTGAGGTCGCGATTACGACCCCTGGTCTTTTTGGATAAAAATAACAACTCCATTTGAATATGTCGTATCTCCTCCAAACATGTTTTGAGCATTGCGCTTCTTTTGCTTATCATTGCGATATTTTACTTATTTTATTTATTTTTAGCTTACGTAACTATTAATTTAACACATAAGAAGTAAATGTTATTTATTATTAAAGAAAAGCGTTACTTTGAGTGCGAGACTGAAGCTCGTATAGCTGTTATCAATTTAATATAACCAGATTTACATTTTATGGGCAAAGTAATTTCTCGTTGGAAAAAAACCGGACCGTTATCTATCTGGTATCAATAATAACTGTAAAACTAATCTCTGACCGCGTCATGTTCGCCTGGTAGATTTGGTAGCATTTGTCAGCTGCTACGGTCTACGGCTATCGGCTACAGTAGCGTAGCATTGATAGCCCAAGCCCTGCTTATCAATATTGCCTCACCCACGTAGACTGCTGAGGCAAAACAACTCAAAGCTCTTTTATTAGCTTCCGCCCGTAAATTCCCTTACACTTTGCAATAGAGACTATAAAAAAAGATAGATTTACTTTCAAGTTTTATCAAAACCGGTCAAGCCATTCCATCGATATTGAAAATAGAGACATCATTACATTCGCCGCTGTACAAAAAACGGTATCCATCCTGGCAATTTATTCATGGTTCAAAGTGTGTTTCGCAGGTTCGATTCCCGTCGGCATCGCGGTCGCACGGCAAAGAGTTGGAGATGCGGGCCTTCTTGCGGCCCTTTCGCATAAGGACAACCAGCGACTGCATGATATGGGTGAGTCTTAGATGTCTAACAAAATACTGTGTATTTTAAGTAATTTAACTTACAGCCGGTTTCTCGAACGCAAATCATGTTCAAAATTAACTAATCATTGGTCAAATCTCTTGACAGTGTCAAATCGGTGTCCATCGGCTTGTAATTCGTGTGCATGCGCATGCGCACATTGCGCACATAGTCACTTTGCTGAAAACGAACTGAAATTACTGTGTTCTTTGCAAAGATAAGACATGTGTGTTCCTAAGACAAGAACAACTACTATGTAGACATAGATCTATTGAACACCGTAATTCAATGTCTCAAGGTCTATTTTATCCTGTACATTGATGAAAAAGCTGTTTGAAGTAACGGTTGTATAGCTAATTGAATTGGTTCTTACGGCAAACTTGCCACTGGCGATCGAACACAATTACCGCCTACAGAGTATGCTGTCCTGGTACTTCTATATATCCGCAGCGATGCGCTCGATAGTTAAAAAAATATTCAGAATCGGCTGTACTTAGACAAAAAAGTTTTAGGTAGGTAACTCTGATGTGAATTGAGTCATTTTATTCAAATAAGTCATCAATACGAGAAAACTGCTTTTACAGATTTTTACACTTTTAAAATTCGTCAAAATTCTACGACTATGTACTCTTCTGACAAGCCCACCGGGCGTAGGTATACAGACTCTTGGTAGGTCTTGATGCTCAATTTTTATCAATGAAAGAAATTGTAGACTACCTACACTGAAACCTGAAATGGTAAAACTGAATGTCACAAGGGTTGAACATTACTTACTTTCAAATAAAAAAACCTTTACGTGCGTTATTGTTTAGTGTTTTTAGCGCAAAAAGAAACAATTAAGCCATCAAACAAAAACAATTTATTTTCCAAGTTACTCCGCGAGATTGCTATTAATTAATAATTGCCTATTGAAAGAAAACGCAATCTTTCATGATTTTATTGCCATAACAACAAAGCAATATTTTTAATCTTGGTTTTTTACTTACGAATGGAAATTTAGAATTGCATACTACGGCTATAAATTGTCAATAAAACATGATAGTTTAAACACCATCATAACAAGTATGTTTCGTCCCAATGCTGGGCATAGCCTTTTCGCCAACCTCATTATAATCATCATAAACTACTGCTGATTATAGGGGCTCCCTAAGCTTATGCCATCCATCTATGCGCGAGCCTTGTACACTTGATCAGAGATAGATTCGATAACATTTATTCAACCACCAACTACGACCAATGGTCATTCGTTTTAGCCATTTCAATGAGCCTCCTCCTGCCCCATAGTTGAGGATCGTGACTTTGTGCAAGTATCAATTTATTTATGGTTTTCCTCCATCTGCCACGGTCTTCGTATCAGTGCTTTCTCAAACTCAACGGAGCAAGATTCTGTGGAAAGAGACAAGAATGGTATGCCAGAATGTGTGTAGATGATCCGTTGATCGTAATGATCTGTTTTTGATAATATTTTTCCGCAATTTCACAAGATAATCCGAAGTTGCTTTAGGCGACGTGTGATTGAAAATGAATTTGTTTTTTTTTAACTTTGCATACACGCCACCGCTACTGTCCTAACGTCCATCGCGTGTGTAACATTCATGATCTACGGATACCATAAATTTTTCATCAGATTTACATAACATATTTCGGATATTGAAATTGCTTTTAATATTTACTAGCTACGTGCTGTGGGAATATCTGCTATATGAAGTAGCTTGTGTTAGTACAAAGTATGAATGAGCTACATTACTCTCTCTCTCTCTCTCTCTCTCTATTTCTACTCTCTAGCAGCATTATAACTAAATCTGTCTTACAACAAAATGTGGAAAATGTCGTTGACTGCATTATTATTATTCTTTGCATTTTTCTCTAAATGTAAGCTAAGTTAATGTAAGTATTTATTTATAATGTAGTTGTTTGTTTTCCCGAAATAAATAAATTACGGATTATTAAATAAACTTTTTAAACATTCGCGATTTTCTGACATAATTTTTTTGAGTAACGTCGAGGCAAATAAAACAATTAGGATTTTAACTATTATTTGCAGAATTTCTAATGTAATACCTACCTGTTTTGAATGTTATAATGAATAAAATTAAATAAATTTTACATAATACTTCAGGGAAAATGCAAAATAAGTAATTAGAACAGACTACCGACATGCTATGAAAACATTACGCTGATAGTTAAAGTTAAAACCGCGGTTTTCCTCCACTTAACCACGACATTATAATTTATTTAATGTTAATACAAACAGAGACATATTAACCGACTTCACTTGAGCAGGTATGAACAAATGCCTGGGCTTCTTAAGTTCATATCAAGAGTATTAAAAAAATCTTGTGCGGCGCGTGAACTTTTAAATTATTAAAAAAAAAACAGGGTCACGACTGTATCCCCAAGGCGCGGTAGACATTCTCTCAGAACTTTATATTCCAGATATCTTTATCTTTTTTTTTATATCTTTATATTACAAATGTACAGTGCCACAAACTTATCTGGACCGGTAGCAAAAAGAGGAACTAACGAATTTTACTATAAAATTTAATTTTCTGCCGGTTCTCACCGGTTCAGATAAGTTTGTGGCACTCTAATTGTATAGCAAATAACACATATACAAAGGGAAAATCCAGAAGCAAAATAAAAGAACGCAAAAGACCGCATTGACTAATGGCAACGCTTACCGACGATTTAAGACAACTGTTACGAAACAAAGTATTTGTTCGGCTCCTCTGCACAACAGATACTGGGTGGAATGTAGTACATTGCATGCTTCCAATTGGATGCTGTTCGCTGGTCTTTTTGAGGGTGTGTGAGGGTTACTTTTTCACTAGATAGTAGATACTGGCGTCGATTCTGTTGATCACTGACTAAACTTAATTAAACTAAGATTTGAACGTTCTTAATTGGTTCTCACAAAAGACGAAAATAGCATGTCGTTGAAAGTGACATAACTAAAAGTTTAATCAAAATGGCGCCTCTCAGCTACTTTAGCAGCTGTTTTACACGGCAAGCAAAATGGTCTTGACTTAATCTACCCACAAATACTTCATTTTTACTAAAATTAAGAAATTTTAAGAATGCCACTATAATAGTCATTCCATTTTGGACTTTATCGTTAACGAAATAAGAACGAAGCATTGTAGTTTAGTTAACTTTAGTCAGTGAACAACAGAATCAACGCCACTAGCTCACTAAATCGTCGTTAAAATTAACCTAAGAAGTGCCTAGTGCCTACCTATTGAAAAATACTTACAAGCTCCATTACTTACAGACAATTAATTTTTCTAGTGTTCTGTAATTCTTTATTGTACACAAGAGGACAGTGACAAAAACAATATGTTATAAAGTACATGTACAAAGGCGATCTTAACCCTAAAAGAGTTTTTTACCAGCAAACCTTTGGGTCTAGGGAGAAGCCATAAACAAATATTCCACATACAGGGTGTAAAAAGACGTCTACCGAAGCCGAAAGGGGTAGATACAGCATCCCAATAATAAATGAAATTATTAGGTAGGTATGGTCTTATTATGTTGTAATAGTAGTAAATAGCCGAAAATAACATAGCATGATGAAGCTAAGTAACAAAAAATTTTTGCGTTTTTTTTCGCTAAATATGTTTAGAATCATGGTCTGATTGCAACCCCTCAGTTTTCGGTAGCAGTCTTTTTACACCCTGTATATTCGACCAATCTTTTCACTGATGTTCCTCTCCATCCAAAGAGAATCCTGGAACAGATCGCTTTAGCGATAAGGCCGGCCATTGTACATTTTTATCTGGTTTTCCTTTTGTTTTTGTTATTAATTGTATACAATAAAGATTCATTCATTCAAATATTATTCCGATTTTCGGACTAAGATTCCGCAGTTTTCAAGTAAAACGCTCACCAACTATACATTTTTTTTTCTTTAACCTATGTTGTCCCACTGCTGGGCAAAGGTCTTCCCCAACTCTCTCCAACCGTTCCTCTCCTTTCATAGGTTCCGCCACCCACTATCAAAGGAGTCGACGTCGTCTCTCCAGCGCTACCTTAATTTTATTATATGGATAGAATTTCTTGTCTATTCGTGAACTATAGTTAACCATTTATTATTCCTAGTTTAACCGGTGAGCTGACCTTTGCAAGAGATTTATAGCTCAAAGCGCTGCGTATCCGACAATTATATGCTAATCGTACCGAACCCGTTTTAAACGAACGTTCTAGTATCTCTGCGCAGTTATATGCTGCAGCAGATCATCGAAAGTATCCGACGGAAAGCCATCCGACTAACGTCATCAACATCATCCATAGCCCGATCTAGCCCACTGCATAGGCCTCCCCTAAAGAGCGCCATTGTGCCCTGTCCTCAGCTCGACGCATCCAGCTTCTGCCAGCAGCCTTTCGCAGAACGTCACTCCACCTGGCCGGAGGGCGTCCTACACTCCGTTTGCCGAGTCGTGGTCTCCACTCAAGAACTCGTTTACCCCAGTGGTTATCGGTTCTTCGGCAGATATGGCCAGCCCACTGTCACTTCAGCTAACGTAACTGACGTCAATCTTTCCGAGGGACATGTCATTTCGAAGTATGACAAAAGTTTCCAATCCAACAAATCGCCAAATAAATCCATTCGATTCGAAGTTGAATGAATGAATGAATGAATGAAAATTCTTTATTGCACACCATTAATAAAAATACAATAAACATAAGATAAATCAGATAGAAATGTACAATGGGCGGCCTTATCGCTAAGAAGCGATCAGCGTTGACACACTTTTCAAATCGTAAGCATACGAAAAAAGTATCACTCGACCTGCTGGTCATGTGATTTTTGAAGAAGTTGACGAAATCCCGCTTTTGAAAAGAAATAAAAAGAAAGGTGCGCGTTGGATACGAAGGGTCCTGTCCTGTTTGAACAAAACAAAAAACACATCTTTTACGGTGATTGTCTGTCTGACAGACAGACCATAACAGTAGGGTTCCGTTTGTACCCCAGTGTACGGTCAGCGACAGAATTTCATGAACATTTAATGGTTTTGGATATTCTATATCTTCGAAACTCGTAGGGTAGCTAAAACTCTAGCTTATATTAGATGCCTTACACCATTATTATTGGTGAAAAAAATACACAATTTTCCCACAAATCATCAAGAAAATGAAGCTTTAAAATCTCCAATTGTTCATTAACTGCTGTCGCTGAGCGTACCATGGCTAGTTCCTAAGAAGTTTTTCAATTGAATTCAATAAGAATCTTATAAACATTTAGGCGCCTACTAATAAAGTTATTTCTGAGTATAAACTGTCAAAATGTATGGTTATTCTTGGTTTATTCCGAGAAATAACTTTATGTCACGTTTCATAGTAAGGCTATTAGAATTAACGCATGTTAGTTACCATTTTTTTTTTTTTTTTTTTTTTAATTAGCCTAAACTGTCCCACTGCTGGGCAAAGGCCTCCCCCGTCACCTTCCACACCTCGCGATCTTCTGCGATTTTTCGCCAATCTTAGTTACCATTATACCATTCTTATTATCCTAATGAATTAGATGCTCAGTTGGCGTCCATGACCCGAATATCTCAGTTTACTGCCGAGCTAGTCACGGTTTCAACTTTCAATACATATATTTGAAGCAAGTCTATTCACTCACACACGTTCAGCTTTCTGCAATCCATTAGCAAGTAACACTTCATACTCGGAACGATATGAAAATAAAATCTGCTATGATATCATCATCATCATCTTCCTGCCCTTTTCCCACATTATGTGACTCGGCAAAACATGGTGTTCTTCTCCCATTCTCCTCTATCAGCCGTCATCTCAACACTCACTCCTTTCTTACTCGTGTTATCCTTCACACAAATTCACACAATTCATCCATATTTTCTTTGTTCTACCTCTATCAGCCTCTACTCGTAAATCCATCAACATTCATACCAAGCACTCTTCTATAATACTAGCTGTCCGTCGCGGTGTTACCCGCGGTCCCTCGGTAAAACTTCACTTTCCCGGGATAAATTATAGCCTATGTTCATCAGGGATGATGTAGGATTCTAATGGTGAAAGAATTTTTCATAGCGGTCCAGTAGTTTCGGAGCCGATTCAATTCAAACAAACTACATTTATAATATGAGACTTATAAAGCGCTCGTGGTCGTGCTTGCTTAGTCGTTCTTGATAGATCGTCGAAGTTAAGCAACGTTCGAAACGGTCTGTAAGTGGATGGGTGACCGCCAGTGACATTTTCATCTGAGCGCTTCCGTGCTTCGGAGGGCACGTTAAATTGTCGGTCCCGGCTATTTAAGTCGTTAAGCCATGACGGAGGCCTTAAGGCGGCCTAAAAACTCCGTCACCAGAGTTGGCCACTGACTCATACGAACTTACTTTTTTTTTTTTTTAATATGAGACGAAATAATGTTAAGATTTTCGCATAGGCGATCGCAAATCATGGGAAGTAATGGGAGACCATGGCTTTGGGACAACATAGGATAATAGAAATAAATAAATTCACACAATCGTTTTTCAAAAACAAATGAATTTACATCATGTTAGTTTAGGAAGAAATTTCCAACTTTTTCTGTCATTCCATGTCTTATCGTGAAACGTATAGCATTTTATCAACGCCGAGAAAAATTAACCTTTTCAAATCTGTATAGGTTCGAGATTGTTCATTCGTCTTTCATAACGATGGCTATATTCCAAAACCTTTTTACTAATTAGACAACAGCTAACCAGATCGTTATTTATGTTATTACCTCCAAACATTCCATGATTACCCCATTCAAATTAAATTACCTGCAGGTGGTTAGTTATCACTTGTTCGATAATTGCAATTATATCAGCTTGTTATTCCAACCGTTATTGATCGCCATAGATGGTATCGCGTGGAATACGATAATGTCACCCTGGACACTTCACAAAGTCCAATAATTGCTTAAGAAGCTTGCACGATAATTTTTGGTACGTTTTGCTGAGTCGATGTCATTTAAGTGTCCGAGCAAGCATCGCACTTGACCTAAAGCATCTGATGAGCGTTTTGACGTGACAACGTCTTATAATTCGATAGAGCCGGCTGCACGCACGAAAAAATGCGGCGTTACCTCGCTCTGAGGCGTTCCATGTAAGGCTTGAAGTGCAAGCGAGAGCGCGGAACGAGCGACAAAGAAGCACAAACGTTGTCACATTCAACTATCGTCAGTAAACCGACTTTACAGACAACCAATTTTTTTTACGTAAATAATTGCTGTGCGATACTAAATCGTATCGGTTAAAATTCTTCAGTGTAAATGCTACTTTACACAGACGCTCATAAGTATCATTTTTGTACCTATCGTGCATCTTTGTAACGCGCTCCTCATCCGTTTTTTGTGCAACTCTACAAAGGCTATGTAATTATACAATTTGCAATGCCTTTCTGGATTACCTGTGTAAAAAATCTGGAATACATTCGTGATCATTTGTATGTATGTGTGCGTGTGTTTGTCCAGGAAGGAACAAGGGTTCGTTTCCTCTTGCAACGGAGATAGTCTGTAAGGATAAAACGTAATTCATTTGTTTGCTGCTAGAAAATGCCGTAAACGAACACAATTTTATACAAAGTCAAAGAGCATTTATTCAGTATTTATTCAGTAGGACCGCTGAGATCACTTTTTACTCTTGTTCTTGCGCGACCAATACCGTGAAGAATCAGAGCAACAAACACGGTTTGCAAGCATTCTTTTAGGTGATCCATCTTAAAACTAAAAAGTCAAGCTCCAGTGGGGAACCAGTCAAACAAAATTGAGGCTCGTTAAATACTAGTATTCGTCTAGACTGCAACAGTATGACGTCATGCAGACTACAAAATTCACCCCAATGCCTACAGAAACATACTACATTCGCATGTATCAAAATATTAATTTTTCAATGATGAATTTCGCGAATTCAATAGGCTGCAGTCATGCAACGTCACGGCTCAATCGATAAAGGGTTCGCCCTGAAAGCCAACTCCTGCACCATCGGTATAAGGTTGAATTTCGCTTGTTCATCATCGTTATAAAACCACCTGCCTGCACATTTAACCCGATGACGATGGTATTCAATGACTGTATTATGCAACTTGTCACAATTTACAATTTAAATGAACTCGGAAAATAATTTAGTAAAATAAAATTCGGTTTTTGTGGGTTCGTGCACATGCATTAATTGCTAATTTGTTATTATTGCAAGTAATAAAGTCAAGTTTATTGCTTATGATAACGAGTATTAAGTATTATTATGTGTAATAAGTATTATATTTTTTTTTAATAAAATACGACTAGTCTTTAATATAAAAACAATATTTTATTTATTTAATCATTATACGGCAGAAAAGCACCTGATGTAATTCAAATAATACATTATAATGAAAATACTATAAAAACAAAAATATGAAGTGTGAAAAAATAAAAATATCTAGTTATAAAACTAATGAAATGTAAAAAGTTATTGTAATCTGTTTTTTATTGTTTGAGTGGTCGTAAAATAAATACATACATTTTCAATACAAAGGCAATTACGATATAATAAGTAATGAAAACGTAATAAAACTGATAGCTAAGATAAGATAGAAAGTTCCGCAATGCTTATTTACACAACAAAAAGCAGGCAATTACATGCTAATCACGGGCAAAGCTGCCGGCGTCGGTCATATGATGCAAAAACAGTGCGTGTACTGATGCTATCCATTATTTCACAACAACTTATAATGGTTTTTACTAGACATGGTCCAAATCCAAATGTGTTTTTGGAACATTCGTATTTCGAATAGCTATTCAGTAAAAATATGCCGATCTCAGCGATAAGGTCGCCCATTGTTGCACATTAATTAAGAACTGTTTTTGGTATTATTGTGTTTCTTTCTTTTTGGTGTACAATAAAGTAATATTCTATTCTATCTTTGAAATTATGATTGTTCTAAATGCATGACTGATTCAGACAGAACCACAGGACACTATACTCCGGAGTCCGGACAGAGGACAGGTACTAGTACTACTACTGATAGGTACTACTACCTATCACAGGATACGTAATTGGGAAGTTCTACGCGTTATTTAGTTAGATGAATATTTATTTAAGTTCTTAAGATCAGCGAAGATGAGTCACCATCACGTCGCGTCTACTAGGACATAATAAGCCGCAGGCTATAATAAAACAGGAGTAAAGTGCAGCGTATTTCTAATCACGTCCAATTCGGGAATTCGGTCCCTGCGCGCCGCCCGTCACAAACATTTGGCGCTGAACCCAACAAGGGTTGGCACTTACTAACAAATTCAAATTACACGACTGTAAAGAAAATTGTTCATTGATTTTTGTTGATGATTGTTTGTTGTTGCCTACTTTGATTAATAGACAATTATTTTAAGTTATTTTAAATAGATCTTTTGAAGTCATATGTTTGAAATTTGAATACGTGTGCATTTATGCCACCTAGGATGTGGTTGCTGAGATTCGACGCCGTAGTAACCATTGTCACCATAAAGGCAGCATTTTGCAGATTAGATGTCATTCTATGTCCGTAATCTTCTTTAAAAGAAGTCTGATAGAAGTCTACTGTCTATTTTCATATAATTTAATTTCACATAGTACTAGCATTCAGATACATCTAGCTAGAGAATTGCATGCGTCCCCGAACATTCTATCTATCTAATCAGCCTACATCTACCCACTGCTGAGTATAGGCCTCCTCATTTTCACGCCACTCTTTCCGATCCTGCGCCAGCCGAATCCATTACCTTCCCGCTACCGCGACAATATCATCACAGCATCTAGCTGGTGGTCTGCCTGGTGTTCTATGACCCTCGCGTGGCCACCACTCGGTAACCGCCTTTGTCCATCTACCGTCTTCCCGCCTTGCCAAGTGTCCTGCCCATCTCCACTGTAACCCCGAACATTAATTTAAAATAATTTTGGGGCTGCTATTCTACTGTCAAAAAATTTTTTTATGGTAGTGCTAACGAAGTCATTTTCATCAGTTTAATTTTAATTTACGTAGGTCTAAAAACCTTGTATAAACGACAGCCCTACACAAGCAGCGCAGACCGAAAACCGACAAGATATTCTCCCCTCGACCCGCCTCCGAGGGTCGCATACCGGTTAGATAACTCCTGTCCGCCTCTGCGCCCCTGGTACATTCCGTGACGTTTCTATCAACTGGCGCTGGTATCTACGCGCGGCACAAAATTGTTTGGACTACGTCTTCGATAGATGGGGCTGATATAAATGGCTGCTACAATGTTGTAGGTTGTGCTTGGCACGTTATCAAAGTGTGAACTAAATCTAGAAAAAATAATATTGTAATGGTCCTAATTTTATCTATACTTAAGAACGAAATAGGACCACCTGCTGTATTTTCAGTGCGCCATAAGCATTTTCCTAGATCTAAATATGTTCAAGACTCTCAGATAGCATCTTCTAGTCAGAAGCACGTCTACGTCTAAGCAGATTATGCTCATTCATACCTACATTTTGCAAAATTCCATGTGTCAGTATATAAAATCCATCGCCTTTTAGAATCGAATACCTAAACGGTTTCCTTGCGATTTTTGCTTCACAATGTTGAGATCGAGTTTCTGCGCATACTTACAAATCCGTAATGAAAATCCATTGATGGACTGCCTATTCAAACTTATCACGATTGAACATGCACCAATGAAATCTAATCTTTCAAATCCATTTCCAATTCATTTTGGATCTAAAGCTCTTAGCTCATATTTTAGATAAATTACACAGTAACCTAAACGAATAAAATAGAGATGAAAAAAAAAATGAAAATCAGAATTGTTGAACGTTATTTTAGGCCCGGGATTTAAAGTTGGATACATAGCACATTAATTATATTTTGCATTGTTAACAGACAAGTTATAGTCGGCGTTATTTCAAAAAGCAATAGAATAGAATAGAATAGAATAGAATATTATTTATTTAAGAAGCACAAACAACACAGAGCGGAACTTAAAAATAAAACAACTTAAAAAAAAAGGTACACAATTAAATGGAAAAAAAAGACAGAAGAATAAACGAAAACACATAATACAAAGAAACTTATACAGGTAGGTACCTACGGACCGGAGCCAATTAGTCTCGCTCTGCGCAGCCTAGGCCACTCAAATAGGTTCTGACTCAGCATAGATGCTACTAAGCTGACGAGCAGCATAGTAGCGCTGGTTTTCAGGCAGAACCCATGCTAGAGTGACATCACGGTAAAAGTATGTACAATTTAAACGTAGGTAGGGAAACATAAGAGCAAAGCAAAGTAATGAGCAAATAATATTATACTACGTACACTAAGATAATAAACTGAACCAACTTAATAACAAGAATGAATAAATAAGTAAATAAAAGTATATAAATAAATAAAGCACAATTGAGTACCTAGCATGAATTGAATAATGCGAAAAAAAAAGATAGGTAATTGAGTGGACGATCTGTAACAAGATTTATATATGGGTAAGTTAAGAGGAGAGGTGGTGGATTATACCTACTTACAAGAATGTAGAAAGCAGCAGTAAATTTTTAAACCTGATTCTAAAGGTATTTAACGTTTTAATGTTACGGATTGGTGGAGGAATGTCGTTCCAACACCGAGAGGCAGCAAATCTAAAAGAACCGCGGAAGGATATGAGCTTGTGTCTCGGTGTAACAAATACCATAGAACATTCTCTGCTTAAGTAGCGACTATCAGCACGACGTACCCTCTTCAGCTTCTGAAATAGATAAGTAGGAACCTTACTATTAAGTAGCCCGAACAATAGGGTAGCAAGGTGTAATTTTCTTCGCGCTTTCATTTTCAAAAGGTTTTTCGATGCAAGGTAAGGTGTCACATGGGTGCGAGGTGGTATGTGAAAACAGAAACGCGCGCATGCATTTTGAACACGCTGAACTAATTTTTCAGTCCTCGCCAATAAACAAGATCCATAGACCACATCACAATAATTTAATTTCGAAAGAATTAATGATTCGCACAGAGTGATACGGACCTCCTCATTTAAAAATGGTCGGATTTTATAAAGCGATCGCAGTCTATAAAAGCAGTTGCGTACACAATCTGCAATATGGTTTTCGAAGTGAAGGTGACTATCCAGGATGAGGCCCAAATTTTTTACCTCCGTAACACACTCGACACTCTCTCCACCCACGATAACATCAAAACGGAAATCGCTGAGCTTTATAAGACCAGCTCTAGTACCAAATCGCATGTACTTGGATTTTTTTGGATTAAGCACTAGAGAGTTAGATTCAGACCAGAGTGAAATTTGAGTCAAGTCATAATTTATTTTAGCTACAGCGTCCACACAGTCATGAGGCAAAAAGGAGTGATATAATTGCACATCATCAGCATAAAGGTGGAATTTACAATGAGTGATCGCATGTATTATGTCGGCGCTATAGAGAATGAAGAGTATCGGTCCAAGAATAGACCCTTGGGGAACTCCACGCGGGGTGGGTTGGAGATTGGATCTGAGGATGTCACCATTAGGTAGCTTAAGTTCCACGCATTGACTTCTCCGATCCAGATAACTAGAGAACCAGTTAATCGACCTTGAGTCAAATCCATAGAAAGCCAGCTTCGAGAGAAGAAGAGGAATGCTGAGAGAATCAAACGCTCGCGAAAAATCAAGAAGGACTAGGATACTGCACATACCCTGATCCTGTGCAGCTAACAAATTATCCACTACGTCCAACAGAGCGGATGCAGTGCTATGGCCCCGACGAAAACCCGATTGCACCTGAGGAAGGATATTGTGAACCTCCAAATACTTCGTGAGCTGTAAGCTTACTACTTTTTCTAATACCTTTGATAGGCAAGGAAGTAAGCTTATTGGTCTGAGATCACCTAGAGCAGACGGCTGGCTTTTTTTAGGAATCGGCTTGACGACGGCAATACTTTTAAACTCGCTAAAACGTAAGCCAAAGCTTTTTAGTTTACCTACTAAATTCACGCCGCCATAAACTTTTCAATTCAGTAATGCATGCCTACAATTTCCTACAAAATATATCCCTCTTATAACCGTCCACGCTATTTTGAACTCTAGCTTTGTATGAATAAGACTTATTTTCAGCTGATTGTGACTTGAGTGGGGTGAGATAGGGAGCTTTCCCCTCCTGATATTTGGACAAAAATGTTGATTCTGTTATTACGAAGTGCATGTTGACATTTATTTACATTTAAAATTGTAATTCTGATAAAACAAATTGAACAATAAAAAATCAAGTGGTTTCAAGTACTTACTTATAATTTCTAATGTAAAAAAGCTACTGTAAAATGACTACACAACTAACAACAATGTTGGTTTGACTGTTACAAAGATTTCCTTTAAGTAAATAAAAGACATGTTTCACCTAGTATTAGAATTTAGAACCAAAATTTAACCTAGGTAAGATTTTTACGATAATCTATATTTAACATTATGGGTAAGTATTTGAATGTCAATCATTAATTTTAGTATAAAAGATCATTGAGCTAGACATAAGCAAATAACTGCCAACTTCCTAAGCACAGAATAAATAAAACCTAAGCCTGTGCCTAAGCTAAAACAAAACTTCATCGTGAATCTCTTTCGTTTACCTACTCGTGACTTCTGCTGCCCTAGTACAATTTTCGTCTCAGTATCAGCCTGCGCCACAAAAATGGACTTCCATGAATTTTCGTTGTTTTGTTGATTTAACTTTATTTCGTAGTGCTAAAGTTAATTTTCCTATGACTTGTATAACTTTGGCTGAGCAAATTTCAACGATCTCGTTGCACAGCATCCGAACCTCCTCTATCTCGCCGGTAACCTTACAAAATTATGATATTGTTTGCTCGGATCTAGTAGTTAAATCATGGCCACAACGAACTCTAGCAGACCTTCGAATTTCAGGTTTGCTATATTAGAAGTGCGCTCATTCATTAAAAAAAATACGATTTTATTCCAGTGACATTTTCAACGAATACGCATCTTCAATGCTATTAGCATATTTTCAGTTTTCGTGCGATTTATAATTTTCACTCTGTTTTGGTTAATGATAGTAGTCACGTCTAAATGACTAGTATCTTGCTCATGCGACGACTCGGCTGGCGATCTATTTCCGATACGCTTGACTACTTCACGCGCATCATCGCCCGTTGCGCTTGCGTTGCGATAGCCACGTGCACGCCTTGTCTATTGCAATGAGGACTTTTCTAGCTGACCTAGATTTTCTAATTTAATGGGAAAACTGTATGGCTACAGGTATTTTGCACTACTCTTCCCAACAAAACCTTATTTTTTTACCTGACTAATAATGTTTATCAAAAATTATAGAATTTCAATCAACCTAATTTACGCCGTGAAAATTTTCATCAACACAGCTTGCAGCTTTTCCGTGAAAAACAGAAAAATAGCTTTTGGTCGGAAAAGCCTAGCTGCTGCATCCGGGTCACCAGCGTCGGATAAACCCTTTTCTTCAGCGCGCGTGATACTAGGCGAGCAGCAGACTCGAGGAGGTGTACAGAGCGCGCCGCGGCGTTATTAGCTGTGCGAGTGAGTGAAACCAACTGACGCTTGGAATGCGGGAGAGGGAACGAGACGCAGCGTACGTTGAAGGTCAACTGATAGTGATATAGAGTAGTTAACAGCAGAGGCAATTTATCATTATTGTTATTACTAATTTCAAAACACAATTTTGTGTTAACTACGAATTCTATTAGCAGTGGGAATTGTTGACTCTATGTTTTGCATTTCGTTTAAAAAAAAACCCGTATTTGTTTCTTGGAACAATTCCAATGAAGTTTTTACTGACGGACGATTCATTTATTTATATGAAGAGAATAAGTTTTGTTTAGTTCTTACTTATTAGCAGACTCAATGATTTTGTTTCAATGATAATCACAATAATATCCTAAAGTGAATTCAGTTACTGTTTCAAGCCTACTCTATACAGCAACAAGCGGTTGGAGCGCTCGACAGTGACATCGCGCTACATAAGAGCGAGATAGCAGTACCAGCACGTGCTTCCTTTCATAATCTTCTTTTTGGCTCCTCGCACCGCTGCTGCTCCAATATAACATCTCATTGTGAGAATTTGTTCGTGAGAAAATAGCGGTTTTGTTCTTCGTTTCTTTTGCGGATTCGAGTTAAAATTAATTGATTAAATTATGACATTAATTTACTTTCGGAGGAGAAAAGAAAATGTGTCCTGTTCCTGTTGGAGCTTCGTTTCAAGTTTGGAACTGATGACAATATTTAGTAAGGGCATCTTTCATACGGGACTCGGAACAGATGATAGATAAATGTGCTTGCACATTCTGGCACAACAGTCAAATAGATTTAGATTTGGGCACAGTTGTTTTGTTGATTTATTTACCGTTACTTCCATAATGTTCTCTTAACGAAAAGTGGTTAAAAAGAAAAAATGCTCGATCGAACAGTGTATGAATGAATTGGCTTGGCTATAACTTATCATACCTATGGCGCCTGAGATAAGAAATGATTATCTTATGTTTGCTCAAGTATGCTCAAGTACTTAAACTCCATGCTAATCTAGAAAAGAAAGCTACTAATTTTATTTTTTCTTCCTTATAAAGCTAGACACTTTAGTAAGTGTTCCTGTCTGTTAGGACTGATATTTCTTAAGACTTAACTAAAATCTCTTTCGGAACAAAACATTGCCAATATCATGACATTTTGAAATCCAAAAAAATTTCATATTAATTGGCAATCATCATCATCTTCCTGCCCTTTTCCCACATTATATGGGGTCGGCAGACTGAGCAGTCTTCTTCCATTCTCGTCTATCAGCCGTCATCTCAACACTCACTCCTTTCTTGTCATCCTTCACACAATCCATCCTTCTTTTTTTTGGTCTACCTCTACTCGTAAATCCATCAACATTCATACCAAGCACTCGGCTAGTTACATAACATTCTTCCCTTCTCATTACATGCCAGCCTGTTGCTCCTCGTTTCTTGGAAATCCTCGTGGTCAGGATCGTCAGGCCTAGCAACATCCTTCCTAAGCACCTGAAAGGACACTCCATATACCTAATGAAGCACTTTTCATAGGAAAATGATTTACCTAAACTTAGCTGCTTCAGGATATTTCGTGACAACCAGTTTCAAACAAGGCTCCTCAAAATTATCACAATGTGCATCTGGTAAACTCTTTTCATCAGTAAATCCCTAGTAAAATCTATGTTCTCTTTTAAGGTTAAAAGGTTTCCTTCCAAATTTTTTTTCCAAATGTGCCCTAACCATCTTCATCGGAATCATTACACGCAAACGTATCCTCTTTACACCTTTTATCTTCTATCTTCTCCCTTCTTCCTGTTCATTCTTTAACTATTCACACACATCTTTCTTCTATCTTTTCCCGCTCAAAATATTCTTCAACTATTGAACACGAATCAAGTTTAGCTTGAACAGGCGCACAGCTCGAATTCACCGAATAATATAATGCAAATGGAACCGGTCCGACCAGTTCGGATCAGCTGGGCGTATCAACACCCGAAGGTCCTACGGATTACAAACCTGGTGTTCTGTGGTGGTTTTTCACTGTGGATAGCTCTGTTTTCATAGCATTTTTATGGTTATTTTGTAGGAAGATGAACTGGAACTGAACTATCAAAAATGTTGCACGGCTTCAGGCTGATTTATGCGAAACTCTGCTAGTGGGACTTTCAAAGATGATTTGGAATATTTCCGTGATTGTACTTGTAGCTTCTACGTCATCTTTATTATAGTAAACAACAAAACTTTGAATGTCTTTGAATAGCTTGACGAGGTTAAGTACCTACGTTGTGGCGGAGTTATTAGATTTACTTACTTACAGTATAGCATTAGTTGGGTTGGGGTCGTTAGGGGCTTATTTACCATTACCACAGCCATGACATGACCCACTGTACATGTTGCCTTTGGCAATTTAACCTTATTTAAGTAAAAATAACTAAGTAACGAGTAAAAAACTTGTCTTATGACCTCAGATGTTGCGAAAATAGGCGAGCATACTCTGTGGTAACAACTAATTATAATGAGAATTGAGTGCCACAAAAGCTAATTAGTTTCGTAAATGTGTTCACCGCACGTGTTGATGATTGCATCAGCGTCATCTTTGTGTTTTGATCCAGGCGCGGACGCGCAGGCGGCCATGACGGTGGGCGTGGCCAATATGCTGTGCGACGACCGCTCCGCCCCCCTGGCGTGGCCGACCGCGCCCCCTGCCGCCCCTCCCGCCACCATCTGGCCCTACCCGAGCGGTAAGTCAAGTCACCTCCTCCTTTATTCTGCTCTCCTGGTAGCTACGCGCCAACTGCATTGCGAGACCGCGCACGCCGTTTCACGCGGCCTACATTCTTTACCGCTCATCCATCTCTTTTTATTGCTCTATTTAGAGAGGGATAGAATAAATTTGTGCCGAATTCTTCGGGCTTCCAGCGTGTTGGTGTGACGCCTCAGCGCTCATGCTGCTTTGGTAGCGGCATTGCAACTCTGGCCCGTCCGAGTCCGTCCTTCGGAATCGCGGGACCGGTTGACATAAAGCGACCGAGTTGGGGTTACCGCTGATGTATGAAGGAATTTAAGAAGAAGTAACGATTTAATTTGGCTGTATTTATGATGAGGATGAGCGGAGTAACTTGGGTGCCTTTTCTTTGTGTTTTGTTTTAAATTCGAAACACTCCGTGTACGAAAAGAAATCCACAAGATTTTGTTTTCGAAGCTATACCTATATTTATATGGACGATAGATCTTTATTTGCTAACCCAAAGGTATTTTTCTTCCTACCAATAAAGAAACAAAACTTTTTGCTTTTGAAGTTGAGCGATTTTGTTCATATTTTCCCAATTAACCTTTGAGTTTCATAATATGTTGAATTAGTTAGACTTACTTGAAACATCTTAAATAAAGTGAATTAAACAATAAACTTACTGGTCCATTACGAGGATTTTAACAGTTAATGTCATCATAATCACTAATTCAGCAGAAGACAAAAACCACGAAATAATTCCTTTCTAGGTTAGTTTCAAAATCTTAACCCGCTTTGCACTAATGGGTCTCTTTATCCCTAAGTAACCCAATACCGTTTATTATACTCATTCTTCAAACCTTTTTCTCTTTCTTACACCTTTTTTATCCTTTTCAATAGTAGCTTTTTTAACGAAATCATTCGCCATCAGTGTTGGATTTCTCACTTGTTTCGCAAGTAATTGGGTCTTGCGAACTCGTGTGAATGAATAACAATTGTTTGGTTAATTGGCCTGGCTAATCGAGATTTCGATTCAATCTGAACTTTCGTAATAGGGTTATTTAATTTTACTTTCGGGTCATTAAAGCCACTCGTTTTTAATATAACATGTTGGGTTGTTGTGTTGGTAGCATTAGATATAGGTATGTAATTTTGAAGTAAAAACTTCTTGAGGCGCGTTTGACAGTTTTGAAATGAGTTCTTAGATTCGCCTCGAAAAAGTCACGTGCGAGTCACGTGACTGCTTACCGACACCGGGTTATCGTTCAAGTTATTTCACTTCTGCCGGCACTCCTGGAGTGCCACAGTTTTTTTTTGTGGATCTTGTCATTTTCTTGTTATTTTTGTATGGAAACAGACTAGCGACCTGCAACCACCTCGCTCGGTCTTCATTTATAAGTCTACATTTCAAAAGATGATTTAGATGTTGCGGAGATGAAATTAATAAGTAATAACCACAGACATCAGAAATCTTTAAATACGAGATCAACACTAAAATGAATGAACGACAATATTGGATTACCTACATTTTGATTCTCCTAATAGGCGCTAGTAATTAAAAAAACTATTGCCGGACATTTCACATTATTTATACGATTATCGGTTTTCGTGCGCTTATTGCGATCTCTCACGTTCGGTTAAAGTACAATATTGGATTATATTTTGATTCTCCGTATATGAGCTAGTAATTAAAAAAAAACTATTGCCGGACATTTCACAAATTATCTGAACCAAAGTAAGCAAAACTTTTTTTATAGCATTGAAACCATGTATGTCTGACATCAGTAACTATTAAACCAACAGACATCAAAAATACGTGGCTTTTTTTGTACATCAGCCGAGACAAACATTTGTCCTGCCGCGAGAACCGAACTCACAACAGAGGTCGTCACCAAAAATGGTACATAAGGTAATTCAACAAGTCTAAATTGGCTAGAATAGCTTATCCCTCGTACTACAATGCTCGTAGCCATAACAGATCACGCGATATCTAATCTATATAAGTGCCTAAATAAAAACAACGGACTATTTTCGGTTCTCCATTGTACTCTTTTTGGGAGTTCTTCTGGAAAAGTTTGTAGGTCGGTAACTTCTAAAGATGCGTAGGTATTCAGATGGTGCAATCCTTGGAACGTAGATTAGGTAGTCTTGATTTGATTATTTTATTAAAAGCAGTTTTGAACAAGTTTTCCCATCTACCGCTTCTGATCACACTACATTTTTTTTAACCTAAAAACCACAACATAATTATTTATCACTTATATTTATTATATGTATTCACTCAAATGATAACATCCGGAATTTAAACATCACACGTAATCATCAAATGACTAAAAAACACCGGAACCATCGCTCACGCATCCAGCCACTAAATCGCTCCCAACCCGTTGAGCGACACTGTCACTTCCACACCATAAATTATCAACCATCAAAAAACAAAAAATTAAAATCATCGATAATACGACACAACACGCGCACAACCCTAATCCAGCGCGGCCCACCCACTCGCCCCGCCCACTCTCCGTCTCAGCCAATCAAAGAGCGGCGCCTCTTCAAAGGAGGTCCTTTATCTTCGCCGCCTCGGCCTCCTATAGTGTTGTGAATTAGTTTTTTGCGACGTTTTCTTGTAATAACAAGCTGGAGTAATGGCTATTTTTGTTGGGCTCCGTTTGTACGGCGTTTGACACCTCACGCGATGTTGAACTAAAAAATACGGGCACGACAATGTACTAACATTGATTGATCGGTGTAAACTTGAAGTACTTAAAGTATGAACGATGCGTCATACTTTATTTCCTTAAAGAACTATTTTCAACTAGTAAATGTAAATATGTAGTTATTCTACTAATACCTATAACCTTAGAAAAAACTTCTCGAAAAAAGAAGGATGTAGGAGGTACATACAGATTGAGACAATTCGTTGCATAAATAATTATGGGTAATTTTAAAAGTGGAATAAGAAAGCTGTCACACACAGTATTGTCTTATTTTTTGTGCTAGTGAAGTTTAATTTTAATTGCTATTCGTGCTGGTGTCTTCTTTCTTTCCTATGAAATTATCAAAATTTTGGGAATAATCAACTACCTGTGAAAAAAAAAACAGATCAAAGACACTCGTCTTATGTTTTCATTTTCGATTATGTTAGTAAACTTCTCTTAGTTTTTCCAAAGCTATACCACTGTATTTTGTGGTTACACAGTGATCCTGCATCGTATTGATTGTCAATTGACTTTGATTGGAAAATTAAAGAATGTATCTTCCTTTCCTACAGTTAAATATGAATGGGCAATGGGTAATCAGTTAATATGAACTCAATTTGAATAAAAACCTTTAAATGTCGTATTAAAACGTTTCTAAACATCGAACCTACGATAGTATGGTGACCTATCCCACCACTAGTTTTAGTCAATACAAAAGAGCTTCCAAGTCTACGCATATATTTTCAAAGATCTTCAATTCTTTTTGAAGTGAAAACTTCTTTAGGCGCGATAGGCATTTTTGAGATGAGAATAATTTCTTGGATTTGCCTCGAAAAGGTCTTTACGGCAATATTTTTCCATTTCTAAAAGCTAATATTATAACTAAAAGGGTGAAATCATTATCTTTCGATATTTTTCGATTTCCTGACGATCAAAATAATACACTAATTACCTAATTGTTCAAGTTTTCAATTCTCTCGGCACTCCCGGGAGTGCCATGGGTTTTCTCTCTAAATGCGACATAGGAACACATTTAACTAAATTTTAGTTGATCAGAGAACAACACGGATACGAGAACATAATCCTCCATTTTGACCTAAGACAAAAAAAAAGGGCCAGTATACAGTTCCCATAACCCTATTAGCATTCAATAGAAGTCATTCAATTTAATTCAAATCAATCGCTTTATGGGCTTCGGTATAAAATAAAGCTATGCTAATGAACAAACCGTCTCTTTCCCTCTCTTGGTCAAGTATTATGTTTGTCTCTCTCTTACGCGAGGTTCAGGGAATAATGCATTAGCCTTGCAACTCATAAGGATTCGGAGGAGCTTAGTTCGTTTTTTGTAGGTTTTTTTTATGAAACAGGTAGATTAAACCTACAAAGTTATTCACGTGATCAACTTTAACTTGGCTTAGTTTTTTTGAATTTTTAGGTGCATTTTGACTATCTTTCACTAATTCAAAGGATCTTGGATGCTTTTTATTATGGGCTTATTTCAGTTTACTTAAGATGATCCTATCTCTACGGTATAATAGAGTGAAACATTTGCGTTTGCACAAGCATCTATTCTTTTCTACAACCGTAAGTAAGTTCGTATGAGTCAGTGGCCAACTCTGATGACGGAGTTTTTAGGCCGCCTTAAGGCCTCCGTCATGGCTTAACGACTTAACTAGCCGGGACCGACAATTCAACGTGCCCTCCGAAGCACGGAAGCGCTCAGATGAAAATGCCACTGGCGGTCACCCATCCACTTACAGACCATTTCGAACGTTGCTTAACTTCGACGATCTATGAAGAGCAAGCACGACCACGAGCGCTTCAACCGTGATAAAAGGGCATTTCGTGGGCGCTTCATAGATGCTCTTTTGGTACGCGCATCGCCCTAAATTCATTTCAAAAAACTTAGCTTAGAATATTCTAAATCGTATTTAAGACTAGGTACGTAGATATATGCGATAAAATAGAACCTGTCTTCTTCACAAAAAACTCTTTCCTTGTACTCATTGAATAAACCAGTAGCTAATCGATTTACAAGAATCAATGTTCCGACGAAAGGTGGATCGATTTTAATGCAATTTGCATCGACAAACAGGCTATTATGCAGAATTTATCAACTAAAGAGTGTCCAATTTTTTTTTTGTGTTTTTTATTCTCTATTTTGTAATGATAAAGTATATCGTTATTTTATTTCGTTTGAAAATTGTCTTGATCGACAGTATTGTTACCTTCAGAGCGTAAACGAGGTTTTGTGTTGGGACTTAAGTTTTACATTCACGCCTATGTTTGTCTCTTAGGCTAAAGTGGGTTACTTATTTTGGGCTAATTGGTTTACTATCAAACCTTTTTAGCCAGTGGCGTAGCTAGGTAACGAAGGGCCCTGGTGCAAAATGAACTGGGGCCCTAACCTAACTGAACGGTTTAGGTTTTATCAAGTCAAAATATGCAGATTGTGGCAAAATGTATTTTGAATTTTATTCATAAATTTCTGGGCTGACTGTAGTTACTTAAGAACGTTTAAAAAAATGTAATGCAGTTGTTTTTATTTTCAAAATAATCATATCTTTAGTTTCCTAGAACAAACCCTTCCGGACTCTCGGGTTCTGGCTCAAAGTCCGAGGACCCCTTGAGCTTGGGGGCCCCTGTGCACTGCACCGCCTAGCCCTCCGGTAGCTACGCCACTGTTTTTAGCTATCATGGCAATTTTAAATAGCTTCTTTTATTTCCTTCAAACACCCCCAAATCATGAAAAAGTTTGTTACAAAACTTTACATCGATCTTAAAATATCATTACACGCGCGTCAAATTCAACAAAACAATTCCGTATGCACGGCTTACTAATCAATTTATCTGTGTATGTACTACAACCACCCAGTCCATCCACTTTACATTCAATCCTCGCGTTTCCGGCGGTGTGCAGGCATGTTAATATCTCTATGGGAATTTAAGTGCTGTGTGGTGTAATTTGTGATGAGCTGATATGTCAGAGTTGCAAATTCATTTTACTACCAGTTTTCGTCAGTTTATCCGTGATATTGTAGGTACCTACTGTGATTTAATACGCATAGAAGATTTCGAATTGAACCTGTTCCAAGTTTTATTTTTGTAACTCTGGTATAAATTATAGGCTAGATCTGGCGTAGTGGAAATCTCCGGTTGCCAATACGACCCTCACTTGAAGCAGTCTGCTTTTCTGTTCCAGGGCAAATGCCAGTTTCCATGGAGAGCATGGTGATGGGCGGCGTCGGGGTCAATAGCCTCGGCTCGATGGGCGCCGGCGTGTCTTCCGTGGGCGGCTTCCAGCTCGTCAGAGAGCCTACTTCAGGAACTCTGATCCTGCTGCCCGCGCCTCCGGACTTACCCCATACAGTGGTTTGGGGAGGATTACCGTATTCATCAGCACCTCTACTTCTACCTCCCCAACCGCACCCGTCTCACCATCTGCAGTTATTACCAGGAGACCTTTTAGCTTCCACAGCGACACTCCAACACACACATACTCATTCAACCCGATTGGTGACTTTGGCACCCGCCCCGGCACCGCAACCCCATCAGGCGCATAAAGTAGATCAGAGAAAGCCAATCATCCAGCCGATGATAACCCCACATCTGATCAAGATTGAGCCAGAGCCTCCACAGGAGAAACCCCCTCCACAGTTTATCCCAGAGCCAGTTCCACAGCCGATGATGACAAATCATTTGTATTATCAACCTGAGTTCAATGAACAGCCTTGTAGAAGCCAGGCAACATCTCCAGCAACTCCCCCTACACCTCCACCAGAAGTGCCAGAAACGCCAGCCCATAGGGACGCATCAAACCAGACCGACCACGTCGAAGACGAGGATGAAACGCCCAACAACGCAGATGATGACGAAAGAGAAATTGCGTGTGTGGGTGTAGCACATTTCCCAGAGGAATCCGTAGGCCAAGGCGTGCAGCCTCCTCCTATCGAGTCTGAGGAGTCTTCTGAACTTCCTGCCTCGTCGGCTGTCTCAGGTGCCGTGGAAAAGGCTATTGACGCTATCGATGAATCTATACAAAACTCTAATTCGAACAGCGCTGGTGGCGACTTAGTTATAGATACTGCACAAACTGGCCCCATGACTTCAGTATCCATGCAGCCTTCTAGACCAATAGTTGACTTGAGCGGATTGGAACTTCTATCCAACAGTATCGAGCAATTTGAGAGGACGACTCCTAAAACCTCCATGCCTGCTGTAGAGTCTTCTCCATTAACGATAGACACGAGACCGACAAAACTAAGTATTCATATTAAAACCTCACCCAAATCTCCGCCCAGAACCGATTCAGAGCCCCTGAGAAGGTTTGATTTTCCTGATCCCAGTACAAGTGAAAGAGCCAAGCCCTCTCTAGACGGTCTAGGGCTACTATGTGCATTGGCAGAACAGAGGTTTATGGAGGAAGTCAATGACAGCCCATCATCATCACGTCCGTTCATAAAAAGTGAATTATTGAGCCCCACTGAAGACAGAGAGAGATTATCAGAATCCTCAAGCAAAAAAGATAGACATAGGCATAAAGATGGCGACTCTTCCAGTGAAAGGCGAGGAAAACGAAGCCAGGACCGAGAAGAGAGGTTGAGGCATAAGTTAGAGAAAGTTCGACGCCATAAAAGAGAAAGGGAAAGAGATGCAGCAAGAGGTGGGGAGTTAGAAGCGAGCTTACGGCGAGTCACCGCCTGTCCCTGCGGAGGTGTCCCTTGCCCCCACACACAAAGCGTGCCTTCAGCGCATGCACTCGTCAATGCAATCGAAAAAGATATGAGAGAAAGGCTCCAAGATTTAGAGCGACAATTCGATGAGAAGAAAGCCCAAATAAATGCCCTTACACCAGTTACTATCCTGCCGACACTTTCAAACTCATCCGCCCCCTCCACCCCGGCCTTATCCCCCGACTCTGACAGAGGTTCATCCAAGAAACGAAAAGTTGGAAGGCCAAGAAAGGTATCCAGCCCGGACTCCACAGAAACAATAGTGGCTAAAAAACCCAAGTCTAAGAGCAGTCTAGTGGGGTATTTGCTTGCGAAAGGTAAGCTCAAGGGAGGTATTTTGTGCACCAGAGGTGAACCACGCGAAGACGTCAATAGGACCAGTAAAGTCCGGCCCAAGCTAAAAGCGGAACCGATTTTGAAAATCAACTCAGAAGAAGAAAGGGACTACAGCTTGAATAGATCAGCGAGCTCCTCAATGGAGAGTTTGAACGAAGTGCGACAGAAGAACAGAGAGAAAGTAGACCGTCTGGCCAGAAAACATTCTCGTGATGACTTTCCAGAGTTGGAATTCGCAATACGGCGAGCGAGTGCATCCAGTGATAGCGAGAAAGAGAGGCGACGCGCCAAAAAGAGACGGAAGAGTCTCAAATCTAAAGAAAGATCCGAAGCTTCTAACCCACCTTGCGAGCCTGCTCAATTATCAAGCTGCGTCCTCACTGAGGACAAGATAGACACTTCTCCAAGAGTGCTCACAGCGATGGGAGGACTGTTCTATGCGGGGAAGCTGAGTGCAGTAACCGCGCCTGATGTATACGCCATTACTTTGGACGGAGAGAGAGGGAACAAACCACACATTTTATCCAGAGAGGAGACGCTAAGAGATGCTGTAAGTATTCTTTATGTTGACTTTATTTGATGTTCCATTGCTAAAAATGTTCGTGAGAACATCGTGAGGCAAGCTACATTTTTGTCAGTCTCTCCTAAACTAATTGACCATGTTATTGATTATGTTAACCGACTAGGTTTAGAGGATGTTACAATTCAGTCTAGATGCTGGACAAGCCTATCTATTCTTCTAAACCTTGGCCATCTGCCACTCTTCTGTGTGAATCTAGAAGCTATAAACGAGTTTCGTAAAAAAATCTTCAACTCTAACAGAAGTATCTCCTTCCAGATTCTAGAAGTGAGCCCCACCTCAGTATCAGAACTGCCTTCTGGCACCAGGGTCTGTGCGTACTGGTCGCAACAGTACCGGTGCCTGTACCCTGGAACCGTGGCGGTCTCGTCTCCAGACCCTCATGATGACAAGTTTGTGGCTGTGGAGTTCGATGATGGAGACTCGGGGAGGATAGCCATTGAGGATATACGGTTTCTGGTGCCGAATTATCCAGTTGTTGGTAAGTGAACTGTAAACATAATATAATTATTCCAATTGGCGAAGGTTCAAGCGCAATTGGTAACGTGTCTCTTAGACTCTCAAAAGGATCTGGAATTCCCTAAAAAAAGATCATAGAGATTGTCCACCGTGCTTTGAAGATACAGTCGTGAATCCTGTTTATTTCAAACGCTTGAGACTGAAAATTTTTAATTTCTTTCTTGACGAAATTATGATACCTAACCGTCTTTTTCTGTTGTTTTCACAGTATTTAACGGCTTTGTTATCAATTTCCAGAATACGAGAATTCATTATTCACCCTGGGAAAAAGAAGAAGAAACACCAGCGTCACAGAAGACAAGAAAGTGGCCATCACTAGCTTTCTACCCGCGGAGCCCAAGCCTTCCACCTCAGAAGCCAGTCCTGATGATGAAAGGCATAAAGACAGAAAGAAGCTGAAGAAACACAGAAAAGACAAGATCAAACGTCACTCCAGCGAAGAAGACCCTGCAGACTACGTCAAAAAGAAGAAGAAGAAACACAAATGCTGCGAAGACCACTGCAAGCACAGAAAACATCACAAAAAACACCGCAAACACAGGAAACGACATCACTCCAGCTCCAAGGATACCAGCTCTTCAGATGAGAAGAATCCAGATCTTGTGGAGAAATCTGAAGACTCTGCTGATTCTGGTGAAAGGCTGTCCACGCTGATAGTGCAACAGTCTCCGGATGATATGAAGACTGTCATCAAGAAGGCGGTTCTGTCGAAGAAGTGCTTGGTGAAGACGGCGGTGCTAGACTTTAGTACCCTGAGCAAGTACACCAAGACTGAGAAGGATAACTTAAAGGACAGTGGAATATGCATGGACGAAGATGGCCCGTCTACCAGTGAAGCTGCTAAGAAGGTAATTTATATTTGTTTTACTGTTGTTGAAGTTGAGGGGGGTTTATGGCCTTTAAACGCCACGCTGGCCAGTGCGTCTTGGCCTAGAGGACAAACAAGAAGTTTGGGCAGACCAGCAGCCAGGTGGATGGATGATATTGTCATTTATTTATTTACACACACACATAGATAATACATTACAGAATTAATTAATTAATTGTGACCATACAGGGGAAAAACTGGATGCAAAAGGCACTGGATCGAGTAAAATGGCATTTGAGCGGAGAGGCTTATGTCCAACAGTGGGTCACTATATGCTGTGAATGATGATGATTATTGAAGTGATTCAAACTAGCCTACACGGGTTTTCTATCGGTAATTATACGAGTTGAAAATCTGATCAGCTCGCTGTCTCCATATTGCATTGTCACCGAGGACTCTGTGAATACTTAGACCCCTCGCAGACTACAGACTTTCTATCGGCCGATAGTTGAGACGGAATATATTTCGGCTCGTAATAAATAATGCTGGACTGGACTTATAAATAATGCTGGACTTTTTCACACAGCATCATCTAGCCCCAAACTAAGCAAAGCTTCTACTGTGGGAACCAGATAACTGATATACTACTTAATATACTTTTTGTTTGTAAATACATACATATTATACATAGAAACACCCGAGATAAATATTTGCAGATCATACAAACATTTATCCCGCGGCGGGGATCGAACCCGCAACCTTCTGCGTCCCAAGCGGGCTTTCACCCACAGAGGTCGTCAATGATATGTAATGAGTATGGAGAAGTATAGCCCGTCTCAACTATCGGCCGATAGAAAGTCTGTAGTCTGCGAGGGATCTTATACTCGTAGGTGTGCCAAAATTCAGCTCAATCTTCCATTTGGGTCAAAGTCTACCTACCTGCCATGACCTGACCACCCCCTGACCTTATTGTAGAAAAGATTAAAGTGACAATTTTGAGTTTGGGATAATCACCTTTTGTACCACCCCAATGCGACTCAAAATCGTCTAACTACACCCATATCATTAAACTCTTTTCGTATCTCGTGTCTACTTTGTATCATGTAACTCTTCTATCGTGGAGGATCATGTCATGTCAAGATTTAGAAGTCACAAACAGAAGCTCAATAATCTTCTAAACATTTTCCAGAAGATAAAACGACGCACAGTATCATCATCAAGCGACGGCGTCGGCGGCGGAGTATCCAAGATGGCGGCGTTCCTGCCCGGAGGCGCCCTCTGGCGGTGGAGCGGACCTGCCTACCGACGCACAGCCAGACCGAGACATCGGAAACTGTTCTACAAGGCGATACAGAGGGGCGAGGAAGTGCTCAATGTAAGTCACCGTCATTGAGACCCTATACAGTATAACATTTAGATGTATCAATGTAAAGCGACGACGGCGGGATATCCAAGATGGCGGAGTTCCTGCCCGGTGGCGCCCTCTGAAACTGTTCTACAAGCGATACAGAGAGGCGAGGATTTGCTTAATGTAAGTCACTGGGATGGTCAGATAAAAGTTCTTTATTTGAGCTGGGGTCAGCCTGCTTTTACGTTCACCGGTGCCAGGCATTCGTGAAGTTAGATGTTGGACTGCGCAGTGGCGCTTTTTCATACAAAAGAACATCCATGACCTACGGTAGAATATAGGAAATTAAATTACATTTAAACAAAAGCATATTTTCTTAAGCCACGATTACTAAGAGTAGGGTGGTAAATAGGCATAGAGACTAATATTGATTCTATGTATTTAGTAATGTCTGGTGAGAGTCTACAGAGCCCCAATCCAATGACGAATTCATTTCATGACCTAATTTTACTGGTGGTCTAGCTAGAGGAACGGCCTGGCTTCCTGATCCTAATGGGTTCGTTTGATCCTAAGGTCGTGGATTCGTTCGGTCCTCGGAGACGTTGTATTCCTGTCTCCTTTCGTGCACGTAACATCGAACTACATGTATTGTTTTCAGGTGGGTGACGCAGCGGTGTTCCTATCGACGGGTCGTCCTGACAGGCCGTACATCGGTCGCATAGTGGCGCTGTGGGAGGCTCGCGGCGCCATGGCGGTCAGAGTCAAGTGGTTCTACCATCCTGAGGAGACTGTGCCCTGTCAGGACAAACTGCATTATCCGGTAAGTAAAACATGAACTCATTGCAATACAAACAAATCAAATAGAAGTATAGATAATACTAGCTTCTGCGCGCGGTTTGCTCGCGTGGTACCAACATTTTGAAAAGCCTATATGCTATTCCATGTCACTATCTACACCTATTCCAAGTTTCACCCAAATCGGTTCACTGGTTTAGGCGTGATTGAAACACAAACATACTCAAAAACCCAGGACCAAATAATGGAATCAAATGGAATAAGTACTTGATGTATTTCAGCAGACCGTAATGCCGGCCACCCACGATCCAGTCTACCGTCCAGTTTGCAGCGCTGCAAACTTGTTCAAGTCGGCAGAACGAAGTTATTTTTAGCTTGTCATGCACACCCATCCCAATACACCGTCAAGTTTACTGGACGCCGCATCCAGTCCGCGGCAGACTGGACGGTAAACTTGATCGTGGGTGGCCGGCATAACAGCTCGACTGCAAAAATGTTCTTACAGTTTTGGTTTCTGAGCTACTCACAAAAAATATACTAGGCACGGCTTTATGACCCATTCTTTTTTCAGGGCGGTCTCTTCGAGTCACCTCACACAGACGAAAACGACGTCCAAACAATATCCCACAAATGCGAAGTCCTCCCTCTATCCCAATACAAAGAACGTATGGGAGACGATCCTGTCAAATACAGCACTGTATATGACAACAATGACGTATACTACCTAGCGGGACATTACGACCCCACGCCGCAAACCTTGAAAATGGAACCCGATATCCCAGTGGAAACCTCCTAGGATATATGCGAGCCTGGTAGGTTTTTGAGAAGTTTTACCAAGTTATAACCCCACGTGGTTGGTAGATTGGAATGTTCAAATGAGTAGTTCTTGAGGTTTCTACTCGCCTGGTAGTTTTTTAGTGAAACGTGCGATTTTTTTTTACGAATTATGAATGTCGGATCGCCCCGACAGTTTCGTTACAGTGCAATCAATCTTGATCTTTTCAATTTTTATCAGATTTTAGTATCGGTGTTTAGAATGTTACAGTAGAATATTTTCGCCAATATATTGTGTGAAGTAGCTTGTTAGATACAGATAGGTAGGTTTTGAGGCTCAACCGTGACGTTATCGCCCGTTGACGAATATTGACAAAGTTACCCTTGTTACGTTATTTGATATCTGTTGGAGAGTTGTTTTTCTAAAGTGTGGGCCGAGTGAAGCGAGACACGAGACGCAAGGGTGCCGATAGATGTGATTTATTTTTATACACAATAAACGCTGTAATCTGAGTGTACATTAGCTATATCCCCTGTATATTTAGATTTTTACGTATATGTATTTTATCTACATCTATGTCTATCATGAAATGCAATACTGTTTAGCTAGTCTCTTATATTATTCAAAATTTAACCAGTGATTTATCTTAGTCGGATAATTATCGGGAAAATTGGCATAAATCTCGCTGTTTGTTATTTGTTTTACAGTTATTTTTATATCTTGGTTGATAATTTTATGTTGATTGAGAATACTTTATCAAAATGGTGCTAGACGCTAACTACTCGTTTATTTTGCTGTAGTTAAGATTTGTATATAGATGATCGGAGTTTTTTAGATGTTTCTATATTTCGCTTGTATGTACTCTTGAATCGTTGCCATCTTATTATATAACTTTTATATGTATGTTTATTTAGCGTGTACTTTCCACAGGGTATATTGACCCTTCTTTGAATCCTTTTATTATTGATATTTTGGGAGTGTAAAGGGACTGAAAAGACAGGGATGTAGGTAGGGAGACCACGCGTAGGTCATAGGGTAGGATTTTTTACGGAACGGCCAAAATGTTTAAATACTGCATTAAAGACACTAGTTTTTTTTAATACGTAGGTATCTGTTGCCTTTTATCCAGTAGTGGCAATGTTATCGTTAGCTGCAAATTATTTTGTAACATATTCATATAATTTTGATTCACAATTTAATAGTAAGTTGTAAGTACATGGGTTTGTAGGACGTGTTTCCACAGCTCCAGTAAGCGGTCCTTAGAACGGCGCACTTTTGTTTTAGTACATTAGAGTTAAGTAAAAATTTAAGTTTTAGTTTGTTAATTGATTTCATACCACAAAATTATATTGGACAAAAAATGAGACAATTATTGTAAGTGAACAAAAGTGCGAATTTGGTAACAAAATTGTGTAAAGTGGTATTTTTATATATTTCATAGTGATTTTTATTTTTACTAAAACTTAATGTGAAGCAAATTAATATAAGTACAAACTTGTTGATGAAAGATATTTGGCTCGGCCCAACGTATGTATACTAACATTATGAATATATTATGCAGAACTACAACAGCCTTCTATTTATTAATAGACTGTTTAGAATTTACGAATACTCCTGTCAATCGTAGAGTGTATTCTATATGGGAAAGCCATAAAATATTAGATTTAAAGATTAATAATATATCAGCATTGATTATAAAGATTATAAATACGCTTAAATAAACATATTTTTGGCTGAAATACGTGTTTTATTCAATAAAACCCAATGCTTCGTAACCAGACTTTATTCCATACACACACATTTTAGTAAATTAAATTAAATATAAAATAATTCCACAGGTAAAAATATTCGACGTAATGTTACATCGCTATTCACATTATTCCTATAATAATCTTTAAACTTTCAAAAAAGAACTTCACTTTTGCCTTTACTAATGACCTCGTAAGTATTGTCATCAATGATTTTGTAAACATCTTGTCGGTAGTACTTCAGGTCGTGGAGGAAACGGATGCAGGATTGTTCTCTTATCTTCGTTAGCACCGCTGGTAAGTTCTGAGTACTCGATTCATCGGCTAACGAGGCGTAGTACTTCTCCTGAAACAAAAAATAGTATGAGACGTGACCTTTCTGTGTTTTTTATCCTATACATCCTTTTCATCTTATGAGAAGACTAGCAAACCCAGCGAACTCCGTTTCGCCACCAGATGCCACCAGATTTTTCCTGAATTTTCTTTGCTATAAACCTCACGGAGCCCGAGACCTTTCCAACGAATGCAAAACCGTGGAAATCGGTTCGTGCGTTCTGGAGTTATAGCGTCAGGAAGGAAAACCCGACTTATTTTTATATAGTAGATGAGGATCAACAGGTAGTCATGAAAGAAAGAAGGAAAGAATGTCATGTGACCAGAAGAGTACTTGGTATGAATGTGGATGGATATACGAGTATAGGTAGGCCGAAGAAGAGATGGATGGATTGTGTGAAAGATGATGTGAGTAAGAAAGGAGTGAGTGCTGAGATGACGGCTGATAGAGGGAAATGGAAGAGGAATATTATACATGTTGTGCCGACCCCACATAGAGTGGGACAAGGGCAAGATGATGAGGAACCTACTGTAAAAATACTACGTAAGTATCTATTTATTTTAAGACATCCGCAGCCCGTATTCTGTATTAGGTAGGTACCTAAAAGTACCATGTTTTAAAAGTTGGAAGTTATAGTACTTCCTATATTGTTTTATCAAAATTGATAAATTCAAGATTTTATTATTCTTTCTTTAAAAGGTGCTTAAACAAAGAAAATAAGAAATAGTTAACTACTTGTTCAGTTCAAAAAACTCTCATGGTATTAATACCTTTAGCACACTGCACCGATATCAGCGATGTCCCCAATCAAGGCAAACAAGAGTCTGTTGATGCCTTGAGGGCGGTACTAGAGATAACCCTTTCTGATAAATAATGCAATGCCTAGGCATTCTTCTGCGTACACTGGTCAGTACCAGTCGATATTGAAAAATAGTTTTCAAAATAGTGCACAATTGAAAATTATTGTGTTCGGAATACTTAGTAGTGCTTGGGTAGTGTATTTTCAAAGCTGTCGAAAAAAGATCAAGACATGTTGGCGGCGCTACACTGCAAATTGAAGCCGAATCGCTTCGATTGTTTCCTGAGTGCTTATGCGTGCCTGGTACTTTGTGCTTTATATTTTATGTTGTTATTGTTTTAAATAAAATGTTTTTTAGTTTTGTGTTTCATTGACAGGGCAGAACATTCACTTGTAGTAATTTTGATCTCAATCTCAAGTTTTTAGCAGATGTAGAAAATTGCTTTTGTCTAAGCTCCAATGTTATTTTTAGAGAGATAGGGTCATGGTAAGGTTGGAGGTTATAAAGAAACAGCCAAGCACTAATTATTATTTTCCTGCGAAATAATTACACGATAAATACAAGTTACTGGTAAAGCATAGAGTGCCACAATTTATCTGGACCGGTGGGCAAAAATTTTTACTGTAAAATTAATTTGTCTGCCAACACCAAATGCGATAATGATATATATTATTGTATGTAGGTAGACTGTATTAGTTGTAATTAAGTTTTTTTTTTTTTTTTTTCCCTAAGCTAGCCGTCGACATCTTTTAATCTTTCCTGTCCATCCAAAGGTTGCCTGGAAGAAATCGCTTTCAGCGATAAGGCCGCCCATTGTTATACCTGAGTTTTATATTTTCTGTTTCTCTTTATTTCATTTTGTATATTTTTGTTATTAGGTATTTTTCAATAAAGATATATTCTATTCTATTCTATTCTATTCTATAACAGCGCCTCTCTCTCCGGTTCAGATAAGTTTGTGGCACTCTAGGTAGGTAGGTACTTAGGTTATCAACCCACAGGCCTTCAGACAACTGGGTTGATGATGATATGCCTTACCAATTCAATAACTTGCACTTAGTCTAAGGTTATTTGGCATTAAATTGTATATGGCTCAATGCATATTGAATTGGCAAGCGACGCGTCAATTAGTTTTATAGCAAGCCATTATAAACCTTATGAACAATGGTACAAGATATAGAAACGCTTGTAGAATGAACCGCATGAAAGTGCTCGAGCCAGCGCGGCCCGCTAGATGGCTTCGCCAGACCTCGTTCATACCAAGACCACTTATTTACTTTAGGTAGTAGAGTAAAATTGCAGTGAGTTTAGGCAAAATCATCTTTCCTGCAACCGCAATAAATCTCGAAATCGTCTAATCTTAGAATTTTACTTTATGCGTAGAGAGAGATGAGTGGTGATCCATTCGTGAAGTTAGCAGTTTAGATGCGCAGTAGACTATTTTCTATGAAAAAGCATCGATAATGTTTTAAAAAATGTACCTACCTAACCTTATTGAATCATCTTTATCTATACTAATATTATAAAGAGGAAAGATTTGTTTGTTTGTTTAAATTGAATAGGCTCCGAAAATACTGGACCGATTTGAAAAATTATTTCACCATTACAAGCCTACATTATCCCTCATGAACATAGGCTATATTTTATCCCGGATAAATGATGTTTTCCCGAGGGACCGCAGGTAACCGCGACGGACAGCTAGTATGTAATATTATCGTAATGTAGGTATATCTATCTATATTTTGTAACTCAGTGGGAATCCTAGGATTTTGCTAGCTTAGTTGCTAAGAAACTAGAACCACACTAGAACTGTAAAATGCATTTTAGGAAAAATACGAGTGTGTTACCTAAGTACTGGCAAATGGCAGGCGAAACTGGGGAAAGCGACTGGAAAACTGCCTAGATTGTCATCAGCAGAAAGTAACTGAGGCAAATTATATCTACAACAAGTTGTTGACAAAAATGCAGTTACCGTTTTTAATCTTTAATATCTGATGAAACTGTCTTTTGTAATGATAATGTTTCTTTTCTAATTTAATTTCTTGTTTGAATGAACTACTAACATAATTACCGAAAATAAATCGATAAAAGATTACTTTCTTATATAACTTTATTTATTTACCTATTACCTTATGTAGGCATTATACGAGTATTATGTTACTGTGTATTGTATATATGAATTGTTGGTTACAATTTAATAACATAAGAAAACAAGTAGCTAAGGCTTCTTTACTTTTATAAAGTTGAAACAGAAGCGGCCCTACTATCGACCTTGCGAAATACTGAACTAAAAAGCTTTGGTACAAACAAATCGTTCAGAGTCGATCACGCGGTAAATATCCATCCGGTACTCAGTAAGGTTGTCAAGGAACTTCTGACTGCTGTCATTGTGGATCTTGGTGAACACAGGTGGAAGAGAAGTAGCCCCAGACTCGACGGACAGAGAGTTGTAGTAGTCGGCCTGGGTTATATAAATGAGAGAATGTTGCACCTAGCAATTCTGCACTAAGAAAACAGTCTGAATTTTAGAGATGATTTTTAAAGTCCCAGAAGTTAAACTATGCCTGCTGTACTCAACCGGACGCTGGCGCTGTACAGATGGTGTAAAAAGATATTCACTTCTAGGAAAAAACTGCCTTATTCTTGGACGAGCTTGAAGCCCCGTAATTGTATCCCCAATTGGTGGTAGAATATCGCTCTAATTAAATTTTTCAAGAATTTGTGAACTCTTATATTTTTTGTTAGTTAGAATCAAAAAACGGAGTACTAGATCTACCATAGATTCTAAGATAGTTATTTATGATCAACCCGAAGTTAATTTTACTGCAGAATTGCTAGTGTTTTTTACGAGTACATTCGCAATGGCAGGAATACCTACATACATTCAGATTGCATAATGCACTTTTTTTTCAGTTTGTGGAATTTATGCTTAGATGAATCATCATCCATCTTGCTTTGATCTGTCTGATGCTGAAGATGGAACTCTGGATCTACCGAAATAGAATGAAGGTTGTCCAACTGTCCATAAAGTGCAGTCCGGTCTTTGGTATGCTTCCGACTACTTTACGAGGACTTAGGTTTCCGTATTTAGCTCAACTGGCTCATCTAGTAAATGTAGTTTTTCCTTTCTATCCATACAAGTATTACCTTTTATGCATAGCTCATTTAAATTAAGTACAATTACTACTAATGCGGAAACTAATAACATAGAGTCGGTCTGGTTAAAAAAGGTGACCGTTAGCCTATGGACTCCTGTAACACCAGGGGCGACCTGAGCTATGATTTTGGTGCTTGACGAGAAAGTGCTCCTCCCTCATTGAAAGCTTATTGTTATCATCATCATCAGCCTATAGCAGTCCACTGCAGTCCACCACAGTCCATAGGCTACATAGGCCTCCCCTAATGAGCGGCATTGCGCGCCCTGTCCTCAGCTCGACTACATTATTGTTATATTGAGACGATTATTATTATACCTCGCGTCTGTTCCGAATAGATTATAAGAGTATTATGTATATAAACTACTTGTAGTCTCGCGATTAGTGAGCCAAATCAACACTGAAGTTAGGAAAGAGCTTTGCTTTGGATGTCATTGTCATCCTTTTAAAAAATTTTAGGGTATCTGTGAATCTGTAGGCCAATGTCATTCATTCGTTTTTTAGTGCTCAACTCAACACTTTACTTTCTTGTGTTTCTTTCTTCGCAGTGTGCTGGAATGCGTGAAAACATTCCAAAATAGTCTTAGTGGAAAGGTTTTGCAGTGCAAAGTATGTGAATGTGAAAAAAGTGTCGATAATTTCTTGAAGTGTGCTGGACGTATCCAACGTCACCTCAACCCGGCTGGACCGACTCTAACCCTATTAATGCATTAGGCATATGAAATTATAAAACATGATGTTAAACAGATAATAAGGTTCACTATCGAGTGATTGAATAGCCTCTGTGTCTTGAAGCACCCTACTTCAAAATGTTCGTATTTAAGACTACATTTTATTGAGAGACTTGAAGGTGGGTTTAATATTTATTTACATGTATCGATGAGGATTCTACAAAGACGTGTTGACGTATGGAAAATCGTGTCCAGGTTACCTACACACATTTTATGCATGTCTTGATGCAATAAAACAGGTTTGCGTTCCTACCATTGGGGTTTGTAACCATACCTTTCATACCAACATTCTATTTAGAATACTATGTGAATATTCCGCGTAGGTATTTACCTACAATTTTTAATTGCAATCTGAGCTGCCACTGGGGCTGTCTCGAAGCACCGAAGTTACGGTTGGCGTCTTTTTCATTGGGAACTATGACCTAACCTTTTCAAGTTAACATTATTAGGTACTTCTTGTACCTTATTAAGTAGGTGCATAAGCGGCAAATTCGCTAGCCGACTAAACCTACATACCTACCTACGACCGTTACATCGTTACAGAAGAGCCAATGAATTAGGCGAGTTTTGTACTTTCAAAATATCTACCTTCGAAATTTAACCTTTGTAGGTATTATTTATGATAACAGTATACCCTACTGTAGGAGACTGCTGTAATGAAATAAATTGAACCGTCAACTATACTTGGAGGAATTGATCAATAGGGCAAATTCGGCCAATAAATGGCTGATTATGACAAGGCCGGTCGGCGCAATAGCCGCGGCGCCGTCTCACCGCGCCGCGCCGCGACCACGCCGCCGCCGCGCCAAGGAACGCGAAGCAACCCGACGCCCTACGCGCCCCGCGCGAAGGACGAAGCGCGCGCACGTACTTCCGCCACTATTCTCGTCGAGCCCACGGGACGTCTTCCTCGCTACTAGCACCTCCAGATGAGTACAGATATTTGCCTCCATATTTTGATCAATGCCAGTATTATGATTTATGTAGTATGTACTGCATCGAACCTATAGTTTGTGCCCGGCTCTAGTGACGGTGTTTTTAGGGCCTCCGTCAGGGCTTGACGGTTTGAAGGGCTGGGACCGACGTTTTGACGGGCCCCCCGAAGCGCGAAAGCGCTCAGCTGACAATCTCATTTCATAAATGAAAGTGCCAATGGCGGTCACCCATCCAAATGCTGACGGGCCGGAACGTTGCTTAATTTCGATTAACTCATTGATCACCGCCCTAGAAAGTAACGTCCCCCCCCCATGCCGCCGCCATACATTGGTATTACTGCCGCCATACATGCCGAGCCCGCCAATCGGCGGGTTCGGCATGCGAGTCAAAAACTTCATCCCGCCGATCGGCGGGCTCGGCACTGAATGAGTTAAGCAAGCTACACGAGCGCTTCTTATTACGGGAGACAGTACATTCTTTTTTGAATAAGAAATATGTAAAATTACCTACATTTCTTTATAACCGGTGTATTAACACTCTACACCCGATAATCAGTCTTATTCAGATACAGATAAAGTTTGTTTACGATATTAAGGAGAAACGTGCTTCTTCCCTAAACCCTTATAATTTTTAATTATAAGTGATTGATAAGTTTAAGTTGTATACAACTTAAATAAGTATGTACATGCCTTGACTTCGACATCCGATCGTCAATTCGTCATGCGTCGTTTTCTCGTAATTTATTGAAACTATCATCTCATCTCGTTTACATACCTACCTAGGTCACAGAATACAGCCTAGGTTGGGGTTATTATACATAGGTGGAAAAAATATTTAAATGTTTATAATATGATATACGAATCTTTCCATTTTAGTAAAATGGTGTGAAACGAGGGTACCTACCCTCAAAAGTCATGATGTTCGAGAGCTCGTAATTATAATAATTAACCGATACAGCAATTTACCTGATTCATATTATAATGCCTTTATTATGAGTTTATGGATAATTTTAACATACAGCATCATTAAAATTTTGCTGACGCTCAACTATGGGGTGTAATCATGTGTATGGGTAGCGGTCAGTGGTCAATCCTTTACAACATTAGAAATCCTAACATAATTTTAAGGTTCTTTAAAACTTTCAGGCATTCGCATCTATTGACAGCTCCTCGGATTTTTTTCTACACGAATAGAATGATTGGTATCAAATATATTTATTATACCTAGGTACATAAGCAGGTGGTAGAAGTACTAGGTGTTATTCAATACCTTACCCAAGTACCTATTATGAAACGACCCTTTCGTGGCTTTTCTATTATAGGTATTTAAGTTTATTATCCATTCGTGTAATACTTTTTCAACATATTTATTTACATTATATTTCAATCAGCTAGGACCCAATTTACCAGTCGCGTAAATATGATTTGGACACCTATTAAGTCATTTATATAATGACTTCCAGAGGCGTTTGCCATAGATCCATTCAGGGTCATAGATTGCCATAGATCTATCTATTTTTCTATTACCAACCTTTTTTTTTTGCCACTAAGTATTTTGAATGATAAATCATTAAGGAAATATAATCGCAGATTAAGCTCGAGGAATCTCGGTTGGTTTGCCGGGGCGGCACGCCCTATGGCCAACAAAACTATCAAGATTAAGCATCCTAATTCTCTTTGAATAATATTTTATTGACACCACTATCAGCCAGTTCAATGAAACAATATGTTATTATTTATATATTAAAGTGGTGGGTTTATTTTGTGAAAGTCTTATTATTATTATTTTTGAAGTAGGTACTTACCTACTTAAATAAAAGTCGTATAATTGTGTCCTACAATTAAGGTGCATTCACACGGGATACGCCCTTGACGATTCGTCAAAAGTCATCGTGAATGTTTTATGATTATGACAAATAAAATAGATCGACACGAATCGTAAAAAACACGATTCCGTATTCAATGTGAACAAGCTCTAAGATACTTTAAATGGACGTATTTTAATAGTTTAGGTAACCAACTACCTCAAATTCGAGTCAATCTCGCATCCTTATAACATTAGAGTTCTGTCTTAGGGCCAATATTAAATATTTAGGTATTTACCTAATGGCTAATCCTATAAATATTATAAAGGCGAAAGTTTGTAAGTATGGATGTATGGATGTATGGATGTTTGTTACTCTTTCACGCAAAAACGGCTGGACCGATTTGGTTGAAATTTGGTATGTAGATAGGTGATACCCTGGATTAACACATAGGCTACTTTTTATCCCGATATTCCCGCGGGAACGGGACTTACGCGGGTGAAACCGCGGGGCGCAGCTAGTATTTTCATATAAAATTAAAGTGTTTCGTCAAAAATGCAACATTCGAAATATATACGATTTTGTATAAGTACTCACTCTCTAAGATACCTTGATATTATATTATAATCCTGTCTTGCAGCTTTAGCCTTTGTAGGTATTCTATCTAAAATTAAATTTCCTAAGAAAGTCTTGCTTGACAGAGCGACGAACCTTAATGCTACTACTACTCGCAAGGGTTTTTAGTCCAAACAATACGTTCAGATTTATTTATTTTAAAATAAGATCCGAAATAAATGTTAAAAAATTAAGCTTTTTATTCAAGAACCAAGCTTTACTCAAACCTTGATTATTAAATCTTGATTATAACTACGTCAAAAGAACCAACCTATAGGACTTTAATTCAATTTATTACGATTAAATATTATAAATAATTCACCGCGAGCCCTGCACGGGGCTGGGACTGTATCGTGTCAGTTCAGTTAAAATTAATAACTTTACCTAATAAAGTAAAGTTACCTATTCATTTTTAGTTATAAGTACAGAATTTTTATGGCGTTTTTACCATTTTTTTTTTCCGACATATCGGCTGTGTTAGTACATAGAACAGCCGTGGTCGCGCGCGTCACGAGTTGCACGCGCACTCACTCGGCATCACTGTCGGTCGATAGGTACCTAAATCCGTGGGTACCTTACCTACCATCCACCAATAGACATTTACTGAAGGCTGGATCGACTGCTTCTCCACCGTTGCTCGCCCGTATCATAGACCTTTATCTATTACTCATTGGGACGTGTTAGTTTAATGGCTAATAATGTTATTTATTTACTTACTAATAATCCTACATACTTACATAGTAGGTACATATAGGTATCTAAATTTGATTCATAATCAATTTACCAAGTTTATTAAATACTCTGCGTATCTACGACACGTTATCCTCCTATAATAGTATCATTGAAAACTATTATTAAGTAGTATCTATTAATAATTTTTATTAGCTGAAAATTATTATAAACGTTTGAATTATTGATAATAATTTGTTATTGTGGTCAATCTTGACAATAGAAACTCATTAAATTAAATACACATATAAGATGACGAAGTATGTATATAGTTAAGGTATATCCTTATTCCAAACCTGGTAGGTAGGTATCTACATAACTTATAAATGGTCGAAATATAAACATTGTTATTTCGCAAGGCTGCATGGGTTGAATTCCTCATTGATGTTATTCCCGTAAAAACTCTCAAGGTCTACAAGTAGTTTATATACATAATACTCTTATAATCTATTCGGAACAGACGCGAGGTATAATTAATGATTAAACGAACTTACCTGTGAGTGAAGTTCTATCATAATTATACGAGCGTCTGGTCCGAATAGATTAGTATCCCGCCCACCCATCGTGGTTGCAACACTCCCAATATAGGTAACATTACGGTAATACTATACTACATCAATAAGGTCCAGGATCTGTTTGCGGATTTTACTACTAACTAAATGACATTGGCCTACAGATTCACAGATACCCTAAAATTTTTTAAAAGGATGACAATGACATCCAAAGCAAAGCTCTTTCCTAACTTCAGTGTTGATTTGGCTCACTAATCGCGAGACTACAAGTAGTTTATATACATAATACTCTTATAATCTATTCGGACCAGACGCTCGTATAATTATGATAGAACTTCACTCACAGGTAAGTTCGTTTAATCATTAATTATATGGCTACTGTACCTACCTATTCTGGAAGCGGTTCATTCTAGATGAGTTGCTGATAAGTGAGAAAAGAAAACCTTCAATAGGTACCTACTACCTACTACCTCCTAATCCTAACATCATGTTTATTCAAAATTTTAAGTATACCTTGGGACTTGGATCCTTGAGAGCCTGACCCCATGACCATGGGTACGGCACCTTGCCGTAACTTTTTACGAAAATTCACATTGTCGTACCCGTGATGATGGGGCCAGGCTCTCACACATGAAACCACCAAATAAACCTTCTAACCTGATCAGGCCCCATCATATGAGTCTGGCGCTTCGTGAAGCCTCGTGCTGCGCGATCCTGCCTCTCCTCTTCACAACACTTCTCCATGTCAGCTGCTGATGGCAGCTTGAAGGTGCCATTCATGGAATTGACGTAGTAGCGGACCTGGAGAACAAGTAATTGTGAAGAACTGCTTGACAGAATCGAAAGGCTCTCGAATGCTTCCATTATTTTGCATTTAGGTGACATAAAATGTGATCTAATAAGCCCATAACCACACACTCACTGGCCACTGATGAGACCTAATAGGCCTCAAAATTTTCACTCCCCTTTTACTTATTTGAATGAAGATGTTTCTGTTTCTATTAAGCAATAAGAGAGCCATGAGTTCGTTTAGCGTCTGGTACAGGACTGGAAACAGTGGCGTGAAAATGAGGAGACCAAAATACTCAGTGGATAGTTGCGGGCTGATTTAGATAAATAGATTTGTAGATAATTTCAATGCTTCCATACCTGCAGATCAAACATAGAGAACGCGCAGACGTAGTAAGGAACGCCGATGAAGCACATTGTGGGGTGGTAGATGTTAACCATGTGCTTATACAGCGGCTGCACGCAGTTGTCTTCCACTGCGATGCCGCAGGATGGGTGGAGGAACGGGAAGTTGTAGAGGTAGCCTGGAAAAATTGATTTTGTATTATCCTACTGGTATGATCGACTTGAAAGTTTTGGGAATGTGGAGAAAAAATTATACACCAAGAAAAAAATATTATTGTGGGTTCAAAATCCAATTGTAGGTAAGTACTTATAAGATTTTAAAATTCATCCCAAAATTGCACCTATGCGGCATTTGAACTCACGACGGCGCTTTTTGAGAATGGGATGATATCATTATGTAATGCCTGTCAGACATTGAGTTTGATCTGAGAGAATGCCTGACATGATCCTATATCTTTTCAAACTCACCAGTACAAAGGAACACCACATCAACTTCCTCTTGCGTTCCATCCTCAAAGATCGCTGTGTTCCCAACCAGCTTTACCACATCTGGTTTTTGCACCAGGTTATCAGGGAACACGGTTTTCGGCTTCTCGTGGAGATGATGGCTGAGGATAACCTTCGGGGAGACGCTGGTGACCTCCAGGGCGATGTCCATGCCGGAGGGACCGGCTCCGATCACCAGGACTCGTTTGTCCGTGAATATTTGGGGGACTCGGTAGTCGTGGCTGTGCATCACATCACCTGAAGGTAAAAATTAAAAGTGTGAATGAAATTTTACAAAAAATTTAAGAAGACTTTGTTCCAGACAAAGTTATAGCAGTTTCACTCTCATTATGCATTTTGGATGTGCAGTGTTATTATACCAACTAAAGACCTCTTTTTGGACCTTTTTGGTGTTACGGGTACCTTAGCCAGCATTCCTAGATAGATGAGTATCACAGAAACATAACAATCAATCTGCTGTGCACATTATTGTATTGTTAAATTAATATTGTGTGTGATATGCTTTGGATTTGGATTTTCTGTTTTATCCTCGCATTTTTGTTATCAAAGTCAAAAAGCTTTAAAACCTCTGAAAAGCTAGTTGCTTCTCCTCCTGTTTTTGATCTCACAATTCAATCTTATTTTCACTGATATTCTATTTTGATCTCACAAACCAATTTTCTTTTCACTGATGTCCTGATGTTGCCTGGAAGAGATCGCTTCTTAGCAATAAGGCCGCCCATTGTACATTTTTATCTGATTTTTCTTTTGTTTTTTGTATTTATTAATAGTGTGCAATAAAGAATTTTCATTCATTCATTTAGTAAGTTATAAAATTGTGAGCTCATTATTTTCCTACCTTGGAATTCCTTCAGGCCGGGTATCTCGGGTATAAAGGGGGTGTTGTAATGACCGTTACAGACAAACACGTAGTCGTACTCCTGAGTCTCGCTGACTCTGGTCTCGATGCTCTTGTAGGTGACGTCCCACAGCTCTCCGGAAGGTCCTGCCCTTGGCTTTACGAGCTGCACGTGGGTTTTAAACTGAAAGAGAGAAGGATTTGTGATGGATTTATCTTAAAAAAAGTGTGTATCCCCGAGGCGCGGTAGACATTCTCTCAGATCTTTTTTTATATTCCAGATCATTTGAAGATATCTAATTTATCTTTAAACCTACTAAAACTTGCAATGTATAGGGAACTAACTACGGGAGCAAGTGACAACTCGGTGACTGACGTTTGACTGATTTATTCCATGCTTGCATAGACATTATAACAAGGCGACCGTGTAAATGTAACTAAGTAGGTAAGTACTTATAAACTAGACTGCACAGTGCTACTATGCAGATATCACATTATCCCCCCATAATACAAATATTACCTATTTTATTTATTATATGAAAAGAACATACCCCAACGGTGTATTTTGATGTTATAACATAATCCATATTTACTAAGTACATTGCAATATAAACTAGCTTATTAATTTAATCCATCACCAATCCAAAATAACTAAATATTATGTGTTAAGCACAAACAACTTAATTAAATCTAAACAATTCAGACTACTCATTCTGACCAGACTATAAATACGACTTATTTACTAGTTGCGCTGGCGCTTATCGCTAACATGATTATTCTGACTCAGGAGTGTAATGTCTATTCCGGCGGCGAGTGTTGACAAAGTCATAATCTAATTTTACATTTTCGCTCTTCTCGGCGGAACTAGACATTTGCTCCTGGGTCATATCCATTAAATCTTCTGCCTCTTCATATGGAGAAGACATCGGAGTTCCTAGCGGTGAGGACAGTGGGGTTGGGTTCACACGATTAGATGTATTCATGGCATCTCGGGATGTACTTGTTCCCAACTCCCCTCTCCCCCCATCAACTGATGCGTTTGTGTCACACTCATCAAATATCGGATCATAATTGCTCCCGCTTGTGCATGCTTCGGTACCAGTTGGCAATTTAAATATTTGATCAATATGACGCCTGTGTTTTTCATCATTAAACTGAATTTCATACATAATGTTTCCAATCTTACTTATTATTATACCTTTTTCCCACACTTCTCGATTACCTCTCCATTTCTTAAACATAACTATGTCTCCTATCGATACATATCTCTGTTTACCACCAAACATTTGTATTTGCTTGGTCTGATTATCATTGACAATTGTTTTTGTGCACGGTTTAATTAAGTCTAGACAAGATCTTAATCTACGCCCTATTAACATTTCGCTTGGCGATTTCTGCGTAGTGCTTTGAACCGAATTTCTATAGTTTAATAAAAACCTATTCAGTGCAATGTCAACAGCGATTCCTTCATGCTTTGCTTTCTTTAAACATTTCTTAACTAAGCCGACGGCATTCTCAGCGGCACCATTGCTTCGAGCATGTCTAGGCGAGATTAACCTGTGACAAATACCGTTCTTTTGTAAGAACTGAGCAAATATCTCACTAATGAAAGCGGGGCCGTTATCTGTGACGATTTCATGAGGTAATCCAAATCGAGCAAAAATATCTCGCAAATGTTTTATTGTCGTCTCTGCGTTCGTTGAACCGACTTTGCATGCTTCTATCCACTTTGAATGTGAATCTATTACAATCAAATAATACGCATTTGCGAACGGGCCTAGGTGATCTAGGTGTAGTCTGTACCAAGGTTTGGTGGGCCACGGCCACGGAAGTAGAGGACTTTTAGTAGGATTGTCCCGCTCCTTGGCGCAGACCTCACATGAACCACCCAGCTGTTCAATATCATTATCTATTTTCGGCCAATAAATATAAGTGCGAGCCAATGATTTCATTTTAACGATTCCTAAATGACTGCTATGCAACTCTTTTAACATTAACCCTTGTAAGCATTTAGGTATAATTACTCGATATCCAAACAATAGGCAGCCGTGCTCAGAAGTGATAAAATCTTTTCTATTATAAAAATCTTTACACTCATCAGGTATATTTTTGTTCGTAGGCCAGCCGTGCAACACAAAACCAAAAATCTTGTTTAGAACCGGATCTTTTTTTGTTTGAATAGCAATTTCTTTAAAATCAATGGCCTTCGGAGCGTCAATAAAATTCATCATTGATTCATCCCCCTGTAAATTTTCCCTGCTACTTTGACTTATATTTTTGACTTTTTTGTCTACTACAATCATGGCTGCTCTTGACAGGCAATCTGCTACGCAGTTATCGCTTGACTTTACACATTTTATTGTGTAATTATATTCACTTAGAATGATCGACCATCTCTGTAATCGACCAGCCATCATCAATGGTATGCCCGTTTTAGGTCCAAAAATGGAACATAAGGGTTTACAATCACTAACCAAAATAAACTGTCTACCATACACATATTCATGAAAACGCTGCACACCAAAAATGATGGCCAGTCCCTCTCTACAAATTTGACTATAATTTCGTTCTGCGGCTGATAGCGTCCGGCTGGCATGCGCCACGGCGCGCACGCTGCCATCCGGCATCTCGTGCCCGAGCCATGCGCCGACGCCGCGCGGCGATGCGTCGCATGATAGCACCAATGGGAGATCGGGGTTGAAGTGCATTAGCACGTCGGAATTTTTAAGCATTTCTTTAATCTTTAAAAAACCTGCTTCACATTCATCGGACCATATCCATGTTTTATCTTTCTTGAGTAAGTCATACAGCGGTGCTACAACAGTGCTAAAACTCTTAATGAATTTAGAGTAGTAGTTTATAAGGCCTAAAAAAGCTCTAAGTTCACCTACGTTTCCGGGCCGTTCCGCTGCGATGACAGCATCCACTTTCTTAGTTTCCGTGTGTAAACCCTCCGCATCAATTACATGACCCAAATATGATACTCGTTTTTGGAAGAAACAACATTTTTCACTACTGATCCTTAAACCGCAATCATTCAATATTTTAAAAACTTTATCTAAGTTCTCACAATGTTTTTCCTCAGTCTCCCCTGTTACTATCAGGTCGTCCACAAATACCGTTACATGATCCAATTTCCCAAACAAGGAATCCATTATCCTTTGGAACTTATTCGAGGCTGTTTTTATGCCAAAGGGTAACCTGTTATATACAAAGTTTCCTTTGTGCGTGACTATAGTACACAGCTTCTTAGATTCACTATCTAACAAAAATTGCTGATAGGCACTTTTTAAATCAATTTTACTAAATGTCTGTCCTCCTCTCAAGGCAGCAAATAACTCCTCAATCCGCGGAAGAGGATACTTATCATCGCATAACACCGGGTTCACAGTTACCTTGAAATCGCCGCAGATTCTAATGCTACCCGACTGTTTTTTTACTGGTACAATGGGCGTTCCCCAACCGCCTACATCCTCAACGGGGCTGATGATGCCCTCAGCCTGCAGCCGCGCCAGCTCGGCGTCGACGGCGGGCCGCAGCGCGTGCGGCACGACGCGCGCGCGCCGCCACACGGGTACGGCGCCCGAGCATACTTGTAAGCTAATGGTGCCGCGGTTAAACGTGCCTATCCCTGATTCGAAAACGTTCCTATACCTGTTCATTATTCTATTCAAAACAGGCTTATTTTCACCGCACGACATGTGCGCTACAACAGGCAAGGAAATCTGTAATTCGCGCATCCATTTCCTCCCCAAAATTGGAGGACAATCCCCGTTATCTATAACGTAAAGTTTAGATGTAAACAATCTACCGTTACTGATTACGTTGACTGGCATTGTGCCTACGGGCTTAATTTTTTCGCCGCTATACACAGTAAGTACTTTATCCGATTCGATCAGAGGTCTGTCTTTATAAAGTTTCTCATAAGTGTTTTTAGAAATTGCGCTTACCGAGGAACCGCTGTCGACCTGCATGTTCAAACTGACACCTTCCACATCCAACTTACAGTACCACGGTCCATCTAATTCCTTAGATTCACTTAACCGATATAGCGTTGGAGATTCCACATCTCTGTCCGAATCACTTCCGTCCACTTGAAAAAGCCTAGATTGACCTTTTTTATTACGGCACATATGACTTATATGACCCACTTTATCACATTTATAACAGGTAGCACTTTTATAACCGCACTTATCGGACGAATGCTGCCGCGATCCGCACCGATAGCACCTCTCGCCGCCGCCGCCGCCGCTGGTCAGGGCGCGCGGCGCGCCCGCTCGGCCGCCGCGCCTGGCTCCGGCGCTGCCGCCGCCGGCTCGTACTGCATACACTCCGCCGTGAGATGCCTCTCCAGCGTTGTTCTTGTTGCCTCCCAACTTGGCTTCGCACTCCGCCGCCTCTAACGACGTGGCTAATGTCACCGCCCTTGTGAAACTGAGCTCCCGTTCGGTCAACAATCGTTGCCTATATTTCTCACTGCGCAAACCGTAAGTGAATTGATCTCTCAGATTTTCTTCTAAAGATTCCTGCCCTTTGAATTTACAGGTGATCGCCAGTTTTTTTAATCGCAACAAGTACTCGTTGACTGTTTCGCTTTGATTTTGTAAACACGCTCGTAATTTCATGCGTTCTGCCATATCACTCGGTTTCGGATTGACATGATTTTCCACTAAATCAACCAACTCGTCGAATGATTTGTTCTCTGGCTCCACGGGGCTACACAACACTGTCATGAGGTCGTATGTTTCATTTCCCACTAATGTGATGAGATAAGACGTTTGTACATCGATCTTTATGTCGTTTACCAAAAAGAACGCTCGCACACGTTTGATGTAGCTCTTCCAAGTGTCTGTATTCAGGTTAAATTCTTTTATATTTCCGATTGCACGTGTGTTGTCCGCCATTTTATCCCATCCTCGTCGCCAAAATGCAATGTATAGGGAACTAACTACGGGAGCAAGTGACAACTCGGTGACTGACGTTTGACTGATTTATTCCATGCTTGCATAGACATTATAACAAGGCGACCGTGTAAATGTAACTAAGTAGGTAAGTACTTATAAACTAGACTGCACAGTGCTACTATGCAGATATCACAAAACTCACGCCTCTTATCCATAGGGGTAGGCCTAGGCAGACACCACAGATATTCACTCGCTACGCTACGATCCTGACATACCAGCATATTTTGCCTTGTTCACTTTCATTCACATTATACTGGTTACATTTCTCATGCCATTAAAGTTTAGTAATAAGAGTCTTAAAGCGGCTTTGATTTGCCTACCGTAGAGGATGGTAAGGCATCATTCTATTACATTACTTCACCTAGTTTAAACCATTAGGTTAAACAGCAATCAACTCACTTTGATGCGTTCCATAACCCCATGTTTCTCCGCATACGTCTGCAGGAAGACCAGCATATCCTTGGAAGGCAGGTATGACTTGTCGCACTCTGGAATTGGGAAGTCAGGGAAACCCATGATCTCTTTCGGGAGGTTTGTCCTGTAATGAAAAGATTCGTATTATTTTATTTAAATTCAGGAAAACTTTTCTATAAGTAAGAGCAGTCCATTTATCAAGGAACGATAGATTCACAACTCTGAAAATTTCTAAAATCCGTGACTCCACGACCAAAATTGAAAAATTGAGCGAATTGATGATTTGTATCGGTCCATAATACTTTCACCTACACTTAGGTACCTATACATATAAAGAGAAAACATTTGTTTGTTTGTATGTTTGTTTCTTTGAATTAAATAGGCTTCGAAACTACTGGACTGATTTGAAAAATTCATTCACTAGAATTCTACATTATCCATACTTATTATTATAATTGTGAAAGTAACTCTATCTGTTTGTTACCTTTTCACTCCCAAACCACTGAACAGATTAGACTGAAAATGGGCAAGGATAAAGGTTGTATCCCAGGGAAGGACATAGGCTACATTTTATCCCGAAAAAATCCCGAGGGACCGCGGGTTACTCCTCGGGAGCGCAGCTAGTTCCTGATAAACATAGGCTATATTTTAAGAAAGTGAAGTTTTACCGAAAGACCGCGGGTAAAACCAGCTAGTTAAAGAACAGCTAGTTAAAGGTAAAGTATCAAGAAAAATAGATCAAAGAGAGTCTGTCAACAGCAAAAACACTATAATCTTCTAAAATGGAGTGAGTAAGCCAATGTTTAGTTTGATAACGCGTAGAAAACATAGAAGGCGGATAGTAACAAACATGTTTACGCAAATGCGATACCGTTGACCCGATGTTTGTGCATCGACTTCAAAACGATAAAGATATCAGCCGAGGTTTTTCGTAAGGCATCTGGTGCAGCATGAATCGCGTGAATGGCTCATGCCAATACTTTTGTACTCATCATCAACATCATTAGACCACTGCTGGACATACGGCCCTGTGCTGATCTCATTATTTTCCTCAATGTTAATCTCTTGGTTAATTAATCAAGCGTGGACTCACAAATGATATGGGACTTATGAAAAGAACAAAAGATATTCATCGTCTGATGATGATGAATATCTTTTGTCATCATCATCATCATCAGCCTATAGTAGTCCACTGCTGGACATAGGCCTCCCCTAATGAGCGCCATTAAAAGATATTACTCGTTGGAATTTTGTAAAGAACTACCTAGAAATCTGTTTTCAAAACCATAATTTTATATGGGTTTTTTCCAGTTATTGAATTTTCCATCATGTAAATAAAAACAAAAACAGATATCAAGATATCATAAATAGGAAGAATTTCTAGAAGCCACGAACCGTTCTAACGACTCTGCGATAGCCTCCGACCCCAAATGCGGGATCGCCTTGCCAACAAGTTTTGGGTGGAAACAAACCAATAGAAAGCTTACTCAGACAAAATAAATTATCCTTAACGCAGGTCACAGGTAGTCTATCTTAGATAGGTAGTATAACTACTATAAATTTAATAGGACTGAATTTAAAATCAAAACAGAAAGATAGATGACGTGATCTAAGATGTGTTAGCTGAAGTACCTAGAGTTATTTCTTCGTTCTTTTAATTTGAAAATATGTATTGAAATATGATCCTATGTCCATTGGAAGGATGATACAAACATACAAGATATTTGCAAATTATGCTGGTTGAAAGTAACAAACCGAAAAGCTCGGGAACATGTGAAACGTTACGTAGTCTCAGGCGCGAAGAACATATTTATAATTTAAGAACTTATTTATTTATTTAAATGCATTTTTCTTATTTATCTTGTTCGCTGTGTATGTGTATTCAATAAAGAATTATCTATCTATTTATAATAGAATCAGTCCAGCTATTTAACGTGCCCTCCGAAGCACGGATTGTCGGTCCCGGCTATTGAAGTCGTTAAGCCATGACGGAGGCCTTAAGGTGGCCTAAAACTCCGCCACCAGAGTTGGACACTGACCTAGATGAACTACTACTTAGTCAAGCTATCTAAGGATCGTTGTAAAAAGGATCTATAGATAGTTCAACTGCTCCACTACAAATCGGAAGCATGCCCAAAAAAAGCGTCTGGTTAAAGCGAGACGATTTTTTGGCAATACAGGGTTATTTATACAGCACCAGTAGCCTCTCAGGACTGTATTACTATCATTATAAACAAAAACATTTTGTTTTATGACTTTTAAATCTCATCATTATTTTAGTTCATCAGATTTTCATACAAAAATAAAAATATTTAAGTGGAACGCTCTAAATGTTACGAAGTCTATGCGAAGCAAAAGAAAGCGCTTGTATAATAGCGAGGGGAGCGGAGTTAGGGCGGCGGGGCCGAAATGTATTAGGTAGGACAATGTGCTAGGATATACACCGCTATTTTATGACTACAAAAAAAAAATTTAAGGACAGTTGCAGCAGATGCAGAAAATGATAATGGCATTGTCAGAACTTTTTTTTATTTAACTATCACAAAGTTATCGAGGATTGTAGTCAACCAAAACCAAACCAAATTTTATGAAAACTGTACAAATAAGTACTATAAACAACAATCGCGTACAGCCTCTCATTCGAGCTATGCTCTCGTATCATCCCAAGTCAGTAAAACCGCAGTAGCTATCATAAATCCATGTCTGACTTGTCTCGTCTCCTTTTGAGGTTATAATTTTTTTTTCTCTTTTTTTGAGTTTTAACTACATAAATGTGATCAGTAACAGACACCGAAGCCAGGTTTAAATTTTTTTTGGTAATTAAAAAATAAGGGTGTATATAGGGTAGGGACAACGAAATCTTAAAGGTTTGTTTTTGGTTAATGTTTAATATTATGTTTTGTAAAAAGTCATAGAACAAAAGCTGTAGTTTATGATGATAGTAATACAGTTCTGAGAGGTTACCGGTGTTTTACAAATAACCCTGTATAACTACTTAGGTTACAATCAATATATAATTTTCAGAATTCTTCTAATCTCGAAGATACAAGATCAAGATCGAGAGATCCTATGAGATCACATGTTCAGCTAGATAATATGACTTGTAACAACATTGTTGCAATTGCAATCATACAAAAGTTATCAAAGTTCAGACTATCAGTGTCGATTTTTACAACTAGACTGTTTCAACACGTGGATAGAGTATTTTGTTGTGGAAAATATCGAGTACCTATTGATATTTACTTCTCTCATCGTTTGCTTAGTACTTGTATAATACACCTACCTCTTGACGTGATTGTCTTGATTTATATGTATACCTACTTATATTTTTTTTTGGTAAAGACATCTGCTGTGCCTGAAGTGTTAGGCACTGCGAAGTTTTGAAGGTCATCACAGTGATCAAAAACGATGTTTGTCTAACAATCAAGAATTGATATATATATATAATCAAGAATTGATTAAATTTTTTTAATCCGGATGTTTAACTGTTTAATTTAATTATATATTTTTATTCTTAGTATCTATATTAAGATAGATAAGTACAAGTATTAGTGTTCACATTTTTTCTACCTATTCTACTAATATTAGCGAAGACCTGTAATTGGCTCACTATTTCTATTGTAGTAACTAAGGACACCATGTTATAGCTGTTGGTTTTCCAATAAATAAATAAATAATATTTTGATACTTACATCTTAAAGTTGAATGATCGAGACTATCACTGGGATCATTAAATTATTCGCCAGGTGATTCCACCGACATTTATCGACTATCATCACTCACTGGCATCATGGCTTTGGGACGAGAGAGTAAAAGAGTCGTCCAACATAAAGAAGGTCGATTCTCTTATCTTATTTTTTTCTGACAGTTGCCGACTTTAAAAGTTTCTGGACTCAACAACTTTTAGAAGGTCGCATTACCACTCTACCAGTACATATTGACCATGATATAGATCAGGGTCAGTATAACACGCAGAAAGAAAGTGCTTAACAAATAAAATGCTTCAAGATAACAAGCACTCAATATTTATCAACTAACCTTAAACTCTTGTACATGCTAGTGTGTATCGGCAGGCCGAAGTCATCATATCCCACGCTCTCCGTGTATACCCAGGTGCCTCCGACCTGGGCGGACTGTTCCAGTACATCCACCTGGCTGACTGAGGAGTCTGCGATGAGGTGGCGAGCGGCGCAGAGGCCGGCCGCGCCCGCGCCTATCACGCATACGCGATACATTTCTGAAATAATTTTATAGAGCTTAGACAGATATCAGGTGGATGGAAATCCATGGTCTCTGCTTACCCCTGTGGGTAAGAGGCCTGATTTTGTATGTACTACTTTAATTATCTGTGGTATAGGAAATATCACATTGTAGGTACTGTCATCATTTGTCTTTCCAGAGGATAAGACCATCCTCGGCTTAATCGGTCTAATCCTCAGGAAGGGCAAAAGTTCTGGTGCTGGGCGAGTGTCCCCAGACAGCGTCCTGTTGAGTAGGTGGTCTTAGCCCTCCGAGTCAGAGCTTAAAGGGCGCTGTTGACATATTTTAGGTTCGTGATGGGATATGACATGCGTGTCTTAGCCAAGCCCTAGCTGAATTCCGATTAGTGCCGCAGCACAAACCGGAACTTGACTTGACTTGACAGTGAAATGGCAACCAAACAAAAAAAAAATATGAAATATTTTTGGTTTAGATTAGAATGATTACGAGTAGCCGAGAGAAATAAGAGAAGGAAAACATTTGAAGATGAGAGAAGATGAGTTACCTGAGTTAGAGAGAACTTTTGATTCGAAGGTAAATGGGTTTGAATCTCAACCATGCCTTATTATTTAAAAGTAGTTTTAGTTTTTATCAGACACGACACGGTAAAAAAAACAAATCCGCCTTACCAGGAATTAATTGGCATATTATTATGTAGTTATTGTTCAAAGATCGCGCATGAAAACAATTACTGCTATCATTTAACTTTATCTGTTACTGTACGACCTCTTACGTATTAGTTAAATGATGCATCGATATTATGCATGCTGACAGATTTGTAAAGGTCGGATTTCAAGAGTTTTCCGGAGTTCCGAAAGTTAAACATAAACTTGGAAATTTGCAAACTTTTGCGATCACTGATCTGTATGATCATACCTTTGATCATAATGACATTGATAATTTTTTTTCTTTAATGCCGGCCACCCACGATCCAGTCTACCGTCCAGTTTGCAGCGCTGCAAACTAGATCAAGTCGGCAGAACGAAGTTCTTTTTCGCTTGTCATGCACACACATACCAATACACCGTCAAGTTTACTGGGCGCCGCATCTAGTCCGCGGCAGACTGGACGGTAAACTTGATCGTGGGTGGCCGGCATAACCTATGCTGTACCACTGCTGGGCAAAGGTCTCCCCCAACTCTCTCCAACCGTCTCTCTCCTTTGATAGGTTCCATTCCACCACCCACTATGAAAGGAGTTTAGGTCGTCTCTCCATATCGATATTGATCATACCAAATTAATTTGTTTCCACACACACGTTGGAAAGAAGTGCATTATTTTTTTTACAGTAGGTTTTTCAGTATGTCTCATCATCATTTCAGCCTGGTATCACCCACTGCTGGGTATAGGCCTCCCTTCTTTTATGCCAGTCTCCTCTATCATGCGCCTCTCGCGTCCAAACATTTCAGTATGTCTAATATTCATAATTATGTTAGAACTGAGTATTGCATATTTTAAGTAAATTGTATAAAAATTTTGCATGTAGATTAGCACCACTGAGCATGTTTATTAGAACTTTATTGTACCTACCTTGAGAAATGAAAAGTCTTATCAAAATGTTCGATTCCGACGGGATTCGAACCCGCAACGATCAGACGATCCTCCTAAAGCCCCGGAATCTATGGCCTTACCGCTCGGCCACGGAACCCTAGTCGTCACAATCGAAATTCTTGATAAGCTCATATTTATCGGTTAAACACCGGTTATTTAGTGTACCTACCATATTTCATGCAAATGAATTACCTATATTAAATTCTTGAAAAATATGAGGCTTGGCCAATCGGCCGCAATTTAAACCCTTTTGATCGACAAACAAGGCCTTAGTCTGCCAACACGACATTATATTGCTTCACTACACCGGTCTAATATCTACCTACGAGTAGAGTAACTAATAATTTGCTATCAAGTGTGATTACAGAAGTGCCCTAAGTTTCGAATATAATATGTCAATGACCGAGTCAGCTGATTACTTGAAAGGCAGTCAACGTACCCTCTCACTGGCCATACAAGGACGCTTTGACGACCTCTGTAGCGCAGTGGGCGAAGGCCCGCCTGCGACGCAAGAGGTTGCGGGTTCGATCCCCGCGGCGGGACCAATGTTTGTATGATCTACAAATATTTGTTGTGGGTCTGGGTGTTTCTATGTATAATATGTATGTATTTACAAACAAAAAGTATATAAGTAGTATATCAGTCATCATAGTACCCATAACACAAGCTCTGCTTACTTTGGGGCTAGATGATGCTGTGTGAAAAGTCAAGCATTATTTATTTATTTGAACCTAGTACATAGGTAAATAATAATAGGTACTTATATATATATACCTCCTAAGGCTGAATAGGAACCTAGTACCGTAAGTTATGATATTAAAAGGTCGCGTTGGTGTAGCTAGTTTAGATAGATAGGTATATGCCACTTAATTTTCAATCCGAATTAATGGGTTATTGTTTCGGAAAATATGATATCCCACCAATAGCATGAATTCCATATTACATTTTTTGCGAAGCCTCTACATCTCACTATAAAAAGTCATGAAATTTCTACTAGTAGAGCCAAGCGCGAGCTTCGATTGGTGCTTCGTGTCTTTTTTAGCCCTCGGGACCATTAGTGATGGTAGAGCCTAAAGTAGTAAGTAACAGTTAAATAAAAAATACTTACTGAAGTTTTTTCTTTCATTTTAATTTACCTAATAAATCGGGGAGCAAGTCAGAGGCAAGTCCATTTTTTTTACTTTTGATTAGGTAGTCTATGAGTCCTTTTTACTGCATTATTATATTTTGATGAAGTTTAAATTATACTGGATAAAGTCTTGGAACATGTCTACTTAGACTCTTCACTTCTTATCTTATAATAAGTAATAAATACTTAAAAATAAATAATAAGTAATAAGATACAAAATAATTAAATAATCACAGAAACAGATGTGCCGTAAGTGTGCACATCACGTGAAAAAAAATCTTAAGGTAATTTCACTATTAAATCATCCCTTATCACTTTTAACCCGCTATTCCACGCAAAAAATAAAACACACTCACCTCAAAAAAAAAAACTACTTAACACTAGAAAACTTCACAAATACCACAGAAAATCAAGTTTGTTTTACTACTTTGTTTACAAAGGGGTAAGTCCTCCCTACGATACGTTCAGTTACAGAATGACGTAGATGTAGCATGCGCAGGCGCATTTATATGTGTGGTTTTGAGGCTGCTTAGAAAAATACTTACCCAAACATCTATAAGAACTTATTATGACATAGAACGATATAATAATGATATTAACGATGGCATTTTGGAGAAGGACCAGGTAAAAAGTACCCTAAACCGACGAGCATGTATGAAGAATGTAATGAGAGTGAATGAGGCGAAAGTTGTGTGTCAGGATCGTAGCGAGTGGAGATCCGTGGTCTCTGCCTACCCCTTTCGGAAAGAGGCGTGATTTTATGTATGTACGTTTGTATATATTGACGATGAACGAACTACCTATTTATTTATACTGTTTAGGGTGGGTACCTAGGTACTTATACGTCTTTCCTGTGGGCCAGGTTGATTAAGCTGTGAGGATGGTTTAGGAGCTGGTCAAGCCTATCCCATTGTGCATTTTATTATGGTTCTCTCTTGAATTGTATTTTGTAGTTTTAAGGTGTGCAATAAATTTTCATTCATTCATTCATGAAATCACCAGCCTGCGACGTTCTGAAATTGCTGGTTCGAAAAACCTAGTGGCACGATACGAAGACGTTTTTTTTAGATCACCAGCCTTGAATTAATAATAAAATAATATACCTACTTAGAGAAAATAGTCGAAGGTTGCCATGATAAACAAACATCGAACGCAATTCGCATTCAACATGACACGATACACACACACACGCAGCTCATGAGATAGTTAATGGGGACACGTGATGTAATAACGCGAGCAAAACCGTAAGAAAATCTATGTTTTTGTCAAACGTGTGTGAGTTATCATATAAACAGAGACATCATGTGCCTACTTAATTACAAAGAAAATGTGTTGTTTGTTATTGTATCTTAAAGTTACTGTTCCAAAAAAAATGAGAATACCAACTTTTTTATTTTACTTTAGTGGGGTCGGCACAACATGTTTCCTTCTTCCATTTCCCTCTATCACTCGTCATATCAGAACTCCTTTCACTAACATATCCGCATTCACACAGTTCATCCATCTTTTCATACTCATCACTCGTCGTGTTATATGACTTTCATCCCTCCTCATGACATGCCCATACCACGCCAACCTTCCACTTCTCAATTTGTCAGTCACTGGCGCTACTTTCAAACTTCCCCTGATGTACTCATTCCTTATCTTGTCCATTCTAGTTACTCCACACATCCATCTCAGCATTCTCATCTCTGTCGCATGCACTCTTCTTTCATCCGTCACTTTGGTTGCCCAACACTCTGATCCATACAATACGACAGGTCTAATGATCGATTTGTATATTTTCCCCTTGAGTTTAAGGGGCATCTTCTGATCACATATAACACCAGAGACCTGTCGCCATTTCATCCAACCCACATTCATTCTATTTTTGATGTCCCGATCAATTTCGCCGTCGTTTTGGATAAAAGAGCCAAGGTACCGAAAGTCGGTGCAAGGTGGTAGGGATACACCGTCTACACCGGTAAGGGTTATTACGAGTATCATCAGGTAAAATGAGATCAAATGCTGACCTATTAATTAAAAAAAAGCATTGTTGGAGTGTGCGCGAATTTTCTGCCGCCGTTCTGTTCTAATACATAAAGCGAGTGCTGCGGAACTGTTTCGACTCGCTAAGGACCGGGAACAATACGCCATATTGACTGCCTTCGCTAGTCGGAGAGGCACTTAAAAAAATAAATAAATAATGCTGGACTTTTCACACAGCATCATCTAGCCCCAAAGTAAGCAGAGTTTGTGTTATGGGTACTAAGATGACTGATATACTACTTATATACTTTTTTGTTTGTAAATACATACATATTATACATAGAAACACCCAGACCCGAGACAAATATTTGTAGATCATACAAACATTGGTCCCGCCGCGGGGATCGAACCCGCAACTTAAAGAAGAAGAAGAAGAAGTTCTAATACAAAAGTAAGTAAACATGCCTCACGATGAAGCCATTGTGATTCCATGAACGTGTTCCTTCTAGGGAAAAGAGATAGGTATAAACTGAAGAAACTCAACCTGTGTAGACACTAGGGACGCCAGTTATAACTGTCAGTTAAAACTAATGGTCGGTAGCCTCTATGGGACTTGGCTGATGAAACTGCCTACCACCTTGCATTAGATTCCCAAAAGAGACAACAATACAAACATTACTTATCTCTTTCCCACATATCATAAGCTGCGTATCGTCACAGAATATTAACAGTTAGTTCATTCATGTATTTTAACTTTCTATGGGACTTGGATGATGAAACTGCCTACCACCTTGCATTAGATTCCCAAAAGAGACAACAATACAAACATTACTTATCTCTTTCCCACATATCATAAGATGCGTATCGTCTCAGAATATTAACAGTTAATTCATTCATGTATTTTAACTTTCTATGGGACTTGGATGATGAAACTGCCAACCACCTTGCATTAGATTCCCAAAAGAGACAACAATACAAACATTACTTATCTCTTTCCCACATATCCTAAGATGCGTATCGTCTCAGAATATTAACAGTTAATTCATTCATGTATTTTAACTTTCTATGGGACTTGGATGATGAAACTGCCTACCACCTTGCATTAGATTCCCAAAAGAGACAACAATACACACATTACTTATCTCTTTCCCACATATCATAAGCTGCGTATCGTCACAGAATATTAACAGTTAATTCATTCATGTATTTTAACTTTCTATGGGACTTGGATGATGAACCTGCCTACCACCTTGCATTAGATTCCCAAAAGAGACAACAATACAAACATTACTTATCTCTTTCCCACATATCTTAAGCTGCGTATCGTGCTATGATGCAACTTCCGCCAAGCTCTCTCTCTCTATAAGAATATTTTTTTTGACTTCCCTAAACAACATGACAGCATCCTTCTCTTTTATCGGACTCATGAAATTCTAGGCCTTCCTCTTCCTCGTCTTCCTTTCAATTTTCCTTATGTTACCAGTTAGTAGGTACACGTATATAAAAAATGAGTTTAGATACCTATTTAAATCGATGTTTGTTTTCTAAGCATTAATGCAGACTCGTTTCGTTTGACTCGTTCGAAATCTAGATAGGTAGGTATATACCTAACTCTAAGGAGCCGATGATACATGATAACTCGTGGGAATTCAATCTATAGGTCAAAGGTATGGTAGGTATGTTATATAATAATAATATGTAGGTACCTAACCTAACTCGTCAGGTACATAAGCATTAAATACTTAGAAACACATTAATTTACTACCTACTAATCTATTGCGTATCTTCTGCAAAGGCATTGGAGGTAAGTAGGTAATACAAGCATAGGTACCTACGCTTACCTACTGAAAAAATCCAACCATCCAACATCCTATTTAATAGTTTCTATTTTTTTAGCCCAACACGTGCGGTGCGCGGGCGCAGTACGTACAGCTAGCGCTTTAGCTGCACTTTCTGATGTAATCATTGATCAGCTTGCAGAATTCACTGAACAGAACATCTAAATGATATAAATAGAAGTAGGTAAGTTTGTACTGTTTCTAGGCGCCATTTGGTGCGAGTTCAAATTTTCGAAATCGTAGGTAAGGTCTACCTTCGACCTGCCCCCTTACCATGGCGTTTGTCTAGGTACCAGAGAATAGAAAAAAATGACAGTAATGACATTAGAGTGTGGATAAAACGGGTAGAAAAGTAACTTTTTTCCACTTTCTACGCGTTTTATCCACACTCTAATGTCATTACTGTCATTTCTTTCTATTCTCTGGTATCTAGACAAACGCCATGGTAAGGGGGCAGGGACTAGTTAGGTAGAGGGTGGTAGAGGCAGTAGAGATAGGTACTTTAAGGTTTTATGACTCTTTTTTTGTATTTTTTCCTTGCTGATATTTACTCATACTTTGAGGTCTCTCAAATAAATAGGTCGTATAGGTAACCTACATTTTATTCTTTACGTGCCTAACAAGAAGTGCATCGGGTCACACCGGCTAATATCTGGTTTGGACCAGGCGATGCCCGCGCGGGGTTATCGCGGGTTCAAGCCCGCTGATGACCCAAATATAGAGCAATAGCTTGCCAAATACTTGCACGTGCTTCGGAGTGGCGTAATGCCCTGTATCCTGTGCTAATGCATTACTATTTTACTAATTACGAACGAACGCAAAAGCTAGAATTGAAAAGGTATATTTGAATTTTTATTGCGACTAGTGACATCTAGTGCAGAACTAGCGCAATATTAGTGTACCTATGATTTTAGCAGAGATGGCGCTAGTTTTAAACAAAGCATTGACTCTGTTCAAAGAGGTTCAAAGCACTAAAGCACAGACGAAGTATCCGAAAATCCGAACTTCAACATCTAACATTAATGTCACTGTCAAACAAAATGGCAAATATGGCAATGTCAATTGTCAACTGTCAAAGAAGTTGCGCAACTGCGTGCCAGCTGCCGAATTTTAAAAATGTAAACAACAACAAAAAATGAACGGGAATTAATTGCTAAATTGATAAGAATTATCAAACAAAGCACGCACTATTCAAACGCAAGGTTGATGAGACGCATTAGATTCAAACATGTACGAGGATGATCCTAGGAGACCGCTGTTAGGTAAGTTTCTGTCATTATTATCTGAAGAACGTAGTAGTTGTGCTAGGTATCTACTACCTACATACACCCATTGAGAGTACATTATAACTCATTGCCTACACCACAGAATAAAGAGCTTGACTTAGTTGGTTGGTACGGTTATTCTAACTATTAGTTAAACAATAAATATTACATTTTGCAAATGATCAGCCAGATTTTCAACCTAGGTTGCTACTAAAATTATGTTTTAAATTAATACTAATTACGTAGTAATTATATCACAGGGTAGCTAACTATAGATGAAGTTCCTTTCTAAGGTTTATGTTTATTTTCTAAGTGCCTAGGTTTATTCTATGCCTATTCAAAGTTTAATTCAAATCGGTTCACTGGTTTAGGCGTGATTGGAACACAAACATCTAAACAAACTCACAAAGTTTCAGCTTTATTATATGAGTCGGATAGTACATTAGCAAAGAAAAAAACAGTTAGTACACAACCAATCTTTAGCTCTCTGAAGTTAGTGCAGTTAATGACTGCGCTAGTTTGGTAGAGTAGGCGAAATAGGATGATGCAACAAACTAAGCGAGTGAGCGAGGCAGCTGTACAATGCTGTCTTCGTCTTTTAAGCTTCATCCAAAATATGTTCTGCGCAGCTACTTCAGAGAGCTAAAGATCGGTTGTGTCCTCAAGGACTGGACTCAGAGGACCTCAAGGTCCATATTAAAAGAAGCCTCCATTCTAAGTCGTAACTCTGAACTAAGACATGGACACCCAGAGAGACATAGCAATAATTTTTTGTAATTTTTTATAGTGTTAATCCACACTTGGTATTTATTTATTTAGAGCCACCAACACAATATACATCTTGTATTTCAAAAATCAAACATTTTTATTGCGACGACTAGGGTTCTGTGGCCGTGCGGTAAGGCACTCCGGCTTTAGGAGGATCGTCTGATCGTTGCGGGTTGGAATCCAAAATTTTTATAAGACTTTTCAGTTCTTAAAGACATAGCAATACTAAAAAAGGGACGGGTACCTTTGTCTAGACTGAGACTTTATTTATCCAAAGATTATAGATAAGATAGTAGGAGTGTAATCTTAGTCATGTGAATTTAGTTAAATTGCGTCGGATTAATCTGTTTGTGAAAATAAAGTTTATGGTTTACTCCAATCTTCTGTTGTCTTTTGTTCTCGAAGACTTTATTTTATACCAACCAACCTGTGGCTTCGCTCTTTTGGTTTCAATAACAACATTGTCTGACTACCCCCTTAGACATCTTCAATAGATCTGGAATACATAAAAGATCTGATAGAATGTCTACCATGCCTTGGGGATAGAGTCGTGACTCTGTTTATCAACATTGTGATTATTCATGCAGTGTGATATGTATTTATAAACTACCATACCTAATGTATTATACAGTTACTCATTAAGTACTAAAAAAGATTATCACCTTTTTAAGAGTTTTATATGTCTACAATTCACAAAGATTTATTAGGATTAGTTAGGCACCTTGACTTTTGATTTTACTTTTTATCTAATGATGTAGCAACTTACTACTTTGTTATTCCTTACATTCCCTGTGCGATGCTCCCTGTAGGATAGACTGGCAACCTGCCATATTTTTTATTATCCATTATGGATACCCGTCCGCCGCGCGCCGTGAGGACAGCGGAAGGGACTCTCACCGACTAAAAACTGACGCGTGGCCTGCCTCCATGCATGTCAAGGGGCTCCGGGATCTCCTACGGAACACACCGGTGCCCCTCTCGCATTTTGCCTAAGCACTGTCCCGGGAATTGCACCCACAGCCACGCCCGGCACCCTCGCGCGCGGTGCGTTCGGCGGCGCTCGCCACAGAGCGGTAAGCGCGATACCTATCGTGACTACCTTAGGCAATCAAGGAAGCAAGAATTTCTCGCGTTTATGCCAGCCTACAGCGGGGAGTATATTCAATGGCCCCTACTAGCCTCAATCAATATTGGTACAATACCGAAATTGCCCCTGCAGAGCAGACAGACTAGCTAGGCGTTTCAGTACCTTAAGCTATAGTACCTATCTGTACCAAACACATCACAAATAAGGAGGCAATATTGTTCCAATGCCAAAATTGCCCTTTTAAGCAGGTTAGGCGTTTAAGTAGTAGGTCAAAGTCAAAAAGCATTTATACTCACGAAGATTTATTCAGTAGGACCGCTGAGATGACTTTGAATTTGAAGTGGTCATCATCAAAAGATCTTGAATCTTAAAGATCTAGTCAATGCATAGGTGTCGTGATCCTAGGTTTTAGATTACATAGAATTGAAGTCCACGTGTATGTTAATTCAGCAATACTTTTACCTCATTTCGCTGTCGTGCGTCGTAGGATAGACACGCATTTTTCTCTTTCGAAAACAATTTTATATCGCGATGTTTTAGTGGTTTTTGTGAATACTTTAAAATGATTGATGTAGAAGGTGGGTGCTTTTAAGTTTCTTATTCACTTTTAAAACTACGGTTTATATGTCTGTACTATCCCAACCGCAGAGTAAAGTTTTGAAGCTTACGCTATTCCAGGCTACGATCTACATTATTTAAAGTTTCATCCAAAACGGACCATTGGTTGAGGCGTGATTGAAACACAAATTTTCAAATTGTGTAGGATTTTTTGTAACATTGATTTTCGATGTGCGTAGCCTGGCTATATTTTCTTATTGATTGACATGGAGCGAATTTTTGATAGCCTGATGGCTAGCGGCATGTGGCTACATCGAGACTGCAAATTTGCGTGTAACTAGTGCAGCTACCTATATCATTCGTGATAAGTTAGAGAGAGACAACACGAACCTTCACGTAAACCCGATTATGTAGCCCAAAACTGAGCGCTTCTTAGCTTCGAATTGCATGCGTGTAGTTCTTTCTGTATCGTCATTAACGACAGATAACCTCAGGTAGGTCATTATAACTTGCTAGTGGCGAAATAATCGTTTTTTTGACTATTAAGTGATAACAATGTGATCTAAAGTAACTTCGCATGTCGCTACCTTGTTAAGCGATCTTGATGTATCTTAGCAGTTGATAAATGGACGAAGTTAGACCATAATCATCATCCACAGCCTGACCTCTTCACCAATGGGTAACATAGTAGGCCTCCCTAACTTCTAATTTTGTAGGAACGATAATTTGTACACGAACGAATTGAACCCTATTCAGAATATTTCGTTACAAAATGACAGACGTCTTACAGGAGAATTTTGACTTGTCTGGTGGTCTACCAAGTGTTCCTAGCTTCCAAACTTCGTTCCAGGCCGCACTCCGACCAGGGCGAGCCGTCTGGCGACCAATCTGTGCAGTGTCCAGGCCTGGAAGAGGAGGCTGCCCATCACGATATGGCTGCCCAAGTACAGCTACGAGTTCCTGCTACGTGATGCTACCGCTGGTAAGCATATTTGGATAATTTTGAGGTTGCGTTCATCAATCCAAGGTCTACATACTAAATAAATAAATAATGTTGGACATTTCACAGGGTCTTCTAGCCCCAAACTAAGCAAAGCTTGTACTATCGGAACCAGATAACTGATATATACTTATATACTTTTTGTTTGTAAATACATACATATTATACATAGAAACACCCAGACCCGAGACACATATTTGCAGATCATACAAACATTTATCCCGCGGCGGGGAACCCGCAACCTTCTGCGTCCCAAGCGGGCTTTCACCCACTGCGCCACAGAGGTTGTCAAATCCTTTAGCTGGACTTACACATCCAGATATCTCCAGTAGTGTTCTGCCGATAAATTCATAATTACCACGTCGTGGATCGGTTCAGTAAATTAAAAGATGTAACCAAATCAGTATATCCAAATGAGTGCAGTCATTCCGAAACCGGTAGTTTACGTAACAAGTTGAATAATACTACTTCGAACACGAATATATAGTTTTCTAATCACTAAAATTGTATAAAAGTCTTAAAGTGTTGGCCTAGGATGATTCCTCGACTTTCGATGGTCTGGGGTTCGAATCCTGGACGTGCAACAATGGTTTTTCGTTTCGGTTTATATGCGCATTCACGCGAGCTATAAAACGCGAAGAGCGGTGAACTTCAGAAAAACATATATTGTTCTATAACTCTCAATTTGAGATTAAATCCCTAAGGCTCGGTAGACATTCTTTGAGATCTTTTTATATATTCCAGATCCTTTGAAGATGTCTAAGGGTAGCCAGAGGCCCACGTCTTGTTGAAGTTAGTATTCCATACGTGACAGGTTGATCCGACACGAAAAATCCCATCGAAAGAACCCGGCTCTTAGCTTACTAGATCGCAAGTCTTGGTATTTCTCGCTACCTATGCCAAAGCGGCTCATGACAACTAATTAGTCTAGTTTGAAGTGGCTCAACTTTTTAAGTGGTTCATACAAATTGCACTTAAGTGCTAGTTTTAAGGGCTTACCTTGGTAATAAACCGGTTGAACAACTTCTCTATGTAAAGTTGGTAATGCCAACAGGTAGCTGCAAATGTCCATGATAAAACTAGATAAAGTAATGAAAAACTCCTAAGATTCCTATTAGATTTGAGAGTATGTATACGGTGTCTTGGGGCGTCTCGCCCTGCCCTTTTCTCTTATGTATAATATTTCCTCAATCGGTATCAGAATATGTTTTGATCTTCCATTGCTCTCTTTGTCATCAACAACACATATTTTCTGAGGCCTTTAAATTCGAAAAATATCGCGTACGATGGGTCGACTCTTGTCCACGAAACATATGAGCAAGAATGAGGTCTACGATGGAGCGAGCCTACCCAGAAGGTGCCTATTAACTCTCTTCTTAAAAGCAACAGGGTCGTTAAAAACAACGTGGCAATTGTTTGTAAAGTATGTTTCAATCACAAGAGGTTGAAGAAAGTGTGCTTTATTTCAGGTATCACAGTCGGTCTGACGTCCATTCCACAAGGCATAGCGTATGCCATGGTAGCTGGTCTGCCTCCACAGGTGGGTTATAATAATACTTATCTCATCATCCATAATTATGATTTAGTTAATCTCTCAACAAGGTCTTTCATTTTAAACTACACAAACTGAAAAGGCCTCATTTTTGGGTTGTAAATAGACGTTTGACAGTATCAGTTCCTAAAGCGATTAAAATTTTCACTTCAAAATGTATATTTTCTTGATTTTTTAGGACATGTTGCATAACGATTTTCAAGAACAGACGGCCATTGCCCTTTCCATATGATTATTTATCTTTGTTACCAGCTGTAGGTTAGGTACCTTCATGTCAGTGACTTTTGTGTTTCTTCTAATTTAACATTTCAGATTTTCCATCACACTTTTATCAGGCTTATCTTAGTCAGAGGCATGTCCAATTAGGCAAATACACATTTGATACATGCCCACATTTCGCAGTAGAAGAATCTTGCTTGAAATTCTTTGTTCCATTGTTCAACAATATCTCTTGTTCCCAGGTAGGTCTCTACTCGAGCATATTCCCTGGATTAGTGTACGCTCTGTTCGGCAGCTGTAAAGTCGTGACAGTCGGACCGACGGCCATTTTAGCAGCTTTATTAGCAAAATATGTCGCGATATCCCCTGACTTTGCCTACCTAGCCACGTTCCTGTCTGGCTGTTTTATTCTGTTGCTAGGAGTGCTACAGTTGGGTGAGTTTTGTTATGTTTTATAAAAAGGAGGTTCTATGTTCTATTGTATGTTTATTTTGTGTTTTCTGTGTGTGCTCTTGAACGCTCCATGGACGAATGAGAGCTGAATATAATTTTGTAATTTTTAAACCACACTTAGGGTATTTCATTGAGAAATGAAAAGTCTTATCAAAAATTTGGATTCCGACGGGATACGAACCCGCAACGATCAGACGATCCTCCTAAAGCCGGAGTGCCTAAAAAATCTGCCACGGAACCCTCGTCGTCACAATCGAAATTTTTGATATTCTCATATTATTGGCACCGGTTAGCGCCATCTACACGTTTCACTAGTGAACTCATGCTCATTGTCAGAAGTTACATTCAGAATCAAATGACGAAGCTTACGCACACCGAAACAGATCTACGCACACAATTGGAATGTTTTAATATTATTCCAGGATTTCTACTAGACTTTATATCGAAGCCAGTGATAAGTGGATTTACAACTGCTGCAGCGCTGCAGATCAGCGCTTCACAGCTGAAATCACTATTTAGGATATCAGGTAACCTTTAACCGTTCTACCAGCGGATTTTGATGCGGTTTTTTTAATAGATAGAGTGATTCAAGAGGAAGGTTATACAGGGTGTAAAAAGACGTCTACCGAAGCCGAAAGGGGTAGGTACAGCATCCCAATACACAACCAAATCCAAAATGATTTTCCGAAAAAATCATTATATCCGGAGAAAACAGCGTTTGAAGAGTACTGTTTGCGTATGTTCTGGGCGCGTTGTTTTACGTAGATTGCTGGATTTTGAGTTTTAACTGTTTTTCTCTTTTATAAATGATATTATTAGGTAGGTGTGGTCTTATTATGTCGTACTAGTAGTAAATAACCGAAAATAACATAACATGACGAAGCTAAGTAAACATTTTTTTTAGCGTTTTTTTTTCGGTAAGTAAATATGTTTAGAATCATGGTCTGATTGCAACCCCTCAGTTTTCGGTAGCAGTCTTTTTACACCCTGTATAGTAGAGAAACACTGATAATTTTAGAGGTTTCTAATGTGATGTCGTAAAAAAATACATTTTTTGCGCTTACATTGCAAACGCTGGCTGAACCCTAATAGTATCAGCATTGCACCCGTGCGAAGCCGGGGCGGGTCTATACCATAATCTATACTAATATTATAAAGAGGAAAGACTTGTTTGTTTGTTTGTTTGTTTGAATTGAATAGACTCCGAAACTACTGGACCGATTTGAAAAATTCTTTCACCAATAGAATCCTACATTATCCCCGATGAACATAGGCTCTATTTTGTCCCGGGGAAGTGAAGTTCTCCCGAGGGATCGCGGGTAACTCCGCGGCGGACAGCTAGTATTTAAATAAAAAGAAACATTTTCTAAGTCGATGTTCACAATTCTTGTGGTTTAATTGTTGTTTGTCTTAGGAGGCTCCGGTGGAACATTCATAGATGCTATGATAAACTTCTTCAGGAACATAAGGACAGTGCAGCTGTGGGATACAGTACTGGGCATCACTTCTATCATAATATTGCTCATGTTAAAGGTATTTTATTTGAGATGAACTTAGGCCTATTTTTACTAGGTGATTTAAACAGTAAAGGTGCATTCACACGAAATGTCAAGAGTCGAGGCGCGGGCGGGGTCGCGTCCCGGGCCATCTTGTATTTTTGACAAATGTAATTTCCTCGACTGAACATTTTTTTTTAATTCCATAATGCATCTATTTTTTTTTTAATAAACCTGTTCACCTTACATAAAAGAAAAGGTGCCCTGTATATTCCAGATCCTTTGAAGATGTCTTTAGATAAATAAATGAATAAAAAAGAAATAAATAATGCTGGACTTTCCACACAGCATCATCTAGCCCCAAAGTAAGCAGAGCTTGTGTTATGGGTACTACATGACTGACATACAACTTATATACTTTTTGTTTGTAAATACATACATATTATACATAGAAACACCCAGACCCGAGACAAATATTTGTAGATCATACATACAAACATTGGTCCCGCCGCGGGGACCAATTTACAATTACAATTACATTTTTTTTAATCTTTACTATGCGTTATATTTTTATGAAATAAATAATCTTATCTATTTCAGTTTGCTGTAATAGCAAGAAGAGAAACGGACTCTCCTCTACGTATCCGCGTATCAAGTGTATGGTTATACGTGATACGTGCACGTAACGCTTTAGTGGTCTTTACTGGTGCTTTATTGGCGTACTGCCTTTATGTGCAGGGGATTGTGCCCTTCGCTTTGACGGGTGAGACACTTTATTAAGCTAATCTTACTACTGTTAGGATGACAGTGGACACAGCAGTTTGCGGGTTCGATTCCCGCCGCGCGCGGGACAGTGTTTGTAAGATCAAAACATGTTTTTTTTCTGCGCTTTCCATGTACTTATAATTATGTTCGTTTTTATTTATAAAAAAGTAAAATTTTTTTTTTACTCAAAAAAGTATTTAAAGGTTTCCATAACACAAGCTTTGCTAACCTCGGGTCGTACTTAACCGATTAATTTTTTTTTAACTTGAGGCGGATAAATAAATAAATAATGCTGGACATTTCACAGAGCCCCAAACTAAGCAAAGCTTGCACTATGGGAACCAGATAACTGATATACTACTCATATACTTTTTGTTTGTAAATACATAGAAACACCCAGACCCGATATAAATATATGCAGATCATCCAAACATTGGTCCCGCGGCGGGGATCGAACCCGCAACCTTCTGCGTCACAAGCGGGCTTTCACCCACTGCGCCACAGAGGTCGTCAATGACACGATAGGCGAGTCATTTAGATCAAAACCTAGTAATTTTAAATTTTGTGGAGTCAAAAAAATTTAAAAATTTGTCACATCCTGTATACAGACTCTCCTCCCAGGTACAATCCAAGGTGGTTTACCCAACTTCGGTCCACCGCCCTTCAGCACCACAGTGGGCAACAAGACCCTCAACTTCGAGGATATGCTCTCCATCTTCAGCGGGGAAGGTCTGGTGTTGCCGTTGGTAGCTATCCTGGAGAGTATAGCCATTGCTAAGGCTTTTGGTAAGGATACTTATTTAGTGATGTGGCGACCTCTAACGGCAATCGCCTGATCTACAAGGGCATCAGAAGTTGCCAATTACAGAAACCTAGCTACTTCAGAGCTTCACCGCTTCATCGCTAGATGGCACTGGTGCGCTACCAAATCCTAGATCTCGCAAGTAACATTATCTTGGCAATTAGTCTATACAGAACTATCCGATATTAACTGTCGGCTGAAAGGCCCTAAGGTATGTGGACCAGATGGCGTCGACCTTAGTGAGGTTAGTACTACCTCTTTGCCATGTATTGGGGGAATACACCTACCCCCAAACTTACTTATTTTGTACTAGCTTCTGCGCGCGGTTTCGCTCGCGTGGTACCAAGATTTTAAATAGTCTATATGCAATTTTAGGTCATAAGGTCATTCAAGACACAACAAACAATATTTTTTTTGAATATGTTTTTGTCTATGTATGTTGTTACAATTAAATGATTTTCTTTCTTCCATTTTTATTATTTACTTCCAGCCGGAAGCACCCCAGTAGATGGCACACAGGAGATGCTAGCACTGGGCGCAGTGAACCTACTGTCCTCGTTCTGTCAGAGCATGCCAGCTACTGGCTCCTTCACTCGCACCGCGCTGAACCATGCCAGTGGGGTGGCTACACCCGCTGGATCTATATTCAAGGGTAAATGCTATTGGTCACTAGGACCGCTGCGGGAATCGAACCCGCAACCTTCTGTGTAGCTGATTGATGACGCCCACTGCGCTTCATTGTCCATTGGCTCAGTTGAAAGAGCGTCACTACAGATAAGTGAAAGTCGCGGGTTCAAGTCCCGCGTTGGTGCAAGTATTGGGATGCATATCGCAATCTCAACTGACAACACTCAAAAAATGTCCGAGCACCGTTCTTTGATGACATTTGCTCGAATGTAGACGTTATCTCACTTGTATAAGTGTTCAATGTCGCTTGGACGTAAAAACAAAAACTCATCGCACTGCGTAGCGTGCGCCGAGTTTTGGCGCGGACATTTTTGTCAGATTGTAGCTCTATAGTACGACCTCCGTAGCGCAGTGGGCGAAGGCCCGCCTGCGACGCAAAAGGTTGCGGGTTCGATCCCCGCGGCGGGATCAATGTTCGTATGATCTACAAATATTTGTCTCGGGTGTTTGTCGGCCAGACCCGAGACAAATATTTATAAATAAACATGACATATTTTACGTAGAAACACCCAGTTGTTTCTACGTATAATATGTATGTATTTACAAACAAAAAGTATATTAATAGTATATCAGTCATCTTAGTAACTATAACACAAGCTCTGCTTACTTTGGGGCTAGATGATGCTGTGTGAAAAAGTCCAGCATTATTTATTTATTTTTTTAGTATCCTAGATCAATGGATGCATGTTCTATAATAATATAATGTTATATAATATTGTATATAATAATTTCCAGCTAGTCTGGTGCTGTTATCAGTGACGTTGCTATCAGAAGCGTTCTACTTCATCCCGCGCGCGACGCTCGCCGGAGTTATAATGGTCGCGATGGCCTCTATTATAGAACTATCTATCATACCGACATTGTGGAGAAATACTAGTAAGTATTCTTTACGATCAGTTTATTTCTATATTTTGTTTCGCCTTGATATTTTGGTATTCGTTTTTTAATTTTTAAAGTGCCACACTTAGGTATTTTATTGAGAAATACGAAATCTTATCAAAATGTATCGCTGAAATAGTGTGGTTTAAACACTTTAAAAATTAAAAAATTATACAGGGTGTAAAAAGACTGCTACCGAAAACTGAGGGGTTGTAATCAGACCATGATTTTAAACATATTTAGCGAAAAAAAACGCAAAAATTTTTTTTGACTTAGCTTCGTCATGCTATGTTATTTTCGGCTATTTACTACTATTACAACATAATAAGACCATACCTACCTAATAATTTCATTTATAAAAGAGAAAAACATTTAAAACTCAAAATCCAGCAATCTACGTAAAAAAACGCGCCCAAAACATACGCAAACAGTACTCTTCAAACGCTGTTTTCTCCGGATTTAGTGCATATTTCGGAAAATCCTTTTGGATTTGGTTGTCTATTGGGATGCTGTACCACCTACCCCTTTCGGCTTCGGTAGACGTCTTTTTACAACCTGTATATTTAGCTAAAGCGACATTTGATTCTGAATGTAACTTCGGACAATGAGCATGAGTTCACTAGTGAAACGTGTAGATGGCGCTAACCGGTGCTTAACCGTAAAATATGAGCTTATCAAAATTTCGATTGTCTGAAAAAAATTGACAAAGTGTGTGTAGTAGGGTTCCATAAACTTATTCTTTTTCCTCGGTAAATTAAACAATCTTTTAATTTATTACTTGTTACATAACTACCTTCATCTAAGTAATTTAAGTAAGTAATTTAGTAATTAAAAAAAAACTCGTTTTAATGTTCGTCATTTGGTTACTATGTAAAGCCTAAGTTACATAGTTGTTGTTTGTGGTTGTGGTTTTTATATTTCTTGGAAATCCAATAGCATACTACGGAATCTTGCAAATTGACTATAGAATCACTTCATTGTCCTGTCTGTCTGTTTCTCAAGACTCTTCTCAACAATGCGAGGATATATTTGTATTTATTTGTTATTATATGAATGTTTCAGAGTTAGAGTTCCTAGTATATTCAATAACACTAGTAACGGGCGCATGTCTCGGCTTGGAGTATGGCATCCTGTGCGGAGCGACGCTTGATGCCTTGCGGATACTGGCGCGCGCAGCCAGACCTGATCTCTATACTAATACATTTAAGGTACATTATTACTAGCATATTTTTATACTACCTTATTTGAGGCACACACAAAAGAAAAAGTACGATAAAAAAAACAGAAGTGAAAACTGCGTGTTATTTTTTGAATCGTCACCCGACGCGGCGGGAAACGCCGTGATAGCCGTGATTCTTTACCGTGTTTAGTTACGGAGTTCAAAACTAGATGACGCTGACGGTGGCGTAGGTAACACTGAGTCCTAAGTCTAATAATATGTATTGTACCTTTACCTACCACCTATCTTTAAATTAATGTTACCTACTATATAATTGTCAAGTGTACCAATGTAATTTGACGTGCCAATGTTATGTTATGTAACTTCATGGTCAATAAATGAAATCTGAAATCTGAAATCTGAACACTGTCAGTCTGAGTTCAATAGATTTTTGTGTGTTCCCTGTATATACTTTGCAACCAGATGATGCTGTATGAAATGTCAAGCAATATTTATTTATGATCACATCTTAAACCATTTTTAACTGTGAAATTAATTTATGTTGTTTCTTCCAGGTGGGCAACCAAGACTGTATAAGCATAACGTTCCTAGGCACAGTGACGTACGCGGCCGCGTCGCGGGTTCATTCCTGTCTGCACACCGAGGCCAGGGTCGTGGTGCTGGATGGACGGCATCTGAAGCATATCGACCTGGGAGTCGCTGAGGTCAGTACCAATACATTTTTGTGGAAATCACATTTTTAACTGTGATCCATTACTGCATTGTCACGAAGACTCAATACAGCAAAGTAGGACCCGATTGAGGGAAACCACCACTTATCTATACTTATACTTAATAAAGAGGAAATATTTGTTTGTTTGAATTGAATAGGTTCCGCAACTTCTGGACCGATTTGAAAAATTATTTCACCATTATATTCCTACATTATCCCTGATGGACATAGGCTATATTTTATCCCGGGAATGTAAAGTTTTCCCGTGGGAACGGGGGTAACACCGCGATGGGCAGCTAGTTTTATATATTTAGACTAGCTTCTGCGCGCGGCTTCGCCCGCGTAGTACCAACATTTGGAATAGCATGAATAGCCTATATGCTATTCCAGGTCACTATCTACGCCTCTTCCAAGTTGCATCCAAATCAGTTTTCTGGTGTAGGCGTGATTGATATACAAACATACAAACATCCAAATATCCAAACATCTAAACAAACTGACAAACTTTCAGCTTTATTTATTATGAGTGGGATACTTCCAATGCCTTCATTTAGTTAAAATCTTTTCAAAACTAACAAAGAAATTGACACGTAACTAGCGCCACTCAAAGATGCGCTTCTATACGCAACAGAGTGCAAGCCAGCCCTAACAGTATCCTCAACGTATTGTCCAACAGACTAGATTGTCCAATAAACCACCACTGGATGCTCCTTCATGTAGGAGTTGGATAGATTAGGCTAAGTTTATATTATGTTATATTTTTATCTGTAGGTATGTACTAACTCACTTATTTTATTTTATTTTGTTTGTAATGTAACTAACAATTTATGGATTTTTTTGTCTGAATTAATAAATGAAATTGAAATTGATTGAAAAATACATTCGCGTCTAATGTATTCTTTTTCCATCAGAACCTAGTCTCCGTGATCGAGGAATTGGAGAAGGGTCACCAGCGATGTCTTCTCTGGAACTTCAAGGCTGCTCATCAGAGGCTCCTTGAGGATATCAGCTCGAAGATGGAGAGAAAATTCTGCAGCGGAACCAGTGTTGACCAACATATTTTAGGTGAGTAAAAGTTGAGAGCTAATTGACATAGACACATTTTGATACAGGGTGTAAAAAGACGTCTACCGAAGCCGCAAGGGTACAGCATCCCAACACACAACCAAATCCAAAATTTTCCGAAAAAATCATTATAAATATCCGGAGAAAACAGCGTTTGAAGGATTTTGAGTTTTAACTGTGTTTTTCTTAATAAGTTGTAGTAAATAAGATAAAATAGCTAAATCAATTTTTTTTGCGTTTTTTTCGCTAAATATGTTTAGAATCATGGTCTGATAAAAAAGTAAGTAAGTTCGTATGAATCAGTGGCCAACTCTGGTGACGGAGTTTTTAGGCCGCCTTAAGGCCTCCGTCATGGCTTAACGACTTAAATAGCCGGGACCGACAATTTAACGTGCCCGCCGAAGCACAGAAGCGCTCAGATGAAAATGCCACTGGCGGTCACCCATCCACTTACAGACAGTTTCGAACGTTGCTTAACTTCGACGATCGATCAAGAACGACTAAGCAAGCACGACCACGAGCGCTTATTGCAACCCCTCAGTTTATCCTCTGTTTATCTACGACATGACAACAATCTTGTTTTGTTTCAGGATTGGAGTTGACTCGTTAAGGTACAATGCAAATATCTAATTGTAAGTGTTTTATTGTTATTATAAGCCAAATATACTTAATTAGTATTCAGATACCAAATGTGATATTTACCATTCCACTATAACAAAATAATTTGTATAATTTTATTTAGTGACGATAATAAGGTCTAATTTCACGTCTATCATTTTGTAAGTGGCAAATTGTTGAACGAATTTAAACCTTATTAGTAAGCATTTTACAAAATTGCAGACGTTAAATTTGACCTATCTTGACTTAGGTTTGACCTAAGTTTAATTTAATTTGACATAGTAATTAAATAAATCTATGTCTATGTGTAATAATGAATAATCAATATTTGATTAAGTTTTCTTTGAGTAAGTTTACTTTAGTCCCTGTTATTGTTTTAAATGTTTAATAGTATACAAAATACATTTTATTTTATCAATTTCTTGTTTTTTAATAAAGAAAAGTAGTTCTTTGCGTCTAGAATTCTTCACATTTACAAGTGAAAAGTGTAATAATTTACTTCAATTATTGGCGCAGTCGGTAGGATTTTTGGAAGGGACAATATCAACATGAACGGTTTTGTATTTAAAATAATATATTGCAATTTGTTTTAAAACTAGACGAAAACCTCCACAATAATCTTGTACCCATCTTGGGTGGATTGGCGCAGCTGGTAGGATTTTTGACAAAACTACGTATATCATAGTTTTGTCAAAAATCCTACCGGCTGAACCATTGAATAATTACAAAAACATTAATGTTGGAGCTAGACTAAAACCTAGGCTTCATATAACCTTGTACCCATCTTTGTTGTATGAATTGGTGCAGCCGGAAGGATTTTTGACAAAACTAGGTATATCGCAATATGAACTATTGAATAATTAAATCGCAAAAATATTAAATGTCTTGCTAGACTATTATACTATATCGCAATTTGTCTAAGAGATTAAAGCCTAGGCTCCACAATAAGCGCTTTGTTGTATAAATTGGCGCAGCCGGTAGGATTTTGGAAAAATTACAGCGAAATAAATTTGTAGTAAGAGCTAGACTATTACTACATCAAATTTGTTAAGAGTTAGACTAAAACCTAGGTTCAACATAAAGCTTGTATCCATCTTGAGGCCGCAGTACGAAGGCTCGAGGACAAAGTTTGGCGGTTGCGTCCGTGCGCCTGGTGCGGTACTGTCTTAGAAACCGAACTAGGAACACCTTGGCTGTCTGGATTGCGAAGCGGGAACCTGCAAGTTGTTTATTTTTGAACTAGATGGCGACACATAAAATATTAGAGTTTTTCATTCATTCATTCATTAGACTGTGGTATAATTTGTTATCGTTGCGGTGTGTATAGTCCCACAAGGATATCTTTTCCGGTGAGAGAGGCGCCATCGCATTTGGCATAGAGAAAGAAAATGTCTATGGCATTTGGTGTTACCAAAAAAAATCACAGTAAAGTGGGTAAGCAAGGGATTATACAAGAGTCTGTGATTGCAGTATCAATAGTAGTTTAATAATACTTAGGTACATGTGTCAAAGTCATAGCCTCCTTTTATGAAGGTGGTTAATTAATAACGTTTCTCCCATCACTATTAAAAGCTATTGGCATTTTTCACAAGTTTTAAACACCAAATAAAATAAACACAGCAATCAAGCAATGGCGGATATGGCAACTGGAAACGAATGGTAGACAGATTGACATTTCAAAATGGCGTCGTTAGTTCCTCTTTTGGCCACCGGTCCAGATATCTTTGTAGCGCTTTAAGTTCTGGCATTATAAAAGATGTGAGAAAATATCTACCGCGTAGTAGTTAAGTTTAAGTTTTCTTTAACTTACTATGTGAATGTATGGTGGATAATAGATATTCTTAATCAAGGTTCCAAAACCTACCCTTTAAAAACATTTTCCTTTTTAAACCCAATCGTTATTAAAAAACATATTAATGGGGTTGTACCTCGACTTTCAATCCGAAGGTCGTGGGATCGAATCCCGGCCGTGTATCAATGGATTTTGCGTTTCGTAATATTTATATGCGCTTTAACACGAGCTCTGAACGGTGAAGGAAAACATCGTGAGGAAACCAGTTAGTATTCTTATAGGCGGCGATGGGCTTGCAACCTGTCACGTATGGAATACGAACGTATGGAATATTCTGCAAGATGTGGGCATGTATCAAATCTGTATTTGTAAATGCTTCTGACTACCCCCTTAGACATCTTCAAAGGATTTGGAATATAAAAGATCTGAGAGAATGTCTACCGCGCCTCGGGGAGTCGTGACCCTGTTTACAAGAAGAGACTCAATACCTAGGCCACTAAAGTAAAGTTACCTAAAACTTTTCTCTTACCTATACATTGTCTTGGTCCAGTACCGAATGGCAGGTACGTATAAGGCACGATCTTCTGTTTATTCTCTGATGAGAAACGCTCAGGATCGTATTGGTGAGGGTTAGGCCAGTACTTCTCGTCTCTGTGAAGAGAGTAGATGGGTAGCCACACGTGGATTCCTGCTGGCGCCTGGAATACCATATTGATATTGATAAAAAAAAGTAAGTTCGTATGAGTCAGTGGCCAACTCTGGTGACGGAGTTTTTAGGCCGCCTTAAGGCCTCCGTCATGGCTTAACGACTTAAATAGCCGGGACCGTGCCCTCCGAAGCACGGAAACGCTCAGATGAAAATGCCACTGGCGGTCACCCATCCACTTACAGACCGTTTCGAACGTTGCTTAACTTCGACGATCTATCAAGAACGACAAGCAAGCACGACCACAAGCGCTTCATTGATATTGATTACAAAATGACCTGTCTGCCTACCATGATTTCTGATTACCCTAGCTATAGGTACGATAAAAGCATGTAGGATGAACCCATTTTGGTGGAATTTCTAGTTACGAATTGGCGTTTTATAATACACAGTGCAATTTCATTCACGTCACGTATTAGATTAAAAATATAATCACACTCAAAGAGATCGCTTCTTAGCGATAAGGCCGCCCATTGTTTTTTTTGTATTTTTTACTAATGGTGTGCAATAAAGAATTTTCATTCATTCATTCAAAGCTGAAAGTTTGTGAGTTTGTTTAGATGTTTGTATGTTTGTGTTTCAATCATGCCTAAACCGATTTGGATGAAACTTGGAATAGGCGTAGACACTATAGGCTATTCAAAATGTTGGTACCATGCGGGCGAAACTGCACGCAGTAAGTAGCTAGTGTATTAATATAATCGAACTATGGCATAAGTACTTACAATAAGGCTATCATTGCTCCCGGGGTACGTCGGTCCAAAGTCGTATGTCGCCACAGAGCGTCGGTCGAAAGCACCGATTAGTGGCCACAGACGTAAAACCTCTGTAAGATACCATTAAAAAAAATAAACAAGTATGTTTTTGGTTCACCAAAAACCCATCTGACCTTGCTAGTAGAAGATCCTACTAAAAATGCCAAATTTTCGAGGATTGATGGAAGTTCGTTGCTCAATACGCAAAAACTACTGAACAGATTCTGATTAAATTAGACGCAGTGTTGGGGTTAACCAACAGTAAGTATAGCTGAGCTGAAGTTAGAGCTAAGGGTAGCTAGCTAGGGGGTGAGTCCGAGGACAGTAAAAATAACCGAACACGATGAGTACTTGTTTCAGACTGATTTTATTGTTTCACGTTATTGTAAATTGCCGCGCAGTGCAATGTCAGCTAATTTAGCGTTCAAAACTGTAACCTAGATTAAGTACATGCGTTGGCTTGTACATCTTGCCAACTCAAAAAAAAGAAAGAAAAAAAGGATAAAAGTAAATCTTAAGCTAATAAAGAAAAGAAATAGTTATATGAGTACTATAACAAATAACGTAGAAACAACAGTTATGCTAGATTGCTTAGTGTCCTTAAGAGTAAAAACACTGAAAGATTGTTTAAGTAGTTAAACACTGTAATAAAAGCACTGAAAGATTGTCAAAGATTGTCAAAGTTTTTTAGAAAGACTAGTTAGTGGCCCCCGTTGGGCTGACTATTTCACTGAAAGAGTCACAAGGAATCGAGATCGCCACGGAGCGCGGGGGTTTAGAGGGCGCAATGCGTCTATTAACACTTAAATTGCCCATGCTTACTGATTCACGTAATTCACCACACTCGCGAGATACGTATTGTATGAGGTCGGAGGTATGCGCGCCGACAACGTGGGTGCGGGCTCCTGCCCATGCACCTGGAGCTGCGCTCACCGGGGCCTCTCCCCCGGGAGAAGCTGCTAGCTTCAGGCTGCGAAGTATCCTCGCTCGAAGACATGCTACCACGATACCTACCACCACCAGAACGGCGAGTATGCCATAAGTTATAGAATACTGGTGGATGTCGTGAATGCTGAGGTCAGACGTTGTGGACTGCTGCTTCAACTGGGTTATCTCGTCCATTACCTGACGATAAGCTTGCTGGTGGTCTTCGGTAGTAAAAGTATAACTAGCTGTAGGTGTCTTAATGACGCTATTAAGAATAGATACCTCTGGGGCTTCGATAGAAGGAAGGATATTTACCTTTCGTAAGAAGTTGTTGTGTGAGAATATAGTAAATGAATCGCCTTTAAGTGTGCATCCTTGACCTATATCAATAAGTCCGTTGCCCGATAAAGTGTTCATAGTAACATCAGCTGTGCAAAAAGTGCGAATGTTGCATTCATTACAACATGAGTACATCCAAGAGTTCTGTCGGTGTAACTTGACCCATTTGTTTACACACGGCGATTGTTCGTAGGTACAGGTTGATGTGGTTTTGCCTGTATTTATTAAAGTAATGTTACATATGTTTTTCTTGAGATCGAAATCATAAATAGGATTATCTGAGATGCATAGTATTTTTTCTTAGATTCATCCCGGCTCCTTTAAGTATTTCAATAAGATGTCGTTGTAGTTCTTTAGTAGCTTCTATAGTATTTTCACCGCTAAGTAGGTCGTCCATATAGAAATGACTTTCTAATGCTGATGCTGCGAGAGGGAATTTTTTAGAATCATCCTTAGCTAGTTGACGAAGAGTGCGCATCGCTAAATATGGAGCTGCTTTGGTACCGTACGTAACAGTTGTGAGTAGATGTTCTTGAAGCGGCTCCTGGGGGCACTCTCTCCAGATGATACACTGCAGATGCTGATCTTCTGGTCTGATAAGAATCTGCCTAAACATTTTTTCAATATCAGCAGAAATCACGTATTTATACCTTCTCCAGTTCAACATTAGCGTTGGTAAGTCATGCTGCAAGTTTGGACCACATTCCATGACGTCATTGAGGCTAAGACCGGAACTCGTTTTTGCTGAAGCGTTGAATACTACACGCATGCTGGAAGTAGTAGACTCTGGCCTTAGAACTCCATGATGTGGCATAAGATATGTGACGTGGTCACTCTGGAGCGCTGGACGCATATGACCTAGTTCTTGGTACTCGTGGATGAATTGCTTATAGCTATTGGAGTAAGCTTCGTTCTTCGCCATCTTGCTTTCTAGCTGTATAAATTGAGCTGTAGCTTTAGCTTTCGAAGAACCTAGCTTTTGTTCATAATTTTGCTTCATAGGTAGGGCCACTTCGTACCTACCATCTTCCAGGCGCTTTGTAGTACCTGCGTAATGCTCCTCGCAGTATTGCTCTTCTTTAGTTAGGTCAGAAGATGAGTTTGGCATTTCCTCCATCTCCCAATACTTAGCTATTTCATCCAAGTTATTCACGACGATGCTACAGTTGAAGGTTTTGACGTTCCCAGTTAAGATCCAGCCTAGTTTAGTTTGCTGCGCTATGGGTGTATTGTACGAACCTTTAACTAGACCACTCATGATAATTTCTGAGTAAACTGAGGCATCTAACAGCAAGTCGATAGGCTTTGACATGTTGTACTCAGGATCTGCGAGGTTCATGTGCTGGATATGAGGCCATTCTCGCTTCGAAAACGAAGAGTGGGGTAAATCTCCAATGACGCGTGGGATGATGCATGCTTCTGTAGCAAAGCCGTAGTCGTCGTAGATTGACTGACATTCAAGAGAAATAACTTGCTTACTTTGCTTATGTACTATACCTACGCCAGATACAGAAACGTTAAATTTCCGGCGTGGCAACCCTAATAGCTGGGCGGCGTTCTCAGATATTAGGTTGATCTGAGAGCCTTGATCAAGTAAAGCTCGAAGTGTGACATAATTTCCGTCAATCGCTTTAATTTTTATTAAAACTGTAGCTAATAAAACTTCTTCATCGTCAGCAGAAATGTGGTTAGCTGTGTGAGGCTTGTTGCTGAGCGGCTTAGTAAGCGAAGTTGTTGCTAAATGTGAATTTTGCTCAGAATTGGACGGTGACCTCGAGTGTAGTGACCCGACGTATGCGTCATGCATTTGTGTGTGGTGTTGACCATTGCATTCTTTGCACCTTTTAATTGAAAAACATTTATCATTTGGATGTTTAAATAAACAATTTTTACAAAGTTGAAGTTTTGCAATCGTCCTCAATTTTGCTTCCACTGACATGGTTAGGAATCGATGACATCGGTACAGCTCGTGTTCGTTGCTACATAGAGGGCACTTACACGTGGAAATAGAAGCGGTATGATACCTGGATGAATATCTGTAGTTGAAGCTTGGTTTTGTTTGATGCTGTGTAGCTGGCTTAGCTTGATTCAGTATAGCTGGCTTAGCAGAAGTAGAATAATCTTTCTCTCGCTTTTGAGTAGGTTCGAGAGCTATGAACTTACTCTCGAGAAAGTTCATCATCTCATCTAGAGTAGGCAATTCTTTAGGAGACTTACGTGCTTCTTTATACGCGATGTAGGTTTCGCTATCGAGTTTTTTCCCTATTATATGCACAAGTAGCGGATCCCAACTCTCAGTATTCACTCCTAGGTTGTGTATGGCGTGTATACATTCCGTGGAGGTGTCGTAGAGGCGCTTGATCTCATACGACGTCTGCTTACTGATGCTGGGCTGATTAAGGAAGGTTTCGATGTGAGTGCTGAACAATACCTGAGGGTTGTTGTATCGGTGGGTCAATATCTCCCAAGCAATGTCGTAATTATCCGACGAGATATTCAGATGCTGGATAAGGCGTTCTGCTTCTCCCTTTACCTTTCCCTTGAGGTGCTGCATTTTTTGAGCTTTCGGCAGGAAGTTGTTATTGTGTATAGCTTCAGTAAATAAATCATAAAATGTAGGCCAACTAGAATACTTCCCTGTAAAGGTGGGAATATCCAGAGTAGGTGTAGATTTTTCGATATGGGAGGTTGCAGATAGCTTTTGATTGAGCGCCTTTTTAGTTTTCTTAAACAACGTCTCCTGATTGATGAAATCATCCTGGTAAACCTCATCCTCACCTTCTAGAATGTTGTCCAGTTCGAGATGAAGCTTATCGATGGCCTTCCATCTATCCTGGAGACTGCGCAGCTCGTCTTCTAGTTCCCACTTCTCGCTAATCTCACTCACATTGATGCTCGAAACTAGTCGCTTAAATGCTCTAAAGTTAGTCCTTTGTAAGGACAAAAGTTCATCAACTTTGTTGGTTGGACCAGTCTCGGTATTAGTACCTGTACCTGTACCTGACCCTGAAGGTTTCTCCAACTTAGAAGACTTATAAGCTAGTAATTTCTCACGTAATTCACGATAATACTCACTCGTACGATCGTAAATCGATTCTTGGAAATACCTTTGAGATTTATTCGGCAACTTGACAAGAGTATTGTTATTAAAATCGAACTCTCCCCAGAGTCTATCTAAAGCGTCTAACCTCTTCTGAAGATAGTCCGAGGACTTTCGATGAGCTGGATCCTTGTCGAAGTTGACGCCGATGCGCTGAATCTCAGTGACGACCTCCGCTTGGCGGTTGAAGATTTCTTCATAGTTCGTCATGGTAGCTAGTTAAGCAAGTAAAATATGAACGATCTTACTTGCTGCTGCTGGATGCTAGGTATGCTGCTGCTGTAGGCACGTCTCCCGACTCACGCCAGGAAGAGGTGAAGCTGCTGAGCGAGTCTCCTGACCCACACGACTTGAGCTGAAGCTGCTGAGTGAGTCTCCTGACTCACTAGTGTTGAACTGAAGCTGCTCAGTGAGTCTCCTGACCCACGAGAGTTGAGTTGAAGCTGCTCAGTGAGTCTCCTGACTCACGAGGGTTGAGCTGAAGCTGGTGAGTGAGTCTCCTGACCCACGGTAGAAGAGCTGATGCTGTTGAGTGAGTCTCCTGACTCACTAGGACGTCACGTAATCGCACAGATATACGCGGACGCAAAAAAAGTTAGCAAAAACCCGGTAGATAGCTCACGGGTATGTGACACGTGAACCGATTTCGTCACAGTACACTGGGTCAATGTACGCGGAACCGAAGGAATAAAACACTCCCGTAAGATCCCGCTTGTACGATAGCTCGAAGGACCAAAATGTTGGGGTTAACCAACAGTAAGTATAGCTGAGCTGAAGTTAGAGCTAAGGGTAGCTAGCTAGGGGGTGAGTCCGAGGACAGTAAAAATAACCGAACACGATGAGTACTTGTTTCAGACTGATTTTATTGTTTCACGTTATTGTAAATTGCCGCGCAGTGCAATGTCAGCTAATTTAGCGTTCAAAACTGTAACCTAGATTAAGTACATGCGTTGGCTTGTACACGCAGAGATAGATTATAGGCTGGAATAGCACATGCTTTACTTTTGTCCTGGAAAACGTGTGTACCGTGAAGCTCAGCAACTTTAAAATAGGTAGTCATCATCATCATCAGCCTATAGCAGCTGCACACACTGCTGGACATAGGCCTCCCCTAATAAGCGCCATTGCACCCTGTCCTCAGCTCGATGCATCCAGCTTCTGCCAGCAGCCTTTCGCAGATGGTCACTCCACCTGGCCGGAGGGCAGGTTTAAATAGTACATTGTTACAATTTATACCTTCCACTTAAAAATAGAGACATACCACTAACACACATATCCAAGTACTCCAACCCTTGTAACTGCTCATACATATCCAAGCTCTGGTCCACTTCATCTATCCTCCTCTGCAGCGTCTCTTGGACCTGAGGGTTCGCAGCCATCTCGTAGAGGAAGTAGTTGATCAGGTTCGTGGTGGTGTCGTAACCGGCTGAGTAGAATAGAACTGCCTGGGCTACCAGGTCTACTTCGGAGAACGTCATCTCTGGAAATGTCAAAATGTTTATGGAAGCTACTCGAAGTACTGGAGGTCTAGGAGCCTTCCGATCTTTAAATTTTTCTTCAAAAAAATGTATGTGCACTACGCCAATCACGGATATGCCAATACCTACTCACAAACGGTAAAGGAAATCATTGTTCACCACACCCCCTTTCTGATTTCGTCTATTGTTTCTAGTTATAGAAATTGTTGATCTTTGTCCCCTTTTTGAATTCTTGTACTTTTTATTAGTTCATCACTTTGTAATACTTGATCAAATTGTGTTCTCTTTTTGGAGTATTTTTGAAACAGTTAGAGATTTGACCTATTCTGGATACGAGTATTTAAAGACTAACAAAAATGAACATATGCTTGTCTTTAGGCTATCTGTGTTCTGTGCTTTCGGTGTGAAGACTATCTCTCTTTCAATCTACCGCCATTGAATCCAGCGTGAATGAACAACGCTTCTATTCTATACAACTGGGTCACGGCTACGCAAACACTTATTGTAGAAAACATTTCTATGGAACACTTTGTAGTAGAGAAAATCGTTTACGTAAAGAATTGGTACCTTTTGCTACCAAAAATTGGTGGTGCGGCGGAATAAAATATGCGCATTAACACGAGGAAAACAGTATTCTAATAGGCGGCGATGGGCTTATAACCTGTCACATACCTATAACATGTAAACTTCTGCTAAATGTGGGCATGTGCCAAATCTAGACATGCCTCTGACTATTCCCTTAGGCCGTTAAACATGGTGTAAAGTTGCGCCGGGTGTAACTTAGGAGTAACCATACAATTTTTGGAGTTTAGACCTTTTTTTTTTGTCGCTGGGTAAAATGCTTTACGCATCCCCTCCGCCGGGGGGCGAGAGGGGTATGTGGGACTCCCCGGGGACTCCCGGTATACCCACTAAACGTCCCAGCGCCTTTCCGGCGTCGCCTGGAATGGAGGGGGTCCGGGAAACTGGCAGAGCCTCTACATCCAGACCCCCTCCGGCGATCCCCGCCCTTATGGCGGGCCCCGCGTCGTAGTGAGCAGTGCAAGGCGGACGAAGGTGCCCCCGCACCTAGCGTCTCACCACCAGAGCTCTCAGCTCCCTTCGTCCACTGCGCGCTCTAATTAAAGAGTGCGCGTGGAGAAGCCTCCAAACGGCCGCAGAGGACAGGGAGAGCGGCAACGTAACACCGCCACTCCTCTTCCACTGCGGCCCCACCGCCAACGCAACAACGGTGCGCCACCGTTGTTGCCAACGGGACCAAAATGTCAACTGTTGCTTGGGGATATAAGTATAGTTGTGATGTTTTTTTTTTTTTTTATGTCCTACTTCTTAAAAGTTACTGAAAAATGAAACGCGTCAAAAACAATGACTTTAGAGCGAGTTGGTGCGAACTGCGTTAAGCTGTTTCATTGAAAATGTTTAAGAGACGTCATGAAACTGTGGCAAGTTGCCACACAAAGAGGAAGTTTAGCACAAAGTCAAAGTTGGCCAGTTAGACGCAATTCCTGTCCCGGGAATCAGAGCTTGGTGTTGAATGAGTGTTCGGAGGAGAGACGAGACTGTCATCATGTCATTCTTCAAGATATTTAGAGGCTTAGTCTGATTTGACATGCCCACATTTTGCAGAAGTTACCATTTTTTAACAGGTAGCTTCTAACAAGATGCTCAAACGAAATGTTCATTTTTAACAGCTAGCGATGTGTGGTGTGGATTTTTGATCGTTTTTCACGCAAAAACTGCTGAATTAATTAGGTTGAAGAGCCTATGCTACTTTTTATCCCGGCCCTTTGATTACGAATCTTAGTCAACGTCCGTTTAGCACAAGTTTGACAGCGCTGACTGCGAGATTTCGCCTGTCGCGAGATTCGTTATCAGGGGGCGGAACAGTGAAGTATTCCCGAATAAAAAATAACTCTGGACATTTCACACAGCATCATCGTAGCCCCAAACTAAGCAAAGCTTGTTACTATGGGAACCAGATATCTGATATATATATAGCGGGTAACATCGCTAGTCTTAATGAATATGTAGGGAGTGTTGGAGCTGCTTTCTTCTTAGGGAGACTGGCGATGATTGAAAGACCAGAGTGCGATTTGAACTGATTTTATTTCGGGTTTTCTCCTATTTTTATACAATTTTGAATGTGTCACGTGACCAGTGAAAAGTGTGTGAAAGAGATAGAATGATAGAGCGGGATGAGGCTAGCGCGGGGGAAACGCGCAGACCCCCCTTGGCGAGGCATTACCTAAAGGAGAACGTCTCTCACTTATTCTAATTAATTAGCCTACCTATGTACAATATATTACCTAATTACCTACTATTATAAATAAAACAACAATACCTAAGAACATTTATTAAAACTGAACTTATTCTATGCACTACCTAATGCTACCTAACTCCTATCTAACTACCTATCTATGTACACTACATTACTCCCCTTCAAGTGAATCGTACCGAACGATGAACGACTCTGCCGTGCCGGGTGACGTAGGGTGTCTTCTGCGGCTGCTGCTGCTGAAGACTCGGTGATGGAGTGGTGTCAGCTGTAATGGGCTCGTCCCTTGTAGTTGTAGTACTTGAAGTTTCATCGTCGGCGTCATAGATGTAGGCTGGTTTCAGGCGATCCAAAGACACAACTGTAGTGCGCGTAGGTAGTTGTATCTTGAAACATTTTTCCATTCTTTCCAAGACTTTGTAGGGTCCTTCATAAGGAGGAGTGAGTGGCTTTTTTACCAAATCCACGCGAAGAAATACATGCGTACACGTAGCTAGGTCCTTGTGTACGAATGGAGTGTGATGTTGTTTCTGCTTTTGTCCGTGTGGCGCTAGTGATGCCATTGTCTCGGATAATTTTCTCACGAACTCTTGATCATTTTCCTTCTCATTGGGTGTGGGCGCGAAAAAATCAGCTGGTAGTCTTAGCGTAGATCCGTAGGTAAGCAGGGCAGGACTGAGATCTGTGTTCTTGTGTAGAGATGCGCGTAATCCGAATAAAATAGTGTGAATTTCTTGCGACCAGTTGCTTGTAGCTCCGCGTGCCATTAAAGCTGCTTTCATTGTCCGGTGCCAACGTTCGATTTGCCCGTTGGATTGAGGGTGGTAGCTTGACGTGCGTAGGCGTTCCACTCCCAATCGTTTCATCAGAGTCCGAAATAGCGTAGACTCGAATTGGCGTCCTTGGTCCGTAGTGATTCGTAGAGGGCAACCGAATCTACAAATCCAATTTTCGTAGATAACTCTAGCGACTGTTTCTGCGGTGATGTTTGGCACAGGGATAGCTTCAGGCCACTTGGTTCGTCGATCCATCATGGTTACTACGTAGTGATTTTCTTCAGATGGTAGTAGTGGTCCCACGATGTCTACATGAACATGCTCGAATCTTCCTGAGTCTTGAAATTGTCCCAGTGGTGTAACAGTGTGGCGCGTAACTTTGCTTCTCTGGCAAGCGATGCAAGTTCTCGTCCAATCAGCGACGTCCGTGTTCATACTAGGCCAAAAGTAGCGTGACGTCATCTGTTTTCTAGTGCTTCGTATACCGGGGTGACTTAATTCGTGAAGTGCGTTGAATGCGGCTTTTCGAATTGAAGTAGGTAGGTACGGTCTAGGTTTTCCTGTGTTCATCTCGCATGTGATAGGTAGTGTGACACCGGGTAGATTGATCGTAGCGAATTTCAAGTGAGGTTTGTTCTTCAGTGCTCTAAGTTCGGAGTCAGTTTCTTGATCTTGTGCCAGTTGATTGTAGTCGATCGTAGAAGGAATTGTGATCTCTTCAATTCTTGAAAGTGTGTCGGCGACTGTGTTTTCTTCTCCTTTTATGTACTTGATTTCCGTGCAGAACTGGCTGATGAATTGCAGTTGGCGTTCTCTTCTCGGTGTGTCGCTGTTGCTTGGCGGTTTTTTCAGTGCATACGTGAGTGGTCTGTGGTCTGTGTAGACAACGACTTCAAGTCCTTCGATGTAGCGACGAAAATGTTTTACTGCAGTGTAGATCGCTAGGAGTTCGCGATCGTACACGCTGTATTTTTGTTGAGCTTCACTTAGCGTCTTCGAATAAAATGCGATTGGTTTCCATGCATTTTCTTGTTTTAGTTGCAGTACTGCGCCCATACATTTGTCCGACGCGTCCGACATAATGTACAAAGGCGCTCCGGGGATCGGGTGAGACAATGTAGCCGCTTCCTTGATGCTGTCGCGACATTGTTCAAACGCTTCGTCCGCCTCCGCTGTCCAAGTAATCGGTGTGCGATCCTTCTTCTTTGTGTTATGTAGGTACTTGTTGAGTTCTCGTTGTTTATCCGCTTGTTTAGGTAGAGCGTCGCGGTAAAAATTGAGCATCCCCAGGAATCTTCTCAATTCTTCAATTGTCTTCGGTTTCGGAAATGTTGAAATGGCTTCAGTCTTGTCTTCAGGTGGTTGTATGCCTTTTTCCGATACGACGTAGCCGAGAAAATTGAGACTTTTCTTCCCAAACTCGCATTTTTCTGTGTTTATGCTCAGGCCATATTCATCCAACCTCTTGAAAACTTCGTGTAGATGGCGCTTGTGTTCTTCATCGTTGTTTGAGAAAATCAGTAGGTCATCGACGTAGGCGAAAGAAAAGTCGTCCGTGCCTCGAAGTACTTGGTGCATAAACCGTTGAAATGTCTGTGCAGCGTTTCTGAGCCCAAAGGTCATTGACCTAAATTCCCATAATCCGAACGGAGTGGTTATCGCTGTCTTCTGTATATCTTCTTTGCTAGCCATTGGTATCCAGTAGTAAGCCTTCCTTATGTCGATTTTAGAGAATATCTTCTTTCCATGAAGCCGGAATGTGAAATCTTGTATCCTCGGGATGGGGTATCGGTCGGGAGTTGTCATAGCGTTTAAGCGGCGATAATCTCCACAAACTCGCAGTTGTCCGTCTTTCTTCTTCACTATGTGCATAGGGTTTGCCCACGGACTGCTTGATGGTTGACATATACCCATCTCTGTCATGCGCTCGAACTCTTTCTTCGCTTCTATGTATCTGTCCGGTGGTAGTGGTCTTGGCTTCACATGTATTGGCGGTCCAGTGGTTTCAAGATGATGAGTGACGCCGTGAGTTGGAGGTTTCTTCAATGACATAGGTTTCTGTATATCCGGATATTGCTTCAAGATGTCGGCGAATGGGTGATTCTTGTTGATGACATGTACAGTGGATTCTTCGCTGCTGTAGGTGGAGATGGTCTTGATGGATAGCTTGGTCAGCCCGTCGATCAGTCTTTCTCCCTTCAGGTCCACGAGGATGTTGTGATGTCGCAGGAAGTCGGCTCCAATGATAGATCGTTTGACGTCGGCGATGACGAAAGTCCACACGTAGTTACGCCGTAAACCCAAGTTCAATGGAAGGGTCTTCTCTCCGTAGGTATGTATGCAACTTCCGTTTGCCGCGTAGAGCTTGAGTTCTGCAGGTTGAGGTTTCTTATACTTCGCTGCGATGACTGAGATTTCAGCGCCTGTGTCGATGAGGAAACGTTCACCACTTTGCCGGTCAGTGACGCTTAGGCGGTTGATTCTGTATGAGTCGACACCGTTGCCCGCCGTCCTCGATGCCTCTTCTAGTTTTCCGACGGCTGTTGGGTCTTCTTCCACGCGCACGGTGCCTCGCAGTTTCTTGCATCTTGCCGGAATTGGTAGTGAAAACGGCACAACCAATCAGCGTCGGCGGTCGACTTTCGTTCGCGTCTGTGGTTTGACTTTGAACGAGAGCGACCGCGCCAAGCGGGACGGCGATAGTGTTGTCTCCCTCGTAGCTCTGCGACTTCCAGTGTGAGTTTCTCGATCTGCTTGGATAGAAGTTCCACGTGCGGGTCTCTCGTGATGGACGACGTGGATACAGCGGCGATCTGCTGGGTTGGTTCCATGTGCTCCGTCATCTTGTCCGCCATGGTAGCCAGTGTGTTGAGCGACGATTCTTCGTTGACTGACAGTACCGCTCGAACTGCCGTGGGTAGCTGGTTCAACCATAGTACTCGGAGGGCGTCGTCCTGGACCATGCTGCCGCCGAGATGTCTCATTCTTCGCAGTAGTTGACTCGGTTTCTGATCGCCTAGCTCTTGTCCGCTGAGTAGTTTCTGTAGTTGCTTCGATTCAGATTCTTGATAGACGGAGAGTAGCCGTTCCTTCACTGCGTTGTATTTTCCTGACGCCGGTGGATTGAGCAGGATGTCTCCAATTTGCTGGACATCGGTCTGTTGTAGGACGCTTAACACGTAGCTAAACTTCTTGTCGTCTCCAATCTTCGAAGGCTCGATGAGTGCTTCGAACTGCGCGAACCATAATCGTGGATGTTCCCTCCAGAAAGGTAGTATCCTCGATTGGATGGACACGGGGAAAATGTCAGCTCCAATCCCAAGCATCTTCTGTTCTTGACTTGCTTCAGCGTTCGGGGTCACCATTGTAGGGAGTGTTGGAGCTGCTTTCTTCTTAGGGAGACTGGCGATGATTGAAAGACCAGAGTGCGATTTGAACTGATTTTATTTCGGGTTTTCTCCTATTTTTATACAATTTTGAATGTGTCACGTGACCAGTGAAAAGTGTGTGAAAGAGATAGAATGATAGAGCGGGATGAGGCTAGCGCGGGGGAAACGCGCAGACCCCCCTTGGCGAGGCATTACCTAAAGGAGAACGTCTCTCACTTATTCTAATTAATTAGCCTACCTATGTACAATATATTACCTAATTACCTACTATTATAAATAAAACAACAATACCTAAGAACATTTATTAAAACTGAACTTATTCTATGCACTACCTAATGCTACCTAACTCCTATCTAACTACCTATCTATGTACACTACAAATACAAAAGTCATACTAAGCACGCAGATCGCACACTTGTCCGCACCGTACGCGCCGCAGTTTTTTATACAAAAACTGCTGGTGACGTCAGAAAATGCGGCTTGCTTCTGACGTCAGCAGCATTTTCTCTATTGTTCTATGTTGTTCAGAATGATTTGTTATGTGAAAAAAATATCATATTTCAGTAGAAAATAAAGGTTTTCAAACTTATAAATCAAATTTAAAATTAAAATTTGAAATTCACACCAAAACGCTCGTCGGTGTCATGGCGGCTGTTTTGACGTCACAGCTCACCACTGCAAAGCAAAAACTACGTGCATAGCTAAAGCTGAAAGGAAACGAAAGGCGCAGTTTTGGTCTATTATATTGAGTATTGACGTCACGCGCTCTGATTGGCGTACAGCTATCATGGCGGATTGTTGTATTTTGTAGATTTATTTTATTAAATAATTTAATAATCTCGACATTATTAGGGCAATAAATACAGTTTTCTTAATCCTGGAATCCTATTTAATTAGACCTATTAAATATTTTGGCGAAACTTGATAACTGTGACATGCCTATTGACAGTTTGGCGCGTTCGGCTCGGCTTGACTGTGCGACCACCCTCACATAAATCCAGATCGTCTTTCCTCTTTAGATTACGCGCAGTAATCCTGAACAATAGCTGTGTCAGGAGCTTGTCATAGTTAAATAAGCGAACGTCTCGTCAATCAAAGTCAAAACTTTTAGGTTAAGGCGTGCCTCCACTGAGAAGAATTGTTATCTTCTGATAAGCCTTTGGGTAACTGAGGACAAAACTTGATACAAAACAAATTTCGCAAAATACTTGCCCCGTTTACACCAATATTCAAAACATGTCGGAAGGTGGGTACCTAATCAACATGTAGGTAAAAGTAGACCTAATAGAAATCACGTACCTACGTAGGTCAGTGCTTTAGGCAATGCGAGAGGGGCACCGGTGCGTTCCGTAGGAGAACCCGGAGCCCCTTGACATGCATGGAGGCCGGCCATACGTCAGTTTTTAGTCGGTGAGAATCCGACATAACCCTTCCGCTGTCCCCGCGGCGGCAGGGTATCCATAATGGATTTTCTGACGGTATAAAAAAAAAAAAAAAAAGGTACTTAAAAGGTAGTGCCTAGTGCAGGGTTATAAGCCTGAAGTTTCCCACTGCAGGGCAAAGGCCTCCCTTCCCTCCCTCCACGCCTTCCGGCCCTGGGCCATAACAGGCCAATCTTTTTTGTAGGATTCTCGTCATCCCGCCATCGTCGCTTGGGCCTTCCACGCGGTCGCCGCACCATCGGATTCCATAAAGTGGTTGCTTTAGCCCAGTAGTCTTCGGGTATGCGGCTAACGTATCCGGCCCAGTCCCACTTTAGGTTTCCAGCTTTCAGAGCTACATCGGCTATTTGCGTTTGGGAGCGTAGTATCGTGTTTCTAACGCGGTCAGTAAGTTTGACTCCAGGAAATAAAATACCTATCTTACGAAATCAAATTCGATAATTTGTAAGAAGGTAAGACTTTTGCTACTCTTGTTTTGTTCTCGCGCTTGGACGTTGTTCTCAGTTCTCACCTAATGCGCGTACGAAGTACGGTAACATTTTGAAAACTTTTCAAAAACGTTGACTTGTTTAAAAAAAGATATTTGAAGTTCCAAGGTATTACTTAGGCACAGATAGGTAGGTTAGGTACAACTTGTTTATTGAACTGAACGTGGGATTTCCTAGACTACCATACCTAGTCATTTTGTACCAATGTACTTAAATAACTCTGTGTGTAACACTCAGGTTAACCTAAGCGATTTTTTTTCTGTTAATCTGTTTATTTTTCTTAAGACGACGCATTGAGGATATTGGCGTCAAGGATTGTAATATTTTTCAGCAATTGAAAAACCTTCGGAATTGATATTTTAAGTTTTGAATATTTCATGTTTTTTACTTCCAACTGATAGCTGGTTTTTCAAGATTTGTTAAATATTACAGCAGAAAAAAAATCCCAAAAACTGCTCCATAAAAACATAGATTTTAATTTTACAGGTGAACGGAACCGATCTAAGCTTCTAAATTTTATTTACAGATAAGTCTATACACCCTTTTCAAAGTGCAAACTTGATTTTACATAACTACCAATAGTTTTTATTTTAAACGAGAATTACTGTTTTGGCGCTTACGACTTTTACTATTTAGCTAGCTCTCGCGTCTTTTTGTATGCCAGGCGGCCCCCTTCAGTCCGCGTCTGACCATTGTCAACGTCGGACCTGTGTCAATCGAGCTCCCGCGCTCTAGTAAACATCGATAGTCGTATCTTCTAAGTAAAATCTTAAATACTTATTATTAAAAATGAAAAAAAAAGTTGATGGTTTCTACATGAAGATGAGAGCTCTGTATATTGAAAATGTAAGGAAATGATCAAGAAAACATAAAGTAAACGTTAAATATTTTTCCGGGTTCTAGTAAAACTACAGGGATATGAGACTTGCCAACTTTAGGTGTCATTGTGACGGGCACAGTGACAGTGAGCACCTCAGACTAACTAGACCTGGACGCGGTTTTGATGAAATTTCTTTTACAAATTCTGCCGATTGTGAGGGACGAGGTAGAACACGAACGCATTTTACACACACGATGTATAAAAAATTATAATAGCTTATATTATGTGTACGATTCTCAGACCCGCTGAATATTATGTAGGTATACAGTATACACAAAAAAATTCATAAAAATCGGTCGAGTTTTGTTACAAGACCTTTCGGGGTCTCTATTATATCTTCTAAAATATTCTTCTTATAATTTTGCTTGGTATAAAAATGTATAAGTACCATAATCATCCTTTGGCCGAATAATTTGGAATCTCGAATATTGTTTATTAATATTGATACCCATAATGCCTCAAAAATATAAAGATATTTGTCATAACATTTAAAACTCATACTAGATACTTCGTATATTTTTTCCCCTTATGTACATTTAAAATCGTGATTTTAAAATACAAAACAGGGTCATGTTGATTGACATAATGTTAATAGTCCTAATATACACATAACATACTAGTTCTAAAATACTGTAGTCATAATGTTAAATTCCCATAGTCTTAAACTGACATACATATATGTTTTCCTAATATTATTAAAGAAAAAAAAAGAAAAATTAAAATCAAAATATTTTTATTGAGTCTTATTTAAGTAGGCATAAAGACATTTCACATAATAGTCTTAACTTCTAATATAATATGTCGTCATAATATTTATTATTACTATTGTTAAGTTGCAAAAACTATTTTTCACACCCAGTGCTCGAAAACCATACATTTTTTCGTCTCACAGTCATAGAAGAAAGTAAATCATTTCTCCCTCTTAAAAAACAAAATGGCCGGCGGGAGGTAAAGTTGTATGGGATATCATTTCCCCCTCTGAACCTCATGTGAACAGATAAGTAATGAGATTTGAATTTCAAACTTCAACATTTCCATTAAAATTTTTAGTATTGAGTACACACCAAATAGAACGTATACGAAAAAAAAGAAAAAATGTGCAACTAATCTTTTTCTTCCGAATTGATTTTTGATGTTTCTATGAAAATGTTTGCCGTATAGAACTGCACCAAGTAGAATTTATTCAAATTTAAGGAAAAAGTGTGGCTAATGCCTCCAAACTATAGAGCGATCTTATGTTTTTGCATATTAATGCTAAAATATTTTTTGAGAACAAACTCAATAAAATATTTTTTGAGAATACCACTCCCACCACCCACCTCGACTCCTTCTATAGTGGGTGGTGGGAGCTATCGAAGGAGAGAGATGGTTGGAAAGAATTGGGGGAGACCTTTGCCCAGCAGTGGGACAGTAGTTTTTTTTTCTTTAACCTATGCTGTCCCACTGTTGGGCAAAGGTCTCCCCCAACTCTCTCCAACCGTCCCTCTCCTTGTGGGACAGTGGGACAGTATAGGTTGAATAAAAAAAAACTAATAGATTATTATTATTCTACCTATAAAACCTGTTCATTAGACTTGCTTGCTATTTTCTGGGTGTAAGTATTCACTATTTTTCTCGCATATGTGAAAAGCAGAGTATTCACCTCGGGGTTAAAGCTGTCTTAGTCTTGGGCGCTCTTGAATCCCTCGCTGTCTCAGGATTCTAGTCATTAACTCCCTCGTTGAAAGAATCCTTCGATGCGCTTGGGATTCAATATGGCGCCCGTGACATAATACACTGCTTTATCCCCTTGGTGAATAATCTATTATTGTCCTATTTTTGATCGTCCTAATATTTATTTATCCTAATAAAAACTGAAGACGGCTGCCGAAGCGCCAAAAAGGTTCACTATAGTCACTTATATCCACCCAGATCGAATATAGTTGGTTAGGTTATGTTTGAGTAGTGACCACTGACGTGTGAGGCGAGTGAGCGTAGCGAGCGTGCCGCCGAAGCGCGAGATGAAGTTTAGTGGATTTAATATTTATCTCGGGTCTGGGTGTTGTATAATATGTATGTATTTACAAACAAAAAGTGTATAAGTTGTATATCAGTTATTTGGTTCACTTATGTACAAGCTTTGCTTAGTTTGGGGCTAGATGATGCTGTGTGAAATGTCCAGCATTATTTATTATTATTGTTATGGCTTATAACTGTAGGATTACCGTATGTTAGGAGATGTGTTTTTATGACTCGGTAATGTTATGTTTACCTAATAATAGGACTATTGTTAATAAGGTTTAGTATTGTTATGTCGAGTAATCATTAGGACAATCTAAAATAAGTACCAAATACAGTATGAGAATTTAAAATCATTAGGGAGCCATAGCAGGGCTCCCTAATGATTGACATAACGTATCTTATCCTATTTTAAATTCCCATACTGTATTTGGTACTAATATTAAATGGTCCTAATGATTACTCGACATAACAATACTACACCTAATTAACAATAGTCATAGTATTAGGTAAACATAACATAAAATAGTCATAAAATCAAATCTCCTAACATACGGTAATCCTAAAGTTATAAGCCTTAACAATATATACTCCTAAAGCTATAAGCCCTAACGATATGTACTCTTAATAATCAAACATAATAACAATTGAAATCATAATGGCATTTCATCCTAAAAAAATACTACACTAAAGATGCCTGAGACACAGAAGGCTGTGAATTCCAAAATGTTTTTATGAATAGAAAATACTGGTTTCGGTCCAAGCTATTTTTTTATAACGATTATGCATGAATTTAATAAACATATAATAAAAATATTATTATAATATTAGGACAACATTATGTATGTCAGTTTAAGACTATGGGAATTTAACATTATGACTACAGTATTTTAGGACTAGTATGTTATGTGTATGTAGGACTATAAACATTATGTCAATCGACAGGACCCCCTATAGCAGTCCACGTCAAAGTCAAGGTCAAAGGTCAAGATTAAACTTCGTTACAACCGAGTGTTCCACGACGCTCCGATTTTTTTGTGCCAGCCTTTTATTCGGAATTTTTATTATTATTAATTGTTATCATTATGACATTTATGTTTTTTTATATCCTCTAAAATTAGGCTAAAGATTGATTATGTATTACAACATTATGAATTAAAATCATTATGCTAAAAAATATGTTATATTTACTAAACACTAGCTTCTGCGCGTGGCTTCGCCCGCGTGGTACCAACATTTTGAATAGCCTTTAAGCTATTCTAAAGTCATTATCTACACCTATTCCAAGTTTCATCTAAATCGGTTCATTGGTTTAGGCGTGCGTGATTGAAATGCAAACATCCAAACATCTTAACAAACTCACAAACTTTCAGCTTTATTATTATGAGTGGGATTATGAGATCCTAATATTATTGGTTTTGATATTATGAGAAACATGTTATGGGATGTAAAATTATGAAGAAAGTTTTTCGGCGAAACAATGGGGTCCCGATGTACCTACTTGATTTGTATTTTAATTAATTTTTTACTAATCCTAGAAATGCTCTTGCGTACTGCGTACTAACAATATCTATGAACTGTTTTGCGACTGTGCACTTTGCACTGTGACCGACACCATTTGACCTAAACATGGTGTCGTGACGCAAAATCTAACATTTCTTTCGTCTAGCCACCATGCGTATCGTCCAAAAAGGAACTTTTTTCCAAAAATAAATAAATGTAAGGCGACTCCATGTAGTCTTATGTCAACACCGAAAAGCGAGCGAGTTCGACTCAGCCGGGCGGCCGGCGCGCGGCGCACAGCGCAGCTCGGGCGGATACAAACCACGTAAAATGAGCAGGGGGTATGAGCTGCTTGCGGGAAGCTCATGGGGGCGTGGCGCCTGGTTTCAAATAATTGTTTATCAATGCGTCACCTTAATCTTACTTAGCCCGCGGTATGGCCTACGCCTTACAAAGTAACAAATTAAACTTATCTTACTATCTGCGCTTGTGTCGCCGTCACCGTCCAAATCCTTCAGCTTGCCTGAAACCAACACTTCATGTTACGCGATTGTCGAAATTTAATCTTGTGTTTATTGTAATAGAAGGTTTGAATTTGCTTGACAGACTTAGATCGTTTTGTCTTTCGTTGGAAAATCTTTACTTACGGAACGACATATGCCCAGTTTCTATATTCAAAGGACAGTCGAAGGCATAAGTATGTGGAAACGAGTCGTAGCTCTTACCTACGACTGTCCGTTGAATAAAGAAACCGGGCAATAACGTGCTTCCTCTCCAAAAGCATTCGCCTGTATGATATAACATTTTTAGATTCGATTTTGAGCTATATGCTAAACAAAATTGAGTCTGTAACGTTACAGGTGAATGCTCCCGGTGAGGGACATTAAACGTCTCTTGAATGCGGCAAACTTATTTATTGTTGGTCACTCATACTTTTGTACCTACTTAGCAAAAACAAAAAAAAAACATTTGAAACTTACGAATAAAAACCGAGTCTCAGAAGGAGCACTTCAAATACTTTCATCACACTTTTTTGACATAAAGTCACCCAACCATAAAGTTGTTGGTTGTTATTGTTCGTTCTATATTTCTGTTTGTTTACCCTTATCAAAATTTACCTTGAGTAGCATCCACCAGGACCTGAATGAAGTCAGGTCGTGGAGGCACCAGCCCCTCTCTCCTGGCCTTCATGGCTGATGTGAAGAGTTCACAGAACTGCTCCGTGTCCTTGCTGGATATGACGCTAACTTTCAGGAACTGAGAGTGGAAAAGGACTATGGGTCAATTCAGGAGCTGAGCCAGAGCGCATCGAAGCGTAATTCATAAAGTTTGCTGATTTGTCCAAAAATTATGATAGAGACACAAGCTGTTCTCTTCACTCTTCACTTCTTGGTTTATCAGAAGCTGTTCAACGGAAAGTGACAGTGAGGTCACTGTCACCATCTTGAACACAGAACACCAGCTGTTCTGATGTGGAGTCGGGAGCAGTGCACCGGAACTCCTCAGTGATTAACAGAAAAAATAATTTCTCTACGAAATCTTTGGAATATGTTTCATAAAATTTCGATTGTGACGTCAGTGGATTCCGTGGCCGAGCGGTAAGGCACTCCGGCTTTAGAAGGATCGTCTGATCGTTGCGGATTCGAATCCCGTCGGAATCGAAAATTTTGATAAGACTTCATTTCTGTTTCATAAAGTTGATGATTTTCTTTCCAAATCAACGAACAACATTTTTACCTTCATCAAACTCGTAAAGTTGGAGTACCCGAAGAGTTTGAGTATCTGCGTGGTGTCCTGCACGATGGCGGTCTTGCCGAGCCTGAAGATGGAGTTGTGCGGGTCCCTCAGCGAGTCCACGGCGAAGCCAAACGCACACGAGGCTATCACGTCGTTCACGTACGGCATTGTGATCTGAAATCGATGAAAACGGTGAAAGGAAATATTAAGAGGTTAGTTAAAGGTAAAGTTCTTAAGCGCCATCATTTTGCAGAAGGTTCTAAGGATCTACCTATGGGTGATGATGATGACCACCCATTTTGGGGGTAGGTGTTATTCCCCCAATCTATAGCAAAGAGGTAGTAATACCTTTACTAAGATCGACGCCAACTGGTCCACTTATCTTTTATCGGCTTTTCAGCCGACAGTTAATGTCGGATAGTTCTATATAAGTTCATTTGCCAAGATAATGTCACTTGCGCGTTCTAGAACTCTGTACACTTTATGTATTATTTGATCCCAACGCCATCTAGTGATAATGCGGTGAAGCTCTGCAGTAGCTAGGTCGACAACTCTGTTACGATGCCCTTGTAGTTCAGGCGATCGCGGTTAGAGGTCGCCACATACCTACCATTCTAATCGATTTGCGAATTGTAAAGAAAAAATATTGGGATTAGTCAAAGGCAAGCCCAAATTTAGGTGTTAGGGTGCCCTCATTTTAGAAAAGTAGCAAGTACAGTTCCGTTTCAAAGTAGCCCTTACATCATTAACATCCATAATTGTTTCTCCCTGGACTCGTCCCCTGAGGTACTCCTCCACAGCCTTGGCACTGTCTACCATTAGCGGCATCATGCCCTTGCAGCGCGCAATGGAGAAAGCTGGTGTCACAGCCAGACGCATCGCCCGCCATTTTTGACCTGGGAATGAATGAATGAGTGTTGAATGAAGTTAGTTAGTTGAAGTAGAGTTAGTTGCCAACTCTGGTGAGTGAGCTTTTTAATAGCCGGGACCGACAATTTAACTTGCCCTCCCGAGCACAGAGCGCTCATTTCATTGTTCCACTGGCGGTCACCCATCCACTTACTGACCGGTTAGAACGTTGCTTAAATTCGACGATCTATCAGTTATTGATATTTTATTTATTTATCAGCAGTTTTATAACCGGTTGAAACTTCTTAGGTAGATCTGAAAGAACATCAAGCGTACCTTGGGGATACATACATACATACATACATAAAGTCACGCCTCTTTCCCAAAGGGGTAGGCAGAGACCACGGATCTCCAGTCGCTACGATCCTGACACACAACTTTCGCCTCATTCACTCTCATTACATTCTTCATAAATGTTCGTCGGTTTAGGGTACTTTTGACCTGGCCCTTCTCCAAAATGTCGCCAATTTGATCCAAGAAGGTTCGCCTATGAGGTATCGCCTATGAGCAGCCGGAAAGTGTCCGACAAGGCACGACTGGCAGTTCATAGAGGAGTGTTGGTACCGACATTGATGTATGGAAGTGAAAGTTGGGTGTGGCAGAAAAAACATCAGAGTAGAGTGAATGCTGTTGAAATGAGAGCGTTGCGTAGTATGTGTGGGGTAACGTTGAATGATAGAGTGAGAAATAGTGTGATAAGGGAACAGTGTGGAGTGAAAGAAGATGTAGTGTTGAGGATCGAGAAAGGTATGTTAAGATGGTTTGGGCATGTAGAGAGGATGGATGACAATCGTTTGACAAAGCAAGTGTATGAGGCGAGTGTGCATGGGACAGCTGGAAGGGGAAGACCTAGGCGAACCTTCTTGGATCAAATTGGCGACCTTGGGGATACAGTCTATAAAAGACTTTTACCTTTTAGCATAATAACATTTCTTCCGAATAAAGGATCGCAGTCTTCGTCAATGGTAACCCCCCGGTCGGAGAACAGGTTGAAATCTCGCACCATGATCTGTCTGATCAGCTCGGGGTCCCGAGGCACTATGGTTGGTATCAGGTATTGGTACAGGCCAAAATATCTGAAACAAACATTTAAACAGAGTTGCTTTTCAGGGCAGTCATTTTAGCGTCATGCGCATTGATCCTCGGATCAAGTGTCATCTGGTCCGAGCATTGATCAGTTATCCTTAGATTGATTGCTTACAAACAGGCGGTAACATTAGTTTTCCCGTAAACACCTTCCCTCATGAGTCCTATGTTTAAATAAATTGAATCCGAACCGACAGATAAGGCTAAGACTTACTTATAACACAAGCTCTGCTTACTTTGGGGCTAGATGATGCTGTGTGAAAAAGTCCAGCATTATTTATATATATTATTATTATGTCAAATTGACGATTTAATAGTGCCAGCAACTCACGTGCCGCGATACTTCACATAAAATTTATGCAGTTTTGCACTCACTTGATGCGAGTCACGCTGCGTCTTGTGAGTCAAACATTGAAGTCTATTTTCTTTTTAGTTTTTAAAAAAGTTAATTATGTAGTAAGTTTTGTGCCAAACGTAGTAAAAGTGTAAGCTATCTGATCTAGTCGAATTTCTCACCTTTCATTCTTAAATTTTTCGTATCCATCCGATATTGTTTCTACGAAATTTTCCTTTCCGATTGTGACAGCTGCCAAATTTCCCAGGAAAGGAATCGGAGTTGGTGTTTTCACCCCTCTTAGCTGAAAATATCGCAATCGATGCCGCGAATAAAAGTATAGGCACATCACTATCACCCATATTAGATACCACATCACTACGAAATAAAACACTCGGAATTCAAATAATAGAATAGAAAACTAGCGTCCTTTATGCTGGCCGGAAACTAATAAGAATAAATGTATAGGTAAAAAGTACATTCAAATTCAGAACCGGTTAAACTGGTCAAGTGGTCAAGGTCATTTAGTTTTTTTGTACCTATTTGAAAAACGAACACAAAGTAAAATTCTTATTTTGAAACATTCGAAACGTTCTTTTCAACGTGAAATGAAAAAGTTTGCACGCACGCGACTGCTGGGCTTCGATCACGTTTTGGAGACCGGAACTGTTGTTTTGGAAGAGTGGGGATTAGAAAGTGACGGAGTGGGGTGTTGGGTCAACGTGGTCAATGGTGCTGTATTACCTAAGAACATACGGCAAGGTTGACGACATTGAATGAAAGTGATATAAATTACGTCACAACCTGCACTACTTTGAGCTATGTCATAGTAAAAACGCAGGAGTTCAATTCTCGAGACTCGGTACCCACGACAGGGAATCCCACTGTGGGTTGAGGTCATATGGACTTCCTTTTGTGTTATTTCCTAGTAGATAATAATGTGTTATTTTGTAGCTATATCGTAAATCTTTCCTATCTCCAAATATTGGAGTTTACCAAGTCGCATCACGCCACACGTCATCCTGTTTACAACAATATTTCAACAATGTATTCCTGATGGAAAATGGCGGACGACGTTGGCGGGAAAAATTCCCGCGCACCCGTGACTTATACGAGCAATAATGTAGGGAAATGGCGTCCCTCGCTGCGTCCTTTATTATCACGCTTCTAGGATACAATTATTTTGTAAAAGCTTACGCTTGTGGTTTCTTTTGTTGAAAAAATTTTTACATTCAAAGAAACTGGTGCCACAGAATCTAGTCTAAGTAGGTATGTTCCGATTCTACACACTATTGGTTGCAAAAAAACAGGACCTAACATTGATACTGATACGAGCGTGTTTTCCTTAGAAGGTAGATGGTTTTAAGTACACTCAGGGCCATTTAGAGGAACGTATTAATTTATCGCGGTTATTAATTTAGAGCGATTGAAGGCACTCCTTTAGGAGGATCGTCTGATCGTGGCGGGTTCGAATCCCGTCAGAATCGAAAATTTTGATAAGACTTTTCATCATATTATACGTATAAACTCCTAAACGAGATAAATATTTGCAGGTCATACAAACACATAACCCGCGGCGAGGATCGAACCCTTCTGTGTCACAAGCGGGCTTTCACCCACTGCGCCATAGAGGTCGTCAAAACTAGAAGGCTTTTATTACAAATCTTGATACTTTAAGAAATTTCTATTTGTTCCGTTCCTTTAATTTGGTCCATGAGTGTATTAGAGGAACTTAGGAACAAAAATGACGACCTCTGTGGCGCAGTGGGGAAGTGGGTGGGCGAAGCTTAGTTTGGGGCTAGATGATGCTGTGTGAAATGTCCAGCATTATTATTATTATTTTTGTTTTATATTTTATTCAACTCGGTTCAACGGAACCGGCAAAAATAGGGCACACGGGCCTATGCCAAGTGTGCACCATTATCTATAGGTACATTTTCATTTGTGGTTTATTATTATCTTAGTTCATCATAAGTTCGAAGGCAGCAGTGTATTTATTCTTCCAATATATTTTCTTATTCAAACGTTTAAACGTCCCGACTTCTAAAAACAATGATTTCCATAAGGTAAACAAAGCTCCCCAAGAATTCATTATAACTGTCCTTAGCAGAACTACACACGCGAAACTTTTTAATTTTGTTTGCAATGGCGGCCCAAAGCGGCATTTCCATTAGCATTGAAGGAGCAAGCTTAAATCAGACGCCTTAAGTTAAAGTTACTTACGGCCGTACTCATAGGCAATAATTTATCAGAATTTTAAGTGAAAACTTGGAAGTTTTTTTTATTGAAGAGGTTGCAAATGAGCAAGACCTGATGGTAAGTGATTGCCACCACCCACAGAGAACTGCGGCGCCTTGAGGCCTCCGTCATGGCTTAACGACTTAAATAGCCGGGACCAACAATTTAACGTGCCTTCCGAAGCACGGAAGCGCTCAGTTAACAATGCCACTGGCGGTCACCCATCCACTTACAGACCGTTTCGAACGTTGCTAGATCGTCGAAGAAAGCACGACCACGAGCGCTTCTGGTATGCAATGGATCTCTTAATTTCATTTGACGACTCTAAACTTCAACCTAATTTAACTTCTCGGTTATTCAGGTGGGTTTATTGTGGAGCCTTTGACAATTTAAACCAACAGTTTTCTCCAAAGCCTTGGTTATGGTATATTAATACCGTATTTATATTTGTTATAAATTCAACTTTACGATCAACTTAGGCTTTACATTGCAGATTTATACTGGGACTGGTAAAATTTATAGGGACGTAGTTTTTAAGATTACCTCTTTGGCGCAGTGGGCGAAGGCCCGCCTGCGACGCAAAAGGTTGCGGGTTCGATCCCCGCGGCGGGACCAATGTTTGTATGATCTACAAATATTTGTCTCGGGTCTGGGTGTTTCTATGTATAATATGTATGTATACAAACAAAAAGTATATAAGTAATATATCAGTCATCTTAGTACCCATAACACAAGCTCTGCTTACTTTGGGGCTAGATGATGCTGTGAGAATAGTCCAGCATTATTTATTTATTTATTTAATATGGTTCGTGAGCCTTTAATTAAACGGCTCCGTTTAATCAAATGGCTAGGCGGTTACTTGAACGGCTGATTAAACCAGTTGGCTGCGACATAACCACCAAGCAGCAATTTAGCTAATCCCTAAACAGTAACACGATTTAGCGCTATAACCGAATCCACAAACAATAGGACTCCGTCGGAATTTCGTTTTGTGTAAGTTAAAACGCAAATTCGTTGAGCTCTAAACTTAATTATGAGGCAGCAGAGGCGGGCTGCGGTGTCTCGAACACCATTGTCCTAGAATTGTGCTCCCAACCGATAAACTCAGTTTTATATTTAATATTTTAAAACATTTGAAGAGTTACATTTCGACCTTATTCCGCCTTCCCCGGTTTTAGGGTCGATTCACATCTGACCGAAGATCCGTCGCGTATTATCGGTCGCGGAACGCCAGAACAGACAAATGTATAGAAAAACACTCGACCGTTCACACTCGACGGACTGACGTATCATCCGTCGAGTGTGAACGGTCGAGTGTTTTTCTATACATTTGTCAGTTCTGGCGTTCCGCGACCGATAATACGCGACGGATCTTCGGTCAGATGTGAATCGACCCTTAAGGTACTTCAGACGCACAGCTGACTATCATCCTCACCTGGTTGATATTCCATTTATTAGAACTAAGCGCTTCCAAAGTTCTTTTATTATGCGCACTGCTGAAAATTGGAATCGGCTTCCAGCATCTGTATTTCCTGCCCCGTGGTGCGAGGTGCGACCTGTAGATCACGAAGTCACTTTTCCTGAATAAAAATTATATGCCTAATCCATTGTGGGACAATGTGAAGGAAGTGCTGGACAGACCCTTAAATGAGTGCACTAGAAAGACCACCATTAGGGACGAATGGCGCAGAATTGTATAGCGAGCCACACAAATCCAGACCTGACGACCACGACCACTCAACAAACATCCATCCATATTATATTATATAATTCATCTTATCCATTACATATTATATTATATAATTCATCTTATCTTATTCTGTAATTATTTAAATATTTATGAACTAACAGCTCTTCTTTTTAACTGTCTTTTTTTAAAGAACGTGATGTCACCCAACTAGGAGCAGTCTGAAAACCAGCGTTGCTCTGTACCTCCCCGGTGCAGAGCAGCACAAAGCTGAGAATGTTCCCTTTTTGGACTGCACCAACACAGACGTCCTTCACCTGCCTCATTATTTTCTTTTTTTGTAGTGGTTTTTTTTTTTTTTTTTTTTTGTTTGTTTAATATATTTTATTATTATTATTTTTTTGTATTGTGTGTAGTATAGAATAGAATAAGTTTTTTTTATTGTAGTACCTACCTAGATCTAATACATTTTGTTTTTTTTTTTTTGCTGTGTCAGTGTACCTAGTTTATGTTCGTCTGTGTGTGTGTTTTCCCAAATAATTTTTTTATCTATCTATCTATCTATCTATCCATCCAATGCAGAATGCCGTCAGATTTTAAGATTCAAATATTATCAGGGATCATCTAAAAATTGTCGTTGGTATTATTTAGTTTAGCACATTTCCACAGTCATAGTCATAGTAGTCTTCTTTTTCTTCTTAGTCTGACGAGTGATAGGGGAGAATGGAAGAAGAGAACATGTTGTGCCGACCCCGCATAAGCGCGATAAGGGCAGGCAAATGATGAGTCATAGTAGTCTTCATCGCACCGCAAGAACGTATTATTATTCCGTGATAAGAACATAAAAAAGTGGTTTTTTTTTACCTCAAGAGCATGCCTGTGTTCTTTTCATTCAATTCGTCTCAAATTTCGAACCCCTAATTCCACTCTGTATTACCGAATACTTTTTGAACGTAGATTACTTTACCCCTCAGAACATTTGGGGTTAATCTCGTTCCTTTCGTATGTATTCGACAAATGATTAATATTAAAGTACTTTGGCTTCCCTGTGACATTTAAAAAAAAAAACTTAGTCCCTTATATTTTTACTAGTAGATTAGTGAGGCAATTTGAGCATACCTAATTTGAGATGAAGGCTTGCTCATAAAAACGTAGTAGGCCTTTACATTTCTAGAAGTTTTTTACAGCTTAAGGCAATCCTTGTCTGTCTATACTTAAAGGCCGTTAATAATAAAAGTGGTGTAACTTCGGAGTAACCGTACAAATTCTGGAGTTTAGACCTGGCGTAACATTACTCTACGTTTATTAATACCGGTCAAAGAGACGCTGTAGTGTCTACCCAGGTAACACGATACAGTTCAAAATTCGATATTGTGTAGGTACTACGGGGTACTACTAATTGTCTAACGTTTGAAGATATACCTACGAGCCTAGTGGCGTTTTATTGGAGCACAATAGTCGAGTATGTTACTTGAGACTGAGATGTCAAAGAGAGTTGAGACTGAGGTTGACAAAGTCAAAGTCGAAAAGCATTTTTTCAGTAGGACTGCTGGGATCACTTTGAATCGTCATATTATTACCTATAGCTAGGTGATTTTACTCCTCTTCCTTACAGAGAACAGAGTAGCCAAGTAGACATAGACATAGACAGACATTTATTAACTACTTTGGCACACAATACAATCACTAGAATAAAAACAAATCAAAATAAAAAAAAGAAGCATAATAAAAAATGAAAAATGAAGTGTGAAACGATTTATATTAGCGATTATCACAGATACAATATGGTCACGTGACCGCCAAAAACATGGGATTTTCATTCGCCCCTGATGAACATTTTAGTTTTCTGCTGTGATAGCGATATTGGTTTTGGCTTCTAAGGGCAAAATACTTTTACTTTTATGGCAAAATAAACTTTTTTAGTTATTAGTTAATCTAAGGATAAAATGAACTTTTTTTAAGTTAGGTATAATTAAGTTGCATTCCGTTCTATTATGAAATACTAAAACAAAACAGTTATTCAATTACTTAGTGTTATTGTGCATTACAATCGTGGTGAAAATAGATTTACAATCATGATCAAACAAATGGATTTTAACCAACGCATTCCCGACAGATTAACGAGCCTCAGCACACTGTGTGACAATTGCAATATATAAATCAATAACATCAACAGTCTCATATCGAGTATAGTGCCACTTTATCCGAACCGAGAGAGGCGCTGTTATCGCATTTAGTTGGCAGAAAAATAAATTTAAGAGTAAAATTCGTTAGTTCCTCTTTTGGCCACCGGTCCAGATAAGTTTGTGCACTTATATTTTATGTAATTGCACAGATAAAATAATACCTCTGGGTATCTATCTAATAGTTAGCGTCACAAACCTGGTAACCCTGCATGAGACACGACGTTCTAACTGCCCTATTGGGGTAAAAAATTGGTTACGCTTACTACAGTCTCAATAAAGTTGACGACCTCTGTAGCGCAGTGGGCGAAGGTCCACTTGCGACGAAGATGGTTGCGGGTTCGATCCCCGCCGCGGGACAAATGTTCGTATGATCTATAAGTATTTGTCTCGGGTCTGGGCGTTTTCTATGTATAATATGTATGTATTTAAGTATGTATGTATGTATTTAAGTAGTTAAGTAAAAAGTATATAGAATAGAATAGCACAATTTAAAATTATTACGTAGATTACATACCTACATTTTTTTATGAAACTAATTTATACACTAGTTAAAATGTAAGTAATAGTAAGTTTGTAATAATAACATTAAAAAATTAAAGGTCCCAGATGCCTAAACTAGACTGAAAGCCTGTAAGATAGACATCTGTGTTCCCCCAAAAGAACTGCACCAAATTACTCTTAGTTTTACATGAAGTGATCTAATTTGTGTAATTCTACAAAATAGTAATAATAATAGTAATATAAGTAGTATATCAGTCCTGTAGTACATAACACAAGCTCTGCTTACTTTGGGGCTAGATGCTGTGTGAAAAGTCCAGCATTAAAAACAAAAAGAGCTCACTGTGTCCTGGGTATCAGAAACAACCATGGTCCCACGCCCAGACCAGGAACAAATTTCTGCAGATCTAATCATGTAGCAATGTAGAGCACTGACGTCTCTGACTCTTCCACGATGAAAATATTTGTGTAAATTATTTATCATTGTGTGGGAACGAGAGTTTAACAATCTGTTTTCTATGATTCCCTTTCAAATGTGCGGTTGGCGTGGTTATGCATTGTCAGCGGCTGGTCTATCTATTCTAGTAATTGCTTTCCATTATCTCTATCACTATACATAGTGATAGAGAATGGAAAGCACGGTACACCGTAGCGTCACCAACTGATAACTCCTCTGCAGTACAAACCGCCTTACTAAGGGGGTTACCTATATGTGACGCTGACTGTACGCACCTACCAAGAGATAGAATTAATATACATACTTATGACCTCAATATATTTTGTCCTACTTACATACATACATAAGTCACGCCTCTTTCCCAAAGGGGTAGGCAGAGACCACGGATCTCCAGTCGCTACGATCCTGACACACAACTTTCGCCTCATTCACTCTCATTACATTCTTCATACATGCTCGTCGGTTTAGGGTACTTTTGACCTGGCCCTTCTCCAAAATGTCGCCAATTTGATCCAAGAAGGTTCACCTAGGCCTTCCTCTTCCAGCTGTCCCATGCACACTCGCCTCATACACTTGCTTTGTCAAACGACTGTCATCCATCCTCTCTACTTGCCCAAACCATGTACTACATGTCCTACGTAATCAAATCAAATATGAAGATATCCGCCGTAGACTCACGAAAGTCCCCTAGGATTAGCAAGTTGATGTGGCAGTGGGCGGGGCACATAGCTCGTAGAACTGACGGCCGTTGGGGCAAAAAAGAAGAACTTATAGCATAGAATAAAAATTAATTCTGTTCTAAAAGTTCCCGGGTGCAAACCACGCATTGGTAATCGCAGCAGAGGATGGCCCCCACTAGATGGAAAGACGATCTAGTATAGTTGAGTGCAGGCTGCATAAGATCGATCGCTCTTGAAATTGATGTGCCTATTTTTAGCAGTAGACATCAAACCCATATTTTGGGTTTTATAAATCTATGATTCATTCATTTTGCGGCTAAGGGAATCCGGGTAAAACCGAGGTCAGAAACATGTAGAATTCAATTTAACTAGGTACACTACAATGTATTATAAACAATTTTCAAATTTGCGTAACAATGAGCTTATCGCTAAAAGCGATTCCTACTAGGCAAACTTTGTTTTCATTTTCCGCCCTCTTTTGTTGGTTTTCATTAAATTAAATGTTGTTCGATGATTTATTAATAATAGAGCTGGGAGCCCATGCCTTCTTTTCGGTTGTTGTAGTTTATACGATCTAATTATTATTTTTAAACCGGGTATTTATCACGTACCTATTGTTATTATTTCTTTTTTCCGACGTTTCGGACGCATTGCAGCGCCCGTGGTCACGGATGAACTGAGGCACGGCGAGTTAGCTTCTATTATTGAGAGTAGATTGCGTCTACCCTCAATTCGTCTTCAGAATCCGATAAGGCCAGATTCACACCGCGACACACGACACTGATCGTATGCGTCGCGGTGTGAATCTGGCCTTATCGGATTCTGAAGACGAATTGAGGGTAGACGCAATCTCGACCACGGGCGCTGCAATGCGTCCGAAACGTCGGAAAAAAGAAATAATAACAATAGGTACGTGATAAATACCCGGTTTAAAAATAATAATTATGTCACCAAATCACGAAAGTTTAAAAAGTTTATACGATCATTTTAAACTTCAACTTACTTGACTAAGTCAAGCTATCTAGGGATCGTTAAAACGCTCTGTCATCACCAAATCGTTGGTGTAACCAGGTCACCGCCCTTACTGGTCCCCTGTTGTTACCGCTCTAAGAGAAGCCGAAAACCGGCTACGAAAGCTTTTCAAGGACCCGACCTTCAGCAATGAAGAACACGACCAGGAAAAAGATAGCTATACTGATCCAGGTCGCCGTCGGAAGCATGCCTGAAACTTACTTTAACCCAATTGCCACGCTGAATGGCAATGCTGAAATCCTGTATCCGTATGTACTAAGTTGCTTGATTATTTCCTATGCACTTTTCGTTTTTTACGCATAATGTTCGGCATTTCGTTGAGTACCCAAGGTGAAGTTAGAGACTTTGCTGATGTTTGGCAACATAAACGACTAAAAGTTGTACGTAAGGTATTTACTTCTACATAATATCAGCCATAGTATCGATTGCCCATTAGCTTAGTTGGTAAGAGCTACTCTATGGCAAGGTCGTTTCAAACCTTTAAGTTTTAAATGCATTTGAGCAATACAATTCTAATATTTCCTAATCGTATTGTCTTCAACAAACCGCTGTAGTTTAGAGGAACCCGAAAATTCCACTCAAAACCCAATCAGCGCGGTCCCGCAGTCGCTTGAAAGTACAAAAAGAGTGGATTCAATTATTGGCGCGTCCAAACCGTGAGCTAGGGGCGGACTCAGGGCTAGTGACGAATATTCTAAAAATCTATACAGCGTCTTTCATTTTAAACTAACTTAATTCGGGAATTGGGTTCAGAAAATAAATTAAAAAATATTTATGTAATGTTTTTTTTTGTTTTGTTATGAAAATCCCGAGAAAATCGATAGACTCCTTTCAATTGATTGATGCTTCTTGTATAACTTAGTCCATTCGAGCGTGTGACGTGATGTAGCTAAGCTGTGATTGGTGAAACACTCCTTTCAATTGATTGACGCTTCTTGTATAACTTAGTCCATTCGAGCGTGTGACGTGATGTAGCTGAGTTGTGATTGGTGAAACGTCTGTTCTCCTTGAAAATATTATGCAACATGTCCTTAAAAATCAATAAAAGAAACTAATTTTATAGGATAATTTTCTGCCCCAACGGCCGTCAGTTCTATGAGCTATGTGCCCCGCCATATGGCTGATATGGCTGAAATGATGATGATGACGACACTTCTCGCAATTTCATTGTTACATTTGGGTGATGGACGATATACCTAACATTTTTACGATATTTTACGCTAGGACCACTATCTACACCTATTCCAAGAATCACTCAAATCAGTCCAGGCGTTTTAGATAAAACGTATTCGCAGGACTACATAATACTCCTATTTCCATATCTATTAGAGTTACAGAAGATATTTCTTAGTATTTATTTATTATCATCCTGAGTTCATCGCAGTATTGTAATTTCATAAATAAACCCTAATATTAGAAAATACAAAGTAATTTTGGTAGCTTTGTATTAGTATCTATAATACTCGTATTAATTAACATTATGTCAGTTTACATCGAGCTAGTAACTGGCACATAACAATAGTACGCAGCTGCTAAGTAGGGTGTTCTGCGCCATGCTGATCTATGCCAGATAAAATCACCAATTACTTATGCGAAAATGTTAACGATGTTTTTCTTGCTTATTGTGTACCTAAGACACACTTTTTTAGTCCACATTTTGAGCTTTTAGCAAAAAAAAAACATCGATAACATTTGGCATAGTAATTGGTGATTTTATCTGGTGAAGTAATTGTTTAATTGAGTATATTGACTAGGCCTCGTATAGGCCGCGCGGCTTATATTATCTGGCGTTAATCGGCATGGCGTCTGTAGGTCGGTGTTAAAAGATTTATTTACAAATTCTGATAGGTATTTAATGATGATGATGCCCAGGTACGGGTATGAGATAGATTTCACACGGTGATGATAGTTTTAAGAGAGAATCGACTTCTATTCAAAATAGTTTATTTTTTATTAAAAGAAGCAGCATTTACAGGGTCCTTGATTAAATAAATAAATAAATAATGCTGGATATTTCAGACAGCATCATCTAGCCCCAAACCACAGAATACAGAGAGCCCAAACTAAGCAAAGGTTGCAGGTTCTACGGGAACCAGGTAACTGATAAACTACTTATATACTTTTTTGTTGGTAAATACATGTCATATTATACATAGAAACACCCAGACCCGAGATAAATATCTCTTAAAATTAACTATTTGAATGTGAATCGTGACTATTCGATAAAATTACTGGTTCCAAGTTACTAGCTTAGTGTAAACTCTATCCTTTGCCGAGAAACATCGAAGAATATGGTTGGCACAAGTGTTATTAGATATTTAGGAGTTTATTAAATAATAACTCGGCAAACTTTACCAGGTTTTTAAAAGGTTAACAAGCGTTTTACATGAATATTTAAGCGCTCGTGGTCGTGCTTGCTTAGTCGTTTTTGATAGATTGTCAAAGTTAAGCAACGTTTGAAACGGTCTGTAAGAGGATGAGTTCCATCTTTAATACCCAAAGTGCGGAACTCCGTTGTCTGTCGTTTTACATCGTTTACATCGTTCCTCAATAAAGTAATTATTTATTTATTTATCTGAGCGCTTCTGTGCTTCGGAGGGGTTCGCCGATAGACTTCGACTGTTAGCGAAGTTTGCCGAATGGTGTCGGTGATGGTCACGTGACTGAGTTCAATGATTTTTCCCCATCTCAAATATACCCAACGCGCCTAAAAGAAGTTTACACTTCGAAAACATTTGGTGGGCCTTAAGTGTCAAATCACACTCGATCTCAGCATGCCGGAAGCTGTGCATGCGGCTGAAAACCTGAACAGATGGCGGAACATCGTCCGAGAGAAGATACTTCCGTGATAGGTCACGACCCCCAGCATTGGGGAAACGACGCAAGGAGGAGAAGTGTCAAACCAGTGTGATTTTTTGAGTTGTGACTTGAAGCGCTCTTGTCCTAAGTCCGGCCCTAGACAGAGTTAATAAAAGCGTGTGTCGATGCCACTAACTTCCAATCGAGCTCGCCGGCTGTGCCTTTGGCTTCGGTGGAACTTTGTCATTCTCTGCACACGGCACTCGATTTATGTTCTTGAAAATCTAGACTAGAGCTTATAAGTTAACTTGTTGGTTTTAGTATTTTCATGAACATGCAATATTATTATTCTAGATGTTTTTTTTTAATTTAATACTTCGATCAACAATATTATAGATATAGCGTGACGTACAAGGTCTGCCTAGTAAGGCGGTTTATTCTGCAAGGGGGTTACCAGTTGGTGACGCTGACTGTACATGGAGTCTTTCATTTTAAACAACACAAACTGACAAGACCTCGTTTTTGGGTTGTAAATAGACGTTTGACCGTATCAATTTAATTCCTAAGCCGATTTAAGTTTTCACTTCAAATATTTAATTGATTTTTTAGGACATGTTGCATAATTTTTTCAAGGAGAACAGACGTTGCACCAATCACATCGCAGCAACATCCCGTCACACGCTCGAATGGACTAAGTTATACAAGAAGCAGCAATCAATTGAAAGGATAGTCTTTATCGATTTTCTCGTAATTTTCATAACAAAACAAAAAAAAAACAAGACAAATATTTTTAAATTTAATTGTTGAACCCAATTCTTGAATTAAGTTAGTTTAAATTGAAAGACCCTATAAATTACTTCGAAAGATAATTAGCTGGAGCCAAAATTATCTTAACTTTTAATTGGACGATATTCATTAAGTTTCTATGATTATCACGTACAAAGAGATGCGAGATAATTAGGTACCGTGTAAGGTGAAACATGTCCCGAACTACGCGTCCGGAAAGTGTGAAGCTTTGGGTACGGTGGCAGAAGTTCTGAGAATTGAAATGTATGAAAATTTTGCTGCTAATGAGAAAAGTGAAATATTTACTAGCTTCAGCCTACTGCTTTGCTCGCAGGGTAGGTTCTAAAATTTTGAAAATAGCATAATAATTGTTATGCAATTCCTGGCTGACCAGGCTGGTTGAAGAAGAAAAAACGTCCAAATTGGGACGCTATTGCTAGTTGGGAGAGTCTTCACTTGCCGTATGCTAGAAACAAATTAACCTAATTATAATTTTTTTGATGCACTCGTGGTCGTGCCTGTATCATTCAAGTTAGGCAACGTTCTAAACCAAGGTCTGTAAGTGGGTGACCACTGACCGCCAGTGGCATTTTCATCTGAGCGCTTCCGTGCTTCGGAGGGCACGTTAATTGTCGGTCCCGGCTATTAAAGTCGTTAAGCTATGACGGACGCCTTAAGGCGGCCTCAAAACTCCGTCACCATTTATCTATATTTTTTGAGTGTCATTGTGATAGTATTTTACACTCAGTTTATCGTTGGTAGGTGTATAATGTACATAGACGTATGTGAGCTAATTTAGCGAAGGATCGATGTGTGGTAATTTGGAATTCGTAGCGTACAAGCTCCAATTACCGATATCATAGCTTGATTTGCTCTTATTAGCATGTTTGTTCGATTTGGAGGCAAAAATGTTCATGTTTTTTTGTACTAATACAGAATTTTGAGATGGTTGGAGAAGTTGCCGACTTTGCTTAGTAGTGAGGTGAGAGAAATACATTAAGACCCCTCGCAGACTGCAGACTTTCTATCGGCCGATAGTTGAGACGGAACATACTTCGGCTCGTAATGAGTATGGAGAAGTAAGCCGAAGTATGTTCCGTCTCAACTATCGGCCGATAGAAAGTCTGCAGTCTGCGGGGGGTCTTAAAGTAAGTAACAGAATTTATCGCCAAAATGAGGGATGTATCGGTGATTTGAGTTTTCTTTACAGACATCCTCTGTGGCGCAGTGGGTAAAAGCCCGCTTGGGACGCAGAAGGTTGCGGGTTCGATCCCCGCCGCGGGATAAATTTTTGTATGATCTGCAAATATTTATCTCGGGTCTGGGTGTTTCTATGTATAATATGTATGTATTTACAAACAAAAAGTATATAAGTAGTGTATCAGTTATCTGGTTCCCATAGTTCAAGCTTTGCTTAGTTTGGGGCTAGATGATGCTGTGTGAAAATGTCCAGCATTATTTATTTATTTATTTATCCAGGTACAGCATCTACAATATTTTATAGACATCTTCACAGAATTACACGGCTGGGTTTGAACTCACTATCGCATCAAAAAGGGTTAATTTTGGCCAACACGTCGCAAATGGACTCAATGTAATCAGGTTAGGTACGAGATACGCGGGTAACGGCCCGGAAACAGTTCCGAGAATAAAACAAAATGTTTTCGTTTATTTGCAAGAAACTAAGTGAATCCTTCATTCTTGGAGCCTCGTTTGCACCGTAATGGTTTAGGATAGTGCATTAGTTCGAAATTCAAATTGTATCATGCAACAATTTACAGCAAAGTATGCTAGCTCTAGCGAAAACAAAAAAAAGCGTATAAGCAAATGGAAAATAATCAAAAGAATAAAAAAAATTTGTTTGTTCTTCGAATAGCTATGGCAATAGGTATTATGGCACAGCTGACTATCATCCTCACTTGGTTGATATGCCATCTATATGAACTAAGCGCTTTCAAAGTTCTTTTATTATGCGCATTGCAAAAAATTTGAATCGGCTGCCAGCGTCTGTATTCATGCTGAGCTACGACCCTGTTGTTTTTAAGCAGAGAGTTAATAGGCACCTTCTTGGTAGGCTCGCTCCATCGTATACCTCATTCTTGCCTGTATAAGTTTCGAGGTCAAGAGTCGACCCATTCATCATTAAAAAAAAACGTTCTAGCCATAATAAGCTTGACCATAATAAGGTTAATTATGTGTTCTTTAAAAACCATAAGTATTATTTTATACTAAGCTTGTTGTTACAAGCTACTAAACAGCTAATTAGCGTACAGTGCAAACGAAGCACAGAGCTCAGTGAAAGTAAATACTGCGTGAAATTGGAAGAGCCGGAGTCTCTCCGACTTACATCCGATCCGACTCCGTGACGTGGATCGATGTCACTCAATCGAAAGCCGTGCTTATTTACCCTAAACAAGATCAGGGAATGTGAACTCTATTTACTAGGAATTTGGGTAGGTTATGCAATATCTGTTATTCGGGAATTATAATTGTTTTAATGACAAGGTTGTGGTTGTGATGAGTTGGGATTACGTCATTTGGAATTCGTGCGATTCTTGTGGATTAAGCGTTAGGTATGTACCTGTATCATCGCTGGCGAAGAAACAACTACCTACCTAAACGATCTATAGATAGCTCAACTGATCCAGGTCACTGCCAGTCAGAAGCGTGCCCAAAATACTGGCGGATTGCCACGCTGAATGGCAATGCTGATTCTTTGTGCCGAAAAATCGCCAGCTCTCGAATCACGCGACGCTTCGACCAGACGCCCTGAAAGATTTTTGAAGACGCGTTGGGCCCCGGAACCCCACGACCCCGGGTCTCGTACCCCAAATGGTTCAAATGAGATCCTTAGCCGAAAGCCAAAATAGTAAAAAAATCTATTCTATTGTAAAAAAACAATGTCCTGGCACTACAGCCTAGGCATAGGTTGCCTCCTGACGCTGTATAAATCAACTATAGTCTTTTTCACGGCGGAACGTATGCAAGACACTTCGAGATAATGTCAAAATCAGTCTAATAGTAATGTCCTAAAGTTTAATCGAGATTATCAAAATCGATTTTTGTTTCACTACTATCAATTCATCTCAATCGATTACAAGGTTCATTCATAGACAAAATTACTAAACCAACGCTTATTTTTTTACTTATCGATTCATCGATTGTTTCGATTTTAATTTTTGCACTCTCTAATAGATTACGTTCCATTTTACTCAGTACTGTTATTTGGCGGAGTTTTTTAGAAAATGTTTATTGTTTATTTATTTATATTTTATGGCTCGTTTATGATAATTTATGAAATAATTAAACAGGAAATAGACAAAAACATTTTTTTTTGTATTTATTTATTTACTTATAAAAGGTAGGTACAATTCTCGGTATAATAGTGTTTAAAAACTTAGAATAAGTTTGCCTAAACACTAGGTTCTCGTAGTAATAGTAACACAAATTATAACTAGTACGTAAACACTTTTTATGTATGTTTTATCGTTTAATTTTTTTTCTTGACCTTTTTGTTTCAAAATTGTTGTGAGCCACACAACGTGAAACGAAACAAGTTTAATGTGTCTTGCATACGTTCCGGCGTGAAAAAGACTATAGTACCTATAGATGAAGGCCGATGTTGTAGGTACCTAATATAATATAAAATATGAATAATGCCAACATTTTAACGAGATCATTAATCTATCCCAAGTGCGTTTATAAAAGAGGAAATTGCAGCCAAATTAGTGAGAAGGAAGCAATTCGGAAATGTCGGGCGCTACGTAATTGCATAGTATCGAGCTCTGTGGATAATTAATGGGCGCAGATAGCTGTACATGCTAAATTTGAATTATGGCGGCGAGGAATAACAAAATAACAAGGGCACTTTATACGTAAGTCTCTGCAATATTTTGGTCAGCTCCCCGCTATGTCATCATCATCATTTGCCTGCCCTTATCCCGCTTATGCCAAGTCGGCACAACATGTTCTCCTCCACCACTCTCTCCTATCACTCGTCACTTTCGTATTCACTCCCTTCTTACCCATATCTTCTTTCACACAATCCATCCATCTTTTCTTTGGTCTACCTCTACTCACATATCCATCCACATTCATTTCCATCACCCTTTTAGTTACATGAGTTTCATCCCTTCGCATTACATGCCCACGCTAACCTATTGCTCCTCAATTTTTCAGTGCTCCCCGCTATGTAAATAATTGAAAAAAAAAAAACATTAAACAGACATAATCATAATCATGACTGTATCCTCAAGACAACAAATATGATCACGGCTGTATCCCAAGACGCAGTGGACATTACATCATATTTTGTGTTTCCTGTTGATAACTTAAATGTCTAGGGTAGTCAAAAAGAAGGATTTTTGTTACTTATTCATGCAGTGGCGTAGTTAGGTAGCCAAGGGTCCGGGGCTCTAACTGAACGGTTTATTAAGTCAAAATATAAATATGCAGAGTATGGCAAAATTGTACAACGCTGAGGGCAGATACATTTCTTTTGTAGTTAGATGTTGTTTTTAAAAAATTATAGTTTTAAGTATGTTGAAGTACAATTTTGGATTTTTGTCAAAAATTTACATTTGTCAAAAAAAAACAAGTTGATGATTTTATTTTCTGAATAAACATACCTAGGTACCTATAGTTTCCTAAAAACAAAACCTTCCGGGCCCTCGGGCTCTGCCTCAGAGTCCGAGGGCCCCGTGAGCTTGGGGGCCCCGGTGGACTGTACCGCCTAGCCCTCCGGTAGTTACGCCACTGCATTCATGCAAAAGCTGCTGGCTCTGCAAAATGTGTTTGGATGCACAATAGACCTGAGAGAATGTCTATCGCATCTTGGCGATGCAGTCGATTATCGTTCGTTTTACAGCATTAAGCTAATTTGTATACCGGCAAAAGTAAAGTATTCTCAAGGGATCGTAAGTAATTTTTATCCAAGAAAACTGAAGTACCGAGGGACCAAGGAGCGCAGCTTATAAATACTTCATATGCTGCAGTTTTCGAAGCTCTATGATGCATAACTTCGTGCCACAATGTGCTACATTATCAATGGTTGTTTTTCCTCCACTAACAAATGTGACAGACTGGAATTAACTGCTGCCAAGATAGATAGCTGTTAATGATAGGATACTGAAGTTTGTCTGTCTTTGTATACGAAGGAATCATTGTATTTTGTAATTTTATGTATTGTAGTAGCTTAGTTTCTGTAAATAATTTATCTATGTTATTAATCAATGAAACAATACATGTTATTTGTTATGGAAAATTTATCTTGTGCTAAAGTAAGTTCGTATGAGCCAGTGGCCAACTCTGGTGGCGGAGTTTTTATTTGGTGCTAAGCTACCGATTCAATTCTTTGTTTTATTTCAGACTAGCTGTCCACCGCGGTGTTACCTGCGATCCCTCGGGAAAACTTTACTTCCCGGGGATAAAATATAGCCTACGTTCATTGGGGATAATGTGGGATTCTATTGGTGAAAGAATTTTTCAAATCGGTCTAGTAGTTTCGGAGCCTATTCATTTCAAACATATAAACAAACAAATCTTTCCTCTTTATAATATTAGTATAGATTATTTTTCATTGGTGTCAATTGCCCAGTAGCTCAATGTCCATAAGTAATGATTTATCGCGACATATGTGCGACCAGCTTAACTCGGAGCATTTAATTTTGTATGTGTCAGTATAAAGATAACTTCTCTCTTTAAACAAGAAAAATGAATTGTTATAATAAATAATGCTGGACATTTCTCACAGCGTCATCTAGCCCTAAACTAAGCAAATCTTGAGGGAACCAGGTAACTGATAGGTCTTTATTGCTTTTTGTTTGTAAATACATAAAAACACCCAGATCCGAGATAAATATTTGCAGATCATACAAACATTTATCGAACCCGCAACCTTCTGCGTCACAAGGCTTTCACCCACTGCACCACAGAAGTCGCCAAAATACTTTGTGATTTATCTCTAAAAGGTAAAATAGTTAAATATATTGTGGTCTGTCTCGATCAATGCAAGCCCTACGGATAAGAAGGGATTTCTCTTGAAATTCACGTTGGAATGCGAACCCATTCTTAGAAAAGGTCAACCGTATTCGCAATCTTTCGCAATAAGAATGAAAGAATTCTACATTTGCTGAAAACACGAGTGTGAAATACCGAGGGTCATCTCGTAGACCACAGTATTATGCGCCTCGCCTCTTCGTGCTATGAAAAAGATTTTGTCCGATTAGACTTAGAGAAAATGCTGCTGACGTTAGAAGCGAGGCGCAGATTCTGACGTCATAAGCATTTTTTGTGAGTATAGAAAATGACTGCGGCGCGTACGGCGCGGATGAGTGTGCGGTCAGGTTTACATTGACCTCAAACATACAAACCAAAATCACCCAATTTGCCACTGAGATTATTCACTCGACCAATGAAAGTAGGTATAAATATATTATTGTTTTTATTTGTAGCACTTTTTTTCAAATGTATTTCCTATGAAAAATACTGTCCACTGCTGGACATAGGCCTCCCCTCATGAGCGCCATTGCACCCTGTCCTCAGCTCGACGCATCCAGCTTCTGTCAGCAGCCTTTCGCAGATCGTCACTCCACCTGGCCGGAGGGCGTCCTGCACTACGTTTGCCCAGTTGCGGTCTCCACTCAAGAACGCCCCATTTTTTTACCCCATTTTTTTTTTCGGAGGGCCTAATACTAATGGCCTATGAGGCCGTTTTAGTGTTACCGGACTACAGTTTACCCCAGCGGTTATCGGTTATCCTTTATACCAGCTGCGACAAAAACAAAAAGTCGACTGATGAGTCCCGGTTCAGCCTTTCAAAGTTCAATTTTCGCTGACTACAGACACAAACAAATTTTGAAGTCGATCGAGTACTTACAAACTACAAAGTATCAAAGTAACTTCGCAGATTTTGTTTGAGTGCTTAGGTTCAAGTTTTGTATCTTCAAGTTATTTTGCTTATGTAACGCAATTTATTAACTTTGTTGAAAGAAAACATCGAGGAATCAGTTCGTATTCGGCGATGGGCTTGCAACCTGTCGTAAATGGAATGCTTATTTCTGTACCTCAGAGGTATACAACATTATGAACCAAAACTTAATTTATGCAGGAGACCAAAAAATGCGCGGATTGAAACTTTGACTATAATTTTGAGATGGCTGTAGTTGTGCTATTAGAATAAACTTAACTGTATTTTTCATTATTTGCAAAGCTGAATATTATGAATTACTTACTATAACAAGAAATTTATCAGATGTCAGATTTCGTGGACTTGAGGTCATTTACCGTTGTAATTTTTTTATACTTATCATATCAAAAAGTATTGAGATATCATAATGTTAATTACCTCTTGCCCATATTCATGATTATGGTAATTAATTAGGTGCATATAACATCAAGTGCCTATCATTGTTACGTTGTACCTACTATCGTCGTTGCAAATTTAATATCTCTCATGTGCAAAAAGTAACTTTCCGAGAAAATCAATAAAAACTACCTCCTGAAAAATTTTCAAAGACAACTTATGCTTTTCTGTCGCAATTATGTTGTTAAAAAATAATTAAAAATAATTAAATTAATTAGTAAATAAATTATTTTAATTACAATAACAGTTTTCAAGGTAGAAGGCATTTTTTGCTTTTTTCTACACAAGATATTTTACTTGCAAATATTTTTTCCACATAAGAGTTATTGATGGGATTTGGAGGAGAAGCAGCTACTATACGAAGTTAAATGGTTCACACAAATTAATAAATTTATCATTAGGTCTGTCGTATTTTATCAGAATGTTGAGCAAAAAGAAGATGCGACGTAGATTAGGACGTTGAGATGGGTTTGTGGTAAGTATAATGAGAATGAATAAAATAAAATATGAGTATCACATCAGGGGGTGTTTAAACGCTACGGATAAACTGAGGAACACAAGGGTATTGGCAGGTCATGAGGAGGTATGAGAGTCACGCATGCCACACGACGAGAAGCGAGTGTGAATGTGGATGGATAGGGTAGGCCTAAAGAAAGAAGAATGGGATTTTATTAAAATTGGTAAGCTCTGATATAACGGGTGGTAGAGGAAAATAAACGAGAGAGGGAGAAAGTTATTGATTGGTATGTCACTTCAAGAATACAGTAGGTATAGTTCAAAGAAACACAAAGGCTACCTACAGGTAATCATCTAAAAATGACAACCTTGCACTGCTAGATGCATGGATTAAATGAAATAGCATCACAAAAGGGATGGCAGTCCTTGTCAATGACAACATCCAACAGAGGTAGGTATTTAAAGTTACTGTCTCTATTCGTGGGGGTACAAAAACAAGAGCCGGGGCACCAATCCTCCACCAAGAGCAGCTGTGGTTCGCTGTGGTAGATCGAACCTATCTTTGTATCACTACTTGCACCTACGGCAAACGTTCCATTCCAGCCCTCCAATTACTACCACGACCGAATCTCCTCCGTTCTTGCTAAGTCCCAAAGACTCAAAGTTGGATGATAGTACCGCATTGCTATCAAACGAAGGCGCGTAAGATCCTTGAGGCCTACATCTTGGCTCCTTATCATATTCTCGATCAGTCTGAAAGTAACGTACCTACTATGTAGAGAGACTTTACATTACACCATCAGGATTTCCTGGGCAAGCCTGCATTCAAGATACCTACACTGTCACTGGATGCGTGGGTCTCTTCTTATTTTAACTGTCTTTGTGAGGAATGTTGTGTACCTATTGTCTGCAGTACAGGGTGATGTGCACCACTTAGATGTAACTCCCATTTACGCAAGTAGGTACCTAGAGACTATTTATTCCAAATGCAGCAGGCTTGCCTAAGAAATATTAATAATGTGACCCCATCTACTATGAATGCTATGAATGCTACCACCGCAAAGAACTCTTTGCTGTGGTAGGATTGGCCATGCTTGGTAAAAGATTGCTGCACCCACTTTTGCACCCTCGAAAATCATAGACAGTAACTTCAAAGATCCCCAAGAAGTTGAAAGTCTGACAAGGACAATCATCCGTTCTATGATGAGATTTCATGTAATCCTGGCACCCTTCGTCATCTCAAAACGCATTCCCATCGTACACACATTCGTACTTACACATCTCATTCATTTATTTGCAGAACCACTTCTACATGTACGTTCCTAGGTACCTAAATCCATCCACATTCATACTCATCACTCATCCGCCAGCAACGACTCTCATCTCTCACCATAACTTGCAACCTCAACCCATCCGCAACATTCAGACCATGCCTATTTATAACCTATCATAACCATGTCCTACTCCTTGTGTCCATCATCAGTGATGATGGATGATGATGAATCCAGGGTCCATCATCATCAATAGTAGGACGTGGTTATGCTCCTGAAGGAGTACCTCAATAACCATCGAACATTGGCTCCCTTAAGTGGACCTTTCATCAACCTTTTAACTGGCATGGGACCTATTTCCCTTTTAATAAAGAAAACATTTATAGTACATTATGGTACTAGTGTGTAACATTGGTGATTACCGCCGAGGCGCCATTGAGACCCGAGCCGTAGGCGAGGGTCTTAAGAGAGCCGAGGACGGTAATCATCAATACACACGTGTATCATACGACGTTTTTCAACACATTTGTGAATAAAATAACAATAAAAACTCATTTTCAACAGTGAAAACGAGTTGTGAAAAATGATTTGCTATTAATAGAAGAAGAAGAAGAAGGGAAAAATTAATCAGTTTTCCTATGCGCGCGCATTGCGATCGGCCACAGACTAAATAAAGGCATGAGGGTTTTTTTTCCGCGCCTATTCTGCCACGTATGTACAAAATGGGGAATTTAACATTTTCTTTTATTACAGAGAAAACAAAAGTCATATTTGAGTGAAAGTTTTATTTATTAAACACGTACGAGTTAAAATTATCTATTTAAATAAGAAGTTGCATGAAATGAGCAAGCAATAGGAACATTAATTTATTTGTTCTATTGAACACGATCTTTTTTTTAATAAAAACTTTTTTAAGAACAAAGCAACTCAACCAATAAAATTTTAAAAAAAAATCTATAACTCACTAGTGAGATCTTAGATGATCAAACGCGGCCGCTCCGCTAGAAAAGATAGAATGTTTTCAAGTAGTAAGGTTTTTTTATCGTACTTTCCTTCTTGCTCATAAGTTCATAGCAATAAGTTAAAGAGAGTCAAGTATATTACTATCAAGGCAGTTTTGTCCTTTCCGTACACACTAATTTGTTCCATAGAGAATTATAGATTTTAATAGAGATGTGAACATAAGTGTCATCGAAAATATTGTTTGTCGATAAAATTTTCTAAAATTACTGGTTCGGAAGAACTAGTGACACGACAAGAAGAAGTAAGTTAAAAGTTGATTATAGCTATTACCCAGATACCTATTATTTAAAATACAGGGTGGTCCACTCAGTGACGTCAATAGGAAAAATAATAAGTTTCTCACATCCATCCAATCCAGCGCTATCCAGAAATACCCCATGTACCTATGTTCTACGATTTTTTTTAGTTTTCGAGTTATACGCATTTAAAGCTTTATAATGAGAATGTCCGATTGGAACGAATTAGTTATCAAAAAAAAGGGAGAATTTTCAAATTTATTTTCTTGTTAAAAAATTAACTTGAATTGTATTTTCATACATACAAAACTCAGCTGTCTAGCATTAGTGCAAGTAGAAAAGTTTAGATCCAAAGTTACGATATTGTGTTTAAGATAGTCAACGTTTAATTTTAAACATAAAATTAGGAATCCAAAAATTTGAGTATTTTCTAAAACTTCCAGGGACTGTAAGCTTCCGTAATACCATGAAAAAAGTGCTACTTAGGGGGCTATTTTTTGTTGAAATCAATGAGGACAAAGTCAAAAAGTATTTATTTTGTAACAATATTTTTAAAGTAGGTACCAATCAAACAGCAGGTAGTGTGAGCGTGGATTAGCGAACTTTGATGTTTATACTTATTTCTTTGCGATCTATATGAGTGTTAAACATAATTTAGACGAATGTGAGTGCCTACTCAAACCTAATAAGGTTTTCAGGCACAATATCAATAGAAATTATGTAGTCTGTATACTGAATAAATAAAAAAAAAAAAAAAAAAAAAAAAAAAAAAAATCCTAATCTACTGATTGGGTTTCCATAATATTCACCGATGGGTATGGAGTAGGTATGTTGTGTTCAGGAATATCATTAACACCCGATTAGTAGGTACTACGGGACCTGTGGTGGACCACGGGCAGGGACTGGCTATTACTTACCTGTATGTATGTGCCTATATTTCAGTCGTTTAATTGAATTTTCTTTAAAGTATAACTCTGTTTACCTACCTACTATTAGGTTTAAGCCACATTGAATTGGCAAGCGACGCGTCAATTATTTTATTGCAAGCCATTATAAACCTTATGAACAATGGTACAAGATATAGAAACGCTTGTAGAATGAACCACTCGGGCCAGCGCGGCCCGCTAGATGGCTTCGCCAGATCTCGTTGATTCTACAAGCGATTCTATATCTTGTTCCATTGGTCATAAGGTTTATAATGGCTTGCTATAAAACTAATTGACGCGTCGCTTCCCAATTCAATGTGCATTGAGCCTTACATAATGCTATTAACTTAGGTTTAGAATCATTTAAAGCTAGATGAATTTAAGCGCCTTATTCCTGGATCAATCCAAGAAGGACCATCAAGAAACTTGCAGTTTGATTCCTTCCTTTCCAACCATTAGTTTAAATTATAATTTTTGCATTTCCTTCTTACAAAGCGCTTCTTGCGGTTTGGAGCTCCATTCGTCTATATTATTATTACGGTTTCCTGAAACAGTTTTAGATTTACGTTAGCGTTAACCAAACATGAATGATTCTAATAATAAAGTTCTACCTACTAGGTAGGTAGGTATAACTTTTTCATCAATCACTAAACAAACAAACGTTTATTCATTCATTCATTCATTCAAACATACATACAAATCTAATCCGAAAGGGGGCGCTGGGAACCGGGACACAGAAAATCTAGTCCGGCTCTTAGCGCACATCATTATTGTTTACGCAAGCATAAATAGGTACAATCACATACCTAAGTTATACTATTATTATTATAACTAAATTTAATTGTTTGTTACATTACTTTAAGCTTGTATAATACTTGTCTCTAAATAAACATTATCTTATCTTAAAACGTACTAGAATGTTTGCAGCCTTCTAGTCATTTAATTAAGTATTTATTATTTGTACTAAATTCCATAAATCCGGAAAAAAAATTTAAAATAAGTTCAGCCTCACCAACCACCAACATAATAATAATAATAAATAAATAATGCTGGACTTTTCACACAGCATCATCTAGCCCCAAAGTAAGCAGAGCTTGTGTTATGGGTACTAAGATGACTGATATACTACTTATATACTTTTTGTTTGTAAATACATACATATTATACATAGAAACACCCAGACACGAGACAAATATTTGTAGATCACACAAACATTGGTCTCGCCGCGGGGATCGAACCCGCAACCTTTTCCGTCGCAGGCGAGCCTTCACCCACTGCGCTACAGAGGTCGCCAAAAACTACATAAAACTATCGATGTCGATAGAATCGAGTACAACACTATGATAACAAATATGATTTGTATATTTTGCCTATAGCATTCGATTAATCCTTATTAAACAAGATTCCATGATAGTATTTTGTATGAAATTATCCCCCGAATGCATTAAAATTAAGACTTTGATACTACAATACCAAAAAACACTTACCGTTGGTAGCGTAAGATTTCATCATTATTTTGGCGTCTTGATGAATGAAACCTACAGCATGGCACTGCACAAGACATAGTTTAGATCATTAATTTTACTTGTTTCCAATTTTTTCTCAAAAACTTTTAGTAATTATAACAAAATTTAATTTTATTAGCCTTCATCAAAATGACGTTTCCATGTAAACAATCCATGGATACGGAATAATGTCACTCAACAAGAAGGTAAACTTTCAGTTTCTCTGACCTCTTTAATTTGGTTTCATAGGACAGAGGTTTAGGTAACCTACGTAACCAGAAACCCTGTACGGAAAGGCCAAAACTGCCTTGGTAGTAATATACTTGACTCTCTTTAACTTAATGTAATGTAATAAGAGTAATAAGCAAAGAACGATAAAAATCACTTGCTACGTCATCAAATTTTTAACTTCCACCCTTGAGTGAGATAAAATAATGAAAAAGTCACAGTTTGATTATGGGTGTCATTATGTGCCTAATTGCAGTGACCATAGAGCCACTTTATGAGCAAGTGTGTTGAAAAATACATTACATTACAAAATTGAAAATGTGTTCTTTTTATTTTTATTACGACGCACACATCGACTGGCGAGTTGAGACTTGAGACAGGTCGCGCGCGGCCGCGAGCCGCGCGTCGTTCAGAGGTAAAGAACAGTAAGTTTACGAAGAACAACATTAAGTCCCGGAACGCTTAGAGGTATACAGACTTATGATCATTTGAGGTCCTATACCCAAATTGTAGTAGTGGATTTAATGTTAAATACGATTGAGTCTTTAAATAAGTACGCATCGTAGAACTTAATGCTTTATACCATTACGTAGAACTGGTTCATACGATTTCAATGATATAAAAAACACGCTTTCGAAAAATGTGGAGTTACTATTCTATACCTCTGAGGTACAGATTTATTTATTTATTTATAAAAGGTAGGTACAAGTCTCGGTAGGTATATTAGTGTTTAAAACTTAGAATAAGTTTGCCTAAACACTAGGCTCTCGTAGTAATTATAGCACAAATTATAACTAGTACGCTTCTGCCTGCAGAGTGTGCAAAATAATTATATGTTTAAATAAATATTCCCCACTTGGACATCTTCAAAGGACCTTTCCTTCTACTCCATTTACGACAGGTAACTATGGAACTCTACACTGTGTGTGACCCGATAACTCACTTTGTAGGTATATTTTAAATTGCAACTTATTCAAAGAAGCCGTTTCATTCATCATTTCTGGAAATGAGACCAACAGGTAGGTATGTACCTAAGTATGCAGATTTTTCGTTCGAATGATCAATAAATGAATAAATGATGGTCGTATAAAATGCATGATGATATTTTGGGATGCAGAATCAATAAAATAACAGACTCCATAATATTTCACGAGCGGTTTATTTAAATTTTTCGAGCTACAAGAAAAAAGGCAGGAGAAAAAAAACAATGTTGCTAGCACTAAAGTTATAGCACAGACAACAAAATAAAAATAGGGATGCGTTCTCATTTACAATGCGACGATGTCATTGATATATTGGATTTCCAATCAGCATTTTCCAAAAAAGACAATGCAAAAACAAACATCAAGCCCAATTTTATAATATTAGCAGGAAATTGGTTGCCAATTTCATGAGTTCCCCTGCTCTCGGAAACAGTCGAGCGTTTCCCGAGTTATGACGACAATTGGGTTACTATCTGTCACGTCTAGGCATATTGACTGTGCCTGAGGGGCTCGCATACCGGCGATTAAAGTTGCCTATGGTTTGGAGAACTAATTGGTGCTGAATAAAGTTCTGTCTTGTGCTAGAGATGAATAGAAGAATAGAAGAGAACTAATCATGCGGTCACCTCATAATCTGTAACGTAACAACATTTATCGCGTTATCGAGAAGAATGCAATGATGCTTAATGAAGTAAGAGATTACTACGAGTCTTAGGCATAGAGACAATTTTGTGGAGAGAGTGCTTCGATCAGATAAAGTAAAAGGTTAACACCCTAAAATATTAGACTAGTCTTTTAATAAGTAACCTCTCTTAAGTTTCGTGAAAATGTGTAGGCATATAGGTAACTGTGTGGAGATGATAGACTAGACTAATTTATTTTCTTTTCGCAATCAACTACGAGAATTTTTTGATGATTTTTTGACATTTTGACATTGACATTTTTTGATGTCATCACGGAACTTACCTATTCGTTTATTTTTAACTTGAAAAATAATTATTGCGCCACAAAAGACACCTCTAGTAATTGCCCGTATAACCCATAAAAAACAAAGCCAATTTATAGAAAAGATACCGTGAAAACAAAAATATTTTATCGTGTTTACGTCAATGTGTCACATCAGCGAACAGAGCCGAAGGTTTCCGGAAATCTCATAAGTTGAATCGAGTCAACAATACGAGTCGATCGCGGCTTACCCACGAATTGACCGTCTTTGTATATTTGTCATTGTGTCTGAAAACGAAATAGGATCACAACACTATGATAGACATTTTAGATTTTTTGTAGGAATCTAAGATCAGAAGGAGGAAGTAAGACGTAGTAACTCCGATCTTCCTTTCGAACCAGTATAGTGAAAGGACTTTTTTCATGCTCCTAACACAATATATTAGGGTCTTAGGTTCTAGGTTTCCCTCCATCATTAATGTGTCACATCAGCGAACAGAGCCGAAGGTTTCCGGAAATCTCATAAGTTGAATCGAGTCAACAATACGAGTCGATCGCGGCTTACCCACGAATTGACCGTCTTTGTATATTTGTCATTGTGTCTGAAAACGAAATAGGATCACAACCCTATGATAGACATTTTTGATTTTTTGTAGGAATCTAAGATCAGAAGGAGGAAGTAAGACGTAGTAACTCCGATCTTCCTTTCGAACCAGTATAGTGAAAGGACTTTTTTCATGCTCCTAACACAATATTTTAGGGTCTTAGGTTCTAGGTTTCCCTCCATCATTTGAGAGTAGGTACCAACTGGCACGGCCTTGTTCTCTTCTTAAGACAACTACGGACTACGATTTTGATCTTATCATCTGCCCATGTTACTGGCGAGCATCCAATCGTGTCTTGTCCAAATTTTCATTCGTCTTCTACAAAGAATCTGGTGTTTTCAGAAGTTTAGCGCGTCAGATCTTTTTTTATAAAAAAGAGGATTTCAAAATCAAAATCAAAATCAAAATCAAAAATCATTTATTCAGTAGGACCACAGGGATCACTTAGAATAGTCTTAAAACTAATTTTACTCCTGTTCTTTCGCGACCAATACCGTGAAGAATCAGGGCAACAAACACGGTCTGGGACTATCATTTTTTAAGGTGATCCATGGTGGATCCATTGAGTTGGAGCAAGTCCCATGCTTTTTTGTCATCCAAATAATCAGATATCTTATAACATCGTCATCTGGGCAGAGCAGGCATAATGAGTTACATTGGGTAATTTTTATAAAAAGACAAAAGCAATGACAGTTATCTAATTACGGGACCGCGTAAGGGGTGTGGGGGATGCTGCGCCAGTCTTGCTCCGAACGCCGGGCGGGACGCACGTGGCACCTGGACCACGATGGAAGTGACGTGTGATGGATAGTGATTGTGATTTGTGCAGTGGGAAATTGTTCAATATGTCTGTGCTTCTTGTTTTCGGACTTTTTGTGGGTAAGTTTTTCTAAAAAATCCTTTTTAAAAAATTGTTTTTAAGTTTGTGTTAGAAAATAAGTGGTCAAATTATAAATTAAAGTTTGGGAAACTATGCAAAGTTTTAAAACTCTATTTCTATGCATCATCATCATCTATATCTCATATTATTTTTATGAAATACATCTATTATAAAAAAGAATAAGCAGAGCTACGCTCAACTATAATTAGAGGTAGGTATAATTAATTATAAGCTCATTTTATAAATTCAGGATTTTTAAACGCCTATAATTGCGGTTTGTTTGTGAAAATTCAAATTAAATTTGAAACATTTCCACATTTTTATGGCAAAGGATGAACCGGAAAAGCAAATGCCTGAGGCTTAAGGGTCAAAGCTTTTGAGAAACACCACTGACAGTAAGCTGAATGAAATCTCTTCGCAAAAGTAGAATAAAAGAGGCTTATGAATCATCCTACATATCCGCTCTAGTCTGATGTCCTGGTACTTTTGAGAGTTTGAAGGAGTAGTCGAATGCACGTCCGACGCACGAAAAAATATTTGAAATTCAGTCAAAGACTACCTGTGATCCTTTAAAGTAAGTATTTAGGCGGTGATGGGCTTGCAAACCGTCATAAAGGAATGATACATACATACATAAAGTCACGCCTCTTTCCCAAAGGTAGGCAGAGACCACGGATCTCCAGTCGCTACGATCCTGACACACAACTTTCGCCTCATTCACTCTCATTACATTCTTCATACATGCTCGTCGGTTTAGGGTACTTTTGACCACACACATAAAGGAATGATGATTGCTGGAAAATGTGGGCACGTTGTTTTGGACGAATCCTGTGTCTTGGTCGTGTCTCTGACTACCCCCTGAGACATTTTCAAAAGATTGAGTTTCCCTTGAAAAAATATTACGTATCGTGATGGCTTCCGATAAACTTCCGACGATCCACTCAAAACAAATTAATAAACGTCGCGGCTCTTTTTCTTCATGGGTATCATATATAATAAAGTGCAGTTACAAAGCAATAACTGAACCCTTTTGGCAATCAATTTTATCAGAGCTCATACAAACTTTGACGGGGACCGGCTATCAAAGAAAACTTTGCAAAAATCAGGATACCTTTGAACCTTTGCAAATACCTACGTGTTTCTATTCGTGAATCCAAAAAGGTAGAATGGGTTTAGAAAGAAACTGTCAAAGTAGCATGACGTACGTTATTTTGTTGAGAGACGACCGCTCAATGTGACAATAGATAAAGGAACCATCGGAAGTGTTTGCATCTTCAGATATTTTTGGTAGAGATAGCTTTTTAGTGATAAGACATCATAGTTAAGTTATTTGTTTAGTTTTTATATTTTTGTTTTACTTTTTGTGGTGCAATAAAGTACTTTCTATTCTATTTTATAGTTGCCCAAGTAACAATATAAAATTTAGTAGAAGTTGGTATTACTTATACAGAATTTAAGATGCACCTTTGCTATTTCATCTCCCAAAGCCACCACATACCAACTTTATATTCGGGGTTCTTTCATACCTATACTGGGGCTACGAAATGAAGAATAGGCCCGTAGCCTATTTAGCATACCTAGCTCTCAAATTGTTCATTATGTACCATGTTTTCCTTTGTCCCACGAATATTTTCACCGTTCAATTTCAACAAAACCTCAATTTTCCTTCATCGGTTCGACATAAAAAATGACGACCCCAAGATAAGTAAAACTAAAATATCAAGGAACCGGAGTTCGAACCCGGAAGCACATTATACACCCACTACACCAGTGCGGCTAAACCCGGAGTTGACCTACATAGCGGCCACTTATCCAATTTATGCACTGGCAACGAACGTGTCACTCAACTTTGTCATCGCGATTTATAAAATCTAAAATTATACGGGCGATGAAATCTGGCAACAAAAACACAGATTAGCAACTGATATTATGATGACGGCGATGGGCTTGCAATCTGTCACTTAAGGAATACTATTTTCTATAAAAGGTGGGCATTTAAAACTAAAGCGTTTTTTATTATAAAATATACCTACACATTCTAAAAAAAAAAATACACACCTATAACACAAGTCTAGAAGTTTCTTATGAATTAAATAAATAAATAATGCTGGACACAGCATCATCTATCCCCAAACTAAGCAAAGCTTGTACTATGGGAACCAGATAACCGATATACCACCATATACTTTTTGTTTGTAAATACATACATACGAGTACATATTATATTTTTCCATCTTGAAAAAATCATATTTTAGTATTTCGACTACATTATTTCACATTTGGCAACACTTATGAATGTATCATGTGTAATTACGGATCGGCAATGGAGCAATTAGAAAAATAATCACCATAGCAATTGCTGTAATTTTGAGATATCGCTGCATTCTGGCCGCATTCCAGTATGTCACTGGCAATTATTGCTTTAAAGTTGCCCAAATATGGGTAAAGGGTGAATACATAATGTGAAGCATGACTAGACTACAGATTTCTGCTAAGTAAGACCCCTCGCAGACTGCAGACTTTCTATCGGCCGATAGTTGAGACGGAATAACTTCGGCTCGTAATTAGTATGGAGAAGTATAGCCCGTCTCAACTATCGGCCGATAGAAAGTCTGTAGTCTGCGTGGGGTCTTACACATTGGATGGGTGACCGCTAGTCTGAATCCTGAATAACTTGTGCATTTTTGTGCACAAATTCAGACTTGACAAATTGGCAAACATTCATACATTTTTTGGATGATGAAGCCGAGTTGCGAAAAATTTCATATTTTTATCATCATCATCTCAGCCTGGTGTCACCCACTGCTGGGTATAGGCCTCCTTTCGCTTTAGCCAGCCTTTTCGGTCCTGTGCGTCCCTGATCCAGATTTTGCCCTCGACTTTTTCAATGTCATCGACCCAACGCGCTTTTGGTCGACCCTGTTTCCTACTACATCCTCTTGGCCACCACTCGGTCAAGGTTTTACTCCAGCGACCATCACCACGTCTAGCCATATTTTTATACAGGATGTAAAAGGACAACTACCGAAAACTGAGGGGTTGCAATCAGACCATGATTCTAAACATATTTAGCGACAAAAAAACGCAGACTTAGCTTAGTAATTTTATGTTATTTTCGGTTATTTACTACTATTACAATATACTCGTAGTAAGACCAACCTACCTAATAATTTCATTTATGAACGAAAAACAAAACAGTTTAAAGTCAAAATCCAGCAATCTACGTAAAACAACGCGCCCAGTACATACGCTCTCTTCAAACGCTGTTTTCTCCGGATATGTTTTTTTGGAAAATCCTTATGGATTTGGTTGTGTGTGGGGGCTGCTGTACCTTTCCTTGCGGCTTCGGTAGACGTCTTTACACCCTGTATTTTTAACGATGTTTCTGTGTCGCGATCTAGTCATAATCATATGATATTATGAGAAAATGTATGACTTTTTCGCCAAGATACCAAGGTGACCCCTGAAAACAGGTCAATGTTCGATATGGTTTCACCTGTAGACTTACACAAACTGCAGGTACATTCCGAACTTTATGTCTCCAACGAAGGGGCTTGTACAGTCAAACACAAAAATTTATTGTCATTTTTTAAAAGTTAGTCGAGATACCTAATACCTTTAACTGGCTCACTGTTTTTATTATATTTGTTAATGACACCTTGTGAAGCTGTTGGTGTTTCCAAATAATAATTACTGAAAAAAAATGCTGGACATTCCACACAGCGTCATCTAGCCCCAAACTAAGCTAAGCTTGTACTACGGGAATAGGTAACTGATTTCCTACTTATATACTTTTGTAAATACAAACATATTACCTATACAAAGTAACACCCAGACCTGAGATAAATATTTGCAGATCATACAAACATTTATCTCGCAGCGGGGATCGAACCCTCAACTTTCTGCGTTACAAGCGGGCTTTTACCACTGCATCACAGAGGTCGTCATAAAAAATACTTTATCTACTGTAATTATGTATTATGTCTGAGTATCGGTGTTTTTAGCCTGAAGCCGCCTGAAGGCCTCCGTCATGGCTTAACGACTTGAATAGCCGGGACAATTTAACGTGCCCTCCGAAGCACGAAAGCGCTCAGATGAAAATGACACTGGCGGTCACCCATCCACTTACAGACCGTTCAAAGGTTGCTTAACTTGGACGATCTAGGACTAAGCAAGCACGACCTTCTAAAAGGACTAAGCAAGCTTCTGAACGTTTTCGTTACTGACTGTCCATTATCTCGTGCGATCTCTTTCAACCCTTATTACCTACTTACCCTGATCTGATATTCGGAGGCTTCGCAGGAAAACGATCTCGCATTAGCCTAAAGTGAGGCTTTGCTATAACCACAAATTTTTCGGCGAATACTGCATTTAAATACCATTCAAGGATGGTTTGAAAACGAGGTTTTGCCAAGAAATGTGGATGGTGTGGTTTTTCTTTTACGTACCCGTTTAATTTTTAACTCGTCATTCCTAAGTTTTTATACAGGGTGTTAAAAGACGTCTACCAAATCCAAAAGGATTTTCCGAAAAAATCATTATATCCGGAGAAAACCACGTTTGAAGATTACTATTTGCGTATTACTGGGTGCGTTTTTTTTACGTAGATTGCTGGATTTTTGAGTTTTACCTGTTTTTTTCTTTAATAAATGAAATTATTAGGTATGTATGATCTTTTAATGTTGAAATAGTAGTAAATAACCGAAAATACTATAAAATAACGTACAGCAAAGTCAATTTTTTTTTTGCGTTTTTTTCGCTAAATATGTTTAGAATCATGGTCTGATTGCAACCCCTCAGTTTTCGGTAGTTGTCTTTTTACACCCTGTATATGATATGTGGAGTTATAGGTACATTTTAAAACGCTCATGAAGCGCTCGTGGCGTAGCTTGCTATGTTGTTCTTGATAGAATAGTAAGTGGATGGGTGACTGATAGTGGCATTATCAACTGAGCGCTTCCGTGCTTCGGAGGGCACGAATGAATTTACTTTAGGTAGGTAAATATTTTGAGCTACCTAACTTACAAAAAAAAAAAACACAAAATTATCACGAGTTTCGTCAGCGTCTTATCATAAGTCATGATACGAAATAGCGAAGTTCAGTTTACGATCTAAACCGGATCGCATTCAAAGCTCATGGTAAAGTCCCTGATACCAATTGTATGCAAGCAATATCCCAGATAGAAAAGCTTGGGCCCTGATACCCTGAATGTATGTAGATAGAGCCTTTTTCAGTATCCATCAAACGTCAATTCGGTTGAAGTCACAAGATTTTTGGTCGAATATTTTGTCCAGGCCGAGTATTTCTGTCCTCCTATTACGAACTCACATTTTTGCGGTTTTATTTGAAGTGCGACTGTATTTTTGGAATATTTCTGGATTCTCTGGCCTATTTGAGATTGTTTGAGTTTTTCGTAGAAAAATGATGAAAACGTCATTTACAAAAAACTTGCTGTAACTGGCATGTATAAAGATTATATCCCAGGAGAGATCAGGGATGTTTTTTTTTCTCAAAAATAATCATTGGAGGGGGTAAAAATAAGGTTTGTTTATGGAACAAATGAAGCAACCCTGGACGCAGTCGGATCACCTTGTGCATTCAAAGAAAATTTGCTAACGAAGTGGGGGAAAACAGCTATTTCCTGCTGGTCCAGAAGAATTACGAGGTACCTACATCCTACTTTACTAATAAGATTCCAGCAAAACTAGCTTGGAAACTTTTCCAACTGTGACAACATAATTTTCAAAGGCTCTAACACACACAGCTTTGTTATCGATAATGATAAGATTATTGAAGATTCTATGATATCGAATACTACTAGTATAGAAATAAATAAATAGACTCTGTGTTCCATGTCCCAGGCACTACAGCGTCCCGTTCAGTGTAGGCAAAGGTTGCCTCCTGACGCTGTATAAATCATCTAATATTGCCTAAGTTTAATGTTGCCGCTTTCCCAAAAGAAGGAAGAACATAGATTTCCACATGCTTACCCTGGACACCTTAACTTAGACTTTTGAAGATTATTCACTGAAAAGAATACTAGGTCCCAAACAGTGGTTGTTGCCCTGATTCTCCATGATATTGGCCGCGAAAGAAGGAGAGTAACATAAGTTTTGAGACGATTTTATGCGATTAAACCCCTTACCCTTATCTCAACTAGGAGCAGTCTGAAAACTAGCGTTGCTCTGTAACTCCCCGGTGCAACAACAAAAAGTGAGATTGTTCCTTTTTGGACTGCACCAACACAGACGTCCTTCACCTGCCTTTTTATTTTCTTTTCATACTTTACCTATGTACCTAAGTTAAAGATAAAGATAATTTATTTGCTCAAAACATTGTGTAGGTTACATTTGCATGCAAGATCAAAAGTTTTAGAATTTGTCACAACATGCTTTTACCGAAAATTATCGGTGTGCAAATTAATTTAACAGAGGCGCGTCAAAATTCAGATTAAAATTTGTCATCTAAAAATTCATTAATATCATAGTAACATTTGTCAATTAACATTTTCTTAAATCTAATTTTAAATAAACCAATATTCATGTCCTTGTAACATTTCGGTATCTTATTATAAATAATCGGTGCCATACAATAAACACTTTTGCACAATAATGCTGTTTTCGATGAATTCATGTTATGTTCGTCTGTGTGTGTGTTTTTCCAAATAAATTATCTATCTATCTATAAACTAGTCCTACTGAATAAATGCTCCTTGACTTTTTAGCCATAAATTGGCCTCATTCACTCTCATTACATTCTTCATACAAGTTGGTTTAGGATAACATATCCAGTCGAAAGATATTCAATTAAAACTTTTGACGTATGAAATGTATTCAAATTATTTTCGGGAATTGCTTACCCGCAAACGCTTTGAAGGTTCTTTTTGGGATTTTTGGAACTGAGAACACAGAGCCTATAAAAATATTTACGTTATTACATATGGTTTACCGGTTTACTAGAAAATATTGTTATTTGTTGATGGTTCAAATTAACTGTACGACGTACATATAGCCTGACGAGTGGGTTAGGATGGGTGACCAGCAAGGTCTTCAAATGAGACACTCTGATGCAGTAACTAAGAGATATAATTCCGTACTATAGAGGTCTGATAAATACAAATTGGTTATTTCACGACATCATTCGCCGCGCGTTTTCGTCAGCGCGATTCAGGATTGGGACATTATTAATCGCGCCATCTACTGATAATATTTGGTACTTATTCCTATACAAACCCGTTCAACATTAACTTTGTTTAATTTCAGTGTTTGATGATTCAATGTTTTTGAAGTGAAAACTTATTGGCGCGTTGAGCATTTTTGAGATGGGTAAAATCTATTCAACTCAGACTGACAGTCTCACTTACATATTTCCTGACGACTCAAAAATACACACGTAATTGCTCAAGCTTTCACTTTTCACTATCAGAGTGCCACAGTTTTTTTAAGATATTGAACGAAGTATAAAATATTGCACCAATGCGGGACCACCACGGATTGGTGAATCAAGGTTCAAATCTCGCATTGTTCAATACAGAACATAAAGATTATTTCGTTTATTAGAAATAGAAAATATTGATTGCTTATGTATGGCAACATTTTATAAATTTAAAAAGAATGTAACCACTTCCGGTGGCTATATTCCCTCTCTCTCTGTTCTACCGTGCCATGGCGGTCATTGTGGAGTGCAAAAAATTAAAATAAATTACCCAAATTAAACTTTCTTTGCTGTTTCATTAACACGCATGGGATATATTATATTTGTGATACTTTTAAATATATTCAATTATCTCTATAATAAAGTTTTATCATGTTTTTTTGACGATATTATCTATCTCAAAAAATACGGTTTCTTTTTGAAAAAAAAAAACAATACCTAACATACATTTAACTATACTTAATTTACAGAAATGGAATTGTTCCACTTCCTCTCTATTTCCTGCGAAGGACCAACGGGAATATAAATGTTCAATCTATCCCTTCATGGGACGGTTTGAACTTTTTCAATCTGCACAAGTTTCGAACATTTTAACTGTCCTAAACAATTCCAACACATGTACATATTGAATTTGAGTTTACACATCAGAAATTATGTCTTTTGGCTTATTTCTAACCACTTTTTGAGACGACTCAATTTATTTATTTATTTATTCTTTATTGCACAAAGAAATAACATACATAAACAATTTTCTAAACTTTCGTGATTTGATGACATTCTGAAGACGAATTGAGGGTAGACGCAATCTACTCTCAATAATAGAAGCCAACTCGCCGTGCCTCAGTTCATCCGTGACCACGGGCACTGCAATGCGTCCGAAACGTCGGAAAAAAGAAATAATAACAATAGATACGTGATAAATACCCGGTTTAAAAATAATAATTAATCTAGAGAAGTAATGGCAAAGGTGAGCATAACCCTAAAAAGAGTTCTCTTACATTAAACCCTTATGGGAGAGAGAGAGAGATGGGGTTGTAACAGTGGTGCGAGTTGCATAATCTGCAAAAGGTCTCGGTGTTGTAGTACCATGGTACACGTAAATATTATCTATTACTCTCGACCCAAGGATTCTTTATGTATCAACACTTGGGACCAAGGAAATTTTGAGATAAATAAAAATAAATAAATAATTAGTAATATAATAATAATTGATGCCTTCCAAGAAGGCTGGTGGGATGTGGCTGGGGATCGAGACAGATGGAAACAACTGGGGGAGACCTTTGCCCAGCAGTGGGAAAGTATAGGTTAGTTAAAAAAAAATGCTGGACATTTCACACAACATTATCTAGCCCCAAACTAAGCAAAGCTTGTACTATGGGAATCAGATAACTGATATACTACTCTTTATATACTTTTTGTTTGTAAATACATACATAGAAACACCCAGACCCGAGATAAATATTTGCAGATCATACAAATATTTATCCTGCTGCGGGGATCGAACCCGCAACCTTCTGCGTCCCAAGCGGGCTTTCACCCACTGCGCCACAGAGGTCGTCTAATCAAGCGGGTTATAAATATAAAGAACGACAGAAAATTTTACAATAAACGCAGAGTTGCACGTTTTTTGTTTTATTTTTATTTTTTTTATTTATTTGGCACACAAAACAAATTACAACACAAAAAAAATACACACACGTTGGTCGCAGCTCCATACGGGTTTTGAAAATCGTATCAAAAGTCTCCTGGTACCAAATCATGCAGTTAATTTTATTTAATAGGCTTTTTTGGTCCATGTATCAAATAAAATGTACCAAAACTTTCCGAACATCCGAAGGGTACTTCGAATTCAGTGTCTTCAGATTATCTCCCGGCCCATCTGCGCTCCGAGCTCATTTACATTTTCAGTTCTATCCCCTATAATAATAAATTAGTTTTTTCTCTGGCAGAATTTCCATATTTTTGCAATAACATCGTCTGCTCAGAAACAGAATTATATTCTTTCTCTCTCTAGCTATTTTTTGTTTATTACTCGGCTACAATGGATGTTTTTGGGGAATAATAGTGTTTTTGTGTATTGTTAAGCTAAATGACAGCCTGTCTGTCCTAATTAGCGGAGAAATAACTTATTACAGCCACAAATATTAATATGAAAAGACGTAAACGCCCAAAGCGTAAGGCCGAATCACACGTACCGAGTAGACGATGAGATAGCAAAGACAGTAACCGGTACCGGTAAACTACATATTGAATTGATTCAGGCGTGACTTTGCGGAAGTCCATTGTAAGATATTAAAAATGGTAAGGAAATATATAGTAACAATCCGCTAATCTATTCTCAAACAAAGGTTTCTTAAAACTAGTACTCACCCTAAAGCCACCCAACCACCCACTAACCTCTGCCAAGCCTCCTACAACTTAGGCTCGGCAATCTGGAACCGTGAGCAGCACCGGGGCGCAAGCAAAAGAACACCTTCATTTGATTTCGACACGTGTTTCGCCCCTCCACGGGGCATCCTCAGGAATAAACTTGACTACTTCCGTGCAAACGCAGACGCTTTAGGGTGAGTACTAGTTTTAAGAAACCTTTGTTTGAAAATAGATTAGCCGATTGTTACTATATATTTCCTTACCATTTTTAATACCGGTAAACTACATTTCGTTTCACATGTACATTTTCTTGCAGCGCCTCTAGTGAATCATTTGAAGAACTAAGACTGAGCGAGTCATAGATTTAGCATGGTACATCCCTTTACTGGAGAGAGTTGAGTGTTTGTTTAGCGCTCGGCCGAGCACTCGGTGATAATGTTCAAGTACACTTGACCGAGATCACTTTCTCGCCCATATCGACACACAACCGAATGCTCGGTCGAGCGCTCAATGAACACCGGTCAAATACTCGGTCTAGTATCACATATCACTTAGCTGGCTCGCCCATCTGGCTTTCTCTACGTGAAATCCAGCACTTATGGTACGTTTCCAAACATTAGCTACCTACAGGAGTTGAATAGTTGAATAAACCAGAGTCACATCCTGCTCCGAGATGCTCCAAAGTAATAATTTATCTTTCATCTGGAGAAAGCATTTTTCAAATGAGTGCAGTTATTCTAGAAATTACCCTCCACACACAAACTCACAAAACGTTCACGCTTAAGCATTAGTAAGTATAGATTTTTTATTAAAAGTTTGAGGTCGTCTTGTAAGCTTCTGGCCTTCATGGTTCGATCAGAATCTAGATGCTTTTACAGACAACTCAGACTAGCAACTTTAGTTGCTTAGAAACAGCGGAAGGACATTCATGTGGGCACATGAAATTGCTGGTCCTGAGGTAGTCTTCAGGTGGCCTGAAAAATATAACCCATTTTATGATTAATCATTTAACTATTTATTATTTATTTTCAGCCCACACTGTCCCACTGCAGGGCAAAGGCCTCCCTCCTCATTTTCCAGGCTTTTCTGTCTTTAGTTATATTTTAGATAGTTGAGACAGGCTATTCTTCTCCTTACTCATTCCGAGCCGAAGTATGTTCCGTCTCAACTATCGGCCGATAGAAAGTCTGTAGGCTGCGAGGAGGCTAATAAACAACAAATAGTTATACAATAATGTTGCGAGTCCACTATGGATACATCTTAAGATGGATTACCCGTTCAGTTGCCACCCTAGAGAATCCGAAGCTCCCTCTAATCTACTGGGCCAGTCGTCGAACTTCGACAATCCTTAAATCGATAAGGGTCCATTTATAATCCAATTCCACTTGACAGTTATTATATTGGAAAAGAATACCAGCTGACAAATTGCTTTAGAAAATAACTTGGAAGTGGAGTGCCTTCTATAGGATCGGGTTGTTCATATTTCGGGATCAGAAGAAAATATGGTAGGTGTTATAAAATAGATTGCTGGATGTTTCACACGTTATCATCTAGCTCAAGTAAAGTTGGGGAATTACACAAAATACCTTTATTTTATATGTAATGGGCCCTCTACATATTCGGCGAAGATAGACGACCTCTGTAGCGTTGTGGGCTAAGGCCCGCCTGCGACGCAAGAGGTTGCGGGTTCGATCCCCGTGGCGGGACAAATGTTTGTATGATCTACAAATATTTGTCTCGGGTCTGGGTGTTTCTATGTATAATAGGTATGTATTTACTATGTATAATGTGTATTTACAAACAAAAAAGTATATAAGTAGTATAACAGTTATCTGGTTCTTAGTAAAGCTATGCTTAGTTTGGAGCTAGATGATGCTGTGTGAAAATGTCCAGCATTATTTATTATCTATGTGAACAGTAGAAAAAATGTGTGGAGAAGTTGAATTTATCTATGTGAACACTAGAAAAAATATGTCGAGAAGTTTTGACAATAATAATTAAGATTATTTGAACGCCTTCCAAAGTAAACTTATTAAAATATTAAACACATTCATCCCAACTTTTACTATCTGCCATTAATAACCTACTTTTGTAAGTATGCAAAGAACGGCAACTTAACAGACTTTGAAAGTTGTTAATAATTAAAGAATAACTTAGAAACTTTAAGTTTCACAACAAAGACGGAGCAGGACCTTTTCGTATGAAATATTCATGATGCGGTCCAAACAAACTCGTTTTTAAGATATCTGTCGCGATCACAAAGTAAAGTGTTGATTAATACGTCAGCAAATTGCAAAATTCAGAAAACTTTATTCAGTAAAGCTGATCGCATATTCGTCTGCGCCTACCTTAAAATGGCCTGCAGATGGCTGAAGAGGCCGTGGCAGGCCACGTAAGCGTTGGCGTGACGACAAAGAAGCCTTTAATATGGACTGGTGGGAAGCAGCATGTGAGTGAAAGTCGTGGAAAAATATGGAGGATACCTTTGCCCAGCAGTGGGACAGTGCAGGATAAATAAAAAAAGTGTTAACGTAACCAATAAGGGAGTACTATAAATGCACTAATTTTCATCATCGATACATGCTTGTATCGATGATGAAAATGCATGATGATGATGATGGCAGGCAGTGCGGGGTCCACCATAGTAATTAATTTGTCCTAAGTATACAGGGTGTAAAAAGACGTCTACCGAAGCCGAAAGGGGTACAGCATCCCAACACACAACCAAATCCAAAAGGATTTTCCGAAAAAATCATTATATTCGGAGAAAATAGCGTTTGAAGAGTACTGTTTGCGTATGTTCTGGGCGCGTTGTTTGACGTAGATTGCTGCATTTTGAGTTTTAACTGTTTCTTTCTTATCTTATTACTAGCTGCGCTCCCGCGGTGTAACCCGCGGTCCCTCGGGATTTTATCGGGATAAAAAGTAGCCTATGTCCTTCCCTGGGATACAACCTTTATCCATGCCAATTTTCAGCCTAATCTGTTCAGTGGTTTGGGCGTGAAAAGGTAACAAACAGACAGACAGACAGACAGAGTTACTTTCACATTTATAATATTAGTATGGATGGATGGATGTTGTAATAGTAAGTAAATAACCGAATATAAAATAAAATGACTAAGCTAAGTCAAAAAAAAATTCGCGTTTTTTTTCGTTAAATATGTTTAGAATCATGGTCTGATTGCAACCCCTCAGTTTTCGGTAGTTGTCTTTTTACACCCTGTATTGTTTTGTGTCCTTTTATTTTATTTACAATGTTTATGAAATAAAATCTTATCTTAATATCATTGCGTCGACTGCCCATTGGCTCAGATAGCAGAGCGTCACTACGGATCGGCAAAGGTCGCGGCTCAAATTTCCAAAGGGGTGCCATTTTTGCCATGAATTTTATCATTTTTAGATGTTCGAGTGTCGTAGCCGTGTTTCAGTCTTTTTAGACCCTCGTAACAGCAGTTCAATAAAATTCAAATTATCCAGCAGTTCCTAACCAAGTTCGCATAAGTTACTCAACTATTCTGGATGCACTTTGAAATTTCAGCGAAGTTAATAGTTTTGGAAAGCTACTTCGAGTAGTAGTACCAACTGCAGCAACGTAATGACCAGAGTGTACTTTAAATGACACGGTTACAAGAGTTTTGTTGGTTGAATGGGATAGTTGGGTTTTCATGTGAAGTTCAGCTGTTCCAGAAACGCGGGCATTTTTTCAATGAAAGTTTTAAATATTTTTATATGCAATAAGTAATTTATTAGTACTTTAGCATGTAAATATTAAGCTATATTTCAAAAAACATATTCTAGAAAAACCTTTATGAATTCTATAAAAAATAAATCTGCAAACAAATAAGCTTTTTGGAAACAGTTTATTGTGAGTTTCCTTTTACAAATTTTTCCGTGTTTTTTCTAAAAACGATGACGTAAATGGAATCGAAATTCGATACGTATCTCGAACAGGGTTCATAGTACTGAGCAATGACCCATGACACAGTTTGAGCGATTTGATTCAGTAATACCGGATTATTGAATGGTTATGCGTTCAATGGAGATTATGTTCCATCTCTTGTATGGTTCGCTGGATAAAGCGCAAATTGTTGGCCTAGGGAAACATAAGGGGTTTAACTTTTAAACTCGATGCAAAGAGTTTAAATGCTATAGAAAAGAACCTTAAATAAAAATCTATGCAAGCGGAAATCTGTTTTGGCCTATCCCTAAGGAAAACATACATAAATTTTAAGTACTTAGGTAATTATTAGACCCCTCGCAGACTGCAGACTTTCTGTCGGCCGATAGTTGAGACGGGATATACTTCGGCTCGTAATGAGTATGGAGAAGTACCTATATTCCGTCTCAACTATCGGCCGATAGAAAGTCTGCAGTCTGCGAGGAGGCGTAAAGTTTGGTTTAGATTTTTTTGACATACTCTGAATCACAATAATAGAACAATATATCGATGATTTTGTATAGGCTCAGTCAAGGCTTATAGAAATAAATTACTTAAAAAAAAACGTAAACAGGGACTCGACTGTATCCCCAAGGCGCGGTAGACATTCTCTCAGATCTTTTTTGTATTCCAGATCCTTTGAAGATGTCTAAGGGAGGAGGCATGTCCAAATTACTTTTTAGTTTAGGTAAAAGCGTCTTTTACGTTAAAACTAAAAATTTACTAAATGCATACGACTCGATTATATAGAGATGCAGTGGTCAGGCCAGCTGTCCAGGGTGTCCAGGTGTCAGACGTTTGACAAACACACGGCCAATTGACGTTCATCTAGATATTGACAGATCCCTTGGGTTTTGGTCAGGTTGACGATATAATAATTATCAAAGAGCACTCCACCAGGACGCTCTCCGGCCAGGTGGAGTGACGATGTGCTCTGGCTGCTGACAGAAGCTGGATGCATCGAGCTGAGGACAGGGCGCAATGGCACTTATTAGGGGAGGCCTATGTCCAGCAGTGGACTGCTATAGGCTGATGATGATGACTCCACCAGTGCTCTTGTAGTAGCGACCCCGCCTTCTAACCCGAAACGTCGAGGGTTCAAATTCAGTCGTGAGGCCAGCACGTCGTAGAACCTAAAAAGGTCTCGAAAAGTGCATAAAATGATCCTTTTTGAGGCACACTTGGGGATACATCATAAGATAAGAGGGGATAATCACGTTTTCCTTTTTCTTAAAACATTTAAAAATAAAGAAAATGTATAAAAAGTTTCCTTCCAAAAAGGACAAAGAGTTACATTTGTAAAAAAGACTTTTAATATCTTTTTATAGGTTAAAATTACCTATTAATCCGATCCACCAATTCAAGCTAACTTTTATTTCATCTAAACGCCCAAATTATTCTAAGGAGGAAAAGTTGTCAAAAAGTTTTTGCCTTTTGGAGTTTTTAACTTCGCTGAGTTTTCGATATCACAATTAATCTGATTATTTACCAATTTAAAAGTACTTGAGTATCGGAAGAAAATTGAGTGTTTATTTGGGCATTTTTATTTGTTTTGTAATGTAAGTAATAGGTATCATCATCATTGGTGCCCTTATCCCGCTCATGCGGGGTCGGCACAACATGTTCTCTTTCTCCACTCTCCTCTATCACTCGTCATCTCCATATCCACTCCTTTCTTACTCATATCTTCTTTCACACAATCCATCCATCTTTTCTTAGGTCTACCTCTACTCACATATCCATCCACATTCATTTCCATCACCGTTTTAGTTAAATGAGTTTCATCCCTCCGCATTACGTGCCCATACCACGCTAACCTATTGCTCCTCAACTTTTCAGTCACTGGCGCTACTTTCAGACTTCCCCTAATATATTCATTCCTCACCTTATCCATTCGCGTCACTCCGCACATCCATCTCAACATTCGCATCTTTGTCGCATGCACTCTTCTTTCATCCGTCGCTTTCGTTGTAATAGGTAGGTATACCTATTACAAAACAAATAAAAATGACAAAAAACTGCCAAAAACCCAAAAAGTCGCATAAAACTGGCACTTACAAAACAAATAAAAATGCCCAAATAAACACTGAATATTCTTGACTTCAAGTGCCAGTTTTTTGGTTTGTAATATTTAGTCCTAGGTTAGGACCGTGTTTTAACGTGTGAAAAATCGGCCCTTGAAGTCAGAAATCGTGGTGAGAAGCATCCAAACATTCATCAAACGAACGAAAAAAGGAACGCGAATACGGTCCCTGATATGTAAAGGAACGTACTCGTATTAAGTTATATTATTTATTTCAATGTGTGTTTAATGCGATTTTATTGTTTATGAGCTAAGATAAAGCACTACTAACTTGATTCAGATTTATTTTTACGTGAATTTTGTAGAATTATCTAGAAGGCTTTTATTAGAAATCTTATTTACCTACTTTTTAAAATTTTGTTACGTTCCTCTCAATCAGTTAAAATTGAATTGTGTTGGCCTACTGGGATTTACCTACTCTCGACTTCTAACATTATGAGAATGGGTAGGTATACACAGCGATGGACCTGTAACATGACACGTATGGGACAAGCATCTGTTCTACAACCGCGATATTACTCAAAACGTCTAAACTCAAATACACTGGAGAGCAATGGATTCAGGTCTCTGGGAATCCGGTGTGTCGTCAATAGTAAAAAGATTTCTCCAACGTAATTTTGTTCAAAAATATCATGTTTCATATTTTTGTTTTAAGGCGAGATAAGCAGTATTTTTATTTAAATATTTTTTAGTAAATAATATGTAGTGAATCATAAATTTTATTACTTACATTTAAGGGGTAATAAATTGTCTATTAAACACAATTTACTTCATTCTTAGTTTTCGAGATTTGTATAGGTTTCTTTACCGGATTCCCGGAGACCCGAATTCATTACTCTCCAGTGTATTATTTTACTGTAGAGTATTGTTCTACGGTAGAGATAGGGTGGTTATTGTTAAAACTAAATTACGCGACTCGCGTTTTTAGTCTCACCCTAAAATAAAATTATGACTCTTTAAATTCCCGCCAAAATTTTAGTGCAAAAGTGCATTATGTGCTTATAAACGAACAAGAAATAGCTTTTAACAAGTAGGTACCGACATACTCCTATTCCCCAACTTATATCTTTGCCAAAGACATTCTAGGGAATTTCTTTGAAGTTATTTCTCAAACAAAACTCTGAATATTTCTTCTCAGACACAGTTTTATTAAAATTGCTCGAGTCATTTTCAATGTACAGAAAAATTCGCTTCAGAAACAAGAGGTACGTACTATATTGTTTAATTTTTGGGGTTTCGTACGGGCTCGGTCCCACGTGGCAGGAAACTTCCGAAACATGTCCGACAGTTGCAAGAGCATTGAAACATAATTACGTTTTAAAACTAAAAGAAAAACCGACTTCAATTTTCGACTCCACACACGGCGTGACTCAAGGAATCAATAAGCCATCCATAAAAATCGTAATAAGAAAAGAAATCAAATCGACAGATAATGCTTAGGCTCCACCGATGTTTAAGGGCAATTACCACAACTGCATACATTTTATGTCAAGTTTCGCGGCACCTGAGTTCTTGGCATTAGTAAATCGTCAATTTGACATAATGCATAAAGAGTCTAACACCGGTATTCACAAACGTTACTATGAGGTCTCATAGTGCGCGCGGACGCACAGTGTCCCAAAAACCTATTCATAGATAATACTTGAGTGGCGATCGGCACTATGCGTCCCTTCAAACGAACGCATAGCTAAGGGAGCCAGCTAGCTATATTAGACAACGCATAGCGTCAAATAGTGACCAGCTTACGTCAAAAAGATTTATGTCAGTACTCAGAGTCACTCTAACGTCTACTTATATCCGTTGCGTATTAACGGTTTTTTATATAAAACGACTCTAAGTGCGGCTGTATAATAAGATGTCAGTCAACGAAGTGAAGTACGTAATACAAACGAACCAATCACAGAGCTCTATTCAACGCAGTGCGTTTGCTTAGCTAAGATTAATTTGAGTATTGTTTATGAATTGGAAGGCTTGCCATCTGAAACGCACTGAGAAATGCCTTACTTCGCATAGTATTGCTAGTTTACTTAGGCAAGTATTGTTTGTGAATACCGGCATTAGACTTATCTGTCGATTCGATTTACAATGGCTAGGTGGGAAGGTTTTTAGAGTTTTACGGGAAAACTATCAAACCCTCAGGAATAACATTTATATAGGACCACCTCTGGAGTATACCCTTTCAAACAAAAAAATAATTTTGAAAATCGGTCCACAATTGGCGGAGTAATCATTAGTAAAGAGTCAAATTGACGCTTTACTAATGCCAGGAACTCACGTGCCGCGAAACTTGACATACAATGTATGCAGTTTTGGTAATTAATGCCCTTCGACGCCGGTGGAGCCTAAGCATTACCTATCTGTCGATTTGATTTCTTTTTCTTATTTAGATTTTTATGTATGGCTTATTGATTTCCTGAGTCACGCCGTGTGTAGAGTCGAACATTGAAGTCGGTTTTTCTTTTAGTTTTAAAACGTAATTATATTAAATGGCAACTACACAATAGTGTCGATTCTAACAAGCACTGACTAAAGCTAGCTAAACTAGTTAAAAATCCTATCTTAGCTAGATATATCCTAAAATATCTATTCCGGGTTAGTCAGTTGACTAAATTTAGAAAGCTTTAGATCATCCTAAAACATGTCCCAAGTTGAATACACGGTGCTGCCATCTAGTGGCGAGTAGCAATACGTATGAATTTATTTGATTGCTAAGGCTCATAATACACGAGGCTAGTAGCTCAAGTCTCGTGTTAAAATTACCTTTCGAAGCTTCAAACGAATGATTTGACAGTTCTGAAGTTGACATTTAATGATATTTTGATTGTATTCTCGGCGAAGACGTGAATAAGAAGAAGAAGACTGTAAATTGTAAACAAACCTCGTAACAAATCTAAGTTCTGTTTTCTAAGCTGTTTAATAAAATAACTACCTATAAAGGAAAAAGCTAAATGTACCAGAGGGTCTAGACAATGTAGGTAACAATCGATTAGCGAAGGGATATTCGATAAGTCCTAAAATGTTATTGTATGAGTTTGAACCAAATGGAAAGAGGTTAGTAAATTTTTCTATCAATGATTATAAGGATTCTACTTTATCTAGCAGAGTCTAGTGGTAGAATTCTGCTGATAATGATGATTTATATCATTACAAATTACTGATTTTATTCTTTATAAAAATGTGTACCAAAATGAAGTTGGCAAACTAAATGTGTTTTTTTTTTCAGAGAATCAAGCTAAAGCAAGTTGTAATGATGTAATTTATAGCATACTCAGTAGAAGAGTTTCTATTTGTGTTAGAGCAGAACTGCCCTCAAGACGTGGATCTGTACCTGTATCAAATGAGGTAATTATAACAAGTTTATAAATTATTTTATTTGTAAGGTGTAACGGTAGCTTCAACTTGAACTTTTACTTTAAAAATCTTGTTTTTACAGGATCTTCAACACCTTCTATACTGAGCACTCAGGGAAATAGTTGATAAGCAAGCCCAATAACCCATTATGCCCGGCTTGATGTCCGGTCAATCAAAGTTTAATGAAAACAGGTGTAATGGAAAATAAGTACACCGGTGTTTGAAACCTACCTAGTTTCTAGTTATTTCATTATTCATTCTATTCATATGCATGTACCAACTCAAAAGTTTTTGATTAATAATTTAATTTTATAACATATTTGGACAATGTAATAAATGTATTAGGTATAATAAAACATAAAACTTTCTGTTATAACTAGTTTTATTGAAAAATAAACTGAATGTTATACTAATTATCTGGCAAATAGATCATGCTTCGGTAGGAAAACCTTAATTAACTTCTGGCCAATATAATCTCTTCGTCTAGTTGAATGTTATTGATTTCTGGGTCTCCGGAATCTGCAAAAGTAACATTATTCAGTATTATCATTCAGACTGCCTCAGGTAGTTAGAAATTTACTTTAGGATCATTAAAGTGATATCAGGTATGGCATGTATTATATTGTAGAATCAAAGGCTGTATTGCTTGTGTAGAGTAGGAGACGTTACATTTTGTAAAGAAACTGCAAAGTATTTATAATAATTCAATTTCACAGCTACGTACAATATTGTGAAATCTTTTCAATCTGTTCCTTGTTTTCATTTATAAAAATAAAATGGATTGCCTGGAGTAGTTGGGGATTCAATTATTTTGGTTTCTCTAGCTAGAATACACCATCCGTAGCGCTTGGGGCAGCTATTGGGCATATTATGCTTTGTTGAAATCTAGAACAAAATTATTGATTACAAAAGGATGTTGGTAGATAAGTTTAACACCAAATAATTGTGATTAAGCTTTTCAACAACTTACTCATTCTTTGCAGTCTCTTTGCTTTTGGGTAGTGATTTGATTTGATAATTCTTGATCCGCTACCATTGATTTATGTAGGTACATGCACAGAGCTTAGGGCCAGCACAGGGGATAGTAGGTAGTGGCTGAAAACAAAGATAAAGATTGATGAGCACAGGTAAAAGCAAAGTTATGCTAGAGACAGGTTCTTTACTAGTTCAAGATAACAAAACAAGGTAAAAACAAGATACATTTTTCTTTCTTTAGTGGATGATGTAAGATGGTTTTCTTGAAGGGATAGCAGCTTGAAAAATACGAACTGAGCTTGAGAAACATTTTGTTTTCAGGTTAGGTTTTATAACCAAACTAACACCAAGAATTTGAAACGTAGGTTCAATCCTACAGCAGAAGCACTGACAACATCAAGATCCTATGTAAAAACACAAACCTTTACGAAAAATCCAACCACAAACTTGCATGTTTTCGGTGATGTTTTCAAACAATTTTCTCACAGAAAACTTACTCCTGGCGGAGGATTTTCTTCTGGTAAAACACTCGAAAACACGTTTTGCATCACCTTGTTCATTACATAGTACTTCAATTAACACAAAAATATTATTTTGTTTGTTTTCGAGGTCCTACAAATCATATTTCACATCACAATCCTACTTGGTATTTTTAGTCAACACCTATTTACATGCTCGCTAAGATTAGGAATTTTACGCGTAAAACAGACTAAAAATGTACATTGAGAATAGGGTTTAGGCACTTTTGGCTAAGTTGAGTAACTAGCTAAGATTTTAGAGCTGTCATCCTAATTTTAGCTTTAGTTTGTTTCGCTAGAATAAGATAACTGACTAAAGCTCATTTTAGCGATTTTTAATTAGCTTTAGCTAGTTATGTCACACACAGAATTGCCAGCAATATCAGTATAATCCTGCCAATGTCAAGTTTTATTGTAATTTATTCATATCATGTCAGTCCTGTCAAAGTCAAGTAGGGAAACGCTGACATTGGCAAAATTGTGACACATTACCGTCACAAACGCCAGAATAAGAAGAAGAAGAAGAATGCTTTTTTAAATCCGCAGCAGCCCTTGCTACGGATTTAAAAACGTCACGACACTCTTGTTGTTTTAATTTTTTATGATAATTAATTACGTACTTATGTATTTTTATGTTTATTGTTTTGTAGTAGCTTAGTTTCTGTAAGTAAAGCACTATTTGTATTAATTACTAGCTGACCCGGCAAACGTTGTTTTGCCATATAAACGTTTTTACTAAAATGGCTATTAAAAAATAAGGGTTGATCGTAGAAGGGTGAAAATTGAGGATTGTATGTATTTTTGTATGTTGTATCATAAAAAAATAGAAATTAAAATTTTTGTCTAAAAAATAAAAAATAAAATTTAGGGGTGGACTACCCCTAACATTTAGGGGGATGAAAAATAGATGTTGGCCGATTCTCATAGATACCGGATAAGCACAAAAAATTTCATCAAAATCGGTCAAGCCGTTTCGGAGGAGTATGGCAACGAAAACTGTGACACGAGAATTTTATATATTAGATTGATTATGTATCTCAAACGATATAAGTAAATTGTTTCTGAATTAGTATTAATGATTACCCTACCGGACATTTACATAAAACAGATTGAAACAAACAAAATTATGCGATACAAAACTACCGACTTACGTTGTTTATGTGCACAACAAACTCATTAATTTTCAATACAATCCGAGTACAGTCAACAAAACAAGCAAACAGTTGTTTTTGTTGTCCGTACGGACTTTGATTAAAAACTGCAGTCGAACTGAAACTAATTTAACTGGTCCCAGTGCAAATTGATTGTGAGAATTATGTTCGCATAATATTTCGCGTGTGAAACATGAACTGGGAAACAAATGTGTATGAAACTACGATCAATTCCTAGACTCCTGGATGAACTTTGCGCCAAATTGATTTTAAGCTTAAACCGTCAAGCGAGTATGAAAATTGCAATTATCATTGATTAATAAGGGATAGTTGAAAGGGGAAAGAGTGAATGAAGGTATTGGGCAGAATCCGAAACATTTTTTGGGACCAAATCAAAAGTTCCCTAAACTGCCGCTTCAACAACAAGACCCCTCGCAGACTGCAGACACGATAGTTGAGACGGAATATACTTCGGCTCGTAATGAATATGGAGAAGTATATATAGCCCGTCTCTACTATCGGCCGATAGAAAGTAGTATGCGAGGGGTCTAAGAGTTGATGCCTGAAAATTCGAATGCAGGTTATGATTGAAAATGTATGAATATTTTTCATTTTATTTATTAATCCTTTTGTTCATCACAACTTTTCATACATAAATTTATAAAACGTGTAAACCTAATACAATTACACGGATCACTTTTAAACGTGCTAATAGAATCTAAGCTTATTCGTGACTTTGAACTTTGTCTCTCTTATTAATACAGAACACGTTTCATCTATCGACCGCCAAATCTTCAAACTCAAGAGCGAAAAAACGAAACTGGATCTCTATCTTTATATGCATTCAAGATCTTTTGAAATGTTTGTCCTGGGAGGCCTGATGAGATTCAGCGCAAAAAGTACTGCTACTAACTGAGCTGAAAAGCTAATTATTTTATATTTTATACTCTAGATACTTTACTTTTATAGTTACCGTCGTTTAAAAGCACGTGAAATATGAATGTGATTGTCGCTTATAAAAAGTCGCATTGCTTGACGCGGACTCCAGAAAAAAACATAGACGATAGGAGGTTCGCCCGTGACCACGCCTGTTGCAACAGGCGAAACGTCGGGAAATAAAATAAGGGCATAAAATAAAACATAATTATGAATAATTATCGCGAAAATTTAAAAAAGACGATAGGAGATTTTTTCGCTGTGAAGTCTATGAGAAAAAATGTCCTAATCTGGTTAAACACGAAAAGCTCACGATAGGTGGCGCCACTGTTAAGTGTTCCTATTCGCCTTCAGTTTGTAATGATTGTGGAGAAGCTAATTTGCCTAAATCAGCTACAAAATGTATTCGACCTGGAGTGTAATCCAATTAAAAGATGAAAACTAAGGGAAAGAAAAATAACTAAGGAAGACTCAACAGTGCTGCCATCTAAAGTGAGCAAAAGGCAGTTTTTAACCCCATTTGAGACAATTTCGAGTCCTCACTTTGCGCGCTAGGAGCTTATTATGTTTAGGCTTTTAAATGATTGCCCATCTTATGAACTAGTGACGCGGCAAACAGAAGAAGAATGATTTTAAAAGTACTGATTGTTTCAGTGATAGCCACAGCACACAACATCACATACCTGGAGGTGCCCAGGTACGGGGATCCGCGACACGAAGCCACGCTCATCTGCAACTTTGTGAGTGAGAAGGGTGATCCAGCTTTGCACTCCGTCAAGTGGTACCGGGGGAAGGACGAGATCTTCCGCTATACGCCTGGGCAAGAGGTAATAATTGCCTGGGCAGGAGTGTTTTTATGTAAACTTAGACAGGGCCTAATGAATAGTTATGGCAGGAGGTAATAATTAGTTTTGTGATTATATTTAGCTAAATAGCATAGTGAAATATACTTTTGCTCAAACTAAAATGGTCAATAGCTGCGTCAGTACTAAGGCGCTGTCTCCACGTGCGAGAGAATCGCGGCGATATTATCGTCGTGCCACGTATTTCTATACACTTCTCTAGAAGCCGTCTCCACACGGCGATATTATCGCCGCGATGCGACGAGTGGCAACGAGCGCTCGAAACGTCGTTACATCGTCGCTAGCCCGTCGCGACTAGCAGCGGGCCCACCGCAAGCTCGTGGCGCTCTCGCGCGAGCGCGCTGCGGGGGCGCTGTCAAACGCAGCGTCATTTCAGCGTTGCCTCTCGTCAAGCAAGGACATTTCCACAAGGAAACGCGGCGATACCGTTACGAGTCGCCGCGGAAACGCTGCGATTCCGTTACGACTCGCGACGATACGCGGCGAAATTATCGCTCGTTCGTGGAGATTCTCCGACGATATGAGGGCGGATTCGTCGCGATTCTCTCGCTCGTGGATACAGCGCCTAAGCGAGCAGCCTATACTTCAGAGACTGCTCGGTCAATCAGTGCGTAGCTAGTAAAATAAGGTTCATCTTGAATTCTGTCTCTGTGAACAAGGCCAACTAAAAAAGCTCGTCTGAGACTCACCTATTAAATTGTGCTTTGAAAATATTCACAACAAAGAATATTTCTTCACAAATATTTGCCTTATTACTTTACGCAGCAATAATAGACACCATTAGGGTCTCGCTTTATTTTCTGTTATCTACCATTTACAGAATAGTGTAGTCTAATCATTCAAAATAGACGTCAAGACCCCAATTATACGCCATACGATATCGACATAAAACTAGATAAGGACATTAACAACGTCCCCACTCGTAAAATGTGGGGACGTTGTGAATATACCGAAACATTGGCCAGAAAATAGGCTTATGGTAATAAAATAAAGGTAAGTGAAATAAGTATGTTTCTGCCCAAGTACTAATAAAACTATACAACGTGAAAGGTAAAAGGTTGTGCCGTTCAGTTTCATAAATTGCATCATTTTCTTGGTCTGTGTTTAGTAATAGATTGATCGTTAGTTTTACTAGCTTTTTACTGCTGAAACGTGAAGTGTGCTCCCATTTTTTCTACTGGTACGCAAAATAAATCTCTTAAATCCTAAGGCAGGCGCGGTCCGAGGGGTGGGGGGGGGGGTCACAGGGGACATTACCCCCCCCCCCCCCCCCCACCAAAATCTTACACGTCTAATAGTAAAATCTTGTGTACTGTGCAATAAAGTCTAATATTGGTGTAGTGACCCCCCCAAAATTTCAGTAGTGACCCCCCCCAAATTTCAGGCTGCGACCGCGCCTGTGCTAATGTTTAAGAAATAAGTAAGAAATTGATCCATATTTGAAGATCTAGGATGTCTATCGTACTTGGGCACACTATACAATATTGAGGCTGTGTCCTTGCAAATTCTTAAGAAAATATGTGAACTTTTAACATCATGAGAAAACCGCCATCCTAGAATCTAAAATAGGTAAGAGTTTGAGCCAAAATTGGTTTTGATTGTTAGAAAACTTTTAAAGTCACTATGACTAGCCAAACCTTTTGCAACACTTACCGGGCTTTTGGCAGTAAATTTCCCTCCCTATTCATCCATTATGTGGTACACCTTGACCTTAGCAATCTACATGTTATATTGCCGCCGTTACTCTCATAGTGTCAGCTTACAGCCCTTCTAAAGATCTCGCAGACTAGATTGAGATTGATATTCAAAGTTAAAAAGCATTTATTCAGTAGGACCGCTGGGATCACTTTGAATATTGGGAAGTTGTCTCTTGTTTCAGAAACTTAGGCTTTAATACGAGATAATCCCACTCATATAATAAAGTTGAAAGTTTGTGAGTTTGTTTAGATATTTGGATGTTTGTATGTTTGTGTATCAATCACGCCTAAACCAGTGAACCGATTTGGATGAAACTTGGTATAGGCGTAGATAGTGACCTGGAATAGTATATAGGCTATTTAAAATGTCGGTACCACGCGGGCGAAGCCGCGCGCAGAAGCTAGTAATTTATATAGAGCGGCAACCTATGCCTACACTTTTAGTCAAAAGTTGATATTTTTACATTACAAACAGACATATTAATCCCACTTGTATAATAAAGCTGACAGTTTGTTAATTGTTTGGATGTTTAGAATAGAATAGAATATTACTTTATTGTACACCAAAAAGAAAGAAACACAATAGTAACAAAAACAGTTCTTAATTAATGTGCAACAATGGGCGACCTTATCGCTGAAAGCGATTTCTTCCAGGTAACCTTTGGATGGATAGGATAGAAAATTACATGGAAAGGACGGTGGCATACAAACATGCTCAATTTATAAACCATAATTATATACCTGATAAAAATACCTAGTTAAATTCAACTACACAGACATAAAAATACTATATAACACATTATGTACTAAATTACATATATATTCATAAAACTATATACTTAAATAATATTATACATATACTTATTCCTACATTTATTTCAAATAATTAAGGACAAGAATGTTGAGACTATTTTGATAGGTAATGACGACGAACTAAATTCCTAAAAATGGGAAGAGACTTAGCATTTCTGATAGGTACGGGAAGTGCATTCCAAAGTTTAATGGCTTGAAGTGTAAAGGAATTCCCGTAGAAATCAGAGCTATGAGCAGGAGTTTTTAACTGACGGCTTTCAGAAGAGCGTAAGGATCGAGAGTTAGAAAGATGGAGAAACTCAAAGCGTTCCTTGAGATAAAGAGGAGTAGAAGGAAGGAAAAGGATGTTATAAAGAAGTATAAGGATATGCAAATTTCTACGTAGGCGTATAGGCAACCACTCAAGCTTCTTGCGATATTCAGATATATGATCGTATTTACGCAAGTTAAAAATATATCTTATTGAGAAATTTTGAAGACGTTCCAGCTTGTTGAGCTGGTCTTCAGTTAGGTCTGGATAACAGGCATCAGCGTAATCTAGAATAGGAAGCAAAAGGGATTGTGCTAGCGCAATTTTGGTAGCAGTTGGAAGGAAATTACGTAAACGCCTCAGGGAGGCAGAGGCAGCAAATGTCTTTCGACTAATTGCTGATAATTGTGGTCCCCAAGATAATTTTTTATCGATAAGTACACCAAGGTTCCTGACTACCTCACTGATTTTAAATGTTTGTGTTTCAATCATGCCTAAACCAGTGAACCGATTTGGATGGAACTTGAAATAGGCGTAGATCACTATCTACGCCTATTTCAAGTTCCATCCAAATCGGTTTCCAGGTATTCCAGGTCACTACCTGGAATAGCATATTTGGCTATTCAAAATGTTTGTACCACGCGGGCGAAGCCGGCAGAAGCTAGTTTAATGTATAAAATGTATAAAATTCCATACAGACATTTACAGACGTTTTTCATTGCAGAGCATATGGAATCTAGCCCGTAACATGTAAAACGTGCTTGGCCATACTACGCAAAGCGAACAGTCCAGAAGCGTCTTAATATTTCCTTTAGTACCAACTTTATGATAGGCAATATTTTAGATGAAGCGAGTGTTTCTATCAACTCTATTCATGAAAGATTTATGCCTCTTCCCAAATTGCTTTCGGGCGGTCAGGATTATTAATGAATTTGTTCTTTCCTCTAATATCAGGGTTCAAAAGGTGAGGGCACACATCGAGAGGAAACATGATGGATCTATCATGAGACTCCAAAGATTTTTTCTGTTAAATTTTTTCTTGTCTGTTTTTGTTTCTTCTAAAAAACATTATCAAGTTTAAAAGATAAATTTTGGGACATAAAGATGATATGAGGAAGAAAGGAATGTTCCGATAACTGCCGATAAATCAATGTGGAAGTGGAAACCTTTTGAACCAACCCAACAATAAGTAAGATAAAGGCAGGGAGATGATGATTGTCATGTTTTATTTTCCAAGCAATATGAATCCTTGAACTTGCGTGCAAAAAGCTTAAGGTGATGTAGGTCGCAAAACTCACGTTTTGACTGTACGTCAAGTCATTTTTAACCGACTTCAAAAAAAGGAGGAGGTTCTATGTTCGGGTGTATGTATGTTTTTTTTTTTTTTTTTTAATGTATATTCATCGATATCTCCGTCAGTTATAAACCGATTTCCAAAATTTTTTTTGTTTGAAAGGGTATGCTCCCATAGTGGTCCCATAAAAATTTTACTCCTGAGGGATTGATAGTTTTCCCGTAATACTCAAAAAATCACCGATCTTTCCGAAAAATGTGGACCGATTTCCAAAAATTTTTTTTTGCTTTAAAGGGTATCCATATCTAGGTGGTCCTCATACTTTTTTTTCCTGAGGGATTGATAGTTTTCCTGTAAATCTCAAAAAACCTCATTCTCACTACAAAATCTGAGTCAAACATTGAATAGTTTGACATGTTTAAATACGCTCGAGGTGATCCCATATAATTTTATTCCTGAGGGATTCTCACTGTAACTTCTTTAATCTTGACTATTCCAATATCTAACCTAACCTACTATATTATTTACACTAAAAATTTAAAAATAAAAATTTTTGAAAAAAAAATTGAACCGACTTCACCTAACACAAATAGACACTAAGAACCTTCTATGTACCTACACTAAAAAGAGAAAAATAAGAATATACACATGCAATTATTACTTACAGTATTCAAATAATAAATTATTATGTTTGAAGTCGGTGCCATAAAAACCATAAAAACACCGATTTTTTTATATTTTTTTGACGACAGTGAATAGTTTAGGATATTATTTTATTAGTTATGGGAGTCGAAACACGATTGACTTAATTTGACTCGATAGAAAAATATCACAAAGTTACCTCTAAATCTTCATCATAAAGCAGTTTCATTTGCTGGTTGTTTAATTTTTTTAAATAAAATTTCGTCTACGTGTTCTCTAATAAAAACGTTAGAGGATTACGGAATTATTTTATTGCCAAGGAGTATTATTTTGTAGCAAAAAATACATTTATAAATAACGTTCAGTGTAATAGGGCGCGGGCCGGCCAGCACACCTCACGCAGACCTCACGCCAGAGCGCACTTCACCTTAAAGCTGTATTTTGTCCTACCAGCCTACCACACGGACCTTCAACACGACCACCGCAGTAGGAGTGGTGACAGACGCCTGCGACCGCACGAGCTGCAGTATCGGCGTGACCCTACCGAAGACATACAACTCCAGGCTGACGTTCACTTGCGAGGTCTCCACGGAAGGCCCAAGGTTTGCCGTTGTTAAGGCCACCAAGAACCTCACTGTTGCTGGTGAGTACAAAAAAGCACAAAATATATATTGTTCCAATAAGTGACCAATCACAATATGAGGGTTAGGGTAATCGTATGAGTCAATGGCCAACTCTGGTGACGGAGTTTTTAGGCCATCTGGCTCATGGCTTAACGACGTCATGATGACCTCTGTAGCGCAGTGGGCGAAGGTCCGCTTGCGACGCAGTAGGTTGCGGGTTCGATCCCCGCCGTGGGACAAATGTTTGTCTGATCAACAGATCTTTGGGTGTTTCTATGTAAAATATATATGTATTTACAAAAAAAAGTATATAAGTAGTATATCAGTTATCTAGTACTCATAGTACAAGCTTTGCTTAGTTTGGGGCTAGATGCTGTGTGAAAATTGTCCAGCATTATTTATTATAACGACTTAACAGCTGGAACCGACGTCCGACTTTATATTTATTTCTATTTTTAGAGTTAGTGCAATGAGAGTGATTGATGATGAAAATATGTGGATATGCTAAATAAAGATAGATAGATAATTCTTTATTGTCACACCTTAATATAAATTTATATACAGAAACTAAGCTAAATAAATTAATAACTAATATAAATTACAAAATTAAAAAAAAAAACTTAAGTCTAAATTCAGTGGCACAATGGGCGGCCTTATCACTCAGAACAACCACTCCAACTCCAACTCTTCCAGGCAACCTTTGGATGGACTGGATAGAAGAGAACGAGAGAGGAGGTTTAAATATGTATTAAGAGTACCTCTAACTGTCTCCTATCCCCTATGCCCTGACCCAGGACCAGAAAGCTATATCTTGGCAGATATAGCTTTCTGGTCCTGGGTCAGTCTGTACGAGGCTCAGAGGCCGCAGACAAAAACGGTCATGGCAAAACAATGAGGGTTCTATGTTTATCTGCCTGATGTGTGTAGAAGTAAAAGAAAACCGGAAAATACCCACACGGCTTAAAAAAATTTGTATGATATGAAATGTGTAACTATTGTGTGTGCTAACTATACACCACTATTTTATGACTACCAAAAAACATTTAAGGACAGTTGCAGCAGATGCAGAAAATGATAATGGCATGGTCAGAACTTTTTTTTATTCAAATATCACAAAGTTATCGAGGATTGTAGTCAACCAAAACCGAACAAAATTTTATGAAAACTTTACAAATAAGTACTATAGACAACAATCGCGTACATTGTACGACTCTCATTGTAACTATGTTCTCGTATAATCCCCAGTCAGTAAAACCGCAGCAGCTATCATAAATCCATGTCTGACTCGTCTCGTCTCCTTTTGAGGTTATAATTTTTTTTTCTCTTTTTTTGAGTTTTAACTACATAAATGAGATCAGTAACAGACACCTGAACCATGTTTAAAATTTTTTTGGTAATTAAAAAATAGGGGTGTATAATAATTTGCTTTAACCAACACTCTTTGCAGTGGTCCTGAAAGAGAACCCTGTGATACTGGGTGTGCCGAGCAGCGTTCAGCTCGGAGAAGACGTGCTGGTCAACTGCACCACTACGCCGGCAATGCCTCCAGCTAACATCATGTGGTACATTGACGGAAGACCAGAAAGGGTATGGTTTATTTTCCAACTCTTGTTTTCCTAACCCCTTAGCCATGTGCCAATGTTAGTGTGAGAACAACTTCAAAAAAAAAAAAAAACATTGTAAAATTTATTTATGTAAGGGCGTATATCTGCGAATCGCTGTGACCCTACTATACAGGCTTTATAGTCCTAGTGTGGGGAACAGAGGTTTAACCATGGTACAAACCTATCATGAAACCTATCATGTTAGAAATATAAAATAGAAATTATATCGGCAGAACCCCACCTGCACTTTTAAATTTAACGTAATTTATTTATTTATTTTTAAGTTGCACCAACAAGATAATCACCAACACAATATAATTATAGTTCCTTAGCTGTACACAAACCAAGTGATATCCCAATTATAGATGCAAACAGTAATGCAAAGTTATAAAATATTTGTAGTTTATTCACCTTTTAAACTAGCACGTTATTAACTCATTGTTGTTTTAATAACGGATCTCGTCCCGTTATTAAAACAATGTATCTGTAGTCAATACTGTTTGTCCTAATTGGGAATCAAACCTACGATGAAAGGCAGAGCTACCAACTCGGATGTGGTAGTGGAGGTCTTTGTCTTCCAGTATCGCTATCATAACAGCAATTATTCTAGTGCTCTGACGTGGAATATTCTGTGCTCTATTGAGACAAGGTGTAATAATTCTACTCTCTCTCACGTAATCTAATGTGGCGATGGTCTTGCAACCTGTCACTGTGTAATGGAATGTGTAATGGAATAGAATAGAATAAAAAAACACTTTATTGTACACAAAAGAAACGCATAACAGGAAATACACAAAGACAAGTAAGTAGGTACAATGGGCGGCCTTATCGCTAAAAGCAATCTCTTACTTTGGATGGACTGGAAAAGTACGACAGAATACCGGCGATGTACAAAAAGTGTAAAAATATAAAAAAAAGAGTAGGAAAAACAATAACAATAGAAATACCCTAAGCGTCTTACCATAAAACGTGACATAAAGTTATTCCACCGAATAAATCAAGAATAACCATATATTTTGACAGTTTACACTCAGGAATAACTTTATGTCACGTTTTATGGTAAGACGCTAAAAGTATAGTTATGAGTAAGAATAGATACTTTTAAAAAAATAATGAGATTATAGTACTTAGATAGATAGAAAATACTTTATTGCACACCACGTAAAAAGTTAAACAAAAATATAAAACACTAGCTGTTCGTCGCGATCCCGCGGTCCCTCGGGAAAACATCACTTTCTCGGGATAAAATATAGCCTATGTTCAACAAGAATAATGTAGGATTCTAATGGTGCAAGAATTTTTCAAATCAGTCCAGTAGTTTCGGAGCCTATTCAATTCAAACAAATAAACATATGAACAAACAAATCTTTAATATTAGTATAGAAAACAAAAAAAACTTGATACAATCGGCGGTCTAACTAATTAAAAATGTGGGTCCACAATATGTAAGGGAAATAGTATCTTTCGAAGATGCTCTAGACATCTAACCACCCGTTTGCACCAAGCCAATCATTTGCTCTACAAAATGAATTAAAATGAACTTAAACTTTTTTCGTTTTTGATTCACAAAGGAAGCAAATACTTAGGTAGGTATTTATGGATATTTTATGCAAATTTTGCTGCAATCAATAATGATTGTAAACAGATGCAAGTATGCAAGAGGAGAAAGGGCACGAGCCTCTTCACTTTTAATGCCACTGAAAACACTCAAGCTATTTGCTTATGGTCAAAAGACCGATCGTGGATGAAAATGGAAAAAAAATGGATGCAAGTGTACATATTGCACCTTGATGAATAAACTCAGGTGAATTTAGTTCACGTCACCTGAAACTAAAGCAAAAAATCATAAAGCATCTAAAGTACTTCATCTACGAGAACACCATTGCCTTGGACATATGGTCTTGATACAGTTTTGTTTCGTCTCTGGTCCATGCATTGTACCAGATTCCAGTATTCGCAATGCACCCTATATTAAATGGAGTTCCTATCCTAACTTGGCAATGGACAACTAACTTATGTAGTTACCAAGTTTGTCGCCCAGTTCAATCAAATACATTATTATTGCACCTCAGTACTGAATTTATGCAAGCGATCCTAATTGAACGAGTAAGCGAAGCAGACGATTTCATTGGGAATATAATTTTGTATACCAAGTGGGAATTTGCCTCGCGTTGAACGATTTGTACTTATGATGCTTAGGGGAAAAGAACAGCGTCATCACGATCATAGCTATAAATAAATACCCTTTACATAGTGTTTATTGGTGACACTGGTGTCCAGTGTCACCAATAAACACTATGTAAAGTTTTTCTTTAGTTCAACTTAAGAATAAGCAAAATGGCAACCAATAAACCATTTAGAAAGTTCCACCTTGCATAACTTTGACATTTCTTTCATCCAAACGCTATTTCGAAGTTCCACCAGCTAGCACCCTTGTTTAAATTTAGTGTAACCACAGAATACATATTAGTAGGTACTGTAAAAATATTTTCATAGGTACCACCAAAGAGTTCGTATATATTTTACTCGTACATACCAAGGAGTTTTTGTTTAAGTTCTTCCAGATAAATTTACAGGAGAAAAAAATAACTTTATCTGGAACAAATCTTACATTCAGGTTTTATAAAATAAGAATCGTAATTTGATATAAAAAAATTACATGTGAAATATTGGCGAATGCACAAAAAGTGCGAAGGCATTATGAGAAAAAAAACAAGAATGACAAACAAAATGACCAATTCAACATGATACTTATTTTGACAAAATGATACTTATTTTGAGGTTTCTCGTTGGATGCGATGTTGCCGATCTGTGCATCTTCACGTAACAGAAGGACAGTTACCTCAGAGTTCCACCTTGTTTATTGGTCAGAATTTTTTTCTGACTTATTCTGAATTAACGCAAGGTACAGCTATGCGATGTGTAAATTTGATAGAACTTCGGAATAACTAGTTTTTATTGGTGAGACGTCTGAGGCTATAAAGCCTAGGTATGAGTCTATGAACCAAATAACTGTCAGTTGTCAGATTATTTTCAGAGGGTCTGGAATACTTATAAGATCTGAGAGAATGTCCGCCTTGGGGGATTTAGTCGTGACTGTTTTCGTTTTTTTTGTTGCACTCTTGTAAGAGTTGGCTTCACATTTCTACTCCATTTATTTCTGATGGTCTTGGTACACTCGTCGTTTTTTTTGTTGCACTCTTGTAAGAGTTGGCTTCACATTTCTACTCCATTTATTTCTGATGGTCTTGGTACACTCGTGTCGATCTCATTGGAGAATGAAGATCTGTACCGCAATACGTTCGATAGATTTAATTGTTATTCCTTTTACAGACGGAGCCCTGGTTGGTGAACAACACCCAGGTCTCCTCAGCGAACGAGCATGGTCTCCGCAGCAGCTGGCGTGCCCTTAGAGTCCGGGTGGGCAGTTCCAAGGGCTCCATAAGCCTTCGGTGTGAGGCCACGCAGCCGACTTGGCCACCGTATATACGCTCGGCCAACGCGACCTTGCTGGTCGCGCGGTCGCCTCATCTCTCTATGTTTACTGCATCAGGTAATATTTCCTCTATGAATCATCTTCTTGTCATGTCGCTTTAACTTTTGAACCAGTGTACTGAGAGGTTTATAGATTCGCTTTAAAGAGGCTCCTTTCATGCTCTTGACACCTGTTTTGAGTAAACACCGCAGTAGGCAAAGGCAGTATGCAGACAGTAACGCTGAAGGTTGTGGATCGATTCCCGCTGCGGTACAAAGTTTGCATGAGATTTTTTTTGATTTGAAGTGGAGTCTATTTCTGACTGTGATGGTCGCCATGAACACTGGACATGGCTCAAATCTTGATGGAATCCATTTAAAAAGTCTTAAATCATTCCTAAACACTAAAGATTTTAAAATTGATACCAAAATTGCACCAATGCAGAACTTGAACTTGCGACCTAACTCACGTAACATATTTTTTATTGTTGCAAATTGTGTGTTTCATACAAGTTGGTCTAGTATTTAAAACAGCATCTTTCAAAGAGCCGATGTAGTTTAAGCATAGGAGCAATATTTCCCGACATGTGAATAGCATGAGGCGTTGCATTTGCAGCGCCCATATTTTGCAAGGCGTAAATTCAACTTGACAGTTGCAAGAACGAGGCGCCTGTGACGTAACGAATCTGTCAAAATATCTCGGCTCCCATTGGCTGGATGCCAGCGAAGTAAATCACTTAAAATTCAAAAACGTGTGGTTCTTAAATCAAGTTGAAATGGGTTTCTTTTCCAATTCTGGAATTTGCAGCATTAATATAACATTACCAGACTCTTGGCTATGTATTCTCAGTTTTCAGACGGAGTTCTTTTGAAAAAGTAAAGCTTGGAGGCAGATTTTTTTACTTTTAACTACAACGAAAAAGGGTTTCAAACGACAGACTAAAACTCGGGAATGCTTTGAAAATCAAAGTCGAATCAAAGCGTAGATTGTCAATGAATTCATTTTATTAGGGCCATAAACATCGTCTTCATAGATCTTTGAGCATTTGAGGGGTTAAGTTAAAAGAACCTACCCTAACCTTCTACCTACCCCTTAGGAACCCCTTACCTTCTTGATAAATGGAGGCCCTTACTAATTTAACATGTCATAAAGTTATGTCGTGCATAGGTAAACTAAAAATTAAGCATTATAGGTTTAAAGACATTTATTCTCATACAAACAATACAGTTCTTTTATAATGAGATACAAAAATATACTTATAATTAATTATAGTTACGATTTCTCACTTCTGGAGCCGGAGCTTTTCTATGCCGTATCGCAGATAGATAAGATTGACTCTAATATTTATGATATATTGACACTTAGCCATGACATAACTTTATGTCAAGTTTTTTAGTAAGGCCCTTCATTTATAAAGAATGTAAGGGGTTCTTAAGGGGAATATAGAAGATTAGGGTAGGTCCTTTTAACCTAACCCATCAAATGCTCAAAGATCTGACAGAACAGATATTTTCCAAACAAATTCCTAGTAACTAGTGTAAGGCTATAAATAACCTTTATAATAACTAGAGAATCCTGTTCTTCTGAGAATCAAAACAGAATGCAAAACAGTACAAACAAACTGTACAAGCAAACACAGAAACTAGTATAAGGCCCCCAGCTATGCTTATGAAGCGTACTTCTATCATATCCCTACAAACGTAACACACTAGCTTTGCCCCGCGGGTTCACCTGTTAAAGCGTACGTTGTGTAGCTTGCTAAGCCGTTCATCAAAGAAGCAACGTTCTGACCGGTCTATAAGTGGACGGGTGACCGCTAGTGGTGGTCTCAACTGAGCGCTTCCGTGCTCAGTTTTTTCTCAGATTTTTTGACTTTAAAAGACTGAAAAAATAGATGATTTATACAGCGTCAGGAGGCAACCTTTGCCTACACTCAACGGGACGCTGTAGTGCATGGGACATTGCTTGAGTTGGAATAGGCTTGCCCAGCACCTAATCCATCCTCTCAGCTTAATCGGCCTTGTCCACAGGAAATACCTTATTATAGGCACCTTCTGGGTTAGCTCGCTCCATCGTAGACCTCATTCTTGCCTCTGCTTACTTTGAGGCTAGATGATGCTGTATGAAAAAGTCCAGCAATATTTATTTATTTATGTAAGTTTCGAGGTCAAGAGCCGACCCATTCATTACAAAAAAGATGACTTCAATATGTGTGGAACTGACTTAACTAAAGTCGAAATAATTGTGATAGTACCGTATCATGGTTAAACAGCTTTACTAGTGTATTTAAATAGAACCTTACCGTACTTAATACTTTGTCGAATGCGACGCGAACTAAACGCACTGACTGTCGCGTTTAATTCGACATAGTTCTACTAGTAACCGACGCAATCGTTTTCGACGATTGGACACTCTCATTAGTCTCGTAAACTAGGATTGATTCGACCGTTCAGGGGGGCTAGCCAAGATGACATAGATTCGTTTCCATTCCATGGCTACTATCAACACTGATTTGGCGATGTTGCACTCATTTTGCACTTGATTCTGCCATAAATTACAAAGAGTATGTATGAAAATTACGCGTCATAATGAGTGGAATGGAAAAAATGGTAGCCAAGATGCACTTTTGATAGTCGCAATTGATACTTTGTTTACGTTTTTGATCGCTGACAAGACAACTGGCAAAGTTGACAAAAACCCAGCGGAATCGCAGTAGAAATAAAATGGTGCCTTGTTTTTGATCGATCATCTGTCACCGTGTAATTTTGTATTGAGTAATAGTTTTCTGTGATTTTGTAAAGCTTTCTAATATTTTTCAAGCTGTAAAATGCATGCTCTAAATTTATTATGGAGCGCTCAAAATGAGGACTGTTATTTACAACGCCAGAAAGGGTATCTTCTTAGACAAACATTGGATCCCGTCGAAGAGTCTTTCGGATTAAAAAAGAAGAATTAAAAATTTTGTGTGAAGAGCTACGTGAAAAATCTACCTTGAAGGAATCGAGCGATATTTCCTTGGAACTCAAGGTAAAAGTTTCCGTTTTATTTGTTTCTACGGCAATAGCACAAGCACAATCTGTGTATAACCCAAAGCTGGGTCCACAGCGCCGTGTTTTCGAGTTTTTAACATGTTATTAACCGAATAAGCACGTACAATTGGTGAAAAACAATGCTAACATATTAGAAAATATTAAAATACGGCGCTGTGGACCCGGCTTAAGATACACGGAATTGTCTCCCATAAACATGTTCAATATGTTCATGCTCCGAAGATCGTTCCCGTCTCACATCGTGATAAAATACTTAATTCTTTCCCCTGAAAGAATCTGATCGATTTCTTTAATAAGTAGATTATTTTTTATATTACTATGATAACCTTAATAACCTTAATGTTTGTATAAGTACTTAAAATAATGTTTTGTTTGTCGTTTGTAGGTATGGTGCACGCTTAGTTTTTAGCCACAGGATCCTACCAACGAATCGTGGGGATGAATCACCATCTAGCCCAACGCACAATGAGTCGCTGCATTATAGAAGTTGTGGACGCCCTGAACCACCCAGCTGTAATGGGAAAATGGATTGATTTCCCAAAAACCTGGAGGCAACCTATGCGTAGGCACTACAACGTCCCGTTGAGTGTAGACTCAACGGGACGCTGTAGTGCCTGGGACATTGTTTGACATGGAATAGGCTTGTAGCACCTAAACCATCTTCTCAGCTTAATCTGCCTGCCACAGGAAAGACAACGTCAATACATGTGGAGACTAAGCTGCGGGTTTCCTCACAATGTTTTTCTACACAGATAAGAGCTCGTGTTGAAGTGCATATAAATTTTTCGAAACGAACAATCCATTGATGCACGGCCCAGGATTCAAACCCACAAACTCTGGATTAAAAGTCGAGGCACAACCCCATTCGACCAACACGGCTCTTAAAGTTAATAAATATATTAAAAACAATAATCTTTTTTAAATAGTAAAAAAAAAAGGTTTAAAGAAATATTGTTTTCAGGAGACTTTGGATATCCACAACGCCCTTGGCTAATGACGCCAATCCTTGATGCAGTTCCCGGTTCAAGAGAGGAGAACTATACGAAAATCCACATTAAAAATATTTTCTTTTATAGCAAGAACTGTATGGTTTTTATTATTATTTTATTATTAATAGCCTGTGGTGTCCCACTGCAGGGCAAAGGCCTCCCTTCGTTTCTTCCACTCCTCTCTATCGTGTATGGTTTTGACTTTCAAAATACATAATATGATTAACTATTATTGCGTTATTTTTCTCTCAAGAATCCCATAGTAGATAGAGGGAGGGAAAATCTAACCCAGAAAATCTAACACAAACAATCTACATTTCAAATTTCATCACAATCGGTTAAGTCGTCATGGAGATACGTGAAGACAAACATTCGCACACACAGACTTTCGCATTTATAATATTAGTAAGAAGTAAGATTTTTCTCTATGAAAATAGGTAAAGGTGGTGATATAATGTGCCTAAGCATTTACAAACAAAAAATATTTAAGTAGTGTAACAGTCACAAAAAATATTTACGTAGTATACCCGTAGCACATGCCATATTAAATTTTTTTTTTAATAATCCAGCATCATTAAATGATGCTGGATTATTAAAAAAAAATTTTTATAAAACAATAAATTTTATTGTTTATTTTTATTATTTGTAAAAACGTTACATTTGTAAATGCTCGATAAAATTCTCTAGTGTGTACCCACCTTAAGACGCTATTTTAAATACGTATACTCTTTGTACTCTGCGGACCATAAGCTGGCCCCAGACGTTCATGCATGACGGCACGTGAGGCATGCCGCATCATCGCAACAGTGGGTGATCGTCTAGAGTGTACGTGGTCTATAGACAATCTGTCTATCCTAGAAGCGTCTTCTAATTGTGCGGTGGAATGATCAACCCGGAATGTCAATGGTAACTTTGCTACTATAATGAATTCTGTGGCAACTTTCCATCCTCGATGTGTCAATCCGACGTTTGATAAAGCCAGGAACTCACATGCCGCGATATTTGGCATAAAACGTATGCAGTGCCATACAAAACGCGTTAAATAATGTCATGCGCCGCACGTGAGTTATAGTCCTTATCTGTCTATGTCCATTTCCATTTCAATGTCTACTTGTTTTTTGGCTAAGGCCCCAGTTCGTCGATTGATAGTTCTATTTTAAGTTCGAATGGGATGTTGGTGTTTCGAGAATAACAGGAAACCGATTGAAGGGAATATTATGAATCTGAAAGTTTGTGGTGCGGTTTGTTTGTGTTTCAGCTTCTCAGCTGATCGACAGAATAAGATGAAACTTAGAATTTTGTAGGAACAGAATATAGGCTATGTGAAATGCTAAGAAACCGCGGGCAGTAGCTAGCATTATTAGCTCTAAGGTATTATTAGACAGGAGTCGAATACTTTTTTAAGTGATGCCTGCGGTCCCAGTAAATAAATGATTTTTAACTTTGTTTCCGAAAATAACTTCATAGTTGAAGTCCAATAGAACCTATGACCAAATTGAAGAGGAGTGTGGGGTAGGCTGACCCATCTTGAGATGACTCGAAGAAAGAGCGAGAAAGCTGATTTATTCAAATGAAAAGCGGTTATGCCAATAATCAACTTAAGTCTAAGTAACATAATCAACTTGAGCCCGCTTAGTTTAATTCAATAGATTATAAGATGATTAAGTTACTCGGGATGTTAATCAACCTTATGTCATGGACTGTGATCAAGTCGCGTCTCAGTTTAGAAGCCCCTGACACCCAACATCCCATACAAAGAATTAAATTTATAATGACAAACGATTTGCAAATTTTGGGTTAGATTTTGAATTGACGAGAGAATCTGAGACAAACTGACGTTACTAGTCGGAACCGATATTTCATCATCATCATCATTTCCCTGCCCTTATCCCACTTTCATGTGGGGTCGGCACAACAGGTTTTCCTCTTCCACTCTGCTCTATCAGCCGTCATCTCAACACTCACTCCTTTCTTACCCATGTCATCCTTCACACAGTCCATCCATCTTTTCTTTGGTCTGCCTCTTCTGCTACATCCCTCCACATTCAAACCTAACATTCTTCGGAACCGATATTTATTTATTTAAATACTTTACTGCTCACAAACTACAAAAGTAATACACGTTAACCATGCATTACGGTTCACATACTTGATTGGGATTACTTTAAAAAGTGACGCGTGTCTCCATCACTTTTTGTAGAATTTAATTAACATCTGAATGATGTGTGAATCTCCATGCTGAGTGTGTTAACATGAATTCAACTGCATGTCAATTTTGAAATGAAGAAACAAATCTGACATAGTGGTGATTATCATAGTGACTACACTAGTATGCAAGTGAGAGAACATGCTTGTTGCGACGTTTCTTTAGCGACGGTGCTATGCGAAATTGACATGCAGCTCAAAAACTGCCAGGAATTTTTTTTTTTTTTAGTTCATTAACCCTGATCGGAAGTCACAGCCAACGGCTCAAAGACAATGTGTAAATGGGTGTCCGGGGTCTCCTTAATTGGCGCAACTCAAATAGTTTCAAGCGCGGAGTCTTGAATTAGCCGGGTGTACTCAGCTCTGGGTACTTCCACAACTTGCAAACTTCTCCAAACAAAACCACTTTGAATTTCGATCCGGTCCTGACTTCAATCGTCGCATTGTTTTCATAATCTCTCTAATCTACAAATAGGGATAGATGAAGGGAGCTAGCTTGTATGAAGGATGTATGTGACGAATGTAAGTAGATGTAGAGAAAGGAAATGAGATGATGCAATAGTTTTTAGGAATCTAAAAGAGTCTGTCTGTCCATGTGTCTTTTGAAACGACACTCACAGAATAGTTTCTACAACTTTTGAAGTTTCACGTTTTGACTTTTTTTCACTTATGGGGGTCTAAAACGGCCAGATCACCATCTGAACATGTGTGTTGAACTCAACGCCATCTCTCTGTGTAAAGGATATCACCATAACCACCTTGCCCTTATCTCACTTTCATGTGGGGTCGGCACAACAGGTTTCCCTCTTCCACTCCGCTCTATCAGCCGTCATCTCAACACTCACTCCTTTCTTACCCATATCATCCTTCACACAGTCCATCCATCTTTTCTTTGGTCTGCCTCTTCTGCTACATCCCTTCACATTCAAACCTAACATTCTTCTCGTTACATGTACGTTGTATGTTACCCCTCGCAGACTACAGACTTTCTATCGGTCGATAGTTGAGACGGCCTATACTTATCCATACTCATTACGAGCCGAAGTATATTCCGTCTCAACTATCGGCCGCTAGAAAGTCTGTAGTCTGCGAGGGGACTAAAGGCTATCATCATATATAAATTATATTATAGAATGACGGTGCTCGTCTTCACTGATGAGCTTACTTTTCAAAGCGAATAATCCATTGCGGATGCCAAACCCACGACCTTCTGCTACATAAGCCATAGCCCGTGAAACATAGCCAACTGTTCAAACAACAAATAATTCAGCGGCATTAGGTTCATGTCACACTTTCCATTCCATTGGCTAATCGCGGAATTCAATTGGAACGCAACCATTTACCATCCCGGTGCGCAAACACTGAATTATAGGTATTACCATGTTCTATACCTGTGTAGCATAAGTTATAGTATTATGTTCGTGTAGCGTGCTTATGTTGTTCTTGATAGAATAGTAAGTGGATGCGCTGGTAGCATTATCAACTGAGCACTTCCATGCTTCGGAGGTCAAATTGTCGGTCCAGTTTATTAAGCCATATCGAAGGGCTTAAATCCTAAAACTCCGTCACCAGAGTTGGCCAATACTAACTCATACGAACTTACTTTATTTTATTTTTCCCAAATAGGCACCTTCTGGGTAGGCTCGCTCCATCGTAGACCTCATTCTTGCTTATGTTAGTTTCGAGGTCAAGAGCCGACCCATTCATCATAAAAAAAAAGAATAGGGTCACGACGTATCCCCAAAGCGCGGTAGACATTCTCTGAAATCTTTTAGAACGCGTTGTCTGTAAAAGCCTTACATTGGGATACCTTGTTTCTCAGAACCATCTTTTCCAGGAAACCGTTTGACGGAGAGAAAAGTTTTCAACATAATAAACATGATATATTATTGTTGTATTAATTACCCTCTTAGAAACAAGTTGTATACATATATTGGAACTTAAGTACTCTATTTTAGGTTAGTATATCTGTTACAAGCAAACAATTTTCTTATATAAATGATATTTTTATAGTATCAACCTCAAACTTACTATTGATCGGTAATGGTCAGGGTTTCAAGTCTCGCATAGGTGCAATTTTTGGGATGATTTTAAAATCTTAAATTCTGACAATGGTTTCTGCAAACCAATTAACTAAACAAAATCTATAAAAAAAAAATTGCTGTGCTTACGTACATCTTTTAGGTGTTAGCAAACATAGAAAGGAAAATACAATATGTAAAATAAATCTTTTGTCGCTTGGTAGGTAGTGCTGTTACAAAACGTGTTTATTAATGTTCACCAGTATGTATCAAAATTATCTTTGTCCACAGGAATGAGCTCAAAAGCGGGAGGAAACGGGTCTACCCTGGCTATGTGTCTATGTCTGTACATATACCATAGGTACAGTGCCTTAAGTTATCTAGAGTAAGTTGTCTTAAGCTGTACACACCCTAGATTACCGAGGACATAGCTGGGAGGAAAAGAATCATGGCAAGATCGGACCTCAAATCCACAGATAAAAAATATACCAAATTCAGTAAATAATTAACATACAGTAATTATTATTTTTCGGCTTGCTAAAAACATATTACGACGAATTGTATACGGTAAGTGGTTTTTTAAGCAACAAATCAGGCTGTAGATCTATCTATCTATAAAAATAAATCCGGAAACGCATTTTTTTTTAAAAGCGATTCAGACTTCAGTTGAATGCATTCGGTTCGGAATAGATCAGCTGTTCAACCGCAACCAATCAAAGTGCAAGAAACGTCAGTTTGTATCATTTCCTGCATTGTGATTGGTTGCGGTCGTGAACAGTTGACCGATTCCGACCCGAATGAAGTCTGAATGAGTCTGGTCACAGCTTGTATGGATATGACCGACGTTATTTGTTTATCTTACTAAACGATATAGTTATGAATAACCATACATTTTTTAATTTATACCTGTCGTAACTTTTACCACCAGTAAGACCGATAGAGTTTTAAGTTATATCGAGAATGAAACTAAGTAGGTACGTTTCTCAAGTTGTACATACATACATACATAAAGTCACGCCTCTTTCCCAAAAGGGTAGGCAGAGACCACGGATCTCCAGTCGCTACGATCCTGACACACAACTTTCGCCTTATTCACTCTCATTACATTCTTCATACATGCTCGTCGGTTTAGGATACTTTTGACCTGGCCCTTCTCCAAAATATCGCCAATTTGATCCAAGAAGGTTCACCTAGGCCTTACTCTTCTAGCTGTCCCATGCACACTCGCCTCATACACTTGCTTTGTCAAACGACTGTCATCCATCCTCTCTACATGCCCAAACCATCTTAACATACCTTTCTCGATCCTCAACACTACATATTCTTTCACTCCACACTGTTCCCTTATCGCACTATTTCTCTAAGTTGTAGGTCCATAGAAAACTCGATTCTACTGACCCAGCAAGAAGCTGACCTAAATTATTTTCATTCACAAATAAACCTAGTTATTTAGTAAATCAACAACGTCGAGTAAAATAAATACGTTCGCATTATTTTAAAGAAAATCCAGCTTTACAATATTATAATTTGACAACCTCTGTAGCGCAGTGGGCGAAGGTCCGCTTGCGACGCAGTAGGTTGCGGGTTCGATCCCCGCCGCGGGATAAATGTTTGTATAATCTGCAAATATTTATCTCGGGTTATGTTTCTTTATATGTATGTATTTACAAACAAAAAGTATATAAGTAGTATATCAGATATCTGGCTACCATAGTACAAGCTCTGCTTAGTTTGTGGCTAGCTGATGCTGTGTAAAAATGTCCAGCATTATTTATTTATTAATTAATTATGAATTCCATCCGTTTGCAGTCTAAGCATTATTTCAGTTTGCAGTTGCATCGAGAACATTCTCGAACAAATCTAATTGGTAACTTGATTTTTATCTATCTATTCAGCATACAACCCACTGAGTACAGGCCTCACTTTCACGCCACTGTTTCTGCCAAAAATATATTAAAGTCGAACCGTCGAACTTAATGATTTCTTGTCAACTAGTCATACTAAATTATCAAGCTCTTGTAAGAGGGTGATCCATTGACGAGCATGTGAGCAAACAAAACATCTCCAATAATTAAAGATGATTATCCTTAAATTTTAAACTAAAGTGTTTTATTCATACAAATGCCTCCTAGCTATGTCCGTTTAGATAGGTAGAATAAAATTATTGTCACTTTATGGATGTTTCGGATGGTTTTGGTGTAAACCAACAAAAATAAACAGCTTATTTTACAGTTGAATGAATGCCAAAACTCGGAGTTCTTTTGTTGTTTCATAGCGCCACAGGACAATTTAAGATCGCATTGTCGATGCGTTTGCGCATGTAATTTATTTTAAATTGACTCACACGTTAAGTACAGCATTAATAAGTATGATTAGATTTATACTTTATGATTATTTGGAATGTTTCATAAAAAATTATGGCTGTTATATAATTTTTTTTATTTTTTTTGAAAAAAAATTCACGTTAACGGTATAAAATGCTAAGAACTGTGTGTTAGTTTTAAATAAGATATTTTTAGATTAAGGAAATCAATTATATGAATAGCAAGCACTGAATTTTGATGTTCTATGTCACAAAATGTAAAAATTAAAATATATTTACATGTTGTAGAGCGATTGCTCTTACTATTAAATTATTTAAGTCATTGTATGAAGTTGATAATGTTGTTTTGAAAGTTATATAATCATAATGTACAGGAATTAAGTCAACAATCAAATTCTTGTAAATTATAGCATTACATATTGTCTAGTACAACTCACGAAAAGTACCTAAGCTAATTTGTTTATTATTGTTTTATTTTAAAAATTTCGAAGTTTTTACGATTTTTCGGTAACGATGCCATTAAAACATTAGATTCAATGTCTTTTTATTCCTGCATGATATTTTTACGTGTTGTTTTGGCTAAATTTTAAATAACTAAACATTTTCACATTTAGGTTAAAATTAATAATACTTATAAATAGGTAACATATTTTCACTATCAACATTATTTTGCTCAAAATGGTAAAAAAATTCTCTACCATATAGTTTAGCTTAGCAATCTAAATGTTATCATTGAGTATATTTTTTTTATTTTGGTTTAATTTAGATAATTTTGTGCCAATAAACTTTATCGTAATTTGTAAATTGTAAATAAAAAATAAATTAGATAGAAGATGAAAATATATGTCTAATTTAGATTATAAGTATTTTAAAATAATGTGACGTGTTTTTATCAAGTTATTTTTATTATCTCTTTTTTATGTTTGCCAGATTTGTTAAGTACAAATATTAAAATTACTGGCATTTATTTAATTTATATAACAATAATCGTCCGCATTCATTGGTCAATTTTGAACAAAATCAAAATTTTCTGTGATACGTTTGTTAGTTATCGCATTATTGTAAAGTGTTAATATAATTATGAAATGTCATTGAATGTCAAAGTCTTTATGGCGATAAATAAACGTGTATAATTTAGTTGGTTTTTTATCCCCACCGGCTGCGCCAAAAAACTCAATCAAAAACAACCGTTTCTAACTAAGGATTTATTTTAAGAACATTGACATAAAATACGCAATTTCACTTCAATAGGGTGCAGCTTAATGAAGCTTAGAGATTTATTTATATGAGCGCACGTTTCATACGAATAAATAAAAGTCGTAAGTACCCTGAGACGCTCCAGTGAATATTTATATCCTTTGTACAATTTTCCGTGCGCCGCAGCAACAAAATAAACATTTCCGGAAAAATTCAAGCCTTCTCGAACATTCGAACACAATAGCTTGGATCTGTGTGGCGTCCCAGAGTAATAGTACAGTCAACTAAGAAAATCACATCACAAATTTTATTATAATTATACATACATACATACATAGAGTCACGCCTCTTTCCCAAAGGGGTAGGCAGAGACCACAGATCTCCAGTCGCTACGATCCTGACACACAACTTTCGCCTCATTCACTCTCATTACATTCTTCATACATGCTCGTCGGTTTAGGGTACTTTTGACTCTTATTATAATTATCTCAGTAAAAATCTAGAGATAGTGTTTATTGTTGAAAAGATTTTTTTTTATGGATAATGTTACACAAGAAGAGTTTCTCGCACGCGAGCGGCGAAAAATCGTATGCGGTTATCCCTCGGCAAAACTCGCCATTCGAGTCTCGCCTGCGGTTGTTTACATTTTGACAGAAACTCGTAAAAAAAGTACTTTTAGTAGAAAGCTAAGATAGCGAGAATCGTATTCGAGAGGCGAGCCTCGAAGCAATTTTTACACTAGGCGACCATATTATTGCCTAGAAGAAATCGCCGCTCGCATGCGAGAAACTCTCCTTGTGTAACAGCCGCTTTTCTCTAATAATCATTTATGAACAAGATGAACCTACCTACCTAAAAAATTATAACGATTTAACAAGACGTGACTAGTGCCTAAATTAGTACCAAAACGAATAGGACAGATTTGGTTATTGTTAATGAGTTTGACTCGAGAACTGAATTGCGAGGAGAATATACTTGCAAGACTTTCCTAGGTACTAATTGGTTGAGTTCAAAAGATATAAAAAAAAAGATAATAATGGAGACCATTCCAAAGTACCTTTTAACCTACCTAAGTACCTACCTATGTTTTTGATTTAAAATGAAAAAAAAAAACAAAAAATTGAAAAAGACTTAAGACTCTCCGCTTAAGTCCCACTGCTGGGCGCCTCTGACTGCCCGCTTATCTATACTTCTATACTAATATTATAAAGAGGAAAGATTTGTTTGTTTGTTTGTATGTTTGTTTGTTTGAAATGAATAGGCTCCGAAACTACTGGACCGATTTGAAAAATTCTTTCACCATAGAATCCTGCATGGTCCCTGATGAACATAGGCTATATTTTATCCCGGGAAAGTGAAGTTTTCCCGAAGGAACGGGTACGGACATCTAGTAAAATATAATCTTGGCTGAAAGAAAAAGCAAGCAGTCTTGATCTTTTTTAATTTAATTTTCATTTTCGTTGGATTCCCTTTCAAGTATTCTGTTCATACACCCTCTAAGCCTCAGCGATAAGTACACGAAGGGGAGACGCAGCAATTTACGGGCCACGACTTCTGAATGGATTATAACTTGGCCGTATTTACTCTGCTCTCCACTACATCTAGGCTCGATAAAGACGGATAATAGTGAGTTGGGTTGGTATAAAGCTGATAAAAAGCTTTTTTCTTTGAGACCTTAAAATTTTTACACCACACTCATGTTCAAATGAGTTAGTGACCCTGAGACGCTATTGTGTAACTCAACTGACAATGGACATCGGCTTCATTTTGACATTTGAAATCTAGCTTGCAGCCTAATTGGCTTATATTATACTTTATATCATTTTCGTGTTATGTGATTGGTTGCGCTCAATTGGGATGACATGACAACTGGGAATGAATTTTAAGTTAGACAATTAGGGATGCAAATTATGTGTTGCGTGTTGCGTCTGGGTGTTTTGGTAACGGTAGTAAAAATGAAGGGAAAGGTGTCGAGATCCAAGCAAGTGATATTCTGTGCTGTTTACCCCATTGAGATAGAGGCATTATATTGTATGATAAAACAACTATCAATCGAATTAATTTCCTGCCATCGCCATGGTATTTTGATCTACGTGTTTTGGTAAGTGAGCAATCACGAGCGACACACATTACAACAGAATTTTAGCCAACTTAAAAAAAAAATAGAGGATCCATGTTCGGTTGTGTTTTTTCTGTATCTTCGCCGATTTTTCTAACAAATTGTGATTAGATATTTTGTTTGAAAGAGTATCGAAGTAGTGGATTCCTAAGAGATTGATATTTTTACCATAAAACTTACAGAATCTCATCCTCGCTCGTGTTTCAAACGCCATTTACACGATACTAATCTGGCATACCATTCGTGCTTGTTGCTTTCTCAAACTCAACGGAGTAAGAGCTTTTATTCTGTGATTAGAGCCAAGAATGGTATGCCAGAATGGAATAGTGTAGATGACGTTTTACGTAGTCAAAAATTGAAGTCGTTTTTCTTTATAGTGTTCAAACGTAGTTATGTCATCCAAACTATTTTGCCTACACGTGAGTGAGGAGTACTGTGGAATTTTATTGGATTCTGCAATTTATGTGGTGGTGTACCGTGGCACGGCTCATTGGTCAGAAGCCAAATGCTCTGTTTATGCACTCAATTTCCACGCCAATTTGGCGGTGGTAAGCAATCGTTTTTGAACTCACTGAAGTTTAGTTTTGAACTAAATATTTGAGGTAAAAATATTTAATACACTTTTTTATATAAAATCTTAGTAAAATTGTAAAGCTTGAAGCTGTTCGTTAAGCTTTTGGATAAAAATTCCAACTAAATAAATAATTGAGAAATGAAAACTCATAACAAAATGTTCGATTCCGACTGGATTTGAACCCACAACGATCCTCCAGCGATCAGATTTGTTTTTATAATGATCAACCTAACAAAATTTTATGAAAACTGTACAAATAATACTACAGACAAGAATTGCGTACGCACTCTCATTTTATGCTCTCGTATCAACCGCAGTAGCTATCATAACTCCATGTCTGATTCGTCTCTCCTTTTTAGGTTATGTAATTTTCTCTCATTATTTGAGTTTGTAGTGTACATAAACGGTATATAAAAAATAGTGGGCTACATTCACAAACGATATATCACCTAAACTAGGTGTAAACCCCATTAATATGAAATGCAGATTGTGAAGCCCCGTTTCACAAATGATCTAGTACTGCTTCTACCTGAAATATTCAAACATAATACTGTCTGCTGAGGCTATACTGCAGTAGTGTCGTGGATGCGGTCTTGGACAATAAATTCTGGAGCAGTCGTTTCGCATAGGTGCCGCTTGGAATTGACCTAGCTAGTATCTGCATCGTATGCAATCTTTGGAATGTATGAAATGAATCTTACTTCAGCAAAAGGCTTTCATCTTATCCATTTCTATATGGAATTGACCAGACCCTGAGTAGTCCTGAACTTAATGGTTTTTTCTATAAGTTTTTGATATTCTTTTACACTTTCTTAAACATAAACAAATTATTTCGAATCATGCACGCAGAACTTAACCAAGTATAATAATAAATGCAAAAGTTTGTGAAATTTCTGATTATGGATGTAAGTTAGTAGTTAGGTATAATTTTCACGCAAAAACGACTGTGTTGGACTATCCGGGCAATAGATAGAAAGAAGATAGACGTCTTCGAGATGTGGTGTTGGAGAAGAATGCTTCGAATACCTTGGACCGTCAAGCGAATAAATAAATCCATCATCGAGCAGCTTCGTTTTGAAACCAGACAATCTGCTTCCAGAGAATCCTCGGGTTTTTTGGTCACATTGCCCGCCGCCAGCTAGATAATCTGGATAAGTTGGTTGTGGTGAGCAAAGTAGATGGGAAAAGATCCCAAAGTCGATCGCAAAGTCGTTGGTGACCGGTCTTACTGGTCTCCCTGATGTTACCGCTCTGAGAAAACGAAAACTGGACTAAGTGGAAGCAGCTTAAGCCGAACGCGCAGAACTGTCAATTCAATAGAGAAAATGCTGCTGACGTCAGAAGCGAGCCGCATTTTCTGACGTCATCGGCATTTTTTGTATAGATGTCTGCGGCGCGTACGGCGCGGACAAGTGTGCGATCAGGTTATTCACAAGGCTACGAAAGCCATTAAGACTCGACCTTCAGCAATAACACGACCAGGAAGAATTGGATAAAACGTGGCACAGAGATAGATCATAGCATGGAATAGCATATCAATTTCTAAGTAGCACCGCGGAAGGCATTTACTTAAAAGTATAATTTTATAATCATCATCTGAACTTCAAAGTGTTGAGCTGACACCTCAAATTAGGCTGTTAATAAGGATCTTGCTGTTATTATTAATTGGGCTAAAACCGAAACGCAATATTCGCGGAACCCTCCATAATAATTCTACGGAACCCTACACCGTTCTGAAACAGTGCCATATCATTAATATAATATGATATGTATAGGATAAGCTACACTTTGTAACACGCTTCAGTAAACAGAAGAAGAATTTTACTTAAAACGTAAACAGGGTCACGACTGTATCCTCAAGGCGCGGTAGACATTCTCTCAGACCTTTTTCTGTATTCCAGATCCTCTGAAGATGTCTAAGGGGGGAAGTCAGAGGCATGTCCAATTACTATTTGATACATGCCCACATCTTGCAGAAGTTAGTGTTCCATACGTGACAGGTTGCAAGTTCATCGCCGCTTTAATGAATACTAACTGGTTTCCTCACGATGTTTTCCTTCACCGTTTAGAGCATGCACGTGTTAGAGCGCATATAAATTTTACGAAACGCAAAATCCATTGATGCACGGCTGGAATTCGATCCCACGACCTTCGGATTGAAAGTCCATTAGGCCAACATGGCTCTAGAGTGCGTTTCATCAAATAGTTCCTATGCCGTCATGTTAGCAGTAGAATGTTTAGAGATACGTCTTTGTAGACGTCTTTGTAGACGTATCTCTAGGTTTTTCAAGGTTTTATTGGAATTTCTTGAGGAAATTATGCCTAAAACATTCTACTGCCAACATGACGGCATAGGAACTATTTGATGAAACGCACTCTACCAACAACACGTTGTTTTATATCACGAAAGCGGGTTCTTCTTAATTGTGTGTGTATATGCACGTAAACGTTATTTCTGTGTGCGTGAATTTGGGAATGCTCCATAGGCGAATGAGCCTATTGCTTACGCACACAGAAACAAATCGACACATACAACCGCCTTCATGAGAAGAACATAGAACAACAATGTGCCCTATCAAATCTGTCCGACAAATGCAAATCCGTTACGACAGTTACATGACAGCACTTGCTAAAGAGTTTACACTTGCAAACTGCTGCCTGTAAATTTTCTTGCAGAAGGAGTCTCTGCAGAGCCGGATTGGATGGATTCTGACCATGACCATACAAAGGAAGAATTATTATTCGATGCAAAAGGCACAAGATTGAAATAAAAGGCGTTTGATCGGGAGGCTCAGCAATGGGTAGCGACTACGAATGATGAAGAACGCGATAGTATGGTGCAACATTTACAGCATACTTTTGAATTAAGTGTACAGTCGTCAGGAAAATAAGTTTTAAGTGAACAAAAAGGCTTTGCTCGGCTCGACACAAGTGAGGTGTTTTGAACTTGAGATTATCTAATTAAATATTCTTAGGAGCCTCTAGAACCTTACCTACTAATATTTGTACCTAATAACCTAGTGAAAGAAACCAGTTCGTATTTAGTAGTAGGTATGCTGGTTAATCAGAGATAAAAAATCAGTACAAAATTTATATGAAGTAGGTTTATATTGATTTCCGATAAAACCGAAAAGCCAAAATGCCACAAAATGCGGCATTTTCACCTCAACAATATTATTTATTATCGTGTCGATGTAAGTAAAGCTTTGTTTGCGATGCAGATTGCCGGCAAATATTTGCTGGATTATTGTAAAAATTTTCGAAATTCAACCTTTAATGCTATATACAGGATATATACAGCTCCAGCTTAATCTGGCCAAAATGTGAGCTTTTGGGAACCAGATGGCAATATCAATACATTGTAATCCATCTACAGACCATACAAACCTTTGTCCCACTGATGATTTCAAGTGTGGAACTTGAACAAAAATAAATGATGATGGCATCTCACACAACATCATCTGGTCAAAAAGTAAGCAGAGCTTTTGGGAACCACATGGCAATATCAACACAATATCAATCCATCTACAGACCATACAAACATTTGTCCCACTGATGATTTCCAATGTGAAACTTTGAGAACATGAACAAATGTTGTTAGTGTTATGCCGGCCCCCACGATCCAGTCTACCGTCCAGTTTGCAGCGCTGCAAACTAGATCAAGTCGGCAGAACGAAGTTCTTTTTCGCTTGTCATGCACACCCATACCAATACACCGTCAAGTTTACTGGACGCCGCATCCAGTCCGCTGCAAACTGGACGGTAAACTTGATCGTGGGTGGCCGGCATTATACTGTTGCAAAATGCTGAGTGACGACCATTTTTGCTGTTACAGATTCATTCATTCATTCACCGTGTCAATGTGCTCATATTTTGCTCTCTATGTTGCTTGCTTCGAAATGAAGCCATCACTATGACCCTATCTGTAGCCGCAACAAGGTCTTCCTGGGTGCAGCTGGTTGGGCGCAAAGGGCAGGAAAGGAGATGCGACATATTTTGTGTTGGGGCTCCGCACTCACACTGGATTTGGGAAGGATCACCTATACCCCATTTGGCTAAGTTACTTTTGCATCGACCAACCTGTGTGTGTTACAGATTCATTTGGCTCTATTTTGAAAATTGTATAATGTGTGTATTTGTGCGTATGTGCGCAACGAAAACGATAAGTGGAGCAAAAGTATAACAAACTGGTACCCGAGAGATGGGAAGAGAAAGAAGGGAAGACCAGCTAAAAGATGGGAAGATGAAATAAGGCTGACAGCCGGACCCTATTGGAGAAGAGCTGCATTAGACAGAGTACACTGGAAGGAGCTAGAGGAGGCCTTTGCCAATAGGCACACAGAAATAAGAGATCTTATTTAGTTCTACTAAAACTTAAGTTAGATTCTAGAAAAAACATTGTCATTTAAGTATTTCTGAAATAAAGGCTCATATATATATATATAATGTGTGTATTTGTTGTGACTTTGTGACGAAAAATAAAACTTCTTTTATTTTTTATTTTATTTCCTCGTATTAAATTTTGTAGCGACTGTACCTGTACCCACTAGTGTCCGTTCTCGCACGTTTTCGATTCTATCCGAAGCTGTTGAATGGTTAATGCACGATCCTTTGATAGTTTAAGAGATCCTCACAGTTTGTTGTCTGATTTTTGTTGCCTACCTTGTAAACCTTGTAGTTATTCATACTGGGTAAAGGTTTTCTGTGGATAAAACAGCTGTTAGGAGAGCAGGCACTATGACAGGACTAAAATACGAGCAGATCTGTAAATATTGATCTGTTATAAAGATCTGAGAGAATGTCTACCGCGCCTTGGGGATACAGTCGTGACCCTGTTTTTTTTTTTTTTTTTATAAAAACAAAGATCTTGTCATCTTTATTTAATAAAGTAATTGAATTGAATTAAAATTTTAAAAGGTTATTCGATACTGCGTCAGCCATGGACCGTTTTTCCAATTTTTTGTTTGTGAAGATTTTAATTTTTCCCCGTAAAACTCAAAAAAAAAAACAGTTAATTATCCTGAGACTACGTTGTCGTTTTTTTAAGTTTTGAAAACGAAATAATTAAATAGGAAGCTTTATCTGGTTATAGTCTGGAGTCCTATCCATTAATAAACTAGTGCTCACGTTCGCAGATTCAAATATTCATGTTGAGTTTACATTCTGGATACTAAAGCTCTTGGCAAAGACGGTTCTGAATGGCTGAGGGTAGACTTGACCTTTTCTAGTTTTCATAGCCTGTAAATCGTAGAATTAATAATAATAAACAGAGAGACAGACATCTTAGATCATTAGAGATCTTCTAGAAACGGGCCTCATCTAGGGTCCTCTGCATATTCGCCGATGATAGACGAATGCCGACGGTCCTGAGAACCTCATCGCCTGTATTCGCCTGACATCTTCTATCCGCTTTGCCTTTTGACTTTGCCTGAGGTTTTTATTTTTCTAACAACTTATTGTATTCTACTGTGATGGAGTTTTTGCAATTAATGCCATTATAGTCCTTTTCACATAGGAACGGTTCCGTGATAAGGCGCTTCTATGTTAATATCTGAAATAATTAAAAAGGAAATAGACCTTTTTATTGATGTTGTATCGTATAATATTATCACTATTTTCAAAATTTTTCATTGTTGTACAGCGTATTAACGTAAAAGTTATATGTGTCAGGGTTACGTTCCTACGTGAAAAATACTATAGGCGTAGGTATAGTCTCAGCGTTATCTGTCAATTAGATTTCTATTTCATTTCTATTGGCTTTCTACATTGCTAGGGGGTCAGATTTTGCAACTACAAATCACCTAAATTGTACCTACGACGATTAAAGCATTTATAATCATATTGGTCCTTATCCTTAGATAGCTTGACTGATTATATTGTATTTTGTAATTTTATGTACATATTGTAGTAGCTTAGTTTCTGTAAATAAATAATTGGAAATTAAATGTTTTGGTCTCTGATTCTAATTTTATATTCTGCGTGGAACATCCATGTAAATTATCATTCCTATAAACAATTATCACAATTTTCTTTGCGTTTATTTAAATTAAACAAATAAAAACAAAATCAACATTACTTCCACAAAGCTTAGCCCGTAACGAAACAAAATTACAAATTCTGTAAATATTTGAAATTGAAACAGTTCTCGACAAAACTCAAGACTAGCAATAAACTGAAGCTTTCTCGTGATTTTACAGACGGGCAATTATAATTACAACAGCTAATCTTAAGCCGTGTACGGACAACGCGTTTTACTTCGCGAGTCGAAAATGTCAAAATGTTTATACGCGTTACTGCAGCAGGCTATGCGTTCATCCGAACGCTTGAACGCGTAGTCTGGAACGCGAAGTTCGTACGGCGTTTTAAGTATTAAGAAAGTAACTCATAATACTGTAATTTAAGTACCTCTCATTCTTTTCCTAAGTTGCTGAACAGATTTAGAATAATATTTGTATTTCGGGATACAATCCTAAGAAAACGTAGAGAAACGTAGAAGAAACGTTGAGCTTCTTTTTTTGAAAAATTATCATGGTGTGGTCAATTCAATTCAATTCAATTCAATTTTGTTTATTGCTTTATGTTAGTTACAATGTCTTAAATATAGGTAGGCGTTTCATAACATCATCATGTTTAATAGATAGATAGATAGATAGTGTTTATTATTGAAAAAGATTACATTTGTTCTGGTTAGTAGTGTCTCAAATCCTATGTTAGGTTTATCCTGACACTAGAGTTCTCTGATCTTATTTATGAACACGCTTAATTAGTACCTATCACGCTCAACACTAATGTAAGAAAGTAACTCCTAAGACTGTAATGAAAGTATCTTTTGTTGTTTTCCTAAGTTGCTAAACAGATTTAGAGTATTATTGATTGTATTCCGATGAAAGCATAAGCTTCTTTTTTTGAAAAATTATTATGGTGTGGTTGAAATGCGACATGAAAGTTGCGGAAAATCGCTGGTACATAAGGTAAGTTGCATAATAATCATGCAACTCCGTTTTGAATTCAAAGTCAAAAGCATTTCTTCAATAGGACCGTTACTTGTTCAACAAAGAATCGGTGAATAGTCTAGAACAGTATAGTTTTTGCCCTACCTAGGTGATTCTCTTGTCCAGCGACTTCGGCGATTGTTGCCGAAAGTTGCCCGTACGAGCCCACTGCCCACACATCCAACACGCCAGCAACTATCACGTGAGCCCCGTAAACCCGACTGGCGGACCTGTCAAACCAAGTTACCTATTCGGGAAACTTTCTTGTACGAGTGGCATGATTCATAGTAACAGAAGCAATTTTAAAAAGGAATTTGTACAAAAATGTTTTTTCTATTAAGTGTCTGTAAAAATTTAGGACGTATTTATGCTTGTTATTATGGAAACCATGCGCGTGGTGGGAATCGAACCTGCAACCTTGTAGGCTTTTACGCATTGTATCTTGGGCAACATTCTTGCAAAAAGTTTTCTCATCGTTCTAGAAAAATCTCAGGAGTTTACAGTAGTTTTTTTACTTCATTTATGTGTATCCTCATTCCGCGAGGAATTCTTACAACGAAACCTATTTACTCTTCCCACCTGTATTGCGATTAGACCGAGAGGTAGTCGGTATAAACTTACTTCATTTTATATTTTCACCCACGACAGAACGGGACGGGTAATATGGGTTTATTACCCATATTATACACAGGTTTATACCATTTTAACATAAAGAGATAACACACAATAGAACAGAAGTGTTTGTTTAAATTAAATGTTTAAAAAATTAATGAATGAAAATACTTTATTGCACAATGCACACCTTATAACTACAAAATACAGTAGAAAAGAGAACCATAATACAATGCACAATGGGCAAAAATGTTAAATGCAAAAAAGTTTTCTACCAAACTCTTCCAACGTTCTCCATCCTCCATCACGTTCCACCAATCTCCCTCAAAGACAACAACGTCTCCCAACGTTTCCGGGATCGACCTCGCCGCTGTCCTGACATCTATGGCGTCACGATGTTGGCCCATTTTCACCGAACCATCTGATAATACTCACATACTTTTCTGCCCCCTAGCCATGTCACAAATCGCAATAGAATAGAAATCGAATCGATAGATAACGCTGAGACTCCACCAGCGTCAAATGGCATTAAATGTCAATACTGCATACATTTTATATCCAATAACGCGGCACGTGAGTTCCTGGCATTATGTCAAACTGTCAATTTACATAGAGCCAGGTACTCACGGGACTTAAAATGTATGAATTTTTGGAAATTAATGCCGTAAGACGCAGGTGGAGTCTCAGCGTTATCTGTCGATTCGATTTCTATTCTATTGCGATTTGTGTCATGGCTGATCAGATAAAGTATGGTTTCTTGGTGTCATACCTCGCTCTACATCCGACGTAACAAAATATTCTGTTATTGTACCTCACTGAAATTGTTACAGTTATACTGTACCGTAAAACTTGTGCTTAAACTTTATATCCAGACGTGGGTATTTGTTTCTGAAATGGATTTTAGTGGGTCAGTATTTTGTGCTTCAATGGGTCATGGTTTCGTGTAGCACGGTTTTTAACAATAATACTCCTAAACACAATTAAAACTTAGGCCTTCACATCTATATTAGATGATTTATACAGCGTCAGGAGGGAACATATATGCCTTCACTGAACGGACGCTGTAGTGCCTGGGACATTGTTTAAGATGGAATAGGCTTGCCCAGCACCTAATCCATCCTCACAGCTTAATCGGCCTTGTCCACAGGAAAGACGACGTCAATACGTGTGGAGCTGACTAACCTGCGGGTTTCTTCACGATGTTTTCCTTCACCGCAAAAATCAAACACAATTAGATTGCTTAAATCAACGGAGTAGTCCAAGGCTCTTCGTTCCTGAAGTCGTGGTTTCCAATTCAACCGAGCACTTTCAAAGCCCCTTTGATAATACCTCTAATAATAATAATAATTTGATAGTATGTTTGTATGATTGGTCAATTTTGGCGATGAAGTGTATTAGACATAGACATAGACATAGACAGACATTTATTCACTACTTTGGCACACAATACAATCACTAGAATAAAAAAAAAAATCAAAATAAAAAAGAAGAATAATAAAAAATTAGGATTTATAGTTATTAGTAGGTATTTTATATGTATTTATGTTATATATGTAAGTATATTATTATTATAATTGTTTAACTTATTCCTTTAAGTATCTTTTATGTATGCCACCGTCCTCATTTGTTAATCTTATCCTGTCCATCCAAAGGTTACCTGGAAGAAATCGCTTTTAGCGATAAGGTCGCCCATTGTACCATATTTTTACATGTTTGTTTTTAATTTATGTTATTTTTCTGGTGTACAATAAAGCTATATTCTATTCTATTCTATTCTATTAGCTCTCCGTCGTGGATTAGCAACTAGCCCAGTTACCCACTAATACCATCCATCTTTGTGGCCACGCAGAGCGTCCATTAACTGACGTTCCATCAAGGTTTTCAGAGGGTTTCACCAGCTCTTGTGAAGCGCTCGTGGTTGTGCTTGCTTAGTCGTTCTCGATAGATCGTCGAAGTTAAGCAACGTTCGAAACGGTCAGTGGATGGGTGACCGCCAGTGGCATTTTGATCTGAGCGCTTCCGTGCTTCGGCGGGCACGTTGATTTGTCGGTCCCGGCTATTTAAGACGTTAAGCCATGACAGAGGCCCTAAGGCGGCTTAAAATCTCCGTCACCAGAGTTGGCCACTGACTCATACGAACTTACTTACTTTACCAGCTCTTCGACTCGCACTGACTCTGTGTTACAAGTAACTGGTGCTCGCTGAGGCAGCTTCGATTCGATTTCACGAGCTCGCGAGCCATAGTCCTATTGTTGTATGTTTCGTGTTCCGATGAAAACTATTTTTGCCCACGGCGGTATTGCCACGCTGTATTGCTTTTAGGGTTTGTTTGGACATGACTGGATTAGAGCTGTGGGTAAATTGTAGATACAATCTTTGTTGGATTAAGATGAGAGGTCAATGACCTTGCTGGGCAAGCCTTTTCCATCTCATACAAAGGCTCAGGCACTAAAACGTCTCTTGCGCGTATGCTATGAGTTGTCTCCTTATTCAAAACAACCAGGCAATGTTGGTTGATGTGGCATCAATTGGATTTTAAGCTTAGATATTAAAGCTTTACGTGTGATTTTCCCTTGTGTAGTAAGGTTTGCGAATGTTCTCAAAATATTGAAATGAAAACTTCAAAAAAGAAGTTTGCACTTCAATAACACCAAGGACCTTTATCACGGCGTTCCCGCCGCGCACCCGGAGACGTTTCCAAGATATTTCCAGACGATTTAAATAAACACACGTAATTGCTCAATTTTTCACTTCTGTCGGCTATCCCGGAGTGCTACTTTTTTTGAGATCTTTTGGTACGTAGATAGATAGATAGATAGAAAATACTTTATTGCACACCACATAATAAAAATAAACAAAAATGGAAAACTAAACAAAAAACACAATGACATACAGCGGGCGGTCTTATCGCTAAATAGCGATCTCTACCAGACAACCTGTGGATGGATAAATGGACAAATTGAAATATATAGTGACTGTGTGACTAGAGAAAGAATAGGTATGGCATGGGTATAGTATGGGTTGGTATGGCTTAGTTAGTTAAGATGAGAGTTAATAGGCACCTTCTGGGTAGGCTTGCTCCATGGTAGACCTCATTCTGCCTATGTAAGTTTCCAGGTCAAATCACGCCTAAACCAGAGCACCGATTTGGATGAAACTTGGAATAGGCGTCGATACCTGGAATAGCATATAGGCTATTCAAAATGTTGGTACCACGCGGGCGAAGCCGCGCGCAGAAGCTAGTAAAAAATAAAATGCTGTTGCTGTGAAATATAGGCATTAGGCATAATATGATCATGTGTTTGAACGTCCGCCTTAAACATCTTCAAAAGGATCTTGAATACATAAAATTGGTATCTAATGAGGCATTAGAATTCTGTATGTGCTGGGTCAGAACACCTAGCGACATAACTAACAACGGAGCTTAGTAACCGAACGGGGAGTTTCAGATTGCGAGCGCCGTGACCGGCATACCTGTGGCATAGTAGATACACAGAACATCAAGTCTATTGTCTATCTATCTATGTCGAGTCTGCATGATCACCCTGCATCGCCAAGTTACAAAACAAGAAAGGGTTTGTTTTAGATTGTGAGCGCCGCCGTGAAAGCGTACTGTGGCATAGTAGAGGGGCAGAGCATCAAGTCATATTATTATACGACCTCTGTGGCGCAGTGGGTGAAAGCCCGCTTGAGACGAAGGTTGCGGGTTCGAGCCCCGTCGCAGGATAAATGTTTATATGATCTGCAAATATTTATCTCGGGTCTGGGTGTTTCTATGTATAATAATGTAATTTTACAAACAAAAAGTATATAAGTAGTATAACAGTTATCTGGTTCCCATAGTACAAGCTATGCTTAGTTTGGGGCTTGTGCAGCATTATTATTTATTAATTGATTTACCGTCATCATCATCATCATCAGCCTATAGCAGTCCACTGCTGGACATAGGCCTCCCCTAATAAGTGCCATTGCGCCCTGTCCTCAGTTCAACGCATCCAGCTTCTGCCATCAGCCTTTCGCAGATCGTCACTCCACCTGACCGGAGGGCGTCCTACACTACGTTTGCCAAGTCGCGGTCTCCACTCAAGAACTCGTTTACCCCAGCGGTTATCGGTTCTTCGGCAGATATGGCCAGCCCACTGCCACTTCAGCTTGCTAATTATCTGAGCTATGTCGACAACTTTGGTTCTATCTCGGATAGTCTCATTGCGGATTCTATCCTTCAGAGAAACTCCGAGCATAGCTCGTTCCATAGCTCGCTGAGCGACTTTAAACTGGTGGACTAGCCGTTCTGTGAGTGTCCACGTTTCGTAGGTCATGACGGGTAGGCACTGATTGAAAACTTTCGTTTTCAGACATGATTTGCCGTATCTATCCTATACTATGTGAAACCTAGTTATAATAGAAGCAAGTCTCGGTGACAACAGCAACAAGATTACAGAGTTTTCGTAACGTGACGTCACCTCGTATTGTTTTATTATCTTCCAATATCAATAACAGTTACCGGCGAAATTGAAAAATGTTTTTCTTTTTGCTGGTATTGACAGGTACAATGCGATGGCTATGAGCCTTGTTTTAACGAGGAACTTTTGTGGGCTAAAATCACTGCTAGGATTAATATTTATTTAGGAATCCTAGCAGTGATTTTTTCCCTTTATATACTTACATACTTTAGATTTTTTCCCTGTTGTTTTTAAGAAAGAGTTAATAGGCACCTTCTGGGTAGGCTCGCTCCATTGTAGACCTCATTCTTGCCTATGTAAGTTTCGAGGTCAAGAGCCGACCCATTCATCATAAAAAAAAACGTCAAAAAATGCGGAAATATTGTGTGCGTTAAACTTGATCGCACACTCGTCCCCGCCGTACGCGCCGCAGTCATTTTTCTATACAAAAAATGCTGATGACGTCAGAAAATGCGTCTCGCTTCTGACGTCAGCAGCATTTTCTCTATTGAATTGACAGGTCGACGCGTTCGGCTCGGCTGGACTGTGCGACCACCCTTACTCTGCGTTTTCATCTTTAAGAAAACTTCCGCAAAAAACGTTCAACAGTTTTGTTCTCTGCCTATCTAATACTCTTAAACGTATCATCATTGGCGCCACTTTCAAACTTCCTCTCATACTACCTTCTCATTCTTTTTTTCCATTATTTCCATTGTCTAAGAATACTTAACATTATTCAAGTTAAAATGTTCTTGTCTTGCAACGCGATGCGCAACTTTCCCAACCTTGTTACATACTCCTTTCAACTTAAAGTATCCACTATTAACTTGGCAACTTAATTTGAGAGTTTTCTAAAGTTTACGCTGACGGTGCGGTTTTTCAATTAATGCGTTTTCTTAAGCCACACAAGAAGTATTTTACAGGGTCTAGTTAAAATCTGGTTAGACTTTTGATGAGGCTAGCAACTGACTTTTACGTAGCAAGTTCGTATGAACTAGTTTCTAACTCTAGTGATGGTGTTTTGAGGCTTCCGTCATGGCGTTACTTAGTTGTTATTTCCAATAGCGATCACCTTTCTACATTGAAACATAAAATCATGCCTCTTTTGCATAACGTTAGGCAGAGAACACAGATTTCCAACTAACAGTCAGTAACGCATTAGAAGTTTCGCCAAAAGCACATTGGAATCATTTTTCTAAAGTAGGTAAGTACTTATATTTCAAAGAATCATCTATGTTCATTTACTTCGACTTCGAGCCCAAGTTGGTCGCTGCCGCCAAAATCTAGCCAAGTGGGGCTACATCGACCCATCCCGGAGCGGGTGTAACTATGGAGCGTTCTCCCAAAGTATGGCACACCTACTTTCATGCCCACTTTGTCCACCTGCACCCGAGATGACTTATACAAGGCCACGGATAGGGGAGTAAGAGTCGCTTAATATTGGGCTTAAAAAAATTTAAAGTCAAGCCATTGACACGAGAGAAAAAGAAGATCTATGTTGGTTCAGTTTTCATAGACTTCGTAATTATTATAGGTACACCTAGCACAACAAAATAGAAAACAAGTTCAAACAAGCAACAAACCGCGTTTGTTGCAAGCGTCCCGTTCGCAAAGCAAAATGTCGACTAATTATTCCAATTTAGTTCATACAGTGCGTTCGCCCGGAGCTATAGCGACCTACATTGTATGGACCCTACCTTTGTATCTTTTACTAGTTTATCTGCGGCTTCACTTGCGTGGGTCCAGCACTTTAAATAGCCTATAATGCTATTCTAGTCTTCAATATACCTACACCTAAGTAGGCATTTTCAGTTTCATCTTCTTCATGGTATTGTTTGCGCTGGAACAGGAGTAAAAATAGTTTCAAGACTATTCTAAGTGTTGCCAGCGGTCCTACTGAATATGTGCTTTTTGACTTTGCCATATAGAAATGTCCACTGGGCCTGATTGAAACACAAATTCCTCCCTTAGTCATCCTCAAAGCTGAGGGTCGTGACTTCCTTTAGTGTGTCCTAGTATTTGAACTTCTGATATGATTCGGAATAATAATGCTGGATTGGACTAGAACTAGAACAAGATCTATTAACTGGATAGTTAAGAGATCATGTTTCAAGTTAGTACGCATATTAGGTTCTTATAATTACAGTGCAGAATCAAGTCTTTATCTCTACTCTAAAATGAAAAACACCTCATGGTCGTGTTTGCTTAGTCATTCTTGATAGATCATCGAAGAAAGAACGGTCTGTAAGTGGATGGCTGACAGTGGCATTTTCATCTGAGCGCTTCCATGCTTCGGAGGGCACGGTCCCGGCTATTCAAAGTCAAAGTCAAAGTCAAAAATCATTTATTCAGTAGGACCGCTGGGATCACTTTGAAACGTCTTAAAACTAGGTGATTTTACTCCTGTTCCTGTTATTGTCGTTAAGCCATGACAGAGACCTTAAGGCGGCCAAAAAACTTCGTCACCAGAGTTGACCGCTGACTCATACAAACTTACGAAATACACCGTAGTGAGAGAAATGCGAAAAATCAAAATCACATTTAACAAACTTCATATTTGTGCATAGACATAACAAAAATGAAAAGTCAAAATCAAAACGCAATCCGGCAATTTCAAAGGGGAGGAAATTGACAATCAATGCTGGGAATCAGGATCGCACCGATACTAATTAATCCGGGAGAGGGCAGCACGGTGCTACCGCGAAACATCGTCCATATTATCTGTTTAATGAAAAGGATCTTTTTTCTAACCCTTCCGATTACACCAAAGACGACGTAGAGACGCAGAGAAGAGTCGAAGAAACAATAGGTCAAATCGTCACAGTGCATTGCGCAAAGTGGTGCAAAGCAAATGTAAAAAAATGACAACAAAATTTTAAAGTCCAAATTGAAACTTCGTTCCAACCGAGTGTTCCACGACACTCACGATTTTTTTCTTCTTCAACCTATGCTGTTCCACTGCTGGCAAAAGTTCTTCCCCAATTCTTTTCAAGCTTCTTACCGACTCTCTCCTCTGAGTCCTTAGTATGAGTGTCACCACGTTCGACTTCACCGTTACGTACCGAAGCCGTAAACGTGGATTTGTACTGGTTTTCATTAGTAATGAGCGAGTACCAAAAGATGGCGCTGCTATTTTCCCATACAAATCTGCGTTTACGGCGTCGATACCGAACGCGTAAAAAACTAATACTAGGTACCCTGAGTCCTTAGTATGAGTGTCACCACGTTCAACTTCACCGTTACGTACCGAAGCCGTAAACGCGGATTTGTACTGGTTTTCATTGGTAATGAGCGAGTACCAAAAGATGGCGCTGCTATTTTCCCATACAAATCTGCGTTTACGCGTAAAAAACTAATACTAGGTACCCTGATAGTTTATCGAAGGAGTTGAGATCGTCTTGCTTCCTTGGCCGTCCACGGCCAAGTCTCTATTCTCGCGGCAGATTTCAAAATTTTGTTTGACCGTTCGCTGCACCTAAGTAAGTTCGTATGAGTTAGTACTTAGTAGCCAACAGTGGTGACGGAGTTTCTAAGCCTTCATCATGTTCGCTGTGAATACTTAATGATAAAATTACTTAAAGTTTCGCAGTACTACTCGATACGAACAGGGGATTAAGTCTCAATTGCAGTCGTAGCCGCTAAGGCGATAATGGCCGCTGTTACACTTCTATGTCCTTTTATTAGGTACAATCAGGTGCTTTAACAGGAAAATGAGGACAAAGCTTTAAACTGGGGTTGACAAAATTGCAGTTCTGCTTAAAGTTTTATTTATTTTAGTGGTATGAAATTTAGGGTCGATTCACATCTGACCGAAGATCCGTCGCGTATTATCGGTCGCGGAACGCCAGAACTGACAAATGTATAGAAAAACACTCGACCGTTCACACTCGACGGACTAACGTATCATCGGTCGAGTGTGAACGGTCGAGTGTTTTTCTATACATTTGTCAGTTCTGGCGTTCCGCGACCGATAATACGCGACGGATCTTCGGTCAGATGTGAATCGACCCTATAAAGGAGACAAATAAAAAAGTATCTCTCTAACGCTTGTGAAGATTGATCACCATAAGAATGGTATTGTTAGGTAGGCTTAAGTGAAAGCTGAAATTAGAATTGTCTATTACCCACCTACCTAGTATAAAAGATAATTTCTAGTGTAGGTAGCAAATATCTTTTATAGTATTAAATGCCTAGCTAAAGGTGTTTTTAATATTAGGTATTATGTAAGTATTTTTATTTCGCCTTGGGGATACAGTCGTGACCCTGTTTACGTTTACGTTTTTTTATTTCTAGTAATTATGTTGAATTTGAAATTATTAAATTAAAATAAGTCAACGTCAATCACGTTCCATTTTTTCTTCTAAACCAAATTGACAGGACTGACATGATATGAATTTTTAAACATTAAAACTTGATATTGGCAGAATTATACTGAGAATAATACCAAAGAATCAGCATTGCCATTCAGCGTGGCAATACCGCCAGTGTTTTGGGCACGCTTCCGACTGGCAGTGACCTGGATCAGTTGAGCTATTTATAGATCGTTTTTACGACGATCCTTTGATAGCTTGACTGATTCTATTGTATTTTGTAATTTTATGTACATATTGTAGTAGCTTAGTTTCTGTAAATAAATCTCTGTTTGAGTAAAAAAAAAAACGAAAATAACATAACATGACGAAGCTAAGTCAAGATTTAAGTGTGGATAAACACACATATTTAAAACAAACATCTATTCACAGTTCATCACATAAAACCTTGGCTGGGAATTGAGCCCACACACAACCCCTAGCGCCCCTTATCACCAACAGTCCAAAAACACTATAAAAATTACAAAAAATTATAGAATTATACTGATATTACAGTATGTTGCCATTTAATAAAAGCAGAAGAAGAACGTATCTAAATAAAATTCACAATAAAGCTAAATAAAGCTACAAAACGTGAGTAATTTTTACGCACGTGTACGTAGTCAGAGTCAGAATTACCGCCAATATCGAAATGAAATGTGACATTAAACTGCGCCATGTTTGTGACATCAGTGACAGTTGACACTTGACATGTCTTACAAAAACAGCCCTTGAAACACATCATGGCTGTCACAATACATACGAGTAAGCCCCTCCACTGTCACTTACAGTATCTTTTCACGGTAATGTCATAAGCGAAGAAACGAGATGGTTTTGAGGAGAAAATATCCTATTAGCTAGCACGTACAAAATAACTGATATATAAATAAAATCAACGAGTGGGAGGCGGAAACAGAATTTTAAATTTATTCTTCTATAAAAAAACAGGGACTGATTTAGAGGAACGTATTACATTATTTTACTTAAATGTGTGTTTGATGCGTTTTTATTATTTTTGAGCTAAATTATAGCAATACTAACCATTGTGTGGATTATGTGGAATTACATTATCTAGAAGGCATAAATTACAAATCTTATTTACTTAATTTAATAAATTTCTTAAATTTTGTTGCGTTCCTCTAATTATGTCCAGGAGTGTATTAGGGCCTTACTAATAAATGGTATGAAATTATGACAACCTGGATGGGTGACCGCCAGTGGCATTTTCATCTGAGCGCTTCCGTGCTTCGGAGGACACGTTAAATTGTCGGTCCCGGCTATTTAAGTCGTTAAGCCATGACAGAGGCCTTAAGGCGGCCTAAAAATTCCGTCACCAGAGTTGGCCACTGACTCATACGAACTTACTTACTTATGACAACCTAAGAATAACCAACCCTAAAATTGTTGAATCTAAGCCTGTCATAACTGTACCACGTTTATTATTTAAGGCCGATAGCTTTTCCCTTCTAAAATTCGCCGTAGGAGCTTAAGGCACACTTGGTTTGTTTTCACCGCCGGTACGTTTCACTTTTGGGCCCAACCGTGTATGCAGCTTGAATGGCCTCCTTTAATCCAAATCCATTCATCCACTACTTACTTACTTACTACAGCTTGAAGGAGCAACAAATCCATCTTAACTTCTGTGAGATTCTCAGAAACAATAATATTGAAGTGAGTAAACAACCACACAAATTATGTTTCTAAATATAAGATGTTTACCTATTTTGTATTTTCAATTCTCAAAATACATAATTTCGCTCCAAGGAGCTTAAATACATAGATATTATTTATTCTGATTCTGAGGAAATGTTTAACCTTGGTAAGTTTGAATATGTTTTATAAGTAAATATTATAATGAGGAAATATTTGTTTGTTTGAAATGAATAGGCTCCGAAAATACTGGACCGATTTGAAAAATTCTTTCCCCAATAGAATCCTACATTATCCCCGATGAACAAAGGCTATATTTTATCCCGGGGAAGTGAAGTTTTCCCTAGGGATTGAGGGTAACACCGCGGCGGACAGCTAGTGTTTTATACAGGGTGTAAAAAGACAACTACCAAAAACTGAGGGGTTGCAATCAGGCCATGATTCCAAACATATGCAGCGAAAAATAAACGCAATTTTTTTTTACTTAGCTTAGTCATTTTACGTTATTTTCGGTTATTTACTACCAGGACAACATAATACGACCATACCTACCTAATAATTTCATTTATAAAAGAAAAAAACTGTTAAAACTCAAAATCCAAGAATCTACGTAAAAAAATGCGCCCAAAACATACGCAAACAGTGCTCTTCAAATGCTGTTTTCTCCGGTTATAATGATTTTTTTGGTAAATCCTTTTGGATTTGGTTGTGTGTTGGGATGCTGTACCTACTCCTTTCGGCTTCGGTAGACGTCTTTTTACACCCTGTATTTTTGGTGACCTTGATATTAGAGACAATCTACCGCGCCTTGGGGATGGTCGAGAAATTATAAACCTATTTCATTTTGTTCATTTCTGTTAGGTATTCGTATAAAAATTATATTATATGAGTTAACCGCACACTGGGGCGATATCTAAAGATTTTAAATGCAATGCTGTATATTATGTACTCCCAAGAAACATTCATTATGTATTATGTATAATATGTATGTATTTACAAACAAAAAGTATATAAGTAGTATATCAGTCATCTTAGTACCCATAACACAAGCTCTGCTTACTTTGGGGCTAGATGATGCTGTGTGAAAAGTCCAGCATTATTTATATATTTATTTATTTATTCATTGTTTGTTCATTAGCTTAGTTGGTCTAGAGCATTACCACGGATAGGCATGGGGTTCAAATCCCGCATGCATGGATGCAAATTTTTAGGATGCATTTAAAATCTTGCCGTGTTGCCCGAATGGCGCAGGTTCGAATCCCAGATATGCACCGATAGTTTGCAACCTATTATGCTAAATACTGGAAAATGTGGGCATGTATCAAAATGTATTTGAACATAGCCCCTTGAGACATTTTCAAAGGATCTTAAATAAATTAAACGATCTGAGAGAATGTCTACTGCGCCTTGGGAATACAGTCTTCATGTATTTCTTCTCTCACTCAAGTTACATCTGATCTAAACAAAGGTCAGTGACCTAGCCACAAATAGCTGCTAATTGTAATTATATTAATTGCCTGTGTAATTGCTACAATAACATTCCCATTCTGATGATGTGCGATAGGCAATTGCGATAGCTGATAGTGTTCATAGTAATTCAATGATATGAAGCGCTCTGTAGTTTGCTTAGTTGTTCTTGATAGAACGTCAAAATAAGCAACATTCTGAGCAATCAGTAAGTGGAGGGGTAACCACTAGGGGCGATAACTAGTTAACATCAGAACTCTGTGGCCGAGCACGTAGAGACCTGGGTGCCTAGTATTAGTTTTTTACGCGTTCGGTATCGACGCCGTAAACGCAGATTTGTATGGGAAAATAGCAGCGCCATCTTTTGGACTCGCTCATTACTAATGAAAACCAGTAGGTACAAATCCGCGTATACGGCTTCGGTACGTAACGGTGAAGTCGAACGTGGTGACACTCATACTAAGGACTCTTGATGCTATCCTAATGTTTAGGGAATCGTAGGTGACGCAGCATGGTGTGCTTCTTTTTAGGTATTTGTGATGGTTGCAGAGATATTCACAAAAATATGAGCCACATCAAAAGTTTTTGCAAATTACTCGGTAACGAGCACACCAAAACTGAGCGCTTCCACTTCTGTCTGTCACCGCTATTAAGTGGTAAAGCCATGACGGAAGCCAAGACCAAAAACTCCGTCACCAAAGTTGGCCATGGGTAAAAACATGTGATGACCCCGCTTAGCGTGGGTAAGGAAATGATGATGATAATTATTTGTCTTGGGTAATCCATGGTGAAAGAGTGTCCCATCTTTTGGAACGTCACCATCATCATCTTACCCTTCCACTAAGTAGAGTGAGTACAACATGTATCTCTCTTCCATTTTCCTCTCATACTCATACTCATTTATTCGCCGTAGGAGCTCAAAGCACACTTGATTTTGTCATGTAGTAGGAACAACTTTAATAAATTAAATTATACAGATATTGAACCTCTATCACTCATCTCAGAATTCACATCTTTGTGTGCTGGTATTTTATAATCTGTGCCAATGTACTAAATAATATCGCAAGACGGAGTAACTTGAGGGATCCAACTTGGCGTTAGATTAAGTTTAGTATTTCAACGCCAAGTGGTCTAAGTTTCTTGTGACATAGAGCGGAATCCTTCAAACAGATCCACTTCTTACAGACTGATAATGATTTTCTTCGAACTCCTTTTAGTTGGAAGGTGTTAATACAAATGTTAATATAAATTCATTTTAATCCGTTCAGTCGTTTCAACATACACAATTTTTTATTTTTTATTTAGGTAAGCGAAGGTAAGTTTTATACACACCTTGGAAATTTGTGTACACTACCTATGTGTAACCTGTTCCATGGAAATTTCCAAGTATGTGTACAAACTTTTTACAGACTTTTTAAACTTTTTAAAGTTTGTAGGTACTTGTCAGCTCTATGAGCTATAATTGAACATAAACATCATCATCGGCATTGACCGAGGTAGATAGGATGGAAGATCGAAGGATCTGGAGTATAAAAGTTCTGAAAGAATGTCTGCCGCGCCTCGGGGATACAGTGGTGACCCTGTTTATTTACAATCTTTCAAATATTTTATAAGATTAGCAGTAAAACTTTGACGGACTTCCTTTTTATGAAAACTAATGAAATAACGTTAATTTATGCGTGAGCCTCATTATATTATTATTGTACCAATCCTACTCCAGTGTCAGATGACTAACTGCCCCTAACATTACCATGAACTGGTCAATTGAGTGTCTAATTACTAAGAGCCTATTAACTATGCGGTCTATGCGGAGTTATGTTTCCGCCGTTTCTGTTGCTATCCGAGTAATTCGTGGTTGTAATTAAATTGTTTACCTATTCGAAAATTTCTGATGAATCCTATATCCTATAATATATATATATAAATATTATAAAGGCGAAAGTTTGTAAGTATGGATGTATGGATGTATGGATGTTTGTTACTCTTTCACGCAAAAACGGCTGGACCGATTTGGTTGAAATTTGGTATGTAGATAGGTGATACCCTGGATTAACACATAGGCTACTTTTTATCCCGATATTCCCGCGGGAACGGGACTTACGCGGGTGAAACCGCGGGGCGCAGCTAGTATTTTATAAAATTTCAATATTTTATTGCACTACCTTTTACAAAGGAAAGTTACCTACAGCAAATATGATGCTGCGACTGCCCCGTTTCTGCAGTGCATCAGGAATGTTTGCGCATTACCAAACAGACGGCTTTCATGCCATCATGCGCAAAAAAACAGTGTCACTGATGCGCAGATTACGGGACAGTCGCGACAGCATCCTGAGGACTGTGGCTGAGAGCCTATTATCTCCGCTATGGAGGTGCTTTGTGCAGAGGGTAATCAATGAAGGAATCTTTGTCCCTGATTGATCATCTCCTGACTGATTGCGGTCCATAGTTTTAGTTTTTATATTTATTACGATACTGTGTACCAAAATTGGCATGGATATATCCTAGAGAAGGACTTTTACTTTATATCCGGGACCGCGGGCCACACCGCGGGAGCACAGCTAGTATTACATAATTATAGGTACTAAAAAACAGCAAAACCACGATACAACAAATTTTGCCACATTGGAAAACATGAATCATTTTATTCATCATTTACTATAAGATAGGAAGTGGAAAAGAAGTTAGAGAACTAAAAGCTCCCTTCAATTTCCAACTGGCTCAAACATCTATTCAGATCTGTAAGTGAAGCCGGGGTCAATAACCGCCAGGCATTCTTACCCTGCGAAGAAGTTTCTAAGATAATACGGTAAACTGTAAAAACATACGGGCATGTTTTGCAACAAACATGGGTTTACTCCGGAGGAGTTTATGTTGTGGTTCTTTGTTTATAAACATAACGTTAAGAAGGGGTTACTATTTTGACCTTTTGATCAAGAATTTCGAACTGACGTCAGGGTTCCGTGGCTGAGCGGTTGAAGGCACTCCGGCTTTAGGAGGATCGTCTGATCGTCGCGGTTCCGAATCCCGTAGGAATCGAAAATTTTGATAAGACTTTTCATTTCTAGGACAAAATATTCCGAACCAAAAAATTGGCTCTTGACCATATAAGGTCTTGTTTTCGTCAGGACCGTGATCAGGGACAAACTTTCGGAGGTTTCATATTGGTGTAAAGCTAGGCAGTATTTTAATTCATCGAGAAGCCATGGCATTTGATACCTGGAATTCCCCGACTTTTAATCAAATCAAACCAAATAGTTTATTATCCAAAAGCCAAAAGAAAAAGCAATCAGTTCTTTCTCCTTTCGATCGAATTATCATCATCATCTCAGCCTGGTATCACCCACTGCCTCCCTTCTTTTATGCCAGTCTCCTCTATCTTGCGCCTCTCGCGTCCAAACATTACCTTTACTATATCGTCGACCTAACGTGCTCTCGGACGACTTCGATTCCGGTGGTCCGATCTTGGCCACCATTCGGTCAAAGATTTACTCCACCGGCCATCACCACGTCTACGACGAACTATACTCCCCTGGAATTTACTAACATCTTAAGTTAGCACGACAGTGCACATTGCCGTGTGCCTGATGCACCCAGCTCGTCCCGCTCACGGCTCGTTACGTGCAGCACAAGGGGACTCAAAGGAATGAGAATCCGCACATTTCTCCCGTTTCTCAAGTTCTTTTTTGTTTTGAGTCAACATCTCGTCTTTATGAAATTAAAAAGATTTCAGCTATAAAGATTCTTAACAAAAACTATAAAACTATAAAAATATTTATTTATTTATTAGGCAACACCAATAGCATACATAATTCACATTTGTAGTAACATTTTAAAAACAGTCACTCTATAGAATGTACACCCATTACAGGCATGCACAACATTTACAATAAGTATTAGGAACTGACAACAGCTAAAAAGCTAATATAAGTTAAAGATTAATTAAAATCAAAACAGACTATAATAAAACAGACAAAAATAGACTATATTAGGGAAAATTAATCACACTGAAGCTAGGCAACAAACACAAAAAGAATACTTCCGCAGAGTCAAATGTCTAGTTAAATCTCATTTAAATTCACGAAACCTACTTAAAGCAATTAATATCTACGCCGTACCAGTTCTTCTTTACACATTTGGAATAATAAATTATAAAATAAACGATTTAAAGAAATTAGATATCAAAACTAGGAAAATATTAGCAATGAACAAAGCGCATCAGCAGAAAGCTGAAGTAGAAAGATTATACCTACCAGTTGAAGAGGGGGGTAGAGGACTTACAAATATAGAGATGCTTTACAAAACTCAAATAATAAAATACAAAACATACTTAAATTCAGAACAAGACGATTTAATAAAAACGATAGTTAAACATGATAAAAATAAAACTAAATACTCAATTTTCAAAGAATCACATGCTAACTTAGCGGAAATAGGACTAGATAATGAGGAGAACTATACGGACAAAGAATTAAAAAACGCAGTATTAAAAACTAAAATAAATAACTGGAAAGCTAAGCCGCTTCACGGCCAATTTTATAAAAAAGTCTTAGATAAAGATAATATAGATAAAATATACTCATTTAAATGGATCAAAGCGCAACCAGTTACACCAGGACTGGAGTCCTCAGTGTTTGCTATCCAGGATCAGGCAGTTGTCACTAGGCAGCATGAAAGAGATATTTTAAAGAGAGCAGTAGATGGTAGATGTCGTCTATGCTTAACCAAAGACGAGACCGCGCAACACATTATCTCGGGTTGTGAAAAGCTGGCTGGCACCTACTACATTAGGAGGCATAACAACATCGTGCAATACGTCTACTGGACGTTAGCGAGGAAACATGGTTTCGAGGTGGCTAGTTTATGGTGGAAGGAGAACTTAACACAACCACAGGTTAAAGAAAATGACACAGCAAAACTCATGTGGGAAATACCAGTACAAACTGACGTTACAATAGTACACAATAGACCAGACATCATATACATAAACAAATTGGAAAATAAAACGTATTTAATAGATATAACAGTACCGTCCGACTACAATATAGGAGCTAAAGAAATTGAAAAGTTAAGCAAATATCATGCACTAAAAACAGAAGTTACGCGGCTTTGGAAAACACCTACTGAAGTCATACCTATTGTAGTCGGCGCCACAGGAGTTATAGCTAAAAGTTTACATAGATATTGCACAAAATTAGATTCACACATTAACATTCACATCATTCAGAAGCAGGCAGCCATACACACAGTCACAATCATCAGTAAAGTTCTTGGGGATACAGTATTCATCAATCGGGGGGGAACAAATGAGAGTAGCGAGAGGGAGTCTGAGCAACCTTTTCCCTGAGGGTCTCGGGGCGGGTGCTTAGAGTATACCGAGTTTTACTCGAGTAGAAAGAAATTTCACCAAAATTAACAAAGTACAGAGTAAGGACACGTAAGGTACCTTAGGTATATTACTATTAGCCCATACTGTCATACTGTTCTATTGTTGGGCAAAAGCCTCCCCCCCATTTTCACCAGTCACCTTAGTTATTAAACACGTAAACAGGATCACGACAGTATCCCCAAGGGGCGGTGGACATTCTCTCAGATCTTTATATTCCAGAATTATTATTTTAAAACCGGGTATTTATCACGTACGTTTTAAACGTCGGAACAAACAAATAATAAAAATAGGTACGTGATAAATACCCGGTTTTAAAATAATAATTATGTCACCAAATCACGAAAGTTTAAAAAGTTTATATTCCAGATCCTTTGAAGATGTCTAAGGGGGTAGTCAGAGGCACGTACATATTTGATACGTATGCCCACATCTTGCAGAAGTTAGTATTCCATACGTGACAGGTTGCAAGCCCATCGCCGCCGATAAGAATACTAACTGGTTTCCTCGCGATGTTTTCCTTCACCGTTCAGAGCTCGTGTTAAAGCGCATATTTTACGAAACGCAAAATCCATTGATGCACGGCCGGGATTCGATCCCACGACCTTCGGATTGAAAGTCGAGGTACAACCCCATTCGGCCAACACGGGCATAGTTATTATCTCGACTTTAATAATAACAGATTACTAGACTTAAAAAGTCACATTATCCTAGCTTAATGTATAAAACAAGTGGAAAGCTGCTATTTGAATTCATGTTTTCAAAACGTACAGGAAAATATGAATTTTAATTCGAAGAACTGTTATGAATTTAAATTGCGAGTAATATTGTTTTTAGAGACAACAAGGACCCTTTTGTTCTTTAAAGTAATCTTTATTATTATGCGAGTAGAAGAAACGCATTGTTTCCAGAAAATTATGAAAAATTGGCCAAGATTGTGTCTCGACTTTCAACCGAAGAGTGTAGGTTTGAATCCCTTCTGTACCTATTATGTCAACCTCTGCTTTCTCACTGCTGGGAAAAGGTGTCCCATAATTCTTTAAATCAACTAAATAATATAAATTTTCAAATTATATGATTTTTTTACATTATTTGGGGACGGCGCAACATTTATCCAATATTTCAACGGACGTATCTCAGGAGAACCTAATTGCATTGATAAAGTCTGGTACATACATAGTCAAACTAAAATTATTAGACCCCTCGCAGACTGCAGACTTTCTATCGGCCGATAGTTGAGTCGGAATATACTTCGGCTCGTAATGAGTATGTAAAAGTATAGCCCGTTTGATGCAAGGGAAAAAAACAGAATGCCCTCATTTGATCCGTTTAAACTTTAACAATACAGTCAACTTATCAGCCCTTAAACTCTGTTAAAAGATCCTACTAAAAGTGTCATAATTCACCTCGAAGGCTCGCGGAGCTCATAAAAACCGTGAAATACTCCTCAGGTACGTAGACTAAAAGCTTTGCCAACAAACGCAATTTCACAACTAAAAGAGGCAAAGCGGTGAAGGCCGAATGCGTCCCGATGTCCGCATTAAGGGGAGAGACGAGCGAACTTCACTTTTCAACTCGCACGATTTACGTTCGAATTTATTCAAAACCTTTTTACTATCTTATCCCGTCGTATATACCTACGAAATTATACGGAAAAGGGTTTCGCACCAAAAGACTAAAAAATAAATTGATTATTACAAGAACCGGCGAAATATATGTAAATAGTGTTAGCAGAGCATGAATTTTCAGGACAGTCCTGAATGTGACCAGTTAACTATATGCGGCCTGTGGGCTTGCAACCTGTAAAGTATGGAATGTAAACGCAAATGTGTATTTGGTAATGTATCTGACTACCAAAGGGTGTTTCTATGTATAATATGTATGTATTTACAAACAAAAGGTATATAAGTAGTATATCAGTCATCTTAGTACCCATATCACAAGCTGCTTACTTTGGGGCTAGATGATGCTGTGTGCAAAGTCCAGCATTTTTTTTTTAATTTATTTACCTCCATAGACCATCTTCAAAAGATCTGGAGTAGGTACAAAAGATCTCAGAGAATGTTAGCCGTACCTTGATATACAGTCGTGATCATGTTAATGATTTGTGAGTGTCAGCTCGTCCTTCCTCCTAAGGATTTAATGTGTCGTCAGGGTAGGACTCAGTTCACGCATAACCATCTGATGGACACAATCTCTAAGGACATTCTATTGAGACACACGGCTTTGGACATATTTTGGCAGTAAGCGCTGAAAGCGTTCGCTGAGTCTTGTCCACTAGAAATTGACTATGAACCAGGATACTTGTATGTATATGCTTATAAATATTTAAAAGGATGGGTCATCTAAAAGAAAGAATTCAAATTAATATGAAATCAACTGAAACCTACTGATGAAATTAAAAAACTGTGAAACCAAAATTAGGACCACAATATTTTTTATTTTATGCCAAAGACACTTTTTGTATTGTGTGACTTTAGTAATTATCTGACTATTTACACAGACATCTCCAGTCATTAGATCTTGAATGCCAATAGACCAAGGAGAGCGTCTACAACGCTGCGTAAATAAAGGGTGGTCCGCTCCGAACTGTCAATTCAATAAAGGAAATGCTGGCGGCCCCTCTACACATTTGCCCAACTTTTTGCCGAACTATTCGCCACAGGCGATGAGGCCCTGTACACATTTGCCGAACTTTTTTCCGAACTATTCGCCACAGGCGATGAGGCCCTCTACACATTTGCCCAACTTTTTGCTGAACTATTCGCCACAGGCGATGAGGCCCTGTACACATTTGCCGAACTTTTTTCCGAACTATTCGCCACAGGCGATGAGGCCCTCTACACATTTGCCCAACTTTTTGCCGAACTATTCGCCACAGGCGATGAGGCCCTGTACACATTTGCCGAACTTTTTTCCGAACTATTCGCAACACGCGATGAGGCCCTCTACACATTTGCCCAACTTTTTGCCGAACTATTCGCCACAGGCGATGAGGCCCTCTACACTTTTTTCACCGTCGGCATTCGTCTCATCTTTTTCGAATATGAAGAGGGCCCATGAGACGTCAGAAGGTAGCCGCATTTTCTGACGTCATCAGTAGTTTTTCTTTTGAAAAATGACTGCGGCGCGTACGGCGCGGACATTATGTGCAACTGAAGTCTTAATCCTGTTTTAACCTGAATGTCCCGACAGTTTAGGGTTATGTCACTATGCTATGTTGGAAAGATATGCACTAGTTAATTTGTGTCTTTAGCCAGTCTACACATTCGCCGAACTATTATTTGGATAGAAGATGACAGGTGAATACAGGCGATGAGACCCTCTACACGTTCGGCATTTAGCGAATATGTAAAGGGCCCTTCAAGAGATTTCAGTGCTCGGCCAATTAAGTAGTCTATAGTCACTATAAAGGTGCATTTACACGATGGATTTCAACCCATACGATATCGTATCGCACGCCAATTTTTCAAGTGTAAACACTCATCGTATACGATTTATCATAGCTATCGCTCTTCGTCACGTTTAATGGGTGCGGCTTAGCAAATCGTACGAAAAATCGCATCGTGTAAATGCACCTTAAGCTCTAGGCAAATACGTGTATCAAATGTATTCAAATTGTGTTCTAGACCATCCAAGACCGATCCCTAAAAACATGGTCAATATTAAACAAATATTTTAGCGTAGAACATTAGAACCGTGAGTCAAACACAATGCTAAATGGACTAACATAACAAAATGTTGTCTTGTGAATTCTGAGTGAATTTATGTGTTGCGCGGATGGCACTGTTTATGTAACAAGGCACTCATTACATTACTAATTGTCTCAAGTTTATGGTTTATTTTATTACGAGCTGTGTTGACCTAGATGTTTTTCCTTAATCAAGTGTGAGTTCGAATCCCGATGTTATTTGATTCCCATCATTTTGTGCCAGTAAAACTCTCAAAGGGTAACTTGCTTAGTTGTTCTTGATAGAAAATCGAAGTTTTGTGAAAAAAGTGGATGGGTGACTGCTAGTCACAATATTAACCGATCGTTTCCTTGCTTTAGAGAGCACTAAATTGTCTGTCCTAGTTAAGGCATGGCGGTGTCCAACCTCCTAAGGCCCGAACAAATATTACATGTTATAAAGTAACGCCCAATGTTCTATCTGAGAACAAAATACACAATAGTGCTTACCGCCCAGACCAAAAAGCTGCAAATTTTAAGTGTTCTAAGGAAGATATTACCAAAATTCTTTTTTCCCTTTATTGTAACACCCCTCTGATTTTTTTGATTATTTTAAATGCGTTTTTGGCGGTCTAAATCCCCGTCACCTGAGTCGGCCAAGCCATATAGAATTTATTTAGTAAAATCTTGAATTTCTTTATATTTTATCTTGTCCTGTTTTACCAATTCTGACCGTTTTTTACCATCTTCAAAATTTTAGAAAACCGTCAAAAGGGTAAAATTAAATCTGAACTGGTCGAGTTTGCAAACCAAGTTCTGTTAGTATAGGTTCTGTTTAACTTACTGGTGCCAAATTAAGCTGAGGGTACCTACTAGTAGTATTTAAATATTCACTGAGCTTAAAATATATTTTGATTTATTAAATCGGTTTACGGAAATATATCCATCTAAATTAAAGTGGAATTAAGGTGAATAAAATAGTAATCTAAATCATTTCTAAATTTAAAAATAGCAAATCTATTACTCAGACAAATCAATAATAAGCCGCCGATTGAACTATAAACTTGTGTTTTAAATGTTTTGTTTTTTTATTAATTTCTTGGTGTACAATAGTGTTCATTCATTCATTCATTCATTAAAATCGAAGGTCGTTGAGTCAAGTCTAGTGCATCAATGGATTTTTAGTTTTGGAATATGCAAATATGATTTGTATGAGTTATCCAGACATTATCAATACAGATGGAGCTTACTAAACTGTAGTCTATTATTTACACTACACAACCCCCTAGCCCCCTTATTCACTAGCGGTTTTAGTACAATTTTGTGGCGGTTAGTTGCGTACAATGACAAGCGCTTGCATATTAAAACTAGAAAAGCAGCCCGTCACAGCTATCCGCCCCACGTTTCAACTTCTAGTGCGTAAGAGCGCTTACACACTCATCATCTTCCTGCCCTTTTTCCACATTATGTGGGGTCGGCACAACATGTATTCTTCTTCCATTCTCCCTTTATCAGCCGTCATCTCAACACTCACTCCATTCTTACTCATGTCATCCTTCACACAATCTATCCATCTTTTCTTTGGCCTACCTCTACTCGTAAATCCATCGAGAGCTCTTACACCCCAGAATAGATTTTAATTGAATCAATTTCATAGCGTCTATTTCGGGCTTTCTCATTTTTCGTCCTTTACAGAGTCAAATTCATTCGTAATGTTACTTACTTAAATCCTTTTCCCCAACTTTCAGGCCCACTTGAATTAATAGCAGATTTAAATCCCAAGAGATTTTTAGATAATCTCCTAATCCATTTACCTTTGAATGGGATCGGAAAGTAATTAATTTGAAATATTTAAGGGGTAGCTGATTGAAAGGGTAGTAGTTCAGATTTATTTTCATCTTGAGAAAATTGAATTATTTCAGTTTACGGATGATGAAGATTGATTTTGTGAAGTGACGGCTGATAGATGAAAGTCGATAATGTGACACGGCATTATCAGATCAGCATTGCCGTGTTGGGCTTTTGACTTTTTAATCTGGATTAGTTGAGCAATCTATTGATCGTTTTTATAGTTTCCTTAAGCCTCCTCACAGACTGCAGACTTTCTATCGGCCGATAGTTGAGACGGAATATACTTCGCCATACTCATTACGAACCGCAGTATATTCCGTCTCAACTATCGGCCGATAGAAAGTCTGCAGTCTGCGAGGGGTCTAAATGGCCCAACTGATGTTCGTTGTTCTCAACCCAAACAAAGATACAATTCACATTTGGTTGAATTTTGTTACTTAATAAACCATTACCTCGAATTTAGCCTCTTCCACAAGAAAGACATACGTGAAATTGACTCGAGGGTTCTGTCTCGATGATTTCCGTCACCATTTCGTCCGCATAAACTCATTTATCACGCCAATCTCAAAAATGGTTTTATTTTTATTTTCCAAGAAACATTGTCATAGAAGATTGTAGCCAACCACGTTTCAGAATATCCCACTCAGCAGAGTTATATAGACAAGGTAACGAAGCGTGAATCGCAAACAAATACTGCCTTAAACCCCAAGCCTTATTTGCTTTGCGATAAAGTTTAAAATCTCCCAGCAAGTCCAGAAGGAAGTTATCACATTATGAACTCTTATTGCGAAGACAATAGAGTTCTAAATGGTTCGGAGTTCAGTCAAACTGATTTTCTGAAACTGCTTCATATTGAGGATAGGACGTGATACTTATTACATTCGGAGGTAAAGTAAATATATTTTGTCAGATTTTAGTGAGGTAGTTTTGTAAAGATTTGACAATAGTTTCAAAAAACATTTAGGACCTGAAAGAAAGGTATAGAGTGGACTTCTCTTGGAAAAGCTTCATCATCATCATCATCAGCCTATAGTAGTCCACTGCTGGACATAGGCCTCCCCTAATGAGCGCCATTGCGCCCTGTCCTCGGCTCGACGCATCCAGCTTGGATGCGTGGCCTTGGATACTTGGTAGGACATTAGGAAAGAATCAGGGCAACAAACACGGTTTGGGGCCTATCATCTTTTAAGGATCCATGGATCCATGGAGTTGGAGCATATTCAGTCCCAAGCTTTTTTGTCATCCAAATAATCAGAGATCTTATAATAGGCATTTTTACAGAGATAGCGTTTATTGTATTTTTTTTGTGATTTTATAAGCTTTGCAATTCACTTGGGACTTTGATAAAGAAGCTTACACATTGCTTTCTGGCTTTCTAGCCATTGTTGCTAAAGACCTGTGCTCGACCTACATGAGACACTGGGTGGCTGTACTCAAGCCGGTGGCTCGTTTAGTGTCTCAATAATTATTTGTGATTGTGATTGTTATTTTTAGGTTAAGCAAGTACTAACATAGTTTATAAGAGCCTACTAACAAAATATGGACTAAGTCTGAAATAAACGAATTTATTTATTTATTGCCCTTTAAATGATTTCATAACTTTATCTAATCTAGGTAGTAGTGGGAACGGCGAGTTTATCTTTATTTCTAGTGTTTACATCATGAGTATCGGTTTTTTTTATCACTATCGCAAGCTAGAAATAAATCTACACAATTGAGGCTAACTTGCCTTCGTGATATAAAACAACTGTACCACAGCAGACTGGAACAAATCAAGAACAATTAAATTGCGAGAATCTTTGCACTTCGCCTCAGCCGACCATTCGGCTGCTAAGCCAACGAGGTTTTCAAGTAAGTTTGTATGAGTCAGCGGCCAACTCTGGTGACGGAGTTTTTAGGCCGCCTTAAGGCCTCCGTCATGGTTTAACGACTTAAATAGCCGGAATCGACAATTTAACGTGCCCTCCGAAGCACGGAAACGCTCAGATGAATATGCCACTGGCGGCCACCCATCCACTTACGCACCGTTTAGAACGTTGCTTAAGCCTCCTCGCAGACTGCAGACTTTCTATCGGCCGATATTTGAGACGGAATATACTTCGGCTCGTAATTAGTATGGAGAAGTATAGCGACGATCTATCAAGAATGACTAAGCAAGCACGACCGCGAGCGCTTCATGACTCTTAACAAAAACAGAAGAAAACAAATAAATGTGCGGGTTTAATGAAAAAATAAAATGGTTCAATATTAATATAATAAGATATCGTTTCTATCGGCGAGCTGCGTGGATAGCATGTCAATTGCAAGTTGTAGGGCGTATTCTGAATGCACGGAATAGCGGCGTCGTTTTTACAGTGGGTCTCTCAGGGGGTTTGGTTTACAATAACATTGTTATTGTAACCATAGTATATAGGTACTTCATTTTAAACTAGGATATTAGTTACTATAGGAATTGGGTTCAACAAATAATTAATAAAAAAAAATATTAAATGACTTTTTTTTGTTTTGTTATGAAAATCTCGAGAAAATCGATAAAGACGATCCTTTTAATTTGATTGTTGCTTCTTGTATAACTTAGTTCATTCGAGCGTGCAACATGATGTTGCTGCGCTGCCATTGGTCAACGTCTGTTCTCCTTGAAAATGTTATGCAACATGTCATAAAAAAACCAAAAATGAAGCCCTGTCAGATTTTTGTTGTTTAAAATGAAAAACTCTGTATTTTAGATATAACACACTGAGATGGCAAAACAGGTAATACGTGGAAGTCTCTGTGTTTTAACTCCCTTTTTGTACCAGAAAGTTTGCAAAGTTTAGTATTAAGTTTGTATGGTCCATACTATCTATACTAATATTATAAATGTGAAAGTAACTCTGTCTGTCTGTCTGCCTGTTCGTTAACTTTTCACGCCTAAACCGCTGAATAGATTAGGGTGAAAATTTGCACGGATAAAGGTTGTATCCAAAGGAAGGACATTGGCTACTTTTTATCTAGCTAGTAAAAATTAATTTAAAAAATGACAAATCCGAAACTTGAACTTAAAGAAAAGATGCAAGTTCAATGTCTGATTGGGGAACTTCATTATCAGGATTCAAGAAATAGATTTTCGATTATGTGGTCATGTAGGTATGAGCCTCTTCAAAGCGCACTTATAATTCTTTCACACTGGTTCACCGACATAGCCCACAGGATTAGCAAGTTGAAGTGGCAGTGGACGGGGCACATAGCTCGTAGAACTGACGGCCGTTGAGGCAGAAAAGTTCTCGAGTGGAGGCCACGCACCGGAAATCGCAGCAGAGGACGGCCCCCCACTAGATGGAAAGACGATCTGGTAAAGGTTGCTGGGAGCCGTTGGCTGCACAAGATCGATCGCTGTGGGAAATGATGGGGGAGGCATATCTTCAGCAGTGGACGCTAGATGGCTGAGATGATGATGATAACACTGGTTTCTAAGAATTGATGACACGATTAATGAAGCGATTTTGTTATACACCCTATTTTTTAATTACCAAAAAAATTTTAAACATGGTCTCGGTGTCTGTTACTGATCACAATTATGTAGTTAAAACTCAAAAAAAGAGAAAAAAAAAATATAACCTCAAAAGGAGACGAGACGAAAGACGTGGATTTATGGTAGCTACTGGTGTTTTACTGTTTGGAGATGATACGAGAACATAGTTACAATGAGAGTCTGTACGCGATTGTTGTCTGTAGTACTTATTTGTACAGTTTTCATAAAATTTTGTTCGGTTTTGGTTGACTACAATCCTCGATAACTTTGTGATAGTTAAATAAAAATAAGTTCTGACCATGCTATTATCATTTTTTGCATCTGCTGCAACTGTCCTTAAATTTTTTTTGGTAGTCATAAAATAGCGGTGTATTTGGGGAAAAAAGCAATTGCAATAACTTTCCAGAATAGGGCAACACTAGGTTATTGGATAAGTTAGCTTACGCGTGATTGGTGTCGAAGCCGGTCACAATATATGGCAACACCGCGCGGAATGTTAATCACTTATTAGCTAAATCTGAGACATGATACTATAATGCCCGGTTCAGATAAGTTTGTGGCACTCTACAAAAGTTTGACAGCTAACTATTAGCTGTCAAACTTTTGTGTGTGGAAACTTTGAATTTATGCAGAAACCGGACTTAAATGAATTTGGCTTTTGGAGACTTCTTTCGCCAGTTTTGGAGAAGCTAGTGGCCCTGCTATTTTATTTTCGTTTTCTCGTGTTTTACTAGGTTTTATTATGTAATTTCGCTGGCATTTTACTAATGAAGCCTTGGGGACAGGAGACGCGACAGGAGATTTGGCAAATGAAATGGGAGAGTATTCAAGAAGATTTCTCCTATTTGACGAAAGATTTTCGTTGGAGTTTGAAAACGCCATATTTTCTTCCAAACCAAATTGACAGGACTGACTGACTGCCATATTTTGAATTTTTAAACATTAAAACTTGACATTGGCAGAATTATACTGATATTACAGATAGTTGCCATATAATAAAATAAGACGAATTTGGCTTTACCAGATTTTTGTATCACACACATTCGATTATTTTCCCAGTCTCCATTTATTCTTCATTTGATAGAAGAATCACTCGTTGCGGTCGTTTTTGATAGATGGTCGAAGTTAAGCAACCTTCGATCTGTGAAATGTGCAGCATTGTTTATTTATTTTATTATTTATTCGAGGAAAAAGATATAAGAGTAACAGTTATAAATTCGGTCAAGCAAAGTCATAAATTAGGTGTATTTTGACGTATTTAGCATGAACTTGATAATACTTCATTAGCATTTCAAGAGAATAATTATTTGCCGTAGGCGACTCACTCCAAATCTTAATTATGTCTTTGTTAACTTTGATTGGTATAGTTGTCCCTTGTCTTATTGTATAGCTCAAACCGTAGCACGAGTTATTCAACATCTGTTTGTACGTTTGATTCAGTAGGACCGCTGGAATCACTTTGAATCGTCTTAAAGCTAGTTCAGCTAGGACAAGGCGCAATGAAGCTCATTAGGGGAGGCCTATGTCCAGCAGTGGACTGCGATAAGCTGATGGTGATGATTATGATGAAATTTAGGTGATTTTACTCCTATTCCTTATGTTCCTGTAGACACACACGTGTCATTCACAATGTCATTCGTGGCTAAAAAGGCCTATACGGGAGTTGTAGCCACGGCTTTTTGCAAAAACATGACTGGTAGCGACGACCTCATGCAAAAAAAAGGTCTCGGAGATGTTGCAGCTTTCGCAGCGTTGGTGTCGAGTTTTTGTGCCAACTGTTTGAATCATTAATGTGAGCGAAGTAGTAAGGATTCGCCGGAACTGGCTCACTTGTTCGACCTCCAAAAAAAAAAAAAAAAAAAAAGCTCATGCGCCGTTGGCGCCGACTCTGTCTCGCCGCCTAAAAAAAAAAAAAAAAAAAAAAAAAAAAAAAAAAAAGTTTGGTGTCTTTTCCTATGTTTTGGCACACGCTCAATCGATCTGTGTAATCCTTTTTTTGCTAGCTGTAACGGTTCGGGAGATAGGTTTCATAGTTGCAACGCTCCACTACACCTCATTAACCCTCATTAGCTTTAGGTTGGGATTAAGTAATTACTCAATGTCTGTCGCAGGTTGGGATTAAGTAATTACTCAATGCATAACAATAAAACTATAATTATGGTACTTGCTGTTTTATTGTTTATTTCCATGAAATTGACATTTAAACATATCATACACCAATATATCATTAAAAATACTATTGTTCTTGAATAATCCCACGAATTCTGGTAAAGATAATCCGTTGAATTTGTAATCTAGGTACATCAAGCAGTACTCGCCACATACTGAGGTCCAGTCATTTTGTATTCTCATTCTGTTGTAATTCCATTGTCTTGAGTTCCTCTTTAAAAACCTTAGGTGAGAACCTGTAGGTGGTCGACCGTAAGAATCAAAATATTCCCCAATGCTATTTTCGTCAATGTGTATAGCCACCCAGTGAGATCCGGGTTTTGTGTCAGGATCTAAATTGCTTATAAGATACGTTGGGGTTTGTATGCATATTGGTAATCTGTTTGCAGCATAAACGTTGTATTGTAAGCATGGATGAATAATATTTAAATGTTGCTGTATTTCCAAAGTATCCATTTTGTCTAATAGGTCATATTGATTACAAGTATCAGATACAAGTGCTACATTTTGGAAAGGTACCTACCTACTTAACAACTAGGATGGGATGGGGCAATGTAGATAATAATAAATGCATAGTTATAAGTAATTGATAACTTTATTTCAATATCTTAACTAATTAAAATCATACCTAGTACAGTCAATCTTAAAACTAATCTTAGCTGCTGTAGTCTACATTTACATTACGATTTTTATCTATTTCTATAACATTATCAAACTCTGCGTACACAATGCAGTTGATGGTTTGTGAAAGTGCTGATTCAAAACGAACTTCCAGTCTTACGCTACCGTGTTTAATAAGATTCCAATGTGTTGAAGAATGAGCTGACAAATCAGATGTTAGATCGAATGCTAAAAGACAATACCCGTTGGCATAGTGTTCCCTAGATATCCCATTACCTTCATTAAGAAAATGTATACCTGTACCAGAGAACAGCGTGTGATAAGCTAAAGTATAAACCTTATTATGAAAAGATGGTTGTAGAGCTTTTGAAGGTATTTGCTGACCGTCAATATATAAACAAAATGTATTGATATCATAATTTTCAAAATTAAATGGATTTTTAGTTAGGCTACCATTGAATGCGGTATTATTAACAAACCCAACTATAACTCTCTTAGGTACTTGACCCAAAAAAATGTTATCCAACGTTTTTCCCTGTACCCCTGATGGAATTGTTAAAACTTTAACTTCAGCTCTAGTTATAGGATATTTAGCTGTAGTAGAGGCTAGCACTTTCTGATGAGCAAGTAAAACTGTTGGATTGATTCGCGCTTTGCGAACAATAAGTGTGGCGTCTGTAATGCATGCTTTAAACTTTATGTCATTCGAAGAAGCCATCAAATTAAATGTTTCTCTAGAACGCACTAGTTTAACAGACATTTCAACATTGAGTCATACAAACCCATTATAAAACTAGATATTTATTAGAAAGCATTGTCAATAATGTAATCAGGGTGATTAAGACCAACATTCCTCAAAATACATTTGAAACTCGTTATCATAATCAAACTAGTTAGCTTGATTTCAAAATAAATAATCATTACGATAATACTGACAATATATAAGACACGAAACTTTAAAATATTACAAAGTTATTTGTTCCTGTGCATAGTGAACAGTGAATATAAAGAAGTGATTGACGGTATATAATCTGTAGAGATCCTCTCTCTCACTTAGCTGTTCAACATAATGGAGGTATGTAATTTTTTATTTTATTTTTTTTTGTTTTTAATGTTATTATCTGTGAAAAAAAGTTGAATATAATGAATATGTTTTTAATAGTTATAAACTACTGTTTCAGAATATCATTGATATTAATGAAGAAAACACTTACAAACAATATTATTACAATACATTATCAGATGATAGTAATGACTTAGTAATCAAAGAATCCTCAATGTTAAAAAGAAAAAAACCTGTGAGTGAAAATGATTGCTTAGATGAATTTTTTGAAATACCAAGCAAATCCTATAAGAAAAAATTGTCCTCGACCGTATCTCGGACACGTGGAGATGGAACTGTCTATTTATCAACAAATAATGATGATGGTGGTAAAGCCACTCACTTAATAAAAATAGAAGTTTGTAATATAAAAAAACTAGCTAAAATACCAAAAGAGCAACACTGGAAACACGCAGACGTTAGAATAAAATATTATTCAAAAAGTGATGGTGAGAATTATAACACAGTACAAAACCTTATTTACAAAATAACAAAAGATATAGCAAATAATGATGATTCCAAAAAATTTTTTTACAGAAATAACAATTAGTAAATTGGTATTCGTCACCATTTATTTTTCATGTAATTCTTATGATTAACTAATTAGTCTGTGTGGGTTGTCTCTATTGTTGTGATTAATAATATTTTACCTGAATGGTTACGATAAAAAGCATAGATTTTGCGTAGCCTGGCATCATTTTGAATCAGAAAGTCATTGCCACACATCTATACGAGTGAAATAGAAATGGATAACGAAGAAGTGTGCATCAGCACTTTCTTTGCACCGAACTCAAATGATAAATGTGAAGATACTGAAATGTTCAAGCTCTGTGAAGAAGTTGAATCGACAAGTGAAATAAAAATGGATAACGAAGAAGTGTGCATCAGCACTTTCTTTGCACCGAGCTCGATTGATAAATGTGAAGATTCTGAAATGTTCAAGCTCTGTGAAGAAGTTGAATCGTGTGATTTGTCAAGTACATTGTACGATGAAGATCTCTACAGATTATGTACAGCAGCTGAAAAACAAAACAACATGTAAGTTAATTTATGTCCATAAGCAACAATAACGTCTAATACAATTATATTTACCATTTTGTTCCTCATTTTAATATGAAACTTCATTTTACCTTTTAGAGAACTACGATTACAAGTTGGAGGTGGAAGCAGGAAAAGATCTCGGAGTGCTAATGAAACCAGCAGTTCGGCTGCAAAAATTCCAAAATTCGATTCTGGATCTTCATCTCCTACATCGAGTCTTCAGACCACAGTACTTCAGCCAGATGACAATGATAAGGTGAATTGTAGCATATGTCAACTTTTAATTAAAAGACGTTTTTTCTCAAGTCACTTAAAGAGCAATGTACACACAAATAATGTTCTTAAATCACACAGTTCATTATCAAATGTTTCCGTAATAGAATCAGCTTTTGGGCAACGAATTATATCGTATAAAATAAATGGTAAAGACAATTCAACATCTAACTCAATATTTGAAACTCCTGAACAATTTTTGAAATCCATAAAAGGTGATATAATGTTGTTAATTGAAGAATCAATCAAAGAACATACGGTATTCAAAGTTAATTTCATTTTGCATGCTGATTTTATACAACAATCCAAAAATGTATCAAATTCATTTGACTTTCAAACATGTAATTATATAATCTTTCGTGGGGATGACTTAAATATTTTCTTTTCATCTTTGTGTGACACTATAACGAACAAAATAGGTACGTTTGAGCAAAAAGATAGTGGATGGAGTCTTACAAAAATAAATTGTTTAGATATGAACGTAAATAAATTCAACCCATTGCGAGGTACCTCGTATATTGAATTACCCGCGGATGTGAGAGCAAAGAAAGCAATAATTAATGTAAAAAATGCAGATAATTTTTGTTTTAAATGGGCTTTACTATCAGCTTTATACCCAGTCAACAAAAATGCTGATCGTGTGACATCATACAGTTCGCATGCAAACAAACTTAAATTTGATGGTATTTCTTTTCCAGTTAAACTAACGGATATATCTAAAGTTGAAGCATTAAACGATATAAGTATTAACGTTTTTGGTTTAGAATTTGATAAAAAAACAAAAAAGAATAATGTTGTAGGTCCGTTCTTTTTAACCAAATCTCGCAAAACTCGTCATGTAAATTTATTGTTCATTCAAAACGGTACAAATAATCATTATTGCTACATCAAAAATTTATCTCGATTAGTTAGCAAACAACTTTCTCATCAAGAGCACGCCGTTTACATTTGTGATGGTTGTCTACTTCACTTCCCCACAAAAGAAAGATTAGATAACCATCAAGAACATGATTGTTCTCATATTTCGATAGAGCTTCCAAATGATGAAAAAAAATCAAAAAATTGGTTAGGACAACCAGTTTCTAATGATAAGCTTGTGTTTGGTAAATTTCAAAACAAGATGAAAATTCCTTTTGTTGTGTATGCTGACTTTGAGTCATTCCTGAACCCAATCCAGACTTGTACTAATGATTCTTCTAAACCATACACTACAAATGTAGCAAAACATGAAGTTTATAGCTTTGGATATTATGTTAAATGTTCATATGATGACAGGTTATCAAAATACGAAACATATAGTGGACCAAACTGTGCTCAAATATTTATGTGTCGTTTGTATAACGATTTAAAGGAAATTTGTAAGGCAAATAATTTTCAAAAGTGTCCTAAGCCACTGTCAACTGAAAATGAAAATGTAATTGCTAACTCCAAAAATTGCCACATTTGTGAAAATGATTTAAATGGGGAAAACGTTCTCGATTTTGATTGGCACACAGGTAATTTTAGAGGTGTTGCACATGACATTTGCATTCAAAAATTTCGTCCACCATACTATATTCCAGTTTTCCTCCACAATCTCAGTCATTATGATGCACATTTCATCGTTCATGCCTTAAATTTTGTGGAGGGTGAAATAGAAGTTATTCCTCAAAACAAAGAGAGATATATATCTTTTACAAAAGTACTCTCCATAAATAATCAAAAGATTAAGCTAAGATTTGTAGATTCTTTGAAATTTTTACCGTGTAGTCTCGATCAACTAGCTAAAAATCTTAAAGATCATCAATTCAACACACTCCAAAGAAATTTCCCTAATCATGAAGACTTCAGTCGTGTTAGGAAGAAGGGTATTTACCCCTATGAATTCATGACATCGTTTGAATCCTTAAAATTAACTTGTCTCCCTAATCAAAACCAGTTTTACAGTTCTCTTTCCGATTCAAATATATCTGATGAGGAATACAATCATGCTCAAGATGTTTGGAAACACTTTAAGTGTCAAAATATGATGGATTATTCTAACTTATACTTAAAAACCGATGTTTTGCTATTAGCAGATATCTTTGAAAATTTCAGAAACCTTTGTATGTTAACATACGATTTAGATCCTGCTCATTATTATACAGCACCGGGGCTAAGTTGGGATGCTATGTTAAAGTACACCAAAATAGAATTAGAGTTATTATCAGATTTCGATCAAATTGCATTCATTCGGGCTGGAATAAGAGGTGGTGTGTCTCAATGTAGTAATCGCTTCGCAAAGGCAAATAATGAATTTTTAGAGGGCTTTGATGAAAATCAACCTAAATCTTATCTAACCTATTTAGATGCTAACAATCTTTACGGGTGGGCTATGTCTCAATATCTTCCAACGGGTGGTTTTGAATGGGTAAATCCTGACACAAATTTTATGGTTCCTGATAACTCTGCATATGGTTTCATATTGGAAGTCGATTTGGAGTACCCAACAGATCTTCATGATTTACATTCTGATTTCCCTCTTTGCCCAGAAAACATATGTATAGGAAAATCAAAAGAAAAGAAGCTTGTTCCTAATCTCAACAATAAAACAAAATATAAAATCCATTACAGAAATCTAAAACAATGTATTGATATGGGTCTCAAATTAACTAAAATTCATAGGGTTTTAAAATTTGATCAAAGTCCTTGGTTGGAAAAATACATTAATTTAAATACAAAACTAAGACAAAACGCAACATCAGATTTTGAAAAAGATTTTTACAAATTGATGAATAATTCTGTTTTTGGTAAAACAATGGAAAACATAGAAAAACGTGTAAATGTAAAACTATTAACACACTGGGAAAATAATGGAAAATCTTTAGGTGCTCAAGACTTAATTGCAAAACCAGAATTTCATAGCTTATCAATATTTAATGAAAATTTAGTTGCAGTGCAGTTAAAGAAAACAAAGCTTTTCTACAACAAACCAATATATTTAGGGTTTTCTATATTGGATATTTCAAAAACATTAATGTATGATTTTCATTACAACTACATGTTACAGAAATTCCCAAATAAAACAAAATTATTATATACAGATACCGATAGTTTTATCTATCAAACTTTTACAGAAAATTTTTACAATGATATCAAACTGGACTTAGTCTCGCGATTCGATACATCTGATTATCCTGAAGATAATCTTTTTGAATATCCAAAAATGAATAAAAAGAAGTTGGGGTTTTTTAAAGACGAAAATAATGGTAAAATTATGAAAGAATTTGTAGGCCTCAGATCAAAAATGTATGCGTTTGAAGTGGAGAACAAAATTACAGCTAAAGCAAAAGGTGTTAATAAATGTGTCACAAAAAAGATGAAAATGGAAAATTATAAGTCATGCCTCTTCGATAAAAATAATCAGTTTTGTGATATGTTTAGATTTAAATCAATCAAACATACAATTTTTACTCAAAAAATTAACAAAACTTGTTTGTCATACAATGATACTAAACGATATATTTTGCCCAACAATATTGATACATTAGCTTGGGGTCATTTTAAAATCAAAAATAGCATCTAAGGTTTATTAAATGTGTATAAAGTAGTTAGTTTTAGTATTGTATATTTTGTTCATTCATAAATATTAAAAATTAGTATTTATAGTTTATAAAATGTGTAAAAAATTTTAGTACTGTAATTTAAATAAATAATGAATATTGTATCTGTAATAAATAAATATTCTGTATTTCTATTATTATACCTGTATGATATATATATAAAATTTTTTTTTGTTTAATAAATGTGAATAAATTATATTTTAATTGAATAAATGTGTTATTTGTTACAAAACCCTCATAGGATTCACACGTCAAACAGTTATAAAATGCATCAATTTCTTCATCCATTTACTGCAATTATTGCTGGTCCAAGTGGTTGTGGAAAATCTAAATTTGTTACAAACTTTATAAAATATATTACAGTGATATGTAACAAAAATTTTAACCAAATTACTTGGTGTTTTGATGAAATGCAGCCTTTGTACAGCTTACCAAATGTAAACTACATTCAAGGGATACCAGATCTAAGTATGTTTGATGGAAAAGATGCACACCTTGTAGTTATTGATGATCTCATGAGAGAATCCGATGGTAGAGTTGTTGATATTTTTACCAAAGGTAGTCATCATAGAAACTTAAGTGTTTTTTATATTACACAAAATTTATTTCATCAGGGTAGGGGTCAAAGAGATATTTCATTAAATTCAAGTTATATAATTTATTTTAAAAACCCTCGTGATAAAACACAAATTCGATACCTAGCTCGTCAAGTATCTCCAGAAAATACAAAATACATCGAAGATGCTTATAAGGATGCAACCACAGAAGCGCATGGATATTTAATGATTGATCTTAAGCAAGGTACAAATGATATTTGTCGAATCAAAACCAAAATATTCCCTGAAGATGGTTATTGCACCGTTTACGTTCCAACAAAGGGCTTTAAATATTCAAAGACTCAACACATTCCTATCACTTTTAAATAATGAGTCGTAGCCTGAAGACGCATAGGGATTTATTAAAGGCGTTAAATACACTAAAACCTAAATATCAACAAGTCATATTAAAGGCATGTGATGATGATGAAATAAATTGTATCTGTGAGTGTATTCACAACGTTCTTCGAGGTAAAATTCCGCTGGACACCAAAGAAAAAAAGAAGCTAAATAAATTTAAACATTTACTAAGGAAATTGGTTCGCAAAGGCTCAAATAAAATAAGAAAGAAAATTTTAGTACAAAAAGGTGGAACATTCCTACCAATCATATTAGGTTCCATTTTGAGTGGATTGATGAGTTCACTAATTTAAAATGGAACATGCCAGAAAAATGATGCTCGTTGAACCAAGCTTGATTGAAAAATTAAACCAAATTAACACTCAACATGGGGTCGAAAATCCAAGAACGCGATTGGACGCAGAAATGCATAATATTTTAAATAGTAACATGGATGATAGAAAAAAATGTATCCTTTACTTACAAATTTTGCAAAGGTTTCTACACTTCGCCGATGAAGATCGCCAACCGGTTGAATTACCAATAATAACATCTGAAGTTCCTGTAATGGGTAAAGATTTGGATAAAAATAATGATATCAAAAATGAAAACTTAGTTGACTCTCTGATTTCGAGTGATGAAGGTAATCAGCAAGAAAGTTCTACTCCGTTTGAGTCCCCCATCGAAAGTATTCATTCCCCTTTGAAGACTCCATACTCAATTAATCAAATATTGAGTTTAATACCTAAAACATATAACAAAAAAGGTGAATTGTTATTAAGTTCAATATCTCTGAATAAAAATAGAAACAAAGTTCATTGGAAAAATGATGGTACAGTTGTGATTGATAATAAAGCTATTCCTGGAAGCAACATTATTGATCTAGTGAATGATATACTTAGACCATTAAAAAAAAGTGACCCAATAGGTTGGAAAGAGTTCTCTAAAGGATTGAAAGATATGAAAATACCGCTTACATACATCGGGAATCCTAAAAGAAGTCAATACATCAGTGAACTGCGGTTAAAGGATATTGGTGAACATTCCAAAGGTGAGGAATCATATTCCACACCCAATAATAGTGACTATGTAAAAAAACTAAGAAAGAAGATCGATTGGGAAAAATGGACCCCTTATTAGAAATTAATCGAATATACTATGATCCTTCACATCCTGCTGGATATGGAAGCATTAATAAATTATCAAAAGCTATGAATGGTAAAATGAGTGTAAAAGATATTAAAACATGGTTGCAGAACCAAGAGACATACACACTACATAAACCTGTTCATAAGAAATTTCCTCGTAATAAGTATATTGTATCTAACCTAAACGAACTTTGGCAAGCTGATTTAAGTGATATGAGAACGTATTCTCAATTTAATGATGGTTTTAATTACATTTTGTGTGTGATTGATGTTTTTACAAAATATGCATTTGTAAGACCTATGAAAAATAAAAACTCTGAAACAGTTAAACAATGTTTTGAAAGTATTTTTAATGAAGCTAACATTACTCCAACACACATACAATCTGATAAAGGTACAGAGTTTGTTTCAAAGGAAGTGCAAAAATACTTTAAGAATAAAAAAATTAATTATTATACAACAAACAATCCCGACATAAAAGCAAGCATTGTTGAAAGGTTTCAAAGAACACTAAAGATGAAAATGTGGCGTTATTTTACACACAAAAATACTTACAGATATGTAGATATTTTACAAGACCTGGTGTATGCATATAATCACAGTTATCACACTAGCATAAAAATGTGCCCTTGTGATGTTAATTTTAGTAACATAATGACTGTCTGGAATAACCTATACGATAGAAAAAGAGATAATACTAAGGTCTCAGGTACCACTATACCAAAGTTCCACATCGGTGACCATGTGCGAATAACTAAATATAAACATATATTTCAAAAAGGATATGAATCCAATTGGAGCGATGAAGTTTTTATTATATCTTCAATCATAGATAGATCACCTTGGGTAGTATACACATTGAAAGATTTGCAAAATGAGTCAATAACAGGAACATTTTATGAAAAAGAACTGCAAAAAGTAAAATATAACCCCACTGCAAGTTATAAAATAGATAAAATCATAAGCACACGCTACTCTGGGAACAGAAAGCAATTGTTAGTGAAGTGGAAAGGTTATCCAGACAAATTTAACAGTTGGATTTCGGCTTCTAGCATAAAACAACAATGAAAGAAAGTTTTTATCTTACATTACTAAGCAATAGTTCAATGGAATATTTTCCGGAAAACACTACTGCTCTTTTTTCTACTAAATTACCAAAGTCTATTATTTTGGAAGGGTCATGGTCTGTTGGTGTTGTTGAATTTCAATATCCAAGTACAATGTTCACTGTCCAAGATCGTGAAAATATTGTTTATGTAACTAAATGGATGCAGATGCCTGGCGAACAGAAAACCTCAAAAGTGTACTACAAAACACACATACCAGCCACAAACTATGATAGTATTGAACATATCTTATCGGCATTAAACAAAATAAAAGAAAATGTTAAATTTCGTTATGATGAGTTATCAAAGTTAGTCTCCGTCTCTGTAATGGATAAATCAATAACATCATTAACGTTATCACCTAAGCTATCTCTACAACTTGGATTTGAACCTTCTAGAAATTTGGTTACTAAGGGACTAGGGAAGTGCCCTGCCAATTTACATTTAGGGCTACCATCTCAATTATTAGTTTACTGTGACGTAATTGAACCACAAATCGTTGGTGATGTTATGACTCCTTTACTTAGAATAATACCATTAGATCCCTCAAAATATATTTATGGTGCTAATAAAATGCATGTTTTCTCACCACCGCACTACTTACGTGTCATGCGTAGGGAGTTTGATACAATTGAAATAGATATAAGATCTAACACAGGTGAAAAAGTACCATTCCAGTTTGGAACAGTGTGTGTTAAGCTACATTTTAAAAGAACATAATGCATTATCATCAAAATAATACATCTTGCCCTTATGAAAACTATTACTCACACCAGGCTGGGTCAGGTATCGGAGTCATCTATAGAGGTGCACCATATCAACGTGGACATGGAATTGGTAGCTTTTTGGGAGGACTGTTTCGATCTGTTTTACCACTATTCTCCAGCGGAGCCCGAGTGATTGGTAAAGAGGCTTTGAATGCTGGCGTGGGGTTGTTATCGGATCTTGTTAGTGCACGACCTATGGATGAATCAATTAAAACTCGTCTAAAAGAAGTCAGCTCAAATTTAAAGAGGAAAGCTGATGATAAAATTGATCGAATTAATATGTCGGGGTCAGGATATATAACGAAACGGAAACAACTAGCTTCATTCATTCCGCCACTAGCTGCTAAAGTGAAAGCTTCAAATAAAAAGAAAAAGTTGTCTCGCAATAATCTTAAAGATATATTTTCATAACATTTTACAAAATATAATATTAATAATGTCTTTTTTACATAGCCATTCTTGTGAATGTATTAAGTCAGAATTAGATTTATTTGCTTTGCCTTCGACTCAAACAAGTATAGAAAATGGAATGTGGATACATTACAAACCTATTTCATCCCTTGCTGACGATGGCCCCATCGAATTTCAAGTACCAGGAACTGGAGATGACTATATTGATCTATCACACACTTTGCTTCACATAAAAGCTAAAGTATTAAACCAGGACTCATCAAAACTTACTTCTGCAGCAGTAGTAGCTCCTGTTAATAATTGGCTACATTCTCTGTTTTGTCAACTTGACGTTTATTTGAATCAAAAACTTGTATCACCACCAAACAACACTTATCCTTATCGTGCATATTTGGAATCTTTATTGAATTATGGTTCAGCAGCCAAGAAATCTCATTTGACTTGTGGTCTTTGGTATGAAGATAGCGCTGGAAATATGGATGCTACAGATGATAAAAATGTTGGGTTTACTAAGCGTCAGGAATTTGCATCAGAAAGTAAAGAAATAGAGATGATTGGTCATTTACATGGTGATATTTATAATCAAGAAAATTTTTTAATCAATGGTGTTGAAATGTCTGTTAAACTAGTGCGTTCTAGAGAAACATTTAATTTGATGGCTTCTTCGAATGACATAAAGTTTAAAGCATGCATTACAGACGCCACACTTATTGTTCGCAAAGCGCGAATCAATCCAACAGTTTTACTTGCTCATCAGAAAGTGCTAGCCTCTACTACAGCTAAATATCCTATAACTAGAGCTGAAGTTAAAGTTTTAACAATTCCATCAGGGGTACAGGGAAAAACGTTGGATAACATTTTTTTGGGTCAAGTACCTAAGAGAGTTATAGTTGGGTTTGTTAATAATACCGCATTCAATGGTAGCCTAACTAAAAATCCATTTAATTTTGAAAATTATGATATCAATACATTTTGTTTATATATTGACGGTCAGCAAATACCTTCAAAAGCTCTACAACCATCTTTTCATAATAAGGTTTATACTTTAGCTTATCACACGCTGTTCTCTGGTACAGGTATACATTTTCTTAATGAAGGTAATGGGATATCTAGGGAACACTATGCCAACGGGTATTGTCTTTTAGCATTCGATCTAACATCTGATTTGTCAGCTCATTCTTCAACACATTGGAATCTTATTAAACACGGTAGCGTAAGACTGGAAGTTCGTTTTGAATCAGCACTTTCACAAACCATCAACTGCATTGTGTACGCAGAGTTTGATAATGTTATAGAAATAGATAAAAATCGTAATGTAAATGTAGACTACAGCAGCTAAGATTAGTTTTAAGATTGACTGTACTAGGTATGATTTTAATTAGTTAAGATATTGAAATAAAGTTATCAATTACTTATAACTATGCATTTATTATTATCTACATTGCCCCATCCCATCCTAGTTGTTAAGTAGGTAGGTACCTTTCCAAAATGTAGCACTTGTATCTGATACTTGTAATCAATATGACCTATTAGACAAAATGGATACTTTGGAAATACAGCAACATTTAAATATTATTCATCCATGCTTACAATACAACGTTTATGCTGCAAACAGATTACCAATATGCATACAAACCCCAACGTATCTTATAAGCAATTTAGATCCTGACACAAAACCCGGATCTCACTGGGTGGCTATACACATTGACGAAAATAGCATTGGGGAATATTTTGATTCTTACGGTCGACCACCTACAGGTTCTCACCTAAGGTTTTTAAAGAGGAACTCAAGACAATGGAATTACAACAGAATGAGAATACAAAATGACTGGACCTCAGTATGTGGCGAGTACTGCTTGATGTACCTAGATTACAAATTCAACGGATTATCTTTACCAGAATTCGTGGGATTATTCAAGAACAATAGTATTTTTAATGATATATTGGTGTATGATATGTTTAAATGTCAATTTCATGGAAATAAACAATAAAACAGCAAGTACCATAATTATAGTTTTATTGTTATGCATTGAGTAATTACTTAATCCCAACCTGCGACAGACATTGAGTAATTACTTAATCCCAACCTAAAGCTAATGAGGGTTAATGAGGTGTAGTGGAGCGTTGCAACTATGAAACCTATCTCCCGAACCGTTACAGCTAGCAAAAAAAGGATTACACAGATCGATTGAGCGTGTGCCAAAACATAGGAAAAGACACCAAACTTTTTTTTTTTTTTTTTTTTTTTTTTTTTTTTAGGCGGCGAGACAGAGTCGGCGCCAACGGCGCATGAGCTTTTTTTTTTTTTTTTTTTTGGAGGTCGAACAAGTGAGCCAGTTCCGGCGAATCCTTACTACTGAGCGACACCACCGTCATCTCCAGTTTTTCTATTGTCACAATCTTCAGCTTTAGTTTGACGTCATAAAATACCAATTGCTTTTGTCCAGTTAATTAGTTGGCTGGATTTCATTTCCACGAACACATAAAAGTGGTTTCAGTTAGCGAATAGCAATATTTCCGTCCGCAGTGCTGGCTGTGATTGAAGCAATCAAGCCACAATCACTAGCTAATTAGACGAGGAAGCTTGTGGGCCGATAGTTTTTAATTGGCAGCTCATTGAGATCTACCGGCGTTCGTTTATATTGATTAACTAGCAAACCCAGCGAACTCCTTTTCGCCACCAGATGCCACCAGATTTTTCCTGAATTTTCTTTACTATAAACCTCACGGAGCCCGAGACCTTTCCAACGAATGCAAAACCGTGGAAATCGGTTCGTGCGTTCTGGAGTTATAGCGTCAGGAAGGAAAACCCGACTTATTTTTATATAGTAGATTACCAGCAATAACTTTCCGCAGTTACTCTTTTGTTCTTGCATTCATCCGTCATCAGTGAGTTATACCTAAGTTCATATTACTTGATTACCTATTAATAATAATAATGCTGGACAATTTCACACAGCATCATCTGGCCCCTAACTGAGCAAAGCTTGTACTATGGGAACCAGATAGCTGATATAATACTTTTATACTTTTTTTTTGTAAATACATACATTTATCATATATGGAATACTAACTTCTGCAAGATGTGGGCATGTATCAAATACCTATGTATTTTTACATGCCTCTGACTACCCCCTTAGACATCTTCAAAGGATCTGGTATATAAAGATCTGAGAGAATGTCTACCGCGGCTTGGGGATATAGTCCTGACCCTATTTACGTTTTTTTACATACATTTATACATAAAAAAACCGAGACCCGAGAAAAATATCTGTAGATCATACAAACATTTGTCCCACGGCGGGGATCGAACCCGCAACCTACTGCGTCGCAAGCGGACCTTCGCCCACTGCGCTACAGAGGAGGTCATCCTATTATTTGATTGTTGTTCCTTTGTATTAAAATTGTCACTCAAGTACCGGGATTTACCTAACTCTACTGGAACAGTGAATCTATATCTGTATCACATGTTGATTTATTTTGGTAACTGTCTTTAAACTGCAAACTCAGCTCACAGAAATTTTATCCTGTCCCTCCAAAGGTTACCTGGAAGAGATCGCTTTTAGCGATAAGGTCGCCTATTGCTTCACATATTATTTAAGCTGTTTTATTTGTTGTTTTGTTTTCTCATGGTGTGCAATAAAGCAATATTCTATTCTATTCTATGTTTGCATCAGCAACGTCTAATCGTGTTTCCTGCAAAAAACAGTATTCAGTTTCGTAACATCGCCTGTCTAATTGTCTTCCAAACCCGCGCATCGGCTAATGGAGTACCTCATTAATTGTACGAAACAGTTCTTTGTTGCTCAACAATCCTGGGATTTGGGAACCCGCAGTACGGATGGGAAATATCGATGAACGAAATATCGATGAACGAAATATCGATGGACTGGAGCTTCACAAAATAAAATGTTAAAAAATAAAGGGGGATTAGAAAAATAGTACCATGTTGTGATAACCACAGTTGGATAAAGCTGATCGCTCATATCCGCGCCGTACGCGCCGAAGTCAATTTTCTATAGAAAAAATACTGATGACGTTAGAAAATGCGGCTCGCTTCGACGTCTCAGCATTTAATTTTCCTCTATTGAGTAGACAGTTCGGGTCGTGCGACCAACTTAAAGGCAAGATTTGTCTAGTATCATCTCTACTAAGCTACTGTGACTAAGCGATCTATGCTTAGTCACTTAGTCACTTAAAACTATGAAGAATACTGAATCAATTCATTTTCTAAAGAGCTTCGATGGTAAAGTTTATAAAACTAATATGGAATTCTTGAAGTTTTTGTATCAGCTATTTACACTTAGACCGCTCGCAGACTACATAATTTATATCTAGTTCTAGTTGAGACGGGTTATACTACTCCATACTCATTACGAGCCGTAATTTATTCCGTCTCAACTATCGGCCGATAGAAAGTCTGTAGTTCGCGAGGGGTCTTAAACATTTTCTGTTTTTTCAATACAAGAAGATACCAAAATATAAACTTACGTTTTAATATGTTAAAATACTCCAAGTTCTAAGCTCTATATAAAAATCGATTCTTAAAACAACGTAAGTAGGTATGGTAAAAAAGGAAAAAGGAACATCACTGAACTGCAATACTTTTTGAATCGCCAACACTCACTTCCGGTCGTATCTAGTTGCGGTGATAAATGGCGGCCACTTCCGGGAGACAATGCAACGACATTTGACTTGAACAAGTTTTTAAATGCTAAGTTTACTGTATACAGGATGTGACAAAATTTCACCACATTGAATGCTACCTTTTTTTTTGTAGTAAGTTTTTATTCATAGGAAACTAAAGCTTTGTTCAAAAGCAAAAGACAACTGCATTTTTTGGTTTTTGAAAAAAATTACAGAAGATAAATGCTGAACTGGACTTTTTTTTTCACACAGCATCATCTAGCCCCAACGTAAGCAGAGCTTGTGTTAGGGGTACTAAAATATACTCCTTATATACTTTTTGTTCGTAAATGCATACATATACATAGACAATAAAAAATAATATTTATAATATTTTTATTATAAATTAGACATTTTGAATTTGAGTTAGCACGATTCCTACAAGATGTGATTCTTACGGTTCCATACCAGAAGGGTAAACGGGAACCTATTACTAAGACTTCGCTGTCTGTTTGTCAATCTGTCCGTCTATCACCAGACTGTATCTCATGAACCGTGATAGTTAGACAGTTGCTACAGGTGTTGTTGTTGCCGCTATAACAAAATATTAGAACTAAAAACAGAATAAAATAAATATTAAAGCGGGCTCCCATACAACAAACGTAATCTTTTTGCCGGTTTCATAGATAGTACGAAACCCAAGGTGCGCGAGTCCGACTCGTACTTGGCCGGTTTTTTTAAGAAGATTTTTTTTGAGGACATGTATTCCTATTGTAGGTTGCAGGTTCGATCCCCGCGGCGGGACCAATGTTTGTATGATCTACAAATATTTGTCTCGGGTCTGGGTGTTTCTATGTATAATATGTATGTATTTACAAACAAAAAGTATACATATAAGTAGTATATCAGTCATCTTAGTACCCATAACACAAGCTCTGCTTACTTTGGGGCTAGATGATGCTGTGTGAAAAGTCTAGCATTATTTATTTTATTGCTTGTATTTTATATCTATCATACAACATAATATAGCACTTAAAAAGTATCTTTTTATGTTTATCATAAACATCCTTCCGCTCTTACGGGGGTCATGGTAAGGTCGATACGCCCTTTCCCATTTTACCCATCACCCGTCATCTCAGTACACACCCCTATATACATATCATTCAGACAGACTATCAATCATTTCTTATTCCACTCTTGTATACATAAAGCTAGTTATTCACGGATCGTTCTCAACCCCAAATTCACGTATTGGATCATGCTATATGAAACGTTTGAAACTTAAATCGATGTAGTTTAACTATAAGACACCTCGCAGACTGCAGACTTTCTATCGGCCGATAGTTGAGACGGGCTATACTTCTCCATACTCGTTACGAGCCGAAATATATTCCGTCTCAACTATCGGCCGATAGAAAGTCTGCAGTCTGCGAGGGGGCTAAGGAACAGGAGTAAAATCACCTAGTTTTAAGACGATTCAAAGTGATCCCAGCGATCCTACTGAATAAATGCTTTTTTGACTTTGACTTTGACTTTATAACATTATTTTGCCCCATTGTCTGATACCGCTTTTGCATCACGGCTCGTAATTAATATGGAGAAGTATAGCCAGTCTCAACTATCGGTCGATAGAAAGTCTAAATGTTGACACAAAATATGTCGCATCTTTCTGCCCTTTGTGCCAACCAGCTGCACCCAGGAAGACCTTGTTGCGGCTTCAGATAGGGCCATAGTAGTGGCTTCATTTTAAAACAAGATTTAATATAGAGAGCATAATATGAGCACATTGACACGATGAATGAAATCGACTTTCTATGCTAACTGTACCAAGTTTCACACCAACTAGCAGCTCCATCAAAACTGTGATGTAAGTCGGTGAAAATCTAAAAATACTAGAACTGGTTCACCCTCCCGGAACACTTCAAACTTTTAGCTGTGAATAATTAATTCAACCAAACGTGATGAGTTCAGTGAGTTTTAGTGAAAATTTCCAACGAAAAATTCAAAAATAAACGCTGTCCAAATTCTGTCCCATTTTATTCTACGAAATAATTTCGCCTGCGGCTTTTCAGAGAATACTACATTAAGTTTTTATCATATAATAAAACATTTTCGAAATGGTTTATTGAATAAAAGCTGTGTTGGCCGAGTGATAGTGCCTTAACTTTCAATCTGAGGGTCGGTTCTGCTTCCGGCCATGCACCAATAGATTTTTCGTTTTAAATTATTTACGAGTACCTATAATACGTGTACATGCTCATCTCCTTCCAAAGGTTGCCTGGAAGAAATCGCTTTCAGCGATAAGGCCGCCCATTGTACTAAGAACTTGTAATTGTTTTGTTTTTGTTAATTTCTTGGTGTACAATAAAGTGTTCATTCATTCATTCATCTCCAAACTCTGAAATGATCAGTCATTCTAATAGGCGGCGATGGACTTACTACCTGTCACGGATTGCCAAGCGCGTGCTACAACGTAGAGCATGCTACGACGTAGAATGTTCTACGGCGTAGCTGGAATCTTTATATTTATGTATGGCCTTTGCTCGTTTTGTTCGCATTGACTTAATACAACAGATTTCCTTTAAACATGTACGTACAGTAGTACGTAGTAGCAGAATTACATGACAGTTTACATATATAATAGAGTACAGTCCTTTTTGATATTTTCAGAGTTTATTCATGAAATATCTTTACGATAAACAGCAGTTTTGCTGCATAAAACCAGGTTCTAATAATTTACTTTGACGACTACGTACTAAATCAGCCATAAAATAGGTTTAGTGTCAGCAGGATGATTATAATTAACTTTATTTATTTATTATTTAAATACTTTATTGCACAAAATTTACATAAAAATTTGCACAATTGGCGAGCATAATGCCGAAGGCATTTTCTACCTGCTAACCAACTTTAGCGGTTTAGTTTCCAGACGCAGCTTTACATTTAGCTTTACAAGGTTGTGGGTTCGATCCCCTCCGCGGGATAAATGTTTGTATGATCTGCAAATATTTATCTCGGGTCTGGGTGTTTTCTAAGTATATTATGTAAGTATTTATAAACAAAAAGTATATAAGCAGTATATCAGTCATCTAGTACCTCTAACACAAGCTCTGCTTACCTTGGGGCTAGATATGATGCTGTGTGAAAAGTCCAGCATTATTTTATAACAGGGTCACGACTGTATCCCCAAGGCGCGGTAGACATTCTCTCAGATCTTTATATTCCAGATCCTTTGAAGATGTCTAAGGGGGTAGTCAGAGGCATGTACAAATACATATTTGATACATGCCCACATCTTGCAGAAGTTCTATACGTGACAGGTTGCAAGCCCATCGCCGCCTTTAAGAATACTAACTGGTTTCCTCACGATGTTTTCCTTCACCGTTCAGAGCTCGTGTTAAAGCGCATATCAATTTATTTTAATTTATTTATTTTATTTAATTGCTAAATAGTATTTGACGTGCAATACGAAGGCCAAGGGCTCGAATCCCGACTGACATTCAGGACCTTTGCCCAGCAGTGGAATGGAATACAATAGGTAGGTTAACAATATGAACTTTTTTCTTATTGAGTCTAAATTAAACGTTTTAAACCTTTAAGACCCCTCGCAGACTACAGACTTTCTATCGGCCGATAGTAGAGACGGGCTATACTTCTCCATACTCATTACGAGCCGAAATATATTCCGTCTCAACTATCGGCCGATAGAAAGTCTGTAGTCTGCGAGGGGTCTAAAATTAAACTATACTTCTTAATAACTATACATTCGAGATAATCTCTACCGCACTGAAATGCAGTCAACCCTGTAATATTTGTTTCTTCTGTAAAATAAGTTTCTGATGATATAAAACATATATCTCATATAACCGACAGCATCAGTTCAGAGTTATGACATATAAAAGCGAACTGGGAAGCTATTCAGGGTTCATTATGTAAAATCTTGGATGGAAGCCAACTGAGAGCGCCAGGATATAGCATTGTTCTTAAAACGATGTCAGCTCGAAGTATCTTATGTTTAACTAATAAATATTTGAAGCTAATCCTGTAATATTCAGCGAAAAAAGTAAGTTCGTGTGAGTCTTCTGAGGAGTTCTTAGGCCGCCTTAAGGCTTAACGACTTAATAGCCGGGACCAACAATTTAACGTGCCCTCCGAAGCACGGAAGCGCTCAGATGAAAATGCCACTAGCGGTCCCCCATCCACTTACTGACCGTTCAGAACGTCACTTCACTCCGACGGTCTATCATGAACGACTTATCATATCTTTATGTATCACGAGCGATGTTTGACAATTAATAAAATAATAATGTAAAGCTGATCTCACATATGTCCACGCCGTACGCACAGCTGTAATTTTTCTATAGAAAAATAGTGACGACGTCAGAAAATGCGGCTAGTTTCTGACGTTTCAGCATTTCTTCTATTGAATTGACAGTACGGCGAGTTCGGGGCGGATGGATTGTGCGACCACCTTAATACTCCAATAATAAAACTGATGTGACGTGAGTTCAAGCTCTGAGTTCCAGTTCAAATAGCCAAACATTAGAACTTTACCCCTTTCATAAAAACCCCAAAAGGGGTAATAAATATTCACCGCTCAAACACAAAACTTAGTGACCTCGAAGAATACTGATCCCCGAATAAGTAATGAACGCTAATCAACAGTACTTTCGAAGCTCCGTCGCGAAGGGAAAAATAAGGAAAGCCAAACAAGTTTTACTTACTAGTTCCGGAGCCCTTAGCACGATATTCTTAGCTGTCAAATGCTAAGTAATACTAGCACTGGTTAGTAAGGTAGGTATCTCTAAAAAAATCACACAGAAAACATGTGACCAGAAGAGCTGGTTATAAATTCCAAAAGACGCCTCTTCGGGTGGTCGCACTGTCAATTCAATAGAGAAATGCTGCTGACTCAGAAGCGAGCCGCATTTTCTGACGTCATCAGCATTTTTTGTATAGAAAAATGACTGCGGCGCGTACGGCGCGGGCGACTGTGCGATCAGGTGAACAATGCTCATTTGAAATCCTTTTACAACACTTGTTTGGAATAACGAGACAGGAAAAGAAGACCTTCACAATCTTCACACGAAAAAACAGGGTCACGACTGTATCCCCAAGGCGCGGTAGACATTCTCTCAGATCTTTTATGTATTCCAGATCCTTTGAAGATATCTAAGGGGGTAGTCAGAGGCATGTCCCAATACGTATTTGATATCCCGCATCTTGCAGAAGTTAGTATTCCATAAGTGACAGGTTGCAAGCCCATCGCCGCCTTTCTTCACACAAAAAGAAGAAAAATCCTTCCCAGTGGGAAAAGACGCCTAGAGATTACAGCTTCAAAGAGACTCCTGTCATACTGATCTGAAGGATCTGAAAAAAAGCTGTGCTATAGGCACAGCTCGTAATTAAAGCGTCAAACACTTAAGCAGTTTATCCTACAGGGTGGTTTATCTTGCGGAAAATTGGGACACCCCTATCGTACCCCCTGGGACCAGTCAGCGATAACCGAGCTTAGACACCTGAATAATTAACTTTAAGACGTAAAATCGGGAGCTAAGGTTCATTTCGCATTGATAATGAATCGCGTATTGTACGGATTTAATTGATTTTGAGCAATTTAGGATTGTAGATATATTTTTGTTTTGCAAAACCAGATGGAAAGGTTCATTGACGAGTGTGAAAATGTATGTTTATGTGGCTTGTATAGTGCAGATGAAGGGATAAGATGAGTTAAACTCTGGTTACATTTATAATGAAACTTAAAATATTTTTATTAAACTCTCAAAATAACTGATTGAATGAAGGCAGTCGTTCTGAAAATCGTTTTGTTGATTTTTTGTGTGTGAATTGATTTTTTTATGTTAATTTGTAGGTATTGTACCTACAATACCTACAAATTAACATTTCTTTAGTTTACCTTTATTCATTTTGATTATTTATTTCTTATGCAGTCAGATGACTGCAGTAGAAATACTTCTTTGATTATTTTCTTATAGTAATACGAGTACCAATAATGTTGCTGTGTAATAGTGCTGCTGCGCTGCACATGCTGGTGTCACAGAATACCAGCGCAATAGTTAGACTTCGCTAACTATTGCAAAATGCTGAGTGACGACCATTTTTGCTGTTACAGATTCATCTAGCTCTTTTGAAATTGTATAATGTCTATTTGTTGTGACGCAAAGTTAAACTTCTTTTATTTATTTATAGTTATTTAAATGCATGCCGAAAATTGCATCCATGCTGATTTTGACAGGCCTTCCGTGGCAACGCTCTGCCAATTGAGAGTGGGCAGTCGATGGATGGCTACAATTAAATTATGTATTTTTTGCCGTGTGTTACATCTATAGATTTCTGGTTATAGATATATTTCTTTCTAAGTTAATTCACCAAGTAATCACATTTTCCTAAATTGTTAGATAAAAACTTTTATTTTGCTCTCGTAAAAAAGTTATGGAAGACAAAGTCTTTATTGCAGTACAAAATTAAAACTTTATGTCCACCTCTATCTTGTATCGTATATACAGGCTGGTTTCTTGAGATGGGTGGTAATGGTCAAGTCTGAAACCAAGAGAGTTAGAGAAAAGACGTGAAAGGAGACATGCCCTCAATTTATAAAAAGTTATAATTTCAACGGAAATCGACCTGAATGATTTTATAAAAAAAACACCCTGTATTATTGATCAGTTGTTTTGTTGTTGGTAAGGATCAATCTTTGCAAATAAATCATCATCATCATCATCAGCCTATAGCAGTCCACTACATAGGCCTCCCCTAATGAGTGCCATTGCGCCCTGTCCTCAGCTCGACGCATCCAGCTTCTGCTAGCAGCCTTTCACAGGTCGTCACTCCACCTGGTCGTCCTACACTACGTTTGCCGAGTCGCAATCTTCACTCAAGAACTCGTTTACCCAACGGTTATTTGCAAATAAATGTATGACTAATAAAATTTTTTGAAAAAAAAATTGAACCGACTTCACATAACACAAATAGACACTAAGAACCTTCTATGTACCTACACTAAAAAGAGAAAAATAAGAATATACACAAGCAATTATTACTTACAGTATTCAAATAATAAATTATTATGGTATATTATATTTGAAGTCGGTGCCAACTACCTATGCATTTACATCTAAGAAGAAATTACGAGTACCTACAATAGAACTTGGGTGCAAAATTGTATGGAGTAGTTAGAGTAGAATAGTTGGCACCGACTTCAAATATAATATAACATAATAATTTATTATTTGAATACTGTAAGTAATAATTGCATGTGTATATTCTTATTTTTCTCTTTTTAGTGTAGGTACATAGAAGGTTCTTAGTGTCTATTTGTGTTATGTGAGGTCGGTTCAATTTTTTTTTCAAAAATTTTTATTTTTCAATTTTTAGTGTAAATAATATACCTAGTAGGTTAGGTTAGATATTGGAATAGTCAAGATCAAAGAAGTTAGAGTGAGAATCCCTCAGGAATAAAATTATATGGGATCACCTCGAGCGTATTTAAACATGTCAAACTATTCAATGTTTGACTCAGATTTTGTAGTGAGAATGAGGTTTTTTGAGATTTACAGGAAAACTATCAATCCCTCAGGAAAAAAAAGTATGAGGACCACCTAGATATGTATACCCTTATAAGCAAAAAAAAAATTTTGGAAATCGGTCCACATTTTTCGAAAAGATCGGTGATTTTTTGAGTATTACGGGAAAACTATCAATCCCTCAGGAGTAAAATTTTTATGGGACCACTATGGTAGCATACCCTTTCAAACAAAAAAAAAATTTTGGAAATCGGTTTACAACTGACGGAGATATCGATGAACATACATCCAAAAAAAAAAAAAAAAAAAAAAACATACATACACCCGAACATAGAACCTCCTCCTTTTTTTGAAGTCGGTTAAAAATGAAAGGCAGTATCAAATACCTAGACTATATAGTTTTGTACAACTCAAGTGGATTTTTCAAGTTTGGTGCCGATCTCGGTTTGAAGATAAGTTTGAAAAGTCTAGTTTCAACACAAATCCACTTAAGGATCCTAAGAATAAAATTCTTGGAAGCAACCAGCATTCTCTGGAGATGCACTGGCTCATATCATATTCCTTTTACTGTATCTTTCAATGCACTATACTTGGGACATCGGCAATAAAAGTTGATCAATATATTTAGACGGAATGCGAGGCTTAAGCTCGAGTTAATTTGGTATTATGTACCTATCAAAGGAGAAAAACAGTTGGAAGGATTTGGGGGAGACTTTTGCCCAGCAGTGGGACAGCATGGGTTTAAAAAAACAGTGGCACTCCCAGAGTGCCGACAGAAGTGAAAACAATTATGTGTGTATTTTTTGAATCGTCAAGGAAATATTTTTGATTCATCACTTGACGCGTGGAGGGAAACGCCGTGATTAGGGTTCTTAATCGTGTTTAGTTACGGAGTTCAAAACTAGATGGCACTGACGGTGGTGTCGGTTATATTGAGTCTGAATTGAAAAGATTTTTCCCATCTCAAAAATGCCCAACGCGCAGGAGTTTTCATTTCAAAAATGGAGTTGAGTGGAGATAGCACTAGGCCAGACGGAACGATAACAGTTGGACCAACGCGGTTACCAAGTGGTGGCCAAGAGATATACGGCCTCAAGGCCCCTGTCCGATGGTCAGACGAAATTGTGGGGGTGGTGGGAGAGCAGGGAATCTATTACAAAACCACTAGGAGTGTCAATGTCATTATTTGACACTAGCTGTCCGTCGCGGTGTTACCCGCGTTCCCTCGGGAAAACTTCACTTTCTCGGGATAAAATATAGCCTATGTTCATCAGGGATAATGTAGGATTCTAATGGTGAAAGAATATTTCAAATCAGTAAAGTAGTTTCGGAGCCTATTCAGTTCAAACATACAAACAAACAAAGAAATCTTTCCTCTTTATAATATTTTTCCAGAGTTCCAAGATTATGATTGTTTACTTACACTAAGTAAACAATCATAATCTTGGAACTCTATGTGCTAACTTATTGCAAAATAAGTGCAATCTGAAATTATAGGTCAAAAAGTGTTACAAAAACATAGGTAATGTGAGTACCTACATAGGTAGGTATATGTGTACAAAACTGTGTGTAAGCATGGGTCTCTAGCTTGCATGTGTTAAGCAGGTGCATTGGTTGCGAAGGAACAGGAGTAAAATCACCTAGTTTTAAGACGTTTCAAAGTGATCCCAGCGGTCCTACTGAATAAATGCTTTTTGACTTTGACTTTGACTAACCAATCAATTATTTCGTTTAAACCAAGTTTAAACATTCTATTGACATAATTTCACCCCCCTGGTCATGTCGTTTTTTTTATTTCAATCTCTTTCAACTTTGCTCAAATGACAAGTGAATGGGTTTGGTTAACGTTTCTTTTTCACATCAAAAACATTCATATTTATGAGTTCAATACAACCCGGGCGCAATAACTTGACACCTGACTCAAATGACGTTTGTCTACAGTACTGAGTGCAAAAAAGAAACGTAAACATAAGCATACATGTAGCGCCCCCAGTGCTCGTTTTTTATTTTTCTGGTCAGGCTTTATTATATTTTAACTAAAATAACAGTTTCCATTATAATTTGAATTCCAATGGAATTCCGCCGAATGGCGAGGTTTGAAATAAAAACCCTAACCTAACTAAAAACCAAAGTATTACTGATTTATAATTTAATTACCTACTGAGATAAAACATTTGTATACTAGTAACGAATGCAGTATTTATTGCTTAGTTACGAATTGGAGCAGTAATAAACTATTTAGAGTCTATTTTGGGATTAATTTCCAATATTGTTAATCAAATGTAATTTTTTATTCAAGTTCATACTAGTATCTACCTATACAATAAGTAGGTAAAACAATAAATTTCTTACGGAAATAAAACAAAAAAGAATGTTATATTAATTTATTATTTTATGATTACGTGCAACGGTAACAGTGATGCTAACGCTACTGAAGGACGAGAGCGGGGCCTCGCGCGGGGTAGCGGGAGGGGAGTCGAGTTTCGAGCCAGGTGTCTAGTTGTTGCGCCCGGGTTGTACATTAGTAGCAATTTATTTTGAAATCAAACAACTTCAGTCTTCAATTTGTCTTTAAAAGAGTCCTCTAGATAAACATCTTCAAAGAAACTGCTTGGTATTTTCAGGCCCAAGCTTGTTTGAAAATATTTTCTATTTTTTTTGACGTGGCAACGTCTTATAATTCGATAGAGCCGGCTGCACGCACGAAAAAACATGACGTCATGCGGCGTTACCTCGCTCTGAGGCGTTCCATGTAAGGCTTGAAGTGCAAGCGAGAGCGCGTGACGCGCCTCCGATTCGGCGGCGCGGGCGCGGAGGACGCGGCGCAAACGTTGTTACGTTCAACTATCGTCAGTAAACCGACTTTACAGACAACCAATTTTTGTTTTTTAAATTAAATAGGTCAGCATTTGACTTCACTCTGCTGATGTTAGGCAGTAGTGAGGTCTAAGATGGAGCATGCTTACCTAGAAGGAACCTATTTACTTTTGATTTGAAGACCCCTATATTGTACTTATAATTATTAGTACCTATAAACTAGATTTCTTTCAACTGTCTGTAGAAAAAGCAAAAACTCAAAATTATCCTATTGTTGTATACAATTACAGCCGCACAGTTTTTCATACTTTTTCTAATTTTCTTTAAACCATCGTCATTACAACTAAATTTTTGTCCTGCCCTATACAGGGTGTAAAAAGACGTCTACCGAAAGGGGTAGCATCCCAACACACAACCAAATCCAAAAGGATTTTCCGAAAAAAACATTATATCCGGAGAAAACAGCGTTTGACGTACTGTACTGTACTGTTTGCGTATGTACTGGGCGCGTTGTTTTACGTAGATAGCTGGATTTTGAGTTTAAACTGTTTTTTTTTCTTTTATAAATGAAATTATTAGGTAGGTATGGCCTTATTATGTCGTACTAGTAGTAAATAACCGACTGCGTTTTTTTTTTCTAAATACTATGTGTCATGGTCTGATTGCAACCCCTCAGTTTTCGGTAGTTGTCTTTTTACACCCTGTATAAATATCTATTCAATGGTTATCTAGAAGAGATAACTTTCAGTGATTAAGATCACCAATGGTTACATGTATGGATTATGTTTTTGTTAACTCTTTTTATGTATTCTCATGTTGAACAATTTATTTAGACTATATAATAGATACATATATATGTTTGTATGCCACCGTCCTTTCTATGTAATTTTCTATCCTATCCATCCAAAGGTTACCTGGAAGAAATCGCTTTCAGCAATAAGGTCGCCCATTGTTGCACATTAATTAAGAACTATTTTTGTTACTATTGTGTTTCTTTCTTTTTAGTGTACAATAAAGTAATATTCTATTCTATTTTACATTTAAGTCTAGTTCTATGTTGAAAAGATGCACACTTTGTAGTTTATACATATATTCCAGAAGTCACTCGCAGGGGTCAAAGAAACCAGAACGAATCTTATTTGAATGTTAAAGCCGATTCCGCAAAGTTGCTGGTTTCCAAATAATTTACTTGAATTTACTTCTGAATTTTAAAATAAAGAGTCTGGAGAATTTCGGTAGGTTGAATTTAGATGTAGTTTTGTTACTCTGGATTTTATTTATGGTAGCTATGTAGTATTATTCTCGTGGTCGTTCTTGATAGATCGTCGAAGTTAAGCATAGTTCGAATCGGTCTGTGAGTGACCGCCAGTGGCATTTTTATCTGAGCGCTTTCATGCCTCGGAGGTTGTTGGTCCCGGCTATTTAAGTTGTTAAGCCCTCACGGAGGCCTTAAGGCGGCCTAAAAACTCCGTCACCAGAGTTGGCCAGTGGCCACTGACTCATACGAACTTACTTTACGTACTTACAAGATATGATCAACTTCGCAAGATGAGAGTAGTACCTACTAGGAAGAGTACATCACAAACTCGTATATGATATGTATTTATGTATTTCCAGAACCAAGTAGAAGGCGAAATATGTCACATTAAATTATGTTTCATTGAAACATGCCTGAAACTCGCAAACTTCGCGGCGTCACTCAGAATAACTTTCCCGCCAAAAAGCTTAGTTTCAGAGACTTCTGTCAGTTCCGGTTAGTTTCAAGGTACTTATATGTTCAATATATCATTATTATCATCACTGGCTTACCCTACAGTTGTATATTTTTGGAAGCATTTTGCACTGTAAGGAATTTACGCGAGTTTGTACGGGGCAGCTCATATGGACGGTCTAGCTAGGCAAACAATGCGAACATACATATATTTTATCCCCGCTGCGGGATAAATGTTTGTATGATCTGCAAATATTTATCTCGGGTCTGGGTGTTTCTATGTATAATATGTATGTATTTACAAACAAAAAGTATATAGGTAGTGTATCAGTTATCTGGTTCCCATAGTACAAGCTATGCTTAGTTTGGGGCTAGATGATGCTGTGTGAAAAGTCCAGCATTATTTATTTATTTATTTATATATAGTTAACTAGTTCCCATAGTACAAGCTATGCTTAGTTTGGGGCTAGATGATGCTGTGTGAAATTGTCCAGCATTATTTATTTATATATTTATTTTATACCTACTTGAAACAAAGTGGCGATTTTAAACAAGAGCTAGGTCAAAATTATCCTTAACTAGCAATCTTGTGAGAGTAATGTATTTAAGGGTCTATGAAGAGAATGTTAAATGTCGAGTTTCTAGCAAATTGAGAAATGGAAACTGTCTTCCTCTGCATCTGTATGTCATTTCTATCAAATATGAAAAAAAAACCATTTCTAGAGTACCCGACAGAAATAATTGTCGTTAAATAAACAAATTATCAATGCATATTATCAACCCCAAAGTGATATTACACGAATACCCCGAAAGCAATTGTATAGGATTCCTCCTAATTGGTTGTGTTTTGAAAGAACACACACATAATTTTTGCTCGCTCATAACCCATAAACAAAACAGATTTACGCAATAAAAGTCCCCTTGTTTGTAAATTAGGTTCCAACCCTCAATTAGGGGGTTAGCCACTGGACAAGAAAATCACTTTACTCGCTTGGATAGTTTTACGAAAATGGAAATTGAATCAAATTCTATTGGGATCTATTTTGAAGGTCTCAGGTCCACTATGGGTATTAAGGGTTAAAAATTCGTATATAACTTGTTTAAAAAGGGGTTATTTAAAAATGTATCAGTGCAACAAGTCAATTTATTACAATGAGCAACTTCTGATATAAATGTATCCCACTCATATAATTAAGAGATGTTTGGATGTTTGTGTTTCAATCACGCCTAAACCAGTGAACCGATTTTAATGAAACTTGGTAAAGGCATAGATAGACCTAGAATAGCATATTAAAAGCTATTCAAAATGTTGGTACCGCGCAGGCAAAGCCGCGCGCTGAAGCTAGTGTATAATAACGGCGTAAAAAAACACAGATCTTAAAATTAATAGATGCATTATTGATATAAAATGCATAAGCAAACTCCTAGATTGCTGCCTGCCCTGTGTAACCCTGGCTCTCAAGAGACTTGTGTTACCGGGACATTACAGTTACAGCACATTACACACGCCGTCCACCTTCCCCTCTCCCCTCCCTCTAACCCCCGGTTTCTATATTCAACGGACAGTCGTAGGTAAGAGCTACGACTCGTTTCCCCATACAAAAGTTTGACAGCTAGAAACCGACGGTAAGTTAGCTGTCAAAATTTCTATGTGAAAACGAGTCGTAGCTCTTACCTATGAATGTCCGTTGAATATAGAAACCGGGGGTAAGGTGACACTGAAAAACAGCGCCTGATCCTTGGATCTAGGCATCTTGCTGAGTAGTTGCCTTTTCAACAATCATTTTTCATTTGTTTTTTTTAATTTATTATTTGTTTTTATTTTCTTACCTACTTAGTTGATTAGTTGAATAAATGTATTTTCTTTTACTCTTTCATACACATAATTCCATGTATTTTTGAAGTGAAAGAACCTTTATCACGGCATGCCCGCCACGCGCCCTGTGACGATTCAAAAATATTTCCTGGCGATTTATAAAATACACAAGTAATTGTTCAAGTTTCTCTTCTGTTGGCACTCCTGGAGTGCCACTATTTTATCCTCCAATGCTGTTTACTGTAAATCCCATGACATTTTGGTGATTTCTGTTTCTCTTATCAACCAATAGACAATGTTGGTATCAAGTATGCTAAGTCGTGGGCACGCGTCTAGTGTTGGATAAAAATGAGATCTAATAACTGAACGCTCCCAGCAATCTCCCATCGCGGGCTCGTGGTGATTCGAGAGACACATGCGCATCAGATAAGAAGCTTTACGACTTTATTATTAAGTCTCATATTGGATAATATTAGGTACTGTTTTCTGTTATAAGTTATGGGTAAAAAATTATAGAAAAACTTGTTTGTATGAAAGAAGTGTAAACCCCTCGCAGACTACAGACTTTCTATCGGCCGATAGTTGAGACGGGCTAATACTCCTCCATACTCATTACGAGCCGAAGTATATTACGTCTCAACTATCGGCCGATAGAAAGTCTGTAGTCTGCGAGGGGTCTTAAGCAAAATTGAGAGGGTCAGTTTTTGGATGAAATAATTTTACCGTCAACGTTTTATTTGCACATGAATGAATGAAAATTATTTATTGCACACCATTAATAAAATTAAAACAAACTTGATAAAAATGTACAATGGGCGGCCTTATCGCTAAGAAGCGATCCCTTCCAGGCAACCTTTGGGTGGCGAGGAACATCAGTGAAAAGAAGATTGGTCGGGTGCATAAAATGACAGATTATTGAATTCAAAGCAATAAGACAGACTACTTATGCACATAAAAACTTACATAAACCTAATACTATTAAAAATAAATAAAAATACTATACCTACTCAATAATTGACTGGGGTATCACTAGTGTATCTATGATGTTTGTCATGGATGCACGACATAGTGACCATGCAAGGGAAAAACTGGATAAAAGAGGCACAGGACCGAGTGAAAAGGCGTTTGAGCGGGATGGCTTATGCCCAGCAGTGGGTGACAACAAGCTGCAGATGATGATGATAATCACTTGTGTTACAATTATTATAAATAATTTACATCGAACCCCGCACTAGGCTAGGCCTGTATCGCGGCAGTTCGAGTGTAATTATTAAATTATTAAATAAACATATTTATAATAAATACCTTAAGATACATATAAAATATATATACATAGATTATAATAAACTAAAATTATCACGACGTACGAACTGTACGCACAAACGGGGTGTCTCGCAGGCGCCCACGGAACCGTCGGAACACAACACCCTTCGGCCAAAATCACAATACTTTGCAATAAAACTTATCGATTATCCAACTCCCAAAGTCCAAACAAATCAATGCAGAACTCATTTGCAACCTTTCAGATTAGTATTCCATTTGAGCGCCCGAAACACCAATAAGCGCCCCAAATCCGACTAACACGAACCAATTACAGCCATACAAAGACAAGATGGCATAACAGATAGCGGGAATTATCATAAGAAAGCTACTTACCCCGAATGTTCTTGCGAGGTATTACCAAGTCGCTTTCAAAGCTCGTCAAGATGGAATGAACAACTTTGAGCACGTTTCCACCAATTATTTGATTAAAGTTCGTACATTTTTTTTCTCCATCTCTGTGTTTAAGGCCTTCTCAAATTTCTGCTTTGGAACGTTTGTTCAGACTGAAATGAAAAATTACGTAAAATGAGTTCTAGCATTTTTTTTTCCCGAAAACGTGCATTTTTTCGATAGGGCACTAGTAACTCGGCTGAGATGCAAGGGGGAGTTTCACGTGAAACATAGCCAATCACATAATTTTAAGACTATTCTAAGTGATCCCAGCGGTCCTACATGAATAAATGTCTATTGACGTAAAAAGTATTTCATTGAGGTTTTTTTTTTTATTTATTTATTTATAAATTTTACATTGTCTTTACAGCTAACACCAATGCGACAATGAAAAGCCTAAACTACATTTCTTTTACATAAAAAATCTAATACAGTGAAGTACTAATACAGTAAAAATGAAGTCTTAATCAAAATTTTCGATTCCGACGGGTTTTGAACCTGCAACGATCAGATGATCCCAAAGCCGGGGTGCCTTATACGGCCACGGAATCCTTAACGTCGCAATCGAATTTTTTTGATAAGCTCATATTTATCCTTTTTCATATTAATAAAATCCTTTCTCCATGGTTCGGATGTTAAGAAGATCCATTTAAGATTGCTGAAGGTCATTCATCAGATCCAGGACTAGTACAGTTCAATGTAAAGCCTACTCATTCGTCAATCCGTGCTGCAGCCGGCGCCGGGCCCTAACCGGTTTTATTTTCCGGAAAATTGGCAAGTCATAATAATACGCTGAGTCATAAATAAGGATCGACATTGCCCCTCTCGAGAATTTCTTTTTACGGTACATTTCACTCTTGCTGGTGGAGATGTTGATAGGCGGGAGCGGTAGCTGAAGCGATTTCATCAGCACAGCTCTGCCACCTAGCCATGTCACAAATCGCAATAGAAATTAGAATAGAAATCCACCAGCGTCAAATGGCATTAATTGTCAAAACTGCATACATTTTATGTCGAGTATCCCGGCACGTGAGTTCCTGGCATTATGTCAAACTGACACTGTACTCCTCACACGCCGTACAAATCACACTCGCTATCCCGCTTACAAAATGGCGGCGTATTGTACACTCCGTACAATGTTAACTGAGCTATGACGCATGCCCTTGATGAACAAAAAAGGTGTGGACATAGCAAGGCAATACGCACAATCAATCTTTAGCTCTCCGAAGTAAGCTGCGCAGAACCTATTTTTGATGGCGCCTAAAAGACGAAGACAGCATTGTATAGCTGCCTCGCTCACTCGCTTAGTTTGTTGCATCGTGCTATCTCGCTTACTCTAGCATACCAAATATAATTTATTTATGTTGCGTTTCTGTAGATTTTTTTCGATTAATACTTACGCTTGATGCTTATGGCACTGAGTCCGCTCCCTAATCTATCTAACATGTAGGTCTCACTCATTGCCAACGTATTTTATACCGTGTTTATGTTTATCTCTAAGATCGAAACCACATTGTCAAATGTTGATCCAACCGACTTATTTACCGAAAAAATGTTCTATCGTGAGAAAGTATATGTAGTATTATAGTAGTATTATATGTAGGTATTATATGTAGGTATTAGTAGGTATTAGTAGTATTATATGTAGGTATTAGTAGTATTATATGTAGGTATTATTTATATTTTACTACCTACATCACATAGTATAAAACTTCTTCGGTTTCACCTACAGATTTTACTAGTGGTCCCGATAGATATTGTCAATGGTGAAAATAAGGTCTGACGCCATACGTACCTACATACACACATCAACATTGTCTGAGGATATTAAACGTACGAAGATTTTTAGAAAAACTATAAATAATTACTATAAATTTGGTGTAAGAAACCTTATTTTATCGAGATTTAATAACAGCAAAAATATACGGTGATTGAATATTTAAAAATTAATTAATTTTGTACATTAAAAAAAAGTGTGGAAACACTTTAAAAATTACAAAAAAATATTAAAAAATAAGAATATAATAATTTAGGTACTATAATATTATGGTCGCCATGTTTTATTAATCCGAAATCGGTAAAACATGTTGTTACAAGACTTACCTACGTAAAATGTAATCATCCTATTTACATTCCTATTTACCTGAAGCGCTCGAGGTCGTGCTTGCTTAGCCGTTCTTGATAGATCGTCGAAGTTAAGCAACGTTCGAAATGGTCTGTAAGTGGATGGGTGACCGCCAGTGGCATTTTCATCTGAGCGCTTCCGTGCTTCGGAGGGCACGTTAAATTGTCGGTCCCGGCTATTTAAGTCGTTAAGTCATGACGGAGGCCTTAAGGCGGCCTAAAAACTCCGTCACCAGAGTTGGCCACTGACTCATACGAACTTACTTACTACTTACTTATCCTATTTACACATGTTTAAGCAAAAAAATAATCTTTATCTTTTATCTTTAATTTGTCTATTTTTAAGCGTTACTTTATATTTTTTTCTTTCATAGGAATAATATCCTAACAATAACAAACACAAAATAATAAATTACTAAATCGGTTCAGCCCACGCGTGGGCAGTGGGAAATATGTATAATTTTTATAAAGATTAAGTAAGTACTTTATTCTCAAGCGTTCTAGCTAGAACTTAACTCAAAAAAAGCTTTATGCATTATTATTACCTACTTATTCGTTTTTTTTAATAAGAAAGTATTTCAACTACCTACAAGTAGGAACCTACTTATTAATTTCATTCGATACTATTTTTTTATTTATATAAAAAATATATTTCTAACAACTAAAAGCCACGAAGGTTGTTTTATTGCTTTTGCTAAACACTAATGAAAAGCAAACAAACGTTGATGTATTTCAGAACTAGATGGCGCTGTTAAAAGTGGACGTTTTCTAGATCGCGCTATCGTTGCATTTTGTGTGAATAATCACTTCAAGGTTCAAACTAGAAACAAGTATGCTATTTTCGAATTTTCATAAAAACTTATTTTTGATGAGAGATGCGCTGCCGCTGTCTCTTAAGTTATGGTTATGTCTTAAGAGATGTTATAAAAATATTGATATAATAAATTGAAAGTCCAGCATTATATTTATTTATTTATAATTTTGGGCAATAGCCCAAAATTCGACCTTCTTATCTCTACTGATTCTTATCAGAAGGTCGATTGTTTAGTTTTAACTAAGCAGAAGAAGAAAGTATAGTAAAAAAACGGCATAAATCATTGGTTGGTACCACAGGTTGGTACATAATAAAATATAGAATGTCAATAATACATGCCATGCGAGCTCAAACAGGACCTTTAAATAAGCAATCTCCAGCAGTGATTGGCATATGCGTTGTGTCGCCTCCCTGCAAGCGTGGCCACTGGCCAGCAAGCTGTTGGTGCTCACCCGCGTCCGCCGTATCGACGTGCCTCTCTTAAACTAAATAACTAATGTTTGCACAAGCATATTCAACCTTCCATATTTAAAACCTTCCACATAATTTCCTAGCCTACATCAATAACCATTAATCCCCATAAAGCTACATATATCTACCGAAGAACAAGCCCACAACTATCGAACCCATATCAGTTACCGCAACAAATAAAAGGGTCGATGTCCGGCCATAGGCAATAATAAAGACATGGGCCTAATTTACCCCGAGTGAGAATCGCCGGACGGCTAAAATGGCCCAAACAGTTTTATCAGGCCCACAAGACCAGTAAAGGCGTAATTTTGTAAAACAAAAGGGCATAGAAATAAGGTTACGGCGATAGATAGGGTGATCTATGGGTTAACATTAGTTTTTGAGGATATCGCATCGCTTGGGGATTGTGGTAACTGTTGATAATCTTAGATGAAATGTCTGTTTTGTTTGAGTAGCGTTGACTAAACTTTTATACGTAAACAGGGTCACGACTGTATCCCCAAGGCGCGGTAGACATTCTCTCAGATCTTACTTACTTAAATTATGACATCTACACTAATATTATAATGAGGAAAGATTTGTTTGTTTGTTTGAATTGAATAGGCTCCGAAACTACTGGACCGATATGAAAAATTCTTCCACCATTAGAATCCTACATTATCTCTGATGAACATAGGCTATATTTTATTCCGGAAAAGTGATGTTTTCCCGAGGGATCACGGGTAACACCGCGACGGACAGCTAGTGTAAAATAAATAACTTCAATGCATTTTCTTTTTTCTTGTTCTTCTTCAGGCATTTTCCCATCTTTATATGGGAGGCTGTCCTAATTATTCTTCTCCAAAGATGTATTTCTGGGTTGTCAGGGGGTCCACTTCGTTAGTTTCCATTACTTTCTTTAATACAGACATCCATGTGAGTCGGGGTCTTCCGCGCTGTTTTGGTCCTGACTTGGTAGTCAAGCACTTTCTTGATCTTGTTATCCGCCGGCATTTTCATTTTTGCTTCAGAGTGTTAATGAAAGTGAAGTGCAAAGGAAAGTATAATTCGGGTAATTTATTTTAATTTTTTCACTCCACATGTGATGAGAAGACGGCTGATAGAGCGGAAGTGGTTAAATTCTTTTTAAATTTATAAAATATACACAAGTAATCAATTTCTTCTATTTCTAATAAACTTAATAATCTGTATGTTTTGTATTGAACACAAAGTATTATTACCCAATTAAGTCATCTTTCAAACTTAAAAAGTATTCAACTTGAACATATAAAAGACCCCTTTAATGTGCCGGGACCTAAAAAGTCTATTTTTTTCACAAAAGATAACTAAAAAGTCCAATCAGATTTTCAAAAGCGTCCAATCAGGTAGAGCTTTTAAAATCACCATTCGTTCAACAAGTAAAAATTTCAGCTTTATAAATCCAGATACTTTTCCATTATATTTGTTTCAACGAAATTGGAAGCGAAGTATAAATAATTCGCGGGTCCCAGCTGCGAGAGTACATTTTTCAATAATCTATCTACCTATGTTCGCTAGTTTCGGAGTCGATAAATTGAAGTTGACGTCACGGTCAAGTTAAGATTGAAATTATGTTTTAAACAAGAAACTACAAAATACGCTGAGATATCTAAGTTCTAGAAAATAATAAAAAAAAAACGAAAAACAAATTAAAAAAACGCGAAAAAAAACCAGTATAGCGATTCTTCTTGAGAGGAATTAAAGACTTTTTTACTATCAAATCATATTTTTTACTTTTTTTTCTTCTCTCTTTTTATCTCCCATCGGCTCGTCAGCTGTAATCAGATTTGTTCTGGTAGGAAGAGATTTAGGAGCAGTTCCATTGAGTTGCCCCAATTACTGTTATTGAACTTTTTCGTTTCTCTGGCCAAGTGAGAGGATATCCCATCTCATCATCATCATCATCAGCCTATAGCAGTCCACTGCTGGACATAGGCCTCCCCTAATGAACGCCATTGCACCATGTCCGCAGCTCGACGCATCCAGCTTCTGCCAGCAGCCTTTCGCAGATCGTCACTCCACCTGGCCGGAGGGCGTCGTACACTACGTTTGCCGAGTCGCGGTCTCCACTCAAGAACTTGCTTACCCCAGCGGTTATTGGTTCTTTGGCAGATATGGTCAGCCAACTGCCACTTCAGCTTGCTAATTCTCTGAGCTATGTCGACAACTTTGGTTCTATGTCGGATAGTCTCATTGCGGATTCTCATCTCTTAAGTTAAATAATGTTAAAAACGGTAGAAAACATAGAACTAGTAAATGGGTTCCTATTAGTGACATCCTGTTTTTAAACAATGTTACACAATGGATGTTTTTGAACAGTGTTCAGTTTACAACCGAGAGTACTTTCTGCATTGTATTCAAATTCAATGCGGTTGGTAAAGCGAAGTTGAATAGTTCGTATTTAAACAAACAATAAATAATTTTCAAAACTTTCATAAGTATCATAACATATTTTGGTACCCGTGAATTATTATTATTATTTGCGTCGAGCCGAGGACAGGGAGCAATGGCGCTCATTAGGGGAGGCCTATGTCCAGCAGTGGACTGCTATAGGCTGATGATGATGATGATGAATTATTACGCTCAAATCAGAGAAATGGGATACTACTTACAGTTACATATAGTATAAAACATAATTGGCTCAAAAATATTGTCAATTTATTAACATGTTGGCATTGAGATGGGATAAAAGAGTCACAATCTCTAACTGACAACACTCAAAAAATGTCCGAGCACCGTTCTTTGATGACATTTGCTCGAATGTAGACTTTATCTCACTTGTATAAGTGTCCAATGTCGCTTGTACGCAAAAACAAAAACGCTACGCAGCGCGCCGAGTTTTGGTGCGGACAATGGACATTTTATTTGTCAGATTGTAACTTTGTAGTATCCTAACTCAATGCATGTTGGCCTATAGTTGGATCAGCTACACCTACACACGTATTGGTCCCCAGCACCTTTTTTTTTTAACGCTGGGAAAAATGCCTCCCGCTCGGGGGGCGAGAGGAGTATGTGGGACTCCCCGTAGGATATGCTCCCGGTATACCCACTAAACGACCCAGCGATATTCCGTCGCCTAGAATGGAGGGGGTCTGGGAAACCGGCAGAGCCTTTTCTTCCAGTCCCCCTCCGGCTGGTCCCCAGCACCTAAATCATCCTGTTTGCTTCACCGATATCCACAGGAAAGACACAATATGGGCAGTTGCCCATATTGTGATAGTAAAACGTAAACAGGGTCACGACTATATCCCAATGCGCGGTAGACATTCTCTTAGATCATTAATGTATTCCAGATGTATTGTAGATGTCTAAGGGGAGTAGTCAGAGGCATGTACACAATTATTTGATGCATACCCACATCTTGCAGGTTGTTAGTATTCAATACGTGACAGGTTGCAAGCCCATCGCCGCTTATAATAAGAATACTAACTCCTATGAATAGGGTCGGTTTAAAACAAGTCAAGGAGCTTTGGAACCCCCAAAACGGACATAATTTTTTAAAAACAAAAATTATGATAGACGCCAACCGCCCACATATTATCCACAACAACTCAACCTCTTGTTCGAATGTAGAGAGTACGTCCTACAAGCTCCAAGCAACAATAGAGTACGAATTAAATTGTTTATTATGCTAGTATGAAATGCAAAGTTAGCATTAACCCAAGGAATGGCTGAAGCTGTATTCAAACCGAGCGCAACTTGTGAGGTGTCAGAAATAAATTAACAAATGCTCAATTATAAACGAAGTTTCGCTGTTGGTTGTGAAACAACTTCTGTCGCTTGTCGTTTCCACGAGACGCGAAACAATACTAATGAATTACGAGCATTAATTTACTTTACTTAAATACCTATATCACTGTATAACATAACTAATACTTACCTATTTGAATATAACTATAGACTAAAACATTTACAGGATAATCTGTTGAAGAAAAAAATTGTTGATTCGTTGACCACCCGCTAGTATTTAGGTACAATCAATCATATTTATTGTTCACACTTTCTTTGCTCAGTCTAAGTGAATGTGTGTTCTTCGCTTAGTCTACAAATTCCTAAAATTATTACCTTGGTAAGTATAGTTATACAAGGCATAAACTTAGAATTTATATGCATATTTTAATTGAGAAATGAAATATTTTATCAAAATTTTCGATTTAGCTAAAGCGTTAAGTTATTCTCTAATTTATAACACTAAATACCTAAATTGAGAAATTAAAATTTTAGTTTAACCCGAGAATAACTTTAAACCACGTTTATTTGTAAAGGTGGTCGTACAGTCCAGCCAAGCTGAACGCGGCGAACTCTCAATTCAATAGAGAAAATGCTGCTGACGTCAGAAGCGAGCCGCATTTTCTGACGTCACCAGCATTTTTTGTATAGAAAAATTATTTCGGCGCGTACGGCGCGGACGAGTGTGCGATCAGCTTAAGGCCGTTTGTGTTTCTCCTAATAAAGGATGCCACAGCACTGTGGACTGAGCTAGTTAAAACACGAATGCTTTAGCCCCCTGGCGTTCGATTGGATTTGCAATCAACATATCTACAGGCAAAAGGTATTTCTGGAACTCTGCCTTTGTAAGTTTACTCGACGGTGTAATATGAGTTTTCCCTGAAAACTGATAGGTACTGTTAGTACAAGCCTGATGTACTTGATTTGACTTAGTTTGATGTATCTATGTATATTTTATCCTTGATATTAGATTTGTGTATTCAAAATGTTATTGCATGTTTATTTTTCTACCTCAAACCAATTTTGCGTTGAAGTATGGCACAAAAAAAAAGTAAGTTGCCTAATTTTTTTTCATTCTTGCCTTTTGCTAATGAATTATTAGTTCTTGCAGTGGCGTAGCTAGATAGCATATGGGGCCCTAATTTAACGGTTTAGGTTTTATCAAGTCAAAATATAAATTATGCATGCAGGGTTTTACAACTTTTACAACATTGATGGCAGCTTTAAGTATTTTGAAAAAAAAAAATGAAACGCATTTAGGATTTTTGATAAAAAAATTCAAAATGAAAAAAAGTCTCACCAGAAAACTACATTGTCAAAAAAAAACAAGTTGGTCGCGATCGACGCTTTTTTCCCATCACACTTTTCCCAAAGACTAATATTTTATTTCGAAAAAATTCAAAAAACGTTTCTGACTCTGGAGTCTGGGGCTAGAGGGCCCCTTGAGTTTGGGGCCACGGTGCACAGCACCGCCTAGCCCTCCAGTAGCTATGCCACTGCTCTTGCTCCGTTGAGAGTTTCTGAAAGCAAGAGACTATTAATAGTATGCCAGAACGGTAAAGGTCGTTTAAATTACGCAACTTATTTTCGTGATTCAAAAAACGATTTACAAAAAAACAAAAAACCGGTGTGTAGAAAAACATTTAATTCGATTCAAGAACGTAAAGTTCCAAAGCGGATACAATCCTAACACAATATTTTCAAAGATACGAATCCAACCAAGTTACATTTCTCATAAACTTAAATATTATTGAGTTATTCGCGCAGAAAGATGGGAGGAAGTTTTGGCGATCAAGAAAAATACCGTGTGGGCTTCCAAATAGTTATATCACCTTGGATGTCAGAGTATGAACCCGATGATTCAGGTATGAACATTGAACAGTTGAACTTAGTATTGAGAAAACTACACCCCGGACGCAAAATAACGCTTTCCGTTCAACTTTACAATCGCCGTTGGTGCCTGTTCTTTAGGGCATCCATCAAAATAAATAAATAATGCTGGACATTTCATACAGCATCATCTAGCCCCAAACTAAGCAAAGCTTGTATACTATGGGAACCTGATAACTGATATAATACTTATATACTTTTTTGTTTGTAAATACATATAGAAACACCCAAACCCGAGATAAATATTTGCAGATCATTATTATTATTATTATCAAACATTTATCCCGCCGCGGGGATCGAACCCGTAACCTTCGTCCCAAGCGGGCTTTCACCCACTGCGCCACAGAGGCCGTCAAAATAAACACAGAATGCCGCCTGTATTTGTCACACTTATCTCAAACTGTGTTCCAGATGCCATTGTATGCAAAATACCTATTAAGATAAACCTGCTATAACCAATAAATATGAGCTTATATAAACTTTCGGATGTGACGAATAGGGTTCCGTGGCCGAGTGGCACTCCGGTTTTAGGAGGATTTTCTGATCGTTGCGGTTTCGAATCCCGTGGGAATCGAAAATTTTTATAAGACTTAATTTCTCAAGAAAATACAAAAACAAAAACTAGGGCAGTCTATAACAAAGAATGAAATCGAGAATTACTGCTAGAAATTGCTAAATAAATCAGGGTCACGACTGTATGCCCAAGGCGCGGTAGACATTTTCTCAGATCTTTTATGTATTGCAAATCCTTTGGAGATTGGGTCTGGTATTCAGAAGCTAAAATCGCTAAATAATTAGGTAGGTATCCTCTTGCGATAAAGTTGATATTTTTCGAAAAATATTCAGCTCATGGTCAAATAAATATTTCTTCCTTGATAAATAGCATTTTTCCTCGTCTTGTTACTCTGCGCCAAATCTTTACATAAAACTTATTGTCGCTTGCGTAAAATAACTCATAAAAACGTCGACCTGAGTAATAAACTTAGATGTATGTTATATCTCGGATAAGGAGTGACGTCATCTCTCAGGATAATAAAACGTAGTTTTCTTTGATGGATCTATGCAGAAGTTATAAGGCTTGGCAAAGGAATATTGCTGCGTACTTTTATAAGATTAAGTAGGTACGTTTGAGATGAAATGTGTCAAATCACTTTTAAGTTTCAGTGTGTAAGAAAATCATTGTACAAAGTATCAAAATTACGTTTTTAAAATTAAAAAAAAAAACGACTTTTACGCTCCTTAAAAGTGCATTTAATTTTGTTATCATTACATACATGACAATAGCTTAATCCATCTTTCCATAAAAAACCTTTCACAATTTAAAGTACTTATGGTAAACAGTGCGGGACATAATAAAGTATCAAAACAAAAAAGCTCAACCAGAAACGGCGAGATAATCTTGTATGGAATTTTGAAAACAATACCGGGCTAAGCTCTACGGGCGTCCCCCAAGGAACTGGCTAATGTGGCTTATAATAGATTTCCCGAGGCACTCGTTTGTCCTGCAGTGTAGCACAGATCAACTTTTTACATTATTCTCTTGTTTTCTTGGTTATTGCAAAGTTTGTAAATCTGTAAATGGATTTTTGATTTTCAGCCGTTTTTTGTGGGTTTGAACTTTGAATAAGGAGACGGGAAGAAGGAAATGTCCCAAGACAATAATACCTACTCATCTGATTCTTAATGGTATCGACATATAATTTGAAGAGAAGAATGTTACATATTTAAATTTAAAAATTAGAAATGAAATTCTGATGACTACATGAAAACAGGATGAGATAGATGTTACGCTAAGTTATGAGAGAATTAGAATTAGCTAAGATAGAGGGGAAGGATTATGTCGGACTCTCACCGACTAAAAACTGATACGTGACCGGCCTCCATGCATGTCAAGGGGCTCCCCGGACCTCCTACGGAACACACCGGTGCCCCTCTCGCATTTTGCCTAAGCGCTGTCCCGGGAATGGCACCCACAGCCACACCCGGCTCCCTGGCGGTGCTCACGGTGGCTCTCGCCACAGAGCGCACCATGGACAGCCCCATTTCAACCAACCGCGGACCCGGAAAGATGCAACAATACCTACAAAGAATTTAGTTCCAATGAAAATTGATCATATAAGTAGTGTGGAGTTTATTCACGATCTTTTTCAAAAGATGCTGGCAGGTTTTGTTGTTCCAGTAACGCGCTGACACAACAGAAACCCAGAGCTTAAAAAGTCCTTGACACAAACCGTACTGAATCCTTTTAAACCCCTCGCAGACCACAGACTTTCTATCAGCCGATAGTTGAGACGAGCTATACTTCACCATAGTCATTACGAGCCGAAGTATATTCCGTCTCAACTATCGGCCGATAAAAAGTCTGTAGTCTGCGAGGGGTCTTAAGTTCCGCATCTAAAACAAAATATAGGATGGATAATCTACGACACAGTGAAGTTTAAATGGCGGTTGTAGCAGGACTGTTGTGAATTATCGCCGTCCCGGGAAATCTTTTATCGAGTTACGCTATTATGGCAAGAACGGAAGACAGGAGAATCGATTATTATTAGGTAAAAACTTAGGCTTGTATGGAAAGAAGAGTGCATGTTGCGGAAATGCGAATGTTGAGAGAATGGACAAAATCAGGAATGAGTACTTATATGAGAGGACGTTTGAAAGTTGCGCCAGTGACTTTCATGTAGTAGAAGAGGCAGGCCAAAGAAAAGATGGATGGATGTGTGAAGGATGATACATACATACACATACATAAAATCACGCCTCTTTCCCAAAGGGGTAGGCAGAGACCACGGATCTCCACTCGCTACGATCCTGACACACAACTTTCGCCTCTCATTTTATTTTTCATACATGCTCGTCGGTTTAGGGTACTTTTTACCTGGCCCTTCTCCAAAATGTCGCCAATTTGATTTTATTTGAAGGATGATATGGATAAGAAAGGAGTGAGTGTTGAGATGACGGCTAATAGAGCGGAGTGGAAGAGGAAAACCTGTTGTGCCAACCCCACATAAAAGTGGGACAAGGGCAAGGAAATGATGATGATGAGGTAAAAACTTAGGCTTAGGTATAGAATAAATGATTCTAGCATCAGAAGGTAATCTTTGCCAACATTCAAGGTGGCGCTAGCGTTTTTGAGAAGGATGTCCAGTAGCACTCAAACAAAAAAATATGACTCAGTATAATTTTAATTTATGCAAGAAACTCTAAAATCATAGATTTTACTAAGCAGTGTGAAGCACTTTTTGAAATAGCATGAACATGATAAATCTTATGGGCTACGGAAAAAACTACAACATGACGTCACTAGCACCATACTGAAATTATGAACAAAGTGATCCCAGCAGTCATGAATAAAAATGCTTATTGACTTGACTTTGACTTTGAACAGAGTTGAAAAGTTTTTTTTTTTTTTTTTTTATTAGCCTAAACTGTCCCACTGCTGGGCAAAGGCCTCCCCCGTCACCGTCCACACCTCGCGATCTTTTGCGATTTTTCGCCAATCCTTCTCAAAGGCGTCCAGGTCATCGCGCCATCGCTTTTTAGGTCTGCCCCGGAGTCGCCTGCCATCCACCGGGATCCAACCAGTCACCACTTTGGCCCACCTGTCTGGGTGCATGCGGGTGATATGCCCACTCCCATTTTTTTAACTTGGCAGCCTTTACGTTTAGTTGAAAAGAATAAGAGCACAAAATCTACTTCACACCCTTCAATAAGGAACTCGGAAACCTCCATAACTTCACCAAATCTCAGCAGAGCCAAAACAAACATCCTCAAAGTGCACCCTACTCATAAACTTTTTAAATATATCATTTTGTAAACATTCCCATATAACTCATGTTCCCGACTTCGTTCACCGACACGGCTCGTAATAAATCGTCCTCAAAGTTTGCAAACGTCAGATTTATTCTCTCAGTTTGTTTCAGGAGTAAATTTTCATTTACACGATACCATTAAGGCATACCATTCTTGCCGCTTGCCACAGGATATTGGCTCTTGCTCCGTTGAGTTTGAGAAAACAAGAGGCAAGAATGGGTATGCAATGGTTTCGTGTAAATGGCGTTTTACTTGGTACTTTTAAAGACTTGAATTTGATTCGGCCCGTGATTTTATTGGTTTTGATTCGTTGACCTCTAAAGGACGGAAGGGCTAGCAAAAGTTTCTAGCGCTATCGAACTTAAAAAAAATCTTTTACTACGCAAGAGCAAAGAGCATTATATGCATTTTAAGATGAAAAACTTAAAAGAATGATAGGCCCCAAACCGTGTTTGTTGCCCTTATTCTTCACGGTATTGGTCGCGAAAGAACAGGAGTAAAATTAGTTCTAAGACTAGTGATCCCAGCGGTCCTACTGTATAAATGCTTTTTGACTTTGACTTTGACAAGATTGGTACGGGATGACACAAATAATGAGTGGGAGTAGATTTAATTCATTCACCATTATATGTTGGCTAGTAGGCTTTACCTACGTGTACCTACGTGATTAGGAATGATAATGATAAATTACTCATGTAAAGGACTCATGTATTCACTTTTCCTAACTTATCTCCGGGTCAATACCAGGATACCAAAGTTCAACACAGTTAACAAAATAAACTACAGCTCTTCACGGCTCATATTTCCCTTGTTATTGCTCGGATTTTTTATTACTGGCAATAAAGATTAATTCTCCTGCCGATAGATGGCGTAAGTAGATAAATCGCGTGGCGCTGGACGCCAGTTCATTTTGCAAATAAACTTGCCCGAAGTAATAACAAAGTTTCCGAGTTATATTCGACGTGTAAGCTATGAAACATGGATATGGTATTTAATTCTTATCTGGGGAAAATATATAAGACGATCGTAAGACCTGTCGTATTGTATCGATCTGAGTGTTGGGCAACAAAAGGGATGGATGACCAAAAGGTACACGTGGCTGAGATGCGAATACTGAAATGGATGTGTGGAGTGGACAGAGAGTGGACGCGAATGGAAAGAGTAAGGAATGTGAAAGAGGAAGTGTGAAAGTGGTGCCTGTGAATGAAAAGATGAGGAGCAACAGACTAGCATGGTATGGGCATGTAATGACAACGGAAGAAAGTCATGTAACTAGTAGAGTGCTTGGTATGAATGTTGATGGATTCACGAGTAGAGGTAGGCCAAAGAAAAGATGGATGGATTGTGTGTGAGTATAGAGGAGAATGGAAGAAGAACACATGCTGTGCCGACCCCACATAATGTGGGAAAAGGGCAGAAAGATGATTTAATTCTTATCTGGTACGAAAATGATCATGTTTTTATTCTTCTAGGTCACTCTTCGACCCGCAGCAAACAAGAACTTTTCTCACTTGAGTTCTTTTGAACTGCGTGCGTTCTTTTGATAAAAAACGCTATAGGTGTAGGTATATGTAAGCAGGTATACCATTTTTTAGTCAAGAATCCGGAGTGTGACAGAATTGTAGGAAGGGTCAACGTCCCAACTGGTAACCCCCGCAATAGGCAGTTTATTCCTGTGAGCCTCGTACGAGGGGTTTACCAGTTGGTGACGCTGACTGTACCTTGGGATAAGAATATTGATGGAGTTCTTTTGGGAGTTTAATATAGGCTCTTCTCTATCACGCCACTCCTGGCCGGTTTTGTGCCGGATTCACTGTTCTCCTACCCCCAATGCCCCAACAATGTCGTCTCACCATTGAACAGGTAGGCTGCCTCGAGACTCTTATGGTCCTCAAGTAACCATCATATCCCATTTAACTTAATAAACACCTCAGCCCACATCTGAGTCAATAATTTATAGATGTCACGTTAAATTTACCACATCCAAATTTTATTGGGTTTTAAATTTGGCAAGAGATGAGTCGTTCTGGCAGAGTTTTATATTCGCACGTGTAACTTTACGAGTTATTTTCACGTTTATACTGTACTAGCTTCGTTCTCCGGGCATGGTTCACTTAGTGTCAATATTGCAACATCCTTCATCACACAGGGAGTTACTCTGCCCCTACGTGGCCGCTTTTTCGTCGACTTAAGTTGCAAAAATGGTAGCTCTTTCACTCTGTAATTTTTTTATCATTTTGTATAGACTATTTTCACTCTGAAGTACATTCTAAAAATAATTTTGGTGACAGAATTTGGCCCAAGCATACAGTGCTGATCTAACTCTGTTTTTTCGCAACAAAATTCAAAATAAACTTCTCCAAACTAATGCTAACCTCAGTCCGAATAATGAATAGGACCAAAATCAACAATGGCCGTTCAAGTCAACTGAGTATGCTGGCTAACAAGAATCACATAAATGCAAATAAGGCAAAGTCAGTCATGCTTCAAACCGTTAGTAACTGGCCTTTTACATGTTATTGAGGAAATCGAGCAACCTTTGAAAAACCTTTGTAAATAAAACTGGACGCAAATAAGCATCATTTTGCGGGGAAAAAAGGCTTACGAGGCCTATACCCAGCTGTAGGTGAAGTCAGGCTGTGAATGATGATGACGATGTAAAATAAAAGAAAGTCACACAATGACGTCACTGTTTTTTAAATTCATGCTACTCATTCACATTAAGCTACAAACGTACATGTAGGTTTAAAAATAGTTTTTTGTTCACACCTAATACCAAGCCTTATACGGGGTTCAAGGACAATTATCACACTATACGGCGATGGGCTTGCAACCTAACTTACAAATGAGGGCCTACACTTATTTGTAGACTTCTTCAAAGGATGTCTATCTCAATACGTCTGATAGGACCTAATAGCTTATTGGTCACACCACACAGTGTGACCAAGAGTAAAATAAATTCCTGTTAGTCACACCAGTGTAACAAATAACAATCTGGTGTGACCACGAGTCCGTCGTCTAATTATCTACCGTGTTTTGCGGAAAATATGAGTGATTAATGTTTTTGTGACTCTACCTATTTTTACACCCTGTAAATGGGGCACTAGAACAGGTTAATATTTGAGAGGACACCTTGCGGCGAGACGTGTCTGTGTTACCTAATATTATCGGATTCAAGATGCCCAGAAGTAAGTAGCTGAATTTGTACTCTATGAACTGACTTGCTTACCATGACTCTATGTCTACGATAGAATAGCGTAAAATGACAGAGTAAAGAGGATTATGGAGTTTTATTTCTGTTAGTAGATGTTTTTGACTTTGATAATACAGGGTGTAAAAAGACAACTACCGAAAACTGAGGGGTTGCAATCAGACCATGATTCAAAACATATTAACCCTTAACCACTGACGTGTCATTTTGTAACACTAACACTGACGTACGAATGCAAATAGATTTCAAGAGTTTAAAACAAAATTTAAAACAAAAAAAGTAAAACAAAATAAAATAAAAATCACTTTTGCGATAAATTTTATATACGAATGTATGAATCAGAAACACTCAAAAAGTTACACTACTACTGACCATACGAATGTCATACGTCGGGTCTCCAAAATCACCTATTTCTAAACATGCCACAGGTCTACTCTTCCCGTTATGTATACATCACCTTTAGACCTAAAAAAATCAACAAGCTCGAATTCCTAAAGAAAACTAATTTTTTAACGAAAATGCGTTTCGGCGACGAATGACATTCGTACGTTAAGGGTTAAGTGAAAAAAAAACGCAAAAAATATTTTGACTTAGCTTAGTCATTTTATGTTATTTTCGGTTATTTACTACCATTACAACATAATAAGACCATCCCTACCTAATAAATTCATTTCGAAATCGTATTGGTTGAAATTCGACCTTCTATGCTCATTGAGTTTATAGAGTTTTATTACCTACTGTTGTGGATATATTTTGCCTCAGATGACATAAAACAGTTCCATTCCCAAATGGTAGTTCAGTCATAAATTGTCGCAAGATTCTAGCGGTTTACAGTTCTCATTTACTAACGAGTCCCGTGATAAATGTACTAAACCATTAGACGCGAAGTAGGTGATCTAGGTATTACGCTGCAAAAGTCTTGAATTAGGTCATTTAGTACCTAAACTTTTGGTTATGAAATATGATGTATGATGAGGATTTTAGGGTTAAAGAAAAGATTTGTGCTTCGACTTTCGGGAAACAAATCTCATTGATTGAAGAAAATATGTTTTGTCTCATGATAATTTTAATCTATTCTACCCTTCGATCAACAATAGTATAGATATACAAACGTGCGTGACGAACAAAATCAAAGCTAAATTCTGTCCGCGTGAAAAGAAAGTTTTAAGTTAACCGAATTACACCCTTTGCACCTAGTAATAAAGTTACAAATTCTCAAAGCATTATCATAAACTTACGATCATTCATCACGAAAAACGTCAAAATGCTGCAAAGATGCAAATGATTTACCGAGGACGGTTTTGCTGCGCTGACCCGAAATGTATGTTATTGTTGATCGAAGACTACTGTAGAGATAGGATGGTAAATGGTAAGCAGACTGGTTGCAGACAGGCGACAATATTGATCGAACTACAAAGATCCAACTATTCTATTTTGGCGTCTTACTTACTTACTCCTTTGGCGCAGGGACCCGAAGTGAGTCTTGCCCTCCGATACGAGAACTCGCCACTTGTTCCTGTCCAACGCAGTTTCCTGGCGTGGGATTTTTGCGTCTGATTTGTCATAAAACCTACCATGGGATATGATAGCATAGCGATTGTTTGAGGTGCAAGAGATACCTATAGCGGTTGTTACACAAGAAAAGTTACTTGAACGCGAGTCGTATGCGATTATCCCTCGGCAAAATTCGCCATTCGAGTCTCGCCTGCGGTTTTACATTATGACAGAAACTCGTATTATTCAAGCGATTCTCGAATGCGAGTATGACAGGCGAGAGGCGAGGCTCGAAGCATTTATTTACACTAGGCGAGCATGTTATTGCCTAGAAGAAATCGCCGCTCACATGGGAGAAACTCTCCTTGTGTAACAGCCGCTTCTCGCTAAATAATGTTTGTATAGTCAGCATATATGATAATAAATAAATAAAATAAATGATGCTGCACTTTTCCCTAAAGCCCTTAGCCCTAAAGTAAGCAGAGCTTGTGTTATACTTTTTTGTTTGTAAATACATACATATTATACATAGAAAACACCCAGACCCGAGACAAATATCTGTAGATCATACAAACATTTGTCCCGCGGCGGAGATCGAACCCGCAACCTTCTGCGTCGCAAGCGGACTTTCGCCCACTGCGAATAAAGGGTCTGGATGATGTGTACCGTGTTTTTAATACCACAAAGAAAATCGATGTGCCTTTGGCTATGTAGGTAGGTACTTAGGTATGTATAAAACTGGACCTGGACTGTCAGGCATTCGTCTAGCGGTATTGGTTTGTTAGTAGTTTCATCATTCATGTTCTGTTTTGCTAAATTACAAGAATATTTAATGTATGCCTAACATTCATTTTTAGTAACAAAATTGTACGAATCCTGAACATGAGTCCTAGAACTAGAAGTAAATTAATTATTGTTATCAACGGGAAACCTACTATGATTTTTGAGTAGGTAATTATCCCGTTGATAAAAACAAATTATGTTCATAGCCATGATAGTTTTAAAAACTATAGAAGTAAATTATCATCATTATCATCTCAGCTTGTTTGCACATACTAATGGGTATTCATCATCAACATTGATAGCTCAAATGATAGCCCACTGCTGGACATAATTATCCTCCCTCAAACGCCACTCTGATCGGCCCTGTGCTGTTGTCATCCGTCTTTGTCTTTCGGTTGGGTATAGGCAAAAATATGGAACAAACGTAAACAGGCTCACGACTGTATCCCCAAGGTGCGGTAGACATTCTCTCAGAACTTTTATATTCCAGATCCTTTGAAGATGTCTAAGGGGGTAGTCAGAGGCATGTACAAATACATATTTGATACATGCCCACATCTTTTTTTTTATTAAATAAGTCAGCATTTGCAGAAGTTATACGTGACAGGTTGCAAGCCCATCGCCGCCTTTAAGAATTCTAACTGGTTTCCTCACGATATTTTCCTTCACCGTTCAGAGCTCGTGTTAAAGCGCATATAAATTTTACGAAACTCAAAATACATTGATGCACGGCCGGGATTCGATCCCACGACCTTCGGATTGAAAGTCGAGGTACATACAACCCCATTCGGCCAACACGGGCTCAAAAATATGGAAATGAATACAATATATTTATTTATGTATATTTGTGACTGTTGGGGGTAAAAATAATGTTGTTTGAAGGCCGAGCTACCTATCGACCTGGTTGATAGGTCATCATTCGGAATATATTACCAGTAGGTAATTCAGTAAAAGCTTTCATAAAATGTGACATAAAATACAATATATTTTTACGGATACCTTGTAATGTACTTTATTTTATTGCAAGTAATGTAATGACTGGTATATGAGAAGAGAAATTACCTACTTTGTGTTATTGCAGTACGGTATTAACGATTACTTTTGTTTATATAAAAGAGGTCGGATTCTACATATTTTTTCATGAAGACCTAATGTGGAGATTGTCTGAGCGCTTCCGTGCAGCAGGGCATGTTAAATTGCCGGCTGTCATCATGGCTTAACGACTTAATAGCCGGGAGCTATTAAGTCGTTAAGCTATGATGGAGGCCTTATGGCGGCCTAAAAACTCCGTCAACAGAGTTGACAGCTAGCTGATACGAACTAATAGGTTCCTTCTAGGTAAGCATGCTCCACCTTAGACCTCACTACTGCTTAACATCAGGCAGAGTGAGGTCAAATGCAGTCAAATGGTCATTTTGTAGTAGGTAGTTACCTATCTATTTACAGCAAAAAATGTACCTGCTTTCTACCTACCTAATGTAGTCTAAATAAATGTGTTTCTTTCTGTCTTTCTTCAGCCAGCAGCGTCTAAGTTGTGCTTTAATTATTAATTATTAGTCTGTAGTTCGTTATCTATCCATACTAATATTATAAATGTGAAAGTAACTCTGTCTATCTCTCTGTCTGTCTGTTTGTTACCTTTTCACGCCTAAACCACTGAACAGATAAGGCTGAAAAGCATGGATAAAGGTTGTATCGAGGGCGTCCAATTGCGCGATGGACGACATCAAGAGGCAGCACAGATTTTGGATGCGTGAGGCACAGAACCGGAAGGAATAGCGTAAACAGAGGGAGGCCTATATCCAGCAGTGGGATATTCTTGTCTACGGATGATGATGATGATGAAAGGTTGTATTACAGGGAAGGCTACTTTTTATCCGGAAAAAATGAAAAAAGTGCAGCTGGTTTCAAATAAATCCTAGTACGCCTTATCATAACAACTTACTAACTATAAAAATCAGAAAACTAATACAATGAGTATGAGTAGCCAAAATAACGGTGCTAATCGAAACGAAAGTATTTAGATTTTTGTCAAAAAGTTTTTTATAAAAGTTGCACTTCATAATCATCTACTACGAGTAGCTCTGTTTCGTTTGTATTAGTCGATGTTGGCTAGCCACAGCTCATGGACAGGCGACAGCTATGACATGCCATGCCAGTTATTGTCAGAAACCTATTTAAGAGTAGGTATGAGACACAAAACAAGACTACGTAAATAAATAATAAATAATGCTGTACTTTTCACTCAGCATCATCTAGCCCCAAAGTAAGCAGAGCTTGTGTTATGGGTACTAAGATGACTGATATACTACTTAAATACTTATTTGTTTGTAAATACATACATATTATACATAGAAACACCCAGACCCGAGACAAATATTTGTAGATCATACAAACATTGGGTCCCACCGCGGGGATCGAACCCGCAACCTTTTGCGTCGCAGGCGGGCCTTCGCCCACTGCGCTACAGAGATCGTCGTATGTACATCAAAAAAACTTATCATAACCCTTAGATAACACAAACTGTTGTTGGTAAACTTTGGAAAAGGTTCCACCATATATCATAGTGATAATGAAAGTTTGCAACTTTCATAAAACATAAGGCGTGTGTACACTTACCGCGGCCCGCTCCCAAAGGTGAAGTTTCAGCTGAATTTTGCAAAAGCTTTGCTTAGCTGATAAGTGTGTTCTTACCTTTATAACCAGCAAAGGAATTTGAACTGTCCGAATCTATACATAAGGTTGTATTTCCTGAGATGCGGTTAAAAGGTCAGAAGGCTCTCGTTATTGAGTTAAAATTTGTTTAAATGGATGTTTGTGTAACTAAATATCCAAAACTCAACCGGAATACAGAAATTAAAACTTTGTATTATTTTTGCAAGCTTTTTTACTTTGTGAGTAATAAGTAAGCTTTTTTAGGGTTTCGTGTTTACATTTCAATGCTGGGAGTTTTCAAAATATTTTTTTAAGCTACGTAAAAAAAAAAAAAAATATGACGCGTAGACGTGGAAGACCCAGGGCGAGATGGCGGGACGAGCTGGACTCCCACCTGCGGAATTGGCCTGTTGCGGCGTTAAATCGCGAAGAGTGGAAGGAGGGAAGGGAGGCCTTTGCCCTGCAGTGGGACGACACAGGCTAAATAATAATAATAAAAATAACGTAGAAAACACTTTAAAAATTTAGGCAAAATTAAAGTAATTTTTTGAGTTCTGCGACTTGATTTCTTTTACCTGCACTGCCATGGTACTCCCGGGAGTGCCGAGAGAAGTGACAACTTTAACAATTAGGTGCCTAGAGTATTTCTTGAATCGTCAGGAAATTGAAAAATATCTAAAGATAATGACTTCACCCGTTTAGTTATAAAATGAGCTTTTAGAAATCTAAAAATATTGCCGTAAAAGTTTACCGACGACAGAACTAGATGGCGCTACTGGTAGGTGTCGGTCAGTGAGCAGTCACGTGACTCGCATTTGACCTTTTCGCGGCGAATCCAAGAATTTATTCTCATCTTAAATATGCCCAACGCACCTACTAAAGTTTCACTTCAAAAAGGAAGATTTTTAATAACTTAAAGATACTTATAATTATTGTGTAGGTGTGTAACTCGTAAATATGCCAAAATTTAAACACATATTTGTATTAATCTTCGTTCCTCAAAATATTCCGAAACCGTAGGACAAACTTTTAATGAAGTAGGTACCAAAGGGCTCGCGGAGTCGTATTTGTTTTGCAAGAGTAAGTCAATAGCAATATTCATTACAATTTTCAATTAAGCATTGAAAACTGCCAAGTTTATAATAGATTTTTGGATAGACGACTGAATACGAAAAGTTAGTCTATACTAATATTATAAAGAGGAAAGATTTGAGTGTTGAGATGACGGCTGATAGAGGAGAATGGAAGAACACATGTTGTGCCGACCTCACGTTAAGTGGAAAAAGGGCAGGAAGATGATGAAAGATTTGTTTGTTTGTTTGTTTGTATGTATGTTTGTTTGAAATGAATAGGCTCCGAAACTACTTTACCGATTTGAAAAATCCTTCCACCAATAGAATCCTACATTATCCCCGATGAACATAGGCTATATTTTATCCCGGGGAAGTGAAGTTTTCCCGAGGAATCGCGGGTAACACTGCGGCGGACAGCTAGTAATAAATAAATAGATCACTGTGTTCCAGGCACGGTAGACATACTTTTACATATGTTAGGATGTTAAAGATCCTTTTGGTGTAAATGATTTTTTTAATAGGTAAGCATTTGACCTCTCTGTCTGATGTTAACCTGATCGCACACTTGTCCGCGCCGTACGCGCCGCAGTCATTTTTCTATACAAAAAATGCTGATGACGTCAGAAAATGCGGCTCGATTCTGACGTCAGCAGCATTTTCTCTATTGAATTGACAGTTTGGCGCGTTCGGCTCGGCTGGACTGTGCGAGTGGGGTCTAAGATGAAGAATGCTTACCTATAAGGAACTTATTTACACTCGATTTGAAGACCCCTATAGTACTTTTCAGGAAATATAACATACTAGCTGCGCTCCCGCGGTGTAACCCGCGGTCCCTCGGGAATTTTTCGGGATAAAAAGTAGCCTATGTCCGTCCCTGGGATACAACCTTTATCCATTCCAATTTTCAGCCTAATCTGTTCAGTGGTTTGGGCGTGAAAAGGTAACAAACAGACAGACAGACAGACAGACAGATAGACAGACAGACAGACAGAGTTACTTTCACATTTATAATATTATAGTATATATAGTATATAGTATATAGTAAGTATGGATCAGCCAGATGGTCTGATGATATTGTGGCGGTGGCGAGAAAGCAATGGATGCGACTGGCGCAGGATCGGAAAAAGTGGAGTGAAAATGAGGAGGCCTATACTCAGCAGTGGGTGGATGGACTGATCACCAACTACACCAACCGGTTTAATAGACGTAGGTTATAAAACCAATTTGAATTAGTAATAGTAGCAATATTAGTCCCGGTGTTTCGGCCCAAGTGACGACCTCTGTGGCGCAGTGGGTGAAAGCCCGCTTGAGACGCAGAAGGTTGCGGGTTCGATCCCCACCGCGGGATAAATGTTTGCATGATCTGCAAATATTTATCTCGGGCCTGGTGTTTCTATGTATAATATGTAATGTATTTATAAACAAAAAGTAGTTATCTGGTACAAGCTTTGCTTAGTTTGGGGCTAGATGATGCTGTGTGAAAATGTCCAGCATTATTTATTATTTATTTATTTACTCACTATTTTGTTCATTGATACTTTACCCATGATATCTATCTATACATATTGTATCACTCTGCGAGGTACGAACGCCACCTCCTGAGTCGTTATTGGATTTGCTTGCGGGACGCTGCATGATATATGACGGGACAGGACCGACATTTTGTTCAGAAGCTCGATATTAAATCTTTATTCCTTGGCTATTTTCTGATACAAGAGATAGATTGGAAATATTTTCCAGAATTTAAGCAGAATGAGCTTGCATATGAGATGAAAGAAAGAAAGAAGACTTAAAGAATTTGACGACCTCAAAATTTGAATTTGAATGAATTTGAATTTTTTTAACGACTTCTGTGGCGCAGTGGGTGAAAGCCCGCTTGAGACGCAGAAGGTTGCGGGTTCGATCCCCGCGCTGGGATACATTTTTGTGTGATCTGCAAATATTTATCTCGGGTCTGGGTGTTTCTATGTATAATATGTATGTACAAACAAAAAGTATATAAGTAGTATATCAGTTATCTGGTTCCCATAGTACATACAAGCTATGCTTAGTTTGGGGCTAGATGATGCTGTGTGAAATTGTCCAGCATTATTTATTTATTATTATTATTTAATATTATTATTTAATTAAAAAGGGTCATGGCTATATCCCAAGGCGTGGTAGACATGCTCTCCGATTTTTTATTTATTCCAAATCCTTTGAATCCTTCAACATTTTCAAATGGATCTTGAATGTTTACAGATTTGAGAGTATGTCTACCGTGCTTGGAGGACCAGTTGGGTGCCAGTCACGATCCTGTTTATTATTATCATTTCAGTCGCATACATCCATGATCACAAGGTTTCCCTTTGTCTCGGGTACCATACCACCCAGTATTAGTGAGTACCATACCACAACACCCAGACTCGGAACAGATATCAGCATTCTGCAGGCCATGTATGTGTCTCTCCGTGAGGACCTAACTCACACATTGCGTCTCAGCACTAAGCATCACCCACTACGCTACCGAGGTCTAACTAGCTACCGAAGCTAGATCTACCTGTAGATCAGGCATGTGCCTCTCCGAGGGAACCGAACTCATACATAACGTCTCATCCAAGCAATCACCCACTACGCCACCTAGGCTAAACGACCTAGCTACGAAGCTCTGTTCGTTCAGCGCTCCAATCTGTCTATCGATTAAAAATAACATCACCCTGATTGCCTCCGTAACGAGCAGTTAAAAATCACAATTAAAATCTCCATATTAATGTTTGCAACAGTGTTCGTCTGTAATACCCGGGATGGCAAGCTTTGGGTTTGCATTATGTGGGTACCGTTTTAAAGGACCTGAGACACTTTGATTATTGTTTGTATTTACGGTGGTACATCAAATTTTCTCAGCAGTGGGACCAAATTTTCTCAGCAGTGGGAATTCGTTTCTACAGTTTCAAAGTAATCCCAGCGGTCCTTATTGCTTTTTGACTTTGACTTTGAATTACTACGAGAACCTAGTGTTTAGGCAAACTTATTCTAAGTTTTTAAACACTATTATACCGATACTTGTACCTATCTTTTATAAATAAAAACCTTAGTTAAGTAAAATGGAATAAGTATCTACATATTTTGGACATAAATTAGATAATTTCGAAGTGTTTTTGACTAACCCTGTTAACTAGTTACTTCGAAATAACCTAAATACCTTTTTTTATGATGAATGGGTCGACTCTTGACCACGAAACTTACATAGGCAAGAATGAGGTCTACGATTGAGCGAGCCTACCCAGAAGGTGCCTATTAACTATCTTCATAAAAACAAAAGGGTCGTAGCTCAACGGAACCTGAAGATAGATAAGCTTTAAAACCACCGCACTGCACTTGTTTGAAAGACCTAGTGTTAAGACAAAAAGAAAGGCTCAGTATACAACAAACCATCAAATGTTGGTATCAACTAGCGGTGGCCGTATCTCAAAGGATGTCCTTAATACCTCCCGTGGTGAAGGCGCCATTTTGTGTGGTGGAGCTACAGCGTGGACATTGCATTTCCTAATTGAAACGGTGATATATTTCTCTATCGATATTATGGGACATTTATTATTTATTAATCAAGTCATGTTTATCTTATAGCATACCATTCACGTACAATAGCATAATATAAGTCTCTTTGTCAACGACTGTAATACAATTAGATCTTCACTTTTGTTAATTTTAAACTCAAAACTGACCTTGTATTTTCAAGGTTAAGAAAGTCCAAGTCATAATTTTAATCAGTTGTGCCAACACTGAGGTCAGCAAGCTAATCGAATTGTCAAAATGTTGCCGACTAACTCGCTTAAGCCCCCATCTGCTAGAAGATTACACTGGCAGTTTACGAACGGTTTCAGCAGTGGGTGCGCAGCGAAATCGTAACGAGTGCGCAACGAAGACGTCGCGGACCCGTGAACTCGCGAAGATGTCGTCGACGACGCTACGGATAGCGACGTGGATGCCATTTTGTAGTCTACTGTCCTGACTTTTCACGTTACGAAGGAACAAAGAGTAGTATCACCTGGCTTTGACGACTATATCTAAGTCATCTAGCATCCACTGCTTAACATAGGCCTCCCCCATCGATTTCCGCAGCGGTCTTGTGCAGCCTGCACCCAACAGCTCCCAGCAACCTTAACCAGATCATCTTTCCATCTAGTGGGGGACCGTCCTCTACTGCGATTTCCAGTGCGTGGCCTCCACTCGAGAACTTTTCTGCCCCAACGGCCGTCAGTTCTACGAGCTATGTGCCCCGTCCACTGCCATTTCAACTTGCTAATCCTGTGGGCTATGTCGGTGACTTTAGTGTGTCTACGAATCTCTTCATTCCTGATTCGATCTCGTAGAGAGGCACCAATCATAGCCCTTTCCATAGCTCGTTGAGCAACCTTGAGCCTTCTTATGAGGCCCATAGTGAGGGACTACGTCTCATTTCCGTATGTCACCACTGGTAACACACACGTGGGCATGGCCATATTCTAAGTGATCCCAGATAAAAAGATAGTATTACGAGTTTTTTTTTATTAGGTATAAAACGTCATTCACTGAGACCATTCTGGCATATCACTCTCGCCTCTTGCCACAGAATAATAGCTCTTGCTCCATTGAGTTTGAGAGAGCAACAGGCAAGTATGGTATGTCAGAGTAGTATCGTGGAAATGGCGTTTATCTTTGATTTTGTTCGTACAGTTTTCGGTATCTATAAGACCAAGGCTTAGCAATGTAAAGAACGTGTTATGGGTTGTGCAAACGCAAGTTTGTCTTCGTTAGGCGCTGCATGGTTGACTTGGGACTTGTTTTGTATTCGCGTCGGGTATTAGATTATTTTGTTGCGAACAACCACCCAACACAGTTTAACGTTGTACATAACCAGATCAGCTTAATTTTTGAGTAACTCGCGAAAATAAAATCAAAGTAGAATAAGAAAAAAAAGTACAATTAAGAAATGAAGTCTTATCAAAATTTTCAAATGGCAGACGGCGTTTTTGGTGGCTTGAAGTTAGAAGAAAAATTACGATTTTAAACATTGAATTATAAAATGTTTATTGCATTTTTATGAATAAATATCGACGTTTATCGTTTACTTGTAACGAAACCTATGGTATACATGCATTTTTATGTGTTTTCTTACATGGTGTAAAATAGCTTATTCTCTTGATCTAGCCATGGATTTCTTACGCGTGTCCATTTTTTGCATTTTTTAAAATTTTTCTTCCAAGCCTAATTAATTTTTTGACGGAAGTACTTATAAGTGACAACTTCTCAACCCAACGCGGCTTATTCCCACCCCATCCAAAATGAAATTATATAGAATAAAGAATATACCTACCCATTCACATCCACCGTTCCACCATGGATAAAAATAACTTATGAAACCGTTCCTTCTTTTACGCATCGTTGAGGCAAAACTCGTGCTAGCAGTTTTAGTTAACCACTCAAATGCAAACTCAGTATTTGTTGTCTGCTAAGTTAGTTTGATAATTTCTGTAATATATTCCAGTCGAAAGCCTTTAAGTTGGGACTTATGTTTAACTTAAGTTATTGTTTTTACAGTATTGTAGGAACGCGGTTTTGGAGATAACTCTTGTTCATTTTCTAGATTCAATTGTTGAATGCAATAACAAACAAACTTCAGCAAAAGCATTTGGCAAATGAACTTGGTGGTTTCATACAGACATCTTAATAGAATCTTTCGTGATAGATACTTACTTGAGGTTGTGAGTGACCATTATCTATTTACGTTTAAAAACTTTATACCTTATATTTGTTCTATTAAAAAAAACCTGTAGGTACACTTCTACACTAATATTGTAGAGGAAAGCTTTGATAAAAAACAGGGTCACGACTGTATCAATTCAATACAATTCAATTCATTTTATTTATTTCAGCATAATACTCGTACATACATAATGATACACAAGTACAGCCATAGATACAATTAAAAACAAGACAGACATTGTTTGTTTAAAATGAATAGGCTCCAAAACTACTGGACTGATTTGAAAAATTCTTTCACCATTAGAATCCTACATTATCCCTGATGAACATAGGCTATATTTTATCCCGAAAAAGTGAAGTTTTCCCGAGGGACAGCGGGTAACACTGCGACGGACAGCTAATCTGAATTATTTTTTCTTTTTTGTGAGCTTAAGCCGTGTTGGCCTAGTGGCTGGTTGCAAATAATCCGTGCATGGATTTTCACCCGGAATATTTTGCAACGACAAACCGCAATGTTTGAAATAAAGGGAAAAGGGAAAATATGTTATCGGAACAAAAGTTTTTTCTCATAAAGTATATTCGGAAAGGCATCAGAGGCGAAAAGCTGCAAACATTCTCACTCCCAGAGGTCACATATTGTAACCACTCTATACCGGCACCTCGTTTTAAGGGATCACATCGGAAACTGGCAAGTAAGAACTGATTCTTCTTGATTATGACTTTAGTTCTTTTGAAATGTGAAAATCCCCTTTATGGGGTACTTTCAAAAGGGATTTTGACACCAACCCATTTTAAGAGGTACATGACGTTTTCAAAATCTGATTTATTTACAGAAACTAAGCTACTACAATATGTACATAAAATTACAAAATACAATAGAATCAGTCAAGCTATCTAAGGATCGTCGTAAAAACGATCTCGACTGATCCAGGTCACTGCTACATATCAGACTGTTTCAAACGGGAATTCATCGAAAGTTTTACAAAAATTACATGTTTTTTGAGTTTTCAAGAGTCTACGCTAATACTCTTACGATGTTTTTTCACTTTGAGAAATACGTGTAATGTGCACATACCTTTTATGACTTAAAAACTCATTACACTGTTGAATTCGCATCCATGAAACCACAATGATTAATAAATTATTTGTGTATTGTTTAATATTATTATTACTTATTCATTATTATCAAATTTTAGTTCATACGATGTTAATACCTTATCTAAACCTAAAGTTATATTATGCAAACCGCCTTCCATTTATGCCTATAATGTTTTTCTCACGTAAATGGTTGCCTGGAAGAGATCGCTTTCAGCGATAAGGCCGCCAGTTGTCTACCTATAGTTAAGTGTATTTTTCTTGTATATCTTGTTCGCTGTGTGGTAATGCAATAAAGAATTATCTATCTATCTATCTATCTAATGACAATGGTGTAAATAATATATCTAAAATCTACGTACCTCTACGTATCTTCTGAATGATTAAGTGTGTGTTTGTCATGTAGTTAGCTAGGAGAGTACTTAGTATGAATGTTGATGGATTTACGACTAGAGGTAGGCCGAAGAAAAGATGGATGGATTGTGTGAAGGATGACATGAGTAAGAAAGGAGTGAGTGTTGAGATGACGGCTGATAGAGGAGAATGGAAGAAGAACACATGTTGTGCCGACCACACATAATGTGGGAAAAAGGCAGGGAGATGATGGTTTGTGTGTGATGTGTGTATGTTGCATTTCGTGTTTTGTGGCAGTTCTGTCTCAACGTGTGTCCACGGCACGTCCTTCACGGAGGCATAAAATAAGCAATGCTTTTACGCAAAAGGTTTCAGTGTCAGAACGCCGGAAGCCATCATAAAACGATGCAATAATCCATTTCTGAATATAAAGCTCATTTGCTGACCGAATTTCGATTTTATTGCAAGGGGAAAAGAACTTCACGGGGAAATTGGCAACTTACTGCGGTTGTCATCCATCAAAAGGCATTGGCAAGTACAGTGCCACAAACTTATCTGAACCGGTGAGAGAGGCGCTGTTATCGCACTTGGTGTTGGCAGAAAAATAAATTTTCATATTAGATTCGTGTAGTTCTTTTGGCCACCGGTCCAGAGAAGTCTGTGGCACTGTAAGCCGATCGCGTTCATTGACACTTACGATAGTAAAGGACATGGCTGAAGTGTAAACTGAAAAAAAAGACATACCTACAAGAGATAAGGATAGAAAATGTCATAAAACTGAGATACATAAAAACTAAGTCCAATACTAAACTTTGTCTTTTCTTCTCGTACATGACGTACATAGCACATGTTTTGAGCAAAATGTTGCGAAATACACCGTTAACTTTGACGTAGCTTAGCGCTAAATACAAACTGTGTGTGCGGAATCGTAAGTGGTGAACGTGATTTGCAACGGCAAGGTTCAGATAATTTAACAGAAATGTGGGATTTTTAGAAGACCGCAGCGTCACACGTAAACAACTCTGGTGACTTTCTATGTGGGTAGTGATATTAGTACAGTTAGCGTCACTAATTAGTAAAACGACAGTCTGAGCCATCGTCTTGAGGTAGCGAGTTTGGCGGTCTTCTACAGATTGTACTACGATGAGTGTGCTCAGGAGCTACACGACCTTTCCACCTTCACCGTTCTTTAAGAGGGACTTCAGACGCACAGCTGATTATCATCCACACCTGGTTGATATTCCACTTATCAGAACTAAGCGCTTTGGAATGAGCTTCCAGCGTCTGTATTTCCGCTGTTTTTAAGAAGAGAGTTAATAGGCACTTTCTGGGCAGGCTCGCGCCATCGTAGACCTCATTCTTGCCTATGTAAGTTTCGAGGTCAAGAGTCGACCCATTCATCATAAAAAAACCACCGGCGGTTTGTTCAGAGGGTTACCATTTGGTGACGCTGACCAAACATTCATCTTGTGACAAAGAGGACAGAGAAAAAAACAGAAATTCTACCCCTAAAAGGGGAAATAATTTTGGTACCACCTTTAGCTATTTATGTTTATGTGTAGCTGTCACAGTAACCATAAGAAAGAGTGAATAGTATCAGGCTGGAGGCAGCTGTATTCTGACATATTTCATGTTAGTTTCCAACGCACACAAGGGTAATGAATGAGGGAAAACTTGAGGGAAAATGCGCGAGTTTTCCATTTACAAGATTGCACTTGACGTAAGTAGCAGGTGCTTTTTACTTTATGCATTTTTAACAATTTTCCGCCGACCTCGTCCTAGTTATTTATAGCAAGTCCCGGAGAACTACCGAACGGTACAGGCAACAAACAACATCAGTTGATTAGTCTGTACAGATGTGAACAAAATCAGACACTTTACACATTTTATCAATTCTTTGGATATAGGAAAGTAAACGACTCAGGGATCGTATTCGCGTTCCTTTTTTTCGTTCGTTGCTTCTCACCACGATTACTGACTTCAAGGGCCAATTTTTCGGTTTGGAATATTTGGTCCTAGGACGTTTGAAAAGTTGGCCCTTGAAGTCAGAAATCGTGGTGCATCCGAATATTCATCAAACGAACGAAAAAGGAACGCGAATACTCCAGGACGAAAATGATAGGCGTTTTTTTAGTTTTACGGGAAAATTGGAAAATTAACAATCCCTCAGGAGTAATAACTCTTTAAACAGAAAAATGATTTTGATAATTGATTCACAATTAAAAATATAAATACCTATAGTCAATAGCTAGTCGTTTTTTTAAATTTATTTAAGGCTATAGAGTCGTTGATACACAAGTATCAAGTATCAAACCTAGAAAGGTTCTTACATCAAATGTAAGATTCAGTTACAATGAGACAAATGGATCTTCAACCCAGTAACTCGTAAATTACCAACATTTTTGACATTTATTCAACTTTGTAATAAACACGAAAATGTTTTTTCTCAGAAATCTAACGTCAAAGAGAAGGTTCCCTGCATAAAATGGAATATTTTATGAGAGCCAGAAAAAAGTGCACCTTGAATGTACACTTTCAAAGTATGTTTATTGGGTACAGAGAAGTTGTAAATAAACATAATTATATCTCATATTAGTACTAAGGTACAAATCAATGGTACAATCCTAAATTAGTGTCACTAGTGCCATCAATAAAAAATTAATAAATAAATAATGCTGGACTTTTCACACAGCATCATCTAGCCCCAAAGTAAGCAGAGCTTGTGTTATGGGTACTAAGATGACTGATATACAACTTATATACTTTTTTGTTTGTAAATACATACATATTATACATAGAAAGACCCAGACCCGAGACAAATATTTGTAGATCATACAAACATTGGTCCCGCCGCGGGGATCGAACCCGCAACCTTTTGCGTCAATCAATGGTACAAATCAATGGTACAATTGACACTAGGCGAAACATAAGTGTTCACCTCATAAAATTTTGGTCATGGAAGTTGAACTCTACCTACACAGAAAGCAGAAAAATGAACTGTGACCAGTCTTCTACGGAACCAACAGCAAAATGCTTATTGAAACAGAAAATGGTATCTTAAAATTAAGTAAAAACAAGAGCAATATAAAAAGATACCTACATAAAAACGATGCTTTCCGTCTCTGTCGTTAGTGCGGAAATTTCGTGAGTAAGAGTGAGAGGGTGCAAGAGGGCTACTTTCTTTCCACTTGCTGTTTTTCCAGGTTTTTTCCCACCTGCTCAGAATTGTGTGCCAGTGTGTTGGTTCTGGTGTTCGCGTTAATGTATCTGAATTCAATGCTATATTTTACTTTAAAAAATATGTGCGAGAGCAAATATAAAAAAACGAAACATAACAGGATTATTTATGAATTATCCAAAGCATTGTCTTCTCCAAGATATTCTCAGACCTATTTTCAATTTCAAGATCCTTCGTGGATTTATATCCAGGGGGAGTCAGAGTCCCGTCACGTCAAAATACACATTTTGCATATTATGCCCACAAGTTGCAGAAGCTAGCACTCCATACGTAACAGATTGCAAACCCATCACCACCTACTTATACAATACTTGCTTGGTTTTCTTACTCGGTTTCCTTCACCGTTTTAGGAAAACATCGTGAGAAAACCCGCAGCTTAGTCAGCTCCACACGTATTGACGTCGTCTTTCCTGTGGGCCAGGCTGATTAAACTGAGAGGCTGGTTTAGGTGCTGGACGAGCTTATTTCATCTCAAACAATATCCAAGGCACTACAGCATCCCGGTGAATGTAGGCATAGGTTGCCTCCTAACGCTGTATAAATCAACTAATATGTAAAGGCTTAAGTTTTTCCTTCACCTTTTAAAGTTTGTGATACTGGCTAATTTTGCCAGTGCCAAAACACCGGATTTAAACTCGCTGTTGGGTATCGCAGGAAGTTGAAATGGAAACGTCTTGAATTTGCAATGATGATTATAGCTTAAATACGAGTGAAACAATGAAATTGCGAGTGGTACGCAGGCTTGTAGCGAATGGAATGACCGACCGTCCTTTGTTCGATCGGTGACATTGGAGATTTTTGTGCGAGGGTAGGCAGGCGTCGCGGCTAGCGTCAACTAGCGGCGGTCAACTTCTTGTAGGCTTGGACCTTGATCTTTTCATCAACACTCCCAACTTTTTGAGTCATCCCACTAGGCTGCCATGTTGGCCTACCAACATAGCGAAAGAGGAAGTCTAACGCTCAAACAGTAATATGAATACCGGTTGGCCCACTTTCCCCACGTTACCCTTCTATTACGCTATTATGACGGGACGTATTGTCGCTCTCTCCCCTCGCTGCATTTATACACATTGTTTTAAATTACTCATTTTTATTCAAAAAACATTTCTGCATTGTACTACTGTTTTAGGGTATTGTTCTGTTTGGAATAGTTTGCTCTCATTATGGTTTATATACGAGGTTAAAATACCACATTTACAGCCAATTATGATGACTTGAAATAAATGTATTGTGGGATTTTAGTAAGGGATTAAATTATTATGATATATTCAATGAAATATCTTTAAATGTGTAATTTAAATGTAAATTTTATTTATTTACTTTGCAATTAAAACAAAATCACGAAACAGCATCAACCTAAGCCTATAACAGAAACTTGGATTTGAAAAATTGTTGTTTTATTTTTATTTTTGAGAAATATACTCTACTAGCAGCGCTCCCGCGGTGTAACCCGCGGTCCCTCGGGATTTTTTCGGGATAAAAAGTAGCCTATGTCCTTCCCTGGGATACATCCTCTATCCATGCCAATTTTCAGCCCAATCTGTTCAGTGGTTTGGGCGTGAAAAGGTAACAAACAGACAGACAGACAGACAGATAGACAGACAGACAGACAGAGTTACTTTCACATTTATAATATTAGTATTTATTATAGTATTTAAGTATTTATAATATTAGTATGGAATTAAAAGAAACATAGTATGCGTTTCTGGTGGAGTTTTTAGGCCTCTTTAACCACTACCAGTCACCCATCCAAATCATTAAAAAAATCTAATATTTGCAATTTAACTTGTTTTTTAAACCCTTACGTTTATTCTTGTTAAACCCTAGAAACTCTTATAACGTGTTCAACAAAAGTTTTAACCAAAAAGCCTTAAGAACCGTACGCAAACAACCGAGCTTTGCTATCAAACAACCAAATGCCTATTTAAAACCAGCCTCACAGAGGCACTATCCCCAAGGATCCCTGGGATTACAGTGTAGTGACGTCACGGGTGGCTTACAGGCTTATCCGAGCCAGATTTTTCCCTCACTCGTAAAGAACGCCCCAAAAGACTCACACGTCGTCGTTACTAGTACAAAGTGACGTATCTGCATTTTGTGGTTTTCGGAGTTTCTTTTAGCTATCGGAGTTGAAACCTTTTTGTGTTATACGAAGAGTTTTCGGTGGAGTATAGGTACTTTTTTTTGGTAAATACGAGTAGCGAAAGCTGATCGCATATTTATCCGCGCCGTACGCGCCGCAGTCATTTTTCTATACAAAAATACTGATAAAACGTAAACAGAGTCACGACTGTATCCCTAAGGCGCGGTAGACATTCTCTCAGATCTTTATATTCCAGATCCTTTGAAGATGTCTAAGGAGGTAGTCAGTGGCATGTCCAAATATATATTTGATACATGCCCACATCTTGCAGAAGTTATTCCATACGTGACAGGTTGCAAGCCTATCGCAGCTAAATAATAGGTACTGATGACGTCAGAAAATGCAGCTAGCTTCTGACGTCTCAGCATTTCTTCTATTGAATTGACTGTTCGGCGCGTTCGGCGCGGATGGGTCGTGCGACCACCTAAAACCTAGATCCGTTTTTGATTGACATAAATAAAAGCATTTATTTATAGAAACTTAGCTACTACAATATAAATACAAAATAAAATAACAAAATACAATAGAATCAGTCAAGCTATCTTCGACGACCTCTGTGGCGCAGTGGGTGAAAGCCCGCTTGAGACGCAGCAGGTTGCGGGTTCGATCCCCGCCGCGGGATAAATGTTTGTATGATCTGCAAATATTTATCTCGGGTCTGGGTGTTTCTATGTATAATATGTATGTATTTACAAACAAAAAAGTATATAAGTAGTGTACCAGTTATCTGGTTCCCATAGTACAAGCTATGCTTAGTTTGGGGCTAGATGATGCTGTGTGAAATTGTCCAGCATTATTTATTTATTATTATTTTTATCTAAAGACATCTATAATGGAATTTGGTAGTCATTTTTTGTTGAAAAAGACTAGACTTCATCTATTTGTCTTTACGCGATCTCGTTCCGTTACTAAAACCAGAAATTATCCTTAGACCCCTCGCAGACTGCAGACTTTCTATCGGCCGATAGTTGAGACGGAAGATACTTCGGCTTACTTCTCCATACTCAATACGAGCCGAAGTATGTTCCGTCTCAACTATCGGCCAATAGAAAGTCTGCAGTCTGCGAGGGGTCTGCAGTCTGCGAGGGGTCTAAACCTTAAAAATCTGCGTTGATAAAATCGTCTCTCAAATATTCAGAGTTTTCTTCTCCATTTAATTCCCCAATATTTTTCGGAGTAGCAGCACCTCACTACGCCGAATTATAATTTCAAATTTGCGATGTGTCGTCTCTGTAAAATTTTCTTTATCATGCCGTATTTGAAGTGATGTAATCTTGTGTGCTCTGCATGTAAAAGTGGTTGCTCTTGCTCTGTGATAAGAGGTTGCTCTGTTCACACCACACGATTTATCGTCTTTTGTTTGTAAAACAAAAACGGAATACGATCACGGTTGTATTATCCAGCCACTCTACACATTCACCGAACTATTTGCCGAACTATCCGTCGAACTATTATTCGGATAAAAGATGACAGGCGAATACAGGCGATGAGGTCCTCTACACGTTCGTCACCGTCGAAATTCGTCTATCTTCGCCGAATATGTAGAGGCCCATTATTAGCTTGGTCATAGAATCCATGATCAGGGCTGGGCTTCTTATCTTTTAGGGATTGAAGATTGTTTGAAGATGTCAAGTGTAGTCAGAGGCAAGCTTGTGCATAAATTATGAGAAATCTTGTGTCTAGATAAATCTAATTTAGGATTTAAGACACTACTAAACAGAAAAAAATGATCTTTTCAACAATAAACACTATCGGATATAGTCGTGACCCTTTAAATTTTTATCTATCTATCTATGTCATACATCTACACTAATATTATAAACAGGAAAGATTAGTTTGTTTGTTTGTATGTTTGTTTGTTTGAATTGAATAGGCTCCGAAACTACTGGATCGATTTGAAAAATTATTTTACCATTAGAATCCTACATTATCCCTGATGAACATAGGCTATATTTTATCCCAGGAAAGTGAAGTTTACCTGAGTGACCACGGGTAGCTCCGCAACGGACAGCTAGTTAATTATGAAGGTTATCTGTTTTCTATCAGCCATCTGGTTCCCATCAAGCTTTGCTTAGTGTAGGGCTAGATGCTGTTTAAAGTGTTTTCCAACTATCTTAGCTTACGCAAAGAACTATCGTGAGTATTGGAGGTAGGGGAATATTGGACAGAGAGGTTTGGAAACGTATTAAGCCGGTCAGAATTGACCGTGTATGGAGGTGGATTGGCTTGATCCACCCCCTTACGGTCAATTCTAACTGATCAAATTAACAGCGTCATTCCGATTGGATTAGCATGATGATGGTGTATGGCCGGCATAACACTGGGGTGTCCAAACCTTCCTACTGCCTAAAGCTATACAGTATCAAAGAGGGTGTTTTCTTTCACCGCACTTGTTTGAAGTGAACTTGTAACACGACAAGAAGTACACTGACAATCGTACAATGTGAATAAGTTTCAAGAATATTTACCGTATCACAGTAAGTCCTATAAAACATTCTCTTACGAGAGAATGAGAGTATCGTGCGTGTTTCCTAGCACCTCTAATGAGGCGACGTGTTGCCTGCTGATTGAGCGAGCGGTTTTACTTTGTTGTACTGTTTCTAATGAACTCGGTTAAGTTACTTGATGCGGCTATTTCCACTTGATATTATTTCAAACTGTGAGCCAAAATAACCACTTCTTGAGACAGTGAGATGGCGTGGCAGACCAGGAAAGTGATGGCGCGACGAGCTTGACATTAGACATTTTTATAATTGGATAACATTACTTTTGTACTTTGGGTTACATTTAGAAATTTCGTGCACATCCTTTCAGCGACTATCAGTGGCAGGTAATGGCGTTAAGCCGGAAAACCTGGAAAACTCGAGGGTAGGCCTTTGCCCAGTTGTGACTCAAAATAACAACATTATTTTCACCGACTTATATTCGAGCTTATATCCTCACGATGTTTTCCTTCACAGATTATCCGAAACGAAGAAACAATTGATGCACAGCCGGTCGTGAGTTTGAACTCACAACCTTCGGATTGAAAGTCGAGTGATCTCACGCCGACGCAGCTCGTAGAAATTACATCAATTATAATTATGACAGCAAACTGACGATAAAAGTCAGGAGCTAATCAATAATACTCCTAAGAAAATTGGCAGAGTTGCATGATTGGCTGTGTAAGTAGCGTAGAATTTCTTAGCTCTACAAAGTTTTCCTAGTGTTAGAAGTAACAAACATGTTTTATAATTAAAGGCTACCACGCTTGTTGAAACATAGGCGACACGACGGGAAATAAAATAAGGTACGCGATAAATCCCGTCATCATCGTCTCAGCCATCTAGCGTCCACTGCTGAACATAAGCCTCCACCATCGATTTCCACAGCGATCGATCTTGTGCAGCCTGCACCCAACGGCTCCCAGCAACCTTTACCAGATCGTATTTCCATCTAGTGGAGGGCCGTCCTCTACTGCGATTCTGCGAAATAAAGCGTAATTATGAATGTGGATGGATATGTGAGTAGAGGTAGACCTAAGAAAAGTCTTAGATTTTTTGCACGGTCAACCTTTTCTGAGATGCATAAAAAATCTCGAAAAAATATACTTACGTAGGCGAAAAAGAAAACAAGACCTTATTAAGCTGTATTCACAACGACGCGCTCGTAAAGGGTCATCTAAGTTAAGCTGCATTACCCTGCCATGGCCAGTAAAGCTATCAAAGATAGTTTTAACATGCCATTACTAACTTTATTATGCTTGATTCTATCAATTTGCAGGCTTTGATCATAACGCAATATCCGCATCATGTCAGCCTATTTACATGAGAAAATAAACTAAGAAATGATGTAGAGTTTGAAAATGGCACCAGTGACGTATATTATTCCCAACGACCACACTAGTGGGGAGGTTAGTGGGGTCGTTGGGAATATATCAAGTTAAGTTAGTACTTAACTTGATATATTCCCAATATGATATCCTATGATATGCTATGATATCCTAGTGGATATCATAGCCTGGGGTCCGGTTTGTTCTTCCCCAGTTTCATTTTCGCCCGGTCCGATCTGAACCGATTTAGTTTAGGCATGAAAATAAACGAGTTTCATGTGACAAGACGAATGAAACCTATGCGCTGAACCTACATAAAGTGGAATGAGGGTGGGGAGATGATGATGATGAATAAGCGTGTCGCCAAGTCGCCACAGTTGAATTTGAACTCACTTTGAAATAGAGTACAAATGGAAGTACCATTACAGTAACAGTACCTGTACATTAAGTACAGGTTATCTACAAACATTTTGGATTTTTAATGTATATTTTTTTTAGCTTCTGTGTGTATTTATTTGTAAATTTTGTTTGTTTGTGAGAGAAAATAAATAAATTTATTTATAAAAAAAAAAAAAAATTAAAATAAATAAATTTATTTATTTATTTATTGCCTCTTGCTATTTTGACGCTCACTAGTTCGAAAAAAGGAAAAAGAGACGGCGAAACAGAAGCTTGTGTTTTTATAAGAGTGTAAACAGAGGCTGCTAACATAAAGCTTTGTACGGACTACGCGTTCCACGCGTTTCAATTAACGCGTACCAGTTGCGAGTACATGTAAAATGTCCGGATTTACGCGTTGCTGATACCGTCTAGGCTTTCCTGAGTGACGCGTAACCGGCTACGCCTTCATTGGAACGCGAAGTCCATACGCAGTTTTAGAAGACAGTATTATTTCAAACGCTAAAACTATTTCGTAGCGTTTGTAAGCGTTCACAACTGAATCAAGGAATCTTATACTTCTGCGCGAAACGGAACGGTTAACTTTTATTGACACTTCCATGTTATTGTCCCGCGGGCACATCGCGTGATATTCGAAAAACTATCTCGACATTACACTAGTACAGTTGTCCCATCTCACGAAGGCGTTGGTCTTCATTGTGTGTGTAGATTTGTTTCTGTGTGCGTAAGCGATACTCAACGCTCATTCGTCCATGGAGCGTTTCAGAGCCTTCGCACACAGAAACGTTGCTGTGCATCTGCAGTTCACACACAACTGTATTGCTGCTATGTATAAGTTTTACAGAAACAAAATAAATGCATTCTTAAAGCGGCTACTCAACTTGGCTGCATGACATTGCGAAGAGTTTTAATTTAAAAACAAGAAACTGATTTAAACGGCTGAACACTTTGACTAAGCATTCTGATTACCTACCTAAACAGAAGAAATGATGAAAATAAAATTTTAGTGATGGTCAACTCTGGGAACGAATATTTTAGGTCCCATAAAGTCAAAGTCCCATAAAATATATAAAGTCAAGGTCCCATAAAATCAATTACTTACAGCAATTATGACAATGTGACAAGCCCTCAAAACGCGGTAGCACTCTATTGCCAATGCCACTAACGGTCACCCATCGACTTTGTGACCGTTTGGGAGCTACGATACTCACGGACAGTTTCCTCGAAAAGGTTCATTGAAAAAAAATCATGCTATCATTCATTACAAGAAAACATAAGTAAGCTCTCTTAAACTTAGAACTCAAACCTCCAGACTAAACCTTATGATACAAACTTCGCGAGCAAAGCTACAGTGTGAATAAAAAGTATTTCTGTAAGAAAAACCTTTTCCTTGTACACTGCAGGCACTCCATCGCACGTCGCGTAACGCAATAAGACACGGGAGCAAATAAAAAACCGACGCCATCCCTCATAATCACACTGTATGTGAAACAAAGCGAATAAACGCGGCGGTAAAGTTTATACCTGAGTACACTCACGTGCCAGGAAAATAGATCATTCCGTTTTATAACTGGGAAGGGAAACCTAACTTTTTGACAGCTTATTTTTGAGCAATTAAGCTAGATAGGTGTTGTTAGCATAAACTTTTTAAGAAATTTAACTATAAATGGTGCGGGAAAACATTGTGGCATGGGAATGTGCAAAACTTTTTTGTTATGTTTTTCCTGTGGTCTTCGTCTTCTTCTTTTAAGTCGATGTATTAACAAAATTCAGAGCTATTTAGACCAGTAGCTGGCTACATCCACAGCGTTGCTTGAGCAAGCCATAGTGCAGGTGTTAGGACATAACACGAGCACTTGTGACATTGACTGCAACTGGGCACCACACAGGCATCGTGTATCATTTGGGCTGATCATGACCCGTCCGCTCAAGTCAAAGCTTCCTGTGGTTAAGGACAATCAAATTTAAAAATTAAGGCTGGTTACTACTACTGGCTACTCCATCTCGAACGATATTCTCAGGCACTAAGGCGTCCTGTTGATGCGTAAATTCCTCCTCACGCTGTATAAATCTGCTACCTTAACATCTTCTTTCTTTTTTACATATTTATTTATTTATTTTAAACCTGCTTCGTCCCACTGCAGGGCGAAGGCCTCCTTCGCCACACCTCTCGATCTTGAGCCAAACTGTGCCAGTCATCTGCATGACTGTCGAGATCGTCCCGCCATCTTCTCCGGGGTCTGCATTTTATTTTACTATACTCTTATTTTCCTCTCTAGAACGCAAGACGGACGGTGGAGCGAACGTATCCTGCACTGGTACCCACGAGACGAGATACGCACACGAGGAAGGCCAAAGAGAAGATGGTGTGACGATATAGTGGAGGTGGCTGGGAAGACATGGACGAGACTAGCACAAGAACGCCGTCAATAGAATTGCATGGAGGAGGCCTACTCTCTTTTTTGGGTGCCCAATTAATTTAATAATGTATACGTACTAAAATTGTGTAATAATAAAATAATATAATAAATACGTAATAATAGTTATGCATTAATAATTAAAATAAGAAGTGATTATATTATATACTATGTTAGAAATTAATTTATGATTTTGGGAATAAAGGCTTTATTTATTTATTATTTATTTATTATACTCTTATTTTGTCCGGCAGTGTAGAAAGCACAGTACCTGTAGCACGTGTGTCATTTGTTTTGATTACACTGCTGGTATCTAGCGCCTAATGTTTTATATTTATTCACATTATAACCCGGGTTGTCGGAAACTAGAGCTCCACGGAAGGTTTATTAAGACCTGCGTAACGCTATATCATGAAGGATTATTGGTTTTATGCCTTTGTTTTCCGAGAGCAAGTCATCTTTGTGGATAGTTTAAGTCATGACCACAGACACAGTATTGTCTGTGGTAAAAATTAAAATTAATATACTAAGTCGCTGCCGCAATGGTTTGAATTCTATAGAGAGAAAATTCAAAATGGAGTGGAAAGTCAACCAACAATTAAAATTCGGTATATAGTTACACCTGAAACGGTGTTTCGTTTTTATCCTCCTCCTACTTGAATCACTCAATGCTAAGAGTCGTGACCTCTTTAAGGTATCACCTTGATGAGAAAGTTACGACCAATAATTAAAATTCGGTGGTTAAACCTGAAACGGTGTTTCGTTTTTATCCTCCTCCTCCTTGAATCACTCAATGCTAAGAGTCGTGACCTCTTTAAGGTATCACCTCCTTGATGAGAAAGTTACGACCAATAATTAAAATTTGGTGGTTACACTTGAAACGGTGTTTCGTTTTTATCCTCCTCCTTGAATCGTTTTCCTCAATGTTGACATTCGTGACCTCCTTGAGGTATCACCTGATGATTTTCCTCCACCTTCCTCTGTTCCTGGCAGTGTGAGCACTGTGACCGTGGTGCCGAGTATAGGCTATCGTTTCGAGGCTGTTGTTTCGTTTTTATAAAACAGAAGTAATCTCATGGTGTAGTAGACATTCAGATCTTATAAGTGTTCCATGTTCTTTGAAGTTTAAGGGGTAGTCAGAGCAGAGACATACGTTGTGACCAGAAGAGTACTTGGTATGAATGTGGATGGATATACGAGTAGAGGTAGGCCAAGAAGAGATGGATGGATTGTGTGAAAGATGATGAGTAAGAAAGGAGTGAGTGCTGAGATGACGGCTGATAGAGGGAAATGGAAGAGGAATACATGTTGTGCCGCCCCACGTAATATGGGACAAGAGCAAGAAGATGATAAGTCAGAGACAGGTTGAACAAACATACAAAAACATTAGCAAAACCCCTAAAGTAGTCACCTTTAAGCAGAATTTTACACTTTACCCAATTAATATTAGGATAAACCAATTTATTCCCGCGAAAAAGTGATAAGCTTTAGGCTGCGGCGATGGAGCGTAATTGGAATAACTTTTAATTGGCCGCTAGTTTCAGTTTTCAGTTCATACTGGGCTTTGAAGTCTAGAATTATTTCGAATGTTCTAGTTTATTCGATTTTATCTAGTGCTTGAGGCCTTGATTTGTACAGGTTTTTTAAATCACTAAGGAAAGGCCCGAAGATTTGTTATCGAAAATGGCCCAAAGTATTCCGGTGGCAATTTCCAACACTATAATGGTCTTTCCTATTAAAATTGCTCGAGTAAGTAATACGCAACTGTATACGAAACTGTTCACAAGCGCGTTGGAGGATATGTTTAAGACTCTGGATTGGAAAGGTATGGGCATAAACATAAACGGCGAGCACATCTCACACTTACGATTCGCAGATGACATAGTCTTACTGGCGGAGTCGCTTGAGGAGCTACAACGGATGCTGGACGGTCTAGCATCAGCCTCGCGAGCGATAGGTCTCGGCATGAATTTGGACAAGACCAAAGTCATGGTCAATGGCCAAGTTGATCCGAGACCTGTCGCTGTAAATGGTCACCTTCTTGAAGTTGTTTCGCAATACACATACCTCGGGCAGATTTTGCAGTTAGGTAAAAGCAACTTTGAGAGGGAGGCCAGGAGGAGGATTCAGCTGGGTTGGGCAGCGTTTGGAAAACTACGTCGAGTCTTCTCGTCACCCATACCGCAATGTCTGAAAACGAAAGTTTTCAATCAGTGCGTCCTACCTGTCATGACCTACGGTGCCGAAACGTGGACACTCACAGTACGGCTAGTCCACCAGTTTAAAGTCGCTCAGCGAGCTATGGAACGAGCTATGCTCGGAGTTTCTCTGAAGGATAGAATCCGCAATGAGACTATCCGACATAGAACCAAAGTTGTCGACATAGCTCAGAGAATTAGCAAGCTGAAGTGGCAGTGGGCTGGCCATATCTGCCGAAGAACCGATAACCGCTGGGGTAAACGAGTTCTTGAGTGGAGACCGCGACTCGGCAAACGTAGTGTAGGACGCCCTCCGGCCAGGTGGAGTGACGATCTGCGAAAGGCTGCTGGCAGAAGCTGGATGCGTCGAGCCGAGGACAGGGCGCAATGGCGCTCATTAGGGGAGGCCTATGTCCAGCAGTGGACTATTATAGGCTGATGATGATGATGATGATGATGATGATGAAGTAATACGCGTTTTCAAATCCGACGGCTTCCGTGTGAATTTAAATACCCTAAAATACCTCTCTTCTTAGTCGTATCACTCTTGACAGAGTGGTCGTGGTCGTCAGGTCGGGAGTAGTGTGGCTCGCTTCACAATTCTGCGCCATTCGTCTCGGGTGGTGGTCTTTCTGGTGCACTCATTTAAGGGTCTGTTCAGCGCTGCCTTCACTTGGTCCGTCCGTCTCATTGGAGATCTACCTCGTGGCCTTGTACCCTCAATCTTTCCCTGAACCACAAGACGTTCTATGGATAGTTCTCCACGCCTAAAATACCTACATAAATATAAAATAACTCCATCATATCTGTCTAGCCAGTTCCAAAACGTAAACTTAAACAGGGTCACGACTGTATCCCCAAGGCGCGGTAGACGTTCTCTCCGATCTTTTATATTCAATATCCTTTGAAGATGTCTAAGAGGCTACCCCCTTAGACATCTTCAAAGGCATGTACAAATACATTTTTGATAGCCAGTTCCAACAAGGAACTAATTGAAGGAAAAAAAAGAAAAAGGAACTGAAGGATTAGGAACTAATTGTCACCAGCGGTGATCCATCTCTTTATAACATGCGTATAGTTTCACTGATTCTGAATAACCAAGCAAAGAACAAGGATATCGCTTCACGAATACAGTTCTACTCACGAATACTTCAAAGGCAATTCCACGATCACGTACGTAGTAACTCATAGTTAGTCTGTGGCCGTGCCGTTCATAAAAGCCGTTTCATCTGATACAGCGGCTCCTTGGGAGGCACTGGCTCGTACATTCAGATTAAGCACTTGCCTCTGCCTGTTCGCGTTAAGGTAAGTGCATTTGATACTTGACTGTAGTTGAGTGTAGCTTTTTGAACTTTTTGCGGTGTAAGTAAGTAAGTTCGTATAAGTCAGTGGCCAACTCTGGTGACGGAGTTTTTATGCCGCCCTAAGGCCTCCGTCATGGCCGACAATTTAACGTGCCCTCCGAAGCACGGAAGCGCTCAGATGAAAATGCCACTGGCGGTCACCTATCCACTTACAGACTGTTTCGAACGTTGCTTAACTTCGACGATCTATCAAGAACGACTAAGCAAGCACGACCACGAGCGCTTCGCGGTGTTATAGGAATAGAATAGGTTTAGAAAGGAGAATGGGCATCCCCGCCCAAATCAAAAAACTATCGCCCGCAGAGTGGGCGTATAGTGGAATGGGTAGACCTTCAAAAACACTCCATTTCATTGTATGACAGCAAAAAAATCCATCCTACAGAAATCGAGATATTTGCAGTTAAATGTGGTGACTTTTACCATCATGTTTTTTGACTTACAGGCTTCCCGCAGATAAGCCATTATGGGCATTCGATAGAACTTTAGAAGCACTATATTTCATTGTATGACAGCTAAAAAATCCATCCTGCAGAAATCGAGTTATTTGCAGTTAAAGGTGGTGACCATCATGTTTTTTGACTTACAGGCTTCCCGCAGATAAGCCACTATAGGCATTCGATAGAACTTTAGAAGCACGACATTTCATTGTATGACAGCAAAAAAATCCATCCTGCAGAAATCGAGTTATTTGCAGTTAAAGGTGGTGACCATCATGTTTTTTGACTTACAGGCTTCCCGCAGATAAGCCACTATGGGCATTCGATAGAACTTTAGATGCACGACATTTCATTGTATCACAGCTAAAAAATCCATCCTGCAGAAATCGAGATATTTGCAGTTAAATGTGGTGACTTTTACCATCATGTTTTTTAATTTACAGCCTTCCCGCAGATAAGCCACTATGGGCATTCGATAGAACTTTAGAAGCACGACATTTCATTGTATGACAGCTAAAAAATCCATCCTGCAGAAATCGAGATATTTGCAGTTAAATGTGGTGACTTTTACCATCATGTTTTTTGACTTACAGCCTTCCCGCAGATAAGCCACTATGGGCTTTCGATAGAACTTTAAAAGCACGACATTTCATTGTGTGACAGAAAAAAAATCCGGAGGATTCAGCTGGGTTGGGCAGCGTTTGGAAAACTACGTCGAGTCTTCTCGTCACCCATACCGCAATGTCTGAAAACGAAAGTTTTCAATCAGTGCGTCCTACCTGTCATGACCTACGGTGCCGAAACGTGGACACTCACAGTACGGCTAGTCCACCAGTTTAAAGTCGCTCAGCGAGCTATGGAACGAGCTATGCTCGGAGTTTCTCTGAAGGATAGAATACGCAATGAGACTATCCGACATAGAACCAAAGTTGTCGACATAGCTCAGAGAATTAGCAAGCTGAAGTGGCAGTGGGCTGGCCATATCTGCCGAAGAACCGATAACTGCTGGGGTAAACGAGTTCTTGAGTGGAGACCGCGACTCGGCAAACGTAGTGTAGGACGCCCTCCGGCCAGGTGGAGTGACGATCTGCGAAAGGCTGCTGGCAGAAGCTGGATGCGTCGAGCCGAGGACAGGGCGCAATGGCGCTCATTAGGGGAGGCCTATGTCCAGCAGTGGACTATTATAGGCTGATGATGATGATGATGATGACAATGAAACGTCGTGCTTCTAAAGTTCTATCGAATGCCTATAGTGGCTTATCTGAGGGTAGCTTGTAAGTTAAAAAAGATGATGGTAAAAGTCACCACCTTTAACTGCAAATATCTCGACTTCTGCAGGATGGATTTTTTAGCTGTCATACAATGAAATGTCGTGCTTCTAAAGTTCTATCGAATGCCTATAGTGGCTTATCTGCGGGAAGCCTCTAAGTCAAAAAACATGATGGTCACCACCTTTAACTGCAAATATCTCGATTTCTGCAGGATGGATTTTTTAGCTGTCATACAATGAAATGTCGAGCTTTTAGGCTGGTTTTAGAGTCACGCTGACCGTCGGCGCTGACAGGCCAATATGTATGATTACTTATGAAGCGTTTTAGAATAACACCGACGACTCAGCGCTGAGCACTGTCAGCGCTGAGCCATACGCGCGCGTACGCGCCACGCGTCGGCGCCGCTGAGCACGCGGCGCCGACGCGCTTCCGAACAGTTATCGTTATAGTGTTATAAAACGCACGCGCCGACGGGGACAGACGAGCGCAACAATGAATCGCGATATTAATACTGGGCGTGTGATTGAAGAAGTTCGGCTGCGAAAATGTTTATGGGACGCCAGTGATAGTAAGAGCGAAAGTAGTTAAAGAATTTGATTTCGTCATCTCTTAACTGATTGAACAATGTCACAAATGCCCCCACTAGCAATCTTTGAGAAATAAGTGGATGAACTTGAAGTCTTTTTCTTCGTTGTTGTTGAAGTCTTTTCTTTTTCCATAAAAAATACACGGCAGCAACTCGAACACTCATTTGATTGGGCATGTCTGTACTCCACGACGTTCAGCACGATACTAAAACGAGTTGCCGCAGACAGCTACGCGCTGAGAGCTACGCGCGTAGTCCTCAGCGCTGACGGTCAGCGTGACTCTAAAACCAGCCTTAAAGTTCTATCGAATGCCCATAGTGGCTTATCTGCGGGAAGGCTGTAAGTCAAAAAACATGATGGTAAAAGTCACCACCTTTAACTGCAAATAACTCGATTTCTGCAGGATGGATTTTTTAGCTGTTTTAGAATGAAATGTCGTGCTTTTTAAGTTCTATCGAATGCCCATAGTGGCTTATCTGCGGGAAGGCTGTAAGTCAAAAAACATGATGGTAAAAGTCACCACCTTTAACTGCAAATAACTCGATTTCTGCAGGATGGATTTTTTAGCTGTTTTACAATGAAATGTCGTGCTTCTTAAGTTCTATCGAATGCCCATAGTGGCTTATCTGCGGGAAGCCTGTAAGTTAAAAAAGATGATGGTAAAAGTCACCACCTTTAACTGCAAATATCTCGACTTCTGCAGGATGGATTTTTTAGCTGTCATACAATGAAATGTCGTGCTTCTAAAGTTCTATCGAATGCCTATAGTTGCTTATCTGCGGGAAGGCTGTAAGTCAAAAAACATGATGGTAAAAGTCACCACATTTAACTGCAAATATCTCGATTTCTGCAGGATGGATTTTTTTGCTGTCATACAATGAAATGTCGTGCTTCTAAAGTTCTATCGAATGCCCATAGTGGCTTATCTGCGGGAAGGCTGTAAGTCAAAAAACATGATGGTAAAAGTCACCACATTTAACTGCAAATATCTCGATTTCTGTAGGATGGATTTTTTTGCTGTCATACAATCAAATGTAGTGTTTTAGAAGGTCTACCCATTCCACTATACGTCCACTCTGCGGGCGATCGTTTTTTGACTTGGGCGGCGCTTCATACATGCCTGCCCGTTCTCCTTTGATGAACATTATTTAACCACAACTTTGACTAAGTATAGTTTTTTTCTCGTGGTAGCTAGCTGAGCTTTCTTGCTTTCGTTCTTGATACATCGTTTTAGCTAAGCAACATTCTCAGCAGACAGTGAAGGGATAAGTAACCAGCGCGTCCGTACTTCAAATGCCGAGCTGTTATGACAGAGGCCTTAAGGCGGCAAGATTTCCCATTTGACGAAAGATTTCCATTGCAGTTTTGAAAAAACAAGTCGCCGTGTTTTGTTCAAAACCAAATTGACAGGTCTGACTGACTGACTGACGTAAATTATACATTATTCCTACTTGACATTGGCAGAATTATACTGATACTACAGTTTTAGTTGCCATTTAATAAAAGAAGAAGAAAACTAAGCCACTACCTCATGCAAACTTACTTAGTGAGGATTGAATCTCAATACACTACTGTGAGTGCGGGCATTGTACCACCAACTTACAAAGTCATGTGTAGTGCATACATTACAAACTAACTCCGGCATCAACTGTAACGAGTTCGATTAAAACTTTATTGTAACTAAAAACAATAGTAAGAGAATTGAATTTTGATTGCTAAAAACGTTTTTGGCGTGTTTTATCTCATATATTAGTAATATGGATCTCTGATGTAATCAAAAAGTTTTTTTTGGTTTCCGATTAGTTCTGAGGTAACAACGCAAATATAGTGTATTACGCCCTCCAGCCAGGTGGAGTGACGATCTGCGAAAGGCTGCTGGCGGAAGCTGGATGCGTCGAGCTGAGGACAAGGTGCAATGGCGCTCATTAGGGGAGGCCTATGTCTAGTAGTGGACTGCTATAGCCTGATGATGATGATGATGATGAATTGTTGTATTTCCTTTGCACGACTAATGTCCAATTATGAAAAATGACAAACAGTCTAAAAATTTCCAATCATAATAATGTCCATTTATAATAATGTCTAATCCTAATAATAAAAATTGGCCCGACGTTTATTCAATAACAATTACCTATGTCCTCAAATCACGAAAGTTGAATAAGTTTAAAATAACAATAGTAAACTTTATCACACGGGTTTCATATCCAGTGCTTCTCGATCAGGATTCGAACGGCCTTCGAAGAGCCAAGACTATCATCAAATTCTCAATAATTTTACTATTCACTAAAATTCATCGTGAAACTCCAGTAGATAAAAACGACTGCAGTGATCGGAGCAAAGTTTTAATTGGTTCTACACCCGGATTTGGTCCCATTACAGCAAGTAGCGATTTGAATCGCACCGCATCGCACTACACAGAGGCACTTAAGCTCATGAACAAGAGGCCAATTGGTGACTGAGATTTGGAGAATCTCTACGCTTACATCTACGCAGAACTAAGCGCTTTAAAAGTTATTTTATTACGCTCACTGCAAAAATTTGAAATCAGCTTCCAGTGTCTGTATTTCCGCTGAGCTACGACCCTGTTGTTTTTAAGAAGATATTTAATAGGCAACTTCTGAGTAGGCTCGCTCCATCGTAGACCTCATTCTTGCCTATGTAAGTTTCGATCAAGAGCCGACCCATTCATCATTAAGAAAAATACGGAAACTGATTACAGTGATCCTGTTTACGATGATTGATCTACGATGACTTGAAATACTAAGTTAACCTAATCACCAAAGGATTTAATAGTTAGAGAGATTAGTCAGAAACATATCCCCAAATATAAACACAAAAACACAAAATCGTTTATTTCTTAATAAAATATGCTTATAAAGTTGTGACTCTGCTGTGACTCTGTTGTGACTCTTTCTGGTTTTTTAAGTTTTTTTTTTAAGTTGCACCAACAAGATAATATTATAGTTCCTTAGCAGTACACACACCAAGTGATATCCCAGTTCTAGATGCAAACAGTAATGCAAAAAAGACAAAAGAATTACATAAAACTTACAGAAAATTAACAAAAAAAAGAGTAGATTTTCACACTTTTCAATAAAAACAATACAAATTTTGGAAAAGCTTAATGAGGATTTGTGACATAGCAGTCCCATCGTCGCCCTTTGGGATACCAGCAGTTTTGCTCACGATGTTTTCTTTTCTTAAGAGAGTAGATAACATAGAATATGAAAACTTGATGGTAAATAAAATAGGAAATCGCGTAAATCTTCAACTGATTTAAACTAATCGCATTTGTTCACCTTGAAACATCAAACGATAAGTCGTTTACAATTGAAACTTTCTTCAAATCACAAACAAAAAGAGACGCCATCATTCTTTATTCCCCGTCACATAAAAACGCAATGAAACGCAAAATTAACTCCTAAATCGAAACGCAATTTTCTTTATTTTGTGAAAGAATCTACTCAAAGTGACGCCGACGTTTGAGCATGACTTCAAGAATCGTTTCCATAGTTTAAGTCCATGGGATTCAAGTTGACGCATGGAACAAGTCAAGGACGACAGTCTAGCTTCGGTATTTAAATAATGCTGGACTTTTCACACAGCGTCATCTAGCCCCAAAGTAAGCAGAGCTTGTGTTATCGGTACTAAGATGACTGATATACTATGTATATACTTTTTGTTTGTAAATACATACATATTATACATAGAAACACTTAAACCTGAGACATATATTTGTAGATCATACAAACATTGGTCCCACCGCAACCTTTTGCGTCCCAGGCGGGCCTTCGTCCAGTGCGCTACAGAGGTCGTTAGTTTAGATCTTTGGGGCACCATGTCAGACAACCTTCTCGTGCTCCCAAAACTGCTTGACATACAATCGGCGGTCTTATCGCTAAATAGAGATCGCTATTTAGCGATAAGACCGCCGATTGTATGTCATTGTGTTTTTTGTTTAGTTTTCCATTTTTGTTTATTTTTATTATGTGGTGTGCAATAAAGTATTTTCTATCTATCTATCTATCTATCTTGTCCCTAGCGGTTCCGGAGAGGAACCGGGGGGAACGGCAGTTGAAGGGCCGATGTACCCTGTTAAGTAAAGACGATAATCTGGAATCTTATTGTCGTATAACCAATGGATTTAAAAAGGCATTAAGCTATACCTCACTCAATAGAATGCTAATAATGCCTGCGACATTTTTAGAGATAACATACGTGTGGAGCTGCAAGTATTATCATGTATAAAGGTTCTGGGTATAGATACGATATTAATACTTAGTATTTATTATTATTTATAATAATATATATAAAGAACCGATAGAGTCCGAAATACCGTAATCCGATCAAAAACAGGCATAGCGGATGTAGGTACGAGGACTGCACGTTTGAAGTGGGACTTGGCAGGTCATGTGGCTCGAATGCACCCAGAACGTTGCGCGAAGATCGTCACTCAGTGGGTGCCTGAAAACAGTCGAAGACGACGCGGCAGACCCAGAAAAAGGTGGCGAGACGATCTGGATGCATTCGAGCCAGACTGGCAAACCGCGGCCTTGGAGCGCAAGGAGTGGAAGCTAAGGGGGGAGACCTTTGCCCAGCAGTGGGACACGATAGGTTGAGTAAAAAAATAATAATAATAATATAATAAATAATAATAAATACTTATGTCATAGAGCCTCGAAAACACTTGTCAAACGCATGATAAGAGGGAGGCACACTTAAAAATACTTTCACCAAACTTGGCCCGTAATCGCGTTCCTTTTGAAGGGCAAAATTTTCAAACATTAAAACACGGTCCTAACCTAGGACCAAATATTACAAACCGAAAAAGCCCTTGAAGTCAGAAATCGTGGAAGCATCCGAATATTCAACAAAAGAAAAAAGGAACGTGAATACGGTCCCTGGTTTGAACTAGTGACAAGACAAGAAGAAGAAGTCAGTGTCTTTCAGCTTCTGACTTGAACAGTACTATAAATCTAACAGGGCTTAATAGCGAAAGCTCTGGGTCCGAGTTCTTTTACGATATGAACCGAAGTTAAAACCCGATCTTGAGAATAAAAAACTCACTGGGGTTTGGGTGAACAAGTCGGAAAAAATAACATTGAAGAAATTCCTAGAAATATCAGACTTAAAACGTTATCTTCGCGCGTGAAATCTATTCTCAAATAGGGTTTGAATCCATACTTCCATACTAATATTATAAATGTAAACGTATTTCTGTCTGTCTGTCTGTTTGTTACCTTTTCACACCCAAACTACTGAATAGATTAGGCAGAAAATTAGCATTGATAAAGGTTGTATCCCAGGGAAGGACATAGGCTACTTTTTATCCCGAAAAAATCCCGAGGGACCGCGGGTTACACCGCGGGAGCGCAGCTAGTGATTTATAATTTAAAGTTATTCTTCTATCTGGTTAAATATATATAATTAATATCACGCCTCTTTCCCAAAGGGGTAGGCAGAGACCATAGATCTCCACTTGCTACGATCCTGACACACAACTTTAGCCTCAATCAGTCTGAATACATTCTGGTTAAAAATCCATTCTAAGTTTAGAGTAAGTAAGTGAGTAAGTTTTATGTTTAGATTCCGGACAAATCTTCATGGTTTTTGGTTTGCTCTTTATAATGCGATATTCTAGGTGAAATCTATTACTTAATATTAACTTATACCTCCTTTTTTTAACTTTACTTAAATTACATTCATAAAATAAATAAATCATGCTGGACTTTTCACTAGAAAATGTCTGTAATGATAATTTTAGTTAATAAATAACTGAATAACCATACCAGTCTTGCTTTCTCAAATTCATTAGAGCAAAAGCTAATTATTTTGTGGCAAGAAGCAAGAATAGTATCGTGAATTACATTTGAATGATTTTTATATAATTGGAGTATGTTATAGAAAATACGGCTAAAGTGATTTTAATAAATCAACTCAACTGACTTTGATAAAGACATATAAGCAGGAAAATATACGGTACACCTCAACTTCAAAGCGTGATTTTGTGTTTGTATGTTATAAAAAACATTTAGGGTCGATTCACATCTGACGGAAGATCCGTCGCGGATTATCGGTCGCGGAACGCCAAAACTGACAAATGTATAGAAAAACACTCGACCGTTCACACTCGACGGACTAACGTATCATCCGTCGAGTGTGAACGGTCGAGTGTTTTTCTATACATTTGTCAGTTCTGGCGTTCCGCGACCGATAATCCGCGACGGATCTTCCGTCAGATGTGAATCGACCCTTAGGTACTAAAGAGATTTTGTGGAAAACACCGATTCTTTGAATAATAACTTAAACAGGGTGTTTTCCTCAAATATCTGAATGTACAGGGCTCCGAACCGCGGCGGGGCTTAAAATGAAATTGTTGAAACGCCACGACATTTCACACCTGCCCGCCTGAAAACCGATTAAAATGATAAAACGCGGCATCCACGATCCTATCATAGATCTAATGTTTTTAGAAACGCTTTGGGTAAGTCTATTCCTTTTGACAGATGTCAAACTAATAATAAATAAATAAATAATGCTGGACTTTTCACACAGAATCAACTAGCCCCCAAGAAAGCAGAGCTTGGGTTATGGGTTCTAGGATGACTGATATGCTACTTATATAATTTTTTGATTGTATATACATACATAATATTATACATAGAAACACCCAGACCCGAGACAAATATTTGTAGATCATACAAATATTGGTCCCGCCGCGGGGATCGAACCCGCAACCTTTTCCGTCGCACGCCGTTCGCCCACTGCGCTACTGAGGTCGTCCATAATGGCCATTGGCCATACAATATGCTACCCATTTATAATAATAGGCATGACGCTATTTCGATCATTGAATAAAGAAGTGATGTTGTGTGGGCGTTAATTTTCATGACTGTTAGTTTGTTTAGCCCACACTGTCTTTTCGTCAGTTGTGTCAGTTGCGCCTTGATTCACTCGGCAGCGGCGAATTATGAAATTAATGATTAATTATTATTTTATCCTGTCATAATTACTCTGTACTAGTAAATTTACAGTTTGCTACAGTTTATAGATTTTTATTTCATAGAGGCATTTTTTTTATTTTAATATTATCTAAAAAAATGCTATTAGAGTGGTCTGATATGCCACTTCTAGTCACCCAAATCATCGTAGATTCCGATTTAATCTTTCGTTCCGGTCGTATTGGCTCGTTTCAGCTGAAATTTTTCAAGCGACGCGCTTCGTTTGACAAATGTTTTGGAGCATCCTGTGTGTGTCACAAATCAAAATGTCCAATGTTCTAATTGGAGGGAAATAGCTCTTTAGCTCTTTTTGTTTAAAGAATGATGTGATGTGAGTAACGTATTGTAACCGTGCTATATTTACATACATACATAAAATCACGCCTCTTTCCCAAAGGGGTAGGCAGAGACCACGGATCTCCACTCGCTACGATCCTGACACACAACTTTCGCCTCATTCACTCTCATTACATTCTTCATACATGCTCGTCGGTTTAGGGTACTTTTGACCTGGCCCTTCTCCAAAATGTCGGCGGACCTTCACCCACTGCGCTACCGAGGTCGTCAATATAACAAAATAGATAACTTTTATCTATCAAGAATGAATGAGCAGTCTCACAAAAGCTCATATTTACAAGACGATTTAAACCGTGCCAGGAGGCAACCTGTACCTACACTCAACGGGACGCTGTTGTGCATTGTTTGAGATGGTATAGACTTACCCAGCACCTAAAAACACCACTTGTACATGGTCGACATTCCCGGAGTTCGTACAAAGCGTTTTGAGTCTACATTTTTCATACGCACCGCCAAATCGTGGAACTCATTGCCAGGCTCTGTATTTCCCGAAAAGTACAATTATTTATTTATTTATTTATCAACAAAATCCACAGCTCTTATTATCTATGCTTAAACTTACTTATATTCCATAAAGCCAATTACGGATTTACATTTTATAGGTAACACATGCAATACATACAATGTAGGGGTCTTCAAATAAAGAGTAAATAGATTCCTTCTAGGTAAGCATGCTCCATCTTAGACCTCACTACTGCTTAACGTCAGGCAGAGTGAGGTCAAATGCTGACCTATTTATTGAAAAAAAAAAACTCGCCATTCATTTTAATCTAAGCTGACACACAAGCACTAAGAAAAGTGAAATTAACAAACATTCCGAGGGAAACTTTTGTAAAATATTTTCACTCAAAGATGGAATCCAGATGCTTGGATGTAATTTAGGATTTTCTTTCTTTTCCTTTATTATATGTTTCATTCTTTCGCTACACTTCACTGGCTTTTTACTGGAACAATGATATTTATTTGTTTAATAATGCTTTAGACGATTGCAATGTTTAGAAAGCGTATTTTCGTGTCAGAGATGTGAAAATATATTCAAACAGTTGTAAGGTTATATACAAATAACTTTATTTGCCAACGAACCTATACTAGATACATTTAACTTACTGTTGGTCCCCGCACGAGGTGTAAACCTGTGTCGCAGGAAACCGAGTTGTACAGACATGAGAGTACCTTTACGAACTAAGTCATCGTTACAGAGTAATTGTGGACTTTTTAGAAATTAACAAAACAAAAACTAAAGTACAAAAAAAAAGTAAGGTTAAATAATACCTGATACAACTTTATATAAAAACAGAAGTAAGGATATCGTCATTGTGTTATCTTGCTGAAAGCTATTGGACGACCCAGCGATTGTGTAAAGCATTGAAGGGATTACGCTTTCTAGGCTAAGCGTTTACGCGTTCCAGCCATGTCACAAATCCCAATAGAATCGAAATCAAATCGACAGATAACGCTGAGACTCCACCTGCGTCTTACGGCATTAATTTCCAAAAATTCATACATTTTATGTCAAGTATTGCGGCACGTAGATAAATAGATATAAGAATAGGCAACGCATGGAAAAGCTATTGGCGAATGAAGGAAGTCATGAAAAATAAAGAAGTTAATAGTTCTGTAAAGAAGAAGCTATTCAACACTTGCGTGTTACCAGTACTCACATATGGTTGCCAAACCTGGGCCCTTACCAAAGCACAAAACGCAAAAATAAAGACTTGTCAGACGGCGATGGAGCGGAGCATGCTAAACATAAGGAAAAGGGATCGAATAAGAACCAAAGTCATAAGAGAGCACACAAAAGTGGAAGATGCTACATTAAGAATAAGGAAGCTCAAGTGGAAGTGGACAGGGCACATAATAAGAGGCATTGAGAAATGGAATAAAAATATTGTATTCTGGTACCCCAAAAACGGGAAAAGAAAACGCGGAAGACAAATTCGAAGGTGGGAAGACGAAATAGTAGGAACAGCAGGGAAAACATGGACCAGGAAAGCACTAAATAGAGAGGAATGGAAGGGAATGGAGGAGGCCTTTGCCAAAAGGCAAACAGACCAAGTTGCCGATGTCGACTAAATATGCATGCTAATCACTGTAAAAACTTGTCTGAATAAAGGCTTATCTAATCTTATTGCGGCACGTGACCTGGCTCTATGTAAATCGTCAGTTTGACATAATGCCAGGAACTCACGTGCCGCGATACCGCGGTACTCGACATAAAATGTATGCAGTTTTGACAATTAATGCCATCGTGTAAATGCACCTTGAGACCCCTCGCAGACTACAGACTTTCTATCGGCCGATAGTTGAGACGGGCTATACTTCTCCATACTCATTACGAGCCGAAGTATGTTCCGTCTCAACTATCGGCCGATAGAAAGTCTGTAGTCTGCGAGGGGTCTTACTCAATTAATATACAGGGTGTAAAAAGACAACTACCGAAAACTGAGGAGTTGCAATCAGACCATGATTTAAACATATTTAGCGAAAAAAAACGCGAATTTTTTTTTCTACTTAGTTTAATCATTTTATTTTATTTTCGGTTATTTACTACTATTACAACATAATAAGATCATACCTACCTAATAATTTCATTTGTAAAAGAAAGAAACAGTTAAAACTCAAAATCCAGCAATCTACGTAAAACAACGCGCCCAGAACATACGCAAACAGCACTCTTCAAACGCTGTTTTCTCTGGATATAATGATTTTTTCGGAAAATCTTTTTGGATTTGGTTGTGTATTGGGATGTTGTACTTCTTCCTTTCGGCTTCGGTAGACGTCTTTTTACAGCCTGTATATCAAAGCGGATGCCATATTAAAGAAAAACTTTCAAATCTTGAAAGACGGAAGCCAGCATTGAGTGCTCCGAAGTAACTTCATTAAGTTCCAGCGGATCTTAAACTCTCTTTCATGATAAAATTACAATGATCCTACTAAAATTGACGATATAAAAAGTAAAAATATTTTTTACGCTTCCTCATTACGAGGGGAAGCTAAAGATAGACGGACACTAGGGATCGCTTGAGAACAAAATAAAATTAATTATTTTGTTAAACGCTTTCGCTCTGCAGTGGGACACCACGGGCTATTAATAATAATAATAAACTATTAGATTAGCTAATAGATTTAGCGTCTTACCATAGAACGTGGCAAAGTTATTCCGGAGTGTAAACTGTCAAAAAGTATGGTTATTCTTGATTTATTCGGTGGAATAACTTTATGTCACGTTCTATGGTAAGACGCCTACAAGTAAGGTTCCTACATCTCGAGAAAAAATAATAAAAAAATATAAAAATACTAAAAATACCAGCAAATATATAAAAAGCCATTCAATTCAATTCAATAACAAGTTTAAAATAATATAACTTTATTCACAGAAACTAAGCTACTACAATATGTACATAAAATTACAAAATACAATAGAATCAGTCAAGCTATCTAACCTAACCAACTCAAAAAAACTCAAAGTTTATTTTACAAAATTCCTTCTTTTTCAAAAAATACCAAGATAATTAAAAACATAATAAAAATCTATCATTGCGACGCTTTGTAGCAGCAGTGAGCATCTGACCTTTTACGTCAACACTTATCTTAATTTTCCAATTATGTAACTTAATCATAATTACAATGTCATTTCAAGTATGCTCACGAGATAAAAAAAAACTTCCACAAAGTGAATTAAGAGCTTGGGAAAATTTTTACCTCGTCATCATCCATCTAGTTCTTATCACAATCAAATTTAAGAGCTCAGCTCTTGTCAGTGCAATGATGCAACTTCCTCCACCTCTCCCTTTCCAATGCTGATTCCTTTACTTCTTTATACGACATGACAGCGATCTTCTCTTTTATCTGACTCATGAAATTGATTCTAGGCCTGCCTCTTCCTCGCCTTCCTTCCATTTTTTTACGAGTTCTACTTTTTTTGTGTACTTTTGTTTCTAGTTCATACTTATAGAATAAACATTTAATTTTATTTTTAGAAACTAAAAGTACATTAAAGTTTCTGGTTTAGGCATCTACCCTATGAAATATCCTAGAATTAGTAAAGCCTTCAGCAAGTTCAATACATCTAGGTCTAAAAATAAAATAAATAAATAAAATAAAATAAAATAATTTTATTGGTCATTTAAGCACAGAGAGCAAGTTACACAATTTGAAACTAAGTATACATTTATTTTAGGCTTGTACATTTATAGGTTACAGTCAGGACCTACACTAAGTTTATGCAACTTGTGTTGTAGTTCCTGCTTTCCTTCTAGTATTTATAAATTTCGTAGCCATCATCTATAACAATAAATTGGGTAAGTTTGATCAACCAATATTATGCTAATTTTAGATTAAATTTAATTTTGATAGGTACATGCATAATCAAGCTCAATATTATTATAATATCCTAATTATGTACTTATTAAAATTATATCCTATTGTTATTTATCACACCATTTTACGTGTGCAAAAATGTGTGATCAATGATTATATTTTGTATATACATTATAAATTATAAAATTCTAATGTCATTATTATCACATCATGCATAATCAAGCTCAATATCATTATAATATCCTAATTATGAATTTCAATTATATCTAATTATTATTTATCACATCATTTTACGTTTGCAAATATGTGTGATCAATGATTATATTTTGTATATACAATACCATGTAAATTATATAATTCTAATGTTATTATTATCACATCATATTTACGTGTGCAAATAGATTGATAATTTATTATTAGTATCTACTTATTCTTATTTGTAGTGATAAGTGAGAGGTTAAGTTTAGATAGTTACATGTGTGTGTGTGTTCGTATGTGTATGTGTGTGTGTTCGTGTGTATGTGTTTGAATGTGTGTGTATTTGTGTGTGTATGTATATGTGTTAGGATGAGAAGTTTGTATATTCGTAGAGATGAGGGTGTATTACTGTTAATTTTAATTAGTCTATCTATATTACTATTTATTTTAATACTTGCAGCAATCCCTCCGTTTCTTCATAGTTCAATGTCAACAACCAGTTTTTAAGTGCTATTTTACACTCATTTTTATTTAAGGTTATGAAATTCTGGATAGCTTTGTTAATTTTGTTGTAGAGGAATGGTTTTAAGAAGTATTGTTGTCGTTGTGCAGATGTTGTATTACATTTTGGGATTCTAATGACTCTATCTTTCCTTCTTCTTCCCACTGATAAATTGGAATGAATATCTATGGTTTTATGTTGGGATAGTATTAAGTTAAAAATATATGATTTCCGCACAGAGAGTACTTCACTTATTCTATAAAGGTCTTGGGTCGGATACCTGTAGGGTTTACATAGTGCTACTTTTAGTAAAGCTCGTTGCGCACGTTCCAACTTGATCATGTAGGTTTTACACGCACCGCCCCAGGTAACATTGCAGTATTCCATCACAGGTTTGGATAATGCATTGTAAATGTTAATAATTAGTTTACTGTCCGCGACTTCCCTTAGATATTTAAACATGTAAATAAATTTTCTTACTCGTTTAGTTAGTTCATCAATATGTTTCCTCCAGGTTATTTTATCATCAATTATTAGTCCTAGGTATTTTATATTGTCCACTCTCTCTAATGCTACACAATTACACTTTTTTGAATTACAATTGTAATGGGCTTTCATTGTGAGTGTTGGTTTTTTAACGCATATGTTTCTGAAAGTTAAGTATTTCGATTTTTCAATATTCAATGACAGCAGATTGCTTTGCAACCAGGTTATTATTGTTCTTAGTCCCTCTTCAGCGTTATACCTAGCCTCATCCCATGTTTTGCCTTCAAATATTATTGCTGTGTCATCTGCGTAAGAAAATATGTGACCATTTTTTAGCTTAAGATTACACAGATCGTTGACATATATCAGAAAGAGAGTTGGACCGAGGACACTACCCTGCGGTACTCCATAGGTCATTGGTTCGTCTTTACTTACTAAATCTCCCACCTTAGTTATCTGGGTTCTATCTGTCAGGTAATCTTGAAGAAGCTCTAAAAATTCTCCACGGATGCCAGCCAATTCTAGTTTCTTTATGAGTAGGGGTGTGGAGACAGTGTCAAACGCTTTGGCAAGATCTAAAAATACGCCAATGACTTTACTCTTATTATCAATCCCAGATACAATTAGATCTATTAGTCGAGTAGCTGCTGTTTCAGTAGATTTAGCAGTTCTAAATCCAAATTGGTTTGGGGACAATAATTCATATTTTTCGAGAAAGTTTATTAATCTTTTATTTATGAGTTTTTCTAATATTTTGGATAAGCTGGGCAGTACTGAAATTGGCCTATAGTTATTGACACTGTCTCCTTTACCACTCTTGTGTACGGGTGTAATAATGGATTTTTTAAAGGCTTTTGGAAATTTTCCCGTTGTAAGAGAAACATTAAATATGTGTGTTATCACGTGTATTATAGAGGGGCTGGACAATTTCAGTAATTTTGTTGAAATCCCTTCATACCCAACGGCGCAGTCAGTTTTTAATCCATTGAGAATACTGAGGACTTCATTCTCATCAGTTGGCAACACTACAATCGAGTTGACCATAGATGGTATTTTATTTTGTGTTTGACTGTCGTAGCTGATTTTTCGGTGTGACTTTTTAAAAAACATTCGCCGAAGTATTTGCTGAACTATTATTTGGATAGAAGATGACAGACGAATACAGGCGATGAGGCCCTCTACACGTTCGTGACCGGCATTCGTCTATCATCGGCGAATATGTAGAGAGTCCATGACGTTGGGTGGGTGACTATAGGGCGCTGTCTCCACGAGCGAGAGAATCGCGGCGATATTATCGACGTGCCACGTATTTCTATACACTCTCTAGAAGCCGTCTCCACACGGCGATATTATCGCCGCGATGCGACGAGTGGCAACGAGCGCGCGAAACGTCGTTACATCGTCGCTAGCCCGTCGCGACTAGCAGCGGGCCCGCCGCGCTCTCGTGGCGCTCTCGCGACGAGCGCGCAGCGGGCGCGCTGTCAAACGCAGTGTCATTTCAGCGTTGCCCAAGGACATTTCGACAAGGAAACGCGGCGATACCGTTACGAGTCGCCGCGGAAACGCTGCGATTCCGTTACGACTCGCGACGATACGCGGCGAAATTATCGCTCGTTCGTGGAGATTCTCTGACGATATGAGGGTGTTAAAACAGGAAAGACTCTATGCCTAATTTGCAAGATATAACCAGAAACAAAGCATAAAATAATCTACCTACATGAAATTTAAAATACCTACTACTAAATATCAAGGTAGTTTTATATTTTCCCATTTGAGAATGCAAACTAAAAATTGGATAAGGTAATATGCAAGAAAACACATTAGATTCATTCAAATGGTGGGTATATTGAGTTTTTCAGGTACAAAGACAAAATCAAAGTAGAAAAGCATTTATTTCGTATGACTGCTGGGATCACATAGAATAGTCTTAAAACTAATGTAATGATTTGATGTTTTTTAATAATTATTATTGTTAGTAATTCAATTTCTTATTTTACCGAAAGTCTATTGTATTTAATTTTGCTTAATTATTTAACTTTATAAACTTAGGAAGTCATTGACCGGATGTAGTCTTGGTATTGCCATTTATTTTGTATAGTAAACGCCCACAAAGAGTATGATCATTGTCTATGGTCTATGGTTTATAAGCAGGAGGGACGCCACAGCGCCCCATTCTAGAAAGTATTTTTGAACAAATAAGTTGCTCTGACTCTGATTTATAACCAAGTTAATAAAAGTTAATAAATTAATAAACTGTACCTAACCGAGTTGATAAAATGTGAAAAAGTTAATAAATTGTAATCAAGTTATAAGTTATTATCATTTCTACAAGTGCTGAGTATGATTTCTTTATATCTCAGAAGAGGTGATGAACCCAGGTACGTAATAGTTTAATTTTGAGAATTTTCTGGCATTTGAGAGATAATATTTTAGAGAAATTATTTTAAAGAGATCACAATTTTGAATTGAAAAATTATTTTTCTTCATGTAAATTGAGGGTACGGTTTGAAACTATCCCTTGGATTAGTCGATGGAGACCTTAGTGTTTTAGAAATGATGAATTGTTGTAAAACATGAACCGGTCGGTATTACACCGAGAGCACTTTTCGCTATTTTTGGGATAACTAAAGTATACCTACTTATTTTGATATTTGGATTCTTTTGGTGTTTTAATGAGATTGAATTGATGTCCTGCACGAACCGGTCGGTATTGCACCGAGACTACCCGGTCATGCTGGCGCCTTTCTTTTTTATTGAAATATCTATCTATTTTTGGGGCATTTTCATTGGTAGTTACTGACCATGCTTGCTTATTTTCTGGCATGCAATTTGTGGGTTCGATAACGTTTGATCAGGGCAAATCGAGATTGTTCTGATAGCAACGGTTTTCGAAGCGCTGTTGCATGTACGCAGGGACTAAGTGAGTCTGTGAAATATCTATCTATTTTATTGGGGCATTTTCATCGGTAGCTACTGACCATGCTTGTTTATTTTCTGGCATGCAATTTGTGGGTTCGATGCCGTTTGATCAGGGCAAATCGAGATTGTTCTGATAGCAACGGTTTTCGAAGCGCTGTTGCATGTATGGAGGGACTAAGTGAGTCTGGTCTGGCTAATTAAACCATAATATGGACTATTGTAAAACTTGTAATCTCTTTAAAAATATAATACTCACTTATTCGTGAAAACTAGAGACAAATTATTTTACTGTGCCACGTGTGCCGAAGCCCTTGTGTACTAGAAATTATTGTGTGCATATTACTTGCCTTAGCCATTCAACTTTTCAATTTCAAAAGTTCTTTATTGGCATGAATACCTTATGAGCTAGTACATTACCAGTGTGAGTTTAATCCTAGCCTTAGCCATTGTGAGCTAATGAATTAAGGGGACCCTTCCCTTCTCCATAATATTTTCGAGGTTTCTATTACAATATTTTCTTTACAATTGATGAGCACAATTTATGAGCACAATATGAACGACCAAAGTTCAAGTAAAATTTATGCAAATAAACAGATTATACTGAATTTGATTCTAAAAGTTTCGATTTTTAGTTTTGATAGAAACCTAGATATATTGCACAAGATACCTATTAGTTGAAAAGTTTCAAAGAAAGATCTGTTACAACGCCATAATCAAGTACGAGCGTTTGTATGAAAAGTATGTCGGGTTGGCTGCCCTTAAAACAGAATTACTAGGCCTTGTGTCCTAATGAATTAATACAGAATTGCTAGGCCATGTGTGCTAATGAATTGTTACAGAATTACTAGGCCATGTGTGCTAATGAATTGTTACAGAATTACTAGGCCTTGTGTGCTAATGAATTGTTACAGAATTACTAGGCCTTGTGTGCTAATGAATTAATACAGAATTGCTAGGCCATGTGTGCTAATGAATTGTTACAGAATTGCTAGGCCAAGTGTGCTAATGAATTGTTACAGAATTACTAGGCCATGTGTGTCTAAGCCATGTGAGCTATTGAATTTATGGGCCATGTGTGTCTAAGCCATGTGAGCTATTGAATGAATGGGTCATGTGTGCCTAAGCCATGTGAGCTATTGAATGAATGGGTCATGTGTGCCTAAGCCATGTGAGCTATTGAATGAACGGGTCATGTGTGCCTAAGCCATGTGAGCTATTAAATGAATGGGTCATGTGTGCCTAAGCCATGTGAGCTATTGAATTAATAGGCCATGTGTGCCTAAGCCATGTGAGCTATAGCGAGAATACTACGGGCCATTTGTGCCCAACCCACGTGAGTTTTTAATTGCATATTATCTACCGTCAGATTATTGGTTATTTTCTTTAATTTACATCACAGCAATATTTTTAGTAGAAGTGGTAACTTATACCAAGAAATTTCCTTAGTGTTTACCCATTACATACAATGACGTCATCAAAAGTATGTCGAAAGGCATCGTTACGTCAGCTGTGGGGTAACCTAGGGGGCCCCAAATTTTGTTATTTTTGCTCTGCGACGCACCGTTTACGAGATACAACAGATTCTTTGATTTTCTTTCTATCATGCAGCGGCCGCCGCCGCCTTAAATTGTTTGACTTAACAATGAGTAGTTCTTTACAAGACCATTATGTAAAATGACCATTATGTAATGCCCTTGAATACAAAAATAAGAGTTTAATTTGTTAACCAAAGGCAAATCAATAAAAGCTTTTAATTAGAATTTATTTAAATAGATACATTCAAATAATTTTGTTTGTTTTGAGGCAATGAACTTGGATGATGTCATAACTCTGGAAGGGGAGCCTCTCGACTCTTAAGTCACTCGACAAGTAAGACTGAGCATGCAAAGAGAAGATCGATGAAAAGGCGCAGATCTATCTACTTCCTCCACAACGTCGAGTTCTTGGCGAACTTTCAAGCCTAGTAAGAAGTCTTAGCTGAAAATTTTTGAATACCTATATTGAGGAAGCTTATTTATTTTTATTGACATTGATAGCCTAGATGTAGGTATCATTTGTTGTGTCATGTTTTATTTTAACGAATTTACTAGTTTCTAGAATATAATATGCATATACATATTTTTAACCCCGACGCAAAAAGAGGGGTGTTATAAGTTCGTTTCTGTGTATCTGTCTGTGGTATCGTAGCTCCCAATTGGATGAACCGATTTTCGTTTAGTTTTTTTTTGTGTCACAGATAATTTTTATTCCAAGTGTTCTTAGCCATGTGTCATAAAATATGTTCAGCCGTTTAAAGATCATCAGCTCTTTTTTTTAGTTGATGAGATCTGACTAACTTCCGTAAGTGTAATTTTTCTAGAAGTGACGGGGGGTTTTTGTTTCTCGTAGCAGGGTCTACGGGCTTGTATTTTATTGAATAGGGGTTGCAGCTGACCATTGCGATGATGACTAAGTAGGGAAGATTTGCATACCTAATTTAAATAATCTTTTTTTTTAGTAATAGATCAATACGTAGGCGCTACCCCAAGGTACCATAATTATTAAAGAGGCATGTGCGTGCATATTGTGTAGTAAGCATTTTTTTTTGAATATTGGATTTCCAGTTATTATGTGAATCAATATATTTTATTCTTAGAAGAGGATAGTGTTAACACATTCTAATTGGGTGTTAACAAATGAATAATTTGTGTTTTCAGGGTTGTTGTTTTTGGACATCGACGTGTCCTTTTAAAATTTTGTTCGGATTTGCTAGGGTAGTTATCGACTTCGAATAATGTGCAAAAATAGTCTATTATTTTTGGCAAACCATTTACAGAACAGAATATCCGAGGATTACTTCCTTGTTGTATTGACTTCGTGATTTTAATTCATATTTTCTATTTGTTGAAGTTATAATATTTTATAGTGTTCTATTGCAACATAGTTTTGTTTTTGAGATCGATTTTTGAGATAAGTACGAAACATATCGTAAATTGGACCTCTGACGCCTATTCCCAAAAGTTACATAATTAGTAGGAGGCCAATATCATACTTTTATTTATGTAGGTATTATATTGAAAGTTTCATGTATGGATTTATAAGTAGATTACTACATAATTACCTATGTGTGCCTGTTTCCCAAAGCCATTAGCTATTTTTGTCAAAAAGTTATTAATTAGTGCCATTGGGCGGGAATTGTTAAACATGTTCAATCAATCATTGATTTATTGTTCTACATAGGTTAAATTAAAATACAGATCTCTTAAAAGGTCGATCTCTTATGTTACCAATTTAGGTTGGTGTACAATAATTTACCTACAGATCTAATTCATTTAATGTCATGCAATAACAATTTAGCAATTAACATTTTAAAATAATAACAATAGTGGTATAGGCTAGTATTCCATTAATTTTAATTGAATTGAATTAATTAATTTCATTATTATCAATCAGACGTAACATTACAGTTTGTCAAGCTAATTTATTTTATTAATTAATTTATAGAGTAAACATTTTAATTTTGTTGTGAATTTGTGAAGGATTAAATTTTATTTTATACATTGCTGTCCTAGGGACAATACCGTCGGAATCGAAAATTTGATAAGACGTTTCATTTCTTAATTACAACTCTGTCTCGGTTTCTCGTATTTTATGGATACAATACTGAGCTGCTTTTACAAATAGATGATTGTTTCTTAACGAACAGAGCTACCTCCAAAATATAGGCACAAGCTAGGCAAAGTGAGGATCTCTAGTTTCCAAAATAGTGTTCTTCTTTTTCTATTTAAGGGTTTACTTTCCTTTACCACATTTTATTTATTTTTAACAAGCAGGGGTGGTATTTTATCATAATCGAAATATCGTTTATTGTTCTAATTATCTATGTTTATATATTTCCAGAGTAGTAACTGGCTGTAGGTAAATTGAAATTTCAGAGGTGCATTTAATAAGCCTACCTAATAGAGATGATAATGACGATACCTCGGATGAGTAAAAGGTGTTAAATGTGTTTCCAATTTTTATTGAATTTACAGTTACGTTGCCTGCCATTAATCTTGAGTGAAGAATATAATCTTTTGTTTATTTACCTCGACGTTTCAGTAGCAGTAGTAGTAGTAGTAATAAAATTTAAAATGTCTTCGAGTCGCGAAAGTTTAAAATGTGTAAGAATATAATCATTTTTAAATCTTAAATTTGGAATGAATAACCTTTTATATTTTGAATATACTTTATTACCGGTAGTTTATCATGTTTTCTTGCATTATTTTATTAATTTTGGTATTTATTCAATAACTGCATTTAATATCAAGAAAGTAATTATAATTTTCGTCTGAAGTTAGGGTTTTAATATGGAATTTGATTTAATTATTTCTATGTCTATAACCTAGTGGTTTTTTGTGTTAATGTTGAAGGAAATTAAAACTGTTTATAAATTCTAGAGGATAAGCTGAAATTGATCGTATAATTTAAATTTTAATTTTCAAATATATTTTTACCATGATTTACGTCCAAGAATCTCAAAAGTTTTGTTATTGTGTCATAGAACAATTAAGGTATACGTATAAGGTTTTCCTGTTTGGCTAATACAGATGAATTAATTACGACTAGGTCTAGCTTAGAAACGGTCTAGTTTAGAAAATTATAGCTTGTATTGTAATAGGGTCTTATCATGGTTTGAATTACCATCCAGAATAATAATCTGACATAAATGTACTTTTTGTATCGTTTAGACGCTTTTGTACTGTTAATTTTTACTCGAAAAATTGCACCAATGTTATTAAAAGTCGGATTGAGAGATAATTGGAGTAATAGGATGGATGTGGAATCAAAATCATATAATAGGACGTGGACAAACTTTAATTAACGACCGAATGTAATGATTTTACTGGTATTGTACATAATTTCCACTTTGGCATAATTAAGTATGTGTACCTAAATAATAATTAGCGTAGATATTATGTTTTGAGTATCATTCAAATTGTATAATTAATTTTTGGAATTGAGGATTTATTTAATTTTTAATAATGAATGATTTTTATTTTATTTTGAATGGTTACACTGTAATGTAATTTTATATTATGCGTCAGGAGATCGCATAACGTCGGATGGCCGAATGTAATGATTTGATGTTTTTTAATAATTATTATTGTTAGTAATTCAATTTCTTATTTTACCGAAAGTCTATTGTATTTAATTTTGCTTAATTATTTAACTTTATAAACTTAGGAAGTCATTGACCGGATGTAGTCTTGGTATTGCCATTTATTTTGTATAGTAAACGCCCACAAAGAGTATGATCATTGTCTATGGTCTATGGTTTATAAGCAGGAGGGACGCCACAGCGCCCCATTCTAGAAAGTATTTTTGAACAAATAAGTTGCTCTGACTCTGATTTATAACCAAGTTAATAAAAGTTAATAAATTAATAAACTGTACCTAACCGAGTTGATAAAATGTGAAAAAGTTAATAAATTGTAATCAAGTTATAAGTTATTATCATTTCTACAAGTGCTGAGTATGATTTCTTTATACTAAGTTTACTCCTGTTCTTTCGCGACCAATACCGTGAAGAATCAGGGCAACAAACACGGTTTGGGGCCTAGCATTATTTTAGGTGATCCAATCATAAAACAAAGTTATCAAGCATTAGTGGGAAGCCAGAGTAATAACATTGAGGCTCTTAAATTTAGATGCTCCTCAAGTACAAAGAATTAACGCCTCGACAAAGAAATAATTATACGTACATAATCATGAAGATAAACAATGTGTACCACAACACTACTAAAGAATACACAGCATGAATAAAATACAGAACACAGAAATTATAAAAGTACTTACATGAAACATAATATCACATATATACATACATAGTCACAATTGAGTAGAAGCATTTTATAGGTAAAGTTACAAAGTGGGTACTTAGCTTTTGTATCGATCTGCTGCTGCACACTGATTGCCATAATCATAATCATATTCCTTTTTATACCCGACAAGATTGTAAAATGTCTGCCATGGATTTGTCCAATCAGAGACCACCAAACTTTGAGATTGAATATCTTTGAATAACAGTTGAATTATCAACACATGATATAGCTACATTGTTTTAAAGATCTAAACAATGATTATTATAACATTTATGATTAGTAGATTGTGTTCCTTTTACCGATATTTACATAAATTGGAACGACCAATCACAAAGCCTTGGAAATTATCTTACTACTCAGGACATTATAACAATACATATATTAGCGAGAGTATTTTAAAAGGTGATAGAGGAATTACACAATTTTTGTTATTAACTAATCTTATCTGTTGGGGCTAACCAACAGTAAGTATAGCTGAGCTGAAGTTAGAGCTAAGGGTAGCTAGCTAGGGGGTGAGTCCGAGGACAGTAAAAATAACCGAACACGATGAGTACTTGTTTCAGACTGATTTTATTGTTTCACGTTATTGTAAATTGCAGCGCAGTGCTACGTTAGCTAATTTAGCGTTCAAAACTGTAACCTAGATTAGGTACATGCGTTGGCTTGTACATCTTGCCAACTCAAAAAAGGAAAGAAAAAAAGGATAAAAGTAAATCTTAAGCTAATAAATAAAGAAAAGAAATAGTTATATGAGTAAAATAACAAATAACGTAGAAACAACAGTTATGCTATATAGATTGCTTAGTGTCCTTAAGAATAAAAACACTGAAAGATTGTATAAGTAGTTAAAACACTGTAATAAAAACACTGAAAGATTGTCAAAGTTTTTTAGAAAGACTAGTTAGTGGCCCCCGTTGGGCTGACTATTTCACTAAAAGAGTCACAGGGAATGGGAATCGACACTGAACGTGGGGGTTTAGTAGGCGCGGTGCCTCTATTTGAGTTTAGATTACCCATGCTCACTGATTCACGTAATTCACCACACTCGCGAGATACGTATTGTATGAGGTCGGAGGTATGCGCGCCGACAACGTGGGTGCGGGCTCCTGCCCGTGCACCTGGAGCTGCGCTCACCGGGGCCTCTCCCCCGGGAGAAGCTGCTAGCTTCAGGCTGCGAAGTATCCTCGCTCGAAGACATGCTACCACGATACCTACCACCACCAGAACGGCGAGTATGCCATAAGTTATAGAATACTGGTGGATGTCGTGAATGCTGAGGTCAGACGTTGTGGACTGCTGCTTCAACTGGGTTATCTCGTCCATTACCTGACGATAAGCTTGCTGGTGGTCTTCGGTAGTAAAAGTATAACTAGCTGTAGGTGTCTTAATGACGCTATTAAGAATAGATACCTCTGGGGCTTCGATAGAAGGAAGGATATTTACCTTTCGTAAGAAATTGTTGTGTGAGAATATAGTAAATGAATCGCCTTTAAGTGTGCATCCTTGACCTATATCAATAAGTCCGTTGCCCGATAAAGTGTTCATAGTAACATCAGCTGTGCAAAAAGTGCGAATGTTGCATTCATTACAACATGAGTACATCGAAGAGTTCTGTCGGTGTAACTTGACCCATTTGTTTACACACGGCGATTGTTCGTAGGTACAGGTTGATGTGGTTTTGCCTGTATTTATTAAAGTAATGTTACATATGTTTTTCTTGAGATCGAAATCATAAATAGGATTATCTGAGATGCATAGTATTTTTTCTTCTGATGCATGAAGGCAAGCTTGTAGATCATAGTCCGTTAAGAAGATGATAGCGTCTTTGCGTAAATTAAATGCTATATAAGGGTAGGTAGGTACGGTAAGGTAAGATATTCCATCTTTATTCTGGGGTATGCTAATTATTTTGTCGAGCTCATAAATTTCGTTGCTGACTAGTGGTACTTTAATTTCGATGATAAGATAATTTTTATGAACCTTTGCGTGTACTTTGAGTAGCTTGTACAAATCTCGTATGCTTCCCGTCTCCAGGGGTACTTTTAGATCACTCTGTAGCTGTGCGGATATAAAGTTGATTTGTTCTTCTAATTGCTCGTAGGTTATTAAATGTGCATCGATGTGTCCGTGACTGATATCGGTCACGGTAGCTATGAGTGAACTTTGCATACGTCTCAGGCTGTCGAGGATGATGCTAGCTGATAACGCCGATGACGTAATGTAGAGTTCATTGTTGGCGTCAGACCGCATTTGTTTTAAATCAGTTGACACGCTGCGAAGATGTTCATTGATTGCAGAAAATTGCTTATTCATAATTTGCTCGTTGCGTTGTATAATGTTGTACTCGGCTTCGATAACTACAGTTTGATTTTTGATGAGTTTCTTTAGATGATTTTCGTTGTAAGCAATTTTTTCAATGTCCTTTGCATATTGCTGCGCAAAGTTATCGTCTAATGTGCCAAATAGATAGTTTGCTAAGCTTCCGACTCCATTAACCAAACCTCTTTTCTGTCGTTTGCTGGGGTTCTGTAGAATTTTATTGTAGTGCTCGATTTCGCTTAATCCATGGGTTAGCTGATTAGTAATTTGCTGATATTGAGAATTGCCTTTCATAGTCATTCCTCTGAGATGTTTTACGTAAGTCTCCATATCAGTGATTGCTTGCCAGTAGCCAGTTAAGTTGTAGTACACAACTAGCCTCCACTCATCCCGTATGTGCTGAAGATTGGATATTTTGTCGAAATAAAGTGTTTTGGAATCGTTCAGAGCTGTAGTACTGATATGTGAGACGTTTTGCTGAGTAGTAGGAGATATCAACATAGTGATAAGTAAGAGAGCTAAAGTAAAAAAGTTTTTAAAAGTTTTACGCTTATTTCCACGTGCACCTCTAATCGAGCTTGCAGGTGGAGTAGTTTGCTGGTCAGTATGCTTAGCTGAAGTTGAGTCATCATCTTGTGCAGCTTCAATAGGTAGTAGTATAAGCTTTGTTACGGGTCGCTTAAGGATTTTATTTTCTGTCTTAATAGACACAACCCTAACGTATCCGTCACTTCCAGGGTGAAGGTCTATTACTCTGCCGAGTGCCCACTTTCCTGGAGGTAAGTTGTCATCCTTGATGAGTACGATGTTGTTGATGCTCAAGTTTGTAGTAGGTGTTCTCCACTTGGAACGAGCTTGAAGATGCTGGAGATAATCCGATGACCAAAGCTTCCAAAAGTGCTTGTTCATAGTCTGTACTAGTTGCCAACGAGTTGATAGTTTGACATCATCTGGATCGGTCTGAGGTCTTGATAGTAAAGAGTCTCCTATAATGAAGTGTCCTGGGGTTAAGTAGCTATCCTCAGTATTCTCCGTTAAAGGAAACAAAGGGCGGGAGTTCATACATGCCTCGATCTGATGAAGCAACGTAGTAAACTCCTCGTAAGTAAGCTTTTGTTCACCTAAGACTCGTTTCAGATGTCGTTTGAAGCTTTTTACGGCGGCTTCCCATAAGCCTCCCGCACTTGGCCATGCTGGTGCATTAAATGACCACTCGATGTTCATCTCACTGACCTTGCTGAACAAATCCTGATTAATCGTATTTAAGATTTGTTTGTATTCTATGTCTAATGCTCTCTTTGATCCGATGAAGTTCGTGCCGTTGTCACTATACATTCGACGAGGCGTCCCTCTTCGTGCACAGAAACGGCGAAAAGCTGCTAAGAAAGCTGGAGTGCTAAGATCGGACACCAATTCTAGGTGAACGGCCTTTGTAGATAGGCAAACGAACACGGCCACGTAGCCTTTGTTGGTCTTCACTCCTCTACCCTTGCTCGCTTTAAGCTCCACATGTCCAGTAAAATCCACGCCAGTGTGCGTGAAGGGGCGAGAAGGGGTGACCCTAGCACGTGGTAGATCGGCCATGACTTGATGCTGTTTTTCCGAGCTGAAGCGGCGGCACGTGACACATAATCTAAGCTGTGTTTTAACAGTCCTCATGCCGCTGAGAATCCAATATTTCTCTCGGATATACGAGAGAGTAAGTCGCGGGCCACCGTGCAAAGTAGTTATGTGAGCTTGGTTGATAATCAAATCAGTAAATCGACAGTGGCTGGGCAAAATTATTGGATGCTTAGCTGAGCTGCTTACTACGGAATGTCCAAGGCGTCCGCCTACTCTTAATATCTCATTATCATCCAGATAGGGACAGAGATTAGCTAGCTTGCTGTTAGGTCGAACTTGACTTTTCATCTTAATGCTTTGTAAATCCGCTTCAAATTCCGTAGCTTGTACTTGCTTGATAATTAGTTCGTAAGCTTTATTTATTTCCTTAGTTGACAAAACAGTGGCACGCTCCATATGTTTATGACGTAACACTGTTGTGAAACGCAACACCCATGCAAGTACCTTTGCGGCGCGCGTGATCGAGCTATTGTCTTTTAATAATTTATTTATAAAAGATATGCTTGCTTGCTGTAAAGCTGTGTTTACACTAACCTTTTTTGTTTCAATGGTTGGTGGCTCATACGTTTTGCTTTTGATGTTGCTAGGACTAAAACTGGCTAACCATTCCGGGCCGTTCCACCAAAGCGGGTTATTCTTAAGTTTAGCTAATGTTAATCCTCTGGTGGCGCAGTCAGCGGCGTTGTCCTCGGAGCGCACGTGGTTCCAATTTGAAGCTGGTATGATGTCCGTTATCTGCTGTACTCGATTCGCGACGAACTGTTTCCAACGAGATAAATCTCCATAGAGCCAACCTAGAACTACTGTAGAGTCGGTCCACGCGTAGACATCAAATTCGCTATTTTTAAATGCTTTCTTTATAACAAGCATAAGCTGAGTTAGAAGTAAAGCTCCGCACAATTCTAAACGTGGCAATGAGACTTTCTTCTTTAATGGAGCTAGTTTAGTTTTCGCTGCGACGAGCCGTATTGTGCACTCACCTTTATCATTCTGCGCTACTAAGTAAATAACGCAGGCGTAAGCTTTTTCCGACGCGTCGCTATAGCCGTGTAATTGAAATGCCTTTTGTGTGTCACCTAAATATCTAGGGATGTCGAACTGACTTATTTGCTGAAGGTCATTTCTTATCTGAACCCATTCGCTTAACGTTTCTTCCGCGATAGGGTCGTCCCATCCTGTACCTGAAGACCAAGTGTTCTGGAATAGGATTTTAGCTCTAATCGTTAGTGGCGAGAGCCAGCCTAACGGATCAAATAGCTTTGATATCTCAGATAGTAGCTGGCGTTTCGTGTTACATTTAGCGGCGTTCTCTGTTTTATTTGTAAACACGAATGAGTCAGACGAGGGCTTCCATCTCAACCCTAGCGTTTTTCGAGACTCATGACATTTGAATTCAAATGGCTGGTCGAGCTGATCTGTAGACAGATTATCTAATAGCTTTGGATCATTTGCAGTAAATTTTCTTAGATTCATCCCGGCTCCTTTAAGTATTTCAATAAGCTGTCGTTGTAGTTCTTTAGTAGCTTCTATAGTATTTTCACCGCTAAGTAGGTCGTCCATATAGAAATGACTTTCTAATGCTGATGCTGCGAGAGGGAATTTTTTAGAATCATCCTTAGCTAGTTGACGAAGAGTGCGCATCGCTAAATATGGAGCTGCTTTGGTACCGTACGTAACAGTTGTGAGTAGATGTTCTTGAAGCGGCTCCTGGGGGCACTCTCTCCAGATGATACACTGCAGATGCTGATCTTCTGGTCTGATAAGAATCTGCCTAAACATTTTTTCAATATCAGCAGAAATCACGTATTTATACCTTCTCCAGTTCAACATTAGCGTTGGTAAGTCATGCTGCAAGTTTGGACCACATTCCATGACGTCATTGAGGCTAAGACCGGAACTCGTTTTTGCTGAAGCGTTGAATACTACACGCATGCTGGAAGTAGTAGACTCTGGCCTTAGAACTCCATGATGTGGCATAAGATATGTGACGTGGTCACTCTGGAGCGCTGGACGCATATGACCTAGTTCTTGGTACTCGTGGATGAATTGCTTATAGCTATTGGAGTAAGCTTCGTTCTTCGCCATCTTGCTTTCTAGCTGTATAAATTGAGCTGTAGCTTTAGCTTTCGAAGAACCTAGCTTTTGTTCATAATTTTGCTTCATAGGTAGGGCCACTTCGTACCTACCATCTTCCAGGCGCTTTGTAGTACCTGCGTAATGCTGCTCGCAGTATTGCTCTTCTTTAGTTAGGTCAGAAGATGAGTTTGGCATTTCCTCCATCTCCCAATACTTAGCTATTTCATCCAAGTTATTCACGACGATGCTACAGTTGAAGGTTTTTACGTTCCCAGTTAAGATCCAGCCTAGTTTAGTTTGCTGCGCTATGGGTGTATTGTACGAACCTTTAACTAGACCACTCATGATAATTTCTGAGTAAACTGAGGCATCTAACAGCAAGTCGATAGGCTTTGACATGTTGTACTCAGGATCTGCGAGGTTCATGTGCTGGATATGAGGCCATTCTCGCTTCGAAAACGAAGAGTGGGGTAAATCTCCAATGACGCGTGGGATGATGCATGCTTCTGTAGCAAAGCCGTAGTCGTCGTAGATTGATTGACATTCAAGAGAAATAACTTGCTTACTTTGCTTATGTACTATACCTACGCCAGATACAGAAACGTTAAATTTCCGGCGTGGCAACCCTAATAGCTGGGCGGCGTTCTCAGATATTAGATTGATCTGAGAGCCTTGATCAAGTAAAGCTCGAAGTGTGACATAATTTCCGTCAATCGCTTTAATTTTTATTAAAACTGTAGCTAATAAAACTTCTTCATCGTCAGCAGAAATGTGGTTCGCTGTGTGAGGCTTGTTGCTGAGCGGCTTAGTAGGCGAAGTTGTTGCTAAATGTGAATTTTGCTCAGAATTGGACGGTGACCTCGAGTGTAGTGACCCGACGTATGCGTCATGCATTTGTGTGTGGTGTTGACCATTGCATTCTTTGCACCTTTTAATTGAAAAACATTTATCATTTGGATGTTTAAATAAACAATTTTTACAAAGTTGAAGTTTTGCAATCGTCCTCAATTTTGCATCCACTGACATGGTTAGGAATCGATGACATCGGTACAGCTCGTGTTCGTTGCTACATAGAGGGCACTTACACGTGGAAATAGAAGCGGTATGATACCTGGATGAATATCTGTAGTTGAAGCTTGGTTTTGTTTGATGCTGTGTAGCTGGCTTAGCTTGATTCAGTATAGCTGGCTTAGCAGAAGTAGAATAATCTTTCTCTCGCTTTTGAGTAGGTTCGAGAGCTATGAACTTACTCTCGAGAAAGTTCATCATCTCATCTAGAGTAGGCAATTCTCTAGGAGACTTACGTGCTTCTTTATACGCGATGTAGGTTTCGCTATCGAGTTTTTTCCCTATTATATGCACAAGTAGCGGATCCCAACTCTCAGTATTCACTCCTAGGTTGTGTATGGCGTGTATACATTCCGTGGAGGTGTCGTAGAGGCGCTTGATCTCATACGACGTCTGCTTACTGATGCTGGGCTGATTAAGGAATGTTTCGATGTGAGTGCTGAACAATACCTGAGGGTTGTTGTATCGGTGGGTCAATATCTCCCAAGCAATGTCGTAATTATCCGACGAGATATTCAGATGCTGGATAAGGCGTTCTGCTTCTCCCTTTACCTTTCCCTTAAGGTGCTGCATTTTTTGAGCTTTCGGCAGGAAGTTGTTATTGTGTATAGCTTCAGTAAATAAATCATAAAATGTAGGCCAACTAGAATACTTCCCTGTAAAGGTGGGAATATCCAGAGTAGGTGTAGATTTTTCGATATGAGAGGTTGCAGATAGCTTTTGATTGAGCGCCTTTTTAGTTTTCTTAAACAACGTCTCCTGATTGATGAAATCATCCTGGTAAACCTCATCCTCACCTTCTAGAATGTTGTCCAGTTCGAGATGAAGCTTATCGATGGCCTTCCATCTATCCTGGAGACTGCGCAGCTCGTCTTCTAGTTCCCACTTCTCGCTAATCTCACTCACATTGATGCTCGAAACTAGTCGCTTAAATGCTCTAAAGTTAGTCCTTTGTAAGGACAAAAGTTCATCAACTTTGTTGGTTGGACCAGTCTCGGTATTAGTACCTGTACCTGTACCTGACCCTGAAGGTTTCTCCAACTTAGAAGACTTATAAGCTAGTAATTTCTCACGTAATTCACGATAATACTCACTCGTACGATCGTAAATCGATTCTTGGAAATACCTTTGAGATTTATTCGGCAACTTGACAAGAGTATTGTTATTAAAATCGAACTCTCCCCAGAGTCTATCTAAAGCGTCTAACCTTTTCTGAAGATAGTCCGAGGACTTTCGATGAGCTGGATCCTTGTCGAAGTTGACGCCGATGCGCTGAATCTCAGTGACGACCTCCGCTTGGCGGTTGAAGATTTCTTCATAGTTCGTCATGGTAGCTAGTTAAGCAAGTAAAATATGAACGATCTTACTTGCTGCTGCTGGATGCTAGGTATGCTGCTGCTGTAGGCACGTCTCCCGACTCACGCCAGGAAGAGGTGAAGCTGCTGAGCGAGTCTCCTGACCCACACGACTTGAGCTGAAGCTGCTGAGTGAGTCTCCTGACTCACTAGTGTTGAACTGAAGCTGCTCAGTGAGTCTCCTGACCCACGAGAGTTGAGTTGAAGCTGCTCAGTGAGTCTCCTGACTCACGAGGGTTGAGCTGAAGCTGCTCAGTGAGTCTCCTGACCCACGAGAAGAGCTGATGCTGTTGAGTGAGTCTCCTGACTCACTAAGACGTCGCGTAATCGCACAGATAGACGCGGACGCAAAAAAAAGTTAGCAAAAACCCGGTAGATAGCTCACGGGTATGTGACACGTGAACCGATTTCGTCACAGTACACTGGGTCAATGTACGCGGAACCGAAGGAATAAAACACTCCCGTAAGATCCCGCTTGTACGATAGCTCGAAGGACCAAAATGTTGGGGCTGACCAACAGTAAGTAGAGCTGAGCTGAAGTTAGAGCTAAGGGTAGCTAGCTAGGGGGTGAGTCCGAGGACAGTAAAAATAACCGAACTCGATGAGTACTTGTTTCAGACTGATTTTATTGTTTCACGTTATTGTAAATTGCAGCGCAGTGCTACGTTAGCTAATTTAGCGTTCAAAACTGTAACCTAGATTAGGTACATGCGTTGGCTTGTACATATCCCTAGTACCTAATATCCTTAATTAATTCGTTAACAAAACACAACAGTTCATTCAATTGTCTGCCTCTTATAGCAAAACTATATAGTAACTATGATTAAAGCCTAATGACTACAATAACAAATCATGTTCTGATTAATATACTACTATAATAACTTCATATATGTACTATTTAACTTATAACGATAAACTGTACCACAATAACAAACATTTTATTGATATCAGTTTCGTTCGGAAACTTATTGACAAGATTTCGTTCATTTCGTATTATTGTTTGACTTTGACATCTTCAATAAATGTGTCGTTTCGAAATTAATATCTGTCACGGCCATTCTGACATGTACTTCGTCCTCGAAGTACTTACAAATTTAGGTTATTTTAGACACGTAGGTATACTTAACAGCCCTATCCACAGGCCTATCCACAGCCTTATTCACATCCCTATCCACGTTCCTATCCACGTCCCTATCCATGTCCCTATCCATGTCCCTATCCATGTCCCTATCCATGTCCCTATCCATGTCCCTATCCATGTCCCTATCCATGTCCCTATCCATGTCCCTATCCATGTCCCTATCCATGTCCCTATCCATGTCCCTATCCATGTCCCTATCCATGTCCCTATCCATGTCCCTATCCATGTCCCTATCCATGTCCCTATCCATGTCCTTCATGAATACATCATGAGGAAAAAACACAAGCACCTCTGGCTTAATACAGCCTTTGGTCTTTATTTACACACAGCATTTTAGTTTTGAAACCTTTAGTGTTATGTTTTATTAGTGAAAACGAGTTTCAAATTCATTTGCCTGTACACGTAAACGATGTTTACTTATTTTAAGATTCTGTTCTTCATTAATATTGTGTTTATAAACATCTACCTCGTGATTCTATACACGGTCTATTTACATTGCACCAGGTGTGAAATCTGTTATATTTTTGTAAGGTAGTATTAAATAATTGTTTGTTTATTTAGACCGCTCGACTAGCCTGACGTATAAACTGTATATAAGTAGAAACTGTAGTATCTTCACGTTCTACTCACTTGATCTGAACAAGTTTGTTAACCTATTAGTTATTATCGAAGGAGTAAGAAATACGTAATATTAATAGGGATCAAAGGTAAAAGTAAAAGTTCTCGACTTTTAAATTACAAACCTATTAATAATATTCAGGTATATATATATAAATATAAATATATATAAAGTTATGAAATAGTTTAAGAGTTCTAGCTATTGGATGTAGTTTACCATGATGAAATATTTCTTTCTAATGGCTTCTAGCATAACTCTCTATGGATGCAAAACATGGATTATGATACAGCAAGATAGATAGAAGTTGGAGAAATAATTAGCTGGATATACAAGATTACTAAAGAGGAAGTTCCGAGAAGAGTTATGGAGGAAATAATTCTAATGACTACCATTCAAAGCAGAAGAGGAAGACAGACGAGTAAGGGGAAGACCAACACACACGATTGCTTTCATACTATTTATGGAAGTTAAAAAAAAACCGCATTAGTAAAGAAATAAATGGAGGTCCTCATTTAAAGAAATAAGTTATAAGATGAATTGATTCATCAAGTTCACCAGAAAATTTGTTTTAAGTCAATTTTAATCTTAAATTGACAACTATCTGGATCATTATGGCCCCATTAGTCCAATAAACTAGATAGTAGATGGTCCATAAAATTCTAATAATGAATTATTTTTGTAATGTATAATTTTTTTTTTTTTTCTACACTCAAGTTCTAGTTTTTAGGGTAATTAAGTTTAAGTACTTGCAACATTTAACTCTTTTGTGTTCACATATTTTGATTACGAATCTAGAACTGATCAAATTGCTACCTTATTGTATGAACTTTATACGATTGTATTATGTTTTGTAATCTTTATAAATAAAATACAAATAAAAATAAATAAAAATGGAGTGGGTAGGATGGGTGATCAGCAAGGTAGTTCAAGTGAGTGAGACACTGATTCAGTAGATAGAAGCATTACAATTAACGTATTCTGTACTATTGGGGTCTGATAAAAATACAATGGTTACTTACAATCGAGCAAGTGGTCAGTTTTAGTCGCACCATCTTGTTATGAATTTAGGTACTAAATACTACACAAAACCTTTCAACATCTAGTACATCCTAGCATCATTAAAAAAAAAACAAGTAAAAGCAATTTTAGCAAATGTTTTAAAAAAAAAATATATATATATGGAAGTTTGCCTCTCAAACGGTCTGTACAATATTCACCAAAAGGACTCGAAAGCAATTCACTGAATATAAGTCAAAACAACTTAAAAAAGAAAAACAAAACATAAACCGTGTTATTATTATTATTATTATTTTGATATAGCAAATCCTGCAACGGTCAACGCTTAAGTATTTTTTTTTTTTTTTTTTTTTTGAAATAAACATTGTTTTGTGGTTTATATTTAAATATCATGGGATATCGTCTTATATTTAAGGACGTTGTCAAAAGAAATAATTTTTGTAAGCATATTTTAGAAAGAGTTAAATTTGATGGTGAAGTGATCTTTAGAATATGAAAGTAGCATATGAAAGTATTAAAACTGCATCGAACGAATCATTCGATTTTCGAAATATTCATATCTGCATCGACTAATAATACTATTTACAAAAATTTAACTGAATCGACACTGAGTTTTGAAATATTTCTATCTACATAATAATAATAAATAATGACGGACTTTTCACATCATTATCATTATGTAACCCCAAAGCAACCAGAGCTTGTGTTATGGGTACTACCGATACACTTCTTGTATACTTTTTGCTCGTTAATAATAAACACATACATACACAGATATTATATATTTTAGAAATATTATGATTTTCATCGACTTAATGTACCTACTATTATTAAAAATAATCAATAATACTGGAATTTTCCCCCATCATCATCTAGCCTTTTTGTTCGTTTATAATATGTATATATATTTCAAAAACATTAATAACTGGGTCGAATTAGGTATTCAGAGTTTCGAAATATTAATATCTTTGTTCGTTAATAATAAATAGATACATATTATAATTACAAATAATATAGTTTTAGAAATATCTATAACTGTATCGACTTATTGTACTAAGTACTATCGAAATATTATTTTCGGATCGACTTATTATATACTACTCTCGAAATAATATTTTCTGGATACATTTATACGTTCGAAATATTATTATCTGAATCGACTTATTGTATACTACTTTCGAAATATTATTATCTGAATCGATTAATTGTACTACCTTCGAAATATTATTATCTGAATCGACTTATTGTACTACTTTCGAAATAATATTATTATCTGAGGGCTTAGACAACCGGCAGTAGCTATGAATCGAATCGACTTCTACAATCGTCAACGCTTAGACGATAGCGAAGTTCGATTGCTAGCCAAAGTAACCTTCCTATAGCCATCGCCTTGTCTAATCGACTGATCGCTAAAAACCGCGCTTAGTCTATGGTTTTCGTCTTCAGACGTGAAATGTGTCATTGAACTCTGAATGTTCGCCCGGAAAGCGCGCGAAAATTTAAAATTGAGATTGGATTAGAATATGAAAAAGTGAGTAAATGTTTATATAAACAAATTGCTTTATGTAATAATTTTTAATACACTTTGTGAATAATGTGTTGCAATTATTTTACGTAGATACAATTACGGAAAGTTAAATCTTTGTGCCTATTTTAAGTTTATGGACTATGGAGTTCATAAAATATTAATTTAGTAGGTACCTAACCTACCTACTTACCTTTCTTTGTAATAACAAGAAATTTAGCCTAGGCCTAGTAATAACTAGGCCTAGGCTAATGTACCTATACAGTAGCATAATCTTATATCACATAGTAAGTTTCGAGCCGGAGGCAATATTGTAAACAATGACGCGTTTCACAAAGATGCCTACTTAGAACGAGAGCGCTTTAGTTTATTTTATGTTATATTACAGCCACGGTGACCTTGATATGGCTCAGTTTAGTGCGCAGGGACGTCTAAGGGCCAAAATTATTCTAACAATCATAAAACAAACAACGAAATACAATTACTTTTTACAACAGCTGTTTATGAAATCGCCATTTTGTTTCGATATCTACAGCATTTTAGCGTTCGCTAGCCTTACCATCAAGAGAATCGACAACTAAGCGAAAACGCTTGTCAAATGATCCACTTGGCTAGGCATTTGTATGGAAGTAATCGTTCGATGTTGTCGATTCGTTTGACGGAATCGAAATGTGTGTACATTGTCTACCAATAATCGATTCGATAACAAGAGATCACGTGACTTAGCTAAGGCTTATGTCAATCCCATACATTTTTGGACTTAGCTACTATCGAAGTCGACATTCGATTGTTACATTGTCTAGGCCCTCTGAATCGACTTATTATAGTACTTTCGAAATATTATTATCTGGATGTTTCGAAATAAGTTTTAATAACTGCATCTACAAAACACTCGTTTACAATACGGCTTAAAATAAGACTTACTTATAGTATTTCAGGGGTTTCTAGTAGTTGCTTCTTTTGTTGGCTTTTGCTGCCGTTGTGATGCAGCTCTATTTGAAGTTTAGAGCAAGCGCCTCGATGATGTTACCATTATTGTCAGGATCGAAGAAGCCAAGCAGCACGGAATCGTCCTTCAAATGAAGAGATGACATGTCATCGCAGATGGCCACAAAAAGTTTGCTGATTCCATTCTGAAATTTGAAAAGGAATTTCATTGATTTTGTCTTAATCGTATCCCATCTTCTGATGTTAAAACAGGAAAGACTCTATGCCTAATTTGCAAGATATAACCAGAAACAAAGCATAAAATAATCTACCTACATGAAATTTAAAATACCTACTACTAAATATCAAGGTAGTTTTATATTTTCCCATTTGAGAATGCAAACTAAAAATTGGATAAGGTAATATGCAAGAAAACACATTAGATTCATTCAAATGGTGGGTATATTGAGTTTTTCAGGTACAAAGACAAAATCAAAGTAGAAAAGCATTTATTTCGTATGACTGCTGGGATCACATAGAATAGTCTTAAAACTAAGTTTACTCCTGTTCTTTCGCGACCAATACCGTGAAGAATCAGGGCAACAAACACGGTTTGGGGCCTAGCATTATTTTAGGTGATCCAATCATAAAACAAAGTTATCAAGCATTAGTGGGAAGCCAGAGTAATAACATTGAGGCTCTTAAATTTAGATGCTCCTCAAGTACAAAGAATTAACGCCTCGACAAAGAAATAATTATACGTACATAATCATGAAGATAAACAATGTGTACCACAACACTACTAAAGAATACACAGCATGAATAAAATACAGAACACAGAAATTATAAAAGTACTTACATGAAACATAATATCACATATATACATACATAGTCACAATTGAGTAGAAGCATTTTATAGGTAAAGTTACAAAGTGGGTACTTAGCTTTTGTATCGATCTGCTGCTGCACACTGATTGCCATAATCATAATCATATTCCTTTTTATACCCGACAAGATTGTAAAATGTCTGCCATGGATTTGTCCAATCAGAGACCACCAAACTTTGAGATTGAATATCTTTGAATAACAGTTGAATTATCAACACATGATATAGCTACATTGTTTTAAAGATCTAAACAATGATTATTATAACATTTATGATTAGTAGATTGTGTTCCTTTTACCGATATTTACATAAATTGGAACGACCAATCACAAAGCCTTGGAAATTATCTTACTACTCAGGACATTATAACAATACATATATTAGCGAGAGTATTTTAAAAGGTGATAGAGGAATTACACAATTTTTGTTATTAACTAATCTTATCCCTAGTACCTAATATCCTTAATTAATTCGTTAACAAAACACAACAGTTCATTCAATTGTCTGCCTCTTATAGCAAAACTATATAGTAACTATGATTAAAGCCTAATGACTACAATAACAAATCATGTTCTGATTAATATACTACTATAATAACTTCATATATGTACTATTTAACTTATAACGATAAACTGTACCACAATAACAAACATTTTATTGATATCAGTTTCGTTCGGAAACTTATTGACAAGATTTCGTTCATTTCGTATTATTGTTTGACTTTGACATCTTCAATAAATGTGTCGTTTCGAAATTAATATCTGTCAAGGGCGGACTCGTCCCGATTCTCTCGCTCGTGGAGACAGCGCCTATGATATAAGCTTTCTAGGGTTCTAGGTCTAGATTTTTACATGAAATAAATTGCTAAACTCAATAACTTCCGACAAAATTCAATATCATTCAATTTATATCTCTTTCAAATCTTACTTTTTAATCTGAGGAGAGCAGATGCCCAATCCTCTGAAATCGTTCCAGAAAGCTTTTCGAGAAAATCCTTTTCCACTCAAAATAATTAGGTTTAAAGAACTTTATTTAACTGAAAGCATTTTCAGGTCCACGTGTGAGTCAGAAAGGCTCTTTCTTGAGCTAATACGGATAAGATGTGGCTTAGGAGGAAAACAAACGCATTATTGGGAGCGCCAATGGGTTTTGGGATTGTTGTACTCTGAGAGATAATCTTGAAATATAGCGCGTAATAGCTTAGTCTTTTTCTCTGAAACCATTTATTTATACACTTTAATAATAGCTCGATTTGTAGTTGTTTACATCTAAGAAATATTGAAGACAATGACAGATATTATTTAAGTTAATTTGTCAACAGGATCTGGAATCATTATTACACTGAGCATAGCCTAAAAGATTAAAATACTTTAAAAAAAAGTTTTAACTCTCCTGTTCCTTCACGGACCAATGCCGTGAAGAAGTTGGGCATCAAAATATCTAATTGAATTTCTGTTGTTATTGAAGTCAACCAGTTTATTACTGTAGCTTTAGTTTTAGGTTTTCACATAAATAAATGTGGTTTCGGATCTTTTTTTTGGGTAATCCATTTTTGCGTAAATATAAGCTAACTTACTGCTTAATATACATCTTAATGTATTATGTAAAATTGATTTTGGTGGAGACTTTACCCAGCTGTGGGACGAGATAAGTTGAATAAAAAATGTAGGTACACGTAATATTCTGATCGCGTAACATAGAAGATGCGCTAGACATAAATAAATAAAGTGTTAGTACCAATAAGGTGAAGCCACTGGCTCCTGAAACACAGTTTTTAACTATCTCGGGAGCCTATGGATTCAAAACAATATGTAACAAAAAAAATTATGTCAATAAATCACTTTTTACTTACTTAAGAGGACTGCACCCACCAGTAGGTTGAATGATGATGATAATATGATATTTATTCGTGGAACAAATTCCTTACAAACACAGCTCAGGTTACGAGAGCCAGTCATAATGCACCGATATCTTTGCATTTCAAAGCAGAGTGGCTCCGAATAGAGTGCTTCCGTTCCTTTGATTGCTGGTAATATCATTTTGTGGTGAAATAACCACTTTGAAAGCCTTTTAGTCAGACCGGACATCACCTTAATATTATTTTGATAGGGCAAACATCGGTGCTCATGGAGAAGCTTGTTTGTCCTGCGTCTTACGTGGGCGACTTGACGCGAATACGAATGCGAAGTGAAGCGATGCTATTCGATGCAGCGAGCCGCGTTATTTACAGCTTTAAGCGCAAAACAAAAATTATGTTTTAGATTATGGTGTAGGTTATGATTTTATCTATTAATTACCGCAACATAATAAAGCATTTTAATTATTGGATTGATCTACAATGTACACAATTATGTTATTACATAATATTCACATTATAATTAATTAATGTAAAATGTTTGTTCTGTTTTCGCTTGCTTTATTTTTGTACTTGAAGTAGGTATACAAATTAGTACGCATTCATGCATTCCAGCCTCGCACGAGTCGATGTAAAATGTCAAGTATGTGTTGCTGCAGGATACGCGTGTAGTGAACAAAGTCCGTACACAGCTTGATACCTATGTTCGAATATTATCTACTAGCTGCGCTTCCGGTGTAACCCGCGCTCCCTCGGTATTTTTCGGGATAAAAAGTAGCCTATATCCTTCAACTATTCCCTGGGATACAAACTTTATTCATGCCAATTTTCAGCCTAATCGGTTCAGTGGTTTGGGCGTGACAAGGTAACTGTCTTCAGCCAGAAACAGACAGATAGACGGACAGACAGAGTTACTTTCACATTTATAATATTAGTAATGATATGGATTTGAATTAATTTACTTTAACCAGGCAGATGGTCTGATGGTATTGCGGTGGTAGCGGGAAGGCAAATGGATTAGACTGGCGCAGGATCGGAAAAAGTGGCGTGAAAATGAGGAGGCCTATACTCAGCAGTGGGTGGATGTGGGCTGATCAGATAAATAGATAGAACCTTTTTCATGATAATTAAATTAATGTACTGTTCGATTTCCAATGTGGATTTTAATAATTTGTTATCTTGTACAAGTAAAAAACAAGACCGACCAAAGACAAATTCCCAACTCACAATAATGCACCCTACTAAAAAAATGGAACGAGCAAAGCGAGCTACACAAAAGTCACTAAATTTTTCTGAGCTCGCTGGAAGAAACAAAACTGTTGAGCAAAGTATTATTAAGTGCGTGTTTGTTTAATATAAAGTATAACTTTAGAAAAACCGAACTCGAAGTGGGTTTTAAAAAAAATACCCAAAGTAGTAGCTGCCAAGTAAACTCTATCGAGATTTCTATAGACAATGAAGAAGTGAAAATAAAGTCGGAATATTTTTTGTGTGAAGTAAGCGAAGCGAAAAGATTCCTTCACAATAACTTTGTTCAAACACTTTCCTTGCACTGTGCAGAATTAGCACAGAATCTATAATTTAAAATATATTTATAGCTCACCTACGTACCTATGCTTTATAGAGTTTGACGTATCATGGTATAAGTACCTACTAGGTATACATCCACAATCTACGAGTATTGAGAGAGTTTTTTTTCTAGCTACTGCGTGCGGCTTCGTCCGCGTTGTACCAACATTTAGAATAACCTATATGCTATTCCAGGTCACTGTCTACATCTATTCCAAGTTTCATCCAAATCGGTTCATTGGTTTAGGCGTGATTGAAACACAAACAATCTCACTAATTTTCGGCTTTATTTATTAGGTTAGAATAGTAAGGTTTCCTTAGACATTGGCTCAGGGCAACGTAGGCTTATTATCACGTAGTATGGAATGCATTCTGAAAAATGTTGACATGTGCCCATCGAGTATCTTATCTCGATGCATGTGCCAAAATAAGATATGCATTTGGATGTGCCTCTACTTTAGGCATCTTCAAAGGATCTTAAGTGACAAGATACGATAATGTCTACCGTGCTTTAGGGATAGTAATGATCCTGTTTTTAGTACAAAAACCTTCATTTCAAAATGGCCACAGAGAAAACAAGATGGCGATCTCTAGCGGTGCGATTTTGTAACATGTTGTAATTTACGGCGCTAGCTAAATTTAAATCTATTATGAGTGCTCATGTTAATGTGGTCGTATGTTTCGTGCCCTACAGAGTAACAATATTATAATTATGTTTTGGCATTCTCTCCGACCTTGTACCTCTGGATAATTAATTTTACAAAAGCAGTTTTTTCGTTACGAAAAATACAGTGACTAAAATTAATACACAATTATTACATTAACCTTCAAGACGCTTATTATTTTGAAAACCAAAGCTATATATCGACTCCCGCATAAAGTCGTTAACACGTTAAGCGCCATGCCGGTCAACGGTGACCGCGCGGGTAATTCACCCCGGGGCCAGGTGAAAATCATCGATTTTGCCAAATTTCATCGATGGTTTTTTTTAGGTAAACGAATAGATATGATTAAAAAAACACATGTTTTATTCAACACCGACCCGATTTTATTTCAATAAACCGAGTTATAGTGCGCCGGACAGCAGTGACCGACGCGGCCTCCGCGGCCAGAAAATCGAAATTCCGTTCCAGGAGGCCATGCGGTCACCCCGCCGGTCACCTCTAGGTACCATTTGCGAGGTACCTATAAATTAAAAAAAAGTTGATTATGTTTTTTTAAGTCTTATGAAATGTGTATTCCTGTTTCAATAAGCGGCTACGAAGATGTGCTCTAACAAAAATAGTCATTTACTCACTCATTAACTTAAAAACGTATTAAAAATATTGAAAGTTGAATTTTTCTAAGACTTTTAATGCAAACTCAGAACCATATGGAATGGGTAGTCTAAAGGGCCACGCGGGTCCCCTTTCATATGAATTTGCATGATATCTAAGTCCGTCGGCCTCCTAGAGAAGATCGAAAACAGCTCTGACGCGCGGGTCATTGTGACCGGCGCGGCCTGAACGGAAAGTTAAGTTGACGGACACCAGTGGGCGTCACGGCCCAAACGGAACTTCTTAGTTTTTCTCTTGGCGTTGAAAGTGTTAAGCGTCGTCTCGCTGAGACCTCAAAGCAGCTAAAATCCTCGTCATTAAAGTCAGCCCCTAATTCATACGAACTTTACGTTTTCCGACGGTGTACTACTACTAGTTACTATAGCATAGTAGACATCAGTTTCCTGCCTACTTTTCCCCGCTAAATACCCGACAAATCCTGAGGAAATGGAAGCAGAGCAGCTTCCGACACGTACGGCAACGCTTTTAATGAAAATCAAGACGATCTTTCTTCTAGTGGCCATTAGAAAAGCGTTTTTGAAAACAGTTAATGGAACTTTTTACGAAAATAAGTATATTAATATCGATACTCAGAGTCACTAACATTTACTTATATCCTTACTTAGCAAGGGTTTAAGTAGCCGTTAGTAACTCTGAGTGCGGATGAGAAGTAGTATAATAGTCATATGGTACCCATAACAGATACATACTTTTGGACCAGATGCTGTGTGAAATGTCCAGCAATTATTTATTTATTTTCATTTCATGCTCTTTAGGGCGCAGGCCACATCAAAATGGCGTCGTGCGCCTGCAAACACGGATGCATGGAAATAAACCACTAATTCGGACACACGGTATGTCGTTGATCGGACGTCCGATCAATTTCTTGATGTAGGGTGTATCATGCACTGATAGTTTAAACCCGCTCTTTTAATACCACCCAGTGCCCTTCGAAATATACAGGGTGTAAAAAGACGTTTGCCGAAGCCAAAAGGGGTAGGTACAGCATCCCAACACACAACCAAATCCAAAAGGATTTTCCGAAAAAATCATTATATCCGGAGAAAACAGCGTTTGAAGATTACTGTTTGCGTATGTTCTGGGCGCGTTGTTTTACGTAGATTGCTGGATTTTGAGTTTTAATTGTTTTTTTCTTTTTTATATGAAATTATTAGGTAGGTATGGTCTTATTATGTCGTACTAGTAGTAAATAACCAACAATAACATAGCATGACGAAGATCAGCCAAAAAATTTTTTCGCGTTTTTTTTTCGCTAAATATGTTTACAATCATGGTCTGATTGCAACCCCTCAGTTTTCGGTAGCAGTCTTTTTACACCCTGTATATTAAACTGTGTAACTGAGACTGACCTTCTGTGGAAGTAAAGTTTTTTGTAGCCACAAAAACTTGCGTGTTTTAAGAAACTTAGAATATACGAGTAGAGTAACGGTTACTGCCTTTATTGGTTGTCAGTCACTTACACATCATAGCTTATTGCCTGTAACTGAAAAGTGGACTTTAAAACAGAGACACAAGGTATAGTTTTTAGCAACAAGCTCTCGTGTGCTGACGAAGCTGCGAGTTTCCTCAAAGATAAACGGTGAAGGAAATCATCGTTTAGAGCTGGTACTGTTATTCAAAGTCAAAGTCAAAAAGCATTAATTTAGTAGGACCGCTGGGATCACTTAGAATAGTCTTAGAACTAATTTTACTCCTGTTCTATCGCGACTAATAGTATGAATGGTATGAATGTTGATGGATTTACGAGTAGAGGTAGGCCAAAGAAATGATGGATGGATTGTGTGAAGGATGACATGAGTAAGAAAGGAGTGAGTGTTGAGATGACGGCTGATAGAGGAGAATGGAAGAATTCATGTTGTGCCGACCCCACATAATGTGGGAAAAGGGCAGAGAGATGATGATGTTTATTCGCGACCAATACCGTGACAATACCGCAGGTACATGGCGTAATTAAAGAGTGGGAAATAATACCAAAAACGAAAGCCAGTTCAATAAGCTGCTTACACTGTCATTTAAAATATATTTTTCACTGCAAGCATTGTGTTCGACGTATTGTGACGTAAATGTTCGGATATTTTCTGAAATACAATGTAACGTAACCGAATTAAATTCAACCCTGCGTTGGCTACTAGGATTCTATTCTTAGGCCTTGTAATGCCGGCCACCTACGATCAAGTTTACCGTCCAGTCTGCAGCGGACTGGATGCGGCGTCCAGTAAACGGTGTATTGGTATGGGTGTGCATGACAAGCGAAAAAGAACTTCGTTCTGCCGACTTGATCAAGTTTGCAGCGCTGCAAACTGGACGGTAGAATGGATCGTGGGTGGCCGGCATAAGGAGTACGCGTACCAGCCTCACGTGAGTCGATGTAAAATGTCAAAGTCTGCTGCAAGCTACGCGCTCATTGGAACGCGACAACGCGTAGCCTGAAACTCGTAGTCGGTACGCAGCATTACATCTTTTTAGTAAACTATTGCCCAGTTTATTGTCAGTGACGACCTCTGTAGCGCAGTGGGTGAAGGCCCGCCTGCGACGCAAAAGTTTGCGGGTTCGATCCCGCGGCGGGACCAATGTTTGTATGATTTACAATTTGTCTCGGGTCTGGGTGTTTCTATGTTTAATATGTATTTACAAACAAAAAGTATTTATGTAGTATATCAGTCATGTAGTATCCATAACACAAGCTCTGCTTACTTTGGGGCTAGATGATGCCGTGTGAAAAGTCCAGCATTTTCATTTTTTTTAAGTTTAACTTATTAGCTAAATGTAACCAACTTACTCAAAACTTTTTATAGCGAAACGAATAAAGATAATATGCTTTGTGTTTCTCTTTTGTGCCTATATATTTGTAATTTGTGTTGTGCTCTAAAATGTCGAATATGTCTCCGTCTATTTTGCGTTACTGCAGTGAATTTCACGTCGAACATTCTCATTATACAGGCTGTTCAATATCTGTCCGATGCATAAACTTTTAGAGCGAGTTTGACGTGTCGCCATAAAAGAATATCTGGGAACTCGTTACCAGAGCGTGAGTCTTGGGGAAATATATTTAGGGCCAGAACACACTGATGCACTCCAAGATAGCAATTCTACTACTCTAATGGATCCATCCAATATAGTTGTGTTTATTTTTATTATTCAATCCATTATGTTTGTTGTTTTATCGCTAGTACAGCCAATCGGATCGAATAATAGATCTATAGATTATAGGCTTGTTGGACTTGGAGACTGAAATAGCATGGGCTTCTATTATACCTACTCACCGAAAACAACTGATGTGAAGATGAAAAATCTACGATTATTTGTGATCGTAGATTTTTCATCTTGAAGCGCTCGTGGTCGTGCTTGCTTAGTCGTTCTTGATAGATCGTCGAAGTTAAGCATCGTTCGAAACGGTCTGTAAGTGGATGGGTGACCGCCAGTGGCATTTTCATCTGAGCGCTTCCGTGCTTCGGAGGGCACGTTAAATTGTCGGTCCCGGCTATTGAAGTCGTTAAGCCATGACGGAGGCCTTAAGGCGCCCTAAAAACTCCGTCACCAGAGTTGGCCACTGACTCATACGAGCTTACTTACTTTTATTTTAGATTTCCTCTATGCACTGGCTGAAGTGGAAAATTTCGTTTCACATTTCAGTTCTACAAAACAGGATAAATAAATAATGTTGATGAACATTTCGAACAGCATAATTTAGCCCCAAAGCGCGTTAATTATGTTTTGTAATTACAAAATATAACGCGAATCGAACTTGCAACGTCACAGGTGGGTCTCAGCCCACAGCTCCACAAAGGTTGTCAAAAGAAAGGTATTATCGTCACAGTGGGTAAGTTGGGATTCGAACCCTTTTTAATTATAAGTATTGTATTGTACTTAGGTATAAACATGTAAGTACTATTTATTTGTAATAAAAAGTCCGACCTTTTTATTTAACATCAGCAGTTAAGCAGTGCTTATAAAAACAGGAGAATATTTTTATAGAACTTTGAAAATGTATCTTGTATTTCTGTAAAATGAGTAAGGGCTGGTTTCACCAAAGTCAATCTTACAGCTGGTTAGTAAATCGCTGTTAGGGAATATTTCCTTCAAACTTCGTTGTTATTTCTGTTGCTATGGTTACGACGCGAACTTTGCAATGCTTTTGTACAGTCACGGATAATAAGATGTATACACTCCGTACTTTAAAAATTAATATCACTCTAAAACTAATAGATGTAGGTTAAAAACAAAAAGCGGAAATTGATTTCACATTGTACTAGTGGCGAAATCAATAAAAATACCAGAAAATTGTTGTACATGTTGACCTGTACATGGGTTGAAACATTATGGAGTGTATACATCTTATTGAACGCGACTGTACCTACGTTGTTGTGACATATTTTTAATTTTCTACGATGTCAACTGTCAGTGAGCTAACCGACCGCCGACCAGCGATTAGATTTAGCGTCTTGTTAATGAAGATTTCCTTTGGAAGGAACATAAAACAATCGTAACGGTCTGTTAAAATCTTAACCCGTTGTTTTTAGTCTTAATAAAGATGAAAAATTAACTAACGCTCTGTTAGACAAAGTTTGGTGAAACCAGCCCTAAGTCTTTCTAAGCACTTTGTAATATTATGTAGCTAGCAGAAAACGTTTTAATTGCTAATGCTAGCAAAAAGACAGACGGTAAAAACCTAAGTGCATAAAAAGTGGTTGAGCTCAGAGTAATAATAAACCTGAAAATTCCAGCCATGAACATAAACGATGAAAAATTTTAAATATAACTTAACGCGGCTTTGACTAGAACTGTGCTAGAACTACATACATACATACATAAAATCACGCCTCTTTCCCAAAGGGGTAGGCAGAGACCACAGATCTCCTGACACACAACTTTCGCCTCATTCACTCTCATTACATTCTTCATACATGCTCGTCGGTTTAGGGTACTTTTGACCGGACCCTTCTCCAAAATGTAGCCAATTTGATCCAAGAAGGTTCGCCTAGGCCTTCCCCTTCCAGCTGTCCCATACACACTCGCCTCATACATTTGCTTTGTCAAACGACTGTCATCCATCCTCTCTACATGCCCAAACCATCTTAACACACCTTTTTCGATCCTCAACACTACATCTTCTTTCACTCCACACTGTTCCCTTATCACACTTTTTCTCACTCTATCCTTCAACGTTGTGCTAGAACTACCTAAGTAATTTTTAAATAAGAACCAAAGAATAATAAAAGAACCGTAACTAATGAGCGCCATTGCGCCCTGTCCTCAGCTCGACGCATCCAGCTTCTGCCAGCAGCCAGAGCAGTGGGTTTAAGGCATCCGGTGATTATACGTGTCGTATAATCACCGGATGCCTTAAACCCACCCCTCTAAAACTGATATACCCGCTGGCAGGCATTGCTCCTCCTGAAGTCCGTAGAGGTAGCGTGTGCTGTTGAGAAACTTAAGCAGGAGACTGACAGACATCCACTTTATGGCTATCAGATGCCCTCAGCCCGCTTAAAAAGCCGTAAAAGCTTTTTAAGACGCACTTCCTGCACGTCAAAAAGTGCAACCACCGCCAGATGCTATTTATTTATTTATTTATTTATGGAAAACTAACAGCACATAAAAACATAATAAGCAAGAGTTGTTAGTAACAGAAGGCTAATAATAAGTTTTCACAGTTAGAACTAGTGTTAACAAATATTGAGCACAAAGAAAAATTGGTGCAAGCTAACGACAGAGGTTATCTGCCTCCCCCGATTTCATAACCCCAGCCAAACACCTGCCTCCTGGCCGTGAACTGCAGTGGCCAACTTGGAAAGCTCTTAACCGACTCCGGACCAAAGTTGGACGCTGCAGAGAAAATCTAGTCAGGTGGGGATTCCGGGACCCTGCACTTATCCAGTGCGATTGTGGGGCTACCGTTCAGGATATGGAACACCTGTTCTCATGTCCTCTGTGCCCTACAACCTGCACCCAAGAGGACCTGCCAACGTCGAAGAGAGAGCAGTTGGGGTGGCCTCATACTGGCAAAAAATGGTTTAAAACATTGAAACGAAAGAAGAAGAAGAAGCTCAAATTCATAAGGAAATCAAACTGCCAATATCTTCATTCCAGTTTCTATAGCTAAGAACTTTCATTCTCCTATGGTGCTGTTAGTTTACGTAGTAAGTGTTGTGTAATCTGTAGCTGAGTGCCGGCAGGTGCTCAGTGAGTGCGTAGCACTTAACCGCGACCACTGATTTATGTGCCGCTCTGTCTCGCGGGAACATCTTTGTTTGGGAACTCTTAAGATGGGACGTGTTACAGTGTCCATGAATGTATTGTTGGTGACATTGTTGAAAGTTTTCAACAGCTGTGCTTTTGTACTGTTGCTGCAGTTTTGATAATCTTAAAGAAGTGGGCAACATGCAAGGACTGTTTACATATAATGCTGGACATTTCACACGGCATCATCTAGCCCCAAACTAAGCAAAGCTTGAACTATGGGAACCAGATAACTGTTATACTACATAAATACTCTTTGTTTGTAAATACATATTATACATAGAAACACCCAGACCCAAGATAAATATTTGCAGATCATACAAACATTTATCCCGCGGCGGGGATCGAACCCGCAACTTTCTGCGTCCCAAGCGCGCTTGCACCCACTGCACCACAGAGGTGGTAATAAGATACCTTAATTATCATTTCAAAAAAGGACACTAAAGTTTTTTGCACCGTAGATCTCTTATTTTTAGTTTAACCCAAAAATCTATGCAAAATAACCTCCAATAACCTACAATAGATTCAGTATCCTTTCAGTCAAAATAAATCCAATTTTAATCACGCGAATTTAGTAGCAGGGTATTAAAACCTCATCAAGTGCCTTCCGACTCATGAATGACAAGGAGGCTGGGTATTGAGGATCCTCCACTCTGATTTATGCTGGACCCTTTAGCTTTTCAACACTCATTTGAATTTCGAAGGGGAGTAATTCTATCAAATTGCATTTCGAGATTCTATAGCTTGTTGTCATGATAATTGTATTTAACTTGATTTTAATTAAAAAAAACATCAACGAAAGTATCCCTTAACCTGATCGCACACTGGTCCGCGCCGTACGCGCCGCAGTTTTTTTTCTAGACAAAAAATGCTGATGACGTCAGAAAATGCGGCTCGCTTCTGACGTCAGCAGCATTTCTCTGTTGAATTGACAGTTCGGCGCGTTCGGCTCGGCTGGACTGTGCGATTACCCTTAAACGCGGTAGCATTTTCATTTTATATTTCAGATCCTTTTAAAAAAATATAAATGGCGAAGGCATATCTAGTAAATAGGTAGATACAACCTATCTTTAGCTCTCCGAAGTAGCTGCCCAGAACCCATTTTTGATGACGCCTAAAATACGAAGACAGAGTTGTATAGCTGCCTCGCTCACTCGCTTAGTTTGATGCATCGTGCTATCTCGTCTACTCGCGCAAACCTGCGCAATCGTTTTGTGCACCAAAATTCAGACAGACAAAGATCGGTTGAGCGTACCGTACTGTTTTGTTATTGTAATAGAAAATAGATTTCTTCAAAATGTAGGCAAGTTATAAAAATGGTTGGACACGCCTCTGACTACCCCCGAAATATCTGCGAAGGATCTTAAAATCCAGAAAAATAACAAATATAATAACAACAAACCTACCGTTGAGTTGAGAACAGTCATGAATACAGTTGTTATCCTGTTATGGTTTGCATTCTAGAAAATTCCGTTCCTATTTCAAAATTACCTTCATTTGACAGAATAGAAAATCAAATAAAAACAAATGCGTTCGAGCAACAGAATGCATGGACGGGTCTGTGTGTCATTCTAAAAATAATATCATAAGAAAACATGGTAGAGTTGGGACAACCTTTCCACGATGAAATGGGATTAGTATTAGATATTATTTTGGGTTATTTGGACGTCTAAGTGTAGTGTTCCATTTTCAAAAATTCGTTTGATTTAGTGTTCTGAATTTAATACTATACTATATTTCAATAATAATAATTATGAATCACCAACAGTGACGTAACTAAAATGATTCTAGTTATACTTCCGCTATCAATACAAAGTGGGCCAAGATTAATTTTTGGTAATGTATCTCCTTAAATTTAAATGGCCAATGCTTTGTCATTCGAACAATCGGATTTAACGCCTCGACAATGGAGAATGAGCAATCTTCGCCGAAATTAAAAACAAACGCCCGTAGGGTTGTCCCAGGGCGCATTCAATAATTGTTGTTACAACGTACAAAATCAAAGCTAAATTCTGTCTGCGTGACAAAAAAGTTAGCAGTTTAACTGAATTACACCCTTTGCACCTAGTAATACAGTCATACATAATCAAAACATTATCATAAACTTGACAAAATAACGGTTCGAGCTGTTATGCTATAGAGATGCTAATTCAAAATGTCAAGCATTCGTTATTATTTACAAATTATAAGATCGCACTATCATTGAGTTCCGTTTTATTTATCTTACTATTTTTAATACCGTTCACTTTTGCATTTAGCATTTTAAATGTCTACCGCGCCATCAGCATAGGTACAATTCTTTAGTCACACTGGTTCGAGAAAAACTAGTGACAGAAGAAAAAGCATACAATCTCGATCACTTTTATAAGTAGAAGTTTTTTTTTAACTTTCCCGCCTTAAATGACAGCGGCCCGTCCCTAGCGAATGGCACCGCAGGAAACGGACGTGGCTCGCCTCATCCTATCCTGAGTTGTGTAATTTCGCGCGCTGCCTTCCGCATTCTATTTTTGAATGTTGCTGTTGGATGTTTTGCGCAATTTGATTTTCGTGAAATGTACACTGAATGTATATTTTCATGTCCGAGGTATTTTGTATATACAAGCAGGTGCTGAATTTTAGATCCACATTTTAGTTGTACATTTTTATTCAACAATTCACGTTCTTTTTTTCGTTCGTTTGATGAATATTTGGATGCCACCATGATTTCTGACTTCAAGGGCCAATTTTTCAAACGTTAAAACACGGGCCTAACCTAGGACCAAATATTCCAAACCTTTCAATTCGAAGGTGGTGTGTTCGAATCCCGGCCGTGCATCAATGTATTTTCCATTTCGTAAAATTTATATGCGCTTTAACACGAGCTCTTACTGGTGAGGTAACCCGCAGCTTAGTCAGCTCCACACGTATTGACGTCGTTTTTCCTGTGGGCCAGGCTCTTGAGAGGATGTTAGGTGCTGGGCAAACCTATTCCATCCCAAAAACAGCGTCCCGTTGAGTGTAGGCATAGGTTGCCTCCTGACGGTGTATAAATCATCTAATATTAGATGTAAAAGCCATATTCACAACCATCAATTTTCATGCAATTTTCAACCATAATCGGGTAAACTTCTTTTATCGAAAACTGGCGATTAAAAAAGTATATCAGTAAAACGGTGGCACTTAAGAGTCCAATCACGTAATCAACTTTATCTTGAGAACTTCAAAATTTATTGGAAACCCCTTTGAGCTTCTAGACGTGCCGACACCTCCCCAAGCTAATTTTATTATTTTTTAACTAGCAAGCTGAATTAATACTATTCAAGCAAGCTGTTACTCAGATTTCATTTGTGAGGACATGAAAATGGTCAATAGTTATAGTTTTAGTTACGTACATAATTTTTAACACTAGTGCACGCGCGCTCTACTATAGTAGAACGCACTAACTAATTTTCGTGCCAGTCATTAACTTTTCCACCTGACTCCGTGTGCTCCTAAATAAGCCTCGTTGACAAAATTACCCAACGGATTACAATGGTAGCTACCCTCAGCGCAAGGGCATGGTCTAGTATTTAGGTCCCAAAGTTGAGTTTCTACCATGGTAGTACGCGAGTATTGGCGTAATAAAAATAAATGTGAGTAAACTCCTGTTTAAACAAATCAAATATGACGGTGTGTACGGCTCTCGGCAAATGTAGAAGCCCTATTACTTTTGTCTCCGCAAAAAGTTGCGATATTTAATGGATTTCTTAACAGTTTGCGACCTTGAAACTTTTGAGACTTTAAGTGGCTGTAACAAAGTCCTTTTTAATAAAATGCTTAAGGCTTTTTAAATGTTATTAATTTATTTAAATTCAGCTGGAACAGGAACAGTAATCACTTAATCTTAAAATTATCAAGACAAGTGATCTCTTCTCGGTACCGGCCATTATGAGTGTGCCATACGCCGCCATTTTGTAAGCGGGACAGCGAGTGATATTTGTTCGGCGTGTGAGAAGTACAGAGCGATAGAAACGCAACGTCATTTACAGCGCCAAAACACTTATTATCTAATCACAAGTTAACAAATCAACCAATCGAAAAATAAAAAGGCACAAAGAAATACTTGTAGGTTTCTTTGTAGGTTTCACAAAAAAGTGTGCTGTTTCTGAGCTTTACAGCAAAATGTGTGCAAAACATGTATTTTTCAAAAAATATTTTATTTAAAAACACGTAATCCAAGATAAAACCATGAAGTATCAATGAAGTAAACAATGAAGTAATGAAGTATAAAACAATGAAGATTCTGAGATAAATAACGATTTCAAACTACAAAATTGCTTAAATCGCTCCTGCACACTCTTAAGTCGTTAAGCTTTGACTATGGCCTTCAGGCGGCCTAAAAACTCCCTCACCAGAGTGGGCCACTGACTCATACAAACCTACTAACAGATAATCTAAGTTGGTATAGTTCCTAATTTCAGTTTGATACGAATTTACTTTTTACACAATCAAATCTTGAACTCTACAGCTCTGAGAGAATGTCTACTATGCTTTGTATAAACATGTAAGTGGATGGGTGCGCCAGTGGCATTTTCATTTGAGCGCTTGCGTGCTTCGGAGGGCACGTTAAATTGTCGAACCCGGCTATTTAAGTCGTTAAGCCATGACGGAGGCCTTAAGGCGGCCTAAAAACTCCGTCACCAGAGTTGGCCACTGACTCATACGAACTTACTTACCTTCTTCTTGTTTAGGTGTTTAGAAACTTTAAAGATTCATTATTAAAACTCGTCGCAATATGTATTCACGATCTATTGAGCTCGAAAACTACACAATAAAAACACCTTGAATTCTACAGCTCTGAGAGAATGTCTACCGTGCTTTGTTTAAACTCGTGTCTCATCTCGCTTATCCAGTATAACATTTGATTCAAATAAAGCTAAGCGCACTATTAAGGCGTTTTTACAGCTGCTATAAAACTCTCAGCGGTATAATTATCCCGGAGGGGAGTGAATGAGGCATTAACTGTGAAACGTTATCTTATAATTTCATTATCATGTTCTGTCGTTTGTTCTTTTAGGGTCGGTTCACATCTGACGGAAGATACGTCCAGCTCAACGGTCTTCGTTTATCATAATCGCGTATCATCGGTTAAGTGTGAAAGGTTGAATGTTTTCTCATATAATTGTCTGTTCTGGCGTTACGCGACCGATAATACGCGACGCAACTTCCGTCAGATGTGAACCGACCCTTAAAGTGTGATGTTCTATGATGAATGAAATGGGTAAGACTTTAAAATGAATTGTAAAACTGTGACGACTTTATACGATAAGAAGGGTGTAAGAACATAAAAATAACTATAACATTTTTGTGTTTATAATATACCGGTCATAAGTTTACATCGCGTTTATTAGTGATGTTAAAGCTGATCGCACATTTGTTCGCGCCGTACGCGCCGCAGTCATTTTTCTACACAAAAAATACTGATGCTGAGACGTCAGAAGCGGGCCGCATTTTCTGACTTCAGCATTTATTCTATGTATTGACAGTTCGGCGCAGATAAATCTGCGACCACCTTTATATGCTATGTTGTACACTTTCTGCTAGTACGTATTCATAACATATGACCAAAAGCAGATGTTTTAAAAGGTTTTTTAAATTTGAAATTCTGGAGATACCTGTCGTGATCTTGCTGTTGGTAAATCAAAATATAAATAAATTTTGACGTAAGGAGGTAATTTTTGTAATTTTGATAGTGCTAATCCACACTTGGACACACAAACACACAATTTCAGACAATGAGCATGAGTTCACTAGTGAACGTGCAGATGGCGCTAATCGGTGCTTAACCGAAAAATATGAACTTATCGAAAATTTGGATATCGGCAAGTAGGATTCCGTGGCCGAGCGGTAAGGCACTCCGGCTTTAGGAGGATCGTCTGATCGATGCGGGTTCGAATCCCGTCGGGATCCAAAATTTTGATAAGACTTTTCATTTCGTAAGGAGGTAAGTATTTCAGAACCAACACAAACCGCAATGTAAAAACTTCGATTTTCTTTTCAAGAAGGAAGATTTCGTTTCGCTAGTCATAAAAGTAGATGCTGAGGCCTTGAGCCTCCATATTGTGGTTGAAATTGTCGTACGCAGTGACATGAAAGTATTTTATTTGCAATAGATGTCACTGAACATAATTTATTGCGTAGTCCGTCACGTTCTATCGTTGCTTGAATTTGTCGTGTTTTTTGTGACGTTAGGACCGCGGGTGTGTCATTAATATTGTGACAGTTATTAAAAAATATTGCATGTTAGGTACAGTCACGGACAATAAGGCTGTGTCCCCAGTAGGTAAACTGTTAGCGGCCGACTGAGTTTGCGGCGTATCGATTTAGTACGCCCTTCCATATATTTGAAATGGAGTGTCCACAGTTTGCTAGTTTTGCGCTCACTGTACGCAGTTTGCAGCGTTACGCGCGCCGACTATCTCAGTACTCGGCCGCTAACAGTTTGCCTACTGGGGACACAGCCTAAGCTATATACACTCCATAATGTTTCAACCCTGTACAGGCCAACAATGTCGTCAGGTTGGTCCTCACGATACAGGCTCAGCCTAGTGTGAGGTCCGTCGTTAACACATAAGATTTTTGTTGTCAGCATTATGTAGTATTTCTTTCCTAACGTCCGATTTGTGGATCCAAATGTCTATGTTTTGCTTGAAATAAATATTTTTACTTTTTTTTAATGTTCTGGTATTTTTATTGATTTCGCCACTAGTTCAATGTGAAATCAATTTCCTCTTTTTGTTTTTAACCTTCATCTATTAGTTTTAGTGTGACATTAATTTTAAAAGTATGGAGTGTATACATCTTATTGTCCGTGACTGTACCTACTTGAATTTTTCTTCTTTAGAGTTTTGTTTTTCAATCCTTTCTTTTTTCATGAATTTCGATCCCTGCTGGTGCCATCAATTAATGACGTATGAGCTGAACGGTAAAAGAATCATCCTCAGGAAACTACTTAGTATTCTTATAGACAATGTTAAGTTTGGTACTTAGTGAATGAACTTCTACATATTAATAATGCTAATGTATATTTTGAGCTTACTTCAGACTACCCCTCTATAAGCTAAGGGATCTTTAATTACAAGTGACATTATATCCCCCAGATCACCCTTTTATTACTGTTTTTTTTTTCTATTTAAAATTATTAGCGTAGCAATTAGGGAAGAGACTAGCTCTCACAACTCAGGGAATCCTGGTTGGGAACTACTTAAATTAATTGTGTAAATAACTATCTTCTGTTGGTAAAATTAATATGTAAAATTAATTTAAGTTTTTAGTAACACCCTTGACTAAACTCTTAATAAAAAATATTATAATCTTTTCTTAGGGCACGTGAGTCGTATGGATGGTGAAAGGTGGGCAGGGATTGTCACGCCATGGGTGCAGATGGGCGACGAAGCCGGGGCAGGCCAAAGAAACGTTGGCGTGACGACCTGGATGCCTTTCAAGAGGACTGGTGGGACATGGCAGAAGACCGTGATAGATGGAAACAATTGGGGGAGACCTTTGCCCAGCAGTAGGAAAGTAAAGGGTAATAAAAAAAGTAAAAAAAATGTATTCCTTAAATACCTAATGCTACCCGTTTTACCGTCTCACCAATAAAAACTAGTTATTCCGAAGTTCTATCAAATTTCTACATCGCATAGCTGTACCTACCTTGCGTAAATTCAGAATAAGTCAGAAAAAAAATCTGACCAATAAACAAGGTGGAACTCTGAGGTAACTGTCCTTCTGTTACGTGAAGATGCACAGATCGGCAACATCGCATCCAACGAGAAACCTCAAAATAAGTATCATTTTGTCTATGAAAGCTGACTGAATTGGTCATTTTGTTTTGTTTTGTCTTCTTTTCACTGATGTTCCTCTCCATCCAAAGGTTGCCTGGAAGAGATCGCTTCTTAGCGATAAGGCCGCCCATTGTACATTTCTATCTGATTTATCTTATGTTTATTGTATTTTTATTAATGGTGTGCAATAAAGAATTTTCATTCATTCATTCATTCATTCATTTTGTTTGTCATTCTTGTTTTTTTTTCTCATAATGGCTTCGCACTTTTTGTGCATTCGCCAATATTTCACATGTAATTTTTTTATTACAAAATCATTTTTGATTTCCGCGCTCGTTTTTATTATCAAATTACGATTTTTATTTTATAAAACCTTCTCGCCATGCTACCTCTTCTATTGGAATGTAAGATTTGTTCCAGATAAAGTTATTTTTTTCTCCTGTAAATTTATCTGGTAGAACTTAAACAAAAACTCCTTGGTATGTACGAGTAAAATATATACGAACTCTTTGGTGGTACCTATGAAAATATTTTTACAGTACCTACTAATATGTATTCTGTGGTTACACTAAATTTAAACAAGGGTGCTAGCTGGTGGAACTTCGGAATAGCGTTTGTATGAAAGAAATGTCAAAGTTATGCAAGGTGGAACTTTCTAAATGGTTTATTGGTTGCCATTTTGCTTATTCTTAAGTTGAACTAAAGAAAAACTTTACATAGTGTTTATTGGTGACACTGAAGTTTATTTGATATCATTTCTGTCATTAATAAAAGGTGACACCTACAGTTCTGATACGCTTGTTTCCTTTATAGTATCCTAAAATGTTTATTGCGTTAAGGTGTGTTGTTATGTGCTTTATATATTTTACGACTGTCAGGAAAGTCATATAGATGAGCTACCTGAATATTAAATAGGGAGATTACGAGTGTCGTAAACTACTTTACTTCAAAAAAACGCAAGTTCCTTGGAGTTGACATCACGAGCGATGTTCAATTTCGCGGTCATCTGGAAGGAAAAGCTAAATTAGCCTCCCAAAAGCTTGGAGTACTTAACAGGGCAAAAAGGTATTTCATGTCGGCTCATCGCCTGCAACTTTATAAGGCGCAGGTACGGCCGCACATGGAATACTGTTCTCATCTTTGGGCTGGGCACCCCAGTACCAGCTCCTTCCTTTTGACCGTATACAACGAAGAGCCGTTCGTGTTGTCAACGACCAAGTCCTATCCAATCGGCTTGATCCCTTGGCTTTACGTAGAGATGTTGCATCTCTATGCATCATGTTCCGCATATACAATGGGGAGTGTTCTGAGGAATTGTTTGGACTGATTCCAGCCGCTGAATTCCGCCATCGTATGCAACGACAGCAATACCTATACCATCCATATCATGTGGATGGTTGGCAGTCCACAACTGTGCGGTTTTCACGCCAATTCCTGCCTCGCACATCAGACTTGTGGAATCAGCTGTCGCCAGAGGTGTTTCCAGACCGATACGACTTAGGCGCCTTCAAGAAAAGAGCCTATTCCTACCTCAAAGGCCGGCAACGCATCTGCAGTACCTCTTGATGCTGCAGTTGTCTGTGGGCGGTGGCAATCACTTACCATCAGGTGTGCCATCTGCTCGTTTGCCCCCTCTTCCATAAAAAAAAAAAAAAAAAAAAAACTTGAAACTTTGCAGGCAGGTTCTATAACCTATGGCTATCCATAGGTCACTACGTTTTTTATCATATGAGTGATTTAAGTATAGAAAGTATTATAGTCCCCAAGTTTGATGGTCCACAAACCAAAATAGACCTAGATCTTGTACCAATCACAAGATTGGTGACCCCTACTGACCAATGTATATACAAAAGGTATACCTACACTTGAGAGCAATCAATTCGGGTCACTGGGAATCCGGTAAAGAAACCTATAAATCTCGAAAACTAAGAATGCTAGCTTAATGAAGTAAATTGTGATAGACAATAGTCTACCACAATTTACTGTTAATAAATATATTAACCCTTAAATGAAAGTAATTTAATTTATGAGTCACTACATTTTATTTACTACAAATTACATAAAGAAAAAAAACTGTTGATCTCGCTTTAAAACAAAAATAGGAAACATGACATTTTTGAACAAAATTACGTCGGATAACTCTTTGTACTGTTGACAACGACACACCAACAGTCCTGGTTGTATCGCTTTGACTCCGGCCGGTTTCCAGCATTGTGAGAATTCTGGTGCATTCTTCAGGTGTTAGCGACATGATTACAGCTTAATTAATAAATATTGAACACTATCAATATGGTTTATGTACCTATCCACTTAAGTAAGAGATTAGAAACAAAAGCACAATCAAATGCAGTAATTTCGTAGCTCTATCATCGAAAGTCTCCCTTTTTCAAATTGGATTTTTTTATAACACAATTTTACAATAAGTAAGAAGTTTGAATACCTTAATTTAAGTAGTATTAATTTGTCTATTAAACACAATTTAATTCATTAAGCTAGCATTCTTAGTTTTCGAGATTTATAGGTTTCTTTACCGGATTCCCAGTGACCCGAATTGATTGCTCTCCAGTGTATTAGACAAGATACAAATCTTGAACGTACGTACACGGTATACGTTTTGTACATACATTGGTCAGTAGGAGTACAAAGGGCATCATTACTGTAAACCCATATCAATAAACTTACGTATAATCGTGGTTATGAAACCGTATCTCGCAACACATGCGCCATTATCGCAAACGGCCACAATAACTGTTCCGCTTATCTGTTACTCCTGCGCTTTGCTTGTACCCTGGTACTTGCACAATGGCTATGCGTTTCAACTGTTTACGTAATGCAGTATTATCAAGCTCTTAGGCTTTGCTATTACCCTGGTACTTTTATTAATGTAGCTATGTATTTACTGGGATAAATAAGTAATTAATAGATAATTAAGGTTGCCTGGAAGAGATCGCTTCTCAGCGATAAGACCGCCCATTGTGCATTGTATTATGGTTCTCTTTTCCACTGTATTTTGTAGTTATAAGGTGTGCATTGTGCAATAAAGTATTTTCATTCATTCATTCATTCAGTAATTCAATTAAGTTGAACATTTCATACAGCATTATCTGGGAATCGAACTCTCACTTGCTGCGTCACAGGCCATAAGACCCCTCGCAGACTACAGACTTTCTATACTTCTCCATACTCATTACGAGCCGAAGTATATTCCATCTCAACTATCGGCCGATAGAAAGTCTGTAGTCTGCGAGGGGTCTTAACCCACTGCACCACAGAGGCCATTATTTAAACATAATAAAAGCGGGAGTGATGAAGGTGCGAAAGCCGTTCAAGCATGTCCACAGCTTGGTTTTACTCGGAGAGTTTTGGTGAGTATATGTAAGAGTTAATTTGGTGGTTCTTGAGAGTTTCCGAAACCCAACAAACCTCACTGACAACACTATTTCGCTGACACTGAACTGAACCTTTTTGTGTAGGTAGTAGATGAGTTCCATCCAATGATGAATAGTTTGTCCTTGGTTCTATGCAGGGTTATTTGTAAAACACCGGTAACCTCTCAGGACTGTATTACTATCATCATAAACAACAACTTTTGTTCTATGATTTTTACAAAACATAATAGGTACATGTACCAAAAACAAACATTCAAGATTTAAAACATTTCGGCCCCCGCAGCCCTAACCCCACTCCTTTTACTTCCTACTATCGCTCTTTTGTTTCGCATAGACTTCCTATCATTCTAAACGTTCACGTTCAATTAAAATATTTTTATTATTGTATGACAATCTGACGAAAAAAAACGATGAACCTTCAAAAGTCATAGAACAAAAGTTGTTTTTTATGATTATAGTAATACAGTCCTGAGATATTACCGGTGTTTTACAAATAACCCTGTATAGTAATGATACACTGTAAAGTGATTACACAGCTTAAAATTCGTCCTTCTCAGAAACACCCTTGTCAATTCCTCCCACGGTAAGAGAATCAGGATACGCTATCAAGTCGAACAAACTGCGTGGGTAGATAAAACGAAACAGGGTGAGGGATAGTTTCGAAGTCACCGATACAATGTCGCAGTGACTTTAGGAAATGTGAGAAAATCTTTATTTATGATGGCGTACTAAAATATCAATATCGACTCGATATTGATATTTTACGACGACGAAGCGCTCGTGGTCGTGCTTGCTTAGTCGTGCTTGATAGATCGTCGAAGTTCAGCAACGTTCGAAATGGTCTGTAAGTGGATGGGTGACCGCCAGTGGCATTTTCATCTGAGCGCTTCCGTGCTTCGGAGGGCACGTTAAATTGTCGGTCCTGGCTATTTAAGTCGTTAAGCCTTGACGGAGGCCTTAAGGCGGCCTAAAAACTCCGTCACCAGAGTTGGCCACTGACTCATACGAACTTACTTGTTATGGCTTGGCCTCACTTCGGGCACTAACTGGAAGCACAAGTATTATCCATTCAATAATATTGCGATCACAGGAGAAATCTAAATGTGATCAGGGGCGAATGAAGTCGGATAATATGATCACTTTGCAGGTATCTTTACGGCTTCATTAGAAACTGTCTAAAATTTCCAGTTTGACTGCAACATACCCAACAGGTGTATAGAGGGGTGACGTCGGCAATCCATTTCTGACGTACTACGCCAGACTTACTACGTCAATGTAGCTTAGGAACGAAACCAATGTTTTACGTTATAGTTTTCGTGGCAGACGTGTAGAGAAAAGATGTCTATGCTTTTGATCAGGTTAACATGACCCATCTCTACACGCAAAAGTAGAGAAAAATGACATTTAAAATCAACTCATTCTACCTCAAAGAGGTCTTGGTAAACAGATCGTAGGAATCCTGAAGTAGGTTAATTTTCAATCATATGTTTTAGTTAGTTTTATTTATTTCTTTATTTTATTTTTAGCACACATTGTTCAACTTGCAGTTCCTGTGGGCTATGTCGGCGACTTTAGTGCGTCTACGGATCTCTTCATTTCTGATTCGATATCGTAGAGAGACACCAAGCATAGCCCTTTCCATAGCTCGTTGAGCGACCTTGAGCCTTCTTATGAGGCCCATAGTGAGGGACCACGTCTCAGTTCCATATGTCATCACTGGTAACACACACTGATCGAAAACCTTCGACTTAAGGCACTGAGGTATTTTGGACGAAAAGACATCTCGCAGTTTCCCGAACAATTAGCAAGTTGAAGTGGCAGTGGGCGGGGCACATAGCTCGTAGAACTGACGGCCGTTGGGGCAGAAAAGTTCTCGAGTGGAGGCCACGCACCGGAAATCGCAGCAGAGGACGGCCCCCCACGAGATGGAAAGACGATCTTGTATGGGTTGCTGGGAGCCGTTGGGTGCAGGCTGCACAAGATCGATCGCTGTGGAAATCTATGGGGGAGGCCTATGTTCAGCAGTGGACGTAAAAAAGGCTGAGATGATGATGATGATGATGACACATTGTTCCACTGCAAGGCAAAGGTCTTCCTCCTCATTATCCAGGCTTTCCTGTCCTTAGCTATGGTTGGTCTGGTCACACATCCAATTTTTAGTTAGTTTCCTTTAGTTAAAAAACTGAGCCTAAATATTTTGTTTCGAAAAATAAATAGTTAATAGCTACTCAATTATGATCTATGATCTAATTAAGATACATGAATTTGTCTCGGGTCTAGGTGCTTTCTATGTAGGTATAATATGTATTTATTTACAAAAAAAAGTATTTAAGTAGTGGCATAATGTAGAAGCTTAGTTTCTGTAAATAAATTATGATGTTTAAATAGTATTTTATTTATTTTTATATTTTTATTTCTTAGGAAAACAAACAGTCGTTAGAAATTATGTACGTAACTAAAACTATAACTATTGACCATTAACATGTTCTCACATATTGAACCTAAGTGACAGCTTGCTTGAATAATAGCACTAATTATTTAACAAAAAATTTGAAACAAAATGAAAACCAAAATCAAATAGGAAATATAAGTAGGAATGACATACCTACTTATTTTAAATAATTAAAAAAAAAAAAAGTGACGAGATGAGATGCGAACATATAACATAAAAAACCTATAACGATAACATAAAAAAGAAAGAAACAAACTACCTAACTAAACTTATCAAACCAGCGATTATTAAATATGTTTTTAATTTTAAAGATTTTGGAATTAAAAAGATCAAACTCGGGGAGGTCGACCAGTTTATTGTATGTTATCGCTGCTCTACTGAAGAATGAATTTTGTCTATAATTCGTACTACTAAACGGTACTGCTAATTTAATGGGGTTCCTAATAGATCTATCCGGGATTTTTAATTTAATATTCTCTAAAAGTGTTGGAGAATCAATTTTACTCTGCGACACCTTGCTGAGAAAAACTAAATCAGAAATTACTCGCCGCTCCTGTAGAGGTAACATATGTTGTCTTACACAGCTGTCATAATAATTCGAGTCGAAACATTTACATTTAAATTGTAGGTATTTCAAAAAGCGACGTTGAATAGACTCGATTCTATTTATGTAGACGGAATATTGAGGATTCCAAACCGGAGAACAATACTCGAGTATGCTTCGCACATAAGCGCAATACAATATTTTTAGAACTTTAATACTAGAGAACTGAGATCCAACTCTCATTACGAACCCCAGTGCTTTATTAGCTCTTTTTGATATATTATGTATATGCCTATCATAAGACAGAAGAGAGTCCTGGATCACACCAAGATCACGTATTTCATACACTTCTTTGAGAATTTGACTCTTGATGACATAAGTAAATTGGATCGGTGCGATCTTTCGTGAAAACTTGATAAAGAAGCATTTAGATACGTTTAAGTCAAGCTTGTTTCTCAAACAATAAAGTTCGAAACGATTTATGTCATCTTGTAGCAGCTGACAATCCTCAATATTATTTATACATTTGAAGACTTTAATGTCGTCAGCAAACAAAAGAAAACGCGAATGCAAGAAACACTGACTTATATCGTTAAGGCTAATTATGAAAAGAAGGGGTCCGAGCAAAGAACCTTGGGGGACCCCTGAAGGTACACGATTCCAAGTAGAAGATGAAAAGCCATTGACTACTACCCTCTGCGATCGGTTTTCTATGTAGGATGTAAACCAGCGAAACAGATTCCCATGAATTCCGGCTTGTAATAGCTTTTGCAAGAGCATATTGTGATCGATTCTATCGAATGCTTTACTAAAGTCACTGTAAACAGCATCAACCTGTCCACCGTTATCCATATTCGAAGATACATACTCTGAAAAAGTGATTAGATTGGAGGTTGTTGAGCGGTTTTTAAGAAAGCCGTGCTGTTCCGGGATAAAATACGCAGACAATGATGAGTAAACTTGGGTGTACACAATTCTTTCAAAAACCTTAGCAAAAATACATAATTTAGATATAGGTCTGTAATTTCTAACCTCGTTTTTATTTCCACTTTTGTGAATCGGTGATATAAAAGCGGACTTCCAAATATTCGGTACCGTACCTTCAGCGATTGACCGCTTAAAGATAATAGACAAAGGCTTCGATAGACTCTCGGCACATTTAACTGCAAATAAAGGCACAATATGATCGGGCCCAGCCCCCTTCGCTGTATCAAGTGATTTTAGTAATTTAAATATGGAAGAAGAATCTATCTCTATATCACCTATAGAACAAAGGTGGCCGTTGACTTCTGCACTGTGAGCGGTGGTAGGAGGATTGGTAAGCGACTGGGGTGATAAGAAAGTAGATTGAAAATACTCTGAAAAAAGATTACATATCTCTTCACCAGTGTCTGCCGAATGGCCGTCATATAATAAAGTAGATGGAAGCGAGTTATTACCCTTTCTCTTTCTCAGTATATCAGTCATGTAGTACCCATAATACAAGCTCTGCTTACTTTGGGGCTAGATGATGCTGTGTAAAAAGTCCAGCATTATTTATTTAATTGTTGCTTTTTCTGAACAGATTTATATGGAATTTATTATACAGGTATAAACTTAGCACACATTAGGGCATTAAGGGCACATGCCTTTTATTCTGGAAAAGTAAAGTATTCCCAAAGGACCGCAAGTAACACCGCGGAGCACAGCTTGTCTATAAAAAAGGTCTTATTATCGGTTCAACAGGTTATTTCATAAATTTCATTTATATTTTTCGCAGAATTTCATTGTGTTGAGGTGGTAATCCGTGGAGTGAAAAATACATTAATTTCACCACGGGCGCGATTTAATACTTTATTAAACGTTACACGCTACCCCTCACTGTTTGGCAGACTTATCGCTAGAAAATAACAAACGCGAATAAACTTCACTGAGAAAAATGAATCTCGTCCTTCATTAAATTTAAACATGAAGAATTATAACTAATCATGACAACTGTGTTAGTATCATGTGCAATTTAAAATGTTATTCAGCCGGCTTCGATTTACGTTGCATCACAACTAGTTACAATGAAAAACTTGGTTGGTTGTCATGATTGTTCATCAGTAGAACGTAAAGTTACATACCAATGAATTATCAACACTAGCATGACGTTTAATCGAGAAAGTCATAGTAATCTGTTGTTTTCCTGATTAAATGACAATAACGATATTTTTAAAGTTTATAACTTACATGAGCCATGATGTTTACTAAATTACCAAGACTGCGCATGATTAAATGTCAAGACTGTATTGACTAAAGATTAAAATCGTCACGTTACAAAAATTAAATCATGAATTCATTCTAACTTTATCTGTGGGGTTTATCAGTAGAGTCACTACAGATAGTTGGGAAAACCTAAAAGTATATTAAGCTATCATGATGAACTATCGTGCTATCATGGTAATCTTTCATGCTGTCATAATAAAATTTTGGTTTAATCAATCGTAGCTAACGGTATATAACGTCATAGTAAATGACGGCACGATGGAATGTCAAGAAAGACCTCTTTTTTTGACTGGTTTTTTTATATGTCACATCGTCACATCCTTAGAATAAGTCACATCAAGGCAGACTTGCCAAGTTTTTGGGTTTTTCCCTAAATATAGGGAGTATATTATCATTTTGCCACTTGTATCAATACTACAAATAAATAAAATTGAAGAGTCTGTTTGTGATTTCAAAATAACTGTGCTATACCAAGTGCATATAGTTATTTACACGATACTAAAACACTATCTAACTTTAAAAAAAAAATTGTCTGTCTGTCTGTCTGTTTGTCCGGGATAATCTCTGGAACGGGTGAACCGATTTTGATGGAACTTTCACTGGAAGATAGAGGAGGTTGTCGGTCAACATATAGGCTACTTTTTATCCAGAAATTCCCGCAAGATCGGGATTTACGCGGGAAAAACCGGAAAAACTAATGGGTCCCTATTATATTTCCTTTTTATCTATCCCAATCCCGTACTATTTCCGGGATAAAAAGTAGCCTATGTCCTGCGCAATATCGCCACCTTCGCTACTCTTGCCCGGCATCACGGGATGTAGGTGCCTTGGCGATTCGGTCGGATACGCGCTGACTGACTTGCCTTGGCACCAGTCACTTGTATGGTCTGGATGACGAGGCCGCGGAGTGGGTTCGGAGCGAGGCCGAACCCGCTCGGGATGGAAGGTGGGAACGGGTTGTTGGCAGTATCAGCCCCACACCGCCTGCCCCGCGAGGGCGCGAGTGGTATCCCCTGCCCAACAAGAGACTTTTCGGGTCTGAAGGCGGTCGGAGTGAGGGCTCTGGCAGATCCCGGGAGGGCGGCGACACTGTTAGGCAGGTGTTGTCGTGAGCTCCACGCACGTGGTTTAACAGCCGCGTGTGTGGGTGCCATTACCGGGATTCTGCTCAAAGCAAAATGCGAGAGGGGCACCGCGTGCGTTCCGTAGGAGATCCCGGAGCCCCTCGTTATGGCCATTGGGTAGTTTTTAGTGGGTCGTCGAGTATTCAACATCCCCACACACCCCAATTACGTTCCCTCGACGTAATTGGATGTCTATGAGCAGATTTTCTATCCGCAAAAAAAATGGTATCTGCTTTTAAATTTTTGCGAAATAACGTGAGGCTGAATGATCATGATTTCCAGTATTTCCACTTAAAACATCTACTTATGACGACCTCTGTGGCGCAGTGGGTGAAAGCCCGCTTGGGACGCAGAAGGTTGCGGATACGATCCCCGCCGCGGGTTAAATGTTTGTATGATCTGCAAATATTTATCTCGGGTCTGGGTGTTTCTATGTATAACTATGTACCTATGTATTTACAAAAAAAAAGTATATAAGTACCTAGTATATTAATTACCTGGTTCCCATAGTACAATCATTGCTTAGTTTGGGGCTAGATGACTCTGTGTGAAATGTCCAGCATTATTTATTTATTATTAAAAAAGTTAATAAACGTTCAGTTTCATACTAATTGCGTGGAATCCATATAGCTGTGATGCTGTATCTCATTTAGGAACCTAAGTGAAACAAAACCAAAAAACTTAGTGGCATAGGTACCTACAATGTTTTACTTTGTTTTTTTTTTCTTTCATGGACTGAAATTGTTCAACAAAACATTAGTTTTATTCAGTTTTAACTACTCTAGCCTCTTCTTTTTAATTTCTTATAAAAAAACGTACGTAGATCTACTTAATTTTCTAACCTGGGTTAAGCCTTTTTTTAAATCCGAGTTGACAACACCGGTCAGTTGGTTGCAGTGTAGCCAACCCCTCAGTTTTAACTGTAGATCTACAGTTTTTTGGAAATGGTCACAGTTTTCAGTTTAGGCATTTATTCAAATTTAAGTTTTTTAAAGGTAGATTATAATAGGCTCGCTTTGTCTGATTTCAATGTATTCTGTAGATTTTCAGTTTTTAAATCAATTTACACAGTTTTCACGGTTTTTCCTACGCATGTGCGCAGTTTTTTACTGAGTTGGAGTTGGCAACATGGCAACACTGGCTGGTTACTTCGTTTCGTTCGTTTCTTTCTATTCGTAAATTTCGTAACTGATTCAATTTGAATCTGCCGGCATCTTGAAATAAATTGGACTGTTATATTATCATTTCTCTGTGAGTGATATTGTGTGTGATGTGAATGTGACCTAAGAAAGACCTGACAATGGACCAATAAACATCTGACCTCTGTAAGTGGGGACTATTGGAATATGTGAATATATTCGCAGGTGAGTACTGTTTGCCCAACGAATCTAGGCATTCGTGAAGTTAGCACTTTATCTGCGCAGTAACCGCTTTTTCATACAAAATAGTGTTCTGCGCAGACAAACGGCTAACTTCACGAATGCCAAGATCCGTTGGAAGAACTGTAAGAAAGAAAATTACGAGTGCTGTTTTTCTGTTTCTATTCGGTGCATGTGATGTGTTGCACGTCTCAGCAACCGTGTTCTTCGATATTTCTCCAGCATCAAGCTTGTACCTACAAGCAAAGTGCTGGTGAAATATCGAGACGGGACTCCGCTCATTGCAGGAGTCGAGGCGGAGGCGCGCGTCGCGGGAGAGGTGGGTTTCTTAGACACTAACAATATGGTACTAATCTAATTTGTAAGAGTTACTAACAAATTTACGGATCAATGGTCTGAAGTAAACTTATTTTATTTATAACCCATTTAGTTATCTACCTATTGTGTAATGGCTGTGTTTGTATGCATTTACTAATCTTGTATATGGTGGCTTCCGCTTTGTTTAGATGCAAGAGTTGATATAACCACACTACAACTAATTGGTGATAGCAATATAGCATCACTTATTGGTCCAATTGGAGATCGATTAAGACTAAAATCAAACCTAGAAATATGGAAGAAGGAATTAACAACAAGTGCTAGTTCAGAGTTACCTTCGAGTCCGGTAAGGCCACTAACAAATAGCTGTGCATTTAACTAATTTGTTTAGTAGTAAGCAATATACTTATGTACAGTTCTTCCAATGGATCTAGGCATTCGTGAAGTTAGCCGTTTGTCTGCGCAGTAACTGCTTTTTCATACAAAATTGTGTTCTGCGCAGACGAACGGCTATCTTCACGAATGCCTAGATCCGTTGAAAGAACTGTAGTCTGTGTTTACTTTAATTAGAAAACAATATTTTATTACAATTCACAATACCTGAAATAATTATGATTGTTGCAGCTTCCAGAACTCAATTCTAGTTTTCTGAACGATATTAACCCTCCAAGCCCAAGCACCAAAGCTAATATTGAACCGCAGTGGCCAAAAGAAAATTTAAATAATGAAATAACTTTTAAAAATTCGGTAAATAGATTTTATAATTAACTAAGTCATACATAAGGCTTATTTAATTTTGTCAAGTCAAAGTATTTACTACTGTACTAACTAGTCTTATGTACCTACCTACTAGTTATACAGGATGCATTTTTGAGACGGGACAGTATGGCAGGTATCTTAACCTCTATGGTTTCAAGAAAAGAAAACATTCTATGGAGACTATCCATAGCTCTGCCCTTACTGCTTACTGCCCTGTCTGAAAAATCAACTTGGAAATATAATAGGAACCTATTATTTTTTCAGGTTTATCCTGTGTAAATTTCTGGATAAAAAGTAGCCTATATGTTGACCGATCAACCTCCTCTATCTTCCAGTGAAAGTTCCATCAAGATTATCCCGGACAAACAGACAGACAGACAAAAATTTTTTTAAGTTAGATTGTGTTTTAGTATCGAGTAAATAACATGCACTTTGGTATAACACAGTTATTTTGAAATCACAGACAGACACTTCAATTTTATTTATTTGTATGTATGTATTGATAGGTTCCTATTACTTGGATAGAATAGTTTCATATTTAGTTTATTTGCAGGTCCTGGAAATACTTAACCAGAAAGCTGAAGGTCGTGCAATCCTCACAAAAGGCAATAATGGTCTTTTAAATTATGACCTTAGAAAACAGTTGGCCAATATTATTATTAAAAACAGATTAGAAAATGAACCTGGCAAAGCTTTACAAGGACCGGATTTTTTAAAATTCACTCATGAAATCTATGAGCTATTTCCTAAAGAGTCGCCAGCAGTCTACTATGCGCCATATTTAGCTCAGACCAAATATCAGGCAAAAAGAAATGCATCCGGAATTCTTTTTAATGCCTATACAACAAGAAAAAAGCATCTGAGGAATCTCGGCATACTACCTGAACCTGCTAGATCTCGATCACATTCTTGTACTTCTACAATTTCTAGCACTGATACTACTGAACTGACAGTACCTGGATCAGGAATTCAGCTTTCTGAATTGCAACGAGGTTAGTTTAAAAATATGAATTCCATCGGGATATTTACCATGATTCAATGATATTTACATTTATTATTTTATTTCTGTTGGTTCAATCTGTTCAATGAAATTAATTAATTCAATCAAGATTATTTTACCTGTTTTGATAAGTAAAGGTTTCTCTATTAGTATTACCCTACTGAATATCTATTATTATCTGGTATACTATGGAATGGTGTAACACACAAAGTGTATGATAAGATTAAATAGCTAAAATTTATTTTCAGATGACCCAACAGTAAGCGAAGAGAATCTTACGATTTTAGAAAGTCCAGACCCAGGGCCATGGCAACACGTGGAAAGGTGTTGGAACAGCACCGTGTGTGCCCTCGCTATCTATATTATGAGAAGGGAACGCTAACTGACTACCTAAACAGATTTCCAATTTTGAAATCACCCTCAGGATTTACACTTCTACTTCAAGATTATGAAAATTTATATCCGAATAATACTGCTGCCCTGACAAATTTGCTGAGTGTCTGTAAAAACATTATAAAAATTGCTGCAGCTAAAGCAAACACAACCACAGATGCTACCATCAAGAAAGCTATCCAGGGCTATATAAACGCTATTGATGGTGAGTACTCAACTTGCTTATTGGTTTACTTGGGTAAACTTGATATCATCATCATTAACCTATTAATACCCACTGCTGGGCGTAGGCCTCCTCTCTAACCCGCTACTCTTCACGGTTCCGTGCTATCTTCATCCATTGTCGTCCAACCACGCCGACTATTTCGTCCGACCAAAACTTGACTGAATTAAACTTATCAGCTAAAGGTCAATTTTCTTTCATCTGTGACAAAACAATGTGTATTCTTTATTTAATAAGTACCTATATTTTGTTTCAGAAAATAATGAAGAAGATATAAGCCTGCTTGTGCTCCCTTACATCATAAACATTCCACCTGTACGGAGAAAAGGTGCTTGGAAGCCATCTCGAGCTGAGTTCAGTTCAGATGCAACCACTTAAGCTGATTATTATGATTCGTTAGGAATAACGTAAACATACAACATCTGATTAGGTCCTATAATATTTTGGTCAACGTAAGAAATGGAAATGTACCTATAATATGTCTAGTATTCTTTCATGCTAGTGTATACAAGATTAATACAGTACCTATGTACAAATATTGTTTGTATTTTAATAAAAATAAAACAATGATTACCTTACCTTATGTGTTTATTTTTTCTGTTTACACCTAAAATCCACTTACAATAGGTATACCGAGTTATGATCATAAAATATTGTATCTGTAAGTACTTTACCTAGGTACTTTATGTTAAATCTGTGTGTATTCTGCTTTGGTATGCCATATTATATTATGTAATAATAAGGTTCTTTTTATATTTCTAGGCTTTAATGTTGTTCCATAATGGTTTTACTACTTGACTGTCTGCAATATTAGGAGAAAGTAAATCTAACAGGACCTCTGTTAGATTTACTTTCTCCTAATATTGCGGGGATGTTTTCTCGTGGACATATTTTACCATTACCCACCTGCCCCTTTAGCACGGGCCAGGGATAAAAAAAATTGTCCCCTGTTTAATCCACCTTCAAGAGTATTTTATCTCAGGTGGATAAAAACAGGAGGTTTAATGGTAAAATATGTCCACGAGAAAACACCCCTGCAATATTAGGAGTAAGTATGTACTTCCAAAAAGCGGTAATATTACCGTTAATATATTGGGAAAGCATACAGATTTGACATGACAGTACTAATAGTTTATAGTTATGAGAGGTCACACTATCCTTAAAATACCAACAACAATTAGGGTAGGTCATGATATATTTGGATTTCGTAATGATAAACTACTAGGAAGCTCAATATAAATGTCATGACATTCAGGAAATATATTCTCAAGTTTCACAAAGCTTATTTAGGAAATTTCTACTGATTATCATGATGTCCGTACCAATATGACATTCTAATAATGATACCGTAATATGACTTTAACAATTTCTATAATTCCCATCATGATTTCTCATAATTATTGTTAGGAGTATTCATAGAGTTCGTCATGACAAAATGTTATGACGCGTAGCGATAACACACGAGTATGCAGCACTCAATATCATTCCCGTCATGATTGAAACTCATTTCTAGTAATGATTGCTAGACGCAAGCAGAGAGTTAGTCATGACATTTTGTTATGACATGTAACGTTAAGACGCGAGTTTACAGCACTTTGTATTAACGTGATATTGTAATGATGTTCTTCGGTGATGAGTTTAATGATAGATTGTTACGATTTACTCACAAAGTGTTAGTAAGAACTCTTGGTCCGTTTTTGTTGGGAATACGGATAAAATTGCTGGAATTCCTTTATAATTGTTCGTAATCATGAACGTTATTTCTCTCAGTGTTGCTTAATAACGAAACGAGGTCGCATATAAGTTTAATAGTTCCAATATGATTCAATTCAAAAACCTTATCGTAAAAAGTTAATATCTTGTGAGCTTTTTTGTGTGAATTTACTAATCATTATCATTTCCTTTCTGCCCTATCCCAATTTTAAGTTCGGCAGAACTTGTTTTTCAAGTGTAAACTTCGATAGGCGCGTTCGGCATTTTTGAATCTATGAGCCGAGCGGCTGAAGGCACTCCGGCTTTTAGTGGATCGTCTGATCGTGGGTTCCCGTCGGAATTGAAAATTTTGATAAGACTATTCATTTATTAACATTATATCTAAGTCAGATGAAACCGAGGGAAGTATTTTACTTGATGAAGACTCAGTTTGTAGTTCCAAATTAACTTGCTAAGATAATTTGAGACAGAACTAAAGTTTAATTATTTTATTAGACCGTGATTCCTTTGCGTTGATTAATTAGATTTCTAAAGCTTCACTATTATATTAATCACACTAAGTAAGTTCGTATGAGTCAGTGGCCAACTCTGGTGACGGAGTTTTTAGGCCGCCTTAAGGCCTCCGTCAAGGCTTAACGACTTAAATAGCCAGGACCGACAATTTAACGTGCCCTCCGAAGCACGGAAGCGCTCAGTTGAAAATTCCACTGGCGGTCACCCATCCACTGACCGTTTCGAACATTGCTTAACTTCGACGATCTATCAAGAACAACTAAGCAAGCACGACCACGAGCGCTTCGCAAGCACGACCACTAGCGCTTCATCACACTAATTATAATTTTAATTAAAATAAACCTAAAAAACCGATCACGGTAGTATAGACACAATTACTATCTAGGAAGATAATGGTCTAAGATTTCAAAATGCATACCTAAAATTGTCCCTATGCGTTTACGACGCGAGAAGTCTCGAAGTACCTATATGTTTTTTTTTTTCTAGGCGAGCCTATTATCTCTCCATGCGAGAATTTTTGGATGCGTTTACGACGCGAGAGGCGAGTCTCGAAGTATTTGTATTTTTTTTTTTTTAGAGAATCTCTCCTTGTGTAACAGACGATACTACTGAGCAGTCTGACGGCAACAAGCTTGCTGACATCGAGCTGCAGTCGTCTATGTGAACACCTTAACACTATAGAAATATAATCTTTAAAGATTATTATTTTCTTTATACAAGTTTCTATGAAAAGATCTAACTAGAGCGATATCCGAATACATATTTGCCTTAAAGGGTCTTTCATTTTAAACTAACTATATTCAGGAATTGGGTTCAACAAATAAATTAAAAAATATTTATGTAATTTTTTTTTGTTTTGTTATGAAAATCTCGAGAAAATCGATAAAGACTATCCTTTTAATTGATTGTTGCTTCTTTTTTTTATTTTACAAGTATATTTTCTACTGTAAATTACTTTATTCATAAAACATAAAAATATTTACACGAAACAATAAACATAAAAATACGTACGTAATTTAATTAAACTATAGATAAAAAACAGTGTTCAAGTCACCGACCGCAGGTAACGTGCCCAAAAGGCTGGCGGCATTACCTCGTTGGATGGCTATACTTATCCTCTGTCCGAGGTAAGCACCAGCCCTTTGGTCATTGGTCATTGTTGCTTCTTGTGTAACTTAGTCCATTCGAGCGTGCGACGTGATGTTGCTGCGCTGCTATTGGTCAACGTCGGTTCTCCTTGAAAATTGTAAGCAACATGTCATAAAAAAAATCAATAAAAGACACTTTTTTAAAGTGAAAACTAAAATCGGCTTAAGAATTAAATTGATACGGTCTAACGTCTATTTACAAACCAAAAATGAAGCCCTGTCAGTTTGTGTAGTTTAAAATGAAAGACCCTGTATTTGCAAAAGTTATTGCATTAAAACAAACTTTTAAAAGGAAAATATTTCGAAATGTTACAGGGTGAATAGTAAACTTTGTATATTTTGTAAAAACCATGTGTCAGATGTATATGACATCGCGCATGTCACTTTGATAGATACATGATGCGCTAGCCTTTTAGCATATAGGTAGTTTTTTGCGGAAAGTATTGCAGAAGATAGTCATAGTGTTGCATAGAACTGGTTGAGATAAAAGGATAAATTCAAATTCTCAAATTCAAAATTCTTTATTTGGAACAAGAAAACACAGGATATAAAAACAATGAATGGTAAACGTTGACAGATGCAAAAGTTAACTGTGAAGCAAAGTCAACGCCCAACGCACTTGTTTAACTAAGATTGATATTAATGATAGTGGTATTAAAGAGAACGATATTTCCCAGTAATACTACCAGTAGTACAGCTGGTACTACTGGGAAGAAAGAGCCCATGCTGTCCCATTAGGTATAGGCATCCACCTATTTCCGCTTGTCACTACGACGTAGCCAATCTAAGTATCGCCTCAGACGGGCCACCGGTCATAGCCACTTTCCTATAGTTTTCATAAAGACACACGGTTGACGCCGGTGGCCACCCTACGCTATAATTGTTTTTGGTAAAATGCATTCAAAAAATTTCACATTACCTAAATTAAAAATGTTTAAGTATTTTATTTTATAATTTATTTTATTTTAGGAAAACTTACAGCTAACTAAAGTATGAACTCACAAATAGGTGCTAAGGGCCAATTACAAGTTTTCACAAATATAGTTAAACTAGCTTCTGCGCGCGGCTTCGCCCGCGTGGTACCAAAGTTTTTAATATCCTGTCACTATCTACGCCTATTCCAAGTTTCATCCAAATCGGTTCACTGGTTTAGGCGTGATTGATACACAAACATCCAAATATACAAACTCACAAACTTTCAGCTTTATTATATGAGTGGGCTGGGATGATTCTTAAGAATTTCGATCATTCCTCAACTGAACTAGTTTCATTTCTAGGCTATTATTTCCTTTTCTGGGTTTAACACGTTTATCATGCCACGTCAAAGCAAGCTAACAGAATGTATAAAAAGTAAAATAAATTGCGGCTAAATGTCACTGGTACGATATTTTTCATGTTTCGGAATTGTATAGTAAAATATCCGGGGCTTAGTTTTGTTGTATTCCATCTTATAAAGAAGCCCTGAGAAAATCAATTAGTAGGTATTGTAACAAGCGACGATGGGCAACCTGTCACGTATGAAGCGCGTCACATAAAGAAATTTAGCCAAGCTAAAATCTTGGTTACTATTGTAGGTTTAGAAATAGAAAGCATGTTAAAAATTTTAACTTAAAATAGATTCTAATACCAAGCTTAAATAAATAATGAATAAATAAATAAATAATGCTGGACTTTTCACACAGCATCATCTAGCCCCAAAGTAAGCAGAGCTTGTGTTATGGGTACCTACTACATGATTGATATTAAGTAGTACTTCATATACTTTTTGTTTGTAAATACATACATATTATACATAGAAACACCCAGACCCGAGACAAATATCATCATACAAACATTGGTCCCGCCGCGGGGATCGAACCCGCAACCTTTTGCGAGATTTTTTTTTTGTAGAAAAATAATCAAATTCACTTTATTTTATTGAAGATAAAAATATAAATGTGTACATTTACACCTTTAAACAAGTTATACCTTGGTATTTCAAAGCACTTATTTCATACATGTTTTATACAATCAAAATCAGTTTTATGCAAGTTATCTATTACTTAGTTCCCACATTTTAAATTTTATAACGGGACTTAATCGCGTAGGTATAACATTTGTTTATTTACCTCGACGTTTCAGTAGCGTTACAGCTACCGTGGTCACGAGAAGACTGCCCGCCGGTACTCGTTCGCCTCTTCGACCGATGAGAAACTACCCTCATTCGGTCAACACAAAATAACATTAGGGTCGCGACACACTACACTGACAACATCCAAGTTAGTACTAGACGTTCTTACACGACCCGAACACTTTTTTATCACTGGATCCCACGTTGATGACAGTTTGTAGCCGCATTCCCGGTTGACATTTTTGTGTTTCTTTATTTCAACTGCTTCACGCACAATTCTAGTATAATAATGGCGATCATTGGAAAGGACTAAAGGTTGATGTAACTCGATCCAGTGGTTTGATCCTGATTCTAGCAAGTGCTCCGCTATCGCTAAAAAATAAAATAAAATATATAGCGTTATAGCGTTATAAAATTTAAAATGTCTTCGAGTCGCGAAAGTTTAAAATGTGTATTAGTTCCCACATGTTTCCTTGTTTATGTGCTGTTGTAATGTACAGTCAGTGTCACCAACTGGTAACCCCCCTGCCGTACAAACCGTTAGGGGGGTTACCAATTAGCCAATAAGTGACGCAGACTGTACATGTTGGTAAAATACAATGTTTTGTAGGTTAGCGTGAACAAGTAGGAATATCAAGAAAGACAAACTTAAATTGAATACAACAATAACTTTCGAATTAACTTTTACTTGCGAACTAGTTCGGACCGGATCTAGACTAGCGTCCCTGAAAGTCTGGGTCACACTGGCTACATTATTTTTAGGAAGCTCTACGATGAATTTCAGTGTTTAAATAATTTTTTGTTGACACAGACAATTCTTTAACTAGCCGGAAAGACGATCTGGTAAAGGTTGCTGGGAGCCGTTGGGTGCAGGCTGCACAAGATCGATCGCTGTGGAAATCGATGGGGGAGGCCTATGTTCAGCAGTGGACGCTAGATGGCTGAGATGATTACGATGAATTATTTAAGAGATAAGTTTACTAACACAATGGACTGTATGACTGGTTTCCTTACTATGTTTTCCTTCACCATTCAGAGCTCGTGTTAAAGCGTAGAATTTCGTAACGAAAATAAAACTCTTCTATTCAAGTAGTCTAAAAACGTACCAAATTGTGACTTATTTTCGAGCTCTGCTTACAAGTCGCTCTCATTTGACGAGTCTTGGTCCACATTCAAAGGTCGGGCTAAGAAGCAATAAACCCGATTCAGCAGTATCCTCAGATGACTGTCCACCTACCATCGAGATGAGGAATGGAGAACAGACTTTTACGAGTTTCGATATCAAACAAACACGATGTTTTTTTTATGGCTCTTTATTAAATGTTTGTGAGGGAAATTATTTTATGGAGGTAGTTAATTTAGTTTAGTAACTTTAACAGCTTGTAGTTTTTAGAACTGAGAATTAAAGGTGAATTTTATTAAGAAACTTATAAAAAATAACTTAGAAACTTATAATATGCGTTTGCTGCACAGTCAGCAGTTTTTTCAATAAACTATGTATTTGAATGCAGTGTTAAATCTCGTTAAAAACTAAGCTACGAAGCTGGGACAGCTGGAAGGGGAAGGCCTAGGCGAACCTTCTTCGATCAAGTTGGCGACATTTTGGAGAAGGGCCAGGTCAAAAGTACCCTAAACCGACGATCATGTATGAAGAATGTAATGAGAGTGAATGAGGCGAAAGTTGTGTGTCAGGATCGTAGCGAGTGGAGATCTTTGGGAAAGAGGCGTGACTTTATGTATGTATATACTAAGCTACGAAACCAAGTACAAAACCCTTTAATAATAGTATATCTACACTAATATTATAAAGAGGAAAGATTTGTTTGTTTGTTTAAATTGAATAGGCTCCGAAGCTACTGGACTGATTTGAAAAACTCTTTCACCATTAGAATCCTGCATTATCCCTGATTAACGTAGGCTATATTTTATCCCGGGAAAGTGAAGTTTTCCCGAGGGAATGCGGGTAACACCGCGACGGACAACTAGTTAATTATAATAATGCTGGACTTTTCACATAGCATCCATAGCATCATCTAGCCCCAAAGTAAGCAGAGCTTGTGTCATGGGTACTATATGACTAATATACTACTTATATACTTTTTGTTTGTAAATACATATATTTATACATAGAAAACACCCAGACCCTAGACAAATACATGTAGATCATACAATTATTTGTCCCGCGGCGGAGATCGAACCCGCAACCTTCTGCGTCGCAAGAGGACCTTCGCCCAGTTTGCCCACTGCGCTACATCATCATACATCTCGAACATGTCAGGTTTTCACTCTTCATAGAACATTTCTATAATAATTGAATGCTTTGGTCGCTACTCTCGTCTCGTGGTACTTAAGCTGTTGAAACCACTCTCGTCCTTCGTAATTGTCACGTTGGTTATTGTTCGCCCTCAACGCCCTAGATCTTTATATCTCTTTGCATGAAAATACAGTGCAAAATACACTCTATTACTATGTACTAAGATTTCAATTTGCACTAGTTTAGTAAGTTTAGATTTTCGTAAACCACGCGGGTGACTTTAGAGGAGTTTGGCAAGGAATTGAGCTATCGTTCCTTAGTTTAAGGTTCATAATCGTATGGATTACAGTGTCTATCTTGGAGTGTAGATTGTATACATAGTGGATGAGGAACATTTTAATTTTGTGCCTCCTTACGGACAGTAGCAATTTTTTGAAAATGTTTGTAACGAAACTGGTCTTTGGCCAGTCTGATGAGCTGTGAAAGTGTCTATTTTTTTAAATTATTTTCCCTATTTTGTCAGAAAAACAAATTGCATTCAACATAATATTATAAATAAAGATATTTGAGACGCGCACTGGAAAGAAAAAAGCTTTCTACTTCTCATCATGTTCTCTTTCTCCACTCTCCTCTGTCACTCGTCATCTCCATATCCACTCCTTTCTTACCCTTAACTTCTTTCACATAATCCATCCATCTTTTCTTAGGTCTATCTCTACTCACATATCCATTCACATTCATTTCCATCACCCTTTTAGTTACATGAGTTTCATCCCTCCGCATTACATGCCCATACCACGCTAACCTATTGTTCCTCAACTTTTCAGTCACTGGCGCTACTTTCAGAGAAAAAAGCTTTCTACTTCTAAACTCATAATTAGGTAAACTTACTTCACTCCCCTGCGGTCTCTGAGAAACACATTATTTTTCTGGAATAAAAAGCCTAAATCAAATTCCAGACTATAAACTATGTTTGTGCGTTTCATTCAAAACTATTCAATAGTTTTTGCGTGAAAGAGTTCAAACATTCATACATGGATACTCACAAACTTTTACACAATTAAAAAAAATAATGAAAAATCATGATGGACAATTTCACTAGGATTTGTAAGATTATTATACCCTTTACATCTATATTAGATAATTGATACAGCGTCAGGAGCCAACCTATGCCTACACTCAACGGGACGCTGTAATGCCTGGGACATTGTTTAAGATCGAATAGGCTTGCAGCACCTAATATAATATTATACCCTACATTTTATGAATATTGCAATCTCATTGAAACATTATTCGCGTGAAATATCTCGTTTGAAACGGAAACCTGTATTTTCAACTCGGTGAACAGAAAAAAATACAAGTTTGCATATTGAATGTTTCTCGCTTAGCTGGGTAAAGGTACTGAGAAAAATGACAAAATGAGAACAAATTAGAGAATTTTATTTTCTTCGAATCTCGCGATCACAACTTGTACGGAGAAATATATTTTTAATCGGTGCTCAACCGAAAAATATGAGCTTATCGAAAATTTGGACAACGGCAAGTAGGATTCTGTGGCCGAGCGGTAAGGCACTCCGGCTTTAGGAGGATCGTCCGATCGATGCGGGTTCGAATCCCGTCGGAATCCAAAATTTTGATAAGACTTTTCATTTCTTAATGAAATATATTTTTATGTAAAAATCCTTACTACAAATGTATGTCAAAATTAGCTTTTTTATTCCACTAAGATTTTGTGATCGTGAACAAATTGACACTGATATCTTTGGCTTCTCTACTCAATCATTTTCTTAATCAATTATCTCAATCTCATCTCTTAGCCTTTCTCCAGAAAAGAGATCCAAAAGAGATCGATTTTAGCCTAGAAAAGCACTTTAGCTACCTATTTTATTTAATAAGTGTTCCCGAGAGACGCAGGCGCAGTACTAAATAAATGTTCATTTTGAAATTGTAATTTACTCCAAGATCAGCGTTTAGTTTGTAAGTAAAACAGCTTTGGTAAAAGTTCTATCCAGAGTTAACTAGCCGGCAACTTAGCCGGCACTTATAGCCTTTGCGTTCTAGAACTTTCTGGATACTAGGAATGGTTCGTTTTAAAGTTAATCTTGAACTTATTTGTTCTCGTACCACCAGCTTCTGTGAGTATTAAAGAATCTATGTTCCTATATCCATAATATGATATAGGCAGGGCAGTCTAGAGCGTAAACAAACAAACTCAGATTCGTATTTATAATATTGTTTTGTATTAAAATAATCGATTTCATTGCAAGTACCAATGCTTAAACTTGACACTTGCTGAATGCACAAACCGTAGAACCAAATTATAAAAAAGCTTTTAAAGTTTTTATATTATGCGAACTGCAAAACAGAATCAGCTTCCAGCGTCTGTATTTCCACTGACCCTGCTATTTTTAAGACCTTCTGCGTAGGCTCGCTCCATCGTAGATCTCATTGCCTGTGTTTCAAGGTCAAGAACGAACCCATTCATCATTAAAAAACTATTTATAACGCGATTTTCATGAATGCCTCGGTAAAGAGCTGGTTGTTATTTGACCGAGTTGAATTGACCAATGGCAGACAAACTAACTTATCCTACCAGTGTAACAAAAGATGGAGACACAAAGTGATGTAGATTTTGGATTAGTTCCAATTGTGTCCGCAAGAGTAAAAGTTAGCGTGTGTGGTTTGGCAGAGTCGCTTGCACGCGAAACCGACATGTTACCCCTTCGTTCACACCAAGTTACTAAACATGTATCCTACTTGTATATCAGTATACCTACGTTTTTCACTCGTTGTTTACACCTAAAGCAAAGTATCTAAGATGCCGTTTACATCATACCATTCTGGCATACCATTCTTGCCTCTTGCCACAGAATATTCGCTAGTGCTGAGAGGTTCCGGTGACACTTAGTACAAACTTATTGTTGATCAAACTAATAAATTAAAAAAATAGGAGTGCCGGCAGAAGTGAAAACTTGAACGGTTCTAAAATTGACAAATAACCCGGTGTCGGTGAGCAGTCACGTGACTCGCACGCGAGGCGAATCGAAGATTTTTTTCTAATCTCAAAACTGCCAAATGCCCCTTAAGAAGTTTTCACTTCAATAAATAAAATAGTTAAATAAATTGAGTTTAAGAAAGCAAGAGGCAATGAGGTTTGAAAGAATAGTATCGAGTATATGACGTATAAGAAAGTACTTAGGAATAATCATGCTGATATTTTCCATGCTCATATTTCACAGAATTTTGAATTCCATTGCAGGTTATAAGCCCATTGCATAGAATACAATTTCCAGTTTCGTTTAAAGGTGGTAGCATGACCCATCCACGCCGGACGCGACAAACTGTCAATTGTCGGACGACCTCTGTGGCGCAGTGGGTGAAAGCCCGCTTGGGACGCAGAAGGTTGCGGGTTCGATCCCCGCCGCGGGATAAATGTTTGTATGATCTGCAAATATTTATCTCGGGTCTGGGTGTTTCTATGTATAATATGTATGTATTTACAAACAAAAAGTATTTAAGTAGTATATCAGTTATCTGGTTCCCATAGTACAAGCTTTGCTTAGTTTGGGGCTAGATGATGCTGTGTGAAATGTCCAGCATTATTTATTTATTTAATTCAATAGAGGAAATGCTGAGACGTCAGCCGCATTTTCTGACGTCATCAGTATTTTTTCTATACTTGAAAAAAATACTGGGGCACGTACGGCGCGTTCATGTGTGATCAGCTTAAATGTCTACACCGTTGAAATATCAAGGCACTGTCCACACAGTTCATTAGTTAAAAACTATTAGTTTCAGCTATCAAAACAGTCCTACCTCGCCACTAAATATTCTGTAATCGCAACGTCAAAGTGTTCATTAGATCGCTAACTGTCACTCATTTGCAGCGAGCCGAACGTAGGCTGCAAGTAGCTCATTACATAGGGCGCTTAGCAACAGTTTCTATCGATTTATATTAAGGCTTGTTAAAACGCCGCTCAAACTACTACATATTTTCAGAGATTTACAAAACTAGAATATTAGACCAGCCAAGGATCGTTACAAATGATCTGTATACATGTCCTGTCCTGTTCAAGCGAAGATCTGCTGTCGACCGCACGCAGGGCTCTCTCGTTTTTGAATCGCAACCCCAGCTGGTAATAGGAACAATCTTTCGAAAGGTCGCGCGACCCGCGTAGTGATACTGTGCTGTGCAAGAAGCCGAGGATCGGCTGTCGAGGATCCTGCTGTGCAAACCCTGCCCGCTGGCTGTTCTGGTGAGTGCTGCATTACCCCTGCTCATCCATTCCCGCATTCAACTCTTTTGTACTGCCTTTGATCACACAATAATAGTCTGCCCTTAGCGAAGTCATTTTGTTGGCGCGACCATTTGTGGTATGTATGTACCATACTTAAAATGCTGATGACGTCAGAAAATGCTGCTCGCTTCTGACGTCAGCAGCATTTTTTCTATTGATTTGACAGTTTGGCGCGTTCGGCTCGGCTGGACTGTGCGACCACCCTTAGGTATTCGAATGTATTCGTAGACGTAAAGACAAAGGATCGGGGTGTAGGATCAGTAATAAACCAATCAGCGCGCACTATCACGTCATCGTATCATGTTCAGAATGGATGTTCATAACGCGATATTTAACGAGTTTTTAGGTAGGCTCCTATGCAAATCTTCATCTAGAAGTGTCTTTATGAGACTTTATCTAAAAGGATGTCTAGCATGTATCGGGGATACAGACGTGATTCTGTTTTTTTTAAGTTATATAAACTAGTGCTAATGTTCAACCCTATCGAGAATTTTACGCGTGGCAGACCACCGGATGCGGTAATGATCACTTTTAGGGTTGCCGCTTGCAGGCTTATAATTTATGTTACTAGTGGCTAGCCTGCGGCTTCGCTCACATGGTACAAACGTTTTTCCCTTTTACCCCGTTAGGGGTAAAATTTCCAAAATTTCTTTCTTAAATCATAAAGAGAATGTGGTCTCCAAGTTTCATCTTTCTAGGTTCTCATGGTTTATTATATCCAGGGTATGGTGTTAATTTAGACGATTTCATTAAGAGTATGCTTTTTAATCGCTTTTTAGTCGCTATAGGGAGGCAGCGCGAAAGCAAAGTCTCTCTAGTGTAGGTTTAGTTAATAAGTAGGTAATTATTATATTATTTATGTGTACATTATACATAGTTGTATATCTAAGATATTTATTTATAGCAATAGTCAAAATAATTTTTATTATATTTGTTAATACCGTGTATTTTTATAAAAATCTTTTTACTCGGGCTACCGCGATACAGGCTTGGCCTAGTGCGGGGTCCGTTGTAAATTATTTATGTATGAAATAAACAAATAAAATAAAATAAATTTCATATTCTTAGCAGTCACATACCTACCAAAAAACATTTACATAGGTAATGTTAGTGTGTTAGTACAAAAATGTAACGTGGTAGTACAGTCAGGGACAGAAGTTCATGAACATTTGATGTTTTTGAATCTTCAATATTTTCGAAGTTCGGGTTAGGGTTTTAGATACAACTTTACCTTATATTGTATGCTTTACCTTGCACCATTACTATACCTACATATCGCCGCCCCCGGAGAATAAACGGATAACTGTCATTATCTTAGTTTTAGTGTTATGCCATATTTGGGATCTCTGGGTGCTGATACATCTGCTAATTTTTTTTCGTAACATTCGTACAGTTATTCACGGAGTTACAAAATGTTACAATACTATTCGATGTTTCTAGACATGCCTGAAATTACAAGAATAAAATTGTAATATAATATTATCAAAATGTATCCACACCTATTAGTATGACAAAGAGTCATACAATCATGTTCGTGTAAAAAATATTCGTCTATATAATGATAATCGCAGTTATCATTTTAATCTCGTGAAAACATGTCCATACGTTTCGTATAAAATGCTTTTAGAATCTGTGCGAAAGGGAACCGTTATAAGATTTGATTGATAAAGCGGTGTATAACATAGTCCACAAAGGCCAGACACCTAACAAATCATTCTGAACAACATAGAACAGATTTAGAAAAATTGTCATCATGCCTATTGTTCAGGAACTTCTGTCGCAGACTGTACTTTCTAAAATATAATTACTTCCTGAATTTATTTCACGAGGGTCTTTCTTGAGACGAAAAGCGATTCCAAAAATAAGTGCCCCAGGTAATCAAAATAAACAACGTGAGTAAAAAGAAACCATAGAAAAGTAATTGAAAAATTAAATTAACTGGAACAGGAAAGTATTTTCTGAAAATAATTTATCCAATCCCAACTTCTGAATAATAACCGATTTGTTTTGAGATGGGAGCTGAAGTCAATGATTGCACTAGAATCGGTTTGCTCTTCCAACAGCACGTCAGTTCCCAGTTGTTGTTCTGACAGTTTCCTGCATTGAAATGAATATTTTCAGATCGTTGAAAATAGAATCATCTAATTGACCTGAGAGTCAGATTGGCACAAGATCGTGGTGGATGACACTAGCTTAAAGAGGCCTAGTAGTAGCTGATGTCAGGTGGTGGATGATGAGGAGATAAAGGTATTTTCACACCCAGTCCAAGAAAACCATACATTTTTTCGTCTCACCTTCTTAACAGAAAGTAAACCATTACTCCCTCCTAAAAAACAAAATGGCCGGCGGGAGGTAAAGTTGTATGGGATTTCATTTCTCCCTCTGAACCTCATGTGAACAGATAAGTAATGAGATTTGAATTTCGAACTTCAACATTAATTCTATTAAAATTTTTACTATTGAGTCCACACCCATTAGAACTTAAACGAAAAAAAAAGAAAAAATGTGGCAACTAATCTTTTTCTGCCGAATTTATTTTTGATGTTTCTATGAAAATGTTTACCATAGAGACCTGCAACAAGTAGAATTTATTCAAATTTAAGGAAAAAGTGTGGCTAATGCCTCCAAACTATAGAGCGATCTAATGTTGTTGCATATTAATGCTAAAATATTTTTTGAGAACGAAAGGACGACCTCGACTCCTTCGATAGCGGGTGGTGGGAGCTATCAAAGAAGAGAGATGGTTGGAAAGAATTGGGGAAGACCTTTGCCCAGGAGTGGGACAGTGTAGGTTGAATAAAAAAAACGAATAGATTATTATTATTCTACCTATAAAACCTGTTCATTAGACTTGCTTGCTATTTTCTGGGTTCACTATTTTTCTCGCAGTACCTATGTGTGAAAAGCAGAGTATTCACCTCGGGGTTAAAGCTGTCTTAGTCTTGGGCGCTCTTGAATCCCTCGCTGTCGCTCGGGTGTTAACTAAAGAATCCTTCGATGCGCTTGGGATTCAATATGGCGCCCGTGACATAATACACTGCTTTATCCCCTTGGTGAATAATCTACTATTATCCAATTTCGTTTCACTAAACCAACAAAGGTTGTCTGGAAGAGATCGCTTTTAGCGATAAGGCCGCCCATTGTGTTCCTGTTATGTTTTTTCTGTGTACAATAAAGTGTTTATCTATCTATCTATCTAAACCATTCTGTAACTTAAGCCACTTGCTGAAATAAATTGAACCCATGCATTTCAGTCTATTATTTTATTTAAATCCATTCGTCTTGGAATCGGCTAAAATGGTAAGTTCGTATGAGTCAGTGGCTAACTCTGGTGACGGAGTTTTTAGGCCGCCTTAAGGCCTCCGTCATGGCTTAACGACTTAAATAGCCGGGACCGACAATTTAACGTGCCCTCCGAAGCACGGAAGCGCTCAGATGCGTCACTGGCGGTCATCCATCCACTTACAGACCGTTTCGAACGTTGCTTTACTTCGACGATCTATCAAGAATGAAATGAAATTTAAATTAATATCGAAATTATTATACAGCAACCCTACACAACTAAGCCGAGTATTACGAAGGTACAAAACTGCTAATTAAAAAGAATATGAGGTTATGATTTCCGAGTTCATTTCTATTAGTTTCCGTCCGCAATTTTGCTATTCGATATCACAAACGAAGTTATTGAATTTTGTATCTACTACCAGGTTCAGCGAATTGGGGTAGTAAAACAAATGTACTATATACATACTATAATATTATAAATGTGAAAGTATGGATGGATGTCTGTCTACCTGTCTGTCCACCCGTCTGTCTGTTTGTAACCTTTTCACACCAAAACCGCTGAACAGATTAGGCTAAAAATTGACATGGATAAAGGTTGTATCCCAGGGAAGGTCATAGGCTACTTATTATCCCGGAAAAATGAAAAAATTAGCGGGAGCGCAGCTAGTATACTATACTTGTTTCTTTTCCTTATAGATGTGAGAAAAATAATTGGTAAGTACCAGATTATTTAAGTTTCAAATCAGATAAAGAAATGGTTGCTATAGTGATAAAACTTTTTGTAAACGAGTAGCCATATTAAGATCTTTATCTCTTAAACTAATTTTCCGAGCTACGAGCCTCTTGTTTTTGGGTAGGCTCGCTCCATCATAGACCTCATTCTTACCTATGTAAGTTTCAAGGACAAACGCCGACATATCACTACATAGTATAAAACATGTCGTTTTCTCTGTCCCTATGTATGCTTAAATCTTTAAACCTACGCAACGGATTTTTATGCGTTTTTTTTTCATAGATAAAATGATTCAAGAGGAAGGTTTGTATGTATAATACATGCATAATATAGTAGAGGAACACTGATAATTACTAATACATTTTTTGCGCTTACATTGCAAACGCTGGCTAAACCCTAATATTTAGCATCAGCATTACACCCGTGCGAAGCTGGGGCGGGTCGCTAGTTCATTATAAAAAATCAAACCAAACATGAAATTGCAGCAAGCAGCGACACTGAGGTATAACCCAATCCAACTACATGCTCGTCCATTTTTGGTTGCAAAGTTATCAGTATATTCGATAGAGTTCTGGAAGCGCTACTTTTTGTATGTCACTCGGATTCGAAACAAAACTAGAGAAAATATTGACAAAATAAAGCTCAAAAGCCATTTCACCTGCTGGCATTTGATTTTAAACTTTGTTCAGATTTAAAACTTCAAAATAATTGACGCAAGTTTACAAAAAAATACTTTAAACACGCTTAAACACTGGTCTAAGATATGGTTAGCTAAACACTGACAAAACAGCTTAGCAACTGTATATTGTACTAGCTTCTTCGCGCGGCTTCGCCCGCATGGTACCAACATTTTGAATAGCCTTTATGCTATTCCGGGTCACTATCTACGCCTTTTCCAAATCGGTTCACTGGTTTAGGCGTGATTGATACACAAACATACAAACATCTAAACATTCAAACATCTATACGAAAACTCACAAACTTTCAGCTTTATTATATGTGTGTGGGAAGTGGGATAAGCTGTGTCTATCTCTAAATAATCGTAAAACGCGTTATTGTAAGTAACAGTTTCTTCAAACTAGTGTTCAACAGATGTTTAATTTTTCTGTAGTAAAAAGTCTATATAAATAAGATCCTATAGTCAAGTTCTATAACTTTAGAAATCTCTCAAGAAGGTTTTAGCTCTAGGCTTTATTACGTAAAGCTTTTCCTAAAATAAGATAGCAGCTCTCAATCGTGTCCGTTTCGGTTCGTCCGGTAAATAAAAATATGGAAGAATTGTACTAGCACTTGGACGAGTGGAATTGATCAGCGGAAGTTACAAGCTGAAGCGGGTAATATATTTAATTTGTCATGTTTTCCACTGCTGGGCCAAGATTTTATGCAATTGCTTTCATCCCCCCTTAGACATCTTCAAAGGATCTGGAATATAAAAGATCTGAGAGAATGTCTACCGCGCCTCGGGGATACAGTCGTGACCCTGTTTTTTTTTTTCATCTGTCTCGCTTCCCAGTCACCTGGAAGGTATCATTCATTATCCATTATCCACCAAAAAATATTTGAGACAGACTTTCTATCGGCTGATAGTTGAGACGGAATAAATACTTCGGCTCGTAATGAGTATGGAGAAGTATAGCCCGTCTCAACTATCGGCCGATAGAAAGTCTGTAATCTGCGAGGGGTCTTAATGAACAAATGGATGAAAACGCTTTATCGTATTTATCATCCTAAATAATTAACGCACAATGAACTGATTGGTGGTATAAACTTATATCTAGCAGTAAAAATTACGACTCCGTGGACTAAGTTGGAAATACCAGACTTGTAATGCTCACTAGTGGAAATGAGTTTAATTTTTAATACCTTTGATAGCAGGAACGTGATAATTACCCCTTTTATGGATGAATCCCTCGAGCTCGTTTAAAAATCCTAAAATAAATATGAATACCTATTTGCTAAAAGGGGTAATAGTAAAGCTGCGTACTTCGCGTACCGGGCTACGCGTTCACGCGTTCTAGAGATGTCAAAATGTATACGATTTTGAACTCGCGCGAGCTTTCTTAGGTATGTTTTTGAGTTTTTTATACAAAAATAAAGCTCTTAATTATTAATATTACAAAATACACTTGAATCAGAGCCATCTATGATCTATACCTACCATAATCGAATCGTGCACATTATGCTCAATCAGCATTTGTAAACCCACCAGTGTTTTGAGCTCGTTTCTGATTGGCACTGAGACGGAGCATTTGAATGAGTAAAAGGTTTCAGAATAAAAAAATAAAATGAAAAAAAAACGGCATTCCAGGAGTACCGATAGAAGTGGAAACTTGAACTTAAAAAAAAATACAAAAGTACAAAAAAAAAACTCGAAATGTTACTGTCCTACGGATTTGAACACGGGACTGTCTCACTCAGGTCTTTAGCGTCGACCATTCTGACGATACAATGTGTGATGAGATTAAGGTACGAATAGTAAGAGATGGTGTCGTAACAGTCACGTGACTTTGATAGTTTTTTCCCATCTCAAAAATGCCCAACGGGCCTAAAGAAGTTTTAACTTCTAAAAATAACAACAATTCTAAATTATTTTCGCATCTGTTTGTAGCTTAGGCCACATCGGAGGCCTTAAGAAGTCCTGTCACGGCCGAGCCAGCTCTGCGGGGAGTTAACGTGTGCCGAACTGCCTCCTGATTTCTGTTACTGACACAGATGAAATAATACAAATTACATAAATATATCACTCGAAATGCACTTCCAACTCATATACACTTCACGTTCTAGTTTTACTTCATTGCGGTCTTTTAGATCTGCGAGCTTTTGTACCAAGTTTAAGCCGTCTTGGGTTGGTGTCAAAATCCCCTTTGGAAATCCCCCTCGACGAGGATTTTGGGAATTTTAGTGTCAAAATCCCCTTTGGAAATCCCCCTCGACGAGGATTTTGGGAATTTTATTGTCAAAATCCCCTTTGGAAATCCTCCTCGACGAGGATTTTGGGAATTTTAGTGTCAAAATCCCCTTTGGAAATCCCCCTCGACGAGGATTTTGGGAATTTTATTGTCAAAATCCCCTTTGGAAATCCCCCTCGACGAGGATTTTGGGAATTTTATTGTCAAAATCCCCTTTGAAGGAAAAATCATAATATATACCAACTATTTATTCGTCTTGATTTTATAGTGTAACCTATCGATCTGCCGAAAACCGGGATACAGAATTTTGAAATGCAGAAAACGATTGATCGATTTTTAATTTACTTTTTTTTGTAATACAGCAATTACCTACAAAATTTCAAAATCCAGATTTTCGTTTGGTATTTTTTTCACAAAACAGGTTGTATTGAAATGTAATGGCAATGGAATGGATGGATGGAGAATTAGAAGGATGGAAAAGATATACAGGGTGTAAAAAGACGTCTACCGAAGCCGAAAGGGGTAGGTACAGCATCCCAACACACAACGAAATCCAAAAGGATTTTCCGAAAAAATCATTATATCCGGAGAAAACAGCGTTTGAAGAGTGCTGTTTTGGGCCCGTTTTTTTACGTAGATTTCTGGATTTTGAGTTTTAAATGTTATTTTCTTTTATAAATGAAATTATTAGGTAGGTATGGTCTTATTATGTTGTACTAGTAGTAAATAACCGAAAATAACATAGCATGACAAAGCTAAGTCAAAAAAAAATTTTGCGTTTTTTTTCTCTTAATATGTTTAGAATCATGGTCTGATTGCAACCCCTCAGTTTTCGGTAGCAGTCTTTTTACACCCTGTATAATTAAATTATTTGATATCAATTTTATGTAACTTCCAAATCAAAAAGTTCTTACCATACAAAGTTATTCAAACGAACGCGCGAGCGAAAGCTAGTTAATTTATATTTCTTCCTTTAGCAGTCGCACCAATAAATGGCAATGTTTAAGTGCCCAATGCGGGTTCACATTTGGCAGGCTTTCATCATGTTTTTAGAACAAGAGCATTTCACAGACCACAGCTTGACGCGCGAGGGTGCCCACACTTTAACTGAATTAAGAGCTATTCTACACACTTTATTATTATTACAACAAAATTTGTATTTTTTTTTAAATAAGACTTGTGTTTTAAGAGTAGAAAGTTAAATGTTTGGTCTTTGCCTAGCTACCTTTTAATTGATTATTTGAAGTCAATTCTGATTGTTTAGAATTCTATTTAGAGTAAAAGTATAGTCATTCACATATTATAGTTTCATATCGTCATTGTTTATTTTTGTGTGTTTAATAATTATTTTCTACATTAAAAAAAAATATAGTTTCTTGTCGTCATTTTTTATTTTTCTTTATTATGTAGTTTCATAGCCCTCGGAAACGTTGGCGAGATGACATCGATGCCTTTGAGGATGATTGGTGGAACGTGGCAGGGGATAGAGACCATTGGAGGAGTTTGGGGGAGACCTTTGCCCAGCAGTGGGACGAGATGGGTTGAATAAAAAAAAAAAAAAAAAAAAAAAATGTAGTTTCATAATTTTTTCTACATTATAAAAAAATCACAACCGGACCGAATCCTATGTTCAATTCGGTCCGACTTAAGTACGTAAGCCCAAAAAAACTTTTTTTTTGTATTCTCTGCCAGTTCTTCAGAGTGCAAGGAGTGTTTGAACAAAGTTATTGTGAGGGAAACTTTTCTCTTTGCTTACTTCACACAAAAAATATTCAGGTCTATTCACACTTTTTAGGAACCCTTTAGTAAATTTTCATAAATCCTAGTCACCCTACATTAGTTAGTGCTATTCGGAAGTTATTCGGATGTCCTGATTTCATGTTGCCGAAGCGACGAAATTATGCAATTTACGCCTTATTTTCTGGCAAGCGTTCGTTTGCAGACCGTCACGTCTGTATCGTTTTAAAATGTTTTATTGCTGACTTTGTTTGCGTGTCCCACCACAGCTGTGTCGTTGTCACTTAAATTGTTTGAACATTATACCTACTTAACAAATTATTTCATGGAGGCGAAACATTTTTGTCAAGTTTTCTGCATAATAAATAATAAATAAATAAATAATGCTGGACTTTTCACACAGCATCATCTAGCCCCAAAGTAAGCAAAGCTTGTGTTATGGGTAATAAAAAGCTTTATTTTGGTACAACGTTACATAGGAGCAAAAATACATAGTGGAAACGTTGACTGCCGCAAAAGTTGAAAAACTGAGTGGCGGAGTCATGATAATGCCATGATAGTCATATAGCCACTATAGCGGTCACCCATCCACTAATTCCGTTCAGAACGTTGCTTAGGTTTGACGATCTATAGTGCTCGTGGTCGTGATTGCTTAGTCGTTCTTGATAGATCGTCGAAGTTAAGCAACATTCGAAACGGTCCGTAAGTGGATGGGTGGGCGCCAGTGGCATTTTCATCTGAGTGCTTCCGTGCTTCGGAGCCAGAGTTGGCCACCCACTTTTACTTAACAGGAGCGCAATAGCTTAAGTATGAATCTTGATGCAGATGATATCATGCAGCAGCTGGTCTTGTGCTTTGATGCTAATATTATTGGCGTTTCTAAGCCGTACCGCAAAGCTTCCACAGCCATGCTGTTCCATTCAGTGTGGCTAACCTAGCGCTCGTGTTGTTGTATTTACACGATGCAATTTTTCGTACGATTTGCTAAGCAACGCCCATTGAACGTGTCGACGAGCGTCGCGCTATGCCAAATCGCGTTTACACATAAAAAATTGCCGTGTCACATCGTGTAAATGCTCCTTAAGTCGTTCTTGATAGATAGTCCATGTAAAGCTACGTGCAGTCTAAAAAGCTGATGGGTGACCGCTGAATGATCAATTACGCCCTTCAGCTTACAGCTTGTTGTGTGCCACATAAAATCGTCTGGAATAGATACAAAATAGTTCAATTATTATAGCTAGGACCCCCTTAGCTAAATTAACTATCTTACCTAGATTTATTCTATTACTAGCTGCGCTCCCGCGGTGTAACCCGCGGTCCCTCGGGATTTTTTCGGGATAAATTGTAGCCTATGTCCTTCCCTGGGATACAACTTTTATCCATGCCAATTTTCAGCCTAATCTGTTCAGTGGTTTGGGCGTCAAAAGTAATTTTAACCAGCTTCAAAAAGGTTGTGTTTTTCTCAGATATTCGTATTTTTGCGACGCAGAATTTAAATTTCGCTAAATATAAAAATACACGATTATACCAAACAAATTGATATCGCATATCGAACCGGTTTTAAAATAACATCTATAACAAATGGCCGTCGCGACCCATAAATTGGCCGCTAGTCAAAAGATATAAAATAAAACTGTCATTTTAACTGCTATTATGGCGATTATTTTTGCAATATTGGCTTTAAATCGAGACAAATGCGTCTTGTAGTAGTTTTAAAAGTATAGTCATGAATTATATTTGAATACTTTTTACTTTTTGTGCCATTGGATACGAGAATTATGGCAAAAGAAAGCGTAAAAAGATTTAATAGGCTTAATAAAAACTATTTGACATCTGAGCTGGAGGCCAAAGGACCGACTGAGGCACAAAAGTTTACAGGTTACATTTTTGCCAGACAAAATCTGTATGACCTAAAATATTTTTCTCAACTCGGAATTTTGTCTGTTTATTAATACATGGTGTAAAAAGACGTCTACCAAAGCCAAAAGAGTTAGGTAAACACAACCTAATCCAAAAGGATTTTCCGAAAAATCATTGTATCCGGAGAAAACAGAAGAGTATTGTTCGTATGAACTGGACGCGTTGTTTTACGTAGATTTCTGAATTTTGAGTTGAAATAGTTTTTTCTTTTATAAATGAAATGATTAGGTAGGTCTTATTATGTTGTAATAGTAGTAAATAACCGAAAATAACATAAAATGACTAAGCTAGGTCATACATTTTTTTGCGATTTTTTTCGCTAAAAATGTTTAGAATCATGGTCTGGGCAACCCCTCTGTTTTCGGTAGTAGTCTTTTTATACCCTGTATGTGTATCAGAGGCGTTTGATGATTATGCACACCGAAAGCCGGAAGAACAATAAAGCTAGAGTCAGAGGTTTCTACTAAGGAAGTTGCTAACTAGACTACATAATAAACTTGCATAATCTAGATAAAGGCTAGTTCTAGTTCCGTTGTGCTCATCCTAGATAAAAGTTTTGAACGAAATGCAAAAAAATCACAAAGGTTTTGAATTTTTTCCCTGCATTTTTTGCTAAAGCGCAAGTTTTTCACTGTGATTGTCCTCTAAAAATTTCAACAAAATCTTTAAAACCGAATTCATTGCGAGTATGAAAATGGATTAAGAAATAACAAAAAATTTGGTCCTTAAGGTAGAATATCGCATTTTCGTGTTGCTTGTGGTCTTTTCTGTCCCAAACATTTGGAGGTTTCACGATTTCGTGATTCTAATCCTCCTCGCGACCAATACCTACTGACAAATACGGTTTGGGGCATAGCTGTCTTACTCTGCGTCTTACGTGGGTAACTTGACGCGAACGCGATTGCGAAGCGATGCGATTCGATACGGTGCGGCGCGGCGAGTCTGTCTTACGTGCGTGCGAATCGTCCTACATAGTTCACGTCAAATCATACATAGTGCCAAAATTCGCAAAACTTCTGATCGCGTTCGATTACTACTTCGATTAATACGTGCCGCGCCGCTGCGCACCGGGCACGTAGGACACTTCAATAGTAAATATACTTTTTGTTGTTTCCGCGCCGCACCACGCCAGTGCGCGTCCAGATCGCCCACGGAAGACGCAGGGTTACAGTACAGGAGACGTCACTTTTGGACGAATTCCACGGAAAGTGTCACCGCGGATGCGTTCCGCTTTCGTTATGCACTTGTCTAGGTATTTCCACTGCAGTTTACAGTCCCGGCAGAGTCGCAAATATGGCGCTAATGCAGTCTCTCCGGTCATTATCTTTAATAATCCCATTTATTCCGGACGTCTTTGTTGCTGGAAGGTGATTTTTTTACATTAGTTTTGCTCTCTAAGCCAAACACAATCTTTAAGTCAAAGACGTGACAAAAATTTAGTAAAACTGCCACGATCGCGGGTTCAAATCCCGTATGGGTGCAATTTTTTTTAATTTTTATAACCAGCGTGCAAACAAAAAACTACAACACTTCTTTGGTATAAACATATACATTAGGCCTTTACTAATTAACATACATGACATAAAGTAATGTAATGCATAACCTATGAATAACCATTCCATTTTTTAGTTTATGCATGCAACTTTAGCTTATTTTATCTGTGATTTTACCAACGCAGAGTAAGCCGATAGAGAAAGCGTCATCACATCATAGACGATTGTCATAGGAATCAAACCAACGACCTGAAGAAGGTAGACTTATTAGCCATGTAATCGCCACTACACAAAAACGCCGCATTTAGACCCCTCGCAGACTGCAGACTTTCTATCGGCCGATAGTTGAGACGGAAAATACTTCGGTTTACTTCTCCATACTCATTACGAGCCGAAGTATGTTCTGTCTCAACTATCGGCCGATAGAAAGTCTGCAGTCTGCGAGGGGTCTTAGTACGAGTTATTCCATTTAACATTGTACCTATATCCAGTAGTTAAATGCTCGATTGAAGCACGACAGCAAATATACGCTAAAACTGACTGTATTTTTTACGTTTTTAGTTTGAAAGCAGTCGACTGGTTATTTATCTACTAGGCAAAGCTATTCAACTTTATGGAATAAAGTTAAAAAATACAAAAAACCTTCACTGATAACTTCAAAATAAATAGGGGAAGGCTGCCATCAATGGACCACCTAACTTTACGACCTTATATCTAAAAAAGTATTCGCGATAAAATAAAACAAATGCATCATTTTTAATAAGTAAGACCTATATTTATAATAACCAAAAACACAAACAGTTTAGACTTGTAGTTTTTGATTTATATGAAGAAATCTAAATTTTAGACTAATTAATCTGAGATAAACCCAAATTTTACTAACAAAATATTTTGCAGACGGAGGAGTCACGTAGAAAATCAAATACAATTTTTTTTTTAATACTGGACATTTCACACAGCATCATCTAGCCCTAAACTAAGCAAAGCTTGTACTATGGGAACCAGATAGTTGATATACTTTTTGTTTGTAAATACATACATATTATACATAGAAACACAAACAGATCATCCAAACATTTATCCCGCTGCGGGGATTGAACCTGCAACCTTCTGCGTCACAAGTAGGCTTTCACCCACTGCGCCACAGAGGTGGTCAGAGGTGAATGTTTGTGTTTCAATCACGCATAAACCAGTAGACCGATTTAGGAACTTAGAATAAACGAAGCCTGGTATATTATCAATCAAAAACACTGCTACCACGCGATCAAACCTGCAAGCGGAAGCTTAAAACAATGAATTTCAACCCCATTTCCAAAACTCGTTTCAATCATCGATTGAAACCGTTTGATCAGCTCAACTCGGGGTAAAGGGAAGGTGTGATCTGAGTCGGTCTCATAAATCGAGCACTTTCGTCGGCGGTCGCTATGACCCTGCAACCTTTGTTGCGGTTGTTAGGGCCATAAACACCGAGGTTATCATAGGCTAGCCTTAAAATCACATATACCTACACTACACACAATCACTAAGTATTAGGTATACATGGTTAGTTCTTTGTACTTTATGAGCATCTAAACTTATTTGACGAGCCTCAATTTAGTTTGACTGGCTCCCCACTGGAGCTTGACTTCTTAGTTTTGAAACACCTAAAATAATGCTAGACCCGTTGTATATCAACGATGCAAGCTACGGGCGCTATGATAATAGCATAAAGTTCATAGCACACCAATATCGCGCACTATACATTATTATGGACTCGCAGTAAGCCAATATATCGTAGAGTGAAGTGTGAATGTATCCATAATAATTATGGTGCGCGATATTATTGTGCTATGAACTATGTTATTATATTATTATTATTATTTATTTATTTTTAAACTCTTTATTGTACACAATAATTACAAAACATACACATATGAACCAATAGAACCCAACTAGACAATGTACAATGGGCGGTCTTATCGCTTAGAAGCGATTTCTTCCAGATTTTTGTAATTTATTTATCATAATAAAAGGTTGCCGTAAACACTTTGTAGTAGTAATAGCATTGAGTAAACCTCTAAGGTTAATAAAAGAAAAATACTATTACTAAATATTAAAACAAAATTATATTACTATTATGGTCTGAAATGCGCTACTCTTAGTTTACTTACGCTTTGTTCTCGCAGTTGTCGTGGCCACACAGCATCTAGAGTTTCACGACAGCTCATTTTAGAGCGCTATTATTATTGCAGATAGTGTTGTTATAAAACACGTCTGGCGTCTCAAATATTTATTTTAAAGCTTATATCGAGTTGTAGTTTAACTCGAAATTGCAAAAGCAAAGCCTTCATTTGAAATAATGAGCGAACTTTAAATTGCAAGGCATTTGTTTAGAGAGCTTTCGGAGAAAAATCTTTAAGTTGAAGTGATTTCTAGAATCAACCACTTTATGGTATTTTAACAAAGGCAAACGTACAGTCAACCTTAAAAGTTACACATTTATGTGGTGTAAAGCAGCGCATCGCCCGCCACCGCGCCCATGGGACGAGGCGCCGCCACGCGCCCCGCCAGACCGCAGTGAGCCGCGCACTACACACCAACCTTCTTCACGGGACCTACTAGGCGCACGTCCAATGTAAACCAACTTCCTAATTTACAGTCCTCTGTTTTATTTACTATTTATCCACTGAGTATCCCCAACAGTGGTTTTATGAAATACTGATTATTAATAGTCGTTATCACATAGAAACGGTTCCATGACAAGGCTCTTTAATATATGAAACTAGCTGACCCGCAAAACGTTGTTTGGCTATAGAGATTGGACTTCACTTCACAGCTAGGAACAGACCAAAGTGATCGGACCTCATTTCATAGCCAGAAACATTTTGTACTGGAAAACTAAATTATCGTTTTTATTATTTTCAGTTAATTTTTATTTATGTTTCTCAATGTTTAAACCTTCCCTGGACTTTCATGAATATTTCAAGACCAAACTTAACCAAATCGGTTCAGCCGTTCTCGAGTTTTAAGCAGACTAACGAACAGCAATTCATTTTTATTTATATACATTATTAAAGGTATTCGCACGACCACGTTTGTATCGAAAAATGACTGCGGCGCGTATGGCGCGGTCAAGTGTGCGATCAGGTTAAGTTGACTTGATTCCAGAATATACTTGGAGAAACAATTGTGATTAAGTACTTTTCTTTTCATTTATTTAAGCAATCATTTTACACGCTAACTGTACTCAGACTACGAACCAAATTATTTAGTTATAATAATAGGTTTCTTAAAGCGTCTTTAAGAAAACAATTTTACGTAAAATTCAAAGAAAAAACTCGTAATTAGGTACGCTAGACATTTTCTTTGATGGGTACTTAAGGTCCGTGTAGTGGCCTGGTAAGTGTTCAGACTTAAGACTTAGACGGCATTTTCTATGTTTATTTTCTTTTCAAATTGTCTATGAAAAAACAGTTTTTATAAAAAAAAACTTTGAGGGACTTTCGTTGAATAGCAGTTTTATTAACAACTTTGATCACTTGAGTCTTCTTCTTCTTGTTTTGCCACTGAAGCGCTCGTGGTCGTGCTTGCTTAGTCGTTCTTGATCGTCGAAGTTAAGCAACGTTCGAAACGGTCTGTAAGTGGATGGGTGACCGCCAGTGGCATTTTCATCTGAGCGCTTCCGTGCTTCGGAGGGCACGTTAAATTGTCGGTCCCGGCTATTTAAGTCGTTAAGCCGTCATGGCTTAACGATATAAATAGCCTTAAGGCGGCCTAAACACTCCGTCACCAGAGTTGGCCACTGACTCATACGAACTTACTTACTTTTGCCACTAGTTATTTCAAATTTGAATACCTAAAAGGTGATGCTACACCTATTCATTCGCCAACCGTGAAGAACCTGGAACACACATGCCGCGTACATAATGTATGTACGAAACTAATCGCACGAAATAATGTCATTAGACGCAGGTCAGAGCGTTTTCTGTCTACTCTATTACTAAAAAACCAGCCAGCCAAGGATTCCGTACCTTTATCTATGAAAATGACAAAAAAATCACGTTTGTCGTATGGGAGCCCCCATTAATGTTTTTTAGTATTTGTTGTTCTAGCGGCAACAGAAATTCATCAACTGAAAATTTCAACTGTCTAACTATCACCGTTCGTGAGATACAGCCTGGTGACAGACGGACGGTCAGACAGCGAAGTCTTAGTAATAGGGACTCGTCCCTTTGGGAACCCTAAAATCTATACTATACCTAATAGATGATTTATAAAGCGACAGGAGGCAACCTATGCCTGCACTCAACAGAACTCTCTGTGCCGGGGAAATTGTTTGAGTTGAAGTAAGCTCGTCCTGCACCTAAACCATCATATTTTATTACTATATATACTAATATTATAAAGAGGAAAGATTTGTTTGTTTGAATTGAATAGGCTCCAAAACTACTGGACCGATTTGAAAAATTAATAATAAAAATAATAATAATGCTGGACTTTTCACACAGCATCATCTAGCCCCAAAGTAAGCAGAGCTTGTGTTATGGGTACTAAGATGACTGATATACTACTTATATACTTTTTGTGTGTAAATACATACATCCTATATAAATATTATAAAGGCGAAAGTTTGTAAGTATGGATGTATGGATGTATGGATGTTTGTTACTCTTTCACGCAAAAACGGCTGGACCGATTTGGTTGAAATTTGGTATGTAGATAGGTGATACCCTGGATTAACACATAGGCTACTTTTTATCCCGATATTCCCGCGGGAACGGGACTTACGCGGGTGAAACCGCGGGGCGCAGCTAGTATTATATATAGAAACACCCAGACCCGAGACAAATATTTGACAAATTCTTTCACCATTAGAATCCTACATTATCCCTGATGAACATAGGCTATATTTTATCCCGGGGAAGTGAAGTTTTCCCGAGGGACAGCTAGTTTGTAATAAGGCTCCGTAATCAATCGACTGCAGATGTGAATTAGGACTCGCATCTTCAGTCAGTCAGTTCGATTGCTTCCCACCACCGAGATCATGAAATGCATTCAAGTTATTTCACTAGCTATAAACAACTTACTCAGTTTTCAATAAGATTTTCTTTGCAATATCGGAGGAGATTTTAAATCATAAATTGCGCACTGTCGCCGCCAGACGGAGCCACTGATTATTATTTATAGTAAGTTGAACTCTTGGGGGTGATAACTTGTGTTAGGTATATAGGTAGTGGGTTCAGTTCTCAAATGTAATACATTTTTAATTTAGGGGGATTTGTCATGCTAAATATTTTGTGAAGTTTTGCCTTGTAATTTATATTAATAGTAGGTATCTGAGAAAAAGTAAAAAGTTAGTAATGTTTTCTGTCTGTCTGTCTGTGTGTCCAAAGTTTGAACAATTTTTTGCAAATTTTAATCAGCAGATGTTTTAGTTTCTTATTTAATGCATATTATTATTATTTTTTATCATACAAAACCCCCAATATTTTTATACAGTTTTTGTACTAGTATAAACATATTATTATTTTATGAATATTATTAATTTCATCGTTAATTAAATTCAAACGCCAGATTCCTTATTAAACGTTAGTAAGGCTTTTACTAATACTACACCACCTGCTACGGCGTAGCACTTAGCGTAGCTCATAAATTACACAAAGTTCTAGGTTAGTTATGAATGACTTGATTCTTGATACATTCATCATCATCATCATTAGCAGCTCAAATAATAGCCCACTGCTGGTCATAAGCCTCCTCCCTGAAACATTTGATACATTGTATTTGTTTAAATCACAAAAACAAAATGGCTACCAAGTATTTCTTCAATTACCTTTGAGATCTACAATCAGACGGCTGTGTATAAAACCTTAAATAAAACCAAAGAAGATTCCACAACAACAATATTTGTCATTGAAATATCCGGACAATTTGTGTCATAGAATAACGGCCAGATGAGACGTGATAAATAAATACTTAATGCATTAAGTATTCATTTGTTTGTGAATGTATTCAGTTTATGCTAGATATGTATACATACTCTGAATTTTTACAGTAAATTAAAATTAAATTACAGTAATTATTTGGCCTGCGATGACTAGGATTCTGTGGCCGAGCGGTAAGGCACTCCGGCTTTAAGAGGTTCGAATCCCGTCGGAATCCAAAATTTCCAAATCATGTTTAACACATTCAACGCCAAGAGAAAAACCGTCCGTCAACTTAACTTTCCGTTCAGGCCGCGTCGGTCACAATGACCCGCGCGTCAGAGCTGTTTTCAATCTTCTCTAGGAGGCCGACGGACTTAGATATCATGCAAATTCATATGAAAGGGGACCCGCGTGGCCCTCTAGACTACCCATTCCATTTGGTTCTGAGTTTGCATTAAAAAAAGTAAGTTTGCATTAAAAGTCTTAGAAAAATTCAACTTTAAATATTTTTAACACGTTTTTATGTAAATGAGTGAGTAAATGACTATTTTTGTTAGAGCACATCTTCGTAGCCGCTTATTGAACCAGGAATACACATTGCTTATGACTTAAAAAAAACATAATTAGCTTTTTTTTTAATCCATAGGTACCTCGCAAATGGTATCTAGAGGTGACCGGCGGGGTGACCGCATGGCCTCCTGGAGCGGAATATCGGTTTTCTGGTCGCGGAAGCCGCGTCGGTCATTGCTGTCCGGCGCACTATAACTCGGTTTATTACAATAAAACTGGGTCGGTGTTGAATAAAACATATGTTTTTTAATCATATCTATTCATTAACCTAAAAAAACCATCGATGAAATTTGGGAAAATCGATGATTTTCACCTGGCTCCGGGGTGAATTACCCGCGTGGTCACCGTTGACCGGCATGGCGCTTAACGTGTTAAACACAATATTACTAGTGGGTGACGCTGACTGCAGGCGCGGCCCGAGGGGGGTCACAGGGGACATGACCCCCTCCCCCCAATCGTACACGTCCAATAGTAAAATCTTGTGTATTGTGCAATAAAGTCTAATATTAGTGTAGTGACCCCCCCAAAATTTCAGGCTGCGACCGCGCCTGAGTGACTGTACTACACTGTAAACAAGCAAAATGTTGTGTTTCATCTTTACACTTTAGTCTATGCTCCCCCCTCCCCGTAAATAACGAAGTTAGTTAAGAAAACAAGCGAATGCATGAATAACAATACGGGATTTGAGATTGGAGGGATTTACTTAATTGCGGGTATAAATTCTGAGCAGGATTTTTGTCTGTCTGTACGTACATTATTGTTTCGTTAGCACCGGTTACTTGTCATTGGGATTGTTTAACTGCTTTAGCTGCCCCGACTTCGCTAAGGTAAGTACAGAGTTTTTAGTTTCAGAATTTGCCAGGTGCAAATTGAGGAATACCTTATTCAATTATACATAAGCTCGTGGTACATAAGCTCGGAAGCGCTCGTGGTCGTGCTTGCTTAGTCGTTCTTGATAGATCGTCAAAGTTAAGCAACGTTCGAAACGGTCTGTAAGTGGATGGGTGACCGCCAGTGGCATTTTCATCTGAGCGCTTCCGTGCTTCGGAGGGCACGTTAAATTGTCGGTCCCGGTTATTTAAGTCGTTAAGCCATGACGGAGGCCTTAAGGCGGCCTAAAAACTCCGTCACCAGAGTTGGCCACTGACTCATACGAACTTACTTACTTTTATTATACATATTATTAGTAGTAACGTTGCCCTTATTATACAGGGTTTTTTTTGTGTTGATGATAATTATGATATTATGAAAGTTTTTGATTGACTCTTTCTGCCCGACTATTCATCCCACATGGTGTGTCAGCCTTTCTAACACTTTTCCTCCACTTCGCCTTATTCATGACGTCCTCATGGGAAATTTTGCATGCCTTTATGTCTCGTTCCAACCTCTCAGGAAGATTTTGGTCTCCCTCTCGGTCTTTAGGAAATAAAATTATATTTATAAACTTAGTCAAAAAAAAAGATTTGACTGATTAAGTTTCTAAATATAAATAGCGGAAAACTGGCGAATTTTTTATCTTCTCATTCTACAATTTTTTTTTCATTTTAACATCAAAAACCCGTGCTAGTGGCACAGTACTTTACTGTTTATGCGGGGATGGAATGATGATCGAAGTATTATGGTTCCTTGGTAGAAATCGATCAATATCTTCTGAAAATACCTATCGGTCATAATAATGTTTGCCGTCGAAACGACAGTATGAAATGTCTTGAATATATATATTAGAATATAAAAACTATTTATGATCCTGTAATCCACAGCATTATAAGGCTCAATGCACATTGAATTGGCAAGCGACGCGTCAATTAGTTTTATAGCAAGCCATTATAAACCTTATAAACAATGTTACAAGTTATAGAAACGCTTGTAGAATGCACCGCACGAAAGTGCTCGAGGCAGCGCGGACCGCTAGATGGCTTCGCCAGATCTCGTTCATTCTACAAGCGTTTCTATATCGTGTACCATTGTTCATAAAGTTTTTAATGGCTTTCTATAAAACTAATTGACGCGTCGCTTGCCTATTCAATTATAAAGCCAAACAAATTAAGATCCCCTGAAAATTTGAAGGAACAGCCAGGTCACATCTCATTATCCATTACATCCATCCATCAAAATTTTTGCATATTTTAGTAGTAAAAAAGTAAGTTCGTATGAATCAGGGGCCAATTTTGGTGATGTAGTTTTTAGGCCGCCTTAATTCCTCCGTCATGGCTTAACGACTTAAATAGCCGGGACCGACAATTTAACGTGCCCTCCAATGCACGGATGAAATGCCACTGACGGTCACCCATCAACTTACAGACCGTTTTTAGAACGTTGCTTATCTTCGACGATCTATCAAGAACGACTAAGCAAGCACGACCACGAGCGGTTCATTTTAGTAGAAAGCTATCTAGCCCAATACGAGTCTTTATGAAGCTTGATAGTGTGTAGCGTTTCTGTGTGCGTGTAATGTCATTAGGTCATTGCCTTATGTGTGTGAGTGGGTAAAGTAGGATAGGATATTTAAAATCCATACGAAGCCTCACCCGAGTTCTATCACTATAAATATCACAGAGTATGTTCCTATTAAGCTAAGGGACGAAAATGAACTTTTTCCTTTCCGCAATCAGAAAGAACATTGGGGGAAAATTGAGCTTTAACTACTTTAACATCCGACTTCGTTTTACTTGTTTTGTCCGTTCTTATCTATGTTATGACACTATGGGGAGCTACTGTGAAGTTTGAACTTGAATTTTTTGAACAGAATGCTGAGGGCACAATGTATTGATTAACCTTGTTCTACCTAAATGATGATAATGATAGCCTTTTTTTTCAAATCTCTTTTACATAACTATATCTGTGTAAACTACGTCGAGTCTTCTCGTCACCCATACAGCAATGTTTACAAACGAAAGTCTTCAATCAGTGCGTCCTACCTGTCATGACCTACGGTGCCGAAACGTGGACACTCACAGTACGGCTAGTCCACCAATTTAAAGTCGCTCAGCGAGCTATGCTCGGAGTTTCTCTGAAGGATAGAATCCGCAATGAGACTATCCGACATAGAACCAAAGTTGTCGACATAGCTCAGAGAATTAGCAAGCTGAAGTGGCAGTGGGCTGGCCATATCTGCCGAAGAACCGACAACTGTTGGGGTAAACGAGTTCTTGAGTGGAGACCGCGACTCGGCAAACGTAGTATAGGACGCCCTCCGGCCAGGTGGAGTGACGATCTGCGAAAGGTTGCTGGCAGAAGCTGGATGCGTCGAGCTGAGGACAGGGCGCAATGGCGCTCATTAGGGGAGGCCTATGTCCAGCAGAGGACTGATATACGCCGATGATGATGATGATGATCTGTGTAAACCTATTGTTAGTATTTATTGTAAGAAATGGATCCCTGTTTGGGTAAAGGCCTCCTCCATCTTCAGCCATGACTCTTTATCGGCTCCTACTCTTTGTTCTACCTAGAGCTAATTTTATGTTTTTTTTTAATTACATAGGTCAGCATTTGACCTCACTCTTATGTACTTAATTATAAAAACTATTATAGAGCGTTTTGTCTTAGGCGATTTTTAAGATCTACTCTATGCTTTCACAGTACATCTACGTACCTAACTTTATCGGCTCGAAAAGATGACGAAACAAGTCTCGTTTATTGTGATTGCGCGGGAAATGTGTTCTCTGATGTGATTGGTTGAACAAGACTCGATTTACCAAGAAACTGTCACAATCATAATTGACAGTTACGGAGTCCGACTTTGCATTTCATGTATACTATGCCCAGTGCTGCCCAGTGCCCAGTGCTGCAGTGGGTGATACCGAGCTGAGATGATGATGATTCTATATGTCATCCGGCATGAAACGGCTGAACTAATTTGGATGAGACTTGGAGTGTATGTAGATCGTAGCCTGGAATCTCATATTAATATTCAAAATAATAAATAAATAATAAATAAATAATGCTGGACTTTTCACACAGCATCATCTAGCCCCAAAGTAAGCAGAGCTTGTGTTATGGGTACTAAGATGACTGATATACTACTTATATACTTTTTGTTTGTAAATACATACATATTATACATAGAAACACCCAGACCCGAGACAAATATTTGTAGATCATACAAACATTGGTCCCGCCACGGGGATCGAACCCGCAACCTTTTGCGTCGCAGGCGGGCCTTCGCCCACTGCGCTACAGAGGTCGTCAATGGTGAAACTATGAATGAAAGCTTGGTTTTTGAGTTATTTGAAAGTCAATGTCAAAATCAAATCTGTGTGGTTTACTAGCCCGTTCATTAAATAAAGTTGAAAAAAAAATTTTTTGAAGCTATTTTATTTTCTTTTTCTCGTGTTTTACTAGGTTTTATTATGTAATTTCGGTGGCATTTTACTAATGAAGCCTTGGATACGCAACAGGAGATTTGGCAAATGCAAGGGCTCTACAATTCAAAAAGATTTCTCGTATTTGGCGTAGGATTTCCGTTAGAGTTTAAAGTGACAAGCCGCCATGTTTTATTAGAAACCAAATTGACAGGACTGACTGACTGACACGAATTTTTAACTTTATTTTTAAACATTGAAACTTGACATTGGCAGAATTACCTATACACCTACTGATATAACAGTGTATTACAGTTAATTGCCATTTAATAAAAGAAGAAGAAGAAGAAGAAAAACAAAGAAAATGGGCTATCTGATAGCGGAGCGGCCGCGTTCGATCATCTAAGTATCTGACGATCCCCACCCTAGGCTGAGCCTGTATCGTGGGGACCAGTTAGTGGTACGATAAGAAGAGACTCACTCATTGTGTTTCTGGCCCGTGATAACAATAATAATAATCATTCCGCGCGTTTGCAAAGTAATTATCTGTAATGAGATATTATGGCTGTTTTATGACGTCATCGTATAAAGAAACTGCTTTGATATCCGGACTGGGGAAATCAATTACGAAGATAATAGATGAATCGCATTATACTCGTAGTATGGTATCACTAAGAAATGAAGAGTCTTATCAAAAATTTTGGATTCCGACGGGATTCGAACCCGCAACGATCAAGAAGAGGATGAGGAGAGATAAGGGTTCTGCGGCCGAGCGGTAAGGAGTAGCTATAGGAGGAACGTCTGATCATTGCGGGTTCGAATCCCGTCGGAATCCAAAAATTTTGATAATACTTTTCATTTCTTAATGAAATACCACGTATGGATTAACACTATAAAAATTACAAATAATTACGGTTTCACTAATTTAAGACTTTTTGGGTTATCAAAATGTAAGCTCTCGGCTGTGATCATCAGCACGGTAAATATTTACTTGTTATGTCCAAGAATAAAATACTTAAACAGCAAAATGCCGCACTTTAAAAAAAACCCACCCAATCACACAACGAACTCCCACACTATGCAATCATCAATTTATATTCCTACTATTGTATTCAAAATGCGCAGTAGACTTCATAGTATCTGCGAAAACCAAAAATTTTAATGTGAATTGAACATTTTCACAATTTTTTTCCCATTTGGTACAAAGTTTCCTTCACGCTTTCAACTATTTTCAAATGAAAACAAATAGTACAACACAAAAACATATCTAGTTTACGCAGCGAAGTTCGCAGACAACAAAGTTAGCTTGTTAGACATCGCTTCATACTGTACGTACATAGTAGATGTACAGTTTGCAACAGAACATATTTTTATAAGTTCAAACTAAACTCAACTATTTTAAAATATTTTTATCATTTTTTGATTTAAAAAAAATCGTGTCATAACATCTGTACATTAAGGTGCATTTACACGATGCGATACGATTTAGCATCGCACGCCAATTTTTCCCGTGTGAACATCGTATGCGATTTGTCCTAGTAAGTACGACAGCCGTCGGGTCTACCAGTTATTACAGTAAACGACAAAAAAATGTATAGTGCATTGTATTATGGTTCTCTTTTTACTGTATTTTGTAGTTATAAGGTGTACATCTATACTATATAATATTATAAAGAGGAAAGATTTGTGTGTTTGTATGTTTGTTTGTTTATAATGAATAGGCTCCGAAACTACTGGACCGATTTGAAAAATTCTTTCACCATTACAATCTTACATTATCCCTGATGAACATAGCCTATATTTTATCCCGGGAAAGTGATGTTTTCCCGAGGGAACGCGGGTAACACCGCGACGGACAGCTAGTTGTGCAATAAAGTGTTTTCTTTCATTCATTCATTCAGATGTATAAAATAAAACGTTTCAGCTAAGAGTTTTAAATTAATTATTTAAGTATATTTAACCAGCACTCGTTTCAAAAATATGTACCATTTTCAGTATAATGTTGTAATATCTAAAACACTGGTCGTTCTAAAACACACTTGAAGTCTTGGTGCAAAGCTGTGTATTTTTCAAAGACCAACCCCCAAGTGGCTCTGACTATAAGCCCGTCTTGGTGCGTCTTTGATTTTTTTATTTCATCCCCTAAAGTGGTAAAAAGTGCATCCTCTTTTTTTGCAGTTGGTTAAATAAGTATATTCTACTCATTGTTTGCTCTGGGGGGCTAGCCAAGATGACATAGATTCGTTTCCATTCAATTGCTACTATCAACACTGATTTGGCGATGTTGCACTCATTTTGCACTTGATTCTGCCATAGATTACAAAGAGTATGTATGAAAATTACGCGTCATAATGAATGGAATGGAAAAAATGGTAGCCAAGATGCACTTTTGATAGTCGCAATTGATACTTTGTTTACGTTTTTGATCGCTGACAAGACAACTGGCAAAGTTGACAAAAACCCAGCGGAATCGCAGTAGAAAATAAAATGGTGCCTTGTTTTTGATCGATCATCTGTCACCGTGTAATTTTGTATTGAGTAATTTTCTGTGATTTTGTAAAGCTTTCTAATATAATATTATAATATTTTCAAGCTGTAAAATGCATGCTCTAAATTTATTAGGGAGCGCTCAAAATGAGGACTGTTATTTACAACGCCAGAAAGGGTATCTTCTTAGACAAACATTGGATCCCGTCGAAGAGATGTCGGATACACTTTTTTACCAAAACTTTCGGATTAAAAAAGAAGAATTTAAAATTTTGTGTGAAGAGCTACGTGAAAAATCTACCTTGAAGGAATCGAGCGATATTTACTTGGAACTCAAGGTAAAAGTTTCCGTTTTCTTTGTTTCTACGGCAATAGCACAAGCACAATCTGTGTATTACCCAAAGCTGGGTCCACAGCGCCGTGTTTTCGAGTTTTTAACATGTTATTAACCGAATAAGCACGTACAATTGGTGAAAAACAATGCTAACATGTTAGAAAACATTAAAATACGGCGCTGTGGACCCGGCTTAAGATACACGGAATTGTCTCCCACAAACATGTTCAATATGTTCATGCTCCGAAGAACGTGCCCATCTCATATCGTGATAATATACTTAATTCTTTCCCCAGAAAGAATCTGATCGATTTCTTTAATAAGTAGGTTATTTTTTATATTACTAAGATAACCTTAATGTTTGTATAAGTACTTAAAATAATGTTTTGTTTGTCGTTTGTAGGTATTGTGCACGCTTAGCTTTTTAGCCACAGGATCCTACCAACGAATCGTGGGGATGAATCACCATCTAGCCCAACGCACAACGAGTCGCTGCATTATAGAAGTTGTGGACGCCCTGAACCACCCAGCTGTAATGGGAAAATGGATTGATTTCCCAAAAACTACCGAAGAAAGAGGGATTATTAAACAGGAGTATGTTTCTTATTAGCTTTAAACTAATTTAAATAAGATAAGATCAGACAATCCTCTTTCATACACTTCCTACTATAATCCTCACTAATGTTATAAATCTGAAAGTTTGTATGTTTGTGTTTCAATCACGCCTAAACTAGTGAACCGGTTTGGATGAAACTAGGAATAAGTGTAGATAGTGACCTGGAATAGCAATGAGCTATTTAAAATGTTGGTAGGTACCACGCGAGTAAAGCCGCGCTTTTTTTAAATAGTAAAAAAAAAGGTTTAAAGAAATATTGTTTTCAGGAGACTTTGGGTATCCACAACGCCCTTGGCTAATGACGCCAATCCTTGATGCAGTTCCCGGTTCAAGGGTACTATACGAAAATCCACATTAAAAATATATTTTTTTATAGCAAGAACTGTATGGTTTTGACTTTCAAAATACATAATATGATTAACTATTATTGCGTTATGTTTCTCTCAAGAATCCCATAGTAGATAGAAGGAGCGAAAATCTAACCCAGAAAATCTAACACAAACAATCTACATTTCAAATTTCATCACAATCGGTTAAGTCGTCATGGAGATACGTGAAGACAAAACATTTGCACATACAGACTTTCGAACCTTACGACTTTGAAACTGCCCCACACCACCCCTAAGGGATGTTTTGAAAAAATAAAAAACACGGGTTTCATTATTTACTTTTAAGTTTATTTCTACCGAGTTTAGAGTAAATCGGACCAAGGAATATTTTTCGCCCTTAAGGGTTGATTTTCGAAAATGTTATATGCCTATATCTTATTCCAGTACCTGTAAAAAATCTACATTATAAATTTCATCACAATCGGCTAAGTCGTCATGGAGATACGTGAAGACAAGCATTCGCACACACAGACTTTCGCATTTATAATATTAGTAAGATTTTTCTCTATGAAAATAGGTAAAGGTGGTGATATAATGTGCCTAAGCATTTACAAACAAAAAGTATTTAAGTAGTATATCAGTCACAAAAAAATATTTACGTAGTATACCCATAACATATGCCATATTAACTTTTTTTTTAAATAATCCAGGATCATTTATTGTTTATTATTATTATTTGTAAAAACGTTACATTTGTAAATGCTCGATAAAATTTTCTAGTGTGTACCCACCTTAAGACGCTATTTTAAATACGTATAGTCTTTGTACTCTGCGGACCATAAGCTGGCCCCAGACGTTCATGCATGATGGCACGTGAGGCATGCCGCATCATCGCAACAGTGGGTGATCGTCTAGAGTGTACGTGGTCTATAGACAATCTGTCTATCCTAGAAGCGTCTTCTAATTGTGCGGTGGAATCAAAGATAAATAATGTACTAGATAGAACCATAGAGTAATTTGAGTGTCTCCACTTTTCAATCCATTCATAGACAACTATAGATATGTTTTTAAGGTGGAATAGTGTTGTGCATTTCTTATCGATAATTACATGAAAAAGGATTTAATGAATTTTTAGAATTGTCTATTCTACAAAGGTATCATTTTATTGCTGTAGAACGAATTATTTTATTACTGTAGAACGAAATAAAATTGTAGTTGCCTTATTATTCATCATTCATTGATGCCCTTATCCCGCTTATGCGGGGTCGGCACAAAATGTTCTCTGTCTCAACTTTCCTCTATCACTCGTCATCTCCATATCCACTCCTTTTTTACCCATATCTTCTTTCACACAATTCATCCATCTTTTCTTAGGTCTACCTCTACTCTACTCACATATCCATCATTCATTTCCGTCACCCATTTAGTTACATGAGTTTCATCCCTCCGCATTACGTGCTTACCTATTACTCCTCAACTTTTCAGTCACTGGCGCTACTTTCAGACTTCTTCAGTTACCTCATTATTAAAATAAAACAATATCAAATTCAAAACATGCAATTCCAGTTAAAGTCCTCAAAATAAAACAAGTAATACTTGATATCTGTTAATTATTGGTTAAATAGTTTTAACCAATAATGAACAGACTGCTTAGATGGTATTCCTCGATATCTCAAGCAGTAGATGAAGACGCCCCATAGCCAGAATGTCTAGCTACGAGCTTTCGTTTTCTGGGTAATTTCAGAAAATAAAGAATACGTTATTGAGGGTAGGATCCGTATTCCGTAGCTACCTTCAAACGAACCATTGAATTGTACCGGGCACGAGACTCGTGCAGTGAATCTAAAGATTTATCCCTATCTCAAAAATTCCCAAAGCGCCTAAAGAAGTTTTCACGTCAAAAAATGAGTTGACATATTCTTCGTTCTTACAGGTTTGCACGACAAAAGTTGGTTTGGAAATATTGTTGGCACTGCATAAGAATGCAAAATTTTTCATCCGTATACCATGATTTTTCAAAGTAGAACATATTCTTGTAGTTGTGTAGGACTCCATTCTTCGCCTTTCTCGATATTTCTAATCCACGATTATTTCAAATCTAGGTCAGCTGGAATCCAGAATGTAAAATAGACCAAGTTAATAGTTATGTTTGTTCATTAAATATGTCGATACAACTACAACACTATTGCGCAGCGATGGAGTACAAGAAATGTCAAAAATGGAATGTAAATTTCGCTAGAATGAAAATTCTAAATGAGATTACCCAAATACACGCATGAAATCGAAGTAAAACGATGTTAAATGATGCAATGATTAACTTTTTATAAAATAGCTTCCGTAACTCTAAACATAAACGTATTTTTCACTGGTATGACTTACCGACAAAAAGAAATATTTGTTTCATTCTCCGTAAGCATACCGATTCTGCTTGGAAATTGTGAAACAGCACAGGACATAATTGCCAAACCAGCACCTTATCACAAACATAGTCCAAAAAAGCCATTTTTATATGAGAAAATTCGTAATTTTACATCTCGAACTTGCACACCAGCTGGTGTGTAAACAAAAAATCTATGGTGTAGAGGTGGCGCGCTACGTCACAGGCCGGTACGCAAGTGTCATTGCGACCTCTCTTTCTAACCTAGGCAAAATGGGCCATAGAGTGACAAATATGACGGACAATTTCCTAGTTCAACTTGAAATGCGGAATCCAGTGTACCAAAAAGGTTCAATGCTAAATCCATGGGTGGAATGATCAACCCGGAATGTCAATGGTAACTTTGCTACTATAATGAATTCTGTGGCAACTTTCCATCCTCGATGTGTCAATCCGACGTTTGATAAAGCCAGGAACTCACATGCCGCGATATTTGGCATAAAATGTATGCAGTGCCATACAAAACGCGTTAAATAATGTCATGCGTCGCACGTGAGTTATAGTCCTTATCTGTCTATTCCATCTCCATTTCAATGTCTACTTGTATTTTGGCTAAGGCCCCTGTTTTGATAACTACCACGCGGTTTAGTTGCATTCCTGGAAAGCGCTTGATGTCATTGCACCACGCAATAAAGCGATTGAAGCGCAGATGGAGTTTAGAGGAGCATTTAAAATGGATAACATTTTAAGCCCTAGATATAATACTCGTAGTAGTTATATTTACATTAGTATTTCACTAGTTAGCAAAGTCTTTCTAAAGGATTCGAAAGATTTCTATAGGTTTTCTATAGATTAATCTTGTGAAAAGGTATGCATCTATTAGACATTTTCAAAGAATCTGGTATTTCCTATTAACTCTATAAGAGTATCAATGGTATCAGAAAAGAAACCTAACGCTAAGGTACCTACAGTAAGCGTTACAAATTTTTTACTCTACAGGATGGTCAAAAACCTTCTCAAAATATCACCCTGTACCCTCAAATAGTTTGGCGTGACTCAACTGTACCAATCACGGTGCATTTACACGATGCGATTTCTACCCATACGATATCGTATCGCAGGCGCAGGCAATTTTTCACGTGTAAAGGCTCATCGTATGCGATTTCTCATAGTTAGCGCAACGCTCATCGGCACGTTCAGTGGGCGGAGCTTAGCAAATCGTACGAAAATTCGTATCGTGTACCTTTAGAACAAATATCTGCAGATGATGAAAACATTTTGTCAAGGTTTTTTATACAGGGTGTAAAAAGACGTCTACCGAAGCCGAAAGGGGTAGGTACAGCATCCCAACGCACAACCAATTCCAAAAGGATTTTCCGAAAAAATCATTATATCCGGAGAAAACAGCGTTTGAAGATTACGGTTTGCGTATGTTCTGGGCGCGTTTTTTACGTAGATTGCTGGATTTTGAGTTTTAACTGTTTTTTTCTTTTTAATGACATTATTAGGTAGGTATGGTCTTATTATGTTGTACTAGTAGTCAATAACCGAAAATAACATAAAATGACTAAGCTAAGTCAAAAAAAAAATTGCTAAATATGTTTAGAATCATGGTCTGATTGCAACCCCTCAGTTTTCGGTAGTTGTCTTTTTACACCCTGTATATTTAAAAGAATCAAATAATTTTAAATGTTTCGAAGCAAACCTAATGTAATGTGCAATGTAAGCAAACAATAGAAAGGAGCAAAGACAAGGCACTTCCTCTAACTCAGTTAAAACAAGTCAATGCCGCTTACAGTCAGTATTTCGTATCCGAGCGGCTCCTGGGGGAGCCATTCGAGCTTTTAGTTCGTCGTGACTCCGAATGTGCTAGATATATTCCTCTTAGCCCCTCTTAGTTTAATAATTTTAAAGATTTATCAAGTCAGTGTATATTGTGGCATGAACAACATACCGTCTGCACTGCATCAAGATCCACGGTGGCAGACGGGAATTATTAAGAGCTAACCACCCCCGCGGGGGTAGATTACCATAAGTGTTACCGTGTGCCACCGCGTGGGGGCAGATGGTAATAATTCCACACACCACACACCTTTCCTAAAGATGCCTACTAAGAAGCAGAAGGTAGGTTTTTTCCTACTCAGTTTATCATCCATACTTTTCATTGTTTGCCTCAGAAATCACTTTTTGAAGTGTCGGGCATTTTTAGATAGGAGAAATATAACAAACTCAGTCACGTGACTGTTACGACCTTTTCTTACTGTACCTACCTTAATTTCGTCGCACATTGTATCGTCATAATTAAGACTAGGAATATATATTATTCAAATTATAATATTCAAATTCTATGGGTGAGACAGACTTCGCCTCTGAGTGAGACAGCTCCAGGTTCAAATCCAAGGACACTTTTTGCACTTAATCTTTTTTCGACTTCTATTTTTTTAAGTTTAGAACCGTTACCGAAACCTCATTCAAGTTTTCACTTCTGTCGGCACTCCTGGAATCCACTATTTTTTTTTAATCCGGGATCACTGTGGAACATTCCAGTGCTCTCTCAGCTCTTTGAACTTTCATGTGCACACTTTAACTGTCACTTCAAGGCAATTAGAAAAATGCTTTCCGATCTTGGTCATGTCCTATTTTCTTTTAAAGCTCGAAACTTTTGTTGTTATAAATTTTGCTCATCCAGGAACGTTTTTGTCTTGGAGACAAAATATCATGTATTTGAATGTTTGGAAGGACCTTTGTTGATGCTTGATTCCGATTGAAACTAATTTTGATGAAATTCGAATAGCATACCCTGGATTAACGAATAGGCTGGATTATCGGAAAATTAAAGTTTTTCTGATGCATTGTACCTATGTAATATCGTGGGACAAAACCACCAAATTCAAAAAAAATTCAGGGCTTCTGGTCGAAGCGTCGCTTGATTCAAGAGCCGGATTTTTTGGCACAGCGAATCAGCATTGCAATTCAGCGTGGCAATGCCGCCAGCACGCTTCCGACTGGCAGTGACCTGGATCAGTTGAGCTATCTGTAGTTTTTACGACGATCCTTAGATAGCTTGACTGATTCTATTGTATTTTGTTGTTTTATGTACATTGTAGTAACTTAGTTTCTGTAAATAAATATATGCATAAAAACTAAAAAGATTACAGTTAGAATAACATAAAACAACAAACTCACCAGTTTACTTCAGGAAATCTAATTCAACACGTTTTGTTATAAAATAAAATCGTATTATGAAGTACGTGCCTGCATCTCGGTAACGGAGCTTTCATGTTGCACTGCAATATCTTCTAACGATACTGTAGATAATAAAAAGTCTTATCAACATTTTCGATTCCGACGGGATTCGAACCAGCAACGATCACTATAATATAATAAATATGAGCCTATCAAAAATTTGGATTGTGACGATTAGGGTTCCGTGGCCAAGCGGTGAGGTACTCCGACTGTAGGAAAAAAAAAGAAAAAATATTTATTGCAGTAAAAGAACAACAAACAACAACAAGGAGGATCGTCTGATCGTTGCGGGTTCGAATCTCTTCGGAATCAAAAATTTTGATAAGACTTTTCATTTTTCAATGAAATATGTACCTAAGTGTGGTTTAACACTTTAAAAATTACAAAAAACTGTAGATAAGCTCAGCTATCTGTAAAGTAAGGACATATGAGTCCCTAGCTTACTCTGGTGACGGAATTTTTAGGCCTCCCTAAGGCCTCCGTGATGGCTAACTAATCATCTCCTTCCTGCCTTTTTCCCACATTATGTTGGCACAACATTGTGTTCTTCCATTCTTTCATTCTGGCTTAACTAAATACATTTTAATAATGCTGGACTTTTTCACACAGAAACTGGTAACGAAATAACTAAAAAAATCAAAGCACAAGGGGATATGTCTTTGAGATAAGATGTGTGTAAGTTGGATTTATCAGGTAATGTGTTCTATATCCTGCGCCAAATGCTTTACACCACAAGATACCGAAGGGTGCTGTAAGCCCCCTCGCAGACTACAGACTTTCTATCGGCCGATAGTTGAGACGGAATATACTTCGGCTTGTAATGAGTATGGAGAAGTAGAGCCCGTCTCAACTATCGGCCGATAGAAAGTCTGTAGTCTGCGAGGGGTCTAAATGTGATTTAGTTATACTTCTTTATTTACACGACCTTATTTATAATAGTATACACTAAGTATAACTACATTCTCTCAGATCTTTTATATATTCCAGACCCAAGAACACACATACTAACATTCTAAAGAAGATAGGCTCCTTATTTTTGACGACCTTTGGCGCAGTGGGTGAAAGCCCGCTTGAGACGCAGAAGGTTGCGGGTTCGATCCCCACCGCGGGGTAATAGTTTGTATGATCTGCAAATATTTATCTCGGGTCTGGGTGTTTCTATGTATAATATGTATGTATTTACAAACAAAAAGTATATAAGTAGTATATCAGTTATCTGGTCCCATACTACAAGCTTTGCTTAGTTTGGGGCTAGATGATGCTGTGTTAAATGTTCAGAATTATTTATTATTATTATTTATATTTGACAGGTTCCAAGCCCATCTCCGCGTATGTAACGCACTATACCTACAACTTACCATACCATTAGTACATAATATTTAGACATAGACATAGACATTCATTTATTTACTGCATAAGCACACATACACATCAATACACAGAAAAAGCAAATATCTCCGTCACAGTTTTATATTGCTGCTGGTTTCCTAAATATTCTTAAAGATCATAATAACCGTGGTTTAACCTTCGCCTTAAGGATCTAAGGAATATTTTCGCAAAGAAAATGAGTTTTTTTTACTATGTAAACATAATTTAACCTACTTTTGCACCCACATTAATTACAGTTTTTTTTTTTTTTTTTTTTTTTTTTTTTTTTCTAACCTATGCTGTCCCACTGCTGGGCAAAGGTCTCCCCCATCATTTTCCAAGACTTTCGGTCGCCAGCTTCGTCCCACCAGTCAGCTCGGAATGCATCGAGATCGTCACGCCAGCGTCTTCGAGGCCTGCCTCGGCGTCGCCGCCCATCGTCAGGCACCCACTGCGTCACGATCTTAGCCCATCTATCGGGATGCATTCGGCTCACGTGGCCCGCCCAATCCCACTTCAGCTTGGCAGACTTATCCCCTACATCGGCGATTCGAGTTGCTGAACGCAGCGTGGTGTTACGGACTCTGTCAGTCCTCTTGACTCCAAGCACGCTGCGCTCCATCGCCCTTTGGCAAACCTTGAGTTTGGACTTTTGAGACTCGGTCAATGACCACGTTTGTGCACCATAGGTGAGAACGGGCAGGATACACATGTCGATGAGTTTGCGCTTTAGTGTTAGAGGGAGAGATCCCTTAAGAAGCTCTTTCATGGACCAGAAGTTTTTCCAGGCGTTATCGATCCTGCGATCGATCTCTTTATCCTGCCTGTTTTGAAAAGAAACTATCTGGCCCAAGTAGGTATACTCATCGACGTAGTGAATCACTTGCCCGTCCACCTCGATCTTTCGTTTGGTGCTGTTGGTCATTATTTGCGTCTTTGACCGGTTCATCGTCAGTCCAACCTCAAGGCTTGCTTTGCTTAGATCTTGAAGCATATGTTGAAGCTCAAGTGCAGTTGGGGCGAAGAGGACTATATCATCGGCGAATCGAAGGTTGGTAAGCTTCTTTCCGCCTAATGATATCCCCCTCTGCGCCCAAGAATCCGCTAGTTTTTTAAATACCTCCTCTAGAGTGCTTGTGAAAAGTTTTGGGGAGAGCGGATCGCCCTGCTTGACGCCTTTTTGTACGGGGAAGTGTGGTCCTGATGTGATTAGTTTAATGTCAGCCGTGCTATTGTTATATATATTTTGAATAATGTCTATGTATGATTCATTAATTTCTTGATTTTTGAGTGCTGTGAAAATACTTGAGTGATAGATGCTGTCAAATGCCTTCGTGTAATCCACGAAGGCCAAGTATAGTGGTTTATGAAACTCATTATACTTTTCGATTATTTGGTTGATGGTGTGTAAGTGGTCTATAGTTGAGAAGCTGGGCCGAAATCCAGCTTGCTCAGGAGGTTGGTGGCTATCTAGCTGTCCATCGATTCTATTATGAATGGTTTTAATAAATGTCTTATATAAGTGGGATACTAAACTAATTGGTCTATAATTATTGATGTTACTTTTGTCACCTTTCTTGTGGAGAAGTATGATATTAGAATGGCACATGTTATTTGGAAGTTTACCGGAGTACAAAATTGAGTTGAAAAGGTTAGTAATATGGGGGAGTAATGTTCGGGCTCCAATTTTGAGTGCTTCAGATGTAATGCCGTCATCTCCAGGGCTACGGTCATACTTAAGAGTTTTAAGTACCCGTTCTATTTCATCCTCAGAAAAGCATGGTACATTTTCATGCAAGGAGTAAGATGATTCCTGTATAGATTTTTCGCTATCTGAATACAAATTTTTATAAAATTTTGTGCTGATGTCTAGAATTTTGTGCCTATTATACTGTTTAATGCCAGTCTCATCTTGTAAGCTATTTATCCAAGTTTTTCCTTTGGAAACTCCTTGTTTTGCTATTCTTAAGGATGTGTAGTTTTCTAAAGCTGATTTTATGAGGTGACAGTTATGAGCCCTAATATCTTGTCGAATGCTACGTTTTACTTTTTTATCTAATAGTCTGTATCCTTCTGATCCTATTTGTTTTTCTAGTCTTTCGTTAATAAGTGCATGTGTTTGTTTTGTAAATAAATTATTTTTAGTTTTAACAAATTTTATTTTTTTGCTACTAGTTTGAATGCCTGCAATTAAATTCGTGTATTGTTTATCAACATCAGTAATATCGTCAACTTCCAAGCCCTCAAAATAGTTTGTAAGTTCTATGTTAAATTGATCTGAGTTATGAATTAATGTGTGTTTAGATAATTTACGTAATTTTTGAGAAAAACATTTGCTACGTTGTATTTTAAAATCAAATCGTATTTTTGCGCGAAGTGGCCTATGGTCTGAGCTAAATTTTATTTTATTTATTACATTTACGTCTTTAACTATATCTATGCTTGAGGATATAAAGAAATCTATTTCGTTTTTAGTAGAACTATCAGGGGACACCCAAGTCCAACGCCTCTGCATTTTCTTCGGAAAGAAGGTGTTACTTATGTGCATGCTTTGTCCAAAAGCAAACTGTATTAAACGATTGCCTCGTTCGTTGCGACATCCGAGACCATGCATGCCAAGAATTTTTTCATCATCGTTGACCTGTCTTAAACCAACTTTAGCGTTAAAGTCACCGAGGACTATGTTCCAAGAGCCTCGGTGCTCATCGCAGGCCCTATTAAGGAGGTCATAAAAATTCTCGACTTCTTGGTCGGAGTAAGCTGTTGTGGGTGCATATGTTTGGATAAGTGTAAGTGTTTTATTATTTGTCACCTGAAACTTTAAAATGGCTATTCGTTCCGAATAACCAACAAACTCAATGATATTATTCTTCCACTTTTTTGAAACCAAGAACCCAACGCCGTGTTGCCCATTGGTTTCTCCAAAGTGGAAGAATATAGCATCATCTCTCTCTATAGTCTGTTCACCCTGTCTTCTAACTTCTGCCAGTCCTATAATGTCCCATTTGATATCTTTCAATGCGTTTTCGAGCTCAATTAATCTATCATCGTTCATGATATTTTATTTTACCGTTGAATATTCCGTGTAATGATCGTTTTAATGATAGCCGTAAATTTAATCGCTTGGGTCTTAGTTTTTCTTCGGACTGTGAAAGTAAAAATATGAATATGGACCTTGTAAATCATATTACAAAATTACATTTGAATAACCTGATGTAAAAATAACAGTACTTTTCTCTTACCCAGATAAATGTATTGAATTGTCATATAAGGCATCGCAATCAGTTATTGTTTTTTTTTTAACCTATATTTTCCCACTGCTGGGCACAGGTCTCCCCCATATCCTTCCAACCATCCCTGTCCCGGCCCATTTCGGTTATTGATTATTATAAATAAACTTTTGTTTTTGTTTTTCGCAGAGCAAATGAATATCTTTTTATTTATCTTACTTTAGAAATAAGGAAAAATAATTGTGATAATTTTATTATGATTCATGTCTCACGTTACTAATTTATTTCATTTAACAAAGTTAATATCTAAAGCCGTTTTCCGTATATAAAAACAGAATAAACGGTTCGTTTTCATATCATCCTGGATACTGTCATGCATTTTTAATAACTCGATCAATTTTTCATTGAACGCGTTCGCTTGATTCCCAATAGACACATTTTACAACTTTACATATCAATTTGCGAGCATTTCTAAATCAATATGGCCTCTGTTGATAAATAATATAGAAGCAACAGTTCGATGACCTCGATTGCGTAGTGCATGACGGATGATATCGGAGTGCGAGTTTGATTTATGATGCCGTTTACACAATGTCATTCTGGCACACCGTTCTTGTCTCTTGCTTTCTCAATATCTCTTGCTATTATGTAGCAAGATGCAGGAATGGTATGCCAGAATTGCATTGTGTAAACTGTGTCTAATTGTGCGAAAAATCATCATCATCCTGCCCTTTTCCCAGATTATGTGGGGTCGGCACAACATGACATGTTGTGCCGACCCCACATAATCTGGGAAAAGGAGCGAGAGAATATGATAATCACAACCCTTTTCGATTTATTTTTTTATTAATCAGATATACGGATATCATTATTATTGACAATATTTTTCGCACAATTAGTAGATGAAGTGTGAAAGTGGCGCCAGTGAATGGAAAGATGACGAGCAACAGGCTTGCATGGTATGGGCATGTAATGAGAAGGGAAGAATGTTATGTAACTAGGATAATATTTGGTATGAATGTTGATGGATTTACGAGTAGAGGTAGACCAAAGAAAAGATGGATGTATTGTGTGAAGGATGACATGAGTAAGAAAGGAGTGAGTATTGAGATCTACTCGTAAATCCATCAACATTCATACCAAATATTATCCTAGTTACATAACATTCTTCCCTTCTCATTACATGCCCATACCATGCAAGCCTGTTGCTCGTCATCTTTCCATTCACTGGCGCCACTTTCACACTTCATCTACTAATTGTGCGAAAAATATTGTCAATAATAATGATATCCGTATATCTGATTAATAAAAAAATAAATCGAAAAGGGTTGTGATTATCATATTCTCTCGCTCGCACAGTAGTGCCGCCATTAGTGTGCAAGCAAGAGCACATGACTATCACCGCTATTTTAAATTCGTTAACATATATCTAAACCATAGATAATCTAAACTAATATTATAAAAAGGAAAGATTTGTTTGTTTGTTTGAATTGAATAGGCTCCGAAACTACTAAACCGATTTGAAAAATTCTTTCACCATTAGAATCCTTAATTATCCCTGATGAACATAGGCTATATTTTATCCCAGGAAAGTGACGTTTTCTTGAAGGACCGCGGGTAACGCCGCGACGGACAGCTAATACAAAATAAGAACGTGCTATTTGCAGCTTTTATAATATTTTAGTTTTATCTAAATATCAATACTATTAGAAGGTAGAATATTATTTCCTATACAACCTCATTTTGACATTTAACCTAGAAATAAACTGTTTTTTTTATACAAAAAGCAATTTCTCTTCGTCGACGCCACCCCAAACATCTATTACAGTACAATGCAGATAATAAGTTAGGTAATCTAAAACAGAGACCACATGTTACTGGAAAGTAAATACATTTATTTACAGGAACTAAACTACAACATATAATATATCCAAATAACATTAAAATTATATTTTGAGCTTTGTATAGATAACTATGAAAGATGGCTTATCAAGAAGTAAAAGCGATCTAAAGATAGCTCAACTAATCTAGCGTGCTTAAAATTGTAATACACTGCAATATTCTGTCCGAAAATGTATGAGCAATTTGCATAATGGACAGAAAACTCTTTGATGTACGACCATATTCAAATACAACATACACAATTTAGCTTAGTTACTGAGGACCTAGACAATGTAAAAATGGATTAGCGAAAGCGATAGTAAATAAGTCCAAAAAATTATGGGTTTGACTTATGCCTTAGATGTGTCACGATCTTTGTGATGTGAAAAGTTAACTGGTAGACAATGTACATACATTTCGATTCCATCCAAACGAATCTAAGTGGATCTTTCGACAAGCGATTTCGCTAATCGAATGAATTCGCGCTGCAACGTTGCGGAAAAAATCCGCATGCTTGTAGTCCGTTCTATAGGCGAATTCAATCCGTCCCTGTCCCAGCGTGTCAGTGCGTGATTACAGCGGCAAATTGATGAAGTCGTTGCGATGTGTTCAAAATACTCCTTTGTTGTACCTTCCAGTCATAATGGGACGACGGAACTGTATAGAGGTTTGTCATGAACTTTCAACAGGACCGACGTAGTTTAAGACCCCTCGCAGACTACAGACTTTCGACCGATAGTCGAGACGGGCTATACTTCTCCATACTCATGACCAGTCGAAGCATTCCCAGAGTTCGTACAAAACGTTTTGAGTCCACATTTTTCATACGCACCGCCAAATTGTGGAACTCATTGCCGGGCTCTGTATTTTCCGGCGGTTCCTTCTAGGTAAGCATGCTCCATCTTAGACCTCACTACTGCTTAACATCAGGCAGAGTGAGGTCAAATGCTGACCTATTTAATAAAAAAAAAGTAACTATCGGCCGATAGAAAGTCTGCAGTCTGCGAGGAGGCTTAATTTTACTTAACACTATCTTATCAGATGGGAGTGTGTTATGGCTGAGAGGATTGATTAGGTACTGGGCAAGCCATTCCATCTCGAACAATGTGCCTACATTGTTCGAGATGGAATGGCTTGCCCAGTACTACAGCGTCCCGTTGAGTGTAGGCATAGGTTGCCTCCTGACGCTGTATAAATTAGTAAAGATGTAAAGGCCTAAGTTCTTTTTTCTTAAAAGTCTATCCGTCTTTCTACTTATTATAAATGCCAAAGTTTTAAGTTACAAACAAAAAGTATATAAGTAGTTATCTGGTTCCCATAGTACAAGCTTTGCTTAGTTTGGGGCTAGATGGTGCTGTGTAACCTGACTGACGCCGCCTAAATCATCTGTAATAGATGGATAAAGAGGCCAATGATGATGATGATGATGTGCTGTGTAAAATGTCCAGCATTATCTATATGTATTTATTTATTTACAGACGTAAGGATGGATTTATTAATAGAATTCATTTAAATAACTAAAATATAAGATGAAAAAACTAAAAATAATAAATACAAATACAGATGTACCTAAAGCCTTTTTTCATATTTCATCACTTTGACGTTTGAGCTCAGCGAACCAACAAAGGTATACAGGGTGTAAAAAGACAACTACCGAAAACTGAGGGGATGCTATCAGACCATGATTCTAAACGTATTTAGCGAAAAAAAAAACACAAAAAATTGTTTGACTTAGCTGAGTAATTTTATGTTCTTTTCGGTTATTTACTACTCGTACAACATAAAACCATACCTACCTAATAATTTCATTTATAAAAGAAAAAAAAAACGGTTAAAACTCAAAATCCAGCAATCTACGTAAAACAACTTGCCCTGAATAGACGCAAACAGTAATCTTCAAACACTGTTTTCTCCGGATATAATGATTTTTCCGGAAAATCCTTTTGGATTTGGTTGTGTGTTGGGATGCTGTACCTACCCCTTGCGGCTTCGGTAGACGTCTTTTTACACCCTTTATAAAACTGCAAAACAGAAAAGCTAGCAAATAAAATTTGTAGTAAAAATTCACGTGCATTAATAACATAAATAACGTAACATTTTATTCGGTCCAATGTTTTCAAAGTCCGACCACACTCTTGCATTTTACACGCGGCCTGCACGCGATTGCAATACAAACCTAGATAGAATTTGTTTGACCTGTGATCAAGAGAGGAAATAAAATGAAAACCTAGGAAATACATTTTCACCGAATTAAAAAAAAATTGGTTGTCTGTAAAGTCGGTTTACTGACGATAGTTGAACGTGACAACGTTTGTGCTTCTTTGTCGCTCGTTCCGCGCTCTCGCTTGCACTTCAAGCCTTACATGGAACGCCTCAGAGTGAGGTAACGCCGCATTTTTTCGTGCGTGCAGCCGGTTCTATCGAATTATAAGACGTTGTCACGTCAAAAGGTTTCTCAGTTCGGTGGTATTTTTTTATTACTCTACAAAACCTGGTATGCGTTGATAAAGAACCAATTGAATGACTTTAAAATTGGCGCAAACCACATCTAAATGGCGTCTGACGTCGGGCGTCGGGCGTCTTCCTATTCATTCAAATGTATACTAAATGATATACATACAGGGTGTAAAAAGACGTCTACCGAAGCCGAAAGGGGTAGGTACAGCATCCCAACACACAACCAAATCCAAAAGGATTTTCCGAAAAAATCATTATATCCAGAGAAAACCGCGTTTGAAGGTTACTGTTGCGTATTACTGGGTGCGTTTTTATTACGTAGATTGCTGGATTTTGAGTTTTAACTGTTTTTTTCTTTTATAAATGAAATTATTAGGTATGTATGATCTTATTATGTGATAATAGTAGTAAATAACCGAAAATAACATAAAATGACGTATAGCTAGGTTAAATTTTTTTTCGTTTTTTTTCGCTAAATATGTTTTAGAATCGTGGTCTGATTACAACCCCTCAGTTTTCGGTAGTTGTCTTTTTACACCCTGTATAAACATATAAAATAGTTGGATCATCATTAAATAACATCCAATATGTGTGTAATGTAAATTGATTCCGAATACTAGATGACAGATCACTAGGTCATATCCAGAGACCATTGAGTTTTATCATTTATATCTCGTCAGAATATTCATTTGGCAATAAACATTCCCGAATATAGCCTTCTAGTGCCGTAACCTAGATAAAAGTTGGCGCTACGTCACCTGCAATGTATCTGTTCCGATGACTATCCAAGCATGGACTTGGCTTTAAGATACTAGATGATTTATGCAACAGGAGGTAACCTATGCCTAAACTTAACGGGACGCTATGGTTGGGGCATTGTTCTCAAAACCTCATCAAATAAACTGCTGTAACTTTTCCACGCACACACACACACACACACACACACACACACACAACACACAACACACCGTAACAAACTCATACTGTAAAACTTTATTTGATTTGTCTATCTATAGTAGGTACTTATTATTATTATTAAGTACTTATTTTGTTCTTACTTATTACTTTTTTGTTGTTTTTGTATTCTGGAATTTCCTATGTAACACGGAGGAGGGCGTTGATGTTCGTAACACAGTATTATTACTATCACGGACATCACCGTTTTTCAAGTTATTGTTTAATAATGTTACTGTTTCCTAAATAAAGATTTTGTATTTGTATTTGTATTTGTATTGTTGGCACAACACGGTTACTTTATGAAACCCTTTATCTATAAAAATATGAGTAAAATTCTAAACTATTATCCCCTTTCTCTTTTTAAATGTAAACGCGTTGTAAAGAACTGGCTTTTAGAACAAGACTATAATACAATTGAAAAATTATTAATTATTAGTTTTTTTTTGTACTAAATTAAGAAACATCTGCCAGGCGGAGGGCATTGGTATGCCACAACACAGGGAATCCTAGGGGTACCAATGTTGTCCAACCAGGAATATTTGTAAAATTCTGTGAAACTAACTATGAAATAATGTGGAATATCCTGTTAATGCAATGTTTGTTATTATTAATAAATGATTATCTTAATTTATCTTATTGTTTAAGATGGATTAAGCTTATTATTTCACGGTCCAGTGCTATAGAGGACCAATATTCCATGAACGAGTCCAATGTGTGGAACTGAATAACCTATAGCCTTTCTAACGATGTTTTTTTTTAATAAATAAATAGGTTAGCATTAAGACCTCACTCTGCCTGATGTTAAGCAGTAGTGAGGTCTAAGATGGAGCATGCTTACCTAGAATGAACCTTTACTCTTGATGTTTTCCGTCATAATGCGCATATATTTACGGATCGCAAAATCTACTGATACACATCAGGGATTCTAACTCCGAACTGCAACTCCAAAAAAAGCAACAATTAGATTGAAAGTCGAAGGTATTTTCTAGGTTTTTTTTGCGTCCAGTAGCAATACCTTCGTAGAGGGTCTACGAGTTACGTAGCACTCACGTAGCCCGTAGCGTTCCCGTAGCATTCTCTTATCTCTTTATGTTTTGTTTGTGTCGTGACCCTCGTTTTGTTTCACTACACAAGCATACATAAGATTATAAAAGGTGTAGTAATGCGGAAAATAACGCAAAAGTAGTATAATAGCATTTTTAAGGGTTTAAAATTTTCAGTCTCATCGGGTTTTAAAAGGAGTGAATGGGAGCCAAACAGACCGGACAGGGAAGAACAAACTTTTTGGGAGAAAATTTTACCTTTGTCCAACATTAAATAAACAATCACAAGTCACATAGTGTCATCTAACCCATACTTAGCAAAGCTTGTACTCAGATGGGTTACAGATAACTGATCGACTGCAGAGATTTTTTTTTAATACATAAATTGTAGTTTTACTCATACACGTGACCTACAGAAAGGTTAAAAACTTTACTTGAGACTACCATACTGTCTCACTCTAACTGCGTATTACGATTTTGCGTGGATTTTACCTAGAATAAAATCTAATTTTGCAACTTTACAAAAATTGCAGTATTACTACACTTTTAGTTTATGTAAAAATATCTATGTACCTACACATTATGTAAAAACATGTTTGTTTTTATATACGGATTTACGATTATGCGTCTGTTACGACGCTTCGAATATTAAGGGAGTGTATTTAGGCACGAATATTACATACTACAACAGTTAAGTCTATTTATATAGCCAAAAATATAACAGCTTACGAAAGAAATTTAAATAACTAAATAAATTACTTCGATCAACAATATTACAGCGCAGCAAAACCGTCCTTGGTAAATAACATCTCGCGCCGTTATTTCGTTTAGCATTTTGACTTTTTCATGACGAATGTTTTAAGGATTTGTGACTTTATTACTAGGTGAACAGGGTGTAATTTGGTAAAACTCAAAACTTGATTGTCATGCGGACAGAATTTAGCCACACTATATCTATAATATTGTTGTATTGGTTTATTAACATAAATTGAACGTGTGTCACTAGAATCTCCAAAGAATCTTGAGTGACTCACTACCGTGCCGGGTAAATCCTATTAGTAGGACCCTATTAGTAAGCCTCCGCTGTCCGTCGTGTCTCATGAACCATGATAGTTAGACAGTTTTTCACAGATGATGTATTTCTGTTGCCGCTATACGATAAATACTAAAAAACATAACCCATACAACAAACGTGATATTTTGCCGTTTTTACAGATAATGGCACGGAACCTTCGTGCGCAAGTCCGACTCGCACTTGGCCGGGTTTTTTTGAATGACTGTCTCTAGTGCTGTTTATTATTTGTTTTAACTGTAAAGCCGATAATTACTGTTCTTTTTTAGGGTTCCGTACCTCAAAAGGAAGAAATGAAACCCATATAGGATCACTAGCCGCCGCCGTAAGAGCCGTGTTGGCTGAATGGGGTTGTACCTCGACTTTCAATCCGAAGGTCGTGGGATCGAATCCCGGCCGTGCATCAATGGATTTTGCGTTTCGTAAAATGTATATGCGCTTTAACACGAGCTCTGAACGGTGAAGGAAAACATCGTGAGGAAACCAGTTGGTATTCTTATAGGCGGCGATGGGCTTGCAACCTGTCACGTATGGAATACTAACTTCTGCAAGATGTGGGCATGTATCAAATATGTATTTGCACATGCCTCTGACTACTCCCTTAGACATCTTCAAAGGATCTGGAATATAAAGATCTGAGAGAATGTCTACCGCGCCTTGGGGATACAGTCGTGACCCTGTTTACGTTTACGTATAGGATCACTTTGTTGTCCGTCTGTCTCTGTCAGTGGTGTGTACGTAGGTAGGTACTAACCTAACAATTTGCAATATTATACGTACCTACTTAGTCCTTGGTACGGAACCCACAGTGGGAGAGTCCGACTTTCACTTGTCCGTTGTTCATATATTTTTTAATGAGATATAAGTTATTTGTTTGGGCTTTGACTAAATATAAGGGAATTATATTACAGCTTATATAACATTATAATAATTTTACAACATCAAAGCTTAACAATACACAGGGGGATACAGGGGGATTGTCTCCGTCGCTTCATTTCCTGTTGCGGTTCCTTGATCTCCGGCTGCGACGTCCGGACACGCTGTATAACCGATATTGCGCCCACGATGTTATGATTTACTTCTGCTTCAGGCATTGTACAGTCCGCAAAAGGATGCAGAGCATCAAAGGTATACATATAGGTATTAGAGCATGTCATATATGTATACGAGTACATAATATGTAGTTAATACTGGCGACACAAAACAATTATTACATTTATTTACAGAAACTTAGCTAAAAATATGTACATAAAATTACAAAATACAATAGAATCAGTCAAGCTATCTTTGACGACCTCTGTGGCGCAGTGGGTGAAAGCCCGCCTGTGACGTAGAAGGTTGAGAGTTCGATCCCCGCCGCGGGATAAATGTTTGTATGTTCTGCCAATATTTATCTGGGTGTTTCTATGTATAATATGTATTTATTTACAACCAAAAAGTATATCAGTCATGTAGTACCCATATCACAAGCTCTGCTTACTTTGGGGCTAGATGATGATGTGTGAAATGTCCAGCATTATTTATTTATTTTATTTACAAATATTTTATTATCTTCAGTTATTAAGTGTTGTGAAAATAAACCGTAAATTTGTCGTGTATGTTAACGATACTTCTTTTGTACACTCAACACAATAAAAACGTATTCAAAATCGTTTAGTTACAGCTAATAAAACGTTAACAGGGTCACGACTGTATCCCCAAGGCGGTAGACATTCTCTCAAATCTTTTATATGCCAGATCCTTTGAATGTGTCTAAGGGGGTAGTTAGAGGCATGTCCAAATACATATTTGATAAATGCCCACATCTTGCAGAAGTTAGTATTCCATACGTGACAGGTTGCAAGCCCATCGCCGCCTGTAAGAATACTAACTGTTTCCTCACGATGTTTTCCTTCTCCGTTCAGAGCTCGTGTTAGAGCGCATATAAATTTTACGAAACGCAAACTCCATCGATCCCACGACCTTGCGATTGAAAGTAATGGTACAACCCCACGGCCAACATGGCTTTTTTACACAGTTAATTAAAATACAGTTACAGCTAATTAAACCTAAAAACCTTATTTTGATTGCCTCATTACAAAGAGCTTAACTTCCATCTGACAGCAATCGGCTCTAACTTACGTCGCGATAAGTTTAATAATGTTGCTAATTAATATTCCAGAAATGTATTTAAATTTCATTTGAGCATAGTGCTGGCAACCTTGATGGTTTTTAAAATAATTTTTAAGGTAACTGCTTGAGGAAACCTGTATTTTAATATGGCAATGATAGGCCCCAAACCGTGTTTGTTGCCCCTGATTCTTCACGGTATTGGTCGCGAAAGAACATATACACCGCTATTTTATGACTACCAAACAAAAATTAAGGACAGTTGCAGCAGATGCAGAAAATGATAATGGCATGGTCAGAACTTTTTTTTATTTAACTATCACCAAGTTATCGAGGATTGTAGTCAACCAAAACCGAACAAAATTTTATGAAAACTGTACAAATAAGTACTATAAACAACAATCGCGTACAGACTCTTATTCGAACTATGTTCTCGTATCATCCCCAGTCAGTAAAACCGCAGTAGCTAGCATTATATCCATGTCTGACTCGTCTCGTCTCCTTTTGAGGTTATAATTTTTTTTTCTATTTTTTGAGTTTTAACAACAGAAATGTGATCAGTAACAGACACTGAGACCATGTTTAACATTTTTTTGGTAATTAAAAAATAGGGGTGTATATTGCACAATAATAGAAATTGCGCAATGTATTTAGCCAGACATTTAACTTCTTGTTCATATAAAGACTTCAAAATACGGTGCACTTAAATTTATCATTGCCCAATCTTCAAAATTAACCTTCAACGGTCAATAATATTGCACAATTCTATCTAGGAGCCACCTCTCTAAATAACACAAAATTAGGAAATACCCAAAATACTAAACTTAGTACAAGAAAAATACATCCCTATTCCAAAGGCCAATTTAATTTAAGGCAAGGGACTTTTTTAATGAGCATTACAATAAATATACAATCTTTAATTAGCAATTAGGGATGTTTTGGTACGCGGTGCCTACAATTAATTGTGTGCACGTTTGGAGTTCCGTGCTCCCGTGAAATAAACGCTTCGTTGAATTGTTATGGAGATTGCGTGTCAAGAGTGTTCTGTATATTGGGTGTGAAAAAACAACTTCTGAAAACTGAAAATGTGCTTTGTGAAATTTTTGAAATGTTAAGGTAAAGGGATTTTAAGTGCGCCTCAAAGATAAATTGAATTGACGACCTCTGTAGCGCAGTAGGCAAAGGCTCGCCTCCGACGCAAAAGGTTGCGGGTTCGATTCCCACCGCGGGACCAATTTTTGTACGATCTCCAAATATTTGTCTCTGGTCTGGTTATTTTCTATGTATAATATGTTTTTATAAATAAGTTATAATTAATGTATAATACTTTTTCAAAAAAAAGTATGTTAGTAGTAAATCAGTCATGTGATGCCCATAACATAAGCTCTACTTACTTTGGGGCTAGATTATGCGGTGTGAAAAGTCCAGCATTATTTATTATTTATGTATTACTAACTACTGCCTGCGGCTTCACCCGCGTGGTACCGAAATTTTGAATAGTCTATATTCCAGGTCACTATCTACGCGTATTCTAAGTTTCGTCCAAATCGTTTCACTGGATTAGGCGTGATCGAAACACAAACATAGAAACAACTCACAAACTTTCAGCTTTTATGATGACGGAGCCATGACGGAGGCCTTTAGGCGGCCTTAAAACTCCGTCACCAGAGTTGGCCACTGACTCATACGAACTTACTTACTTTACTTAGCTTTTATGATTTGAACAGCCCACGTACACCTATTGATGCTTTCTTCTTCTTGTCGTATCACTTGTTTTGCACCAGAGTGTAGTAAAAGTATTATAGGTAAGTGCGCCTATCCAAATTGTGTACTTTTTATTTTAAAAAATGTATTTTGTAGTGCATTCGATCTCAAGTTGCAATTTCAGTTTGATTTTTGGGAGTAGTTTTATGGCACCTTGTATAACATTTATGATATTAGTCTTGAGTCTTAATGTTGTAGTGCATAAAGGGAATTATGCTATGTATGCTTTAATTATGCTAGCCTAGTGAGATTTACGTTGGCCCTCGATCCAAACACGGGTTCATATCCCTTGCATCAAAAAATATTCACTGTAATACGATAAAATAAATTAACAAAATAAACAACGATAAAAAATATAATTTTATTTAAACGAGTTACAAAGTATAAAACAGTCACTATTAAAGGTAGTTTAATTTTATAGTCACTACAAATTATTTATTTTTCGCTTAATGAATATTAAAAATTACATTATAATGTCGTAGTTACTCGTATAAAACTAAAAGATAAGTAAACATTTCTTAAGGTGCATTTACAGAAGCGCTCGTGGTCGTGCTTGCTTAGTCGTTCTTGATAGATCGTCGAAGTTAAGCAACGCTCGAAACGGTCTGTAAGTGGATGGGTGACCGCCAGTGGCATTTTCATCTGAGCGCTTCCGTGCTTCAGAGGGCACGTTAAATTGTCGGTCCCGGCTATTTAAGTCGTTAAGCCATGACGGAGGCCTTAAGGCGGCCTAAAAACTCCGTCACCAGAGTTGGCCACTGACTCATACGAACTTACTTTTACTTACGATGCGATTTCAACCTATACGTATCGCACGGAAATTTCACACGCGTAAACGCTCATCGTATGCGATTGTCATAAAGAAAGAAAGAAAGAAAATACATTTATTCAACAAATCAACTAAGTAGGCAAGAAAATAAAACAATAATAAAATTAACACAAATGAAAAATGACTGTTGAAAAGGCAACTACTCAGCAAATTGCCTAGATCCAGGGATCAGGCGCTGTCATAGTTAGCGCGACCCTCGTCGACACGTTCAAACACGGGCTTAGCAAATCGTACGAAAAATCGTATCGTGTAAATGCACCTAATCATAAAACTAGTATATCTTTCTCAAACTCTCTCCACAAACTGAGCCCAAGTGCCACCAGTGGCCTTCATGCTGAAGCCATAATCTATCAGCTTGATGGGATCCGTGGTCTTCGAACATTTCTCTATTTTGAATTTCAGCAGCAGATCGTAAAGCAGCACCTTGATCTCCATGAACGCGAACCTGATTCCTGTTGAAGTATACGATGATAATCGAAAAAAAAAATACATACAGCCGAACATAGAACCTCCTCCTTTTTTTGAAGTCGGTTAAAAACAACAAAAATTTGGAGATCATGCAAACATTTGACGACCTCTGTGGCGCAGTGGGTGAAAACCCGCTTGGGACGCCGAAGGTTGCGGGTTCGATCCCCGCGGCGAGATAAATGTTTGTATGATCTGCAAATATTTATTTCGGGTCTGGTTGTTTCTATGTATAAATTAAATTAATTTATTTTAAGACAACAAGATTGGTATAATATGTATGTATTTACGAACAAAAACTATATCAGTAGTATATCAGTTATCGGTTCCCATAGTACGAGCTTTGCTGGGGCTAGATGATGCTGAGTGAAATGTCCGGCATTATTTATTTGTCTATGTGATCGTACGAAAAAGGCCCAATTTAGTGCAAGTTAGTTTTTGACGTGAAAACTTCTCGAGGCGCGTTGGGCATTTTTGAGATGGGAAAAATCTATTAAATTTATGCTGACAGTGTTACCGACACCACCGTTAGCGCCATCTATTTTTAAATTCCGTAACTAAATACGGTAAAGAACCTTCATCAAGGCTTTCCCGCCGCGCGCCCGGTGATGATCTCTCATCCTTTTCTGGATCCCAGATAACGTGAATGCATAATTAAATGACGATCAGTTGAGTAGTAAAGGAAGTATTAAGGGCCTATAATACGCCAACATTTTGTAAGCGGGACAGCGAGTGTGATTTGTTCGGCGTGTGAGGAGTACAGAGCTATGGATGCGCAGCGTTATTTACGGAGCTAAAACACTTTTTAGCTAATTATAAGTACAAAAACAAAAAAAGATCAAAATTCGGAACAACGGGACCACGTAGTCTACTAAGCCGAGTTTAGATACAAAGTTTTACTAGTCTAGCTAAAGTATTTATTGAGTACTTTTGTTTTTAAGTAAAATTCAGAGGGAAGTTTGTGATTATTTTCTATCGAGAAAATACTTAGTAATCGTGTTTTCACTACAATGGAGCAACAGTTTATATCCTCAACTATAATATATATTTTTTCAATAATATTGGTTCAATACTTTTATAGATATGATCCAGAGTAGAAGCAGTTTTGAGGTAGTACGCGCCCTTAAATATCATAATTATTAAAGGCATAACAAAGAAATACTATTTATAATATAATCAGTTAATATATTGGTGTAATTAATTTTAATCTTACCAATGCAAACCCTGGGTCCCGATCCAAAAGGCATGAAGGTAAACGGCTTGATGTTATGTTTGTTTTCATCAGAGAACCTGTCAGGGTCGAATTTCAGGGGATCCGGGAAGTACTGAGGGTCCATGTGGAGAGAGTTGACACTGTTGTAGATCGCGTCACCAGGTTTCAACTGTTGGAAATAAAAGGCTCGTGCAGACAAATTAATCTATCAATAAATAAAACTTAACTTAAACAGGGTCACGACTTTTTACATTTTAACTCATGGATATAAATAAAAAAATAAAAATAAATAATATATATATTAAGGCGCAGGTGTTTCTAGAGAATTTTGAGTTCTCCTAACTAATTGGTCTGTTATAATGTGTAGTCTGATTTATTGAATTTATTGTGTTAAATTGTGTGTTAAAACATCGCTTTGGCTTGCTGTTAAGGTGTTTTAATTTATTATGAATAAATAAATATTCCGGATTCCTTTGAAGTCTAAGTGGATATTTCTTTTTTTCCTAACCTATATTTTCCCACGGCAGGGCAAAGGTCCATATCCTTCCAACCATCTATCAATAAATATATCCAACAATCTATTTAATCTATCGTATTGTTTTTTTTTTCATTCCACTATTGAACAATACTGTCCCAAAAAATAAATCAATACGATACAAGAGTTAGGCAATGCCAAAAGACAATTTCTGTATTATCATGAAATGAACTCACAATCAGCAAAAAGTGAGTTGCGATTTTATTTCTCGGGGTAGTCGATAATGACTTCATTATTAAGACTGGTTTTTTTATTACAAAAAAAAATACAAATACCTATGAGAGTAAAAAAATAAACATTTAAACATAAAATTAGGAAACAACTACCGCAAAAGTTTAAAAACTAAGTAGCAGTGTCAGCGCTACTAAATTTTTTCATTTTTGCATTACAGAAACAATGACAGCAAAAATAAACTTTATTACGACCTCTGTAGCGCAGTGGGCGAAGGCCCGCCTGCGACGCAAAAGGTTGCGGGTTCGATCCCCGCGGCGGGACCAATGTTTGTATGATCTACAAATATTTGTCTCGGGTCTGGGTGTTTCTATGTATAATATGTATGTATTTACAAAAAAAAAAGTATATAAGTAGTAATATCAGTCATCTTAGTACCCATAACACAAGCTCTGCTTACTTTGGGGCTAGATGATGCTGTGTGAAAAGTCCAGCATTATTTATTTATTTATTTATTTATTACTACCATTACGCTCGTCGTCGTCGTTCTTGATAGATCGTCGAAGTTTAGCAACATTCGAAACGGTCTGTAAGTGGATGGGTGACCGCCAGTGGCATTTTCATCTGAGCGCTTCCGTGCTTCGGAGGGCACGTTAAATTGTCGGTACCGGCTATTTAAGTCGTTAAGCCATGACGGGGGCCTTAAGGCGGCCTAAAAACTCCGTCACCAGAGTTGGCCACTGACTCATACGAACTTACTTACTTACTACCACGAAACCAGCAAGTCTCTGCGATAAGTAGGTAATAATTACTCACTACATAAGGTTTCCCTCCTGCCCTTGGAGGGGGGAGTTCGTACGTCTTGACACATTGCCTGTCGAGAAAAATAGCAGGCGACCATCTTCTCAGCGTTTCTGAAAGGTAAAAAAAGACAAGTAAAGCACAAGTAAGTTTATATGAGTACTTGTAGAACATAAATGAAGCAATATCATAAAATGAAAACCATTGACCTCTGTGTGACCTTTGACCTGAGAAGAGGCGTGTATTCCGTCACCATCGGACTTTTTAGTCCTCTTGAAGGCCTCATAGATAAACGACTGTGCAGCCGACAATTGAACATGTTGAGGTCTATCAATTTGCGACTGCGCATAAATTTACTTAACTTCGATAGTCTATCGAAAATGACCAAGAGAGCGCTTCAAAGGTAGATACAAAAATGGATGTATCCTTACCGTTTACTACACAATCCAAATATTTCAACTCAGCCATGTTGTCGTTGTTTAAATCACCGTGCTTCTCCTTGAAGGCTATGATTTCCTGGTACAGCCGCTCTTGGATATCAGGGTTAATAGCGAGCTCATGGATGCACATCACCAACATTGATGCTGAGGTATCAAAGCCGGCAGCGAAGAAGAGGAATGCTTGGCCTGTTAACTCTTCTATTGTCCACTCTGTGAAGAACAAAAAAACATAACAACCAACAAAAAAACAAGCATAACCCCTAGAAGTTATAGCAATCGTTATAATTGTGCCAGATTTAACACGGGAAAAAAGTTTATGTATCTTTAGCAATTTAATTATGGTGCACGAAAAGAGCCTTTTTTGAGCCACTCCCAAAGTGGTAAAAAGCACATTATTGCGTCTCAATGACATTGGTTTTTGAACTTCTTTTCTTTTTCTTTATTTTTCCTGGCGTACTTCTTCTCTGCCACAATCATCATCATCATCATCAGCCTATAGTAGTCCACTGCTGGACATAGGCCTCCCCTAATAAGCGCCATTGCGCCCTGTCCTCGGCTCGACGCATCCAGCTTCTGTCAGCAGCCTTTCGCAGATCGTCACTCCACCTGGCCGGAGGGCGTCCTACACTACGTTTGCCGAGTCGCGGTCTCCACTCAAGAACTCGTTTACCCCAGCGGTTATCGGTTCTTCGGCAGATATGGCCAGCCCACTGCCACTTCAGCTTGCTCATTCTCTGCCACAAGCCAGTTTCCTTTTATTCTTTCGCCATTTGAGGCATAGTGCACAATGTTCTCCATTATTCAATACAAGTACCTTTTGGAGTCTCCATCAGCAATTGGATCATATCAGGACGTTGCACGTTGGTGTTCTTTCTGTGCTTCATTGTGTTTGAAACAATATCTCTGAAGAAGTCGTACATTTTTTTGGGCTGTAGTTTAATGCCGAGTTTCTGAAAAAGTAAATAAAGTGCAGCAGACATTCTCTCAGATAAAGATATTCAAGATGCTGTGAAGATGCCTAAACTACGTAGCATACGATTCCTTTCAGTCATCCAAAGCGATCGACTAAATACATAAATAACTTCCCACAGCTTCTCGTTATTACATAATTTCTCCGAGATAATAAGCAGTCTATCTATTTCAAACTAATTATAATAATTTTAGTGAGTAAAATAAAAACCCACCCTACACAACAAGGGGAACTGCTCAGAAAAAAACATAATGAACAGCTGCCGAAGGTTGAAGTTCAGGACCTGCTGCCCCGCGAGGAAGAAGTCATTTTCCTTGTCCTTGAGCGAGTTGACTTGGAGGCCGAAGCTGGCTGATGCGATGACATCATTGGTATACCGTCGCATCAGGTCGTCTACGTCGATGTCTTCGTTTAAGTGATCTGGAATCGGTTTGCTTGTAGTATAGGTCTCTTCTGCATAGGGGATGCACACTCGATCGAAAGTTCTTTTGTTCTTTCGTTAAACGACAAAACAAAGGGGTATTTATAAGTATTTATTCTTTTAAATTTAAACTAAAAATGTTTCTTATTGACTGTCAAAAAGAGCATGAAGATCTCAGATGTGAGATCTCTATTTTATAATAGGTATATAATTTATTTTTTACTTTTGTCTGTGTTTTACGCACTCTGTTTTCCCTACATAAGTATCCTACCTATTCATTTTTACATAGTCCCGCTCTAATAGGATATAATGATTTATTTTGTGGCATTCATATTTGGCTACAGTTTTTGTTCTACCTGCTGATTCTCTGCTACGCTCTACCTCTCTATTTTTGTGTGCTTGTCAAAGTAACTTTGGAGGTATACTCACTCATATTAATTCTTTATAGTTATACCTAGGTATATTTTATTTTTACAGAGTTTATATATTATTATGGTATACCCTACTCTTACATTTTATTTACAGTGTATTTTTATTAATCATTGTACACTCTATTTTAACCCGTGCGTGACTCTCTCTGCTGGTTCCGACGGAAGACCAGCGTTGCGTTGTATGGTTTCGACTGTCCAACGCAACATAATGCTGAGTCGGAAACCAATTTGCAGCAGCACAACACACTTAGACGATTGCGAGACACTCTTCACATATTTTTCTTTTATTTTATTTTATAGTTTTTATAGTTTTTGTGTGTTTTTTTCTGGTTTTTTGGTACTTATTGCTGTTGCAAATAAATATTTTTTCTTTCTTTCTTTCTTTAAGTATTATATTAGGGTTGAGAAATGGGTATGCTTCTATGGTAATGGGTATCTTCAGATTCTTCACGAAATTGGTCGCGAAAGAACAGGAGTCATATAGATTTATATTTTATTGTGATTACACTTCTCGTACGTAATAAGTGCTTTTATACATGGTGTAAAAAGACGTCCACCGAAGCCGAAAGGGATAGGTACAGCATCCCAACACACAACGAAATCCAAAAGGATTTTCCGAAATATGCACTAAATCCGGAGAAAACAGCGTTTGAAGATTACTGTTTGCGTATGTTTTGGGCGCGTAGATTGCTGGATTTTGAGTTTTAAATGTTTTTTCTTTTATAAATGAAATTATTAGGTAGGTATGGTCTTATTATGTTGTAATAGTAGTATATAGCCGAAAATAACATAGCATGACGAAGCTAAGTAACAAAAATTTTTTGCGTTTTTTTTTCGCTAAATATGTTTAGAATCATGGTCTGATTACAACCCCTCAGTTTTCGGTAGCAGTCTTTTTACACCCTGTATTTTTTTTAAACAGAAACCTTTGCAAAAGATAGGAAGACTCAAATTACCTGATATATGATTGACAAAGTTGCTGCTGATATCTCTAATGAACTGCATCATGTGCCGCATTTTGGAGCCGGTGAACGCTGGGCTGAGAGTCGTCCTCATGTCCCTCCATTTATCACCTAAAAAAACTTAAGACTTTAACAACTAAACTTAGGCATGATTTCAATTTTTCAAAATCGGTTCTATGTTGCTCAGAATGATTTAATATGTGAAAAAAATATCATATTTCAGTAGAAAATAAAGGTTTTCAATCATAAAAATCAAATTTAAAATTAAAATTTTAAATTCACGCCAAAACGCTCGTCGGTGTCATGGCGGCTGTTTTGACGTCACAGCTCACCACTGCAAAGCAAAAACTACGTGCATAGCTAAAGCCGAAAGGAAACAGAAGGCGCAGTTTTGGTATATTATATTGAGTATTGACGTCACGCGCTCTGATTGGCGTACAGCTATCATGGCGGATTGTTGTATTTTGTAGATGTATTTTATTAAATAATTTAATAATCTCGACATTATTAGGACAATAAATGCATTTTTCTTAATCCTGGAATCCTATTTAATTATACCAGTTAAATATTTCGGTGAAACTTGATTACTGTCATCATGCCTATTATACAAAGTCTGGAGATAACCTGTAGGTTCTTCACTCAAATGCGTCCCGTTTGAGTGCTTGGGACATTGCGGGATAAATGTTTGTATGATCTGCAAATATTTATCTCGGGTCTTATATACTTTTTGTTTGTATATACATACATATTATACATAGAAACACCCAGACCCGAGACAAATCCATTCACAAATCAATTCCACCGCTAACGGACGAACCTTTTAGGTTTTCGACTGATCCCAGTATAATCTTCGTCAATTATTCTTCATTCAATTGTTTGCGGGATGACTTCATGGAGCTGAAGTCTGTCGTCGCGCAGATGCAGTTGAAGTTGGATACCGCCGCAAACACCATCTCCGATTTACGAGCAGAGGTTGCATCATTGCGCAACTCTGCATGTAGGTCACCGGAGCAGTGTTTTGTAAACAGTCGACGCGGTGCCCAGATTGCATCGCTCGGCAGTTTTGCTACGCCGACTACATCGCCTGCGATAGCGGAATCTTCGCTTGGCGCCGCCCGCTCCCCCGCCCGCATCCCCGCCACCGCCGGTCCCTCTGCCCCTGCAGAGTCGTCTCATGTCACGTCTACCCCAAAGCGTGACTTCGCAGCTGTTGCCGCCTGCCCTCAACGCGAGCGACAACCAACCAAGGGGAAAACAACAAGCACTGTGCCTCCGGTATCTCGGAAGGCACAATGTGACGACGAGGGGTTCACCAAGGTGGAACGGAAGAAGAAGAAGCCCTCGTCTCGAAATCAATGCGGGACCGCCGCACTGACGACCGAAACCCTACATCTGCTGCGTGCTGAGGTTCCAACGACTCAGCTCTACGTGTCCCGGGTTCACTTCGACGTGAAGCCTGAGGACGTCGTGGAGTATGTGAAGCGGAAGACCCAGCTCACCGTGAGGGTTGTGCAGTTGGCATCTCACCGTAATATGAGCTTCAACTCATATATGGTGAGAGTGCCGACTGCCAGTCTATCAACCTACATGGATGCAGCATTTTGGCCGAAGGGTGTTGTGTTCCGACGGTTCCGTGGGCGCCTGCGAGACACCCCGTTTGTGCGTACAGTTCGTACGTAGGTAGTGATAATTTTAGTTTATTATAATCTATATAATATAATTTATATGTATCTTAAGGTATTTATTATATGTAAATATGTTTATTTAATAATTACACTCGAACTGCCGCGATACAGGCCTAGCCTAGTGCGGGGTTCGATGTAAATTATTTATAATAATTGTAATTTTATGTATTAAGTTTTATGAATAAATTGAAATTGAAAATTGAAATATTTGTAGATCATACAAACATTGGTCCCGCTGCGGGGATCGAACCCGCAACCTTTTGCGTCGCAGGTGGGCCTTCACCCACTGCGCTACAGAGGTCGTCAACCAATGCTATAACAGCGCCTCTCATCGGTTCAGATAAGTTTGTGGCACTGTATGTAGCATTTAGCGTTCAAGTACAGCTGTAATAGGTATATCACTGTAGGTACCTAGGTTACATATATTACTTCCAGTTACTTCCACATTCATCCTGTACTGGCTACTACGATAAGTATTATCCGATAAGTATCCCAGAATGGAATGGAGATCCTCACTTCGTCCGGATACATCGATTCAGAGATTGTCAAATTGAGAGTGAGATGAGGGTTAGATTGATGGACAGATTTAGAGTGAGATTTGGACTCAGACTCTGATCAAATCAATCACAGGCTAACTAAAGTGATGAAAAGCTCGCCAGTTCCACATATCCCTACTAGTAGGGAAGAACGGATTTTTTTACGTATGCACATATACCTACATGCAAACATACATAAAATCACGCCTCTTTCCCAAAGGCGTAGGCAGAGACCATGGATCTTTAAGACGTTTCAAAGTGATCCCAGCGGTCCTACTGAATAAATGCTTTTTGACTTTGACTTTGATCTCCACTCGCTGCGATCCTGACACATAGCTTCACGGATTTTTGTTCCACCTATTACTACTGGGGGGGATACATTTCCGCTTAGATCCACTGTTATAATAATTCAGGTAATAGATATCATCATATCGAAAATATAGGATATTAAGTGCTTTATTAAGTGTTTTGTTTATTTTTGCAATTTAGAAGACATCTGATAAGATAACATTATACTGTGTTGATAGGAACTACGCGAACAAAGTCGCGGGCGTTCCATTCTATACTAATATTATAAAGAGGAAAGATTTGTTTGTTTGTTTGTCAAATCTAGGCTCCGAAACTACTGGACCGATTTGAAAAATTCTTTCACTAATAGAATCCTACATTATCGATGAACATAGGCTATATTTTATCCCGGGCAAGTGAAGTTTTCCCGAGGGATCGCGGGTAACACCGCGGCGGACAGCTAGTCACCTAATAAAAATAATAACAACTGTATGAGTCTGGCCATGGTATCAATGCTAAGCACTCAACGTGCGGATCATACTCGCCTAGATTACCATGGCCTAGGTACATGAAAAGACGCTCTTTCACACCACATTATTAAAAGAACTAATAACACGACATGACCAAGAAGATCCACACTCAGACTTGAGTACCTGATAACAATTGTGTACAGTGAAAATTTACATTTGAAGTGAAAATGGATAATAGCATTGATACGCAATATATGCTATAAAAGTAAGTAAGTTCGTATGAGTCAGGGGCCAACTCTGGTGACGGAGTTTTTAGGCCGCCTTAAGGCCTCCGTCATGGCTTAACGACTTAAATAGCCGGGACCGACAATTTAACGTGCCCTCCGAAGCACGGAAGCGCTCAGATGAAAATGCCACTGGCGGTCACCCATCCAATTACTGACCGACTGATGCTATGAAAATAGACAATACATGGTAGACGTTAGTAGGTACATAATTTTTATGTATTCAACATACTTTAGATATATGACATTATGATTATCTCAGTTGACAACCAAGCTCGGTGTATAACCGTCACGAGTTACAAAATAGACCTTACACGTGATAACACAAGTATTAAATTATTTTGACGTTATAATACCCGTATAACCGGATACGGCCTAATATTAGGTACAATTTATAGACAAACACATTTTTATCATCCAGTATTGATATCAAGCCGAGATTGAATTGACCTCCAGAACTTGACAACAACTCGTCAAGGACGATATGATTGTAGTATTGTTTTTAACCGACTTCAAAAAAAGGAGGAGGTTCTCAATTCACCTGTATGTTTTTTTTATATATTTTTTCTTTTAATTTTTTTTTGTATCTTGTTACGCGATTACTCCGCCAATTGTGGACCGATTTTCAAAATTATTTTTTTGTTTGAAAGGGTGGTGGTCCCATATAAATTTTATTCCTGAGGGTTTGATAGTTTTCCCGTAAAACTCTATTAACCTTCTCTCCTAGCCATTGTAAATCGAATCGACAGATACGTGACTCTTTATGCAATAAGTCAAATTGACTAATGCCAGGAACTCACGTGCCGCAAAACTTGACATAAAATGTATGTAGTTTTGGTAATCAATGCCCTTAGACGGCGGGGGAGCCTAAGCATTATCTGTCGATTTGATTTCTGTTTCTTATTTAAATTTTTATGGATGGCTTATTGATTCCCTGAGTCACGCCGTGTGTAGAGTCGAACATTGAAGTCGGTTTTTCTTTTAGTTTTAAAATGTAATTATCATTAATAATGACCAAATGACACGTATTTTACTAATTTTAGCTTTACCCAGAACTAAATGTTACTAGGCTTACTCTTTAGGTATATTATTTAGCCAACCGGAGGAGTAGTACCTAAGCACTTAAAATGACAAATTTTATACAGTTTTAAGAACGTTACGGTTTTTTTTTTACCTGATTTCGATTTTTTGATGAAAAGAGAGCACAATACGGGGGGGCCTTGACTCTGTAGGTCATTTTACAATCAAATTCATGGCCACTCCAATTTGCTATTATAAGATGACGCCAATTCACTTGCGGTCTGTCTTGTAGCTCAAGGTTGTAAACTATACTATTCGAAACATCCTTTGTAAAAACTATTTGAGAGTCATCTGTACGGGATATAGGTACCTATAAAGTCGGGCTAGGTGATGCTTATACATATACGAACTTAGCACTATAAACTAATGATTGAGTGGTAAAGACAACAAAACTTTCCCTTTGATGGTCACTTCACCTGCAAAACTCAATTTTGCAGTAGCGAAGTAATAGGTATAAGACACTCATTTTTTTAAGAGGAAAGCTTTGGAGTGTCATCATCATCTTTCACAGCTCATAGTTACCCACTGTTGGGCATAAGCCTACCCGCTCAAACGCCATTTTACTCGATCTTGTGCCTTTTGCATCCAGTCTTTCCCCTGTATGGTCACAATTTCATCCCTTCACCTGGCTGCTGGTCTGCCTAAACTTCTTGTGTGTCATCTAGGCCACCATTCCGACAAGACCTTACCCCACTTACCATCACCAAATGTTGCGTATCTTAAGATATAAAAATGTCCCTTAAAAATTTATAATAATACAAGATTGGTGAAGTAGGTATACCTTTCATGGCAAAGAGACTGGCACCAAACAGTGGATCCAGGTGTTCATCGAAAAACTGCTTATGGTCAACGAAATGATCAAAGTCTTTCACTGTAGTGAGTTTGATCAGCTCTGGATCACGGATGAGGATGATCACTTTGGTGTTTTCAATGTACGCTACGTACCTGCAACAACATTTATGGTAGACACACATACCTTTATCAAATAAAATCTTAATTAATTTTACAGATAATAACAACAGGCGGGATTATAGGTCAATCCCGAAAGTTTGTGAGTTTGTTTAGATGTTTGGATGTTTGTGTATCAATCACGCCTAAACCAGAGAACCGATTTGGATGAAACTTGGTATAGGCATAGATAGTGACCTGGAATAGCATATAGGCTATTCAAAATGTAGGTACCACGCGGGCATAGCTAGTGAATAATATGATCTTGTGTTCTGTGACGGAGATGCAAATATTTTTTTTGTGAATATTTTTTTGTGCATTCGGTTCGATCCTGGGATCAGAAGACAAAACTAATGGCTATTGACAGGGATCGCCTAATACAATCTTTGCCTAGAAGCCCAAATAAAAAATATTTATAGTTATGTTTAAGCTACGGAAGTATTTTAATGGTCCATTTAATTTACATGCAAGATAAATAATAAATAAATAAATAATGCTGGACTTTTTCATTCAGCCCCAAAGTAAGCAGAGCTTGTGTTATGGGTACTAAGATGACTGATATACTACTTATATACTTTTTGTTTGTAAATACGTTCATAATACACCACAGAACACCCAGAACCGACACAAACACACACACACACACACCTACATAGAAATCACCCAGACCCTTGACAAATATTTGTAGATCATACAAACATTGGACCCGCCGCGGGGATCGAACCCGCAACCTTTTGCGTCGCATGCGGGCCTTCGCCCACTGCGCTACAGAGGTCGTCTTGAAGGCTAGAGTGATAGGCTCCTTGAAGATCAGAAAATAAGAACTTTTTAATTTCTTCAATACATACCTTTCTTTTGGAAAAGCTCTGTAGATCACATCAATATCGTCAAATATGTGTCTCTTCTGAATCGTTGCCAGCATAGCATTACCAAAAATGGGCCATCCCGGCAAAAATTTCACATCCTTAGACTCTAAGTCATAATGTAACCTTTTGTATTTGTAAATATAATACACGAATAACGACGTGAACACAAATATTAATATTTCAATTATCATTTTACGTCTGTTTGTTGAGCGATAGATACGTAGAATGACGATACAACGCAGAATTACATTGGTTATGTATGACAGAGTAGGATGTAATATAATAGGTATGGCCAGTAGGCCAACCAATACATTTTGTACGTAACTTCGTCGACGAAATTTTAAAAACATTGTATAGATAGGTACTGTAGGGCAACCATCATGACTATGAAGTAACCTACATGTAACTTGAGACGACCTCTGTGGCGCAGTGGGTGAGCCCGCTTGCGACGCAGTTGGGGGGGGGTGCGGGTTCGATCCCGCCGCGGGATAAATGTTTGTATGATCTGCAAATATTTATCTCGGGTCTGGGTGTTTCTATGTATAATATGTATTTACAAACAAAAGTATATACCTATGTAGTATATCAGTTATCTGGTCCCCCATAGTAGAAGCTATGCTTAATTTGGGGCTAGATAATGCTGTGTGAAAATGTCCAGCATTATATTTATTTCTACTCATTTGAGAAAAAAAATTGCAGTGTTCTTTGTTTAATGGCTGTCCTTACATATACTTACTCGTAATTAAATAAAGTTTTATTGGTTTTAATTATACCGACTTATCTTTGCGTATGACCAATAAATCGAACAGTAAATAAATCATCTCAATACAATCATAATAAACAGACAAGCAATACTGACCTACAATAAGTGCACATCATAATGACTTGCAGAAAGCAAAATTGTTGTTTTGAAATCTAATAGATATTTTATGGGACAAAGGAGTTCACATCTCTATTAATGATTTATGCCTTAAGGCATCGAAGTATAGCCACCACCAATAAATAAATAACTAATGATGAACATTTCACACAGCATCATCTAGCCCCAAAGTAAGCAGAGCTTTTGTTATGGGTACTAAGATGACTGATATACTACTTATATACTTTTTGTTTGTAAATATACATACATAAAGTCACGCCTCTTTCCCAAAGGGGTAGGCAGAGACCACGGATCTCCAGTCCCTACGATCCTGACACACAACTTTCGCCTCATTCACTCTCATTACATTCTTCATACATGCTCGTCGGTTAAGGGTACTTTTGACCTGGCCCTTCTCCAAAATGTCGCCAATTTGATCCAAGAAGGTTCGCCTAGGCCTTCCCCTTCCAGCTGTCCCATACACACTCGCCTCATACACTTGCTTTGTCAAACGACTGTCATCCATCCTCTCTACATGCCCAAACCATCTTAACATACCTTTTTCGATCCTCAACACTACATCTTCTTTCACTCCACATTTTACTCTGATGTTTTTTCTGCCACACCCAACTTTCACTTCCATACATCAATGTCGGTACCAACACTCCTCTATGAACTGCCAGTCGTGCTTGTATGAGCTGCCAGTTTGTAAATATATACATATTATACATAGAAACACAAACACCCAGACCCGAGACAAATATTTGAAGATCATACAAACATTGGTCCCGCCGCGGGGACCGAACCCGCAACCTTTTGCGTTGCAGGCGGGCCTTCGCCCACTGCGCTACAGAGGTCGTCAATCAATCTAAAGTCAGTGGTCAACTTACGTCTGGTGAGTATTGCATTGTTTCCTAATAAGAGATATAAGAGACCAGAGATGAACTCCTTGATATCCTTAACCATGGCTTGGAACATTAGGCACAACAATCGAGTATTCAATGCTCAGGTTCCTCTCAGAATACTAACACGTTTCCTCTCAATTTTTACATTCAAAGCGTGTTGCGTACAAATTATACAAAACGAATAGGTTTAATGAGTACATGCTATGAATGATGATGGTAAGTTCGTATTGATGTTGTTCAAATTCTGGGGCATAAAAGGCCTTCAATGTTGCTACTTAGAAAAATACAATTAAATGTGGTATGTCATGCGATCCGACTGACGCTCGGCGCCTATCGATACCCGGGTCGATAGGTGTGAAATTGGTTACCGATGAAGATGCGATTATGTCGATGACAGTGAAGGATAAGTTCTCAGCACAGCCCTCTATGCTACCTCACAAAAAGACTTCCATTCGTAGTCAACACAGAATTGGCACTTGGAACGTCAGAGGACTTTTACAACCTGGCAAACTAACAATTGTTGAGAGAGAAATCCGCAGCACACTCGATCTCAGCATGCCGGAAGCTGTGCATGTGGCTGAGAACCGGAACAGATGGCGGAACATCGTCCGAGAAAGGATACTTTCGTGATGGGTCACGACCCCCAGCATTGGGGAAACGATGCAAGGAGGAAGGAGGAGAAAAATACAAGTGAGGATCAAGTATTTTAAGTTATCCGGGAAAAGTATTCTTAAATCACTTTGAAATCAAGTTTGAAATCACTTTGAAATCAAGTTTCTTAAATCACTTTGAAATCAAGGCTGAGGGCGGTAACTGACCCCTGAGATACAGTTTCTTAACTAGTTTAGGGGCTGGTTAGTACCCAAAGTGTGGAACTCCATTGTCTGTTGTTTTACATTTTACCTAGTTCTAGTATTACTTAGTATAGTTAAACGGTTGTCTGGAAGACATCGCCTCGGGCGATAAGACCGCCGATTGCAGGACATTACTCTTACCTTGCACCTAAGTGTATCGTTAATGAATGTACATTGATATCCTCAATGAAGTTCTTATTTAATTTTAAATAAATAAATAATGCTGGACTAATTTTATACCCCCCCCCCAGACACCCCACCCCCCTACCCCCCTACCCCCTTAGACATCTTCAAAGGATCTGGAATATAAAGATCTGAGAGAATGTCTACCGCGCCTTGGGGATACAGTCGTGACCCTGTTTACGTGTTTAATTTTATTTAATGAATGGAACATACTTGCCTGTAGAATACATCTGTAGAAATACTCGTAGATTAGGTCACATTTCACTCGGATCAATAATCTTGTATCTTCGAATATTGAAAAAAAAACAGGGTCACGACTGTATCCCCAAGGCGCGGTAGACATTCTCTCAGATCTTTATATTCCAGATCCTTTGAAGATGAACCTTGAAGAAGATGATCCTTCGAATATTAATTCGCAGAAATAATTCGAATAGTGCTTTTTTGGTAATAAGTCACATTTTTAAGTAGTACATCCGAAAGAAGCTGTAGTGTTGAGGATCGAGAAAGGTATGTTAAGATGGTTTGGGCATGTAGAGAGGATGAATGACAGTCGTTTGACAAAGCAAGTTGTATGAGGCGAGTGTGCATGGGACATCTGGAAGGGGAATGCCTAGGCGAACCTTCTTGGATCAAATTGGCGACATTTTGGAGAAGGGCCAGGTCAAAAGTACCCTAAACCGACGAGCATATATGAAGAATGTAATGAGAGTGAATGAGGCGAAAGTTGTGTGTCAGGATCGTAGCGACTGGAGATCCGTGGTCTCTGCCTACCCCTTTGGGAAAGAGGCGTGACTTTATGTATGAATGTACATTCGAAAGAAGTGTGAAACTGCATTTTTTATAAAAGAAAAGTCATTCAAATTTTCTTGCAACTGCATAAAATTTTCCGGCGAATGCGTTCACTGATATCGAATACTAATCATGTTCATTAGAAATTCATCGGTCAGCAATTTGCGCGGGCCAATGCGCTTTGTGGCCTCAAACGAGATCATCCTGAATTTTACATTTTATCATGAGAAGAGCACCTGAATAAAGGATGATTCACGAACGAAATATAAAAAAACGGATCACAACTATTACCAGAAATGGTAAACATTTTCTCGAGTTTATAATCTTTTGAAAAAGTCCAAGTTTCAGAGACCAAAAACATTGGGCAAAACATTGTAACGCCCATATTTTGCATATTAATTTAACTAAAAAAAATTGTTCTTGATAGATCGTAAGAGTTGTAAAGCATCGATATGCTCAGTCACAAATACATGTTGTATCCAAAAAATATGGTGAATGGTGAAACATAACCTTTGCGGAACTCTAGTTGAGTAAATTCATATCGAAATTGGTAGAAGTGCGTATATAGTCGTTAGTGGAGATGACGATGTCGACCGATAATCTGATCAGTCCGTGTCAAATAAATTATGGACATGGTATTACGTTTTCGATGAGAAACATGTTTTCTCTCTACGTAGTGGGATAAGGGAACGAAGAAGAAAGTATTTCGTGTTAGAGTCGAGATAAAGTCTTGTTTCTTAACTATATTTCCACAGAAATATAATTTTGTCATGGTCAACTAACATACATATACATATAGATGTCACGTCAAAGCATACAAAATGTTGACAATCTTCTGACTGGGTAATCAGAGGCAGGTGCTCGGAAACGGGCTAGTTTTATGGCAATTTCTTGTTGTAATGGTATAGCCGCCAAGTTGCCGATTATATCTCGCAACACAGTGCAAAAATTGCTGCAATATTGCTGTGTAGTCCGGTGATATTGTCAATATATTTCTCTGCAAATATTCAAATTGCAAATATTCATTATCTAGCTGGCTAGATTGCAAATTATTTATCCCGAGTTGCAAATATACTGAGCTATAATGGTCGATAAAATTGCCAGCAAGATGCAATTTTGTAGCCCGTTTACAGGCCTCTTTAGGAGTTTGCAATCATACTTTTTTTTAGTAAGTATATTTTATTTTATTTTTGATTAAGAACCCCTGCAGGATCTAGGATACATTATGTTCTAAAATACCAAAAACAATAAATAAAGTTTACATGGCTGACTTTCGTACATCATGCCCACATATTTCCTCGGTGTGACTTGTGGATTTTTGATCGATGTCCCGACCGCTGCCAGGACTTATTTACTCGGTCCAAAAAACATTTTTTCTTGATATTTCTAAGAATGATCTTCCCGTTCAGTAATCGGTGATATTGGATATTGAATAAACATGGGCCGAGTGGTCTTTGGATTGATTTAATAAAGCCATCTGGTCAGGAGTCGTTCGGAAAATGTTATTAACATGAGCTGTAAGCGGTGAAGGAAAACATCGTGAGGAAACCAGACCTTATAATGATCAGAATTCTTATAAGCAGTTGTATGTAGCATGACAACAGTACAGGCTGTGATTTGCTTGCGTATGGAATGTTAGCTTCAGCAAAATGTGGGCAAGTACCGAATATGCATGGGCGTTCCTCTGTCTACCCCTTAGATCCTCAAAGGATATTAAACTCTCTATAATCTTAAAGATGTCTACCGTGTCCGTGATCTTGTAGATTTTGTTTGCTAAAGTATATCATGGTGGTATTTTTAGGTTTTCGTACCTCAAAAGGAAAAAACGGAACCCATAAAGGATCACTTTATTGTCCGTCTGTCTGTCTGTCTGTCTGTCTGTCAAGGCCCTTTTTTAATTCGTTAGAAAGCCGTCAGATTTTAATTAGGGAATTACTCGACCACCATATTTCGAGTCGATGTTTGAAACTACCGCCGTGATTCGTTGGTTAGTTTCCGATCGAAATAAAATACCCCTGCTGATGTTGATGATGATATAAATATCTGAGAACAACATAGCTCATTCGATTTGAGACTTTTTTTAGAAAAAAAACCCTTGTTTCAAAAACTGACAGTATTTTTACGAAAGATGAAAAATATACGAACGTTCATTTGAGAGTGAGAGCTCATTAAATATACACAGTTTTTGCCGCGGTCTGTGAAGAATTTACTATTTTGTTTTGACTAAGAAAATGTTTCATATCGTGACAACAAAAACTTCTATTGTGCCTTTTTTTTAAGTAAAAGCTAGTGGTTGAGTTTTTATAAATAGGTCTGGGTGTACGGTACCCGATTAAAGTGCATGAACGTTTTTTGATTGTGATTTTTGACTGCTTACAAAAGTAATTTTTTTTTTAATGCTGGGCTTTTCACTCAGCATTCTAAACATATTTAGCGAAAAATAAACGCAATTTTTTTTTTGACTTAGCTCAGTCATTTTATGTTATTTTCGGTTATTTACTACTAGTACAACATAATAAGACCATACCTACCTAATAATTTCATTTATAAAATAAATAAACAGTTAAAACTCAAAATCCAGTAATCTACGTAAAACAACGCGCCCAAAACATACGCAAACAGTAATCATCAAACGCTGCTTTCTCCGGATATATTGTTTTAAACGGAAAATCCTTTTGGATTTGGCTGTGTGTTGGGATGCTGTACCTACCCCTTTCGGCCTCGGTAGACGTCTTTTTACACCCTGTATACTATATTAGTAGTGATGTACTTATAAATTAATATTGTATAGTATGTATGTATAAATTAATAGTAATGTAAGTACATTGGCCAATTTTCTCATCCATGGGTCTCTGTTAAATCTGTCATTCGCCTACGAGTATATCCTGTGCCAATCTTGCCAGTAAGTATTGGCAATACTTACTAATATATGTCATGGATCTTGTGTACAGGTAATTCAAAACAAAAGTTGAACGGTTTAAACCTTTATTGCAATGGTATAAAGTTCAATTTCCTAGTCTAAATCCTTTGTTGAAACTTCACCCAGCTCCCTCCTAGCGCCCTCACTGTGAAGTCGGCGGGTTGCAGTCGTATAGGATCCGATGTCTTCTCACATTTCTGTACTTGGAACTTCAAAATCAGACTGTACAGTATTGCCTTCAGCTCTAGAAGAGCGAATTTCGATCCTGGAAATGAAAATGAACTCTAAATTGTTTTTGTAAAAAATCTATGATAAATATTAATTTTCTCACTGTACAGTGAGCGTCACTAACTGATAACCCCCTCATAAGCAGTCTGTACCTGCGCGCTTCGTACGAGGGGGTTTTCAGTTGGTGACACTGACTGCTGTACATAGGATTTTAGTTTTTATGTTCAAAAGAGTTTTCATTAGTTCATGCATTCAGTTATATAATGATTCATTCATAGTGGCATAGTCAAAAGAGACTATCAGGAGAGGGTGATCAGGCTGTTGATGATGATGATCTATCTTTTTTTGACAGCGTTTGTAGATCTGTAGTCATTGACCAGTTATTTTTAATATTAGAATCCATTAATTATTCCCAGCGAATGTTTCCAAAAGTTCAGAACTTTTTCAGGCATAATTAACTTCGTTAACAACTTCTCGTATGCTTGGCGTTTATCAATACTCGTAAATCCATCTTGTGTAGCCGAGAGTTGAGAAGTTTTCCGAATAAATTTCATAATATCATTATCATCATCATCTCCCTCCCTATCAACATAATATGCTGTATGAAAGAAAGTCGGGTTAGTTACTAGACTAGCTAGCTGCTAGAGCTTCGTACCGCCTCATAAAATATCCAATTCATTAATTTAAATTGAATATGTTTTATAAGTACATCCATACTAATATTATAAATGTGAAAGTAACTCTGTCTGTCTGTCTATCTGTCTGTCTGTCTATCTGTCTGTCTGTCTGTCTGTTTGTTACCTTTTCACGCCCTAACCACTGAACAGATTAGGCTGAAAATTGGCATGGATAGAGGATGTATCCCAGGGAAGGACATAGGCTACTTTTTATCCCGAAAAAATCCCGAGGGACCGCGGGTCACACCGCGGGAGCGCAGCTAGTTAAGTATATTTTTTCGTGAACGATGCACATAACTTTTTTAACTATGTTTCTATGTAACGAAATTTTTGAATGTGATTTAATAACATTAAAATTTTCCATATCCTCAATAACATACCAATACAATTCCTAGGCCCAGCACCAAACGGCAGAAAAGAGCCTTGCGTGATCCTCTTTCTGTTCTCCTCTGAAAATCTCTCAGGGTCGAAGACATGAGGCTCAGGGAAGTACTTCGGATCCATGTGGATAGAGTTCACAACATTGTATACTATATCTCCTTTATTCAACTGAAAAATAAAGAAACTGTCGGTTGATATAATCCCACCCATATAATAAAGCTGAATTGTTCTGAGTTTGTTTAGTGTTTGGATATATAGATGTTTGTGTTTCAATCACGCCTAAACCAGTTGACCGATTTGCATAAAACTTGGAATAGGCGTAGATAGTGACCTGGAATAGCTTTTAGCCTCCTCGCAGACTGCAGTCTTTCTAACGGCCGATAGTTGAGACGGGCTATACTTCTCCATACTACGGCTATACTTCTCCACTGTGAAATCGGTCAACTGGTCTGCGAGGGGTCTTAGGCTATTAGCAATGTTGGTACCACGGGGCGAAGCCGCGCGCAGTAGCTATAGAAGGTAAACGGTAAATATAACATTTCACTTAACATCTTAAGAATGAGCTTCTATAAATACGGGAAATGTATAAATTCCAAAAGATGTCAATTTTCCTATTAGTTTCAAAACATTATTTATTTAGCGATGTTTTATTTTCGTTCATAGCTTTTATAAACTAAGCCAAATAATATAAGGAAAACATATAATTTGAAACCTTCTGGATATAATGCCACGTTCGTCAACGCTTTTATGAGCCTACTTGTCACATCGGGTAGAGTCTTCAAAAGTTTAGTACGGGACTGTAAAATAATTTGGTACGCCAGTCCTACCTCTTATTTACTTTTTACAACTATATAAAAAATTTTATGATGCGAATAGGGTGCCGACTTATTGTGAGACGAGGCACAAAGTTAAAGATAGTCCCGGAAAGTTCTTTCCCGGCTTGAAAGTCGTAAAACATGCTTTTTACGAGTGATGCAAACTAGCTGTGACTGCTTGGTTTGTTTTCGACTGTAAGTAGGTTTCTGGTTCAAAAGTTTTGCTTGACTTTGTTAGGGAACGAAATATAAAACCTTTTTTTACTCTAACACATAAAAGCTTCTTGGGTACTCAGTTCCGAGGTACGTTGTTTCCAATTAGATAGTAAAAAGTGTAGTTCCCACAAGTATTTCCGGCGAGGGAGGCACTGCTATCGCATTTGGCATAGAGAAAGTAAATGTCTATGGCATTTGGTGTTGCCAAAAAAATAATTTCACAGTAAAGTGGGTAAACAAGGCACCAAAGCACGAAACGAAAAAAAAAACACACCGAGCAAACAAGCAATGGCTCAAAGTCAAAGTCAAAAATCATTTATTCAGTAGGACTGCAGGGATCACTTAGAATAGTCTTAAAACTAATTTTACTCCTGTTCTTTTGCGACCAATACCGTGAAGAATCAGGGCAAAAAACACGGTTTGGTTGATATGGCAACTGAAAACGAATGGCAGACAGATTGACATTTCAAAATAGCGTCGTTAGTTTCTTCCGGTCCAGATATCTTTGTAGTGCTATAGGTATGAACTTGGTATGAAACTCAAGCTTAAATCAGCATGAGACAGGGTAAGTGAAAAGTATAATTAAAACAGTGGATGGACTGCATGATTAAAATTGATTTGAAATTCAATTTATGAATCAGATGTCATTCCTAATTTGAAAATATACTATTGACAGCAATGTTTGCATGATTGAAATCAGACAAAGGAATTGCTTGGTGACCATTTAGCCAAATTAAAGGGCATTTAATTTTTAGGGCATTGAATTTAAATTGTTGCAATGGAGAGTGAATGAATGAGCGAGTGAAGGAGTGAGTAAGTAAGTGAGTTATTAATACCTACCTTGTAAGGTTTTCCTCCCTGTCTTGGTGGTGGCAATTCGTATTCTTTTTGACACACTCTATCTAATATTATAGCTGGTGACCATTTTCTTATGCTCTCTGAAATAAATAATTACACATAATATAGAAATGAATGAAATTCATTTTTCATTCATTGCCCTCTAGGGCAAGCCTAAAACCGTCACCCAAGCTGACAACTAACTAAAACTTAGGTAAGTACCAACTTTAGTATTCTAAGATATAAATTCCTTATTTATGGAGATAGAAGGATATAAAAGGAAATAAAAGCTGATCGCACATATGGCCACGCCGTCCGCGCCGCAGTCATTTTTCTATTGAAAAAAATTGGTTGACGGTTTACTGACGATAGTTGAACGTGACGACGTTTGTGCTTCTTTGTCGCTCGTTCCGCGCTCTCGCTTGCACTTCAAGCCTTACATGGAACGCCTCAGAGCGAGGTAACGCCGCATTCTTTCGTGCGTGCAGCCGGCTCTATCGAATTATAAGACGTTGTCACGTCAAAAGTACTGATGACGTCAGAAAATGTGGCTATTCTGACGTCTCAGCATTTCCTCTATTGAATTGACAGCTCTATTGATTGTCGCGTTCGGCGTGGACGGGTCGTGCAACTACCTAAAGTCATTCATTTTCCCTTTTCAAGGTCATTGATACTCAGTGAACCGTAAATCAAATCCTAATCCTATTGCATCCATAAAGGAGATCGAATTTTAACAGTAATATTTAGGCTCAATTGAATGGCGGGATGTGCATCCGCCGAAATCAATTCATTAGACTCAGTCGGTTGCTTTATCCATAACACAAAGGGATTTGTTGAATAATATTTGTTAGCAGAACCCGCAGTTCAGACTGAACTGTTTTTTTATTTTAAACTCTGTGTACCTCATTTTCGGTTGCTTATTGAATGAATATTAAACACCTGTATGAATAAGCAGTTTTTTTTTAAGTTTCTGAATTTACGAGCATAATGTTGTTCCTGATTGCGGACGTCCAAGGATTATAATGAGATTTCTCATACAGGGTGTAAAAAGACGTCTACCGAAGCCGAAATGGGTAGGTACAGCATCTCAACACACAACCAAATCCAAAAGGATTTTCCGAGAAAATCGTTATATCCGGAGAAAACAGCGTTTGAAGAGTACTGTTTGCGTATGTTCTGGGCGCGTTGTTGCGTAGATTGCTGGATTTTTAATTTTAATTGTTTTTTTCTTTTTTAAATTAAATTATTAGGTAGGTATGGTCTTATTATGTTGTACTAGTAGTAAATAACCGAAAATAAAATAGCAAGACGAAGCTAAGTCAAACAAAAAAATTTGCGTTTTTTTTCTCTAAATATGTTTAGAATCATGGTCTGATTGCAACCCCTCAGTTTTCGATAGCAGTCTTTTTACACCCTGTATACATCAGCACAGCTTCAAGCTGCCTACTTAAAGCTAAAGATGAAGAAAAATAACTTATTTCGCCAAATTCCGTGCAGACTGGTAAATACATTACATGAGTAGTATGAGAGGCTTTTGCGCAGCACTAGCACATTGAGGGCTGATAATACTTTATAGATAGAAAATACTTTATTGTACACCGCATGGACTTTACAAAAACAACGGGCGGTCTTTTCGCTGTCAGCGATTTTTTCCAGACAACCTTAGGATTAACTGGATTAAGGAAGGCATAAAGGCGGTAATAAGTACGATTATCCTATTTCTATTTATTCTTGTAATTTTATTGTTATTTTTTATTAATTCTTTGAGGGCTTTGCCCAGCAGTGGGACAACAATGGCTGATAATAATAATATTTATTCTTGTGGGAGAAGACTGCAGAGAACCGAACCAATTGTCGTTATATAGAGGAGATCCTATACTCAGCAGTGAATGCTACTGGTCTGATTAGACAGAATAGACTTAATTTACCATTAATAACACCATCGAGATACTTCAAACTGTTGATATTATCAAAGTTCAACTGTCTATGCTCCTCCTTAAAAGCTCTGATCTCCTGGTACAATTTTTCCTGTACACCAGGGTTCAAAGCTAGCTCATGGAGACTCATCACCAGGGTAGTAGCAGTGCTGTCGAATCCAGCGACGAAGAATATGAAGACTTGAGATGTTAGCTCATCTTCTGTCCATTCTAAATTAAAAAAAAAATAGTAACTTAAGCAGATCCCAAACATGTCAGCGCCGTTCGCGACACGGTGATTTTTCTATAGAATAAATACTGATGACGTCAGAAAATGCGGCTAGCTGAAGTATCAGCATTTCTTCTATGGAATGGCCGGTTGCGCGTTCGGCGCTAGGCAATTGAAAAAGTCAACTTTAGATCATACAAATCGTATTGAGAGCTATTAATGAAAAACGATTATCACGAAAAAAAAACTTACTTCTATGACTTCCACTAGACTTAAAAACTTCTTTGGGGATCGCAAAACCAAGGTCTTGTTTATCAGAATTCTGGGTGTTGCGCAAGGCTCCTGAAATAAAAAAATTTATGACTATGAGTAAGCGTTCAACTCACGACTCAAATGGTGTTTTTTTAACATCAATGAGCAAAAAAAATATTATGCGGTATAAAGCTCTAGGTTTAATAAAGTGCTTGCCCATACGATGATACAATAATTTCTATCATATTCAGCTTTAGGAGCAATGTATATTATATGTAATTATATTTTAGGTTGTATAGAATCCAGTTATTAGTAGGTGTGAAGTGCGTCGTAACATTACGCAGCGGGGTCAGGATACGGCTAGTGTCGTGTGCGCCGGTGTAAACGTCGTCGTTTAGAAAATCTGAAGATATGTGAGGGTAGTTGTAAAACTATCGCTCATTGACGGGGGCTCCGTCACATACTCCAGTTTGCCCGCGACCACGCTTGGTGCAACACAGGCGAAACGTCGGGAAATAATAAAATAAGGTACGCGATAGTTAATACGGAATTATGTATAGAATCCATTTAAAAAAATCGGTAGAATCTCATTTATAAGGTTCTAAGGGTAAAGATAAATTATAATTTGCAGGCTACCTCTCCCTAAAATTTATACCCTCATAGTTTTCAACATTAATTAGTACCAAATTTTCCCGCTTGATCCTTTCGGGACAGAAGTTTTTAGTACCTACGTAAGTACATTAACTGAAATAGACGTTGTTGAAACTAAGATGAATTCATACTTGGTAATTTATTCTAGATCTATCTAATAAACGGAGACCTAGAGGTATTTTTCACACGGGGGCACCGTATGAAAAAAAAACCGGCCAAGTGAGAGTCTGACTCGTTAACATACGTAGGTATGTTGTATGGGAGCCGACTTAAATATTTATTTTACCCTGTTTTTAGTATTTGCTGTTATAGCGACAACAGAAATACATCATCTGTGAAAATTTCAACTGTCCATCATGGTTCATGACTGTATCTTGGTGACAGATGGACGGACAGACAGCGAAGTCTTAGTAATAGGGTTCCCGTTTTACCCTTTAGGTACGGAACCCTAAAAACTGAGATTATAATCTCAATACAAATAGTACCTGTTTTTTTGATCTTACATAGCCATTGGTTAAAATTTTCGGCCCATTAAATTGGTAATGTATTGTGAATATGATCTCAAGTAATAAAACAAAAAAAGTTACCTGTAGATGCTTCCATTAACATCTGTATCATGTCTGGTCTCTTAATATTGTTCTTCATTCTATACTCCATAGTGCTTGTGACAAGGTTCTTGAAGAAGTTTGTCGTTTTCTCCGGTATCATTTGACATGCTAGAGTCTAAAAAGCATTTTAAAGTGTACCTATTAGTTGTTTTATCTCTTGAAGATGGCTTGATCTTAATCTTTGTGTGCATAAGCTCGAGAACGCTCCATGGACGAATGAGTGCTCAGTATTGCTTACGCACACAGAAACAAATCTACACCCACAATGAAGAGCAAACATCGTGAAATGGAACAACTGTAACTACAATGCGGTTTTTATGCAAATGTGACACCACCCGCGTTTGTTCATGGGATATCTGACTTTATCCAGGCAACAGCACATTTACCTATCCTCGCTTCTTCAAGGAGTCATTCTTGGCAATGTTTAAATGTATGTTTGGACTGTCCAGCCTCTTCCTATAATCATATACCTTGGTATATAGTAGAATAAACAAGAACAGTGCCACCAACTTATCTGAACCTGTTAGAGAGGCGCTGTTATCGCATTTTTTTTGGCAGTAAAATTCATTAGTTCCTGTTTTGGACACCGGTCCAAGTTTGTGGCACTGTAATAATAATATAACGTTTATTTGTGTCACGCATGACACAATGGTTCATATAAAGCGTATAGCACAACATAAATGCTAGAGCGAATTGTTGAACAGTATAAGTATGCAATGGCGTTGATTCTGTTGTTCACTGACTAAACTTAATTAAAACTAAAACTGGCACGTTCTTATTTTGTTCTCACTAAAGACAAAAATGGCATGTCGTTGAAAGTGACATAACTAAAATTATAATCAAAATGGCGCCTCTGAGCTACTTTAACAGCTGTTTTACACGGCAAGCAAAATGGTCTTGACTAAATCTACCCACAAATACTTCATTTTTACTAAAATTAAGAAATTTTAAGAATGCCACTGTAATGGTCATTCCATTTTGGACTTTATTGTTAACGAAATAAGAACCAAGCATTTTAGTTTAGTTAACTTTAGTCAGTGAACAACAGAATCGGGGCCAATGTTACTCACCTTAGCTACATTAGGAAACTGCGCAGACAGAAACAGATATGCCCTTTGCAGAGACGTCAGCTCAAATAACTTCTGGCCAGTCACATAGAACTCATTCTCCTTGTCCTTCAAGGAGTTCACTTGCAGTCCGAAGCCAGCTGAAGCGATGACGTCACTGGTATACCGACGCATCAGGTCGTCTATGTTGATGTCTTCTGACACGTGTTCTAGATTTAAGAAGCGTATGTATTAGAAAAGCTTAAAGTCAAAAAGCATTATTCAGTAGGACCGCTGGGAACACTAAGAATAGTCTTAAAACTAATTTTACACCTTTTCTTGCGCGAGCAATACCGTGAAGAATCAGGGCAACAAACACGGTTTGGGGCATTCTTTAAGGTCATCCATCTTAAAACTAAAAAGTCAAGCTCCAGTGGAGAGCCAGTCATACAAAAATTGAGGCTCGTTAAATAAGTTTAGATGCTCATAAAGTACGAAGAACCAACGCCTCAACAAAGTACTTCGCCTGGCATCGCACGCTACAGTTGACTAACTTAGGTGATATCAGTAAAGCTATCTACATTATAGATTTTATTACTACTAGCCCATATATCCCGTTGATGGGCAAAGGCCTCCCCCCATTCGTGGCAGTCACTACGATCCACGATCTCGTCTGCCCTCGTTGCCAGTCCCTCTCATAGCTCTCCACACCATCTCTCCCTACATCCCCCTACATCAATTACAGAGCCTTAAGGCTCTGTAGGTCTACATGGATCTCGTGGCTCACCTTCTTAAACTTTGGCTATGAGCAATAGCTCCTTGATACAATTTCCTACGACTTTGGCCTTAGTTTAACCTCGTTGATAAGAACTTACCCCTTAAATACTCGATGAAGTTGTCACTGATTTCCAACATGAAAGGCATCATGTTTTTCATTTTGGCGCTGGTGAACGCTGGACTCAATGTGGATCGCATATCGTGCCATCTTTTATCTAAAACACATTTAAATCTTACTGCTCAGTTGTGTTGAAAAAAAAACAACTATTTATCTATCTTTTCAGCCGATAGCACCTACTGCCTCTGGTAAAGGCCTCGTCTCTATCACACCACTCCTGGTTATATGCTGGATCCACTGCTCTCGTGCCCAACAATGTCGTCTGGATATTGGGCAGGTGGTCTACCACTTGGCCGCCTCATATCTCTTGGCTACCAATCAGTAACCACCTCGGTCCATCGGCTATCGTCTCATCTAGCCAAATGTTTATATCTCATCTATAACATCTTCCTGCCCTTATTCTAAGTGGGGCACAACATGTGTACATAATCTAAAACAAAATGATCAAGTCATCTATTTTAAGAGTACCTTTCATCATGAGAAGACTGTCTCCAAACAGTGGTTCAGTGTCTTCAACGAAGAAGGGCTTGTGGTTGACAAAATGGCTGAAGTGTTTCACAGTTATTGTCTTGATAAGTTCTGGATCACGTATTAGAATGATAGGTGTTGTGCCTTCCACGAAGCCGACATACCTACAAATAAAGGTACAGTCAGCTACGAAAATTGAGAGAATATCAGAAAAATGAATAAAATACCGTTTTTCTTTTAATATAAAAGACTAGCTGTCCGCCGCGGTGTTACCCGCGATCCCACGGGAAACCTCCACTTTCCCGGGATAAAATATAGCCTATGTTCATCAGGGATAATGTAGGATTCTATTGGTGAAAGAATTTTTCAAATCGGGGCAGTAGTTTCGGAGCCTATTCATTTCAAACAAACAAACAAATCTTTCCTCTTTATAATATTAGTATAGAAGATGTCCATGCATAATAGACAGACCTTGTATAACACCGATAGAGCGCGTTAAAATGGTTTCACGCGTGTTTTTTAATTATCAAATACATTATTGGACAATTTACATTAAAAGTAAGTTCATATGAGTCAGTGGCCAACTCTGGTGACGGAGTTTTGAGGCCGCCTTAAGGTCTCCGTCATGGCTTAGAGACTTTATTAGCCGGGACCGACAATTTAACGTGCCCGAAGCACGTAAGCGCTCAGATGAAAATGCCACTGGTGGTCACCCATCTTCTGACCGTTTCGAACGTTGCTCAATACGGCGATCTATCAAGAACGACTAAGCAAGCACGACCACGAGCGCTTTTTTACATTATCATCGACCATAAAAGACCTATCTAATAAAGCGGGCCTGTTCTAAGGAAAGTCTTAAATCTATAAGATCTCACAAAAAGCCTATTCATCCATATTGACTTGAAGATCTCTCAATCAACTCACCTGTCGTCCGGAAAGGCCTTGTAAACGACATCAATGTCTTCGATAATCGACCTCTTCAGAAATGTACTGGCGAACACATTACCGAAAATTGGCACTCCACGGATATACTTCACTCCATTTTCCTCGAAATGATACAGTATTTTCTTATTCACGTAAATATAGTAAGTAAGAATTGATGTTATTATGAAAATAGCTATTTCTATAAACATTTTCGTATCCTACAGAATAAATGCTACACAAATACAAAAACAAAATTATCTATTTAACAAGCACGAGTATGTAGCTCAATAGGTAATGGAGAGTGACTGGTACAGTACAACGCAATATCCATGGACGTATTAAATAAAAGGATGTGCACTCTACATCCAATTTCTCTATTAAACAGTTCAGTCAACTCAATTTATTTGAATATGACTGCATTCACTATCAAGCTGGATTTTCTAACAGGTATCAAATGTATTTGGACGCCTCAAACTGACTACCCCTCACAGCCACTCTACACATTCGCTGAGCTATTTATTTGGATAGAAGGGCGAACACAGGTGATGAGGCCCTCTACACGTTTGTCACCGTCGGCATTCGTCTATCTTCGCCGGATATTAGACATCTTCAAAAGATTAATGCCGGTATTCACAAACATTACTTTGACGTTTCCAAGTGCGCGCGGACGCACAGGGTCGCAAAATCAGTAGGTTTTTGGGACCCTGTGCGTCCGCGCGCACTGTGAGACGTCATAGTGATGTTTGTGAATACCGGTGTTAGAATACCTAAAAAAACTTAGATAATGTCTAGCGCGTCCTCGGGACACAGACATGATCATCTTTCTGTTATTTTCTACGAGTAATATGATATATGTTACTTAACAAAATAATTTCAAATAAATTCATCACGTAATTTATCGACCTCTGTAACGCAGTGGGCGAAGGCCCGCCTGCGACGCAAAAGGTTGCGGGTTCGATCCTCGCGGCGGGACCAATGTTTGTATGATCTACAAATATTAAAATTTGTCTCGGGTCTGGGTGTTTCTATGTATAATATGTATTTACAAACAAAAAGTATATAAGTAGTATATAGTACCCATACCACAAGTTCTGCTTACATTGGGGCTAGATGATGCTGTGTGAAAAAGTCCAGCATTATTCATTATTTATCTTATTTTGTTGCCCATGGCGAAACCATGCCTGTTGTAAACGATAGATCGACAGAGCGACTGCTCATTCTACCTTGACGTAACCAAGGTGGTTTTAGGCCGAATGAGCTTAGGCTCATTGTATGTCAAATTCTCTTGTGTAAATTGAGACAAAGCATACTCAAGATATAAAAGAGAAATAATGTTTTTGCTCTAGTTCTATTTTCTTTTTTTATATCCACCTTAATATTAACAGAGGATCTTGAATGCATATGCATCTAAGATATCTATTAAGCTCTGGGAATACATTCGTTATCCTGTTCTATTTGATTTTCTTTCTTGTAGGAGTAACAGAGACCAAAGATTTACTACAACATCGTCCTGATAATTTAGCACAATCACTCTTATTACATTATTCGTACTACCTCGCCTACGTCTGCTGTCCTATACATATCTGAAACACCTTGGTTAGACGACTGTCATTAATCCAATATGCATTATACACGCACATAATATACATACCTATTCTTCTTCTTCTTATCGTGTCGATGCCCACTTCGTTAAATTGATTTGAGTAAAATTTGGCCACCTCAACTGCGATAACTGTGAGACGTTGAGGTCTTCCTGTGTACAGGTGTATATAATATACATATAGAGGTGTCAATTGTAATGGGCCCTCTACATATTCGCCACGAACGTTCACAAACGTGTAGAGGGCTTCATCGACTGTATTCGCCTGTCATCGTCATTCCAAATAATAGTTCGGCGAATAGTTCGTTGAATGTGTAGAGTGGCCGTTATCTTCAGAGTTAGTACTTTGAATTATGATCTGGAGGTCGTGGGTTTGAATCCCGGAATCACTTGATTGTTCGTTACTAAAAACATATGCGCATTAACACACATTATATTATGGTTTTCTGCGTAATCTAACATTGTAGTCAGGTTTTTGTTTAAAAAAAAAGAAAAAAAAACAGACACGGTAGATATTCTCTTAGATCTTAGTATTTTAGATCCTTTGAAGATGTCTAAGGGGGTAGTCAAAGGCATAACTAAATACAATAAAACGATCGCTAATAATTGTTAATATCTATTAACCCCTTATAAATTCCAATTATGAAAATAAACATGAGTAAAGTCAGTTATTTCATCCAGAAATTAATCATCAGTTTATTCAATTATTTTACAGAAAGGTTCAACTAATTTAGAGGCTTTATTAACACGGTTTAACGTAATCCTCGGATCAACCGGTGGTAGGTATTTTATCTGCGAACAAAGTTGAGAATTTATTTTTAAGGGTCCGTCATTAAAAACAGGCATTCAAGGAGTGCCGACAGAAGTGAAAACTTGAACGAGGTTTCAGTAACGGTTCTAAACTTAAAAAAAGTAGCTACCTACAAAAGTTAAAAAAAAAGTGCAATGTTCCCGTTCGGATGAAACAAGGCATGATCTACATTTAGACAGCACTAGCTGCGCTCCCGCGGTGTAACCCGCGGTCCGTCGGGATTTTTTCGGGATAAATATATATCCTTTCCTGTGATACAACCTTTATCCATGCCAATTTTCAGCCTAATCTCTGCCCTGTGCAGAGCAACATAAAGCTGAGACTACTCCTTTTTGGCTAACACCAGCACAGACCGTATTACTAACTGTTAGTTTTTTATTGTACTTAATTTTATTTTACTGTATTTTTTTGTTTTCTTTGTAGATTGTTGTAGGTGAGTAGGTATAGTCACAGAGAAGAGAACTACATAACTCTGTCACATACTTACCTCATACCTACTTTTGTTTATTTTTTACCTGTTCTCTGTCGATGTAATTTACCTGTCTGTGTGTTGTCAAATAAAGTTGTATCTATCTATCTATCTTATCTGTTCAGTGGTTTGGGCGTGAAAAGGTAACAAACAGACAGACAGATAGACAGCCAGACAGAGTTACGTTCACATTTATAATAATAGTATGGATCATCATTATCATCATTGGCCTTTTTCCATCTACTAGATATGGTTTAGGTAGCGTCAGTTAATAGCATAAGCCTCAAAATAATGGCAAAAGCTAGTAAATTAGATACAGAACCCGCTTAAACAAAAGCAACACAATCTTGGCATTTCCACGATGGGCGCGGACACGACCAGTATATTGTAGTTTCTTGATTTATAGAAGCTTTGCCGCTTTGAAATTAAATCGGATATTTTGCCGGAAGATATAACGCTTTTTGTATCCCACTATATAATAAAGCTGTAGGTAAGTTTCAGCTGTAAGTTTCCTTGATACAGGCTGTGCCTAGTGAGGAAGCTGACAGATAATTTACAAATAATTGTAGCAGATTGACGACCTCTGTGGTGCAGTGGGTGAAAGCCCGCTTGGGACGCCGAAGGTAGCGGGTTCGATCCCCGCGGCAGAATAAATGTTTGTATGATCTGCAAATATTTATCTCGGGTCTGGGTGTTACTATGTATAATATTTAAGTACAAACAAAAAGTATATAAGTAGTATATCAGTTATCTGGTTCCCATAGTACAAGCTTTGCTTAGTTTGGGGCTAGATGATGCTGTGTGAAATGTCCAGCATTATTCAGTTTGTGAGTTTGTTTAAATGTTTGTGTTCCAATCACGCCTAAACCAGTGAACTGGTTTGAATGAAACTTGGAATAGACGTAGATAGATGACCTGTAATAGCATATAGGTTATTCAAAATGTTGGTATCAAGCGGGTGAAGAGCAGTAGCTAGTCTTTTCTAAGATCAGACACGAGAGAAAAGATAACACAAAAAGGTCGTAGGTTCAAAAGTGCTTTTTTAAGATACAAAAATTAAGAAACCTTGAGTTTTTGTAAACTACAGCTTCTTGTCATACAGTAGTTCTTTCAAACACAGTGTGGAAAGAGTTTTTCAAATCGCCTCAAAAATTGAGAAATGAAAAGTCACCACTCGGCCACGGAACCCACTGATCCACTGAGGCACTCCAGCTTAAGGAGGATCGTCTAATCGTCGCGGGTTCGAGTCCCGTCGGAATCGAACATTTTGATAAGACTTTTCATTTCTCAATTTAACACCTAAGTGCAACACTTTAAAAATTACGTTTGGGATTAACACTTTAAAAATTACGCCTCAAAAAGTCTCTTTTTTCACACATTCTGTCATCATCACTATTAAAAGGTTTTTCTATCGTGTAATTGCTACCCTTCTTTTACGAGCCATCTGACCATCCATAACTAAATTAGATAGATAAGATAATAAGATAAGATTTATTTCAAACAAAGGTTTACATTAGTTTATCTTAACTAAACTAAACTAGAGTAAGGTATAGGGTATTAAGTGATGGAGAAAAGATAATTATTGAAGTAAACCTTGCACTATCGAGACATTGACTCCTCGCCCTAACTAAGTTTGTAACTTGTATGTAGGCACGAGGGATCTCCGCTTCGGCTAATTACAATGGGATATTCATGTTAAAGCATTTTTGTATCAATCACTAATACAATTACAAGAAAATTAAGGTAAGAAAGGAATTTAAAGTAGAGTAGGTAATATTTTGTACGTGTGTGTTGTGTGTGTGTAAGTAGGAGTTTGGGAGTGAGTGAGTTCGTGTAAGTGTGAAGGAATGTTATGTGTGTTGTGTGTATGTGTGGTGTGTGTGTGTGTGTGTATGTGTGTGTGTGTGTGTGTGTGTGTATGTGACTGGTGTTAGTGTTGTTGTTATTATAGTGAGTTAGAGTCTCTTAGGTTACAATGGTCAATAAATCTTCTGTTTGTTTGTAGTCTAGTCCGAGTAAGTGGTTTTTTATTTGGTTTTTACATTCTAAGTATGTCGTGTTTTTTATATTTATGTCTCTATTTATTTTGTTAAAAAGGAAAGCAGCTAGAAAATAAGAATTTTTTTGAGCAAATGTTGTCTTACAGCTAATTAATGGGTAGACTTTGTCGTTTCTTTTTTTCGAGCCGTATGAGGTAAGTAGAGCCAGCTCCTCCCCAGGCCGTTATGCAATAGGTTAATAATGATTGGCATAAAGCAAAGTACGTGTTCTTTAATTGGGATGTGGTTGCAGCATGTCGAATATTTTTAAAAACTGCGATGAGTTTGCGTATTCTTGAGGTAAGTAGATTTATGTGCGCTTCGTATGTCAGCCGGGAGTCTAACGTGATACCTAGATATTTAATGAGTGGTGAGTTTTCCAGCGACACACAGTTACAGCCTGTCTCATTATTTTGTAGGCATTGGAGTGAGTGGGCTTTGATGTAGTTAATGCTAGTGTTTGGAAGCCCAGGTTTACGTAGAGCAAAAGCTACATATTTTGTTTTAGTCGCATTCAGGGTAAGGGAATTACGATAGAGACACTCGGATGTTAAGTTAAAGCCTATTTGTGCACAACTGTATGTTTTCTTCCAACTATCACTTTGGAATAACAGTACTGTGTCATCTGCAAAAGCTAGGAGTCGTCCATTTGGTATTTTTAGGTCACATATTTCATTCATAAATACCAAAAAGAGAGTCGGTCCGAGGATAGAGCCTTGAGGAATTCCGTAGGTGACGTGTAGATCCGAGCTGGTGTACTCTCCAATTTTGACACTTTGGGTTCTTTCACTGAGATAGCTACGGAACAGTTCTAATTGATTTCCTCTTATTCCTAAGGACTCAAGCTTTTGTAAAAGTAACGGAATTGATACAGAGTCAAAAGCTTTCGCCAGGTCAAGGAAGATGCCTAAGCATTTCTTCCCTTTGTCTAGAGATTCCACCACGTAGTTGTTCAGCTCTATTACTGCGTCTGTAGTTGATTTGCCTTTGCGGAAGCCGAATTGGTTTACTGAAATGAGATTATAATTTTCAAGGTAGTTTATTAGCCTGTTATTTAGTGCTCTTTCTAATATTTTTGATAGTGCCGGGAGTATCGATATTGGCCTATAATTGCTAGGTGTTTGTTTGTCTCCTGCTTTGTGGATAGGTAGGATGATAGATTTTTTGAAGGCTCTTGGGAACACAGAGGTAGAGAAACTTAAGCGACATATATGAGTAATCGGAATAACTAAGTATTCTTTACTATTTTTGATGATACGGGAAGATATCAGATCGAAGCCTACTGCACAATCAATTTTGAGAGAATTAATGAGACACATGACTTCAGTTGGTTCTATATCTATTAGCCCGAACGAGTTCACGGGTATGTTATGAAGAGTGTGACTACCCTGTGGATTTGTTATTTGTAGTTTTTCTGCCAATTTTCTACCTGCACTAGCAAAATATTCATTTATTGTATTTATAGTTGTGTATGGATTTGTACCGTGTATCAGATTGTGGGGTAAACTTTTTTTAGGTTTGTAGTTAGTTATTTCATTAATTACTTTCCAAGTTTGTTTGACATTTGTCCCAGCTTTATCAAATTGTGATTTTTCATATTGTCTTTTTAATTTGCGCAGTAATGAGTTACAATAGTTACGGTATCTTTTATAGATTGTTTTATTTATGTCATTGTCTGGAGCGTTTCTCATTTTTTTATGGAGCTTGTCTCGGTGCCTTATGCATCGTATTAGACCAGGTGTTATCCAGGGCTTTAGAGGCGTTTGTCTTCGAGATAGTTTAATGACTTTCATATTTTTCGAGATGATGTTAGATACGATATTGACTAGAGTTTCAGTAGCAATGTTGCAATCACTAGCATTTAAAACTGGGCTAAAATCTGTGATGGAAATTTCTTTTTTAATTGCTTCGTAGTCAGTTTTCGTGATTAACATTGGTGTCTGTTTTTATTATTTCGATTTTGAAGTGCTAATAATAGAGTGTAGTGATCAGTTAACGTATTTTGTATAACAATAGTCACGGCCGACAGCTTAGTTTTGATAAACATATGATCTAGCCAGCTTGTATTTCTGGTCGGGTAATAGTGTGTTGATAGTAGACCATGAAAAGCCAAGACATCTATATACTCTGTTTTTTGTTGATCGTCATCTATTATATTTATATTGATATCTCCTGTTAGTATAATATTTTGGAATTTAGATAAGCTGGTTAATAGTGTATTCAAGGAACCAATAAAGTTGTCTAAATTATTATAAGAGGGAGATCGGTAGAGAGAAATTAACGCAGTATTTTCGTTGATGTTTGTTACTAAGCAGTTGGCGTCTAGGAAAGTGGGTTCATATGAGTTTATTAGCATATCAGATTTTGTGTATACCACTACTCCATCGTTTTGAATCTTATTGTTTTTTGTCGATTGGGCCTCATAACCATCCAATGATGGAAGATTTCCACATTTGGAGAGCCAGCATTCTGTAAAAACTATGATATCAGGTTGTACTTTCATACGTTTTAGAAGTATTGTAAATTCGTGTATATTTTTAGCAATGCTTCTAATATTTTCAGAGATTATGACCAATTGTTTCGTTGTTTTTCTGAGGTAGGACAAGCAGTTTTCTGGTTCACACAAGTGGGCTTCCGAGACAGCGATCTCGTCTATGCTATCACACAATGTTTCAATATTTCCGTTCATGATATTATAAAAACTTTAGGTGTGTGCGTACTGCGAAAAAACATGCAGTGCATTGGAAGTTTTGTGGAAGTTGTATTGTGTGAAATGATAGCATAGTAAATCACGATCTCATGAAGCTTAAAGTGTCCAGCTTGTTGTATGTCCTGAGTTTGTCCGTGGCAAAAGAACCTAGTAGTTGATCCTCTAACTTGAATGTATCTGTGAGTGTTTGGGGAGTGGTGTGTTTTGTGTGTATTTGTTGTGCGTGTAGTTTGTGTGTAGGTGTGTAATAAGTTAAGTGTGTTGATAGTATAAGTAACAAAGTTTATATAATTAATACTAGTCTTACTAAATATATTATGTCTTGGTATGCGATCCTTGAAGAGTTGGATTATTGGATCCTCTTTAGGTATCAGTCATATATTTCTTTCAAGGTTTCGGAGCTGCTCCTCTTCTTTAATAGTGATTCTCTGGGAGCCCTCCTCCTTCCGCAGATAGACAATGCCATTGGAGGTCCAGCAGTAGCTGTAATTGTTCAGTTTTGCGAACTGACGCGCTTTATAAAAGAGGCCTCTAGCTTTATAGGTGAGACATTCGCTAACGTAGACGGGTCTATGAGAGCCCGGGATCGCGAAGTGAGAGGTGTTTAGTTTTCCATTTTTATTGGTGCTATTGAAGTTTTTGGCTTCTTTCATGATTTTGTGCTTGAGTGTGGTAGTGGCCACCTCTAGTATAATCGGCCTGGGTGAGTCTGGTTTACCTGGCGCTCTTTTGATATTGCGTATCTCAGTGGGGAGAGTTTCTATCCCCAGCGTTTTGAACATATTGTCAGCTAGTTGTAGAAGATTTTCCGGTGATTCTTGGGTCATTGAAGGTATATTTCTAATTTCTATTTTATACATGCAAGACTCGCGATTCAATTCTTCAATTTTATTTTCCAACAGCGTGATTTTGGCTGCCTGAGTTGAAAAATCATGTGTTATTTTAGTTGTTTGACTATTCACAGTTTCATAGAGAGTCGAGAGAGCCTCAATTCTTTTTTCAGTTTCAACATTGCACGCATGTATTTCTTTCATTTCATCTTTAATAGCAGTGATGTCCGTCATCAAGGATTTGAATTTCTCCTCCTGCTTTTCTTGAAAGGTGGTGAAGAGTTGAGTCATATGTTGTTGTATGTCCTCTTTGAAGGAGTTTAGTGTCGCATCTAGTTTAAACGAGTTTATTAATTCAGGGCTACGTAGTGCCCTTCTCTTGACACGGCGTATTATTGTTTCATTTTCGAAGTTATTTTCATTTTCTGAATAGCTTGTTCCTGATTTAGACGTGTCAATTGTATCCGATTTTGTTGGAGTACGATGCATTTTTGCTGTAGATAGCAGCAACAATATTCAAGCAGAATAGCAAAAGAAAGCAAAGTGTAAGTGGATCTTGAGCAATTCCTTGTGAGTTTTGCGAATATTTTAGTGCCAGGCGCTACGCACTGTGTGTGGGTTGCTAAGCGTAATTTCGCCGCGGTCGTTCACGGTCCCCTTGGCTCAGTTGGGTCAGCGGTCGGCCGAGACGCCGGCGGCAGACGGTTCAAATCCGAGGAAAAATTCAAAAAGTAGCAAAATTTCTCACTCTTGTCCGCGACGCGAAGGGGCACTCTCCAGATGGTCGGGGCGAAGCACCAATCTACAGGGTCGAGGGGCGCAGTCCCAGCACTCAAAAAAATTCGCCGCAAAACCACCGTCGACACGTCCGCTCAGTACGGTAGCCGAAGCAAAGAGGATTAGGCGCACAAAACATGTTGAAAATTTAATAAATGACGCAGAAACTACGGGTTGACCGTTAGGGCAGCCACAACTAATTAATACCCGGAATGGGGTGCAAATTCAGAAAAGGGGTGTCTGAAATCACAGAATACTCTATTGCTCGTAAAATTATGGAGTTTCCGAATATCGCATCAAACGCAATCAATTTACGAGATAATGTTTTGGCCAGGCTACAAATTACATACAATACATCTGTAGCGCAGTGGGCGAAGGTCCGCCTGCGATGCTGAAGGTTGCGGGTTCGATGATCATACATTTGTCACTCCGCCTCGGGGTGACAAATGTGTGGGGTTTTGTCCATTACGACAGCGAATTTTGCTATACATTCTGGACATGAGCTCTAAGATGATACCTAAGTATACAGGATTATTTGTAAAACACCGATAAACTCTCAGGACTGTATTACTATCATCATAAACAACAACTTTTGTTCTATGACTTTTTACAAAGCATAACTTATTTACCAAAAACAAACCTTCAACACACAGAGAGGAAGCCTTCAAGATTTCGTTGTCCAATCTAACACATTGTTCTATTTAATACATTTCGGCCCCCGCCGCCCTAACCCCACTCCCCTCGCTATCGTCCTATCATTTTCTAGCAAAAGTGCTTCGTATAGACATTGTAACATTTAGAGTGTTCGATTTATATATTTTTATTTTTGTATTAAAATCTGAACTGAAATGATGAATTTTTAAAAGTCATAGAACAGAAGTTGTTGATTATGATGTTAGTAACATGGTCCTAAGGTTGTTGGTGTTTTACAAATAACCCTGTTCACATATATAAAACTACCTATGCCTCTTTCCTCTCGTAACTTAGATAGTGTTTATGTTAGTGTATTGACTACATGTTGGTCCACAGCCTGTTTTCCATTAAGGTTCCGAGAGAGCTTGTCATTCACGTGATAGTCTGTAATAGACAGTGTTTGTTCTCATTCCACCCTTATTCAGAAATAACCAGAAATTATTCTTGGATTTATGACACAACGTGTAACTTAATAGGAGATAAAGCCATGATTCACTACAAAAAAATTAATTTTTGCAACGTGGATCTTTCAATTGCCACATTTATCATATGTAACCGTCAATGTTGCATTTTGTGTAACGTTGCCACGATCAGCTTCTTGTGCTCTACTCAAATAATATTTGTGAATATTTTAGTATTCTTTTTGAATAAGAGGCGGAACAGAGCGCAAATAGTGCAATGCTTGCAAAGCCAAATTGACTCGCTGTCGCGTCATCATAACAAGAGTCAGAGATTCGGATTCCTGCTTCGTTGAAACCAACTTCCAAATATGAAGAGGTTTTATTTTCAGCTGTAGGTATGTACCCTATTGTTTTGGGATCGAGCAGTCCATATTTTGTTCATTCATTGATACTTTCCAGTAAAACTCAAAAAACCTCGTCCGCGCTTGTAATTCTAAGTCCTAAACAGAAGTCGGCTTTCATTTTAGTTCTTGAAGCGCTCGTGGTCGTGCTTGCTTAGTCGTTCTTGATAGATCGTCGAAGTTAAGCAACGTTCTAAACGGTCTGTAAGTGGATGGGTGACCGCCAGTGGCATTTTCATCTGAGCGCTTCCGTGCTTCGGAGGGCACGTTAAATGGTCGGTCCCGGCTATTTAAGTCGTTAAGCCATGACGGAGGCCTTAAGGCGGCCTAAAAACTCCGTCACCAGAGTTGGCCACTGACTCATACGAGCTTACTTACTTTTATTTTCGATCCCCGCCGCGGGATAAATAAATGTATGATCTGCAAATATTTATCTCGGGTCTGGGTGTTTCTATGTATAATATATATGTATTTACAAACAAAAAGTATATAAGTAGTATATCAGTTATCTGGTTCCCATAGTACAAGCTTTGCTTAGTTTGGGGCTAGATGATGCTGTGTGAAATGTTCAGCATTATTTATTATTATTATTTTAGTTCTTAGAACGTAATTATTTATGTAAGAAAACATAAAAAATCACATCGAGAGCTGGCGATTTTTTGGCACAGCGAATCAGCATTGCAATTGAGCGTGACAATGCCGCCAGTATTTTGGGCACGCTTCCGACGGGCAATGACCTGGATCAGTTGAGCTATCTATAGACCGTTTTTACAAAGATCCTTAGATAGCTTGACTGATTCTATTGTATTGTAGATTTAGAAAACACAGGTGATATCAGAAACCTATTTCAAACATGCCAGAACAACACGGAACTAAAATCTAAAATCTGTGCAGCAAATTAATTTATATCGATAGCTTGATAAGTCAATTCCCACCGAGGGTAGTTCGCGCACGCGGTTTTGCTTCATTTATATCAATTAGCCAACCACAAGCCCGACATGGCTTCACGAGCTCATATTATTGCCAGTTTCTAAAACACCATTTACACAATACCATCCTGGCATACCATTCTTGCCTTGACACAGAATATTAGCTCTTGCTCCTTTGAGTTTGAGACAAGAGGCAAGAATAGTATGCCAGAATGGTATTGTGCAAATGACGTCTAACTTATGGGTTTATAGACAATAAATTAAGAGGTTATTTAAAATACCGACTAGTTGGCGTTGAAGGTGTGAGGATATTTTATTATCATCATTTGCCTGACTGCAAGAGCATTTAAGTGTGATCATTTTGTAGACTTGCTTTTGTTAACAAAGAACGAAATAAACACAGTTTTTTTTTTATTTTACAATAAAATATTCAAAAACAGGATCACGACTGTATCCCCGAGGCGCGGTAGACATTCTCTCAGATCTTTTTTGACGTGACAACGTCTTATAATTCGATAGAGCCGGCTGCAAACACGAAAAAATACGGCGTTACTTCGCTCTGAGGCGTTCCATGTAAGGCTCGAAGTGCAAGCGAGAGCGCGGAACGAGCGACAAAGAAGCACAAACGTTGTCACGTTCAACTATCGTCAGTAAACCGACTTTACAGACAACCAATTTTTTTTTTATATTCCAGATCCTTTGAAGATGTCAAAGGGGGTAGCCAGAGGCATGTACAAATACATATTTGATACATGCCCACATCTTGCAGAAGTTAAAATGAAAATATTCATCTCTCAGAAATAGAACCTCCTCCTTATATTGAAGTATTTAGTTTTAAAACGATACACATAAATGTCAAATACCTACATGTTTTGGAGCTTGGTGTGATTGGGGTTAGTGTTTAATTTCTCGCAGTACTCTAAAAATATAAAAACAATGTTCATTATTCAGCAAGTGACAGGACGGCCTGGCCACTAAATTGTAGTGGTTAGCAACTTCACAAGAAAAAGCTTTTAGCTTTTAAAGCCTGAATGTTACTGAACACAGAGTTTCAAATAACACAAAATACAAATTGTTTACTTTGGAAATTACTAGCTTCCGGTTCATTCAAGTACAAAGATTTTAAAAGCCTATTATTATACTATGCTTTAAAAATACAAATAATTGATTTACCAAAACACTTAAAGAAACACGATTTACTGTGGCCCCGCACTAGGGCTAGGCAGCCTAGCCTAGGCTGTATATAAATAGAAAAAGAAAAAGGCTATTCCAGGCAATATCTACCTAATCTAAGTTTAATCCAAATCAAAACAATTATTATTGACATTGCTGTGAGCAACATCTAGGAACCCTCTTTGTTTTTAAGCTTTGTGTTATTTGTCTTCTGTCAGTCTGTGTGTTTAAAATTCTTTTCTATTTTGTGTGTGTACCTATGAGTTTTTTTTGCTGGAAATAAATGTACTTTTTTTGTTTTATTATCAAAAAAAATAATGTTATGGTCCTTTTCACGTAGGAAAGGTTCCGTGATAAGGCGCTTTTATGTTAATATCTGAAATAATTAAAAAGGAAATAGACAAAATCCTTTTTTATTGAAGTTGTATCTTTTAGTATTATCACTAGATTTCATTTATTTAAAAAAATTTCATTGTTGTACAGCGTAAAACGTAAAAGTTATATGTGTCAGGGATACGTTCCTACGTGAAAAATACTATAATAAAATATTTAAATTCAATAGAGTGTCTTTTTATGCACCCGACCAATCTTCTTCCGATGTTCCTCTCCAAAGGTCCAAAGGAAGAGATCGCTTCTTAGCGATAAGGCTGCCTTGTACATATTATATGGTTTTTCTTTTGTTTTTGTTGTTGTTACAAGGTGGGCAAGAAAGAATTTTCATTCATTATTATCAAATCACTCTCATAAACTTCCAGACTTATAATATTAGTAGAATTCGTAGTATTTTAGCAAACATTAATTTTAACACCTCTAACTAAACTTAAGTTTTTTGATTTGAAATCGTCAAACTCAGTTTGACGATTTCAAATCAAAAAACTTAAGCAAGTATAAAGGGACTTGAACACTTTCTAATATTGAACACCCCCTTCAAAAGCTCTTGAGTAAGTAAGTAAGTTCGTATGAGTCAGTGGCCAACTCTGGTGACGGAGTTTTTAGGCCGCCTTAAGGCCTCCGTCGTGGCTTAACGACTTCAATAGCCGGGACCGACAATTTAACGTGCCCTCCGTCCGAAGCACGGAAGCGCTCAGATGAAAATGCCACTGGCGGTCACCGTCACCCATCCACTTACAGCTCTTGAGTGATTTGATCTGAGAGAATGTCTACTGTGCCTTGGGGAAGCGTGACCCTGATTCGTTCCGTTTAAATTATTTTTATTTTAATATTTCGCAATGTTTTATAACGTTATTACTCGTGGATTATTCTTAAGATGTTTCTTTCACGCCCTAAGCCTCGGGTAGCGGAGAGCTTAACTTTAATTGGACTTAGCAGACGGAACAAGAATGTTTCATAGAATGATAGTATAGAAAACTCTATTAATACTGCGAATAAAATGAGCAATTATTTAATAGCTTAGAGCAAAGGTCATATCTTTACGTATTTACAATTAATAAAGGTAATTTGCAATGAGTGCCTGTAGATGGGGCAGGAGGAATCGTTCGTGACGATCGATTTTGATGTCTTCGAGCAAGGCTATAGTGAAAAAAGAGATAGGGGACTTTTGCCCAGCAGTGAGAAAAAATAATAATAATAAAAAGGGCACAAAAACAATAACACAATTGTTTTTCAAGTTTACTATTCGTTTCTTTCAATGCTTTTTGTGTTACTTGGGAAGCCAGTTGTACATACATTGGAGTAATTTTTGTATGTTTTTTGAGTCTCGATTTTGTTTGTATAATAATTTTTTATTGATCTACAGACCAAACCGCTATCTATACTAATATTATAAAAAGGAAAGATTTGTTTGTTTATTTGTTTGAATTGAATAGGCTCCGAAACTACTGGACCGATTTGAAAAAATCTTTCAACATTACACTCCTACATTATTTCTGATGAACATAGACTATATTTTATCCCGGGAAAGTGAAGTTTTCCCGAGGGACCGCGGGTTACACCGCGGCAGACAGATAGTAATAAAAGTAAGGGCACAAAAACAATTGTTTTTCAAGTTTCATATTCGTTTCTTTCAATGCTTTTTGTGTTACTTGGGAAGCCAGTTGTATACATTGGGGTAATTTTTTTTTTGTTTTTGGAGTGTCATTTTTATGCATGTGATACATAGAAAATCCCATTCTATTCTCAGTATTATGAGATATTCTACGGCTTTAAAAGTAAGTAAGTTCGTATGAGTCAGTGGCCAACTCTGGTGACGGAGTTTTTAGGCCGCCTTAAGGCCTCCGTCATGGCTTAACGACTTAAATAGCCGGGACCGACAATTTAACGTGCCCTCCGAAGCACGGAAGCGCTCAGATGAAAATGCCACTGGCGGTCACCCATCCACTTACTGACCGTTTCGAACGTTGCTTAACTTCGACGATCTATCAAGAACGACTAAGCAAGCACGACCACGAGCGCTGAAACAGTAAAACACGTACAGAACGAGTCGCGCTGGGGGCAGTAACGTTTGCTTTGCCTCAACGTTTGCAAACGTCTACAAATTATATTTATGGTATCGGATTTACAACGTGCGGGAATACCTACAAGTATTCGAGAATTTCTAACAATCTCAGTTGAAAACGCGATGAGTCTACGCTAGCTGGCAGAATCGTTTTTCTTACTATTTTAACTTACAAACAGAATAAATATTACTGGACATAATTGGCCCTCTAGTTATTCGGCGAAGATAGACGAATGCCGACGGTGACGAACGTGTGGAGGGTTGCCTGTCATCGCCTGTCATCTTCTATCCAGATAGTTCGGCGAATACCTAGTTTGGCAAATGGCAAGAGGCCTAGTTTTTTAATAGTTTTATTTTGAAAAATTCACTTATTTGTTTGAGTTTTCATTGAACCCTTTGTCGGTTAAAAGGACCCGTGTCCTGCACTTCTAAAACACCCCCCCTAGGGGTTGAACACGTCGCTACAATTGAGAATATTGCAGAGAAAACCACTAAGGTTGTATCCTTCGGTTTTAGAATTCTGTTTGTTAAACTAAAACATTCGATTGGAGATGCAGTTGGATAAATAAGCGCAGTTGTAACAATATGCTTTCTTGCAATGTATGAAAAAGATACGAAGATAAATTCGAGAAATCCTTCGAAGTTATATCATAGGTACTTAATATTTATAGTAGGTATAAAGTATGAACAAAAACTCATTGAACAGAGATTGATCTATTTATAGCTCGTAAAATATGTGCAAATTTTACAAGACTAAGCTTTAAAATAAATTTAACCCGCGATCCCACTTGCGCAAAGAAAAAACTCAACTTCAATTGATTAAGTTTTGATAGCTTCATGATAAAACTATCTACTTATCTATCTAATCAGCCCAGCTGCACCGACTGCTGGGTATAAGAGCCTCCTCTCTATAACGCCTCTCTGCTCGGTCCTTTCCCACGTTTTCCCAGCCACATTGCCGACCATCGGGCGGGTGGTCTACCTCGTGGTCTTTGAGCATCTCTGGGCCACCATTCCGTAATCACTGTACTTATTCCATCTTCCGACTTTCTGTCTAGCCAGGTGTCCTGTCCATCTCCACTTGAGACTTGCGATGCACATACCTACGTCTACCACCTTGGTTCGTCGTATTTCCACGTTGTGTATGTGATCGAGGAGAGAGAAGACGACTGCCGAGCATGGTGCGCTCCATATAAAATACCCTGGAATCAAATCTTTATGGGTCCAAATATATGAAAAAATGCAGCCAAACATAGAACCTTTTTGAAGTCGGTTAGAAACGAATCGTACTGTCGATTAGTTCCAAAATTCGATCAAAGGTTAACCAATCGAACAACGGTCAGGCCATTTTATTATGCCGTGGCCAATCCTAGCAATTAACAGCGCAGGACCCCCGGGTCGCCACTAATATGTCCAATATTCAAGATTCCATCTAATTTATGAGCGGTGAACGGAATGTGTTTGGTAACAGAGTGTATTATGAAACGATTTTAGGGTTTCCCTTGTTTGAGTAATAAAAGATTTAACTGGTCTGATAGAGGAGGAGTGGGTCGATAATTAATCAAGACACTAAAATATTATACTTATCAAGTAATATACCAGTTTGGAGACAATGAAATGAAATTGCATCAGGCTAGATAAAAATAGATATATAAAGATATTACAAAAGTATGTCACTATTTTTTTTATTATGTGTAAGTTTTACGAGCAGTATCACGAAGAATCTAGGTAGGTAATAAATGCCTATTTTGTATAGGGGCTATTAGTGATCGCATAATGCATTTTTTTATATGATTCGTGTCATAACTACCCCATTGGATATGCATTTTTTCGTAGTCATGCATGAATTTATTTGTTTTTAAATTTAGAACGCTTCAGTTTGTATTTGGAACGCTAAGGTCACGTGTGCGAGACACCGGCACTGATTGGCCCATGTTTACAGCTCGCTAAGTGCGTGCCCTTGCCTGACAATTCGGCCCGACCGCTCTGATTGGGTTAGTCTGCAAATTCATATTGATTGTCTTTATTCCAAGAAAACGATGCAAGGAAAGCGTGGTAAGGAAACCAGTCTCTAGATTATTACAATTTGGAATTAGTCTGTAGTCTCAACATTTTCTCTATTGAATTGATAGTTCGGCGTGGAGTCTGCGACCACCTTTAGACATGAAAACTAAGGCTTGAATTATTTCGTTTGCCTGGCAAGTTTGCATGAGTCAGTGGTCATAGATAACAAATAAGAAAGAAAAGTATTAGTTTATCAATGATACTATTTCAACTAGTTGGCTCGTGGCACACAATCAGCCTGCAAGGCAGAACTGCGAACTGTCACGTGCAGATTCGGCAGAGTGCCAATACGACTTCATCATTAGAGGACTCTGTCATGGGACCCGGGTTTGCCAAGATGCTGTGATTTAGAAGGTAGAAGGACTAGCTTCCGCTCACGGTTTCGCTGATACAGTCAGTGACATAAGTACATAAATAATTGGTTAAAAATGTTCATTTTGATAATGGTACGTGGGTATATTTTTTAAAAAGAATAATGTTGCAAGCCCAAGTATCAAAAAAATGTATATACATCAATATGTTCATTGAAGATTGGATCATGGTGGCTTTGGTAGCCCCCTGAGCCAAATGCAAATCGAAATACTAACAGAAATCAAATCGACTGATAAAGCTAAGACTCCACCTGCATCCAGGCGCGGCCTGAAATTTGGGGGGGGGTCACTACTGAAATATTGGGAGGGGGGGGGGGTCACTACACTAATAATAGACTTTATTGCACAATAAACAGGATTTTACGGTTTTGGGGGGTCATGTCCCCCGTGACCACCCCCCTCGGACCGCGCCTGCCTGCATCTGATGGCAATCTTGCATTATGTCATGGGGATCTAGCACTAGGGGGGAGCAGTATTACCGCAGTAGTAGTAAACGTAGATTACGTTTTATTAAACTTAATTTTTTTTGGTTTCCCCGCGACCACGCCTGATGAACCATAGGCAAAGTGTCGGGAAATAAAATTAGGTCATTGTTTTTTTAATTTAATAGGTCAGCATCTGACCTCACTCTGCCTGATGTTAAGCAGTAGTGAGGTCTAAAATGGAACATGCTTACCTAGAAGGAACCTATTTACTCTTGATTTGAAGACCCCTATATTGTACTTTTCGGGAAATTGTAAGCGATAAATCCAGTTTAAATGAATTATATTTATAAATAATGATCTCGAAAGTTTAAGAAAGACAAAAGCATAGATGCTGCTGTCCAGAAGTCCACAGCCTCAATTCAAGTAAAGAATTGACTTCCAAATTGATTCGCAATCTCTCCAAATTGCGCCTCTCAAAAAGTACGTCTCATCAGACATTCTATTATGCGCCGGGCAGATTTGAACATTCCATTGTTATGTTAATCCTAAATGGGCAACAGTTGGCAGAGCTGCGATCAGGCGAGCCGATTAGGATTCTTTTACATAGAATACCTGTTATTTATTTATTTATTTTTAGCCTGTTTCGTCCCACTGCAGGGCAAAGGCCTCCTTCCCATTTTCCACACCTCTCGATCTTGAGCCAAACTGTGCCAGTCATCTGCATGACTGTCACAGTTTGTGTCGGTGAAGAATACCTGTACATGTTATTTTTTTTTTTTTAGTATAGTAGTATTTTTATAGGCGGCGATGGGCCTTGCAAACTGTCACGTATGGAATACTATAACTTCTGCAAGATGTGGGCATGTATCAAATATGTATTTGTACATGGCTCTGACTACCCTTAGACGTCTTCAGAGGATCTGAAACACAAAAAATATCTGAGAGAATGTCTACCGCGCCTTGGAATACAGTCGTGACCCTGTTTTTTTGTTATATATTAATCTTAGGCATCCCTAATAAGTAACTCCGTCTGTCTGTTTGTTACCCCTTCACGCCCAAACCGCTGAACAGATTAAGCTGTTTGGCTTGGATAAAGAGTGTCATGTAAATGGCGTTTTAAGCTGATCGCACATAAGTCCGCGCCGTACGCGCCGCAGTCATGCAGTCATTTTCTATAGAAAAATACTGATGACATCAGAAAATGCTGCTAGCTTCTGACGTCTTGGCATTTCCTTTGTTGAATAGACAGTTCGCGTTCGGCACGAATGGGTCGTGCGTGACATTATCTACTACGCTCGAAGGATGCAGCTGTGATCCTGTTGTTTGTATTACAATTGTAACAAATAAGCGCTGGCAATACCCAGATTCCTGAGTAAAGCTATAGATATTACCCGATTTCACGAATAATCGCTCATCCACCCCAGTTAGAATATAAATGGCACGTGATTGGCGAACAAATTGTTTGCTGGACGAACTGAATTTATGAATAGTTTGGAGCGTTTCCTTCATTTTTCAACTTTGAATAAATACATTTTGCAAACAACGAGATTCCATTTTATGAGTTCTGAACTGACATCACGCAAACACCAGTAGTTGTACAGTTAGGGACAGAAGTAAGTGAACAAGTTCTTTTTTCGTGATTTTCCTACATTAAAATTAAATTACAGTGAAGGAAAACATCGTGAGGAAACCAGTGAGTATTCTTAATAGGCGGCGGTGGACTTGCAACCTGTGACGTATGGAATACTAACTTCTGCAAGATGTGGGCATGTATCAAATATGTATTTGTGCCTGCATCTGACTACCCCCTTAAACATCTTCAAAGGATCTGGAATATAAAAGATCTGAGAGAATGTCTACCGCGCCTTGGCTGTTTACGTTTTTTTTCCTACATTATTAATAATACTTTTTGCCGGGCCGGTCACGTCTGTTGCATGCCAGGAGCTGTGGGCAAAGGCCACCACAGAACAGAAGAAATAAGGTAGCCACCGAGTGGCGCCCCGACCCAGCGAGAAGGCGACGCGGCAGACCGAGACGGAGATGGCGGGATGAGCTCGATCAATTCTTGCTGGAGTGAATAATTACGGTTCAGGATCGGGATGTGTGAGGGAATGGGGGAAGGTCTTTGCCCAGCCGTGGGATACGAATGACTTGTAAAAAAAATCGAAAAGACAGCAGAATCAGACTGTTGGGTACAGTCCTGCTGTGTCTAAGACACATAATAGGTATAGTAAACATTCTCACAGATCCTGTCTACTCAAGAGGCTTTGAAAATGTCTAAGGGGTTAGTCAGAGGCCTGTTAAAATACATATTTGGCACATGCCTATGCATTTTGCCAAAATTCTATGGAAAGGAGAATGCTGGGAAAGAAATTATCAGATAAAATAAGAATTTCAACCATAAAACAACATACAAAAAGAACAAAGGATGTTACAGTAACAATCAGAAACCTCATGGAAGTGGGCAGGCCATACCATCAGGGGAGAGGAAAAATGGTTAAAAAGAATCATGTACTGATTTAATGGACACAGGAAGAGAAAACGAGGCAGGCCACACAGAAGATGGGCTGATGATATTAAAAATGCAACGGGTGGAGGATGGACAACTATAGCAAGGGACAGACAGAAATGGAGGGACTTGGGGGAGGCGTTTGCCTTTAAAAGGCATACAGACAAATAACTTAGAAAAAATTATAAACAGTAGAATATTAATGTAAACTTGTCTGAATAAATGCTATTATTAGTGTACATTTTGCAGAATATTCAGAGCTTGCGTTACTGCACATGTGAAATTTACAACACAAAACATCCATTGATTAGGTAGTGATAGATTTGAACTTGCATCAGACAAGTCGTATATCCCGCTTAGTTAATAAGATGCAAACCCCAAACCGAACCTCTTCCAAGTTCATTACATTCCAAAAAACTATCTCCTTCACTTATTAAAGGAAATTCAACTTCCTCAGCAGATTATTCATTCAAAATACGTTCTGTTTGCGCGGTGCCGGCGCCGGCTCTGATTAACCGGCGGCTAATTGAGTAACGAACTCCTCCGCTTGCTAAATAGTCGGTGGGTGACGCAAGGAGAAGACTTCCAACTTGAAACTAAAGCTAAAGGCATTTTATAAGACTGCCTTGCGGGCCAGAATCTTACTTGTCCGGGATAAAAAGAAGATGCTTGTGAAGTAACCACGGTTTCTCGGGGTTTCTTCACTTTTTCGGGATAAGTAAGTAAGTTCGTATGAGTCAGTGGCCAACTCTGGTAAAAAGAGCCTAGCCTAGAATATGTGATACTAGCTGCGCTCCCGCGGTGTAACCCGCGGTCCCTCGGGATTTTTTCGGGATAAAAAGTAGCTTATGTCCGTCCCTGGGATACAACCTTTATCCATGCCAATTTTCAGCCTAATCTGTTCAGTGGTTTGGGCGTGAAAAGGTAACAAACAGACAGACAGAGTTACTTTCACATTTATAATATTAGTATGGATTACATAATTATAATCTACTTATCTCTGAGCCGACTGTAACTTTGATGTCAGTAACTTTGAAAAAACATAGTTCGACAAGTCAATATATCGACAGAACAACCCATAATTAGAAGCGCCTGTGGTCTTGCTTGCTAAGATACATCGTCGAAGTTAAGCAACGTTCGGCATGTCAGTGGATGGGTGACCGCCAGTGGCATTTTCATCTGAGCGCTTCCGTGCTTTGGAGGGAGGGCACGTTAAATTTTGCTATTTAAGTCGTTAAGCCATGACGAACGTTGACTCATACGAACTTACATACTTTTGACGTGATAACGTCTTATAATTCGATAGAGCCGGCTGCACGCACGATAAAATGCGGCGTTACCTCGCTCTGAGGCGTTCCATGTAGGTAAGGCTTGAAGTGCAAGCGAGAGCGCGGAACGAGCGACAAAGAAGCACAAACGCTGTCACGTTCAACTATCGTCAGTAAACCGACTTTACAGACAATCAATTTTTTTACCCATAATATTTTTGTTTTTAAAACACTAAAACGTGTTTTACCCCGCTTTAGTTGGAGCACAAATACATGTGACTAAAACTTTAAAACTTATCAGAAAAGTTTATCAAATGGACCATCTGAAAGCGCACTATTCGCGTCTGCGCAAATTCGTTATCATTGCCATTCTTGTGATTAGTTTCTCAAACTGTTCTTGTAGTTCTATAATGTTAGCTCAAAGCCAGAACTTACTCAGCGTGAAATGAATGTTATGAACTAAACTAAAATTTTAGTTAGTATGTTCGTATGAGCTAGTGGCGAACTGGTGATGGAGTTCACTTATTAGAACTAAGCGCTTTCAAAGTTATTTTATTATGCACACTGCAAAAATTTGGACTCAGCTTCCAACGTAGGTCTGTATTTCCGCTGAGCTACGACCCTGTTGTTTTCAAGAAGAGAGTTAATAGGCACCTTCTGGGTAGGCGCACTCCATCGTAGACCTCATTCTTGCCTGTGTAAGTTTCGAGGTCAAGATCCGACCCATTAGTCATAAAAAATCATTTTTTGACTCGAAAATTATGCTCTTTAGTGCTCAATTTTTTCCATAGACATATAAAGGCACAGTTTCATCCCAATTTTAATAACAACTTTTTTAACGCCAAAAAAGTCAACTCGGGTGAAAAAGCATGTAACGTTCAAACACAATTTGCAAAAGAAGTATTCTTCACATTAGGGCAACACGACTCTGCTGCTAAAAAATACTAAAAAGATCATTGCTCACTCGATCAACGAAGTTACTAGGTACATAAAGAAGTACCTTCTAGTAACGTATCACTTCCATAATTCAATTTCCACTCCTTTTCAAGTAAGCGACTTTCCTTTCAAATATTATCCTCACACTTTGGGACCGCGTAGTACTAATAAAAACATTACGCCTAAAAGCTTCAGACCATACTGTCGAAAATGAAAGTATGGCTCAGTTAATAAATTTAAACCTTATACGGTGGCGATAGAGTGTATAATGCTGATGCTTTGGATATTGTTCACACTCTTGTTTGTAAACTTAGGAAAATTCGTATTAAAATATTTAACTATGGTTGTTGGTATGCGCAAAGTGTTGAAAGTTTGAATGCGCGATGACGGAATGTACACTCTACACTAAAAGTCATAAACCTTACGTATTCAGTACATAGAATGCGATAATCGAGATGTAATCACACGTCAGTTAAGTTAGTTGTCTGGAAGACTCCTTTAAAATATTATAGTAGGTTTGAATTTACTAAGTGGCAATAGAATAATTCTGTACATAAGAGCCATGATATTTCTTATCCTTGTATTTTTAATTACCAGAATAAAAAAATACTCCCCTAGGATAAAATAATATTATTTTAAGGGAATCATTCCCATCACAAATCTGAAAGTCTACCCCATAATCGTAAAATCGGGTGTCACCAACTTCCGCTCATAAAATGCTGAATTTAATTCCATGGAAACTTTCAAAGTCCTTATAAAAATGAAAGCAATGGCCGTTTAGAGCGAAAACTTCATGAATAAGAAAAGTAAGAGATATTTTAATTATAAAAGTATCCGGATAAAAGGGTCCTACAGGCACACTGCAGGCTCCAAGAAACGACAGGTTATTGAAGTTTTTCTTGAATAAAAACTAGTAAAGTATGAGATAATGGAGGAGACGGAGTTTTTAGGCCTCCCCGACGCCTCCGTCATGGTTACTACATGAATAAGTATAGTGAAAAGTCATCTCAAAAAGCAGGTCTCCTGTCGATATTGGTATTCCAGTATTACTACATATTATGTAGATCCTTTGCCGGATCCGAAGCCATCACTCAGGTACTTTTTATTCATTAGTAAGGGTCTTTGGATTAAACTTGGAATAGATGTTGATTGTAGCCTGGAATAACATAATAATCTATTTATAATGGTAGCACCACGCAAGTGAAATTACGTGCGGAAACTGTACTGGTAGCAGATATCATTATGAAAGACTGAAAGACCACACATTTCACCCGCATCGTACGCGCAGAAAACAAAAACCTCTTCCCTCTCCCTCTTACATCATCTTTCTGCCCTTGCAAGCAATGTACTTCTTCCATTCTCCCCAGCCGTCATATTTTTCCATTCTCTGCGTCCCTCTCCCTCTTCCGTATTTAAAAAAAAATAACAATCGAACTTCAAACCTCCTTTTATTGAAGTCAATATTTGAATCAATGACGTTGTATACTATAAGTAACTTTAGTATCCCATTTCTCTGATTTGAATACTGGTGACGTCATCCGTGCGGCGCGTACGATATCAAATATGCCTTCGCCTTCTGCCTTTTGTTTGTCATTCGTCAGATTCCATTATAGCGAGTACACTGCAGCGTCATCAATCCTCGATGTCAAGTCTCAGATTACAGCTAGATTGCACACATATCACATGGATGGATTGAACCCATTTATTTGCACCATGATATTGTGCCTACACGCTCTAGGCTTTTATTTCACTAGCGCGCCATATTTGACCGATTTATGTCAATTTTAGAGTGTCACGTCAAACTACTCTCACCACACGCAGCGTATGTTGCGTCGCATAATACTCGTAATTTAAAATACGCCGCGAAAATTACGAGTACCTTCAATGTATCGACTACGTAACGCCCAGCCATACGCAATTGTATCGACTACGTAACCTACGCGTGGTGGGAACGATGTGAAACGTTTCCGTTTTGCTTTCGCGTCTTGCCCGTTTCATTGGCAGGTTTGGACGAGCAAGCTTGTATGTGAATGAGAGTGAGTATCGCGAAAGATATGTGTCTAGATCATAGCTGAAATCTGTGGTTTCCCCTATGAGATTTTATGTATTCTCAGGCTAATATTCAGACGGTAGATATTGGGTATTTTATTATGCAGCGTTATAACATTTCTGGAATAGCATTCTGACACAGAATGATGGTGCAATATGATGCCAGTGGTCGACGACCCCGTCTGGCGTCTCGAGCTATCCGTCTAAATTGATAGCTTCATCTATATGCTGTTACTCGACTGTTATACGAGATTAGCAGTCACAACACCCTTATTCAAGAACAACTACGATTTCAATTTCAAAATGTCTTAAGCCTCCTCGCAGACTGCAGACTTTCTCCGATAGTTGAGACGGAACATATTTCGGCTCGTAATGAGTATGGAGAAGTAAGCCGAAGTATGTTCCGTCTCAACTATCGGCCGATAGAAAGTCTGCAGTCTGCGAGGGGTCTAAAACTTATAAAGCAATGCGCATGTAAGTAATGAAGCGCATTAACTCAGGCAAATTGTAAGGAAAATCGCAGCTTTGTTCCAAACAGATTGACATGTTTGGAACAAAGCTGCTTTTATGAATAAGGCCGATTAAACTAATATAATTGACGACCTCTGTGGCGCAGTAGGCGAAGGCCTGCCTGCGACGCAAAAGGTTGCGGGTTCGATCCCCGCGGCGCGCGGGACTAATGTTTGTATGATCTACAAATATTTGTCTCGGGTCTGGGTGTTTCTATGTATTTACAAACAAAAAGTATATAAGTAGTATATCAGTCATCTTAGTACCCATAACACAAGCTCTGCTTACTTTGGAGCTAGATGATGCTGTGTGAAAAGTACAGCATTATTTATTAATAATGTTTTTTTTTTCTAATATTTCGTTCGAAAGCCTCTAATGATACTGGCCCCACGTAAGTAAAGCGGTTAGGCCAGTAATAAATCACCAAATTTTACCTACAAGTACAAACCGTTTATCCGCCAGTAAATCCTGCGACTATTAAATAAAACGATATTAAGCTGAGCTCGATCACAGTTTAACTGCGCTCTTTTATGACCTGCGCCACAAATCGGATGGGTCAGAGATGCTGGGGCAGGTAGAAGAGAAAATATAACTAAATGCCCGCGACTTTGTCTAATTTTATTTTTTATTATCTCAGGAAAAAATAGCCATTAAAAATTATGTATCTAAAACTATAACTATTGGCCATTTACATGTTCTCACATATTGCATGAAAAACATGTCCCGTAAATATTGTTTTACAGCGCCCACGGTCAAAAATCAAAAATTGTGAGCGATTAACACTTTGAAACACATAAGTTCCAAAGCCGATTCCCGTGACAGACCCGCGAAACGAATCTTACTAAAAATCCGTCATAACAAGTTTTTAAATATAATTCTTCGGCGAAATTACGTTATGGGTTGATGTTTGGCCTATGCATCAATTTCGGCAAAACATACCAACGCCAAGTCACGAGTATATTCTCGAAGCATGTTCCCAGCAAGTCATCTTTTAGAAAAATTACAGTCGTAATTGCACAATCTACAGTTTCCTTTATCGCTATTAGCTCCCCCTAGCCTGTCCCCAATCGTCAGAGGAGATTCTATCTTGATTTATTCTTCTGTCGTATGTTTATGTGAATGAATTTGGATGGGAGCCAGTTGAGTGTTGCCTTTTAATAGGTTCGCGGACGAAGACTGATGTTCGACTTATGCTAATCCACAAAAACGAAGTTAGTGACGTTTTGCGCAGTCACAGGAGGGGTCGCTTGTAATATTAATATTAGTGTCAGAAACATCTCAAGAAGAAAAAGTTTCGACATGGTGAAGACTATCTTGCCGAAGCAAAACTCGACAGTCTGAGCCATCGTCGTGAGGTAGCGAGTTTGTCGGTCTTCTACAGATTGTACTACGGTGAGTGTGCCCAGGAGCTACACGACCTTATTGGGTGTCTACCGCGCCTTGGACAAGGCGATTGCCTGTTTTGTTTCATTTCCGTAAGCAATACACTAATCTCTTGCTGCTTGATCCACTTTGAAGATATCTCAAGGAATAGAGACATGACAATGACATAATTCAATTCAATTCATTTATTTATTGCGATAATGGGTAGTACAACAAAGAGTCATGTCAGATTAAATAAAAATTACAGATCAGCCATTATCAACTTTTCAGCATGAAATATTTGGTAGTACATAATCATAGAATATTTTTATTACTAAGCTTAATTAATGTCATAAATTAGATTAATACTCTTTAAGTGTCCAAATAATTAATAAAAACGCTACACATTCAAATATCAATAAATAGTATGTCAGTACTTTTCAAGTTTAAGTCAAAATTTGTCACATAAATAATGTACAACACTATAATATGCGTTTTGTAATAATGTGACCCACTTTCAAGCAAACGTTATTATCCCATACGTCACGGGCCCTCTACATATATTCGCCGATGGTAGACGAATGCCAAAGTTCACGAACATGTAGAGGGCCTCGCTTGTATTCGCCTCGCATCGTCTTTCCAAATATTAGTTCGGCGAACGTGTAGAGTGGCCGTAAAAAATTGATTGTCCATTGCCGTAACTAACTGTTTTCTTATATTTTTCCACCGTTTACAGTTTTTTTAAGCTATGTTTACCCACTTCTGGGCAAAGGTTTCCCACTTTGTACCTTAGAGCTTTTAATAAATTTTATGAGAAGCAAAATCCACTACATCATGGTTTTGAACCCACGATCGAAAGTCAAGGCAACCCACTCAGCCAATAGCTCCACCACAAACTATTGCTCGTCATGTACATCCAATACTGTGGCTGTGAAATATGTGGAGCAATATTAGCCCAATCACAGTTGTGGTTGCACCGACCGCCAATTCGATGGGTGACCGCATACGCAAAGACCACAAACTGGAATAGACGTTGTACGTCTTTTAATTCTGTAGAATATCCAGACTAACCAGAATTTGCCTATTTAGTTTCAGATGTATACTAGGTTCATGAATGTATGAATGAAAATATAGTGGTTTGCAAAATATAGTTAGTTGGTTTAAAAAATAACACGAAAAATACAATAAGTAAGTAATAAGACGACCTCTGTAGCGCAGTGAGCGAAGGCCCGCCTGCGACGCAAAAGGTTGCGGGTTCGATCCCCGCGGCGGGACCAATGTTTGTATGATCTACAAATATTTGTCTCGGGTCTGGGTGTTTCTATGTATAATATGTATGTATTTACAAACAAAAAGTATACAAGTAGTATATCAGTCATCTTAGTACCCATAACACAAGCTCTGCTTACTTTGGGGCTAGATGATGCTGTGTGAAAAGTCCAGCATTATTTATTTATTTATTTATTATTTATAATTGCAACACTTTGCAGTATTGAACAAAAAGAAACAAAAATACCAGAAGCTGTACATCCTACTGTGCAATTTTTCTAATAAAATCTCTCAAAATGCGGTAAACATTCTCTTAGATCTTGTTTTACCTACTTATAATCAAGATCTTTTTCGTTTCTTACAAAAAAATAATGAAATTGCGATGTTTTTCATTTAGAAGCTATAATTCTATCAGTAAAATTAGTTCTCCGTTTCTAGGTCTTGTGGGAAAACAAAATGTTTTGATTTACGAAGTCTTAGATCTGCTGTAGACGAGGTCATCCCAAGACACTAATAAATTTGAGCAAAACAGAGTATTTTGTTAGTCCGCACGCCGTGAGCTTAAATAGAACTGGCGTGTAGAAACGAATTTCATAAGGGATAATGTGTACAAATCTACGCCTAAAGGGCCCTCTACATATTCGCCGATGATAGACGAATACCGACGGTCACGAACGCGTAGAGGGCCTCAACGCCTACACTTGCCTGTCATCTTCCATCCAAATAATAGTTCGGTGAATGTGTGGCCGTACAATCGCATTTCGATTTACTTGCGAGTAAAATTAGGCCGTATTTAGTAAAAAAAAACAGACAGCTTTTGAGCTGCATTTCAATTTTGTATGACCCGGTACATATTTTTTTTTTGAAATGAAAAAAATTTAATTAAAGTTTACAACATTAAAGAAACTATAATTTCTGTAATTGTTTTTATAGTGCTGATCCACACTTGGTATTTCATTATGAAATGAAAAGTCTTATCAAAATTTTGGATTTCGACGGGATTCGAACCCGCATCGATCAGACGATCCTCCTAAAGCCGGAGTGCCTAACCGCTCGGCCACGAAATCCTACTTGTCGATGTCCAAATCTTCGATAAGTCTCATATTTCGGTTGAGCGACCGATTAGCGCCATCTACACGTTCACTAGTGAACTAATGCTCATTGTCTGAAATTACATTCAGAATCAAATGACTAAGAGATGTCGCTTTAGCTAAATCCCGTCGAAATCCAAAATTTTGATAAGACTTTTCATTTCATAATTAAAGAAACTAATCTGAACTGGAAGCTATTTCATGTTCTTTCGCTTGCTTGAGTGTCATCGAATCAACGGATATCCGTCTGCTATATTTTAGGTAGCGTTTCTATCCACTTATTAGTATTTGGTCGGCCCTCCCAGAGGTCACTCAGGTAGAACAAGTTAATTAAGTGTGAATTAGAAGTCTGTGGGATTATGAAAATGCTTTTACTAAGTCAAGTTTTTGTAAAGCCGAGGCCGTCTGGGCTAAATTAAATGAGATATTTTAAGAGGGCATACAAGGCAAGATTGCTTGGAAACATGATCAATTCTCTCACTGCAAACAAATATTTTGTTTCTGGTCTGGGTGAAAAGTTGAAAGTACTCGAGTCTGGTATTTTCTGTTTCTGGTATTATAAGAAATCCTAGAATAATAAATAAATAATAAATAACCGCTTGGGACGCAGAAGGTTGCGGGTTCGATCCCCGCAGCGGGATAAATGTTTGTATGATCTGCAAATGTTTATCTCGGTGTTACTATGTATAATATGTATGTATTTACAAAACAAAAAGTAGTATATCAGTTATCTGGTTCCCATAGTACAAGCATTGCTTAGTTTGGGGCTAGATGTTGCTGTTTGAAATGTCCAGCATTATTTATTAAAAAAAAAAAGAAAAAAAATAATAATAAAACAACAAAAAAATGCTGGACATTTCACACAGCATCATCTAGCCCCAAAGTAAGCAGAGCTTGTGATAAGGGACACATGACTTGATGATACATGACTGATATACTACTTATATACTTTTTTGTTCGTAATTACATAGAATGGAATTCATCATCTTCATCATGAGCCTATAGTAGTCCACTGCTGGATATAGGCCTCCCCTAATGAGCGCCATTGCGCCCTGTCCTCAGCCCGACGCATCTAGCTTCTACCAGCAACCTTTCGCAGATCGTCACTCCACCTGGACCTGATCGTCCTACACTACGTTTGCCGAGTCGCGGTCTACACTCAAAAACTCGTTTACCCCAACGGTTATCGGTTCTTAGACAGATATGGCCAGCCCACTGCCACTTCAGCTTGCTAATTCTCTGAGCTGTCGACATGTTTAGTTCTATGTCGGATAGTCTCGTTGCGGATTCTATCCTTCAGAGAAACTCCGAGAATGTATGTGTATTTATTTAGATTTTATGACGTCAGAATTTTGACCATTTACTTAGGTAACAAATAGCCATAGCCTAAGTTTAGATCCTTCAGAATCAGCTTACTGCTTCCTACAGAGGATCACGTCAACATCAAAGCACGATAGACAATCCCTCAGATATACGACATTTACAGGACTATGGTCTTGTATATTATTACCACAAAAACATTCCAATATACTTTTAAAAATAACCAAGTTCGATCAGAAAGCAAGGCTCATGCTAGTATTCATGCAATTCGGATTCGCTGTCATTCGCTGCACAGTCATACGAAGCGACTTCACAATCACGAGTTTTTGCTCCAACCCATACATTCGAATATAGCTATTACAGAATTTCAAGAGTAAAAATATTCTGCAAAATGCAAAACTGACTCATATACGTAAGTCATGAATTCATGATAGTAACAGAATCAAAGGCTGAAAACTTTTCTAGTAAGGGTATGATTTTTCACTTTATTTATGTTATATATTTTTATATAATTTAGTTTCAAAATAGGATAGATAGTTCGTATGAAAAACGAACGCCTTGAGCCGCAATTGATTCTTCATCGTCAAGGATCGCGACTGTATCCGCTAGGCGCGGTAGACATACTCTCAGACCTCTTTAATTTTACCCATATAATAATTAACTCATACTCTCTTCTGTTCTCTTCCTTTCAAAGGAGGATTGCCGACAGAAGTGAAAACTTGAACGATTCCAAACAAATAACCGGTGTCGGTGAGCAGTCACTTTACTCACGCGTGACCTTTCGAGGCGAATCTAAGATTTTTTTCTCATCTCCAAACTGCCGAACGCGCCATATCATTGCGCCAAAAACACTATCTTTATTCTTGTAAACGCGACCTTAAAAGGCAACGACCCCGGATTTGTGAAACATGTTGTTTAAATGCTAATGCGTCCTATCCATGATAATGGAGGCAAAGAGATGTTTTTAAAAGACGCGTAAATTCCAGAAGCTTCCTTGTTCAGTGGATACGAAACTGGATCACTATCTCTAAGGCACGGTAGACATTCTCTCAGATCGAGTTACTTGAGATCTTTTGAAAATGCAGGGTTTGAGGTATGTTACTTGTAAGTGCTGCCAATATCTATACTAATATTATAAGAAGGAAAGATTTGTTTGTTTGTATGTTTGTTTGTTTGAAATGAATAGGCTCCGAAACTGCTGGACCGATTTGAAAAATTCTTTTACCAATAGAATCCTACATTATCCCCGATGAGCATAGGCTATATTTTATCCCGGGGAAGTGAAGTTTAACCGAAGGATCGCGGGTAACACCGCGGCGGACAGCTAGTTTAAAATATGATCACGACTACATCCAAGGTACGGTAGACTCTAAACATTCTTTCTAATCAAGTCACTCAAGAGCCTTTGAAGAAGGTACAAATACACACAGATACACTTTTTGCTGAAGTTACCATTCTCCGTCGCCGTCCATATTTGGGAGTCGAGGGCTAAGGTTCACTTCTTCTTGTTGCTCCACTAATTCTTTCGAACCTCTGTGGTCAAAGAATTCAAAGGACTTGAAATCTTTATTTACTTAGAGCCACCAACATAACCGACCTCTGTGGCGCAGTGGGTGAAAGCCCGCTTGGGACGCAGAAGGTTGCGGGATCGATCCCCGCCGCGGGATAAATGTAATGATCTGCAAATATTTATCTTCTCTATCTGTGTTTCTATGTATAATATTATGTAACAGCTATCTAATTCCCATAGTACAAGGTATTAAATTTTACATCAAGCAAGTACAGTTAGATTAAAAGTTAAATTAATTAAATTCCTTCATTATTTCAACTATATTAAACCATCCTACGAATCTATTATGCCTTGCACGGACTACGCGTTTACGCGTTCCAATGAAAGCGTACCGGCTACGCGTATAACGCGTAAAACTACGCAACTACTCGAAGGATCTGGAAAAGGGAGATTGCAATCATTTTCTTTTCCCTATTCATACAGTGACATACTTCATTACGTACACGGTTTAGCCACATTTGGCTGCATGGAACCGTTATTATTATCCTTAAATTGCTGAAAAGACTGGCTAATATTTAGAGGAATGTACTTAATAGGTTTATTGATACACATAAACTAAAATTAGAATAGGTAAAACGGTCAAGATAACAGAATAACTGAATGGCGTCCGAGAACCGGTTATAGAAACGTTGGCAGCGGCAGCGAGATGGGCAGACGATTTGGTACGCATCGCGGGCCGCACCTGGATGAGGTTAGCACGAGACCGTAAAAAGTGGCATAAAGAAAGAGAGGCAGACCCAGCAGTGGAAGTCACGTTGTGGATGATGATGATGATGAAAACGATTAAGTAGATAATTTAATGAAAGTTACTAAGCGGAAACTGCGGAAGGTGTATAATAATAATAATCTGTGGTATCTGCCAACCCCTATGAAAAGAGAACTTGAGCCTGAACATCTTTGAGACATAATTTATCTGTATAAAACGTCGGGAAGCAACTTATGCCTACACTCAACGGGACGATGTAGTGCCTGGGTCATTAAAAAGCAAAATGGGTTTCCGCACTCACGAAAAATAAGCCGTATGTATATTGACGTGCAAGCATGCTAGCACATATGGTCAAACCATACCCCCAGACCGTCAACTTGCAGCTGTGCCGGAATTGAATAGTCTGATGATGGCTGAATAGTGCTTTAGATGGGGATTTTATGAGCTGACCTTTTCACTGTGATGTGAAAAATATTGACTTCTCATGACAGGCGTAAGATAAGATTCGTTTATTTGCCAATCTTTAAGAACAATTTAATCTTATTATAAGTAAAATAAGGTAAAATTATTTTTGTTACATTACCTACCTATGTGGTATAAGTTATTTACTTATCATGGATACTTCTCAGCATCGTGCAAGTGCAGAGTAGTAATAGAATAGAATAATTGTTTATTTTGTGCAAAAAATGGTTTACATTATTTAGGAACTACACTTATCTATCTTAATTAGACACAAAATAGATCACCACTTAGCATGTGCTGCAGCAACTTATAGCTGCTGCAGCGCTGATTGTCTGTGGCGCCGGTGAGTCGTGTGGCAACAGCTGCACACGCAAGTGGTACCCTTCCTATGGTTAAGATAACATTCTACTTAGACTCGATCTGAAATATGACACGGTACTGAAATTTGGGGGGGGGTCACTACACTAATATTAGACTTTATTGCACAACAAACAAGATTTAACTATTAGCGTGTACGATTTTAGGGGGGTCATGCCCCCTGTGACCACCCCCCTCAGACCGCGCCTGGACTCAATACGTATAGAATGAAGCTAAATTGAGATATGAGACGTTTTTTATATCATGAAATGAAGTTAGTTACCGACTACTGAGTCGGCCTTCACTGTCTTCTAATTTACATATTTAAAAAAGTAATCCCTACGTAATGAAACAATGTAAATGAAGACTTCTGTATTTCTGTGAGCGTAAAAACATTTGAAAAACGATGCCTTGCAAGTATAAATCATTTAGTTCGACACAATAACCTTTCAAAACTTCTAATTAGTGTTCTTACTTAATGAGTCTACGAAAGTTATTGATATAAAAGATCTCTCAAAAATGATATGAAAAACTTACGACATCCATTAACTATATTAATTCTTAGACATGAATGAGAAATTGAATCTAGAATTTCTTTACTTATATTTTTTCTGTTCAATATTAGAATTGAATAAAAAATTGAAATCTCAAAATCATTTTTATCAACGAATCAAATAACTCTGCAACGCTAACGACCGTCCATTGCTACGCCGTAGCACATGCTACATCAATATCAGTAGCTCTTTTTTATGCTACAAGAATTCATAAAAAATCTGCCTTTACATTTACAATATCAGTTTATGTACCAGTTAAAAACAAACAAGTATCTACTTAAAAATAATCACTTACAACTAAAACTAATCACTTACAATTAAAAATAATCAGTTGCATTAATGGCAAACTGTACTTAATATAAACTATATTTTCCTACTTATTATGTATAACTTTATGCGAAATGTGTGGCAGCACGCTGCAACTGTCGCCACAAGACAAACCTTGTATGGTTTAATGTGTCGTATTATGTTAGATTATAAATAAGTAAAAACTTATTTATAACAGCGTCATGACTGTATCCCCAAGGCGCGGTAGACATTTTCTCAGATCTTTATATTCCAGATCCTTTGAAGATGTCTAAGGGGGTAGTCAGAGGCATGTACAAATACATATTTGATACATGCCCACATCTTGCAGAAGTTAGTATTCCATACGTGACAGGTTGCAAGCCCATCGCCGCCTAGGCACAACTAGTAATCGAATAAATAAAACGCGTCATGTATTTCATTCTTTCCGGTCAGAAATGGTCTCAACGCGACCAATTGCCATATTTCGTTACAAAACCGATTTATGTCGTCGATACAGAACATTTATTTGTTTTTCGATCGGCTGTAGTGATTAAACTGAATACCTAGAACACGGTTACACAAATGGGTTGATCGGATATTTTTAGGACTAGCAACTTGCCCCGACTGCGCACGAGCCTGTGCTGTGAATATAGTTTGAAAGTAGTTTTAAACCTCTACTTCTGGATCTCTGAAAGTTTTTAAGCCTCGCAGAGCAAGTATTGGGATGCATAAAAAAATCCTTAATTCATCTGTAATATTGTAGGTACCTTTTTGTGAATTAATTTTGATTTCTTCAAACACAATAATTGGTCCTGGATTGTAATCGAACTCATGACTTTTTATTTTTCTTCGGCATGCCGGTTTCATCCTTCTGGTTTGAGAGTAGGTATACTCGTAATCAAACACGACTGGATTCAAACCTGCCTTAGAATTGAAAGACAGTTTCCACAGACCACCAGAGCTCGGTTATTCGGTGTGACTGCATAACCTCGGTTTATTTGGCATTTAAATGTCGCATTCGATCTTTTTTATCGCGAATCGGGGAGTCCCCGTTATTTGCCGCGTTCCGCTCATTCGGTCATTCTTTGTGATTGAAAAATCGCCCATTGGGACACGGCAGCAATTAACTTTGCGCCGGAGGCTAATAAACTTTTTAATTGATTTCAATTTTCGACTGCGGTTTTATGCTTGTTGTATAACGTTAACTAAACAGGATGACAACAGTATTAAGCTGGGTACTCACTTAGCAGTGTAGCACGTATCGTATCAGATACGGTATCAACCTGCAAGTGGGTACGGCTCGTCCACGGTCCTCCGCGTATCTAGCTACGAGCTGCCGGATCCGCAGTGCTCGCGACGACGTCACGCCGCGTTCATATTCAGTTCGTTTGAAGCTCGCGCGTACGTACTCACCACACAAGCGGTCGTGACGCCGTCCACGAGCACGCTGCGAGTCGCCTTTGTGTTCGCAGTGAAACCGCCACTCGGCGGGTCACTGCGAGCTTACAGCGCTCCACGCGCGAGCGGCTCGCAGCGGGCTCGTGCCGACGTACTCACTTGATACCGTATCTGATACGTTACGTGCTACACTGTTAATGAGTACCCAGCTTTAGCTATTCTTCTTGTCATGTCAGTCTTTCGAACAAGTGTGGTGAATGGAATTAAAGTGTAATTTAGTGTTTGATATTGACAACTTGGGTGCAACCGGACTGATTAGATAAATAAACAATCCTGGACAAAATTATTACCATTTATTTTCATTTCTAAACATTTCACAAAGCTCCATTTAGTTCAAAACTAAGCAAAGCTATATAGGAACCAAATAACTGATATACTACTCATATACTTTTTGTTTGTAATTACATACATAATTATATAATAATATATACATAGAAACACCCAGCTAGAGAAATAGATTGTCAAATACAGGATTACAACAATGTGTTCAGTCCAACGTACTAAAAGGGTAGTCAGAGGCTAGTCCAAATACAATTACGCACATGTCCACATAGTAGAAGCTAGCATATCCCAGAAGATAATTCGGCTATGAGAATATCTACCGTGCCTTTTATACAAAGTGATCCTTAGGTTTGTGATTAAAAATGCAAACATGAAATATCCCGAAACTAGTTACTCAAGATGAACAGTTTTATTCATGAGTTATACTCCCGTTAGTGCAAGACTCTTTAATAAATTTATATTTATCACAATGCGTTTCCTGCTGTACTTAAAATTCAAAAGTATTACTGCAAAGTAACCATAAAAACGTTAAAATGTTTCTCTAGCTTCGGCACACGGCTTCAGACGCGTGGCATCAACATTTTAAATAATAGCCTATTAACAACTTGGCTGTTATAATTATAGTACTTTATGAGCATCTAAACTTATTTAGCGAGCCTATTATATATAATTTTGTTTGACTGGCTCCCTGGAGCTTGACTTTTTAGTTTTAAGATGGATCACCTAAAATAATGATGGCCACAAACCGTGTTTGTGGCCCTGATTCCTCATGGTATTGGTTGCGCAAGAACAGGAGTAAAATTAGTTTTAAGGCTATTCTATGTGATCCCAGCTGCTTTTTGGCTTTGACTTTGACTAGGTGTAACACTATCTTCACCCATTCCAAGTTCCAACCAAATCGGTTCACTGGTTCAAGCGTGATTGTAACATAAACATCCAGACAGACAAATATATATTCTTGAAAAATTATTATTAAATAGGAATCTGTAAAAATTGTGCAGATTTATTTACAGAAACTAAGCTACTACAATATGTACATAATATTACAAAATACAATAGAATCAGTCAATCTATCTAAGGATCGTCGTAAAAACGATCTATAGATAGCTCAACTGATCCAGGTATATTAAAGATTTATAAAAAACATACCGGCATACGGGCCGGACACGTCTGCCGCATGTCAGACGATTTGTGGGCAAAACGAGCCACACAGTGGACCCCACAAAATATGACGCGTAGACGTGGAAGACCCAGGGCGAGATGGCGGGACGAGCTGGACTCCCACCTGCGGAATTGGCCTGTTGCGGCGTTAAATCGCGAAGAGTGGAAGAAGGGAAGAGAGGCCTTTGCCCTGCAGTGGGACGAAAACGGCTAAGTAATAAATAATAATAATCACTTATAATAAATCGACAAGTTTTTCAACCTGAAAAACTTGACTCCTTCATTTGTTTGCAACGAACCTATCGGGAAATACCCGATAATTTTGAAGCTCTTGTGGTATTCGGGGGATTATTTTTCCGTCCCAAATGTCGGCCAATAGAATTGCACCATGAGACGAAATGTACAGTTAATTTCATTTTCATGCAAAATCTCCAATTTTCACAATTGAATTCAACCTGTCAGTTTGACGTGTGGTTAATTTGACTGGATCATGTTTTGTTTTTTATATATAGCAACTACCAGAGAAAATTTTCAAAAAATTATCAGTATACTCGTAATACCATGTAGGTTGTACCACGTGACGTCGAATGGTGCAATTCTATTGGTCGATATTTGGGTCGGAAAAATAATCATAATAAAAAACATACATGCAGCCGAACATAGAACACCTAGTACCCATTTTAGAAGTTAGTTAAAAAATCGATGGGGTTGCAACTTCTCTGCATCAATATCCATTATCCGACATATTCCAACCTAATTTCACGCGAAAACTAGGCTTTTGTTGCAAAAATCCAGGCATTCTGTTGTTGAAAAGCTCTATTTTCTGAGTAAATAGCCGGCGATAATTTATCCGGACATTGTCCTAAATACCGCGTTAATCATGGTTGACGTCGCGACCGCCCTAAGGGAAACGCAAACTAGCGACCACGGTGACCCCACGTTTTTTTTTCTTTTTTAATCTCACACAGGACTATCTAGCCCCAAAGCACAGAATACAGCCCAAAGTATTTTGATAAATTTTAACATGCTTCTGTCAATTATTATTGTGAATTTTTTTTTAAGTGAAAACTTCTGTAGGTGCGTTGTGCAGTTTTGAGATGAGAATAAATTCACTAGAAAACTGGGATTCACCTCGAAAAGGTCACGTACGAGTCACGTGACTACTCACCGACACTAGTAGCGCCATCTAGTTCTGTACTCGGAAATGTTTGTACATTTCTAAAAGCTTATAACTAAACGGGTGAAGTCATTATCTGTCTATATTTTTTGATTTCCTGACTGAGAATTCAGCTGTTTTAATCAAATATTCATGATTTTACCTTAAATTTCTATTATTTAGAAATGTCCTCTTTCCTCTTAATAGTAGGCAGTATTTATTTTTTTTTATATAAGAAAACGTTTATTTGTTCAAAATATATGTCTACATAGTGCTTAGAAGCACTTAAATAAGAACTTAAAATTAATAAACCAATGACAGTTAGTAAATAACTTTACCCCCGCGGTAGTTATTTTCTTAGTACCGTTCACTTAAAGAAAGCTAGATCCGTGTTTGTTGCCCGGACTCTTCACGGTTTTGTCCGCGAAAGAACAGGACTAAAATTAGTTTTAAGACTATTCTAAGTGATCCCAGCGGTCCTACTGAATAGTCTCTAGCATAGACTTCAAGATGTTGCGAAAAATTTGTTGTGTCTATGGTTTATGCTGCATTTAAATCCCAGTATACGGCAAATCTTTCGCGAGACGCGTGTTACGTATTCCCGCCGCGTTGTTGTTTGATCTAGCAAAAACATGTTTTGCAATTCCTTTCGATGCAGATTTCTGTCTGAGGTGGCCCATTGTATGCCATCATCTACTTCACGGTTATAAACTTCATCGTTGAACCCTGGAGGATAAACATGAAAACAGTAGCGCTACTTAAAACATAAGCGACATAACAATGAAATCTGAAAAGACAGTTTTTTAGGAAACTCGTTACTTTACGGTGATTTTTTTTGTTATTTAGTGGTTCAAATGATTATTTAAAATTGTTTTGCTGCTAAAATATTTTTTAAAACAAGCGTTTATTAAGTAAGTACCTATGTAGAGTCAGTGACCGACTCTGGTGACGGAGTTTTTAGGCCGCCTTAAGGCCTCCGTCATGGTTTAACGAGTTAAATAGCCGGGACCGAGTTCGTATGTATGAGTCAGTGACCAACTCTGGTGACGGAGTTTTTAGGCCGCCTTAAGGCCTCCGTCATGACTTAACGACCCGTTTCGTTGATTGTTCGTCCCGGCTATTTAAGCCGGGACAAACAATTTAACGTGCCCTCCGAAGCACGGAAGTAGATGAAAGTGCCACTCACCCATCCACGTACAGACCGTTTCGAACGTTGCTTAACTTCGACGATCTATCAAGAACGTTTATCGAGTAACTGTAAGCTGATTGGATATTGGATTTGTGTGTCCAGTGAGAGTCTAATGAGCCCTCGACATATTCGCCGATGATAGACGAATAGAGGACCTCATCGCCTGTACTCGCCTGTCATCATCTTTCCAAAGAATAGTTCGACAAATAGTTTGGCGGAGTGGCCGTTCAAAATAAAAAATAGTACAAGGAGTAGAAGTGACGAAGCGGCCCTGTCGCCGCCTTACAATTTATGATAGCCTAGTACCTACTTGGCTCGGTAAAACATTGCAGTCGGAAACTTAGTTTGAAGTACCTTGATTTATTTGTTCTCAAAGTTTTTGCCAGTCTTCGGCGGCTTTCAACAAAAAGTATGGCTTGAAATATTACGAAAGAAGTTCAATGAAGTTCGAGAAAATTCTTCTTCTTCGTCTTTTTTCGATGAATTCAAAATCATAACTGTATCTGTAGCGCAGTGGGCGAAGGCCCGCCTGCGACGCAAAAGGTTGCGGGTTCGATTCCCGCGGCGGGAGCAATGTTTGTATGATTTACAAATATTTGTCTCGGGTCTGGGTGTTTCTATGTATAATATGTATACAAACAAAAAGTATATAAGTAGTACGAGTATATCAGTTATCTGGTTACCATAGTACAAGCTTTGCTTAGTTTGGGGGGAGATGATGCTGTGTGAAAAGTCCAGCATTATTTATTTATTTATTTATTTAAATTCGTTTTCGAAATAATGCCTCAAATCCTATCGTTATTTGAACCATAATTCCTTTGCGTTTAATAAGTATTCAGTATATCTAAGTTTTTACAACTCCTGTGCATTCTGTAACCAATCTAGTAAATTATATACTTTGATGAAGTAAACGTTCGACTAAGCTCACGTCGAATTTTACCTCAATTCAATAGTCAAAGAAACCCTCAGAAAATGTAATATTTTTCAACTAAGAAAAATTCATTTCGTTAAAAGAGGTTGACTTTGAAGAATTTGCGTTACCAAATGAAAACGGAAACCTTTCGAGAAATAAGTTTCAATCATTTAATCTTTATTTTTGTTAGAAATTATCATTTTAAAGAAAAAAAGAGAAGTCTGCTATGGCCACGAAAGCAATGTATTTGAAACGTCAGGAAAACAAATCAAAATACATGTAGACAAATGGTAATAATGGTGCGGTTTAAAAAAAAAGTTTATGGTGACGAATGCAATGCTTAACCCATTGAGTTATAATGTACTAACGTACTAGAGAGGTCACCTCTACTCGATTGTTTGTAACACCTTGTTAGAGTTTACGCACTCCGACTCACTTAGTCTGTGCCAAGCGCTTGCTGCAGCGTGACATGTCTGATGATGTGTGTGAAGTTTTGTTCCTTAGAATATACCTTCGTGTGCATTGAGATATTACACAAACAACTCCAGAAACATAAGTAAAAGTCAAGGAGTGCCTTCACACCAGTCAGTTCAACATAATTACGTTTATTTTAATTATATTTTTTCAATTGCAACGCGTCACCGCGCGGCGGTGGTGGCGGCCATGTTTACGTGAATGTCAAAGAGTAAAACATTTATGCACAGACACTATCGACGTACAGTAGTCACAACGCATCTTTAGCTCTTTGGAGTAGCTGCGCAGAACCCATTTTTGATGACGCCTAAAAGACGAAGACAGCGTTGTATAGCTGCCTCGCTCACTCGCTTAGTTGTTGCATCGTCCTATCTCGCTTACTCTACACACGCAATGTACTACATGCGTACATCTGCGCAATCGTTTAGTAACTTCAGAGAGCTAAAGATTGGTTGTGCTTACTGTAAAATTTTAAATAATTATGGGCTATAAAATATTAATAAATAAACTAAACTTATATTAGGTATTTAAAGGAAATTTAAATATTGTTACAGTTTCAATAGTCTTATTTATTCTCTGAGTAAGTACCTACCTACGCACACGAACAATATTAAGTAGGCAGAATAATAAAATTATGTCGCATCTGCGCGCATTGATTGTTATCTATGACAACATAACACCCCCCCGCTTGCCCCGCGCATGCCCCGCTGTCATCAGTCCGCGCGCTAATTTTGTTTGAAATAGCGTCTCTATTCATTTATCTCGATGGCTTAACCATTTTACTTTGCTCGATAGCAAAGCACACAAAATAAGTTCGAAAATAATAAATAATGTATGTACCTACATCTAGGTGCATTCATTAATTATTATTTTCGGCGGATGAGGCGGTTCTATTATAGATGTCGTTTGGATGTTTATTACTCTCTTACGCAAAAATACCTGGATTTAAACTTTTTATCCTGGAACAGTAAAGTATTCCCGATTATATAGTGGGTAACACCGCGGAGCGCAGCTAGTCTATAATTATAAAGCCCGGTGTACACCGCGAAAGGGTAATGAGTGAGAAATTGATAAGTGGAACGGACTCCTTTTCAACCGACTTCAAAAAAGGTGGTTCTCAATTCGTCTGTATGTTTTTCTTGTATCTTGTAACGCGATTGTTCTGCTATTTGTTCACCGATTTGCAAAATTCTCTTTTTTTTTTAAATTTATATAGGTACTCCCGAGGTGTTCCCATATAATTTTACTCCTGTGGGATTGATAGTTTCTCCGTAAAACTCTAAAAACCTTCCCTCCTAGCCTATGTTACAAATAGAAATGGAATCGACAAATAAGGCTAATAAGACCTTCGTCTAATGGCATTATTTGCTAAAATGACATACATTTTATGTCAAATACATAAGTCCCTGGCATTACTTAAGTCAAACTGACGAATTACTAGTAGTTTTTTCTTTCCGCTCGACTATTTGTTGGTGGAAACACATTGTATGCAGTTTATTCTTGCGAGTCCAACGGAGTCCGTACGGAGTCCGCACCGCTCGCGATGTAAACCGGGCTGAAGGTTTTCGTATACACGATCCAAAAATACTTCCAGTCTGACGCGATGCCTGTCGAGTCATCTGATTAAGTTGGTAAATCGAGTGCGAGGACTGATGGATGATGGAGAGCTCATTAATTATGTTCACTACACATGTTTCGACGAAAAATGTTGTGGTGTTTTGTTACACATTTTATCTTTGAGACATTAAAGATGAATAGAGTGCTGAAAAGACATGATTTAGCAGATTTTATATTAATAAAATACATTAAAATAATGCTGGACATATCACAGAGCATCATCTAGCCCTAAGCAAAGCTTGTACTATGGGAACCAGATAACTGATATACTACTTATGTATATACTTTTTGTTCGTAAAGTCGTCTGTGAGGTGTCCGCGACAAGAAAAAAATAATAGGCGACCTTGTCCTGGCGACCTCGGTAGCGCAGTGGGCGAAGGCCCGCCTGCGACGCAAAAGGTTGCGGGTTCGATCCCCGCGGTGGGACCAATGTTTGTATGATCTACAAATATTTGTCTCGGGTCTGGGTGTTTCTATGTATAATATGTATGTATTTACAAAAAAAAAAGTATATAAGTAATATAACAGTCATCTTAGTACCCATAACACAAGCTCGGCTTACTTTGGGGCTAGATGATGCTGTGTGAATAGTCCAGCATTATTTATTTATTTAATACACGGCCGATGTGCTGAACCTATAAACAATACTTTATCCCAAACAGTAGGTTCTTATCTTAAATTGAAATACCCAGAAAAGTCCAGGCGAAATATCGCGTTGTTTTATCTTAATTACCTACACACTGGTGGCGATTCTATTTCTCGCCATTTATTAAACCCTAAATATATCTAAATTTAGTTGACTAACTTTGAAAATTAAGGTTAATTTCTTAATAAGTAATGTGTATTATTATGTTCCTGTGTATCCTTCTCTTAAAGAGAATAATAGTTCTATAGGAGAAGGATAGTGCTATCTTACAAAATGAAGTAAATAAGTAATTTGGTTTTCATGTAAAAAAAAAGAAAAGGAAAAATATGAAGTGTCATGCTCCAACTAACTAAGAATTTGAATATTTCTAAGGACAGAGACACTGAAATGAAATGAATTTATTTGTTAACACTTCCAAATACTTAAAACACTTGCAAATAGTAAAATTAATATTTTTAGATTTTTTTATCGGCGATACAAAGCCAGCTGGATATTTTAGGTATCGGGAAACAACAGAATTGCCACCATTATGAGTCAATGTTAATAATAACTTTACAGAATTGACATTTTAAACTTGACGAAGTAGAGCTCAGTGTTTGTTATTGTGTTCTGTTGTGATGTTCCAAAATGCCCCTTTACATAAATGTTTTATTTTTTGCTCTTACATACTTTTACGGACAGTGTTTGGGTGAGTTTTTATTTCAATAAATAAAATTAACCGATTATTTGTGTCACAAGTAAATTGCACAGGAAATTCCAAAGTAAAATTATATATTTGAGGAAATAGGTACTCCTAAAATAAATAAGTGACATCAAAATGGGTTTTCACTAAGTTACTTTACTCATTGTGCCAACTTGTTTTTCGAAATTTATACACACAACATAAAACAGATCGAAAATTATCAACTTATCTGACATTTCCAAGACTTTTTTGATTTTTTCGCTAGGACATAGGCCCTAGTATGTCCTAGCCAAAACAATTAAATCTGTAGCCTAATCTGAAGAACTCTTAATTTCATTTTTTTTTTCATTTGCAGTAGGCTCCTACCTACTGTAATACGTGCATACTGCATGTCTTTTATTTATCTTATTAAGCTAGTTATAATCAGAACTATGTTAGTGTTAAGGAAGTGAACGTTGAAGCTGCTACACAGTTAACTAACTTCTGCAGTTTCATCGTACTTTTTAACCGACTTCAAAAAAAGGAGGTTCTCAATTCGCCTGTATGTTTTTTTTATCTTGTTACGCGATTACTTAGCCAATTGTGGGTCGATTTTCAAATATATATTTTTTGTTTGAAAGGGTATGCTCCAGAGGTGGTCCCATATAAATTTTATTCCTGAGGGTTTGATAGTTTTCTTGTAAAACTCTAAAAACCTTCCCTCCTAGCCATTGTAAATCGAATCGACAGATAAGTCTAAGACTCTCTATGCATTATGTCAAACTGGCGTTATAGACACGCCGCGTGTAGAGTCGAACATTGAAGTCGGTTTTCTTTTAGTTTTAAAACGTAATTATGTAACCTTTGTTCCTCTGATTGTTCTGAATAAATTATTTCTATTTCGTTCTATTTCTATTTCTTTCTATTTTATCGCAGGTTCTGAATATGATTTATTTATTTATTAGTATACCACATCATATACACCCTTATTTTTTAATTACAAAAAAAATTTAAACATGGACTCGGTGTCTATTACTGATCACATTTCTGCTGTTAAAACTCAAAAAAAGAGAAAAAAAAATTATAACCTCAAAAGGAGACGAGACAAGTCAGACATGGATTTGAGATAGCTACTGCGGTTTTACTGACTGGGGATGATACGAGAGCATAGTTCGAATAAGAGTCTGTACGTGATTGTCGTCTATAGTACTTATTTGTACAGTTTTTGGTTGACTACAATCCTCGATAACTTTGTGATTATTATTATTATTATTAATAATAATAATCACAAATATTTATTAATAGCCTGTGGTGTCCCACTGCAGGGCAAAGGCCTCCCTTCGTTTCTTCCACTCCTCTCTATCGTGAGCTAATGTGGTCCAATCAGGAGAGTGGTATCTAACTATCACAAATAACTTTGTGATAGTTAAATAAAAAAAAGTTCTGACCATGCCATTATCATTTTCTGGATCTGTTGCAACTGTCCTTAAATTTTTTTGGTAGTCATAAAATAGCGGTGTATATTAAAACATTTCCAAATATAAATTATAGTAAATACACATTTCTGATTTATATAACAATTTACAGATACAACAGCTTTCACTATATATCGCATAATAATATATATTTTGCAGGCTATGACTTTTATCAGGATATCAGTGGATGGATGCATCTGATTACAAATCCAGCAGACTGGTCGACTGCAAGAACAAACTGCCGTATACAAAGTGAGTAGGTACTTTCTTTTTAACTTCAAAAATAAGGAGGAAACTCTATTCGGATGTATCTACACTAATGTTATAAAGAGGAAATATTTAAATAAATAATGCTGGACATTTCACACAGCATCATCTAGCCCCAAACTAACCAAAGCTTGTACTATGAGAACCAGATAACTGTTATACTACTTATATTCTTTTTGTTTGTAAATACATATTATACATAGAAACACCCAGACCCGAGATAAATATTTGCAGATCATACAAACATTTATCCCGCCGCGGGGATTGAACCCGCAACCTTCTGCGTCCCCAGCGGGCTTTCACCGATTTGAAAAATTCTTTCACCATTAGAATCATGCATTATCCCTGATGAACATAGGCTATATTTTATCCCGGGAAAGTGAAGTTTTCCCGAGGGAACGCGGGTTACACCGCGACGGACAAGTAGTGTTTATATCGTCGGTTGCAGGTTCAATTGGGGTATCTGACAAATGACGTAAAATGAGTTGAGTATACATTTTTTCTTAGAATTTTCTGCTCTTTCGAATGGCATATTTAAAAAAATTCTATCTCAAAAATAATGTCAGATACGCTACACATTTTGGGTGTGAATTTTTCAGATTCCTTTCAAAATTGTTTTGTAACTGACAATGTGATCCAGTAAATCAGTCAAATTGGTGTATTTACAAGCGCAAACGAGTTAAAAATAAAGCAATCATTTTTTTAGACCAGAAATTGCTCTTACACTAATTGAACGAAAAATTAAAACAACATTTACACCAAAATGAGAACAATAATTGTTTCATCTATTGACGTTACACCAATTGCACTGAAGTTTCAACTTGTTGTTAGTTACATTAATTTGAGCATTAGTATCAACAAGTATTAAGGGTTCCGTACAAAGGCCTAAGTAGGTACGTATAGCAGTGCAAACTGTTAGATCAAAGTTATAACGATAAGTACCTTATAACTTTTATCTTTTGAGAGGGCAAACATTTTTTTTCATTTTTCGTCTTAAATCGAAAACAATATCATCCTAACAACCCTAAAAATAATTAAAATGTGTTTAAGCTTGTACCAATGAAGTCCTTTCATACGATACCTCTAACCTCATATGACACGGTTAGCTCCCATTAAAATTTCTCTGGCTCTGTTTTTTTTGTGATTTATCTTAAAATAGACAGTTTTCAGATTTTTCAATGTACTTGTACTCTAAGGGTCGATTCACATCTGACCGAAGATCCGTCGCGGATTATCGGTCGCGGAACGCCAGAACTGACAAATGTATAGAAAAACACTCGACCGTTCACACTCGACGGACTAACGTATCATCCGTCGGAGTGTTTTTCTATACATTTGTCAGTTCTGGCGTTCCGCGACCGATAATCCGCGACGGATCTTCGGTCAGATGTGAATCGACCCTAAGACGCTACTTGCCAAATTTCATAGTTCTAGGTAGACGGAAAGTAGGTAGGTACCCTATGAATTTTGATTTCCTTGAGTTTTGAAATATACGTTTTAATAAAATAATAAATAAATAGTAGAAGTTTGATTTTTTAACAGCTTCAACGGACCGTAGACTATGCGGTTTTAATTTCAACTCGATAACTCCACGCGTTCCTGAGATAAAGGGTTTTGACAGACCGACAGACGGACTACAAAGTGATCCTATAAGGGTTCCGTTTTTACCTTTTAAGGTACGGAACCCTAAAAATAGAAAAACCTGACCGCAAGAAAGTCAACCTTTGAGACTTTGCAATGCATAGGTAGGGTACCTACCACCTAAACTATGAATAAAACCATTTGCATACATTCACCGCCAACCTGCTATTCAAAAATAGTTTAAACATTATGACTTTTTTAACGTAATATTCATAATAACGTTTATTTGTCTCACACAATGGTTCACATAAACTGTTGATAGCATAAAATTGACGTAAACAAATAATTTATTTCTATAATTATAAATAAACCAGGGCAATAAACACGGTTTTGGGAAGATCTTCTTTTTAGTAGACTCATCATGTCACCCACACGACGTCCACTGCTGAACATAGTCCACGTTAGGAGACTCATCCAACATATTTTTTTTTCCAGGTTCCTTTCTATTATCACCCTGGTCAGATGAGTTCATATCAGTTGCGTCTGGCATTCAAAGTCACAGGAGATTGGAGACTATCTTCTCAGGAGTACACACCACATATGCTGACGGCGCATTGGTCTATGTGGATGGTTGGTATACCTATGCGGTACTGAATAATCTAGAATAAAAATAAAAATTAATAAAATTAAGAATAAAAATTAAAAAACACATTTAATAATAAGTAGGTACCTACTTATTGAGAAACACGGCAAGTTGCAGACCTAAAAAGTTACAAATTATACAGGGTGTAAAAGACCACTACCGAAAACTGAGGGGTTGCAATCAGACCATGATTCTAAACATTTACCAAAAAAAACTCAAAAAACATCTTGACTTAGCTAAGCCATTTTATGTTATTTTAGGTTATACTACTAGTACAACAAAATAAGACCATAACTATCTAATTATTTCATTTATAAAAGAAAAAAACTGTTAAAATTCAAAATCCAGCAATCTACGTGAAACAACGCGCCCAAAACTTACGCAAACAGTCATCTTCAAACGCTGTTTTCTCCGGATATTATTTTTTCGGAAAATCCTTTTCCATTTGGTTGTGTGTTGGAATGCTGTACCTAGCCCTTTCGGCTTCGGTAGACGAGTTTTTACACCCTGTATTGTGTCAAGTGCACAAAAAGGTGACTCTTCGTGGCAACTTACACCCATATAGTCGTTTGCTAGATTTCGACTCAGGATGAGTCGAAATACGTCTACACGTCTACCGAAGCCGTGGGGCATCCGAATTTTCATCAAACGAACGAAAAATACGGCCCAAGGTACGTCACGACGGGGTCACGACCTACCTTGAGACGATAGTTAATTTCTGTACTTTTCTAAGAAAGTGATATTTTGGAAGAATGAGTGTAGGATTTTTTTACGGCCAAGCATACCAAAATGCACTCTTGTACGTTGAGTTGAGGTCGATTTTTTTATTATAATTCTTTCACCATTCTGGTTCAAAAGAATGAATGAATGAATGAATGAAAAACTCTTTATTGTACACAATAACTACAAAACATACACAAATGAATTAATAAAACCCAACGAGACAATGTACAATGGGCGGTCTTATCGCTTAGAAGCGATTTCTTCCAGACAACCGTTGGATGGAAAGAAACGAACATATTGAAGGTATGAAGAACAAAACTTTAAAAACATTATGCACTGTTAGCATTAAGATAATTAATATGGTTAGTTTTAAAATTTTGTTAGTTTTATGTTACAAAGATACTGTACTCTTTAACAGTAAATAAAAACATCTTTATGTTTATCTTTACCAATGACACCTTATAGAGATCAGTTAGTATTATATAGCAATAGATATGCAACCAAAAAATTTGAAAAATGATCTTAACTACCTACTCAGACATCTTCAAAGAATTTTAAGGTACCGATATACGTGAGCTCTACCGTATCTTGGGGTCAAGTCATAATCCATATTGTATTGTTATATAAGGAAAGCCGAAGATATCAGTGGATCCCCAGGACGTAGAACTGTTGGACCGTTGCGGAGTGTTCTTCGCAAATGGCACAACGGGACTAGTTCCTTGTGATGAACAGTTACCATATATATGCTACGTGCCTGCGACAGACTGGATACTGGATCCTGAAACTGTACCTACTCCTAAAGTGGAACCAGCTCTGCCAGCAACTCCGGGGCCTTGCGGAGAACAGAGTCTCGGTATGTTTTTATAAATATGGAAGTCACACCGGGACGAATATGGCATACATCTTGAGATATTCACCAGCTCTTTGACATGTGTGACAATTCTCATGGATATGTTTTTGAAAAGCCATAATCTAAGAAAGATAAGATTTTTTAGCTTATATTTGAACTAGCTGTTCTCCCGCGGTGAGACCCTTCGGTCCCTTGAATTTTATTCGGGATAAGTAGATGAAAAAAAAAATGAAAATGAAAAAATATTTATTTAAAAAAGCGATACAATACAGTTGCATATTTATCAGCGGCCTCCACACTAGGCAAAGCCTGTATCGTGGGGACCAGTAAAGATTTTATACAACGAAGAATCGGACTACTACGAGATAAAAAATAATTTAAATCCTTCCCTGGGATCTAACCTTTATCCGTGGCAATTTTCAGCCTAATCTGTTCAGTAGTTTGGGCGTGAAAAGGTAAGACAGACAGAGTAAGTATAAGTACGGAGAAAGCAGTAAATAGCAAGATAAGTAAGTTCGTATGAGTCAGTGGCCCACTCTGGTGTCGGATTTTTTAGGCCGCCTTAAGGCCTCCGTCATGGCTTAACGACTTAAATAGCCAGGATCGATTTAACGTGCCCTCAGAAGCACGGAAGGCGAAACGAAAATGCCACTGTCGGTCATCCATCCACTTACAGACCTTTTTCGAACGTTGCTCGTTACAGGATACGAATTTATGGAAGCTACTGGAAACTGCTACAAGTTTCATATAGACCTTGTAGACAATCTTGATGATGCACAGATTGTTTGCGTATATGAAGGAGCACATGTTGCCGAGGTTGACACCGGCCTCGAAGCACAGTTCCTCATGGAAATCTACTGCAAAAAACTAGACTATGCTAATGATAAACGATTTTTGAATTATGAAAATTTTGGTCAAGGTAAGAGCTTAAACTTTATAATTTAACTAGGATTTGATAACAGGGACTGATTTTAAAATTTGTTGTCGTATACCCTCGAGCCAGTTCCATATTTATTTTATGACAAGGAACACTTGATAACCTAAATCAAAGTAATTTTCTATATTCTCCAATATTGAGACATTTTTGTTTTCAATTTAAGATTTTATGAACGTTATATTTATCATCCCGTTTCAGATTTGGTAAAACCAGAGCCAGAGTTTACAGTAAGAAACGACATCGTGTACGCCTATCATTGGTTTCGAAGAACTAGCCATTTTATCTGCGAGAAACCATCGATGAAGCCCGATACTGAACCTGTGGACTTCAAACCAAGGCCCGTAATCGAAGACTTAGCAACACCTTTACTGGAATTCGATTTGACGTCACTATACGGAAAGGAAAATCTTGGTATGTTGTTTTTGGTACCTAATCTATCTTATAAGCCCATAACGCTAAACCTGATTTTTTTTAAACAATATAGAGATTAATATTACTCAACAATGTTTCAGATATTAATAAAATGCCATTCAATGATGAGAAAGGCACATTTGATCGAGAGCCTGAAATTAAGACAGAAACTCCAGAAAATCCCAAACTTGAACTTGTAAAAGACACTGAAAGTCCGATCCAAACTGTAATTGATCTTGAACCAGCTAAGGAGACTATAGCGCTACCTACAAGATCATGTGATACCAGTCGCGGTAAGTTTAGTACTTTATTGCGATTACCCTAATAATACATGATCACGCGCATCTTTCTCAATTCGTGGTAAACATTCTCTTGGATCATTAAAAAAAATTACACAGCATAATTTGGACCTAAAGTAAGATCTTGTGTTTGAAAACCACAATAATGATAATTTCGTATGAGCTCATAATTTTTCGAAACGGAAATTCAAATGTCTTTGATACTTGGCCGGAGTAAAACTTGCAAATTTTTGTGTTGGAAGTCGAGATTATAACCTAAATACATGTATTTAGGTTATAATCTCGACGTTATAAGTTCATGAACTTACATACGATAAGTCCAATCAGTTACCAAAAATACACTTCACCTACAGGTTACACTCGTCAAATCTTTAACGATATTGAGCTTTGTATTAAACGCCATCTTCAGAATGAGCACTCGATGGAGAATGCAATAAGTGTTTGTAAATCAGAAGACGCAGATTTATTAAAAAGAGATCCCAAGGTATTTGACGATATCATTGATAGCTGGGATGATTTTTATGACGAAGACACGGAGGCTACAAGTAAGCATGTAATATTATTAAGTGCAGGAAGATAATTTAAAGCAAGTGCTGTTACCACTACCCCACCGCCACTTTACACACACATTAGGGATTAGTTATATGAGGCCTTGCATCTAGGCAATTACACTACAACCTTTGAGAAGCTTGACTATAATTATTTATTTTGGGTTAGGATTTTTTGTTTGCATCGTTTTTGCCTCATTTGTGTCTGAAGAGAAATAAAGATAACTACTACCTATTAATTCAATCTTTGTTTATCAGAAACTCAAAGGTGAATCGTTATTTCACTCCGTACAGTTGCTCACCTTGTATAAAGCGCAGGTAAGAGCCTGTATGGAGTATTGTTCTCACCTCTGGGATGGTCATACGGACTGCAAAATTGTGGAACTCATTGTCGGCTCTGTATTTCCCGAAAAGTACAATAAAGGGGTCTTTAAATCAAGAGTAAATTGGTTTCTTTTAGGAAAGCATGCTTCATCTTAGACCTCACTTTTGCTTAACATCAGGCAGAGTGAGGTCAAATGCTGACCTATTTAATTTTAAAAAACTAAGCTACTACCTACCTTATTTATACATACATAAAATCACGCCTCTTTCCCAAAGGGGTAGGAAGAGACCACGGATCACCATATTTATATTTTACAGAATACAAGTTACTAAAGTTAAGTAGTAATAGATCGTTAAAAACGATCTGAAGATACTACTAGCTATACTTTATATAAAATAGAAAGCCTATTTACGTCATTTTTTTATGCTTTTCAGCTAAACCAATAGAAAATTCTTTCATTACATCTATAGGTGACTACGCATACTTCCGAAGGGCAGATGGCTTGATATGGTTTTTATGTCAGAAAGAACCAAAAAAAGAATCTGGAAGTAATTCAGTCAAAGACAGACCTGACACTGAAGTTAAACAAGAAATTAAAGCTGCATATAAAGAGAATACTAACACTGAACCCGCAACAGAGATTGAAACTGCCAAAACCGAAAGTGCAACCCAAACTTATGCAGAATTGAAATTTGAACAACACTTTGATATTGATCAAGTACTGTTATCGGTTCTAGCAGCAAATTGTAGGGACCAAGGTATGTATTTAGATGTTACTTGAATTACTAAGGTCCTTTGCACACCACGTTTTTAATGTGCTGACGCAATAGAACGCAATCAGGATGCTCAGCAAACGCATGGCTTACGGCACGTTGTAACCTTTGCACACGGTCCTCGCGTTTGTATCACTATAGTTGCGCTGTGAGCGCCCGTTTGTAGCGATGCAGGCGCTTAGAAAGCCGCTGCCATGTAGGATCAGTCACATCCATCATTGGCGGATGCGTTTGTGTCGCTTTTCAATTGCGTTTGTTTCAATACAAACATTGTACAATCGCTAATACGTGTGCACAGAGCAAATTAACAGCATTTGCTCCAACAGCTCAAGAGTCTGTTGGACCTCTGCTTTTCAGTGGCGTCCTACTGGTGATTCTGATACGACAAGAACAACAACAACAGAGCTTCATTGATTTATATTTATGTTTCTTTCCAAGGATATGAATATGCTAGGAAGATAAACAAATGTTATAAGTTCTACGAAGTAGCCCAGACCTGGAATGATGCCAGATTAACGTGCGCAGCAGAGGGAGCACACCTGGCTGTCATTAACAGCAACGAGGAAGCGCAATTCCTTGCTGACTTATCAAAAAAATATCAAGCTGAGAAGATCTCAAGTGAAGAAATGAGAGACGCGGCTATTGGTTTTTACAAAAACTATAGTTTTGACAAAAACTGGCTGACCGTAACGGGTAAGCTTTATGTTTAACTAACTTCCACAGCATCTCACGAAGGAGAGTTAATTGTGTGTGTAGATTTGTTTCTGTGTGCGTAAGCGATGCACACAAACACAACGTGCACGTGCATCAACATACACTTTTAAAACTCTCCTACGTTAGAAAAACTGTACCAAGATGATTTTTTTTAAGGTGAGGAAAAAAAAATCGAAATATTTTTTAAAGGGATCTTGCAGTGTTTGATTTAATTGCAGGTGACGCACTGGAGCAAACTGGTTATACTTCATGGGGCCCAAACGAGCCGAAATATTATGCTAAATTCGGTTACATCAATGGAGAAGGTCTGCTAACCACACATTTTGCTGGCGTCGAAGCTTTACCATTTATCTGCGAGAAGAAACCAGATTATAGTTATTAACTTAAAATTAGAGCAAAAAAGTATTGAAACACAACCTTTATTAAATAAATCAATCTAAATATTCATTTACAGAAAATAAATTTACATTTTACAAAATACAATAGGATCAGTCAAGCTATCTAAGGATCGTTAGAAATTATCTATTGATAGCTCAACTGATCTAGGTAAAGTAAAGTAAACTGATAAGTACCCATAACACAAGCTCTGCTTACTTTGGGGCTAGATGATGCTGTGTGAAAAGTCCAGCATTATTTATTTTATTTATTTATTTAAGTGAATTGTACAATATTATACAATATAGTTTAATTACATGTTTGCCGCATGTCGGGAGACCAGTGACCACGGAGTGGTGCCCTGATACGTTACGATGACGTCGCGGCAGACCACGAACCAGATGGAGAGACGAGCTCGCCAAAATCCGTGCCGACTGGACATTATTAGCACAAGAGAGGAACAAATGGAGGGAGTGGGGGGAAGCCTTTGCCCAGCAGTGGGACATAGAGGGCTAATATAATAATCACAGCATCATCTCTAGCCCCAAACTAAGCAAAGCTTGTACTATGGGAACCAGATAACTGATATACTACTTGTATACTTTTTGTTTGTAAATACATACATTACAAAGGGCTTACACCCAGGTTGGTGAAGTCGGGCTGCGGATAATGAAACTGGAAAACAAAACGGGGCACGAGTGTATCACTTATGCGTAGAAGGCAAGACAATTCTATCAAGATTCATTGACAAACTTGGCCTGGCCCCATCACGGTACGGCACCGTCTCCATAAAATGGCGTGGTTGGTGCGTCGTGCCGTTTTACAGTGACGTCGCCGTGCCCGTGGTGATGGTGCCAAGGGCCACGCTCCTTTTTAACCGACTTCAAAAAAAGGAGGAGGTTCTATGTTCGGGTGTATGTATGTTTTTTTTTTTTTTTTAGTTGTCAAAAGCACGTCCAAATATGAGACATATGCCCACATTTTGCAGAAGTTGAGAGGACCCACTACATATTAGTTAAACGCCTATTATTACATTTTAATGCATGAATTTATTACTAAGTATTATATTTTCTGAATTTTTTTGCTTTGAATTTATTAATGTGATTTTGTAAATGAATGTAATTATTATATTTTTTTGTGTAAGATAAATTGTTGAGGAAATAATAAAAGTTATAATAATAATTGTCACTATCGGAATGCTGTTTGGTAACGACTGAAAATAATAAAATTCTTTAGGGTTCTTCATAAAATTCCATTGTGTTCTATGTTCGGCTTTATGGATGATGTTTTTATAAGTATGTTCATATGTCCGTCATTTGTGGACCGATTTTCAAGATTATATTTTGATTGAAAGGGCATACACTTGAGGTGGTCTCATATTAATTTTATTCTTGAGGGATTTATACTTTTCCACAAAAATCAAAAAACCTGATCCTTATTTCTAACAAAAAAAAAAACAAATCGATCCAGGCGTCATCCATCGTCTTTCCCCGACTAATCGAAGATGCCTGAATCGACCATTTTTTTTTTTTTTTTGTATTTTTTTTGTCAACCTATACAATCCCACTGCTGGGCAAAGGTCTCCCCCATATCCCTCCAACCATCTCTCTCCTTCGAAATCTGCCACCACTCTCTCTCGAAGGAGTCTAGGTCGTCCCGCCAACGCTTCCTCGGCCGACCGTACAAAAAAATCGTCAAAAAAAGTCGACCATACAAAAAAAAAATTGAACTGACTTCACATAACACAAACAGACACTAAGAACCTACACTAAAAAGAGAAAAATAAGAATACACTAAAAACAAAACACACTAAAAATTGAAAAATAAAATTTTTTGAAAAAAAAATTTAACCGACTTCACATAACACAAACAGACACTAAGAACCTTCTATGTACCTACACTAAAAAGAGAAAAATAAGAATATACACATGCAATTATTACTTACAGTATTCAAATAATAAATTATTATGTTATATTATATTTGAAGTCGGTGCCAACTATTCTACTCTAACTACTCGATACAATTTTGCACCCAAGTTCTATTGTACTCATAGAAGGTTCTTAGTGTCTGTTTGTGTTAAGTGAAGTCGGTTCAATTTGTTTTTCAAAATTTTTTATTTTTCAATTTTTAGTGTAAATAATATAGTAGGTTAGGTTAGATATTGGAATAGTCAAGATTAAAGAAGTTAGAGTGAGAATCCCTCAGGAATAAAATGTATATGGGATCACATCGAGCGTATTTAAACATGTCAAACTATTCAATGTTTGACTCAGATTGTGTAGTGAGAATGAGGTTTTTTGAGATTTACAGGAAAACTATCAATCCCTCAGGAAAAAAAAGTATGAGGGCCACCTAGATATGGAAAGCCTTTAAAATTTTGGAAATCGGTCCACATTTTTCGGAAAGATCTGTGATTTTTTGAGTTTTACGGGAAAACTATCAATCCCTCAGGAGTAAAATTTTTATGGGACCACTATGGTAGCATAACCCTTTCAAACAAAAAAATAATTTTGGAAATTGGTTTACAACTGACGGAGATATCGATGAACATACATAAAAAAAAAAAAAAAACAGAACCTCCTCCTTTTTTTGAAGTCGGTTAATAAAAATGACCCAGACGAATTGAGAACCAACCTCTTTAAAAGTTGGCTAAAAACCTGAGGACGCGTAAGCATCATGTTCAAGACATGAGCGTGTTAATTTTTGTTCTTAAATAAAAAATTTTGAAAAAAAAAATTGAACCGACTTCACAAAACACAAACAGACACTAAGAACCTACACTAAAAAGAGAAAAATAAGAATATACACATGCAATTATTATTTACAGTATTCAATTAATAAATTATTATGTTACCTATATTATATTTGAAGTCGGTGCCAACTATGCATTTACAACTATCTAAGAAGAAATTACGAGTACAATTAGAACTTGGGTGCAAAATTGTATCGAGTAGTTAGAATAGAATAGTTGTCACCGACTTCAAATATAATATAGGTAACATAATAATTTATTAATTGAATACTGTAAATAATAATTCCATGTGTATATTCTTATTTTTCTCTTTTTAGTGTAGGTTCTTAGTGTCTGTTTGTGTTTTGTGAAGTCGGTTCAATTTTTTTTTTCAAAATTTTTTATTTTTCCATTTTTAGTGTAAAGTGTAAATGTAAATAATATAGTAGGTAAGGTTAGTAAGTAATTACTTACTTAGTAGGTTAGGTTAGATATTACAATAGTCAAGATTAAAGAAGTTAGAGTGAGGATGAGGTTTTTTGAGTTTTACGGGAAAACTATCAATCCCTCAGGAATAAAATTTATATGGGACCACCTCGAGAGTCTAAATATGTCAAACTAATCAATGTTTGACTCAGATTGTGTAGTGAGAATGATGTTTTTTGAGTTTTACAGGAAAACTATCAATTCCTCAGGAAAAAAAAGTATGAGGACCACCTCGAGATGGACAACCTTTCAAGCTAAAAAAAAAATTTTGGAAATCGGTCCACATTTTTCGGAAAGATCGGTGATTTTTTGAGTTTTACGGGAAAACTATCAATCCCTCAGGAGTAAAATTTTTATGGGACCACTATGGTAGCATACCCTTTCAAACAAAAAAATAATTTTGGAAATCGGTTCACAACTGACGGAGATATCGATGAACATACATCTAAAAAAAAAAAAAAAAAAAAAAAAAAAAAAAAACATACATACAACCGAACATAGAACCTCCTCCTTTTTTTGAAGTCGGTTAAATACGGAGCCTTTTATACTAATGCGAGTCAGACTCGCGCTTGTCATTTTTTCATCCTCATTATGCTTTGAGAAAATAAAGCAATTTTACAGGCCAAGAGAATCCACTTCCCGGAAAGAGATATGTTTGTTTATATTAGACTTAGAGTAGAATAATGACGTAGATATTTTTGGGAAAAGCTCTTTTCTAGTCATTTGGTTTACCTAGTAGTCATATTTTCTATTCAGGTTCAAAGATTTTCGTAAATCTTCTAGAATCATCTCACTGTCCCAGATTGCCAAGTCCTCTTGGTAACGGGTAAACGGTAGTGGGTGATTGGGTGGTTTTAGTGTGAGTACTAGTTTTAAGTAACCTTAGTCTGAGAAAGCCCGAGATATAACTTGCCGCAAAGTCATACCTAAATCAATTCAATACGAGTATACTTGAAATCAAAAACCGAATATGTAGTGTCAAAGTTCTCTTGTGGTTTTATTGCAGCTGTTCTTTCTTGGGCAACATTACATGGATGCTTAGGCAAAGTGTACGCCCGCGTTCTGTAAGAAAAATTCGTGCTCTAATTACGGATGTAAAATTCAATAGATGTGGTATACTATTATATTTGACTATGTATGGTATTTAACGACCTCTGTGGCGCAGTGGGTGAAAGCCCGCTTGGGACGCAGAAGGTTGCGGGTTCGATCCCCGCCGCGGGATAAATGTTTGTATGATCTGCAAATATTTATCTCGGGTCTGGGTGTTTCTATATATAATATGTATGTATTTACAAACAAAAAAGTATATAAGTAGTATATCAGTTATCTGGTTCCCATAGTACAAGCTTTGCTTAGTTTGGGGCTAGATGATGCTGTGTGAAATTTCCAGCATTATTTATTTATTTATACTACCATTTCTTGATCACTAAGGCTTATCAATGTGGTGGAAGAGAAGGAATGATATGTGCCGTGTTTTAGTTCTTTTTTTTATTTTATTTAATAGGTCAGCATTTGACCTCACTCTGCCTGATGTCAAGCAGTAGTGAGGTCTAAGATGGAGCATGCTTACCTAGAAGCAACCTATTTACTCTTGATTTGAAGACCCCAATATTGTACTTGAAAGCGAAAGCCGTCAGATTCGATACTAGATAAAAAAAATTGAACAAAAAATGGAACCGACTTCTCATAACACAAACAGACACTAAGAACCTTCTATGTACCTACACTAAAAAGAGAAAAATAAGAATATACACATGCAATAATTATCATTTACAGTATTCAATTAATAAATTATTATGTTATATTATATTTGAAGTCGGTGCCAACTACCTATGCATTTACATCTAGGAAGAAATTACGAGTACAATAGAATTTGGGTGCAAACTTGTATCGAGTTGTTAGAGTAGAATACTCGTAGTTGGCACCGACTTCAAATATAATATAACATAATAATTTATTAATTGAATACTGTAAATGATAATTATTGCATGTGTATATTCTTATTTTTCTCTTTTTAGTGTAGGTACATAGAAGGTTCTTAGTGTCTGTTTGTGTTATGAGAAGTCGGTTCCATTTTTGTTCAAAAATTTTTATTTTTCAATTTTTTGTGTAAATAAAGTGCAAGTGTAAATAATATAGTAGGTTAGGTTAGATATTGGAATAGTCAAGATTAAAGAAGTTAGAGTGAGAATGAGGTTTTTTGAGTTTTACGGGAAAACTATCAATCCCTCAGGAATAAAATTTAAATGGGACCACCTCGAGAGTATAAACATGTCAAACTATTCAATGTTTGACTCAGATTGTGTAGTGAGAATGAGGTTTTTTGAGTTTTACAGGAAAACTATCAATCCCTCAGGAAAAAAAAGTATGAGGACCACCTAGAGATGGATACCCTTTCAAGCACAAAAAAAAATTTTGGAAATCGGTCCACATTTTTCGGAAAGTTCGGTGATTTTTTGAGTTTTACGGGAAAACTATCAATCCCTCACGAGTAAAATTTTTATGGGACTACTATGGTAGCATACCCTTTCAAACAAAAAAATAATTTTGGAAATCGGTTCACAACTGACGGAGATATCGATGAACATACATAAAAAAAAAAAAAAAACATACATACAGCCGAACATAGAACCTCCTCCTTTTTTGAAGTCGGTTAAAAATACCGATGTTGTTGGGAAGATCCCGTTACCAAGAAGACTTTTCAGATAATTTCATCATCATCCATAGCCTTACTACACCCACTGCTGGGTATAGGCCAGATAAATTTAACATAGCCCAATTAGATATTAAAAATCTCGTATTACGACCTCTGTGGCGCAGTGGGCGAAGGTCCGCGTGACGCAGAAGGTTGCGGGTTCAATCCCCGCCGCGGGATAAATGTTTGTATAATCTGTAAATATGTATCTCGGGCAAAAAGTATAGTATATCAGTTGTCTGGTTCCTATAGTACAGTCAGCGTCACCATCTGGTATACCCTTTTTGAAGTAAAATTTTACAATTCTAAGCCAAAACGACTCAAATAAATGAAAATTCTATACAAAAATTTACATATCTTTACTAGGATTCGAACCAGCCACCCAAGAGCCACGCTCATTCGGAAGTAACCGCAGCTGACACTCTAACCAACTGAGCTATCACAGCAGTTAGCAGTTGCGAAGAATTTTTGAGTTACATTATTAGTATTCAGTTTAAGCTTACCTACGTCATAGAATATAGATAGCCTACGTTTTGTTCTATGCAGGAATTAACTATTGAAGGTGAATTTAATCATAATAATGATGGTTGAGCCTTGTTACTTGTTTCGTTCCGAGTGCATTTTTTTAATAGTAATGGTGCTTAGCAAATTCGTATGGACAATATTATTGTAATAGTTGTTTTATAAAAACATTTAATTTATTTTTATAGAATAGTCATTAAAGAAGATGTTATGAAAATTAATGTAGTATAATGTAATATTCTATAAACTTAATTATTAGTCTGGACAAAATAATCGTTTTCACTTTATTTTCTTTAATCTGAAATTAGATATCCGTAACTAAACAAGGTTGACAAATTTTTATATTTTTATATTTTTGATACAAAAAGAAGCTCAGTGACGCAGAGATTCGAACGATTCGAAGGTACCGTTGGCATGGGGAGATACCGATTGATGACGCTGACTGTACAAGCTTTGCTTAGTTTGGGGCTAGATGATGCTGTATGAAATGTCCAGCATTATTTATTTATTAATTTTTTTATAAAAAAAAATGTTTAAAATGTTGCCACATCCAATATTTGCTTCACCCCGGAACTGAGTCAAGCCGTGATGCTTCGTTAGGCGCCGTCCTCTCCGTTAGTCACTTATTCTGTACCCAGTAAAATCTTCCTAGTACATCTGTATTGACCAAATTGGTGACATTTTGGAAGGGCCACGCTAAAAGTACCATAAAAGAGGCTGTATGAACAATGTGATGAGTGATTGGAGGGTAAGATATCTGGATCATGGCAAAAGGAAATCTGTCTATGACTACTCATACGAGCAGAAGGCGTGTTTTATGTTTTACCGAATAAATTATACATTACTCTAGATACACTATCAAAAGGTTAACGTTTCGTGATGGTGGTTACAACGGAGCCGTCGGGAAATAATAGACAATTTAAAAAAAAACATTGACGGACATTTTTGTACACCGAAAGTGAGTCATTCAGCTTGCAAAATTTGCCCTTGACAAACTAAAATTGCAAGCTAAATAAAAGTTAAATTAACGCGTTAAAATCCAATATTAATGTCTAAATTCTATGTTTCTTAGAATCGGTATAAGTAAAGCTATTGAAAAGCGAAGTTCAAGCAAGCCTCTTATGAGGTACGTGACCTGAACCAACATATTGACACGTACTGCAATTTCCTCACGCCCTCCGGATATGACGTCATTTCCCAATAGTTGTATAAAAGCTACTTTTCATGGAAACTTGATAAAGCATACCGGGACTCGAGCATAGCGGAACTAACCGTGATAAAAGTCCAACTGTCAAAATGAACATCATCATCATCCACAGCCTTGTGCCATCCACCACAAAACTTGTTACATAAGTAATTTCAAACAAGATTTTCATAAGAATTGGCTATCACAAAAGCGCTTCTTTGCAGTGGCAGTAGACGTTTCACATTAAAGAAGATTGGAAGCACCTTGATGCATATATTGGACTCCGAACGTGTAATCCACCCAAATCCAAAATACATAATTGATGCTAGAATCTAACGTCCGTTAACGTACAACCGCCAAATGCCATAGTAACTTTCAGTACTTCAACTACCTCGACAAACATAAAGGCAACCTGGCATAATTCAGTAGGACATCACAAAAAAAACTACTAGCTGGTTTGCTCATTCGTATGAGTCAGTGGCCAACTCTGGTGAGGAAGTTTTTAGGCCGCCTTAAGGCCTCCATCATGGCTTAAACACAAATAGCCGAGACCGACACTTTAAACGTGCCCTCCGAAGCGCTCAGATGAAAATGCCACGGGCGGTCACCTCGTCATTTATGCCATTTCGCACTTGGACCAGATTGACCTCTAAGTCATTCGAACATGACACTAAAATTCCATTTACACGATACCATTCTACATATTTGCTGATGATAGACGAATGCCGACATTCACAAACGTGTAGAAGGCCTCATCGCCTCTATTCGCCGGTCATCTTCTATCCAAATAATAGTTCGGCAAATAGTTTGGCGAATGTGTAGAGTGGCCGTTATACTCAACGGAGCAAGAGCTAATATTCTGTGGCAAGAGGCAATATTGGTATGCCAGAAAAATATAGTGCGGTCATGGTTATAGGGCAGAAGATTTGAAACCGTTCATTTCATATCATTTCTTTATTTATTGCGATAATGGGTAGGTACAACAAAGAGTCATGTCAGATTAAAAAAGAACTACAGACATAGGCGGATCCAGGGGGGGGAGGCACGGGGGCATGTGCCCCCCCCCCCCAGACGATATTTTTGTGTACCTACTACGAAAAATTAATAAATTGTGAAATTTTTGTCAGTTTCCTGGATGCGCCCATGACTACAGATCTGCCATTATCAACTTTTCAGCATGCAATATTTGGTAGTTACATAATCATAGAATAAACATTTTTATTATTAAGCTTGGAATTAATGTCATAAATATATACATAATATAATCCAAATATCCGTATTTGTAACACTGCATTTGCCACTATGCCAGTCCATCCGACGTCGGTTTACATAATTGAGTGGCACGCTAGCGGTGAGTCCGCTGCGATGCAATGTATACTGAATTAATAGCTGCTCAGCTACCATGAAACATGCCCCGCCCTATACGTACAGGATTAGGGTGAACTAGCGACAATGGAAACCATGAAGTCAAACTCCTACATGGGGTTCTTCTTGGTATTGGTCGCGTAAAAACAATAGTAGAATCACCTTACCTTTTTCGTGTGGAACGAAAGATGACTTTTTAATCGCGTGGGCCGAAACACCGGGTGAATTTGGATTCAACTTCACATCCATACTTCACTTGCTACAGTACGGCCGGCGGATCTAGACCGGCGTTAAGTTCGTCGCAACGCTGCGCAGTAGTCACTTTTAGGGTCGAATAGGTGGTAAGACGCGGGGTAACCTGCGCACAGCGCAACTTCAGACCGGTCTAGATCCGCCGGCCGCACTGTACCTACTTAAATAAAATAACAAATCAAATATTTTTTATGGAGGTCCAGATCCAGGGATAATCCAGATTATGGAGACAGAAATTTTATATCGGAACTCCTCCTACACTACCCTTGGGTAGTGTAGGTAACACCGCGGGCTTATCTCAAGTCTTATTTGCGTCAGTTGTGTGGTTGCGTGCCTAATATTTATTCTTCTTATCGTGTCGATTCCCACTTGGATAAATGAATTTTGAATAAAAGGTGGCCACCTCAACTACGCTATCAGTGGCTGCGTTGAGGTCTTCCTGTGTGCAGGTGTAAGGACACAAGGGGCACACCAGTAGGTGCGGCATTGATTGTGCTGGAGCACCATTCACACGGTACTGAGCTAGAGTCTCCAAACCCCCATGCGCACATTCTGTCATGTTCACCCTGCAGCGCCCAACTTAATATTTATTTATGTCGCTACATGGCTTAGCTCAGCGACCATAAAGAGCACGATTTTATCTCGTCTTATTTTGTGTAATAAAATCCGTAAATACCTTAAATTTACCTTATCCCGTTATTGTTATAAATGGCTCGGGGCGACGCCTTTGTGCCTCGGATTAGATTAATGTCTTTGAAAATTTAAATACATAGCTTAAAACACCATTCCCTAAAAAGCTGTGGTTGAGAAGTAACGTTGTGAAAAAATTGAAGCTAAAAACTAAATATGATCTCAAAGAACGCTAAGTTAGTCTTTAATTTCTTTTGAGTTAAGTAGTTCGGTCACGAATAGTAAAATATAGAGTCACATTTACTTTGAATCAAACGATAGATAAAGTTCACTTTACTTTGATTTTTTTTAGGTTCATTATTTTTACAAGATGCGTGAACACCACAGAATACAGATAGGACATAACATGTACGAAAACATATATTTGAGCCAGACTGTTCGACTATTACTTTATTTGTACTGAAATACATACTTACATACTATATTATAAATGTGAAAGTAACTCTAGCTGTCTATTTGTCTGTCTGTCTGTTTGTTACCTTTTCACGCCCAAACCACTGAACAGATAAGGTTGAAAATTGGCATGGATAAAGGTTGTATCCCAGGGAAGGACATAGGCTACTTTTTATCTCGGAAGAATCCCGAGGAACCGCGGGTCACACCGCGGGAGTGCAGCTAGTATGCAATATGACGTCCACCGTATTCCGGCAAACTGGAGCCTAAGGGAGGGAAAATATTGTTATTTATTGAAGGAGTTCGTCCATTTCCCACTTTTGCTCGATGACTTGGATAATGTTACCCGGAAACGAAGGTTGGCTGTGAGTTTTAACAGGTGGGTGCACCATTTAACAATAGAACTCACTTTCGTTTGACTGGCTCATGATGACTAGTCACCTAAAAGAAAGCTACGCACCAAACCGTGTTTCTTGTCCTGGTTCTTTACGGTATTGGTCGCGAAAGAACAGGAGTAGAGTCATCTAGTTTTAAGACTACTCTAAGTGATCCTAGCGGTCCTACTGAATAAATGCTTTTTGACTTTGACTTTAATCCAAGTTAGTCTTTACACATGTTTTTACACACCTTGATATGATATGCATTGTATGAACATATTGTTTTATGAATTGATTATGAATGAATGAATAAACGTTTATTTGGCACATACAAACTGGAAATATCTTAAAAACTAAAATACACAAGAAAATCACAAGTAAACATTATAGAGGTTAACGAGAAAGATAAACATTGTGCATTTATGAAGGTTAGTGCCAAATGGCGTCCAGCTCACCAACATGTGCTTACTGATTTGCAGCTGTAACCTGGGGGAAATCAGTGCAGCAACAACAACAGTATAATATGATAATAATGCTAGATGATGCTGTGTGAAATGTCCGGCATTATTTATTATTATTATAATACCTACTAATATGAATATATTGAAAATAGTAAAGTGGTTGCCATAACCACAAGCTCTACTTACTTTGTGTGAAATGTCCAGCATATTTGTTTGTGTATCATCTTAAATCACACAAACACACACACACATACGACTGTATCTTCAAAGAGCGGTAGTACCATTAAACACCATTCAAACGATACCATTCATACCCTTCTTGTCTCTTGCTTTCTCAAACACAGAGCAAGAGCTAATTCTCTGTAACAAGAGGCAAGCATGGTCTTGTAAATGGCGTTTAAAAGCACGTCGTTTATTTAGTGAGTAAACTTCCTTTTGACTCACCAATTCATAGTTCGAGTAATTTGTTAAAGCATACTTCTAAAAGCATCAGCCATATTTAAGTGTCCTGAATCGCTCCTCCAAAACGCGCCGCAATAAAAACGTCCGAATGCGGGTACTAGTGAAATACTGCGCTAGCATTAGCTAAACTTACATTCTATGAGATGCTACCAACGTTATATTACAGCAGTTATTTAGGTGCATTTACACCCCGCCCATTGAACGTGCCGACGAGCGTCGCGCTATGAAAAATCGCATACGATGAGCGTGCCACGTGAAAAATTGCCTCGTGAAATCGCATCGTGTAAATGTGCATAGAGGCCTTAACCAATTGTCTGGAACCTGGAATCCTGTTGTGAGTTTGTGTAAAAATCGAAACACAAGTGCAAAACCAATTCGTCCGGACAGTGTAAGTGTATTTTGTCGCAATCGATTCCCGGTTGAGAGTGAAACTGGTGCTAACGAAACATCTCGCAATAATAAAAGACTTAGAAGGAGGGTAGATCGTTTCGTCTGCCAATAAACATCAAACAACTCGCAATGACCAGTTCTTCCGTGATCATGGCGTGTGCAACCGTCGAAATATCGGGAAACTCAAACAATATGTAATCATGGTAAATATCCAGTTAATTGTGTTTATTCTAAGTGATCCCAGCGGTCCTACTGAATAAATGCTTTTTGACTTTGACATTGACTTATCTTAGCCCGTTTACGGCGATCGTATCTCTACAGAGAGACTATAATGGAGAAAAATAACATGTTAGTCAAGCAAAAGCATCTCTTCTACAATCGCGGTTTAACAATATTAACTCAAATGCTATTTTAGGTACTTAGTATAGTCTACGTCTTCCATTTAAAAATTTGCGTATAAAAGACAGAATAAACATACAAACATAATATCACGCCTCTTTCCCTTAGGGGTAGGCAAAGACTAAAATAATCTCTGAAACAATCTGTAAAGCCACTTCTAAAGCAACAATATAACGGTGACGTCTTTTTAAAACAAGAGCTTAAGATCCATACATTACATAAGATTTATTTTGGACTCTAAAATGTAGATCACGATGTTTTAAAAACTGTTGGTGTAACACGTACAAATTCGAAAATATACTAAATTGGGATCATAAAGGGTCTTTTATTTTAAACTAACTTAATTAAGAAATTGGGTTCTTCTCATGGTTATGTTATGTTTTTTTTTTGTTTTGCTATGAAAATCCCGAGAAAATTGATAATGACTATCCTTTCAATTAATTGTTACTTCCTGTATAACTTCGTCCATTCAAGCGTGCATGGACCGCCGGACTGCGATTGGTCGAATGTCTGTTCCCCTTGAAAATTGTTATGCAACATGTCCTAAAAAATCAATAAAAGATAAATTTTGATGTGAAAACTTATTTTGCCTAAACGTAAATGTTGCAACTTACCTTAGAGACAGGGTGGTCATATTAAGTAATCAAACCCACTACTTTCACGTTTCCACTGAACTAAAGACAACTCTAATATCACAACTCACAAGTCGGGACGAGCGCCAATAAGCCCTCTAAGGCCGGGCCGCTGTCCACTAATCTTGAGGGAGGTGTCCACTAATCCTGAGGAAGTAATTAACCCCATCGAAAGCGCAGCTGCTTATTTGGCTTACTAGGTCTTGAGTATTGACCTGGAGCATAGGTTAGAATTTAAAATTTGAACCCTTGGTAAATAAGTTTTTATTCTATGGGGTTTTAGGATTTATTTGTATTTATTTAAAACATTACATCTATTATTATTATTATTTTAGGATATTTTAAAGATATTTTTACTATTTTAATCTGGTCTCTGGGGGTAAATAAATGTATAGTAGGTAGGTAATTAATAAACATATAAAATGACTATCAGTTTACTTTAAGACCCCTCGCAGACTACAGACTTTCTATCGGCCGATAGAGAGGGAATATACTTCGTAATAAGTATGGAGAAGTACTTATATTACATCTCAACTATCGGCCGATAGAAAGTCTGTAGTCTGCGAGAGGGGTTATAGTAACTTCAAGCTTCCGTATGCAGCTTCACATAGGGCTCGTTAAACATACTGACTAGATAATGATATTCCAATCCACTATCAACATCATTCTAAGTTGACTCTCTCTGCTGGTTCCGGCGGAAGACCAGCGTTGCGTTGTATAGTTTCGACTGTCCAACGCAACATAATGCTGAGTCGGAAACCAATTTAGTTTGGGGCTAGATGATGCTGTGTGAAATGTCCAGCATTATTTATTATTTATTTATTTGTTTAATATGCAGCAGCACACTTGGACTATTGCGAGACACTCTTTATCTTTTTTATTTTTTTATTTATGTTTTTGTCTCTAAGTTTATTTTTTCTTTAGTTCTTGAGTTGTTGCCAATAAATATTTTTTCTTTCTTTCTTAAGTTTAAACGCTCATTAAATTGAGCCTCTAAACATTTAGATTTGAGTATAATTTACATCCCACTCATATAATAAAGCTGAAAGTTCGTGAGTTTGTTTAGATGTTTGGATATTTGTATGTTTGTGTTTCAATCACGCCTAAACCAGTGAACCGATTTGGATAAACTTATTTTTTTTAAATTGGTATAAGCGTAGATAGTAGACCTGGAATAGCATATAGGCTATTCAAAATGTTGGTACCACGCACGCAAGCTAGTTCTTACTAAAAACGTAACGAAACTCTTTTTTTTTTATTTTATTGAAATAGACTTATTAGAATGGGTTAATTAAGAAGTTCGAATCCAACCCCCACCTTGATAAGATTCAGTCTCAGGCTTCGACTTCAAATTAGTTTCTCTGATCTCATTTCCTTTGTTTTGTCACTCGATTGGTTTTCATCCAAAGAAATCATATTCAGCGATAAGGCTGCCCATTGTAGGTACCTACTTCATTATTGCCTATTCATCAATGAGTACGTTGTCTGTCATCGTTAGTTAAATAATAATCTTAATTTATTTGATAGTTCTTTTTTCTTCGATCAAATATCTTTTTTTTTTGTATATGTGCAAAAGAACTCTGTCACCTGAGTTCATGGGCGGATCCAGGATTTTTTTCTGGGGGGGCACAAGAAACAAAAACTGACAAAAATTTCACAATTTATAAATTTTTCGTAGTTAGTAGGTACACAAAAATATCCGCCTATGCCTGAGTTGGCCACTGAACTGACTCCCACAAACTTACTTTATCAATTATTTTCTATCTAACAATATTTATTTACAGAAACTAAGCTACTACAATATGTACATAAAATATAAACTTTTATTTACAGAAACTAAACTACCACAATATGTACATAAAATTATAAAATACACTAGAATCAAGCTATCTTAGGATCGTCGTAAAAACGATCTATAGATAGCTCAACTGATCCAGGTCACTGCCAGTCGGAAGCGTGCCCAAAATACTGGCGGCATTGCCACGCTGAATTGCAATGCTGATTTTCTGTGCCAAAAAATCACCAGCTCTCAAATCACGCGACGCTTCGACCAGACGCCATAAAAGATTTTTGAAGATGCGTCTTCTATCTAACTACTAGTGAAACATCATTGGTACTACTCCTGTGTATTCTGGATCACAACAAAAGCTAACCGAACTCATTTCAACTGCTTCGATTTCAATATTAGTTTTGTTATTCAAATGTTTAAGATACAACCGATACTTACTTTGTTGTTTTAATTGAAACAAGAAGTGTTCAAGTTAGTTGAACAGGTTGGACCCAACAGCAGCGGTCACTGCCATAACGATCTTAAAAAAATGAATACCTACTTCTATCTAATAATTACGTTATAAAAACTAAAAGAAAAACTGACTTCAATGTTCGACTCTCGCGGCGTGACTCAGGAAATCAATAAGACAACTATAAAAATCGAAATAAGAAAATAAATCAAATCGACAGATAATGCTTAGGCACATTTTATGTCAAGTTTCGCGGCACGTGAGTTCCTGGCATTAGTAAATCGTCAGTTTGACATATTATGTAGTGCCAAGAACTCGGGACGTGGACATTAGAGTCTGCCCATCTGGCCGGCCGGAAAAAAATCATAAATTACATAATTTCAGGGGCAAAATTTTGCCCCTGAAATTACCCTTTCAATAAGGCTGATAGTTTTAAGGCTAAAGGAATTTTCCTCTCCCTTGATTTATAATCTGTAACGGCTGGGGTATGACAAGGGACGAGATGTTCTCGAAATGGCTATCGACTGTGGGTTCGATGATAAAGATTTTATTGTTGCTTTTATGTAGGTAATAAACATCGATTATTCATAGGAACGAGACATCCCTGGGAGGATCATATAATCATTTTCATCTATGGTATTCGTAAAAGAACCGAGTTAGCCTAGTGGGGCAGCTCTCGATTTTTTGCAACTTTGAATCACAACCAAGCTTGATTTATTCATTCGAAAAATTGATGAGATCTAAACGGTGAAGGAAAACATCATGAGGTACTAGATAATAGTATTAAGAAGCTAAAATAAAGAAAACATACTTCAATCACACTTATTTGTAGTAGAACATTCTTCTTTTATACAATTGAAATTATGATATTTTATTGCTAGTACTCGTATTATACCGTGCCGACTGGACAATATTAGCACGGGAGAGGGACGAATGGAGGGAATGGGGGGAGGCCTTTGCCCAGCAGTGGGACATGAAGGGCTAATATAATAATAATAATAATAATAAACTCGTATTATACAGGGTGTAAAAAGGCATCTACCGAAGCCGAAAGGGGTAGGTACAGCATCCCAACACACAACCAAATCCAAAAGGATTTTCCGAAAAAATCATTATATCCGGAGAAAACAGTGTTTGAAGAGTAATGTTTGCGTATATTCTGGGGCGGATTTTTAAGTAGATTCCTGGATTTTAAGTTTTAACTATTTTTTTCTTATATAAATGAAATTATTAGGTAGGTATGGTCTTATTATGTTGTCCTGGTAGTAAATAACCAAAAATAACGTTTTTTTTTTCGCTAAATATGTTTAGAATCGTGGCCTGATTGCAACCTCTCAGTTTTCGGTAATTGTCTTTTTACACCCTGTATTTTTTGCTATTATCATTTTAATAGAATCCGTCAAATACTAGAAGTCCAAAATCAAGGTTTGCCAACGTGCGATGGAGCGCAGCATTCTTGGTGTCAGGCTCACGGATCGAATCCGTAACACCAAGCTACGCTCACAGACCAAAATCGCGGACGTAGCTTTGAAGGCCGCCAAGCTGAAGTGGGATTGGGCCGGCCACGTCTATCGCATGCCAGGTGAGCTGTGGGCAAAAGTAGCCACGGAGTGGCGCCCAGACCCAGCGAGAAGGCGATGCGGCAGACCGAGACGGAGATGGCGGGATGAGCAAGATCAATTCTTGCCGGAGTGGATAATTATGGCTCAGGATCGAGATGTGTGGAGGGAATGGGAGGAATTGCCCAGCAGTGGGACACGAACAAATAATAAAAAAATAAAAAATAAACATTTTGATATTATTATTTTGATTGAAAGACGCTCTGGTAAAGGTTGCTGGGAGCCGTTGGGTGCAGGCTGCACGAGATCGATCGCTCTGGAAATCGATGGGGGATGCCTATGTTCAGTCAGTAGTGGACGCTAGATGGCTAAGATGATGATGATAATTTAGAAAATAGTCATCAAAACCAGGTGATACTACTCAGCAGTGGACGCTATATGGCTGATTTCAGCCATATAGCGTAGCAATATTATTTCTTCTTGCCATGTCACTAGTTCGTTTCAACAAGCGTGGTAAAGTAATGTGGTCTGTGTTCTCCTACCCCTACAGGCAAGCTTCATTTTACAAAATGGTCTTTCATATTATATCCCGTATTTACTTGGGTAATAAAGTTAATATTACAATAAGGCAATCCCTTTGTTTGTACTTGGTTTGTACTTTACATTTTGACGGATCCTTTGAGTTTGTTTGTCAGTTTTGAGTTGATTTAAACTCTTTCCCTTTCAGGTATATTCACTGCCTTATAACATTTTGAAGAGTATTCCTCATGTAGGGTGTAGGTAATGGCACTTCCAAATACTTTGATAATAATAAAGTAAGTAAGTTCGAGTCAGTGGCTAACTCTGGTGACTGAGTTTTTAGGCCGCCTGAAGGCCTCCGTCATGGCTTAACGACTTAAATAGCCGGGACCGACAATTTGACGTGCCCTCCGAAGCACGGAAGCGCTCGGGTGAAAATGCCACTGGCGGTCACCCATCCACTTACAGACCGTTTCGAACGTTGCTTAACTTCGACGATCTATCAAGAACGACTAAGCAAGCACGACCACGAGCGCTTTGATAATAATGAGGCCTAGGGCTCCGATGTTGATTATTATCATATTAAGTAGCTATATTCCTATCCTTTGCCTTATTACAACCTTGTTGGTACTACCCTGCTCCTTCTTCTCAGTTAACAACCTACACTGTGCAATTCCTACTTACTTAACTACTTTGTCAAATAAGCTGCTAAATAAATAAATTTCATAGTATACTTAATGTCTAATGTAAAAAATAACGTGTACGATGGAGCTTTTCTAAACTATTATGGTTATTACTTTTAACATTTTCGCTGAAATATCGGGAAAATCCAAGAACATAATATTATGGTAATATCCCGTTTTAAAAGTTGAAAGCGCTAGAGCTATGTTTATGTCACCATATAAAACGATTTAACCGTTTTAGTGTGAATGTGCAACTTTATTTTTGTGGGAGAAGTACCTTTACTCTTTTGAGGGGGTCAGTTTTCATCTTTTACTTCTGTAATTATAAGATCTAGATCCCTAAATATTCCCATTCTTCTATCGGGCCAACAGGTTTCCGGAAAGACGCCACTTGTCTCGACATTCCCAGAGTTCGTTTCGTACAAAGCGTTTTGAGTCTACATTTTTCATACGCACCGCCAAATTTGCCGCATTGCCGGGCTCTGTATTTCCCGAAAAGTACAATATATGGGTCTTCGAATCAAGAGTAAAAAGGTTCTTATAGGTAAGCATGCTCCATCTTAGTCCTCACTTCTGCTAACATCAGGCAGAGTGAGTTCAAATGCTGACCTACTTTATTTAAAAAAAAATATCAGTTGAACATTATATAAAAATTTTTGAAAAAAAAATTGAACCGACTTCACATAACACATACAGACACTAAGAACCTTTTATGTACCTACACTAAAAAGAGAAAAATTAGAATATACACATGCAATTATTATTTACAGTACCTATTCAATTAATAAATTATTATGTTATATATTTGAAGTCGGTGCCAACTATGCATTTACATCTAAGAAGAAATTACGAGTACAATAGAACTTGGCTGCAAAATTGTATCGAGTAGTTGGAGTAGAATAGTTGGCACCGACTTCAGATACCTATAATATAACGTAATAATTTATTATTTGAATACTGTAAATAATAATTGCATGTGTATATTCTTATTTTTCTCTTTTTAGTGTAGGTACATAAAAGGTTCTTAGTGTCTGTATGTGTTATGTGAAGTCGGTTCAATTTTTTTTTCAAAAATTTTTATATTTCAATTTTTAGTTTAAATAAACACTGTGTAAATAAAGTGTAAGTGTAAACAATATAGTAGGTTAGGTTAGATATTGGAATAGTCAAGATTAAAGAAGTTAGAGTGAGAATGAGGTTTTTTGAGTTTTACGGGAAGATAGTTTTCCCGTAAAACTCAAAAAACCTCATTCTCAATCCCTCAGGAATAAAATTTATATGGGACCACCTCGAGAGTATAAACATGTCAAACTATTCAATGTTTGACTCAGATTGTGTAGTGAGAATGAGGTTTTTTGAGTTTTACAGAAAAACTATCAATCCCTCAGGTAAAAAAAAGTATGAGGACCACCTCGAGATGCATACCCTTTCAAGCAAAAAAAAAATTTTGGAAATCGGTCCACATTTTTCGGAAAGTTCGGTGATTTTTTTTGTTTTACGGGAAAACTATCAATCCCTCAGGGATAAAATTTTTATGGGACCACTATGGTAACATACAAAAAAATAATTTTGGAAATCGGTTCACAACTGACGGAGATATCGGTGAACATACATACAAAAAAAAAAAAAAAAAACATACATACACCCGAACATAGAACCTCCTCCTTTTTTTGAAGTCGGTTAAAAATATAGTTACTTACAGTTTGATACGTGTAGTATGATTGGTCACTCAAAATTGCTTGTGCTATCAAATTCTCCCGTTTATTCCCAAAAGGAAAACTTGTCCCCGAAACACGAAACTCGGATTGTGAAGACGTATAGGTCTGTCCCTTTTATTAAGATATAATATATCTGGCACAAAAGGCAGCCACGGGCAAATCCTCCACTTTCGAATAAGCATCCGTGGGTTTTTCATATCGCACGGTGGATACCACCGGTTTTCGATTCTCATTCGTTTGAATGCTGCGTCTGACTTTGACGAAAATCTTGATAGAATTTACAGTCAAAGTCAAAGTCAAAAAGCATTTATTCAGTAGGACGCTGGAATCACTTAAAACTAATTTCACTCCTGTTCTTGCGCGACCAATACCGTGAATAATCAGGACAACAAACACGGTTTGGGGCCTAGCATTCTTTTAGGTGATCCATCTTAAAACTAAAAAGTCAAGCTCCAGTGGGGAGCCAGTCAAACAAATTTGAGGCTCGATAAGTTTAGATGCTCATAAAGTACAAAGAACTACACTTGACTAACTAAGGTGTAGTAGGTACCTAATACACTCTAGCTAGATTACTACCACACAAAACACTGTGGTTGCCCATCCAACTTGTGAGCGATATAAAGAATAGCTAGCCTTATACAATAGCCGTGGGTGGCTCTATTTTCTAGCACTTTCTATACGAACACTAGCAAAACGTCCCTGGTCGAATCAAACAAAATATGAGCACTAACTTTTGTCAATCACTACAAACTACTCAATATTCAGTAAAATTGAATCGAATCTTGTTTGTAATCCTTGAGGGCCGGTTAAAGTTTAACTCGATTTAACTTCGAGATCCCCTAGTGACTGATCGGAGCGTCGTCAAGGGAAATCTGTAATCGGGTTTGTCTATTACGTCTTATCCGGACCGGATCCGGGCATCCGGCCGTCGGATTTTATCGACGGATCGTGGCGAACCGCTGACAGAAGCCTAATTTTAGAGGAACGGGTTTTCATAGGAAATTTAATATTTATAAACTTATTTCAACAGGTTCAACTTAAGCTTTATTGTATTTGGAAGGATTTGGTTTACCCCTCTGGATATTTAAAAAGGATCTTGAATGTCGAAGTCAAAAAGCATTAACCAGTTTTATACATAAAATCGTTAAAACGCTGTTTCTACTCCAGGTCCTTGATTCAGACTTCAGCGGAACGCATTTGGGTCGGAATCGGTCAGCTGTTCTACCGACCGCAACCAATCACAATTCAATTCCCATTCGTTTATTGCTTCATGTTAGTTACAAGGTCTTAATATAGGTAGGCGTTTCATAACATGAACCCCGCTGGGGCACTGCAACATTTTTAACTTATAAACTAACTTAAGTAGATATAGATTGGCTCAGCCCTTATAGATATTTAGTTTAAACAGTTTTGGTTCAAGTACAACTAAAATAAATATTTAGAAGCTGAGTTTACTTTTATTAAATCTTTTATTGTCATCTAGATAATCTTGAATACTGTAATAATTTTTTGTATTAGGTAAGTTTTTATTTTTTTGTTAAATATTGTATTTTCTTCTAAGTTTTGTAGATCTGAGTGTAAATTATTATAAATTTGGATTGACATGTTATATGTTCCTGATTTAACTATTTCTTATTTTGTGTAAGGTAGGGCTATTTTATTTTTGTTTCTCAAGTTGTGCGGTTTGGTGTATTGATCTTTAGATAATGTATAGGAAGTTTTATGTGTTCTCACAAATTAACAGATTTCATAGATATATATTGAAGTTAGAGTTAGGATTTTTAGTTTACTAAAATGGATTGTGCTAGCAACGTCAGTTTTGGATCAAACTCTGCACTGTGATTGGTTGCGGTCGTTTGAACAGCTGACCGATTCCGACCCGAATGCGTTTCGCTGAAGTCTGAATCAAGGGCCCTGTTTTGTTTGACTTAGAAAACCGTCTCTTTTCATGTTTATGAATTACTTAGGTTCTAGATTATAGTCTACATATTTCAATGTTTCGTCCAAATGCCCCCTTGAAATACGTAGGTACCTATACTATAGTCCTTTTCACGTAGGAACGGTTCCGTGTTAGGGTGCTTTTATGTTAATATCTCAAATAATGAAAAAAGAAATAGACAAAATCCTTTTTTATTAGAATAGAATAGAATAGAATAGAATTTTATTTCAACTTACTTACAAAACATTTGTTTAGGTACCTATTAAACTAACTAATGTTATCTAACAACATTGTAGGTAATGTTTGATGCTAAAATCAGATTATTGAGGTTGTATCTGTGTGTATTATCACTAGATTTCATTTATTTCAACATTTTTCATTGTTGTACAGCGTAAAACGTAAAAGTTATATGTGTCAGGGATACGTTCCGTATCCGTACGTGAAAAATACTGATCCAAAATATACCTTAGGTACCACCAAAGCTTACCTAAAAAACTTTCAGTTTTAATTCTTGCTTGATATCAAGATACATCATCTACTTCATTATGTCATAAGGGTGCTCGATGATATATTTTATATCAAGAAAATATGTTTCGAATTTCTAAGCGACAGAATTTTTCTGTAATGAATGAGGTTCGCAGTAAGTGATTGGAGCGTGTATAAGTAGACGTATCGATTTACACGAGATGTGCTCACGAAAAGTTTAGTGCTCTTGAGCCACAAGAAAAAACTGGCCAAGTGCGAGTCGGACTCGCCCACGAAGGATTCCATACCATTGTCTATAAAAACAGCAAAAAAACACGTTTGGTGTATGAAAGCCCCCTTAAATATTTATTTTATTCCGTTTTTTAGTATTTGTTGTTAAAGCGGCAACAGAAATACATCATCTGTGAAAATGTCAACTGTCTCACTATCAGTTTACGAGATACAGCAGACTGATGACAGACGGATAAAATATAATAAAAAACGGACAGATAGATAGACGGACGGAAAGCGGAGTCTTAGTAATAGAGTCCCGTTTTACCCTTTGGGTACGGAACCCTAAAAATGATGTTAAATGATAAAATATCGGTACAAAAACTAACTTCTAACTTCTGCAAGATGTGGGCATGTATCAAATATGTATTTGTACATGCCTCTGACTACCCCCTTAGACGTCTTCAAAGGATCTGGAATATAAAGATCTGAGAGAATGTCTACCGCGCCTTGGGGATACAGTCGTGACCCTGTTTTATCGGTACGTATCTGTATTCTGTGACTCCAGCTGTTGTTTCTAGAACTTACTAATAAAACAGCAGACCGACAGACCTCGTCAAACAGAAAGAACCGACGGCTAACAGTCTAATCTCGCATTTACGAGATTGGTTGGCGTCACAAAGCGTCGCGGCACGTTGCGAAACGTTGCGAAGCGGCCAACGTCACACATTCGGATTAATTACGTAAAAGCTTGCATTTGCATCATTGCTGCATTGGGCTCTTAGGTGGCGGTTTTTGTACGGTGTAGTAGGCAAATATTTATGATTCATTTAGATACTCGATTTTTATTCCATGTTTGAGTTTGTGAGTCACGGTTTGTCTGGCAAACCTTGGTTTGAAAAAACTCAAGTTAGAGATGACTGGAAAGCTTTGGAGGAGGCCTTTATCCGTCGAAGGGTCCTTTGTTTTATTTTTTGACCTGAAATAAAGGCTTTATTATTATTATTATTATTTTTGAGTTTGTGAAGTTATGGATCAAAACATAGACTTAGGGTGTCGTTTTTTAGGTCTGTGGATCAAATGTTCTACCGACTTGAAAATGAAAAATATTTTATTTCAGTAAAACAAGGTAACAAAAGGTAACTTAAATATAACAATGTTTACAGAAAATATAATAAAGAACTTATTTTACCGATATTGAGGAACTAATAGGAAAATTACCTGTCAGCTTCCTCACTAGGCGCAGCCTGTATCGAGGAAACTTTAATACGATAAGGTCAGGGGAGATGTGACGCTAGGTCAGTGAAGGGTAGATATACGAGTGAACATATAAGATATAAAATTTATATATATATATATATATATATACTTATTTTCAAACTCTACATTATAAAAAAAAAACGTACAAGATTTTTCAGTCAGATTGATTTGAGTGCTTGAGAATAGATCACCGTCTGTGATGGTACTCGTAGTTTTGAGAGCAATGACTGAATGTTTTGAAAGCTGACATTTGAGTGTAGTTTGAGCTCAGTTTGAGCACATCATAAATAACAAATGCTTGAGAACTTACTTTTTAATGCTTGAGATAAAGCTCAAGCAGGATGGTTAGAGTAAGTATATGAAATGAAGTATTTAATTCATGTACGATTTGGGCATAGGCATTAGGGCAACGTATCGTAATTTAACGAGGAAAACCTTGGAACTACGGATAGTAACGTAAGAAGGCTCTTAAGCTAAAAGTAATACTTGAGTACCGAACAGTCTACAAGAGTATGGAGGGGCAGCAAATGTCGCAATATTTGTAATTAGACATAGACATTTATTTATTTGCCACTCAAGCACACACAAAATACAAAATGAGAAGAAAAAAAATAATGAAAAGAATAAGACAAAAACAAAAAAGAAACCTGTCATGTACCTCATGTGTGCTACAGCAGCAAAAGGGCTTCGACTCAGCATAATGGCTCGCCACAACGAGGTAGCGAGGCGCTGGTATTCTGTCGAAAACCGTCGGTCAGTCAATAGACCCTGTGAGGATAATTTTATATGTGGAGTGTTGTGTAATTCTGTCCCTTAGGATCTATAATCCCGATAATATGAGTTTTGTAGGCTGGGTGCGAAAGTTAGCAGAGTTCTGTTTGCGTTCCTTCCATCAGGGATAATTATTAGTATGCCAGAGCACGCCCAGGATAGGTATCGATTCAAGATCCTAATTGAATATTTATTGTGCAAATATGTACGATCGCACCTTGAAACGTTTTGGAACGTTCAATTGAACCGAAATAGGTAAATGTTGTAGAAAAGAGAAATCTCAAAAACTTGTTTTGTTTGTGTAGATCAAATAAAATCTTTTTTTTATTCCCAAATGTTGGGAATGACTAGTTTAAAACAGTTAGATAGATAACAACTTAATTTGGCACAAATACACAGACACACTTCATCATCATTTGCCTGCCCGCTTATGCGGGGTCGGCACAACATGTTCTCTTCTTCCTCTCTATATAGTGATATAGAGTGAAGAAGGGAGTGAATACAAAGATAACGAGTGCGTCATCTTTGTATTCACCCTTCTTACCCATATCTTCTTTCACATCCAAAAAAAATACTCAGACACACTTATTAAAGAAACATGGTAGGCAAAAAACATAGGTACTTACTTAATTATACGAACAGAAGTTAAGATTGCTTAAACCCCACTTAAACTAACCTAAAGAAGAGAAGAAAAACACAAAACTGTATAGGTGCAAGGTTTACGATTTGGAGTACCAAATAGAACCAGTCTCAGCTTTTTTGTTACTCTCAGTTCCAAGATTTGTGTCAATAGATTCTCAATCATACTATTTACTCTCTTGCGGATTTAGCGCGCTTACGATTGTCAGTGAGCATCAGTTGAGCATCTATCAGATAATTTTCTGTCCTTAAATGATCATCGTTGGTTGAATGCAGTGAATTGGTATACTTACTATAGTAACAGTAGTATATCAATTCACTGGTTGAATGATATTATCAATGTTGTTGGGAAAGCGTGGGAGACGACTACGTATACAGGACCGTGCAGAGGAAGGTATGTTCCTCTATACCAGTATTTTTTAAGAAACCAAAAAACAGCTTATAAAAGGTTTTTTGTAATGTTTTATTCCACCCTGGGTATTTCATTAAGAAATGAAAAGTCTTATCAAATTTTTTGATTCCGACGGGATTCGAACCCGCTACAATCAGACGATCCTCCTAAAGCCGGAGTGCCAACCGCTCGGCTACCCTGACGTCAGACTCGAAATTCTTGATAAGCTCATATCCGTCGGAAACGAAAATTTTGATAAGACTTTTCATTGGGGCTAGATGATGCTGTGTGAAATGTCCAGCATTATTTATTTATTTATTTATTTCTTAATTGTAAAAGGTTGTGTAAGCCTTAGATGATGATGATGACACTTCGATACAAGGGTTCACCAATTTCCCTTCAGCGTTAATTGTACCATAACATCACAAAGTAGCTACTTAGCAATATTAACTTGTGTGTGGTATCCGCATCTTAATTCCGATATAATGAACAAAGTTCTAAGCAAATGCTTTTTACAGGCTGTTCATACAAAACACAACCTTATCTTGATACAGATAAAGGTCACAGCGGTTCGGGGTATCGATGTCGGCACAAAGTCATATGTACAAAGGATAATGGAAAAGGAATGCTGGCACTTACCTAATTAAACACAAATGGATGGGTGTAAAGGTTTTCATGACAGGAAATTACGAGGAAGATCTCTGTTTTGAAATATTTATGGTATAGGAAAATAATCATTGTACCACACAACAACACAATAAATAAAGAAAGATCTGTTTCCTACATGATTGTCTATCCCACTCATATAATAAAGCTGAAAGTTTGTGAGTTTGTTTAGATGTTTGGATATTTGGATGTTTGTATGTTTGTGTATCAATCACGCCTAAACCAGTGAACCGATTTGGATGAAACTTGGTATAGGCATAGATAGTGACCTTGAATAGCATATAGGCTAAAAATTTTGGTACCACGCGGGCGAAGCCGCGCACAGAAGCTAGTGTGATATAATTATGGATTATATGGATTATACATTTATTTATTTATTTATTTTTAAGGAAAACCAACAGCTTAAAATAACTTAATTGGGTGAATTTATATAAACAGAAAGCCAATTACAGGTTTTCACACATTATATTATATTATATTATATGAGAACTGCACAGGGCCGATTAGAGTGGCGTTTGAGGGAGGAGGCTAATGTCCAGCAGTGGGCTACCATTTGAGATGCCAATGATGTTGATGATGATCTATGTGATAGAATGCAAACAAGAACAGTCTGCTTACTATGACATATCTCTACGCTAGAATAGAGTAAAACGACATTTGAGTTTAGTCAAAAGTATCTAAAATTAAAAATGATCTAAATTCATTCGTAGAGGGCCTCATCGCCTGTATTCTCCTGTCATCTTCTATCCAAATAATAGTTCGGCAAATGTGGCAAAGCTCATGGTAAGGCCCGTCATAATGGATGATTTTTGACTTGATGAGCGTAATTTTCTCAGTATTTTCCATGTACAATAGTTGTTTTGCACCTTTTTCAGGTCGCAGCAGAATACTGACAAATCACGTTCGTATATTTTACGCTAAGCTGAGGCTGTGAGCTGAGAGTTTTATGATGAACTTAGGTATTGAACACCTTTTTTTTTTTTTATAACGTCAGAAAATCCATTATGGATACCCGACCGCCGTGGGGACAGCGGAAGGGTTATGTCGGACTCTCACCGACTAAAAACTGACGCGTGGCCTGCCTCCATGCATGTCAAGGGGCTCCGGGACCTCCTACGGAACACGCCGGAGCCCAGATATTGAACACCTATCCTCTGCCTTCATCACAAGAATATATGGTCAACCTGTTGAGCTTAAGCTTACAAAAGCCCGGTTTTGGGCCGTGCATCAATGGATTTTTCGTTTAGGAAGATTTATACGCGCATTAACATGAGCTTACGATTTTTTCTTTAAAAGAACGTGTATTCTAAGCAGCGGAGAAGAGTTTACAAGCTGTTATTATGGAATGCTAAGTTTTGCAAAATGTGAGCATATATCTGTCGAGCTGAGGACAGAGCGCTCATTATGTCCAGCAGTGGACTGCTAAAGGCTGATGATATACTATTTTTTTTCGGAAGTGCCTCCGACTACTACATCTTTAAAGGGTCTTGAGTACCTAAATATCTGAGAGAACTATACGAGTATATAAGATACTCAACTGTTATTGAAACATTAATTTTCGATATATATATCCTCTATGAATCGCCTTCAATATTTTATAGACAAAGTTAAAGACTATTGAGGTACTTGACACTGAAAACGATCTCTCTTAAGTCTTCATCTGAGTAGTGGAAAAGCATATCGACTCAGGTTAAGTTTCGAGTGAGTTTCGAGAAGGGAATGACATTACAAAGTTCTTGCCTTTCAACATGAGGTCCATATTAAGAGACATAGCGTTTTTTTTTTCAATTTATTAATCTACTAATATTATTGAGAAATGAAAAGTCTTATCAAAATCGGTGCTAAACCGATGAGTATGAGCTTATCAAAGGTTTAGATTGCTACGAGTAGGGTTCCGTGGCCGAGTGGTAAGGCTGTCTGAACGTTGTAGGTTCGAATCTTCGTAAATTTTGTCTTTTCATTCACCTAATTTAGGATTTAAGACACTATTAACCAGAAAAAATGTGATCTTTTAAACAATAAATGCTATTTATTTAAATGTTTTTCTATTTATCTATCTATTTCCCACTGAAATACCTAAGTGTGGTTTAAGTTTAACACTTTAGAAAAAAATTGGTGATAATGTATAAATGATTGATACTCTAATCTTTGATATCAAATCCATATATATACTTCTGATTATGTATATGGATTTGGACGAAGTAGTTTAGAATAGAACACATGCAATTTTTTTACTAGAAAAGTGAAGTGTTCCGAGGGACCAGGGTAGCACCATGAGTGCAGCTAACCTAAAACGGTGGCAAAGTCACGTTTTTTTTATGAATGGATTGACTCTTGACCTCGAAACTAACATGGGCAAGAATGAGGTCTACGATGGAGCGAGCCTACCCAGAAGGTGCCTATTAACTCTCTTCTTGAAAACAACGGGGTCATATTAGCTCAGCGAAAATACAGACGCGGGAAGCTGATTCCAAATTTTTGCAGTGCGCATATTAAAAGAACTTTGAAAGCGCTTAGTTCTAATAAGTGGAATATCAACCAGGTGAGGATGATAATCAACTGTGCGTCTGAAGTCACGTCTATTCAAAGCGGGGACTTTTGTTTTGTTTAATTGTCACGCTCAGTATGTTTAACTTGTTACTATTGTAAGTGTATAGATACTATTTGTTGAGAGAGTTGATAAACCAAAGATCTACAAGCCATCGCTTATAGCGTAAGCTCTCTCAGAATGAACAAATGACACCGCGAGCCGTACTTACAAACTCGCAAAACTATTTAACTAAAAGGTACTCTGAAAACATTCGCGTACTGGAATTATTAAATAGCTTAAAGGTATGTTCTTACAATGAGGGAGGGGTATATCGATTACCTACTTACCTACTTAGAAAATAAGTAAACATGATTTTGATTGAAGCGCTCGTGGTCGTGCTTGCTAAGTCGTTCTTGATAGATCGTCTAAGTTAACACGTTCAGTGCGAGACCTGATTTGCAAGACTTTCAGACAGTGCGTTACAAGTCATTTATGATATGTACGAGATTTACTTCTGGTGCGTTACAAACCGTTTTTGCCCTGTACAAAAAAAAAATTTGAAGAGCCTATAATTCAGTCAATAAGTTAAAATATTGTTTTTTTTTAATCATATGGGTAGATTACAATATTACCTTACATCATCTAAGCCAGGACGGGGATCTGGTAAATACTTCAGAAGATATACCTAAAACTAAATACCTACTATAAATGTCCTGTACCGCACTGAATATAGGGGTAAAACTTTTGTCCTGTATACAAGGTTTAGTGATGTTCTAAACGTAAATGAAACTACCGATATCGATTTAGGGCATTTATTTATCTTAATGTAAAATAATATAAGAAAATCACAAGTTTATAGGCCCTGGCATGGATTTACGGTATTTTTTTTTGGTAATTGTTGATCAAATTAGTTTTTGAACATTGAATACTTATTTTCTGAGCAAGGGCTGGACATTTCATTAGTAGTAATTGGGCTACTTACTTCAGTTCTTCCTTTTGTAATAGTCATGCTATCCAGGATGTTAATTTTTTTTGAGTTCGATGAACTTGGTAATGCTGTTGATTTTCCGGCTTTAATAATTTTCCGACCATCCTCATTCCTTTCATCGTTTTCAAACACTTTTGATAACATTTTACGCGATAGCTTTATTTTGGCGCGAAAAACAATGAAATGACGTGCAAATTAGATGAGTAATAACACAACACTAATTAAAAAAAACAGTGCAATACCGGGTTTCTGCATACAGGACGTTTTTGACATGTAACGCACTGAATTAACAAAATTGTTTTCTAGTGCGTTACTACCCGTAAATGTCCTGTACAATTTTTTCCAATATTTTGTTTATATTTTTAATAAGCTACAGAAAAGTATACTTGACTCTTTTCTACTCGTTGGATTTCGTATAGAAATACCCTTCGCACCAGGGGCAAAACTACATTTTTAAGCTCCGCACCAGGGGAAAGTTACGTACAGGACGTTTATGTCCTGTATCGCACTGAACGTGTTAAGCAATGTTCGAAACGGTTTGAAAGTGGATGGGTGACCGCCAGTGGCATTTTCATCTGAGCGCTTCCGTGCTTCGGAACGCACGGTCGTTAAGCCATGGCGGAGGCCTTTAGGCGGCCTAAAAACTCCGTCACCAGAGTTGACCACTGACTCATACGAAGTTACTTTTTTTTTAAATACTTATGGTAACTACTCTGGACAGATCATTAGCATCATCTTCCTGCCTTGGCAAAACATTTAGCTAGCTGAATCCGTGAGCAGCACCCAGTATCTTAGATAATTCAAATCATTTCAATAGAGTATTTCACAGACAATGCGTGAAAAAATATTAAAAACTCCATTGATCGACGACTAGGATTCGACTCGCCGCATTCAAAATAAAAGGTTTATTTTATTTATTTAAAACTAGCTGTCCGCCGCGGTTATTACCCGCGGTCCCTCGGGAAAACATCACTTTCCCGGGATAAAATATAGCCTATGTTCATCAGGGATAATGCAGGATTCTAATGGTGAAAGAATTTTTCAAATCGGTCCAGTAGTTTCGGAGCCTATTCATTTCAAACAAACATACAAACAAACAAATCTTTCCTCTTTATAATAATAGTGTAGAAAATATTCACACAAAGACGAGGCACTCTTATCAGCCAACTCAAAATCTGTAGGCTTCAAAAACGTAAACTCCAGTTCATTATGAAAACAATCCGTTCCGCGAACAAAGGTTTCCGTAGTGTGAATTAGTCCCGGCATGATTTAGACGTCTCCAGCTTTGCGTGCAAGCCGACAAAGACTCCATGATTTATTATACTTACAACACAGGTTAAGGTGCGGTCTTGCCACGCGAACTGCTCAAAGTAACGTCAAAAGGATTTTATGCAGATGGATCACTGGAATCACTGGATTCTACTGTGATAAGGAAGTAGATACGTTTAGGATTGTTACACGTATCAGACGTGAGACGATGTTACGTTTAATGTATCAGACGTGAGACGATGTCTCTGATAATTGAATCAGTCATACGTGACAATAAGTGTATTAAATAGTGATACTAATAGATTAAGTTCACGCACGTAAGTTCTAGTATATATGGTGTGTATTGTGTTAGAATAAGGGTGAATTATAGAGTAATTGCATTCAAGAGGTAACTCTGTAGTAGTTCCTGCACCACCTCCCAGCTATATTACACTACTCATAGCACATGAGCACATCCCTATCTAAGGCATTTACAATTTTAAAAGATGATTTACACACAGCGTTAAGAGGCAACCACGCAACGGGACCCTGTAGTGGCTGAGAATTTTCTTTTGAGATATTACAACACCTAAAACATAGGTACTGCTGTAAAAATGTAGACAGGAAAGTATGCCAGCACTGCGATTCACATACTTCAGCGGAACGCATCCGCAACGAAACCTTTCAGCTGTTCCACCAACCGCAACCAATCAATGAAGTGCAAGAAACGTCAGTTTTGAATCAATTCCGGAACTGTGATTGGTTGCGGCGGTTGAACAGCTGACCGATTCCGACCCGAATGAACTCTGAATCACTAGGCTGGATAATGTTTAGTGACTCATAGGTGACGCATGGTGTACTTCTTTTTAAAAGCTTTTAATTAACTTGCAATGTTTGTATTTAAGTTATCTATAGATCGTTTTTACGACGATCCTTAGATAACTTGACTGATTCTATTGTATTTTATAATTTTATGTACATATTGTAGTAGCTTAGTTTCTATAAATAAATCTTTTGTATTTTATCTGTTTGTATGTATGTTTGTCCGGGTCAAATCTTGCAAGCTTAATTTGACCCACTTCCCGTTGTCCGATTGAGCTGAATTTTAGTACACTGGTGAGTCCTCGGTGACAATGCAATAATATGGTAGCAGCGAGCTGATCTGATGATGGAGTCATGAGCTGTTCCAGGGAACTCCTCAGATAATGGGCCGATTGAGTTGAAACTCGGTTTGTAGATTAGCTATCATCTAAAATTTTGAAATATGTTGACAGCGAGCTGATCTGATGATGGAGAACGGAACTCCTCAGATAATAGGTTGATTGAAATGAAATTTTGTACTTACATCGGTGAGTTCAATCAGCTCACGGTAATCCATTAAAAGCTTGTACTTGTTGAATTTTTTTCAAAAAAACTTATTATTTGTTCCAGCCTAGTTGCAGAGACAGATTTGTCACGCGTTGCTCGGTCCCATACAACAGCACTCTAAGCCCGCGGCTTAGGATCGCACGTCGCCGGCACCCGCGCGTCATTCCAACAAACGAGCTGGAACAAAAGCCGCGTCACAGCGCACGCATATACACCGCGTAATAAGATAACACTGGCAGGACTGACGGTGTACTACTTAGGAATAGTGCCTCATTATTGGCGGGTTTTGGAAGGCACTTTTGCTTAAATTACGTTAAAAAACTGTCTTGGACTACGTAGTCCAAAACATAGTCTTGAGACCCCTCGCAGACTGCAGACTTTCTATTGGCCGAAAGTTGAGACGGAATATACTTCAGCTCGTAATGAGTATGGAGAAGTAAGCCGAAGTATGTTCCGTCTCAACTATCGGCCGATAGAAAGTCTGAGTCTGCGAGTCTAAAACTTAAAAAAATCATACTGATTTATTAAATTTTAAGAGAAAAGTTATAAATTTTTGGAATAATATGAAATAATGGAACCACCTCGAAAGTAAGTCAAGTATACCTTTGAAACAAGCACATAACTTCCTCAATAAGATCATGATTATTGACGGTGAACATTTGAACATAGAGCTTATATCTGATCGCGCATATGTCCTCGCCATACGCGCCGCAGTAATATTTCTATAGAAAAATACTGATGACGTCAGTAAATGCGGCTATTTTCTGACGCCTCAGCATTTGCTCTATTAAATTGACAGTCCGGCGCGATTGGCGCGGATGGATACGGCGATCAGCTGATATATCACAGAGAGACATCATTATAAAGATAATGTGGGTTAGGTACAGTTGTTGGAATATTTCGTTTCAAAAATACTATTAATAAAATATAAATATAAAATAAATATTATTAATTTAGTTGTTGTAATATTATTATGCTTTTGTATCTTTCTTTTGCAGTCGGTCAAAACGAGTATTTATATTTATATTTTTTTATGATAGAAAGACCTAAACCCATTTGTGAGGGGGATGGTGGTGATGATGCTGATGGGGCAATGGTCCCGGTAAAGTTGCGCAACTCACACTCGTACAAGCAAATAAGAGAAATTAGCAACCCGCAGTCCTGACGATCATGATACGCCCACAGTTTGGTTGGAACAAGAATATATGTTCAAGGGTTACAATTTTAAGCAGCAATTATATTAGAACAACAGGTGAGTGGAAGAGTTTTTGCACCAATATTTTAGGACATGGGCTATAAAAAAACTTAAAAACTTAAAACAGGGTCACGACTGTATACCTAGGCGCGGTAGACATTCTCTCAGATCTTTTATATTCCAGATCCTTTGATGTCTTAGTCTAATGAGCTATAAAATCCCATTAAAATAAAAGATCTTCATAGTGACCATTGTAAATACTATTTCAATTTTCAATTTCAATTTCTTTATTCACAAAACTTAAAATGTATCTAAAAATAGAATTATGTACTAATTACAAAGATAAAATATAATTATGTCGATTAAAGTGAGTGTATGTAACCAGATACACTCACATACAGGCATAGGCATACATAGGCAATGTTGGTACCTCGTTACCGTTAGTAAAGCCCCGCCAGTATAATGAAATACATAGTTACGCCGTAGCATGCTCTACGGTGTAGCACGTCTGCGTAGCACAACAGAAAATATTGGAGAAACTATCACAGATTGAGCCTGTGCTCACATTCCAAGCATGACACTCACTCGTTTCTTCTCAGTGAATGTAGTTTGTTTGTGAATGTGATGTTTTCCTTCACCACTTGGAGCTGGTGATGTATGAGGTAAATCTTACAACGAAAAATCCGTGATTAAAATCCATGACGACAGGGATCTAAACCCATGACTAACTAATAGAGGTCTAAAATCGGAATTCAAACCCACAACCAACCATTTGGCCTACACATCTCTTATTATACCTTTTCTCATTCAACTAAAGAATTTTTAATATAAATCGCGCCTCATTTTACCTTTTTCTTTTCTTTTTAAATCTTTCCAAGCCCCAGGGAAGTCAGTTATCTCATTAGTCATAAACAAAACGCTCAACAATGCTCTCACAATAACAACAATTAGCGAACAAATTAAATGCATATTTGAAGATAATTAGTGTATTCCGGTGATGAATAAGGCTGTGTAGGGAAAAGGCCGAGCTGAGTGCTCGTCCCGTATATACACCGCTATTTTATGACTACCAAAAAAAAATTAAGGACAGTTGCAGCAGATGCTGGAAATGATAATGGCATGGTCAGAACTTTTTTTTATTTAAATTCACAAAGTTATCGACGAGTGTAGTCAGCCAAAACCGAACAAAATTTTATGAAAACTGTACAAATAAACAAGTACTATAGACAACAATCGCGTACAGACTCTCTTTCGAACTATGTTCTCGTATCATCCCCAGTCAGTAAAACCGCAGTAGCCATCATAAATCCATGTCTGACTCGTCTCGTCTCCTTTTGAGGTTATAATTTTTTTTCTTTTTTTGAGTTTTAACTACAGAAATGTGATCAGTAACAGACACCGAGACCATGTTTAAAAATTTTTTGGTAATTAAAAAATAAGGGTCTATAAATTGAAGTTATTGTAAGAGTTCTGTAGACATAGATAGATAGATCATTAATTCATAAAAAAATACTTTACAATCTTGGTTAGCGGTGTCTGAAATCCTATGTAAGGTTTGTCACTGTATTTATTTATTCACACACAACAACACATTACAACCACATACTATTCATAAAAACTAGGTAGGTACATCAGAACTTGATTGTAACGTAAACACTTGTGCGTACTTAAATACCAAATTAGTTAAAATGTCATGCAGGTAAGCTATGCTAAAAATAAAAACAATAATAATATAATAATAATATATTCTAGATCCTTTGATTGATATCTTAGGGGGTAGTCAGCGGCATGTCCAAATTATACTTACACATATAATTTGATGACCGCATTTTGCAAAAGTTTGCACTCCATGCGTGTACTCGACTGAATCCTAAGTTCTTTTGAGTTATGGCAACACTGGTGAGGGAGTTTTAAGAAGAGCTCTATTTCACTCTGATCCACTAATCAAACCCACCAAGGGATATGTTTCCACTTTTTCTTCCAATCATAATAATTCACTCATATGTCTTAGGATATGGTTCAACTACTTTATAACTGTGACAACTCCGATGCACGGAAGGTTTCAGTTGATAATACTAGTCTCTATGGGTTGTTTGTACAAAAGTAATTTTGAATCAAGTCCTTCCATAAAATATATGCTTTAGGGCTTCACAACCACAGTTCTTTATTAAAAAGAGGACAGATTATTTTCCCAGGGATCCCTAAAAAGTAAAGTGGGCCATTAATGAATCTCGCGATGACTCGAGGCGGGTAGGTACTGTCTAAACGTTAATTATGAGTTAATTTCCTCTTTCATTAAGCGGTGAAATTATTTAGCATTCTAGTCTGTTTGTGATGATCGTAATTCATTTGATAAATTGCTGAAGAATGTTATTTAGGGAATGATTTTGAAATAATTGCAGCAACCGATTCTTGAAAGAAACTAGAATTTTCTTGCTAGCTAAACTTGTGTTCATACTAGCACAAAACAAATGTATGAATACAGCCTTCATCTAATAGTCGTAGGTTGAAATCCCGGATGTGTATCAATGGGTCTTTTTCGTTCAACTTTCAACTAATTCTGTTTAGCCAAGGAGTAACAAACATATCAACCAACAAACTGACGCATTCAATTAGTGATTTAATATAATTTGACGACCTCTGTGGCGCAGTGGGTGAAAGCCCGCTTGGGACGCAGAAGGTTGCGGGTTCGATCCCCGCCTCGGGATAAATGTTTGTATGATCTGCAAATATTTATTTCGGGTCTGGGTGTTTCTATATATAATATGTATGTATTTACGAACAAAAAGTATATAAGTAGTATATCAGTTATCTGGTTCCCATAGTACAAGCTTTGCTTAGTTTGGGGCTAGATGATGCTGTGTGAAAATGTCCAGCATTATTATTATTATTATTATAACTAATGTTAATTAGTGTAACGATACTCTTCCAACTTACATCCATAAACAAATATAATTATTGTTATCGTAATTCCGAAATATTTTATCCCCAACATACCCAATTAGGCCCGGAGGAAACGGCGCCAGTCACGGAACACAAAAACTTCCCTCCATTACCTCTAATAAAAGAACTATACTCGTGCATGGTACAGAACAATAACTAGTAGCACAGTTGCTAAGATACCAGTACATCAACTTTGATAGTAAATAAAAAAATATGTTTTTAAGTTGGAGTCTTTTGCCAGGTCAAGAGGTACTTTTGACCGGCGAGCTTGTATGAAGAATGAAATGACTGTGAATGCGGCAAAAGTATCAGGGTCGTAGCATAAAGTAAAGTAAACTTTATTCATGACCACCGACGCTTTTATGCGAACAAAACGTCGGGGAAACAGTAGGTCAGTCACCAGCCCAATCTAACCAAACTTTAGTGGAATGCTCGACCAAAGTGAGGCTCGTCAATTGTAAGCATAATAATAATAGTTTATAATCTATCAAAAAAAAGTTGTGCTTCTGCTTATCTCTAGTAATGTATTGCCCTAACTCCCCTAAACTCCGTAATAGAACCAATTGCCTCTTATCATTGGGAGAACGAAAGTTAAAATCGCATTACCCGCTTCTAACGAGATGGTCGAGGCGCTAACTGTCATGTTTTACTGGACACACGCTATAGGAGTCAGCGTTTTGATACGCATTTTTTATCCTAAAGATCAGTGTTTAATCAAATACATAACATAACGACATAATTACAGTGCTAAATCGTGACTAACTATAGTACCCAATGAAGCACGCAGCTCCGTAATACAAATCAGTGCTGTAACTTATTTTTCGCGTAACGGAAACAAGACGTTTTTAATCAAGAATTTGTGTGGCTTATTTCATCATTGGCCTGCCCTTATCCCGCTCATGCCGGGTCGGCACACATGTTATCTCTCCTCTTCCACTCTCCCCTATCACTCGTCATCTCTGAATCAACTCCTTTCTTTTCCATATCTTTTTTCACACACAATTTGTGTGGCTTATTTATTTTGGATAATTAATCTTATAGATAAAGGCAAAAGTAGTGATGCCATTTATGGCCGAACGGGGTCAAGTACCAACGGTTCGCAATGTGACAGTGTCTAATACCGGCAAAAGGACACTCAGCGCTTGCATGCCTACTAAATACTTATACTATGGGCTGTATATTCAATGAATTGGGATCTTGTAACATTTTCTAATGTAGAAATAAATAAATATTGTCTGTACCAACCCGCTCGCAGTACGCCCCGGTCCTTACCTGAAACAAAGAATAAAAGCCGCGCGGTAATCCGCGCATTGCTGCAAATTGTTCGAATTATCGCAACACCATGATAGAATAGCGGGTATTGCTAATGGTTAGTATACACGACGACACTTGACACTCGTTTACAAGTGCTCATGGTGTAGCTTAGTCTATCTTATAGATCGTCGAAGTTAAACAACGTTTTGACAGTCAGTAAGTGGATCAACTAAACGCTTGCATGCTTGAAAGGGCACGTTCAATTCTCGGTCCCGGAAATGTCGTTAGGCCATGACGGAGGCCTTAAGATGGCGGTCCCCAAAATTGACCACTAAGACCCCTCGCAGACTGCAGACTTTCTATCGGCCGATAGTTGCGACGGAACATACTTCGGCTTACTTCTCCTAATCATAACGAGCCGAAGTATGTTCCGTCTCAACTATCGGCCGATAGAAAGTCTGCATTCTGCGAGGAGGCTTACTCATCCAAACTTATACTTTCTCGTTTACCAAGAGTGTCATCGTGTGTACACCGCACTTGTGGCTTGGTCATGGACAGTGGCAAGTAACCAGTAGAATTACAGTAGTGCTGACATTAGTGTCGACTGTAAGTGTCGTGTATCTTAAGCTTTATACAATTGAGGGTTTTGTACTGATGCTATTATCACTATGACTATGATGTTGGCAAACAAAGAGAACAAAGGCTCATGGAACGATCGGTAGTAACGTCACAGTTTCATAGATCAATACACAATCAAATACATTGGTTTACGTAGAGTTTCAGATGTTAAATTACTGGTATAATGATTCAATGATACTTACATATCATTGTATGGAATGGGTAGACATTATTTACATGGAATTCTAACTTATACAAAATATAGGCATGTGTAGGTAATAAGACGAATCTTTCTCTGACTAGCCATCTTCACTACGCCGAGTCGGAGGCACGTTCAAAAAAGTATACCTACGTATGTATACTTGCCACATTTCGCATTTATTCACTTATTTTATTTATTCAATACTTATTTGTTCTTTTTAACCGACTTCAAAAAAAGGAGGAGGTTCTCAATTCGCCTGTATGTTTTTTTTTTTATTATTTTTTTTTGGTTTTTTTTTTTGTATCTTGCTACGCGATTACTCTGCCAATTGTGGACCGATTTTCAAAATTATTTTTTTGTTTGAAAGGGTATGCTCCAGAGGTGGTCCCATATAAATTTTATTCCTGAGGGTTTGATAGTTTTCCCGTAAAACTCTAAAAACCTTCCCTCCTAGCCATTGTAAATCGAATCGACATGCATTATGTCAAATTGACGCTTTACTAATGCCAGGAACTCACGTGCCGCGAAACTTGACATAAAATGTATGCAGTTTTGGTAATTAATGCCCTTCGACGCCGGTGGAGCCTAAGCATTATCTGTCGATTTGATTTCTTTTTATTATTTAGATTTTTATGGATGGCTTATTGATTCCCTGAGTCACGCCGTGTTCGAACATTGAAGTCGGTTTTTCTTTTAGTTTTAAAACGTAATTATTGTTGTCACTGTGTATGTTTGTTGGACTGAAAACCAGCACTACGAACCACATGCGTAGATTGGCGCTGAGTCCAGCCCAATTGCCGAATATTTTTATGTCTGTTTTGTTATTTTTTTTAATGTGTGCTCTCTTTTTTTCTGGCAATAAATGTATTTGTATTTGAACTACTTTTGAACCAGTGTGGTGAATGAATTTAAAGTGCGCCTTACATATCGCCGTCCCCAACGAAGAAAATCGTAATAGCAAAATTCAAATTTTACAGGAGAAGCAAAAAACCGATTTTTGTTAGTATCTCCTTTGTTTGTTAACGTAACGAGATCGTTTATACACCAAAAGATAGGTAATTTTTATTGCAATAATATAGTATTTTCAAAAAAAAATCTACGTGCACCCTATTAAAACTATCGCTAAAAATATATATTACCACAAATGAAAACATATTTTGCAACGGTAATAAACATTACGATTTTCTTCGTGTAAATTATGGACATGGACCTATACAGTAATAGTCGAATACGACACTTTAAACGGTAAACAAGCGATTTTGACTATAACAGTAATGCAATGTTACCATATTATTCGGCGTTAAATTAAGTATGGCTAGTATAGTAAAACTAGATTACGTTTATATTCCATGGCAAGGTAGATCATTTTGGTTTGTGTAAATATCGATTACCGAAAAGTCTCCGGAATCAAATGCGAGGTAATAAAATGTCAAAATATGGGAAAAAACCTAGTTTTGTCTGGAATTTCAGATGTTTCAATTAAAATATATTTAACTTAACTTAACAATAACACAATTAAAAAATTTCAGAAACGACACGCTATCACAAATTTAGTTACACACATATTTCACCTTTATCTAAGTCTAAACTCATAAGTTCGACTGAATGTCATCAGTCTGGCTTCCACGGCTTATAAAGTACTCGTAAAAGTCATGGTAATGTTTGGGCATTGCTTCATATCAATATTTAGGTTTGATTGTAGCATTCAACATACTAAATACAATAAAATTTGAAGTGAAAATACAGACTTACCAAAATTTCACAAACAATAACAATGTTGGATATTTTCTTGAATTAAATCACTGTCAACACAAAACTATATCATAAACAACTGCTCACTGAGTTTATCTTGCAATATAAACACATACTAACACAATACAACGTAAAAAAATATTAGTAAAATCAATGAAATTCGGTAGAGCGCGCGACCCATCACAGTAATGGACTGATACTGATTGATGCTTTCATTTTTTAATAGTCTCAAAGAGACAATGTTTTTAGGGTTCCGTATTTTAATCCAGATGGTTCTAAGTCGTCAGAAGCAAAGATGTAAAAGACGGTGAGCGATAAGCATGTAAGGTTGTTGATGACCACGCCTTATTTGAATGATACTACTACAAATTCATCCTCAGATATTATGGAATTGAAGACCTCGACGACAAAAAATATTTTGCAATGATTGTAGGTACTTTTGTTGAAATTGGTTTATATGAACATTTCGTAGTTAAAAGCAGACTAAGATTAAAATTTGTACGACTCATTTTCAGTTTAAAACCTTACTGAAATAGTGAAGCCTATTCTGTTTTCTAACTGTTAAATAAACATGATTTGTGCTCACAAGTAAGTTTAAGACAATTTATTTACCGACACGACTTCTTTCCTGGATATAATTACTTTTTTTTTCTTCTGAGTCTTTTAGTTCCTGGATTTGGTACTGAGTAATTTTGAATCAAGAAATATGGTTTCAACCCGCTCGCGGTGTTTATTTTTATATTCCTGAAGTGGCAGTCTAATGGTAGACCTACGTATATCTTTGTGAGAAACTGGTACCTGAAATAGTTTTGTTTTAAGAACCTGTTTTATCCAGATTATATTACCTATTATCTTAGATTTTTTATCTGCAAGATCTAAAGATTAACAGGGAGAGCATAGAATCTCATAATAATAATGTTAGTAGTTAATGTCTTCCTTCTAAGATTTATACATTCATTTTTTAAATGAATTTATTCATTTTTCAGCAAAAAAATATTAGGTAAGTAAAGAACTCAATGAAATTTGATGAACAATCTAACTTTATAAAAATAATTTTGCGTGTTACTATTGTTATTATGAAATTAAATATCGCTAGACTTGCTAAACCATATAATAATTAATTGAAATCATTGCGACCTCTAATAATAAAACGGATTGTGCCATTTTTGTAGTAATATAGGGTATAGAATGAAATGCAAACAGTTTAAAATGTTTCAAAGCGAAATCGCAAACAACTGTTACTTTGAAAAGTTATGAAACATTTTTACCCGAATAATATGGTAATGTACATTACCGAAATCAAAACATTATTTTTTACTGGAATAAACACGCAACAACAGTTTACTGTAAAAATGAAGATAAAGCGGTGTAAGTATTAATCTGTTACGAGATAAAAAGGTGAGATATTTTTCAGTGAATATTATTGTAAAATCCATTACAAAATCTCTAAATCAAAAAGTACTCGTACGAATCAGCTGAAAAAAATTCACAAGGTGTAATGGGACCTCTAGAACAATTATTTCAAATAAAAACACTCCTATCGTAATGGTCGATTACGATTTTATTCGCTGGGGGCGGCGATATGTCCTTTTGTCCATACATGACCGCTTTCACGCCCATATATAATTGTTGTTCTTTCTTAACTTTTCCGCGGCGGGAATTGAACCTAGATTATATCAACATGCAATTCACAATGCACATCATTACCTCAAAAGACACCTGATTCATCCAAACAGTGCTCCAAGTAATCCAAGCAAGAAGAAACTAGAACTTCTGGCAGCGACGCGACCAATCACCGCAGCTGAAATGCACTTGATCCAATGACAAAGAGAGCTGGATAACCGCTTTAAACCAGTTCGAACCGGCTTCGCCTGGAGCGCCTGATACGGAGCTTAATTGAAAAACTCTGGGAAATCTCTCTTGATATTTATGCGCGTCTGATTCTAGGTGATTTAACTTAGTTATTGATCGACTGGAAATGAACTGAAGGGTCTATAACTGGAAAGCTAGACTTTAAACAGTTTTTTGCTCTAGCCACCCTTAACCTACCTAAGCTTATTAAAAAACTCACGCTAAGCATGCGCATAAACGTATGCCTGCCACTTTATGCATACTAACTTAGGCCTTTACGTCTATACTAGATGATCATACAGCGTCAGGAACTATGCTTACACTCAACGGGACGCTGTAGTACTAACCAAACTGTACCTAAAGTAACATAAAAGAATAATCGTTTTTAATTTTTATGGAACGTGGTCGAATGCTCAATTAATATTTTCATGCCTCAGGCTCACTACGATACGATAGATTGACGGGTTAATTTTCCCACAAAACAAAAATGTTATTCCAGCGAAAATCGTATTTACATTACAAAAAGTTAAACTACAAAAGTATTGTACGCAATCTAGAATAAACAACAATTGCTGCAACTTGAACTTTATCACAATAGCAAAGAGTATACTTTAATATAGCACGAACGTTGTTAGTTTCTTTTAGTACAACTTGAGCCGTATAGCAAGGGGATAAGGTTGAAAGTTTGAATGTTGCGGTTTGGTCAGTAGCTGACGAGATAACGTCTCCAAGTGGTATCGTGAAGTTGTTACGCGTTGGCGGAGAAAAACATGCTGTTTCTTTTTAGTTTCTCAACTTTTCTTTGTGCACACGAACGGGCAACTAAATTTCTCATCTTATCATTTTAGCCATAAGGTACCTGTAAACGAAAAAACGGGGAATACCGGTAAGGTATTCCCCGTTTTTTCGTTCGTTTGATGAATTTTCGGATGTTTTTTACTACGATATCTGACTTCAAGGGTAAATTTTTCGGTTTGGATTTGGCCCTAAGTTAGGACCACGTTTTAACGTTGATCTTATCGACCGAATACAATGTAGCTATTCGTAAGAAACATCCAAATATTCATCAAATAAAAGAAACCACCTGTGAGTCCTTGGTTGAAGGCTGGTGGTGGTTAGTATATTTTGACATTGTAATACTTACCTCAAATCTTGCTATTCACAGCTAGGCATCGTCGATGGATTCTTCTTCACGAAAATAAATTGTGTGTATACGCTTTAAGGATAATTAGTTGACAGCTCAACTTTTAGAAGTACCTAGGTACCTACTAGTTTTCTGTTTCTTAAAAGGAGAGCTTAATAAGTTTATATAATATAGTTATACGAGTATAGTGTATGAAATCATCATGATCAGTCATCACATTAGTCAGCGTTGCGATGGAATGATACAATCGCACAGACTTGCTCAAATTGTTGCTTGATAAGTTGCCCGTTTGCGTAAATTTAAGATAGTGTAAGAAAACACTGGCGTGGTTTCGTCGCTGTGAATATTCCAGTTTGGAAAAAAATACCTAAAAGTATGTATATAGAACTTAATTTTCTTGTATAAAGTAAACATATTCTCACAAATGCTTTTCGTTGATGGGAATCAAACCTTCGACCTAAAGCGACGAAGTCAGAGCTAACTACCAACTGAGCTGTCATTCCAAAAAAGTGTATCCTGTAAATGCAATGAGTTGGGTGAAAATTTTTAAAATCCGGCCATTTTAACCTAAAATCATTTAAAACTACACAAACTGACAAGGCCTCATTTTTGGGATGTAAATAGACGTTTGACCGTATCAATTTAATTCCTCAGCTTATTTAGGTATGTTTTCACTTCAAAATTAATCTTTTATTGATTTTTTAGGATAATTTGTTGCATAATGATTTTCAAGGAGAGCAGCGTTTCACCACTCGCAGCGCAGCTACATCCGAGCACACACACATGCACGCTCGAATGGACTAAGTTATACAAGAAGCAACAATCAATTGAAAGAATAGTCTTTATCGATTTTCTCGGGATTTTCATAACAAAACAAAAAAATCATTACATAAATATTTTTAAATATATTTGTTGAACCCAATTCCTAAATTAAGTTAGTTTAAAATGAAAGACCCTATATGGACATATTTACGCAGTAACTTACATAAACCCTAGTTAAACAGAGAGGTATCCAATAAAACCTAACTACATACCTTAGTCCGTAAAACAGTACGTTACTACGCAACATGCGCATATGAAACCACAGCTAAAGCCTAGTGTACATTATTAGTTCATAACCGGCTATAACCCCAGCCGCGGGTGTGTACAACGCTTTAGGCAGAGAATAACTAATAATACATTGTATAGACTGGACACTTCTCTCGTCCTCACCTCATCCCCTGCCCCTTGAGTTCTTGATTGCGTTCCAACGAGCGCGGACGTTTTAAAAACTAAAAAAATGTTGGACTCGTAGAAAATTACGAGCGAGAATGCTGTTTTTTTAATTTTATGCGAATAGTATCGAACCCTCAAGAACAATTTTATAGGACCCCGAGAACATCCCCTTTACAATGAGAAAAGAATTTTGAAAATCAGTTTATTAGTGATGGAGATGTCGGTGGACATACATTAATAAATAAATAATGCTGGACATTTTACACAGCATCACTAGCCCCAAACTAAGCAAAGCTTGTACTATGGAAACCACTAACTGATATACTACTTAAATACTTTTTGTTTGTAAATACATACATATTATACATGGACACCTAGACGCGAAATAGTTATTTGCAGATCATACAAACATTTATCCCACGGCGGGGATCGAACCCGCAACCTTCTGCGTCCCAAGCGGGCTTTCATCCACTGCTCCACAGAGGTCGTCAGAACTTTACCGAGCGTAGAACCTTTTTACCTACACTGTGAAGTGTCTATGATAAAGTTAATACGAAAATGTTATTAGGTATCAATAATACCGCGGTGTGATGTTTTGTCTAGTGTCCGGGATGTGTTTTAGGGTTAAAGGTAAATGGACAGTAAAGCACATTCGCAGATTGTTATATTTCAAGTGTTAACCAGCACGGTGGCCATTTTGAATAATCAGATCATTTTGATTCCGTTACGAGAAGGGCCAAGGGTTATCGTACATTATGTGACAATAGTTAAAGTTTTGCGTGTTATATTATTGTGGATATAATTAAACAAATAAATAACATCACACACTTATTTATGTTATTTTTCGTGTTGAAAATTATACAGAAAACAAGTTTCAAACACCATTTTCTAGTTAGCATTCCCAAATCCCACCCACTCATATAATAAAGCTGAAAGTTTGGGTGTTTATTTAGATGTTTGTATGTTTGTGTTTCAATCACGCCTAAACCAGTAAACCGATTTGGATGAAACTTGGAACAGGAGTAGATAGTGACGTGGAATAGCATATAGGCTATTCAAAATGTTGGTACCATGCGGGCGAAGCCGCGCGCAGTAGTTAAATAACTAATAATGTAATAATTCGCGTATTCATTTACCGATTGCACCCCAGAGCGGCGCAATATGTAATTTGTAATTAGACTTTATGAAGGTGGGTCCACATTAGAACATAGTGTGAATGCTAGTGCAAGGGCACAAATCAGTACCAGTATCAAGACGAGCAAAGCAGTAGGTAGAAGTAAAGATCAGTATTACCACGCAATCAGTGAAATGTGATATTTGCTAGATCTTGCTAATTTCGCCTTTGAATTCCAAGACTGTTGTTAATATTAGCTCCAGCATTTGTCTTGGGTTCCAATACTGTAACTGCCAAACTCCGCATGACTGTATTATACAACGATCCTACTAAATAAATGCTTTTAAAAAAGAGGAATTCGAGGAATGGCCTCGTTTGTTCTTACCACAGTTACCAAGATGATGATCTCCGTTTCCATTGCAGAATATCCTAAGACCCCTCGCAGACTGCAGACTTTCTATCGGCCGATAGTTGAGACGGAACATACTTCGGCTTACTTTTCCATACTCATTACGAGCCGAAGTATGTTCAGTCTCAACTATCGGCCGATAGAAAAGTCTGCGAGGATGCTAAGTCTTCACTTTTTTGATTTCATTTGTCGTAGTTTGGACGGCTTTTCTGCAGATTTTCCATTTCAAGTAATCCTGATTCTGATTATTACAAAGAATTAATAAATAAAGAATTAAACATATCGGTAGAGCCTATTTCGACTCTTGTAACACCTTTCAGCCATTCATTTCCTTCTGATGAATGAAAACTAATGTGAATGAAAATAATAATTAAATTACTTACAGCAAAACGCAACGATACGGCGATTTAATTTGTTGTGTATTTTCGAGGTTCATGCCTGAAAGAAATCCGCCCATTGTATGATAAGGCCGCCCATTGTATGTACTAAGAACTTGTAATTGTTTTAAATGTTTTGTTTTGTTAATTTCTTGGTGTACAATAAAGTGTTCATTCATTCATTCATGTCCATCTACAATGTACTTTTCTTAAAGAGTAGGTATTTATAGAAACTTATAAAAAGTATCTCAACTTATAGGTTTTATTCCTATCTCGAGCAGTAAAGTACCGTTTGGCGCACAAACGCCTCTCCGTCACGGCCACGGATTAGTATTCCAGCTCCGCACTGGATAAGGTAACCGCTCTAAAAGATTGATGGAAGTGTATGAAGAGAATAAATATGACAAGAGATGAGAACACGGACACTATCGTGGGAGCACTGAGGGTTTTATTGAAAATATACCAGCCTTGTTGGGTCGTCAATAGAATGTAAATAACTGCTTGGAGGAGCAAGTTTGTTTTGACTTTGGCTAAAACCTGATACTAACCTACTTATCTTCTTACTAAAAATTGTCTATGTCACATTCTTAATTATAGTGAATCGGCTAAAACTTATTGAAATCGGATAGTTAGCGCTACGAAAAATAGGAACCTATACCTTTTTCATTGTAGGTATGTATGTTCTTTTTCAAATCAAGCTGTCTGTGGGAACTGTTGCTGATTCGCAATTTTTGAGATTGAATTGTCACAAACCTAGACGCACTATCTGTACTCAAAACGCACACCGAACAATCGGTCACAAAAAGAAGCTAGAACCCTTTGTCACCTGTTCTATAGAATTGCAAAGAAAGCTACCAATTACATAGTAGAGTGGGCCCAGTGATTGATCGCGTGGTCCTTCCCCGGGGCACCGTAGCGCCATCTGTCGACTGTGTCCCTTCAAGCATCTTGTTAATTTCACTGAGTTATGGCCGGCTATTTTCGTTTAGATAAATTGTTGGGAATATATTGGGATATTTTTGCTGGACATGACATTTGGACGCGAGCCTAATTGTGGAAGTGTATTACGGCTGACAAGTTAGACGGGCACGCATGTTTTTTTGTACATACCTAAGTGATGCTTTTTTAAGTACCTACTCATGTTGATTACCTATTGCTGATTACGCCATGACAAAGGGCTTGGGGTGGCCTGAAAACTCAGTTACCAGAGTTGGCCACTAATAATTACTTTACCAGTATAATTAAAACGAATTTGAATAAACAAAGAATTGAATTGAATTGAATATTTCATCTGTATCTGTACAAATATATACCGCTACTTATAGTTCTTTACTTGCTTTTAAAACGTCACAGAACAACCTAAAAGCGTGCATAAAAATAACCTTTTCAATAATTCGCAACACAAATTTTTGGCTCGCAATTCAGAGGGTGGAGTCGTACATTGTGGCTACGTATGGTTACCGAATTTTATGCCCAATGACTTGTTGAGTTTCCGTTGAGCGGAAAAATAGCTTTTTCCGTTTGAAGAAGCTGACCGATTTTCACAAACCCAGCCCTTTCCCTCACAGGTACGATACCTTTACCTATTTATTATTCAAAGGAAGTACTTCGGCAGTTACTAACAGATAATTCAGGCTGATTTAGACGAACTTTCTGCAAAATAAACAGTGGGGATTTCCTGGTAAGCGAACTATTGTCCTTTTAGTTTCGTAAATAATCACGAATATTATGAGCATAAATGCTTTTGTTATCAAAACATCGGATTGATTTTGATATTTAAGCGTAGGTTGAAAATGTTTCGTCAATGCCGGAAACATGTGTTTTTGCTCCGGTTTTTCACGTTATTGGTCGCGAAGAAACAGAAATACTTACTAACAACTTTTAGTGATTTATTTTTGATATTCACTTTGTAGTTTTAAAGGAGATTTGAAGCATTTATACAATCACTAGTGACAATCGCAAAAAAATGTGTTTATTTACGACATCACTTTAGAAACCTCTAAAATTATCAGTGTTCCTCTACTATATTATGCATGTATTATACATATAAACCTTTCTCTTGAATCACTCTATCTATTAAAAAACCGCATTAAAATCCGTTGCGTTGTTTTAAAGATCTAAGCATACATAGGGACAGACAGACAGCGGGAAGCGACTTTATTTTATACTACGTAGTGATAGTCCTAATTAACGCTTTTTGACTTTCACGCCAACACGTGAGGAGAAGAGTAGCCCAGGATAAACAATGCGAAATACGTATGCACAACAAACAGCCAATCCCAAGATATAAGTAGCACAGTAGGGAACAAGCAAGTCATGTCTTTTATTATGAAGGCTACTAATCTGAATTTATTACACGCGAAGGAGGCCCAACGCCAGTCGACTGCACAATGAGCAAATACGAGCTGCGATAAGAAATTGAGCGTAATTTACGCTTAGTCGAAAACCTTGTAGGAATCTGGTGTAAAATTATGAAATACAGATGTTTTTATGTGTATTTGGACGTGATTTCTTCAGGATCAAAGGATCTTAAAAAAACTCCTAAATATTCGAGAAATAAGTAAGGTGCTACTACTTACCGCGTTCTGAGGATACAGTCATCTTCGTTATTTGTTGTTTCTTTTTATCTATGATTTTCAGAATGAAAGCGAGAGGCAAAATTATATTTGGATATTATTGCAGTGCATACTTGCCTTGCGCAGTTAAATGCCCATCGATCGCTGCAAATTACTAGGTTTGTGCCTGTTTTTGAAATAGAGGCTACATATACTCAACTTGATTCCAATCCAAACTGCACTTGAAATTTGACTGAAAAAAGATAGAATAAATACTACAGATTAGTGCTACGAAATTATGTAGCACGACTACGAAATTCCGTAGAAGCTCTACGACGGAATAAGCATTTTGTAAAAATATTTTTCTAACTAAGAACGTTTCTGCGACTTCTGTGACATCTTTAGAAATCTCAGAGTTTACAACCCAATTTCTTCGGCGATGTTCGCTGTGACCAGACTTACTCCACACTAAACTAGGGCATACGGCGAGCCACAGTATCACAAGTAGGTTATATCCATACAATTTTGAATTCAGCCCATTCATCTAAACACGTAAAAAGGGTCGTGACTGTATCCCCAAAGCGCGGTAGACGTTTTCTAAAACTGCGTGTTACGGCAGCTGAGCGCTGGCCGATATGGATTCTCGACAAACAGGCAGGACTCTGGTCCTAGTTATCCTGATTTAGGTAGGTATGTAGTGCAGACTATGCAAAAATGAAGATTTATTATTATATATACTGATATTCACGTTTATTTTAGGTTTTTACAGAGTTTTAGAGAGATAGGTACAGAAGATACGAAGTGCGTGTCAACGAATTTTCGATTGAATGTGTGGATCGGTTGAAGTTTGCAGTGGTGTGAAGTTCGCAGTGTTGTGAAGTTCGCAGGGGTGTGAAGTTCGTAGGTTGTTCAGGTTGATCTCGTTCCCACATATGGCGCAGCAACACTGCGTACGGACTATGCATTTCAGGCCTGCACTTTTACATCGACTCGCGCGGAACGCGGGAACGCGTATAGCCTGTAACGCGTTGTCTATAAAAGGCTTTATTTAGATCTTCTATAAAATCCAGATCCTTAAAAGACTTCTAAGGGAGAGTCAGGGGCATGTATCAAATACGTATTTGGACATGGACATGCCTATGTAATTACGTTTGAAAAGTAGCCCGTCACTATGCACGCAGGCTAAAAATTCCATTGAGGATGAGGTTTTTTTGAGTTTTACGGGAAATCCCTCAAAAATGAATATGGGACCACATCAAGAGAACCCTTTAAAGCGAGTAATGTAGAGCCTACTGAGCTGAACTATTGAGGCGTAGATAAACAAAGCCCAGTTGCACTACTGTTTATATTTACACTGTTCGTATAGGACACAAAACTAGGGAACTGTTTCAACATTGTAACTTTACATGCTGCGGGAACAACGAAGCTAAATGTGCACTAAATTACGTTCACGATATGCACAGAGACTGTGATAGCAATTAATGTTTCATAATTCTCTCTGAGAGAGAGTTCCTCTTCCACAAACTATGATAGAAGAGAGTCTCTCTTCCATAGCTCTCTGTAGTCTGTGACTATAGGATAAAACTCTTTTTAGGGTTAAGCTCGCCTGTGACATTACGTGCATCTCTTACTTAAGTTTTTATGTGTGTAAATTTAATTTTTAGTTGTGCAAAAAGAATAAATAAATAAATACTTATTATGAATAAATATTTCTAAAAACTGTGGAAATGCGGGACGAATATAGACAAAAAGTCATTTATCGTCCCATCGAAAAAATACTTTTTAATCGCGTGGGCTGAAACACCGGGACGAATATGGCATAAATCGTAAAAATACATTTGCACAAACACGGTCATCATTGCGGGATTTTTTCGGAGTTTCGTCTTTTTGGGTCAAAGTCAAAGTCAAGAAGCATTTATTCAATAGCACCGCTGGGATCACTTAGAATTGTCTTAGAACTAATTTTACTCCTGTTCTGTCGCGACCAATACCGTATACAACTACGAATACCATGGTAGCATTACCTTGTGCAGGAGTCGCTAGAATCGAACTTGCACCTGTGGAGACCTTTGAAAACAGAATCACGGCTCTCCAATTGATTCTCTTCCAATTTGTTTTAAGAAGCAAGTTTACTTAAGTAGGTATAGGTGGTACCTTATTTGCTTCAGTCACAAAAGCCATGTCTAAGTAGAGTACTATTATCTAGTAAGTAAAGAGTACTATACTATTATCTCGGTAGAGTAGTTTATCTACTACGTACTTATCTCAAAAAGACTCTTTCAAAACAATAGCCAGAATTCCGTCATCCAACTGACTGGGCCTAGTTCCGTGCACGTGAATTACGTACTACGTGACGCGGTTACGTAGTACGTAGCTACGTCTTGAATACTTCACTATCTACTTTCTATGTTGTTTATCTCGATGTTGGATTGAGTTTTATTTTGGTAGACTCGTCTATACACGTTCAAAGTTGAGTTTTGTAAATTTTTTTTATGGAAGACGGGACAAACGAGCAAGTGGCACACCTGATGGTAAGTGATTGCCACCGCCCACAGACTGCAGCAACTGCAGCGTCAAGAGGCACTCCAGATGCGTTGTCGGCCTTTGAGGTAGGAATAGGCTCTTTTCTGGAAGATCGTATCGGTCTGGAAACACCTCTGGCGACAGTTGATTCCACAAGTCTGATGTGCGAGGCAGGAATTGGCGTGAAAACCGGACAGATGTGCATAATATCAAAGTTTCACTAATGACACCAAAAAAAACTACCAAAATTTTTAATCTGATTGTAAACTTTCAGTTACACTACCTACTAATATTAATAGTACATGAAACATGGAATACCTACCTACAACTATTCCAACCATGAGGCATGTAAAATGCTAGCCCCACGCGAGCGATGCCACGGCGGATCTCTCATCCAGAAAATCTATGGACCTTTCTGGGTCATGTTTCTCTTCAAAATTCGTTGAAATCAGGCCTTATAAATAATTCTGGAATATTTTAGCATCTGTCAAAACCGTCGAAGCGTTAGCAAAATTAGTCGCTAATCGTTGTTGATCTGTCTGATTGTTTTCTTGTACAGGATGTTCCAATTTCACCTTGTTTTCTTTGAGATAAATTCCTATCAGTTGAGATACAAAACGATCTATGTACCTAAGTAGGTATACCTAAGTGCATGGGACCTAGCTCAAATAACAATGCTATCTCTCTATTGAGTCAAATCCAGCTCGAAACGCGTTGTCTTGAGAATCTAATTTGAATTTGAGGAGTCAGACTACATTTCTAGCCATTTTTATAGGATATTGATCCCACTCAATCCATCCATCCACTCATATATAAAGCTGAAAATTTGTGAGTTTGGTTAGATGTTTTGATATTTGTATGTTACACAAACATTATTTTTTATATAAAAAAAAATCTGGTTATGGCACGCCTAAACCAGTGAACCGATTTGGATGAAACTTGACAAAGGCGTAGATAGTGACCTGAAATAACATAATATAGGCTATTCAAAATGTTGGTATCACGCGGGCGAAGCCGCGCGCAGAAGCTAGTTTAGGCATATCTATGAGGTCTGGCGTGCCTTTCTGCTAATTTGTTTTTAAAGTTAAGTAGGTAGGAGATAGTAGTTATCGTAGAAAAGAAGATTTATGGAGCGTATATTTTGAACACCCTGTATACCTACAGATGGCTGTCATTAAGTACAGTCATGCCTACCATTACTCAGAGGGTCTCAGATTGTTGAGTTTTAACTAGATATACCTACCTACCTAAAATAAGCATCGTTTAGACATTTTGAATATTGAAATCCAGTAGGTACTTAATTCTAATTGAAGCCCAAATATAAAAACACAAGTTGGTGGGTACGATCACGACTGACGGGTTCCAGTATATTATTTGCTATGAGCATATTCGAGAGGGTAGGTAGAGTCTGTCAAATGAAAGTTGGCACTGGAAATGGGCGCCAAAAAGTATGGCAACCTCAAAATTGCTATTAGAAAATTGGAATATATCCTATTTTGATACTTAAGCTTATGCATGAAGTATATTTTATTTATATAATTGTACCTTTATGTGGTATTAGTTAACTTAGCTCTATTAGTTTTCTAATAATGGCGAGTTTGAATTCAAATTTGGCGCCCTTTTCTAGTGCCAACTTTCATTTGCCAGACTCTAGTAACTGGACCATGTAGCTAGCCGATGCAAAAACAGCATCAATCCGAATCCATTACGTCGGTTAACGATTTTAAATAAATCGGCGGGATCAGTCGCTAAGGATTTGTAAACAGTCGGCCTAAATGCTCAGCAAAGAAAACATTTCGATGGAATCATAAATTGACGTGATTTTAATGGCAAATTCTTAATAGAAAACCATTAAAATTTAGAAGTGGTAGGTGTACCTACTTACATACACAAAACATTGTGTATTAGGCAAGTAGTAATAGGTAAAGCACTAAGAATGTTAGTTAATGCCAGATATCTAAGCTAGAGCCGGGTGACGGGTCCATAGTGCCCCGTGTTTCGTGTTTTTAAATGCTAAATGTTAGAAAACACTAAAACACTGCGTCGCTGTGGACCCGGATGAATAAAGTACTGGCTAAGTTTATTCCTGTACAATTATAATCCGTCCCCTTATCCGTTCGATAATAAGTGTTAAGATAACTGCCTAGTGGCAAAAAAATTTACCACCTAGTACGAGATACGAAACGATTACGAGTACCTACGTAATCGTATCGTATCTCGTATCTAGGTATATCTCGTATCTAGGTATACTCGTAGTGCTACGCGGGGTTGAGACCAACAGGAAACAAATAAAATAAACGAATTTGAATCCGTCTAATTCTCCATCTAATAGACGGTACTTACCAACTTACCTTCATAGGTTTAAAGTTAATTAAGCTCCGGTCTTAGACAGTAGATAGTTAGTATGAACTAGTTTATGGCGGTATTACTGATATTTAATCAAATTTATCTTCCGTGAGAGAGTTAAAATAGCATTTTAATTTAACGCAACTTTTTTCGTGCAACTTTTTTTTTAGCAAGCTTTGCTAGCATACCCTGTTGGAAACTTTGGCAACTGACACTGACGTACATGACGGACGGCTACGGATCAACGACGTCAACCTCCATCGTTTTACCGTTTTAGTATCATTCGAACGCTGACATTGGCAAAATTGTGACACATACCGTCGCAAAAGCCAGAGAAAAAAAAAAAAAAAAAAAGAAGAAGACGTCAACGTTCGCACTTCACTTCAATTCATTCGCAGTCATTCCAAAAAGTACTCTGTGCAGTCATTCGCTAAAAAAAGCGGGAAATGCAGGATTTTTCGTAGTTGTGGTGTAATTTAGTAAATTTGTATTTTAAAGAATAAATAAATGAGTACCTAATTCGTGTGACGCATCTCTTTGCTATTGAATTTAAAAAAGTCTCAAATCGTTCAGACTCCGAACAAGAATCGCGACAAAATAAACTCATCTTACGTCGCACTAATTACGTCGATTATGAAGACGATGGGTAATGCAGCTCGTGCGGTTACTAAAAGACCCTTCAGGGTATCCATCGAGGGTAATATTGGCTCGGGGAAATCCACGTGCATCAAATTCTTCGACAAGTTTCAGAATGTTGAAAAGCATCCGGTAAGTATCCAACACTGATTATCCAGCTACTTCTCCTGTGGACACTACCATTTTTCTATTACCTAAGACAAACGGTCGGGTAAGTTGACCTGTAAGTAGGTATTTATGCCACTGCATGTTAAAAAAATGGCTCACTTTGCTGCATTGTGTAAACTGGTGTTATAGTCGGTCCATTTTAATAGGCCACATTTGACATTTCATCAAAATTTTACAACGTAACTTTGTACCGGCGGGCATAAAATACTACTATTTTATCGAAGTTAGTACTGCACAATTGCTTAACTTTTTTTCAATTGCGGTTAAATAATTTATTGTCTTAACGACAAAAGAAGGTAATTTTATGATTTATTTCCTTACTAGCTGACCCGCGCAACTTCGTCTGCGCATTATTGAACAAAGTAGAGGAGTTTTGAGTGAATCGAGAGTAGGTATATACAAAATATAAAACTCCGTCGCTTGTTATACCTATTAATAATATTTTTTTTATATTTATGTTTCTCTCAAGAATCCCATAAAAGATAGAGGTAGGGAAAATCTTACCCAGATCTTGCAATGCTAAGAACAAAACGAATACGGTAAATTGGTATAGAATCGCTGAAGCGACCGGCAATTTTTTTTGAAGAAATTGTCTCGAAACGTATTTTTTTTTGAATAGCAAGTATTGTATGGTTTTGAATTTCGAAATAAAACGATTAACTAATATTACCTACCAGCGACTTCGTCAGCAATATAAAAATATCGAAATCTCTAAACAAAAATCTCCATTAACTTTTCAAAACTCAAAATCAAAGAAAATTATTATACTCGATCGGATCTCGATCTCCGCTAAAGTAGAAACGCCACCTAGGAGAAAAGGTATAAAGTAATTTTGACGTCGGTGATATAGATGGCGTTCTAACTATAGCTAAGAAAAAATATTTTAATATCAAAAAATCATAACTTCGGAGTTCGGATATATTGATGGGTGGGAATACACATGTTACATGTTTATCATTAAAATTAAAATAATTTATTATGCAAAATACAAAAAAAAGTAAAAAAATCTAGAGTGCAAAAAGTTGCTGGCGGCGGTCACCCATCCTTTTTATGACCGCGCCCAGGGTTGCTTAACTTTTTTCCCCATACAAACTTCCAACCCTTATTTTCCCGCCCCCTTATGGTAATTGACAAAAAAAAGTATCCTATGTCCGTCTCCTGGCTCTAAGCTACCTCCCTACCAATTTTCAGCCAAATCTGTTCTGCCGTTCTTGAGTTATAAGTGGTGTAACTAACACGACTTTCTTTTATATATATAGATTACACCATCCAAACATATTATGTTTCACAACAATTTCTGTTTTCGAGAGAACTGAACGTTGTTACAATGTTGCGTCAGTAAACCCTTGTTCTCTTTTGACACTAGGTATGTTACCCAAAATAATCGAAATTTGAGAGTTAGAATCGAATGAAATGATTTCTCGTAAGGGAATATTTCACCTTTAATGATGATGATGGCGCATTAAATGCTTATTGTTTTTTTTAAATAAACTTATTTATCCCGAAAAACGTAACTAAATACCAACAAGTACTTATGTAAAAGGACAACGGGAATATCGCATAAAAACTTTTTTTCTCTGTTTGACATGACAACCATAAACTTTTGAACAATTTTTATCAAAATAAATAAGTAATGGGGTTGTGACGCAGTCTTGATCGTTGTGCAAAGTGACTGCGTTCTTGGTGTGCTATTTTTTTCAGACCCGGTTTTTTTTTACTGATCTTACCTACTCTTAGTTTACGGTTTACCTGGCGATAAATTTTAATTCATGTGGATGAATCGATGCGGACTTCGAACATAATCGAAGTTTTTAAGAAGGTCACCTCACTAGAAAGCTCAAACTGACAAACGTCAAATGTGGCCTATTAAGTTGGACCGACTATAGTTATCTATTTTTTATTATATTCCAGGAACCTATCAAGGAATGGCGTGATGTAAGCGGGCACAATCTCCTGGGCCTTCTATACAGTGACCTGAACAAGTGGACATTCCCCTTCCAGCATTATGTGCACCTCACTCGGCTAAAGATCCAGACCAGCCCGCCTTGCAATCCCAATATCACTGTTAAAATGTTCGAAAGGTCAGTAGGATGATATGAAATCCCTACAAATGAAAATAAACCTTTAAACAAACTAGTATTTTAACCAAAACTGAAATCTTGCTTCATGATCCCAATGGCGAGTGAGTGCTGGGAACGCTAACAGAAATATGAGCCTTAGGATTATGTAATGTGAAGCACTCTTTAACCAGTTACTATTAATATTTATTTATTTCAGATCAGTTCAAAATAGCAGGTACTGTTTTGTAGAGAATGCCAAAAAACAGAACTTCCTTCAGGAACCCGAGTACCACACACTGTTGGCATGGTATGATTACACAGAAAAGTGTCTTGACATCAACTTAGACCTGATTGGTAAGCTATTATGGAAACTTAATTATTTCTGAACATAAGAGTATCTCTCAATCCTTGAATAACCAATTATCTTGTTATCTACACTTCTACACTAATATTATAAAGAGGAAAGCATTTTTGTTTGAATTGAATAGGCTCCGAAACTACTGAACTAAGAATCCCACATTATCCCTGATGAACATAGGCTAGGATGAACATAGGAAGGAATATTTTGATATCGTCTCTCGGGAAAAGGGTATATGGTACCGAACAATACATAGTGAGCCGCCTCATGTGCCGTGGTTCGCAAATACGAAATTAAGTAGAGAACTAATCGTGACAGCGCACAGACTTCGCTCTGGACACATGCCACTTAACGGGTTTAAATATTTAATGAAGAAAGTGGACAGCCCCAACTGTGAAATATGTCAGGTTAAAGAGGATGTATACCATTTTCTTATGGAATGTGTACGTAGTATCTCAATGAGAAATTCTTTATCTAACATAAGTAGGATTAACTGGCTAGATGTGGGTGTGTGGCAGAGTGTGCTGGCCGCTCAGACATCTGATGCGGCCGTCATGCTCTACCGACAGACCCTCAGACTCTTGAAGGAATAAGTTTGTAATGAGAGACCTATGGGACCGGCATGCTCAAAAAACGATCAAGGTCCCTAAATTAAAAAAAAAAAAAACATAGGCTATATTTTATCCCGGGAAAGTGAACCCGGGGGACCGCAGGTAACACTGTGACGGACAGCTTTCTGTTGAAACCAAGTTGAAACACTTGTGCTAGCTCACTCAGCTGATCATAAAAGATGAATCATTGAAGTGCTACAACAGATATAAAGTAAGACTTTTTGTAAGTATTATTTCTGCTTACAGTATATTTGAAGACTTCCCCACAAGTTGTTTGGGACAGAATGATGAAAAGGGGAAGAGCAGAAGAGTCGGAGGTTCCTTTAGAATATTTGCAGCAGGTAATAATTAATACCTACCTTTTCCAGTATATTTGGATCATCAATGACACTATGTTTCATCACTGGGTGCCAAAAATCTGCAATAAACTCTAATTATTTCTTAAACCAAGCTCAACTTTGATTATTCATTCACTAGTCTATCTATCTATACAGCCAGTAACACCCACTGCTGGGTATAGGCCTCTTCTCTTTCACGCCACTCCTGGCGGTTTTGTGCCAGTCGGATCCACTGTTCTCCCACCGCCCCCACAATGTCGTCTGACCATCGGGCAGGTGGTCTGCCTCGAGGCCGCCGCATATCTCTTGGCCACCATTCGGTAATAGCCTTGGTCCATCGGTTGTATCGATGATTTTGTATGGCTCCGACATACATTGTTGCTTTGCTTTCAACATGATTATAAATTCTTATAAACTTTTGAATACCTTTCAGGTTCATGAAGCATACGAAAGTTGGCTTAACACCACAGATGTTGGATGCGAGGTACTGACTATTGACGCAAACAGGAATATTGACGCAGTCATCGAAGACTTAGAACGATACTCTTATAAAATACTTGGAGGGAATCATACCAGTTGATAACTAGGAATAGTAGGAATTTAAGCTGAATCTGTAGTTTAAGAATATTTATTTAAATCTTGAGGCCTTGAGATATAATTTTTAAGAGGGTTTATAATATTGTAAGATATTGAAATGTGTATGAACTGCCAAAAATAGAACGAAACATGCTATTGCACAGACCTCAGCCCAGACATCAATGAGCAGTTGAGAGTACAAATAAATTGACTCCTAATAGAAGGTCAAAGAGAACATAGAAATTAAGTTGACAATAAATAAAAAACTTTTATATTGTTGCCTTATATGATTTAAATGACTACTATAAGCTTTAATCTTACCTCATTTAACATAGATATCAATCTGAACAAAATGTATTTTTTATAATAATTAATCTAAATGAATAAAAAATGGTGTAACTGAAATGATATCGATTTATTATCACAAAACAATAACTTATTATTTCTTCCTAGATTTTAGGGCCTATTTCATAACTTCACCTGACATTAAGTAGGTACCTCTATTCAAAGAATTTTAGGTTCCTGGGACCTTTAGATTGAAGGGATTCCTTGAAAGTAAATATCTTAGATGCTACAAAATAGGTCCCAAAATATTATTTACACTAGCTTAAACTTGTCTTGTTTTAACGGTAAAGGTGATCTGCCCTGATGTTAGTTGCAATTTCGGTCTCCCATTTGTCACCGTTTGACAGAAGTTTCTCCTTGTTGTACAACAATTCCTCATGAGTTTCAGTTGAGAATTCAAAGTTAGGGCCCTCTACAATCGCGTCGACTGGACATGCCTCCTGTAATTAGAAAAAAAAACATTTGAGACTAAAATTGTGAACATTCAATTTTGAAGCCTCTGATAACAAAAAAATTTACTCGTGACTTCGTAGTTATTTCACACACAAGATTAGAATAACATGTTTAGATTTCACTTGATGACCTCTGTAGCGCAGTGGGACGCATAAGGTTGCGGGTTATATCCCCGCCGCGGGACAAATGTTTGTATGATCAAATATTTGTCTTGGGTCTAGGGGTTGTCTATGTTCGAGGGACTGGAGAGGGACCCCTGGGGCCGCCCGTACAAGGTTGTACTGGGCAAGCTCCGACCATGGGTCCCTCCGTTGACGGAAACCCTGGACCCTGTGTTCGTAGGGGGAGTGGTTGATACGCTCTTCCCTAGGGTCCAGGACAGTCCCCATACCCCCGTATCTTCGTCGGACCCGACCATCTGGGTCGACGAATTGGGGGTATCCGACGAGGAGTTGGACCGAGCCGTTAAGCGTCTCAAGGCTCGTAATACAGCGCCCGGCCCTGACGGGATTCCGGGTCGGGCCTTGGCGCTAGCTCTATCCGCCGGACTGGGGGACAGGCTGAGGCGGCTGTTTGACGGCTGCCTCCGCACCGGTGTTTTCCCCCAGGATTGTAAGGAGGCAAGGTTGGTCCTCTTGAAGAAGGACGGCAGGGCCGCAGACTCTCCCTCCGCGTACCGTCCCATCTGTCTGCTGGACGAGGTCGGCAAATTGTTCGAGAGAATAATTGCCGACCGTCTATGCTCGCATCTGTCGCGGGAAGGTCCCGACTTGTCGGATTACCAGTTTGGTTTCCGACGTGCGCGTTCGACAGTGGACGCGATTCTCCGCGTCCGTACACTGTTGGACCAGGTAGTGTCCCGGGGCGGGAGCGTGCTGGCGGTGTCCTTGGACATCGTGAACGCCTTCAACTCCTTGCCCTGGAGGGCGATCAGGGAGGCGCTCGTGTATCACGGAGCGCCCCTCTACCTGCAGCGCATAGTCGGCGCCTACCTGCGCGACAGATGAGTGCAGTATGTGGGCAGGGACGGTACTCTTGTACGGAGGGAGGTGTCGTGTGGGGTTCCGCAGGGGTCTGTGTTGGGCCCCCTCCTATGGAACCTCGCGTACGATGCGGTCTTGCGCGTCGATCTCCCACCCAGCGTACGAGTGGTCTGCTACGCGGACGATACACTCGTACTTGCTGGCGGAGACTCCTTCGACAGGACCAAAGAGCTCGCCGATATAGGGGTGGCATGTGTCGTGGACAAGATCCACGAGCTGGGTCTGCGGATAGCGCCTCACAAGACCGAGGCGCTATGGTTCCACAAACTCCCGAGGGGGAGGGAACCACCCAGCTTGTCGGTTCGCGTAGGTGACGTTGACGTCTAGGTGGGGCCGTACCTCAAGTACCTTGGCCTCACTCTGGACAGTCGCTGGGACTTCGGGGAGCACTTCAGACGCTCCGTCCCCCGGATCCAGAGGGTAGTGGGTGCTCTGCACAGACTGCTGCCCAATCTCCGGGGACCCAGGGAGGGTGTTCGCCGCCTGTATGGCGGGGTCGTGCGATCGATGGCCCTCTACGGAGCGCCCGTCTGGTCGGGGAGGCTGACGGGTGTTAGGCGCTACAGGCAGCTCTATAGCAGCCTACAGCGTCCTATGGCCATTCGAATCGCGCGAGGATACCGGACCATCTCGTTCGAGGCGGCGACCATCTTAGCGCGGTTCCCGCCCCTTGACATCTTGGCGGCGATGGACGCACGTGTGTACGTTCGTCTCCGCCAGGACGATGGGAGCGGAGCCGCGCCTGCTGAAGTGCGGGTGCAGGAGCGCCGGCGTGCACTCGGGATGTGGCGCGAGCGGCTCGACGAGCCGCGGAGCTCGCGCCAACGCATCGTCAGCGCAGTGGCGCCAAACTTCGAAGCCTGGCTGGGAAGGGAATATGGGAACGTCACCTATAGACTTACTCAGGTACTCACCGGACACGGTTGTTTCGGTGAGTACCTGAGTAGGATCGGACGCGAACCGACACCACAATGTCACCACTGTGGGTCAGACCTGGACTCCGCTCAGCACACGTTGGAGCACTGCTCGGCGTGGTGCGAGGAGCGTGGAGTCTTGGTCAACAGGATCGGGCAGGATCTCAGTCTGCCAAGCGTAGTTGCAGCTATGCTGGCAGACGACACGGCCTGGAGGGCCGTGGCCTCTTTCTGTGAAGCCGTTCTGGTCCAGAAAGAGGCGGCTGAGCGGGATCGTGAGAGGGCCGATCCCGCTCGGAGAAGGAGGCGGAGGCGGGGCGCTAACGGCCGTCCCGCACCGCCTGCCCCCCCGTGAGGGGGGCGGAGTGGTATCCCCTGCCAAACAGGGGACTTTCCGGGTCCGCGGGTGGTTGAAGTGGGTACTTCGACTGTCCACGATGCGGACCCCGGGAGGGCGGCGGCGCTCTGTGGCGAGCGCCGCCGTAAGCACCGCGAGGGTGCCGGGCGTGGCTGTGGATGCCATTCCCGGGACAGTGCTTAAGCAAAATGCGAGAGGGGCACCGCTGTGTTCCATAGGAGATCGCGGAGCCCCTTGACAAGCATGGAGGCCGGCCACGCGTCAGTTTTTAGTCGGTGAGAGTCCGACATAACCCTTCCGCTGTCCCCACGGCGGTCGGGTATCCATAATGGATTTTCTGACGTTATAAAAAAAAAAAAAAAGGGGTTGTCTATGTATAATATGTACGTATTTACTAACAAAAAATATCAGTCATGTAGTACCCATAACACAAGCTCTTCTTACTTTGGGGCTAGATGCTGTGTGGAAAGTACAGCATTATTTATTTATTACTTGTACCTGGCAGAATCCACAGTAGATGCATTTGGTCATGTCGATGTCGTAGCGTGTGGTTCTTCGCGAACCATCTTTACGCTCCTCTGCCTCAATAGTGATAGCCTGGAAACAAGCCAAAAAAATAATTGATGCAAAAGTCAAAATCAATCAACATGCGAGGGGAATCTAACCCACACAGCCAAAATTACTCTATCTTTATACACAGCAGTATTCAATGCACAAAATAAGCCTGAAAGGGGTGCTCTTAAAATAATCACACTTGTTCTTAGCTTGGAAGAAGAAAAACAGCATGAAGTAGTAACACATTTTTTTTTCTCATTTTTTCTCTCATAGGCTCGTCAGCCGTAATCAGATTTGTTCTGGTAGGAAGAGATTTAGGAGCAGTTCCATTGTATTGTGTGGTATTGCCCTAATTACTGTTGTTCACTTCTTAGTTCCTCTGGTCAAGCGAGAGGATAGCCCATCTCTTGACTTCTAGTGACACAACATGAAGAAGCAATATTCAAAATTATGTTCTCAGGAACCACTTTGACTACATAGAATCGCCAGAGCTATATGATTCTATATTCCTTTGCAACCAATTCGAGGTACTAGGGCTGTTGACACAGTTCGAGAAATGCTTTCTTTTCTATTGCTTTGAACCAATCATCCTCCAAATGTAATAAAGCTCTATGGTGAGTCAATTGAAAAAAGTGAGGCACATAAAGTATCGGAACTACTTGTGAAAGATTTTAAGTTTTTTAATCCTAACCTGAGCAGGGCAGATGGCTTCACACAGCTTGCAAGCGATGCACCTCTCTTCTCCAGATGGATATCTCCGGAGGGCATGCTCTCCTCGGAACCTCGGGGAAAGAGGCCCTTTCTCAAAGGGGTAGTTGATGGTCGCAGGTTCCTAGAAAAAGGCAATGAATTGAGCACTAAGGAACAGTTGAGCTGTGTGGTGTGGGCACTGGATAAGTTAATAACCAGGCAGATTTTGGTGTTTTAATTAATTATTTTAAAAAAAAAAGCAAAAGGTTGCGGGTTCGATCCCCGCGGCGAGACCAATGTTTGTATGATCTACAAATATTTGTCTCGTGTCTGGGTGTTTCTATGTATAATATGTATGTATTTACAAACAAAAAGTATATAAGTAGTATATCAGTCATCTCAGTACCCATAACACAAGCTCTGCTTACTTTGGGGCTAGTTGATGCTGTGTGAAAAGTTCAGCATTATTTATTTATTTTATTTATTTAAAAATAAATGAAAAAGTATATTTCATCTTTTATTGTCGTCATGAATAAATAATTTGAAACCTAATTCTATTAGTATGCTGTGTGTACAGTGAAGTGTGTGAAACTAATTATAATATCAGTTTTGATTATTAACATAATAGATTATGACCATGCATCTGGCAAATAAATTTCATATCATTTAAGTAATATAGCCTATGTTTATCAGGGATAATGTAGGATTCTAATGGTGAAAGAATTTTTCAAATCGGTCCAGTAGTTTCGGAGCCTATTCAATTCAAACAAACAAATCTTTCCTCTTTACAATATTAGTATACCTTGAAAATGTGTCCCAGTGTGACAGCAAATCCTCTTGCCAGTTCAGTCCAAAACATAGTTTGAGCTGCTCGGTTCGACATTTCCCTCATAGACATGTTAGGATCCTCTGCATTTACATACATGTAACCAGGTTTATTAGGAGGATACACCTTCTCGGTTTTATCAGAGGGCGTGCTGTATTGGGCGTGACGGACCGCAGTACTTCCGGCGCCTACACCTCTTACTAAAAGACAAAAAAACATACATACACCCGAACATAGAACCTCCTCCTTTTTTTGAAGTCGGTTAAAAATATAGAAGTATGTAAACACAACATTTCAGTTTCGATTCACTGCATTATTTTTCTCAGTTCAACCTTTATTGCTACTCCCGTTTAGTTACGCAAGGCATATTGATCATCCGATTCGTACCGCAAAGATGCAAAACAATATAAAAACTATCGAAGGAAATCAGCTGGGATGTTATTTAGGTTATAAACAACATTGCGTAACAGATCAAAATACGACGTAAAAGAGATAATAAGACTATTTTATGAACAGACAATTTGCAGTTACCTCGAGTAGAAATGGAAAATATTTTAGCAAGCGACATTTTTCAGTAATAATCTCAATTTTTGAGAAAATCACCAAATTACGAACAAATCCGACCAATCGATTGGAAGGTGAAATTGACAACCCAGTTGACAAAACAAAAACTTGACACTTCGTTCAATCATTCAGTGATTTGGGTTTTGTTCCATAATCGATGTAGAAACGGCTATGATTTTAGGCATAACTGACTCTTACATTGAACACTACCTACAGATGGCGCTGTTTTCAATATTTAGGCGGTGTTTCCAACTCGTGTACCACCCAACCCAACCATAGACAAATATTGTTTTTGGACATGTTCTGTTTTGTTGACAGTTCACAAAAAACACCTCAAGAAAGTCAAGAACTACCATCATTGCAGTTTACGTCAAAACATTGCAGTGACGTTTACAGATTTTTATGTTTGTGCTGTAATTTAGCAATAAAAAGGCCACGCAGCATGGGAGATTCACCAGCTTCCGATGCTGATTCTAGCAAACCCAGGTCCACAAGTGATGAGCGGCCTGAGCCAGATAACAACGCTTCAGCACAGAATACATCGACCCTTCAAGATCGTCATCGTCATCCACAGGACCGGCGTCCTTTCGGCAGCCTGGAATTCCAGGTGTCGGAGGTTGTAGAAAGGCTAGAAGCCGGTGTCAATGCGCAAGATGCCGCAGAAGAGGAGAGAAGGCCGGAAATGCGTAAAATCAGTACGGGACCGTGGATGGAGCCAAAAGAGACTACTATGGATGATATTTTGAAGATTTTAGAGGATCTGGTGGTTAAGACGGATCCCCATTGTGAGAATATGGATCCGCCGCTGTTGCCGACGGATGCAGTAACTCGGGCTGCGATCTTGTCACACAGTATTTCCGCTTTATTCGGGCGGTTGGAGCGAGGGCATGCGGCGAGGCTGGGCGCCCACGTCGCTGCTGAAACCACTCGCTGGATCTCACACATGTTTAGGTGAGACATCTTTATTTTACTTATCCTCACATTTTGATGCTTCACTAAGGGTTTTAAATCCATTTTACATTATGCTGAGACCCCAGAGTTTTTATCTAGATCCTCAATTGGCAAAGCATGTCTGTTTTAAAGTTCCGTTCTGTGTTGTCTGTGCTTGTCTAATACCGGCCACCCACGATCAAGTTTACCGTCCAGTCTGCAGCGGACTGGATGCAGCGTCCAGTAAACTTGATGGTGTATTGGTATGGGTGTGCATGACAAGCGAAAAAGAACTTCGTTCTGCCGACTTGATCAAGTTTGCAGCGCTGCAAACTGGATCATGGGTGGCCGGCATAATAAAAAACATTATACATTTTATTCTGTCTGGTAGATATACTCTAGAGAAAAACAGTTTGTTGACTTTTCTTAATATGATTTTAACAAAAAAGTACATAATTAAAAGACCTGAATCTTTTTTTATCACAAAAAAAGATTCAGGTCTTTTAATTATGTACTTTTTGTGTTGTGTTGAAAGTGTCCTAGGGTCTTACTTACTCTTAACATAAGAGGCAGTATTAAAGAGGTTTATTAAGATAACAATGGGCTTATCCCAAGCAGATAATCTAAACACTATCTAACTCAAGTGATAAGTTCTAATTGGTATTAGCAAGGTAAGACTATAGTATTGTCGAATTGCAGATAAAGACTAGACAAAAAAACACAATTAAGTTCAGTTCAAAATTATCCGCTGCAACAACCTAATTGATAAACCGGCCAAGTTTGAGTCGGACTCGCATACGAAAGATTCCGTACCATATCTATAAAAACGGCAAGAAATCACGTTTGTTGTATGGGAGCCCTCTGAATTTATTTTATTCTGTTTTAGCGGCAACAGAAATACATCATCTGTGAAAATTTCAACTATCTAACTATGAGGTACAGCCTGGTGACAGACAAACAGCTAAGTCTTAGTAATAGGGTCCCGTTTTATTCTTTGGGTATGGAACCCTAAAAAAAAAGGATCACAACTTTTATTGTCTATTCTGTAGACTTTTGCTCAGATAGACAAATAAGATTATTATAAAACGTCTTTAAAATGTATGTGAGGTAGTCAAGAAGCACATTCAATAAAACTGAAAAGTGAGCTGTTTGATAAGTGACTTTTTTCAAACTATATTGTCTATTAGCACATCAAAATAGCTAACTTCAAGTTGGTGTAGTATTTTAGCTTGCCAGCATACTGGTCAATTCTGTTGAATGAGAGTATAAAAAAGTGTTTTCCTTGAAAATTTGTGTAATCACTCGGCACATAGCGGTTTCTATTATAGCTGATAGCAAATAACATTTTTATGATCCAACACATTGTTTCCAGCAAAATTACCAAGTGATAAGCGAACTAACATGTACTGTAGTGGGACAATTTTGATTGGTTTTCATTTTATATGGGGCAGTGACCTCTACATATTTAACACGTAATAACTTGCAACTATTAGAGCACATACTACAATTGTTAGGTCGCCTACGACATGACGACATGACGAAATCGTCGCCACTTGATGACTCTCAACAATGATTTGACTCAAAAATTATCTTTGACCGGCTCCCCATTGGAGCTTGACTTTTAGTTTTAAGAGGATCACCTAAATGATTGATAGGCCCCAAACCGTGTTTGTTGCCCTGATTCTTCACGGTATTGGTCGCGCAAGAACAGCAGAGCTGTTCTTTGCTGAAAATGTAGGTATCAATACTTATTGATACTACATTTTCCTGTGATAAAAGTGATAAAGCTGATTGGATGGTTTAAGTTTCAGAACACGTGTGTTTCAATTTATACAGGACAATAAATTTAATAATTCATTTCATTTTGATATTGCAATCACAGGAGAAAACTAAATGTGATCATGGTACAATGATATCTGATACTATGATCACAGGACAAAGACCCAACACTACAGCCATAATAACATTTTTATATTTGTTCATTCTCAAGAGTAGTAAAAAAGTCGTGAGTTTTTATTACATGCAAGAAAAAGGATAATAATTTCGGGAAACCAGTTTTAAGGAAAATGTATGCAAATCTTAAGTTATCAGCTACCGGTTACCTGCTAGTTAATTAGTGATAAGAAAACCTCGTAACTCACGCCTCAATGATTTTACGCTTAAACCAACCTTAAATAACCTTACGTAGTAAGGTTTAAATTGCCTTGCTGTTCTACTTGAATGCACAAAATTCATTAGAATTACATACTGTCCAAAATAGGTGGTAATCAGGTTATTCTCACCATACAATGGCAACTATTTTTTGTTGCTTTCTACAAAATATAATAAAACTAGTTTCGCTCCCGTGGTGTGACCCGCGGTCCCTCGGGATTTATTCGGGATAAAACGTAGCCTATGTCCTTCCCTGGGATACAACCTTTATCCATGCCAATTTTCAGCCTAATCTGTACAGCAGTTCGGAAGTGAAAAGGTAACAAACAGACAGAGTTACTTTCACATTTATAATATTGGTATGGATTATATGAAGTTGCAAGCAAGTTGATGTGGCAGTGGGCGTGCCACATAGCTCGTAGAACTGACGGCCGTTGGGGCGGATAAGTTCTCGAGTGGAGGCCACGCACCGGAAATCGCAGTAGAAGACGGCCCCCCCACTAGATGGAAAGACGATCTGGTAAAGGTTACTGGGAGCCGTTGGGTGCAGGCTGCACAAGATCGATCGCTGTGGAAATCGATAGGGGAGGCCTATGTTCAGCAGTGGACGCTAGATGGCTGAGATGATGATGGATTATATGTATACCCACGAGTGGAATGAACTGTTATTGCTGAATAAAATGTTAATAGTGTTGTTTGCCCATTAGCTCAGTTGGTTAGAACATTGATTGGCACAAAAGACAAATGCAATATTTGCGATGCACTAAAAAATAATAGTTTAATTTTATTTATTTGCAAAACAAACAGTACCTACAAACTAAATTACTTATAACATAAAATTACTATAACCCATAAAATTACTAATTACTATAACGCAACCTAATTGTCTAACTTGAAATCCATTTCCAGTTGTCTTCTAGAGCTCAACCAATCACACAATACGAAAATGACGATTAAAGTCCAGGCTCGGTTTCAAATGTCAAAATGAAGCCGATGTCCATTGCCAGTTGAGTTACACAATAGGTTACATGTTTTCGTATTAGTTAAAAAAAATTACGTCTAATAGATTAGAAATGATGCTGACTTAGCCGACACATAAACAAGCATAGTCCAAGGCAATAAGGTTTATATTCCATTGCAGATTAGGAGACTACCAAGCGTACTACCATCAGGAACAAATGGAGGGCCTGGTGAAGGTCACGAGAATGCTGCTGCATCACAAATACCCAAGATATTTGGAAGATGGCGGTATGTACAAACAATAATTGAAGACACTTTATTGCTTCCTAAGTTTTCTTGCATTGCTTAGAGCTTGTGTTGACTTACTATCCTGGCACATCGACGGCAAAGTGGGTCCTGACTCCTGGCCTCCAACACAATAGAACGCCATCGGTCTCTGTCTGGCGCCGCTTCCACCTAGTCTGGTTCAAGGACTTGAAGTGAGTGAAGGTCTTTCTCCACTTCATCCTTCCACCTACATCTGGGACAGTCGGCCGTCCTATAAAAAGCCCGCCCAACTGCACGATACTCTCATACGCAACACATGACCGATCCAGCGTATTCTGTGTGCTTTTCTTTTTTTTTTTAATGCTGGACATTTCACACAGCATCATCTAGCCCCAAACAAAGCTTGTACTATGGGAACCAGATAACTGATATACTTCTTATATACTTTTTGTTTGTAAATAAATACATATTGGTATGCTGTATTTCCGCTGAGCTATGACCCTGTTGTTTTCAAGAAGAGAGTTAATAGGCACCTTCTGGGTAGGCTCGCTCCTTCGTAGACCTCATTCTTGCCTATGTTAGTTTCGAGGTCGAGGTCGAAGAGCCGACCCATTCATCATAAAAAACACCCAGACCCGAGATAAATATTTGCAGATCATACAAACATTTATCTCGCGGCGGGGATCGAAACCGCAACGTTCTGCGTCCCAAGCGGACTTTACTTTGCCGATTATATTACGCTCGGCCCCAAGCTCAGCAATCTCTCGGATCTGCGCATAAGTTTTCCGAAACTAAATGACGGCCGGAATTTGTATTCGCAATCTTCACATTGAAGAATATTGAAGGAGTGTCCATCTTGGCCAATACTGTACCTAAGTCATCTCAGTTTCGACCGGCATGAAAGATAAATTCTATGGATCCTAATTCTGTTATACCTGCTTCATATAAAAAATTTGAATGTTTGTGAGTATGCGAGGATGTTTGTGTAGTAGTGACTTGGAATAGCATATAGGCTACTTGCAGCGCTCCCGCGGTCTAACCCGCGGTCCCTCGGGATTTTTTCGGGATAAAAAGTAGCCTATGTCCTTCCCTGGGATACAACCTTTATCCATTCCAATTTTCAGCCTAATCTGTTCAGTGGTTTGGGCGTGAAAAGGTAACAAACAGACAGACGGACAGAGTTACTTTCACATTTATAATATTAAGTATGGATATGGATTCAAAATGTTGGTAAGCAAAGCCGTGTGCGGTAGTTAGTATGGAATAAAACTATTATAATTTATCATTTCAGCTCTAGCATTCGTGAACAGACTGCCATGCATATATAGTTGTGTGGCGAGTCCATTGAACGTGGTACAGTATCTATGCCGGCAGTTGGGGCTGCCACTATGCTGTGTGAGGCCTGTACCTGTCCATCCTAAAGGTAGCTATTTATTTGTGTTTTCAAACAAGGTACACATGTCGGTTTTCATGGTACTCAAACTACAATCGACTCAAACAAAAAAGACAGTATATTCATACATGGTCTAAATATTACTCGGGTCAAGCGAATGGCAAAAAGTCAAGTTTAGTTTAGACTGTTGAATAAAAATTCAAATTGTTGAATATAGATCAGTTTATAGAAACGTTTTGGCGCATTGAGAAATAATTAATGAACTCAAGCAACATTCCAAAAATAAGTTGTAAATTTAGAGCCCCCTTGAATATTTATTTTATTCAGTTTTTTAGTATTTGTTGTTATAGCGGCAACATACATCATCTGTGAACATTTCAACTGTCTAACTATCACGGTTCATGAGAAACCAGAGACATGAGACCAGGCTGTTGCCTAGTGACAGATGGATGGATGAATGATTACAAAAACTTTCAGCTTTATTACCGATTGGATGAAACTTTGTATAGGCATAGATAGTGCCCTGGAATAGCATAATTATAGGCTATTCAAAATGTTGGTACCACGCGGGCGAAGCCGCGCATAGAAGCTAGTGATTACAAAATTTTGTTTACATTTTTACACATGGCTATGCTAACTCGCGAGATGGTATGATTCACATCCGAGGATTGCTTACATTTTGAAGATCAACAACCTAAGATACTTAGAAATATTGAATACCAGTGGAAACACTCATATTTGCTCATCTATTTATTTATGCATGGACATTTACATCTCATGATCACGCGCACTTGAATTGACCAATCACAGCTCGAAGAATTCAAATATAGAAGTTGCCGCTTGCGTTTTGTGATTGGTCAATCATATCCGCGTGATTATTTCATGCAAAGGTTCTTATCAAAGAGGTTCTTGATTCTATTTATTTTGTAAAGAAATAAACTCGTGAAACAGGTCGCGGCATGGACATTGACGCACTAACCCGGCTTTGCGACGAGGATATCGCAGCCAACCGAACTCCCTTACTCCTTCTCTGCGAAGCGGGAGTACCGCCGCTGGGTTGTGGTGTAGATGTAGCGCAAGCGGCGCGCGTGGCCGCGGCAAAGGGTGTGCACTTACACCTGAGGGGGCACGCGCTAGCATTGCCAGCGGCTATGCATACTGAGGAGGTGAGTTCCAATATTTCTAAATTCAAAATGCGGAGTGCTGTTCCAATTTGAATGGAGGTGAGCAAGGTTGTCAAATTCAAATAGGCATGATGACTATTTTTCAAAATCTGTTCTATGTTGTTCAAAATGATTTGTTATGTGAAAAAAATATCATATTTCAGTAGAAAATAAAGGTTTTCAAACATAAAAATCAAATTTAAAATTAAAATTCACACCAAAACGCTCGTCGGTGTCATGGCGGCTGTTTTGACGTCACAGCTCACCACTGCAAAGCAAAAATTAGCAGTTTTGGTCTAATATAATGAGTATTGACGTCACGCGCTCTGATTGGCGTACGGCTATCATGGCGGATTGTTGTATTTTGTAGATTTATTTTATTAAATAATTTAATAATCTTGACATTATTAGGACAATAAATGCATTTTTCTCAATCCTGGAATCCTATTTAATTAGACCAGTTATATATTTTGGCGAAACTTGATTACTGTCATCATGCCTATTGGTGTTCGCGCTGTCTGAATAGATTTTTGTTCCTAATTTGAATGTAATCGCTGGCCGCCGTCACTGAAGAAGTTTATTTCTTTTTTTAAATGAGCTGCCGGTCGAGCTGGTTGATGTGAGTGCTGTTCCTAATTTGAATGTTAGTGCTGGCCGCTGTCATTGTATGAGTCTTCTTTTATTAAATGGCAACTATAGTCCCACAAGGATATCTGTAAAAAAAACACAGTAAAGTGGGTAAGCAAGGGACCCAAGCACCAAACTAAAAAAAAACACACCGAGTAAACAATGAATGGCGAATGGCAACTGGAAACAGATCACATGATCCAGTGGAAACAGATGACAGATTGACATTTCAAAATGGCGTCGTTAGTTCCTCTTTTGGCCACCGGTCCAGATATCTTTGTAACGCTATAACTGTAATAACAGTATAATTCTGCCAATGTCATGTTTTAATGTATTTACAGTGCCAGAAACTTATCTGGACCGGTAGCCAAAAGAGGAACTAACGAATTTTACTGTAAAATTTATTTTACTGCCAACACCAAATGCGATAACAGCGCCCCCCTCACCGGTTCAGAAAGTTTGTGGCACAAGGTCTTAGCAGTAGCGTCAACGTCGTTTCAATAAATAATAATAATATAATAATAATAATGCTGGACTATTCACACAGCATCATCTAGCCCCAAAGTAAGCAGAGCTTGTGTTATGGGTACTAAGATGACTGTTATACTACTTATATACTTTTTGTTTGTAATACATACATATTATACATAGAAACACCCAGACCCGAGACAAATATTTGTAGATCATACAAACATTGGTCCCGCCGCGGGGATCCAACCCGCTACCTTTTGCGTCGCAGGCGGGCCTTCGCCCACTGCGCCACAGAGGTCGTCAAAATAAAAAATAAATGTTTATTTTCCTTTCAGATATTCGACGTAGCCGACTCTCTCACAATGACGCCTGGCCACTGGTTTGGAGTTCCGGGCCTACCAGCTGTCGTATCCTTTATAATATCTGTTACTAGCTTCTGCGCGCGGCTTCGCTCGCGTGGTACCAACATTTTGAATAACCTATATAATATTCCAGGTCACTATCTACGCCTATTCCAGGTTTCATCCAAATCGGTTCACTGCTTTAGGCGTGATTGAAACACAAACATCTAAACAAACTTTCAGCTTTATTATATGAGTGGGATTAAATTACTTGTATTAAACTATTGCTGATCTTTGACAACCCATTTTTGATGGCGCCTAAAAGACGAAGACAGCTTTGTATAGCTGCCTCGCTCACTCGCTTAGTTTGTGACATCGTGCTATCTCGCCGACTCGCGCTAACCTGCGTAATCGTTTAGTGCACCTAACTTCAGAGAGAAAGATCGGTTATGTGTATAAAATATATGGATAATGATTAAATATCTATAATTTTCCTTAGTGTAAACACAGACTTTCTACAGAATCCCAGAGCCAATAACTGTGAATGACCAGGCGAAAGGGGTCACTCCGGTGAGTCAATATTTTATATTATTTTTGAAAGAACTACGCGACAAGATGTCCAGTCCATGAATGGTCCAGGGTGACATCCATACTTTTATTTACAAAGACTTACGAAGTTACTTTGAAAAAAGTGTTTCTAATGGGAATTAGCGTCGATCGAGACCTACTTGGTGTTTTTTAATGCCATTTTCTAGGCAGACTGTATATTTTTTCAAAAATCAAAAAATGCAGTTGTTTTATTCTTTAAAATAAACCTATAGTTTCCTAAGAACAAAACCTTACTACAAAAGAAAAGGTAGCTGTAGCTGCCCGGAATGTTGTAAAATTTTTGCCTTTATAAGTAGCATATCAGTTATCTGGTTCCCATAGTACAAGCTATGCTTAGTTCGGGGCTAGATGATGCTGTGTGGAATGTCCAGCATTATTTATGAGTGTGATGTTACCTTCTAGCCGAGCAGTCGTGAGAACGCCCTAGCGGCACTGGCCGGGCTGGCGGGCGGCGCCGGGCGCATGCCCGCGTTTCCCCTCTGGGCGTGCGTGCTGGCCGCGGGCGCGCAGCGGCTGCAAGGGAGGGTGGCCGCTGCTTTTAAAGCGGCGAGGGCCGCTTACGCTGGCCTGTCTGCCGCTGGCTTGAAAATCTTGGTGATGATCTTACTTACTATAATTATTTTTTTTTTATGTGTATCCGTATTTTTCAGGTTTCTGAAAAAAAACTTACTCAATTGTAATGATTTTCAAAGCACTTACTTTTTGTTATCCCTGAAAAACTCGGTACTCGGATTTTTTACTCGGTTGGATATTTGTCTCGGGTGTTGTAAGTGTTTTCTATGTATAATATGTATGTATTTACGAACAAAAAGTACCCATAAATAACACACAAGCTGTGCTTACTTTGGGTGCTAGATGATGCTGTGTGAAAAGTCCAGCATTATTTACTTATTTCAAGGACAATATTCACAAATCGATACTTTTTGTGGTTTTGTTTTAATGAAAATGTATTTTATTTTGCAGAGTGCAAGGCCAGGAGGAGATGAACCACCAAATGTAGCAATAGCTGTAAGTTCATCTTATCACCATGTGCTTTTTGAACCCAACGCATCCCCACATTTACGTTCGTTGCTAAAGATCAACAAATTTCTGGATATTTTTTAAACATTCGCGACCACAGACAATATCTAATAATTTACGCGACTTTAATGTTTGATTGCGCGGTTCAATGGTTGGTAAACTATCAGACAAGGATAGAAAAACCTGGAAAATTAAGAGGCCTTTGTCCTGCAGTGGGAAAATATTGGTTGAAGTTTTAAGAAATTTGTATTTTTAACAGACTTCAAAAAAAAGGAGGAGGCCCCGCATTGGCGCGTGTTTCTGAGAAAGATATTTTTTTGTGTTTTACGGGAAAACTATTAATCCCTCAGGAGTAACATTTATATGGGACCACCTCGAGAGCATACTCTTTCAAACAGAAAATGAATTTTGGAAATCGGTCCATGGTTGAGGGAGATATCGATGAACATACATAACAAAACATACATACAGCCGAACATAGAACCTCACCCCTTTTTTTTAGTCAGTCAAAAATACAAATTTCTTAAAATTTCAACCCATATTTTTCCACTGCAGGACAAAGGCTTCTAAATATTTAACCAGACTTCATGCACATCTAAATCGTATAGACCAATTGCATGTAGGCTGCCATGAGTGACAATATTATTTTTTATTTAATAGTCGCGTACTGACTTGTCTTTGTGTTTGTCTCGGCAAACACAAACTTTGTGGCAAACTTACTGAAGCGCCTTTGAGCATCGACAAATACCGATAACGCTCGGTTCGGGCGAGGCAGAGCATGCGTTTGCCGCGGGCGAGGCACGTCCTGACCGACCGAGGATTTGCTCTCGTACGGCTGCTCGCACAGTCAGTACGCGGCTAAATACTCTTTTTTTTTTCAGGAAGCAATAAGTTTAGCGTCCGCTTGCGTTGCGTTCCAATTCGCGCCGTCCATAGACACGGAGAAGCCGCCGCCTTACTACGACAAACTCAACTCTTGGCTCGGACAGGTCCTGCAGAGAGAAGCTGATATGGTATGACTTTTTAATGACCTGACTTCTTATAGGCGCATACTACACACTCGATAATTATCGCGATATTTGGATCGTGATCCAGGATCACGATATTTATCGAGTGTGTATCACCTAAATCATCTTTAATAGATGGAAAACAGGCCAATGATGATGATGATGAGTATAGGGTATCGCGGATCGTGATACGGATCGCTGGATTTCTAAAATTCCAGAAATCCCACGATCTGTATCAAGTATCATCGATCCATATCGAGTGTCTAGTCTGTGATTTGACAGACTACTGTTTGTATGATCTACAAATATTTGTCTCGGGTCTGGGTGTTTCTATGTATAATATGTATGTATTTACAAACAAAAAGTATATAAGTAGTATATCAGTCATCTTAGTACTCATAACACAAGCTCTGCTTACTTTGAGGCTAGATGATGCTGTGTGAAAAGTCCAGCATTATAATAAAAAATATAATAAAATAATTATAAATTTTTCAAGTGACGCGTATTTTAGGTATTAAAAAAATGCTGATTACACATTTAAAATAAAAAAAACTATGTTAACTAAAACTAAAATAGGTATTAATTAAGTCTTGGTTGCACCCATCAAATCAAGCAACAAAACATTATATTCTTTTGTATCAATTTCGTGACGACATTGTTGAACCCATCACAACAACAAAACATTTTATTTTTATTAAATAGATCAGCATTTGACCTCACTCTGCCTGATGTTAAGCAGTAGTGAGGTCTAAGATGGAGCATGCTTACCTAGAAGCAACCTATTTACTCTTGATTTGAAGACCCCTATATCGTACTTTTCGGGAAACACCGAGCCCGGCAATGAGTTCCACAATTTGGCGGTGCGTATGAAAAATGTGGATTCAAAACGCTTTGTACGAACTCTGGGAATGTTGACCATGTACATGTATCTAATCTACACATGTTTTATACAAATGTTGAATTCCAGATCAACATAGAAGTGTGCGAGACGGAATCCCACGGCGTAGTTCTCCGCTACTGTCCGCTAGAGGGCGGGGCGGCCGAAGCGAGCGCTCTGGAGGCGTGGGCCGGCGCTTTGGAGGCGCAGTTACACGTGTTGCACGCCACGGTGGCGCTCCGGGAGCCCTTCAGGAGGGCTGTTCGAGCTGCGCCTACATTACGTCTTGTACGTCTTCCGGGCTGGGCTGGTGAGTGGCTAGGTTAACAAATGAAAAATCTGATCAAAATTTTCAATTCCGTTGAGAAAAATATAAAATCTTGTCAAACTGTTCGATTCCGACGGGATTCCCGTTGAGTGTTGACTCAACGGGACGCTGTAGTGCCTGGGACATTGTTTGAGATGTAATAGGGTTGTCCAGCACAGCACCTATAGTCTTTTTCACGCCGGAACGTATGCAAGGCACATTGAACTTGTTTCGTTTCACGTTGTGTGGCTCACAACAATTTTGAAACAAAAAATTCAAGAAAAAAAATTAAACGATAAAACATACAAAAAAAAATGTTTTTGTCTATTTCCTGTTTAATTATTTCATAAATTATCATAAACGAGCCATAAAATATAAATAAATAAACAATAAACATTTTCTAAAAAACTCCGCCAATTAACAGTACTGAGTAAAATGGAACGTAATCTATTAGAGAGTGCAAAAATGAAAATCGAAACAATCGATGAATCGATAAGTAAAAAAATAATCGTTGGTTTAGTAATTTTGTCTATGAATGAACCTTGTAATCGATTGATAGTAGTGAAACAAAAATCGATTTTGATAATCTCGATTAAACTTTAGGACATTACTATTAGACTGATTTTGACATTATCTCGAAGCGTCTTGCATACGTTCCGCCGTGAAAAAGACTATAATCCATCCTCTCAGCTCAATCGGCCTTGTCCACAGGAAAGACAGCGTCAATACGTGTGGAGCTGACTAAGTTGCGGGTTTCCTCACGATATTACCGTTAAGAGCTCATGTTAAAGCTCATAAATTTTACGAGACGAAAAATCTATTGATGCACGCCCGGGATTCGAACCCACAACCTTCGGATTGAAAGTCGAGGTACAACCCCATTCGACCAACACGGCTCAAAGTGGGATAAGGGCAGGGAAATGATGATGATAGTACGTATCTAAAAAAGAACAGAAAAAAAACAGGGTCACGACTGTATCCCCGAGGCGCGGTAGACATCCTCTCAGATATTTTATATTCCAGATCCTTTGATGATGTGTAAGGGGGTAGTCAGAGGCATGTACAAATGCATATTTGATACATGCCCACATCTTGCAGAAGTTAGTATTCCATACGTAACAGGTTGCAAGCCCATCGCCCCCTTTATGAATAACTATAGTCGGTCCATTTTAATAGGCCACATTTGACATTTCATCAAAATTTAACAACGTAACTTTGTACCGGCGGGCATAAAATACTACTATTTTATCGAAGTTAGTACTGCACAATTGCTTAACTTTTTTAATTGCGGTTAAATAATTTATTTGTCTTAACAACAAAAGAAGGTAATTTTATGATTTATTTCCTTATTACACCATCCAAACATATTATGTTTCAGAACAATTTCTGTTTTCGAGAGAACTGAACGTTGTTACAATGTTGCGTCAGTAAACCCTTGTTCTCTTTTGACACTAGGTATGCTACCCAAAATAATCGAAATTTGAGATTTAGAATCGAATGAAATGATTTCTCGTAAGGGAATATTTCACCTTTAATGATGATGATGGCGCATTAAATACTTATTGTTTTTTTTTTAATAAACTTATTTATCCCGAAAAACGTTACTAAATACCAAAAAGTACTTTTGTAAAAGGACAACGGGGACATGACAACCATAAACTTTTGAACAATTTTTATCAAAATAAATAAGTAATGGGGTTGTGACGCAGTCTTGATCGTTGTGCAAATCGTCGTGTTCTTGGTGTGCTATTTTTTTCAGACCCGGTTTTTTTTTACTGATCTTACCTACTCTTAGTTTACGGTTTACCTGGCGATAAATTTTAATTCATGTGAATGAATCGATACGGACTTCGAACATAATCGAAGTTTTTAAGAAGGTCACCTCACTAGAAAGCTCAAACTGACAAACGTCAAATGTGGCCTATTAAGTTGGACCGACTATAACTGGTAGTACGTATCTAAACTAATATTATAAAGAGGAAAGATTTGTTTGTTTGTTTGTTTGAAATGAATAGGCTCCGAAACTACTGGACCGATTTGAAAAATTCTTTAACCAATAGAATGCTACATTATCCCCGATGAACATAGGCTATATTTTATCCCGGGGAAGTGGAGTTTTCCCGAGGAATCGCGGGTAACCGCGGCGGAAAGCTGGTTGATTTATAAATTGACAATTTCCAGGTCTTGGAGGCGTCCGGTACGTGCCCCCCGGATGGGACGAAGCGTCGCAAGAGGATCTGAACTCCCTGAACGAGAATCTGGTAGAGACACTCAAGTCCACTGATAACGCCTTCTCCTGTGGGGATGGAGAAGATGGCATGGCTTGTGTTAGGTAAGGTGATATAAAACATGCTAGCTCTTAAAATGTCATATAGGAAAAATAATCTATATATATAAAAGAAAGTCGTGTTAGTTACACCACTTATATCTCAAGAACGGCAGAACAGATTTGGTTGAAAATTGGTAGGGAGGTAGCTTAGAGCCAGGAGACGGACATAGGATACTTTTTATCCCGTTCGGTAGCTTAGAGCCAGGAGACGGACATAGGATACTTTTTATCCCGTTCGGTAGCTTAGAGCCAGGAGACGGACATAGGATACTTTTTATCCCGTTCGACAGCGTTCCCGTGTGACTTGACATGAAACGTCAGTCACTATAAAACGTGGTATACCAAAAAAGAATCAGACTTGGAATAACAAAACGCAAATGACAGCTATCGGTCTAGAGGTCAAAACTACTTTACACTTTTTCTCCTAGGTGGCGTTTCTAGCGGAGATCGAAATACGAAGGAGTATAATTTTCTTTGATTTTGAGTTTTGAAAAGTTAATGGAGATTTTTGCTTAGAGTTTTCGATATTTTTATATTGCTGACGAAGTCGCGGGTAGGTAATATTAGTTAATTGTTTTATTTCGAAATTCAACACCATAAAGTACTTGCTAAGTATTCAAAAAAAAATATGTTTCGAGTCAATTTCTTCAAAAAAATTGCCGCTCGCTTCAGGGATTCTATACCAATTACCGTATTCGTTTTGTTCTTAGCATTGCAACATCTGGGTAAGATTTTCCCTACCTCTATCTTGGGATTCTTGAGAGAAACATAAATATAAAAAAAATATTATTATTATATCAAGCGACGGAGTTTTATATTTTGTATATACCTACTCTCGATTCACTCAAAACTCCTCTACTTTGTTCCTAATAATGCGCAGACGAAGTTGCGCGGGTCAGCTAGTATGTTATAAAAAAACCCGAATTCAATGTTGGAATACGTTGAATTACAAGTGTTATATGTCTAGGAAAATGAATATGAATGAATGAATGAAAATTCTTTATTGCACACCAGTAATAAAAAACTCTGACTACCCCCTTAGACATCTTCGAAGGAGTTGGAATATAAAAGATCTGAGAGAATGTCTACCGCGCCTCGGGGATACAGTCGTGACCCTGTTTGTTTTTTTTAATAATAAAAAATAAAAGAAAAATCATATAAAAATGTACAAAGTGAGGCCTTATCGAAAGAAGCGATCTCTTCCAGGCAACAACAACAAGAACATGCGAGGATGAGCTTTAAAAGTTGTGAAAAAAAACCGTGGCACTCCCGGAGTGCCGAGAGAAGTGAAAACTTGAACAATTAGGTGCCTAGTGTATTTTTTGAATCGTCAGGAAATCTAAAAATATCGAAAGATAATGACTTCACCCGTTCAATTATAAAATGAGCTTTTAGAAATGTAAAAATATTGCCGTACAAGTTTACCGAGTACAGAACTAGATGGCGCTACTGGTAGGTGTCGGTGAGCAGTCACGTGACTCGCACGTGACAAAACTCAAAATTCCCTAACGCATATTTTTCAAGTTTTCACTTCATCTATCTTATTCATTTGACGACCTCTGTGGCGCAGTGGGTGAAAGCCCGCTTGGGACGCAGAAGGTTGCGGGTTCGATCCCCGCTGCGGGTTAAAGGTTTGTATGATCTGCAAATATTTATCTCGGGTCTGGGTGTTTCTATGTATAATATGTATGTATTTACAAACAAAAAGTATGTATAAGTAGTATAACAGTTATCTGGTTCCCATAGTACAAGATTTGCTTAGTTTGGGGCTAGATGATGCTGTGTGAAATGTCCAGCATTATTTATTTCTTTCTTTGCCCAGCACTGGGACACAAAAGACTAGTAATAAATTTTCCTCATACTGAAAAACCTCCATTGAAAACCAGGAAATAATTAACTATTAATTCCCCAGGTTCGGCATGGTGACAGCAGACACAGATATAGATGAACTGTTAGAGCTGGTGATCGCGGCGGGGAAGGAAGTCGAGGAGACTTCGGAAGCGCTCAATAACATGACTGAAGTCCTCAAGAAAGGTTACTTTCATAATTTTTGGAACGAAGTTCCTTTTAGAACGGTATCGAGGATGGGGGTTAGAAGAAAAAAAGTGTTAGATTTTACCGTCATGACACTTATACGTCAAATCGTCGTGTTAGTAAAAAAAATCAAAGGGCGCACTTCGCAAAGTGGTTTGCAGAGTGCGCAAAGTAGTGTGCAACGTGCGCAAAGTGCGTATCGTGTCAAAAATGATTACTTTTTAGGGTTCCGTACCTCAAAAAGAAAATACGAAACTCTTATAGCATCACTTTGTTGTCCGTCTGTCTGTCAAGTTCTCGGGAACGCGTGGAGGTATCGAGTTGAAATTAAAATCGTATACACAGATCTACGGTCCTTGTGTTGTGGTGTTTGTAGTACTGTAAGAAGAAGCTAGCATTTCCAACTCCATACGTCATTCACAAGAATTGAAACATCCCAAAACAGGTATAGAAGCAGCCCAAGCGGACCTAGAGCGGGAGAACGCGGAGCGCACGTGGCAGGAGGGGCTGTTGCGGCGGGTGCCCGTGGTGGGGCGCGTGGTGCAGTGGTGGGCGCCGGCCCCGCACGCGCCGCCGCCGCCTGGCCGCCGGCTGCACCTGGCGCTCGGCACGCTGCAGACCACTGCCGACGTATACATGTGAGTCTCTGTTACGTCGAGGGGACGTGTGGTGCAGTGCTGGGCGCCGGCCCCGCACGCGCCGCCGCCGCCTGGCCGCCGGCTGCACCTGGCGCTCGGCACGCTGCAGACCACTGCCGACGTATACATGTGAGTCTCTGTTACGTCGAGGGGACGTGTGGTGCAGTGCTGGGCGCCGGCCCCGCACGCGCCGCCGCCGCCTGGCCGCCGGCTGCACCTGGCGCTCGGCACGCTGCAGACCACTGCCGACGTATACATGTGAGTCTCTGTTACGTCGAGGGGACGTGTGGTGCAGTGCTGGGCGCCGGCCCCGCACGCGCCGCCGCCGCCTGGCCGCCGGCTGCACCTGGCGCTCGGCACGCTGCAGACCACTGCCGACGTATACATGTGAGTCTCTGTTACGTCGAGGGGACGTGTGGTGCAGTGCTGGGCGCCGGCCCCGCACGCGCCGCCGCCGCCTGGCCGCCGGCTGCACCTGGCGCTCGGCACGCTGCAGACCACTGCCGACGTATACATGTGAGTCTCTGTTACGTCGAGGGGACGTGTGGTGCAGTGCTGGGCGCCGGCCCCGCACGCGCCGCCGCCGCCTGGCCGCCGGCTGCACCTGGCGCTCGGCACGCTGCAGACCACTGCCGACGTATACATGTGAGTCTCTGTTACGTCGAGGGGACGTGTGGTGCAGTGCTGGGCGCCGGCCCCGCACGCGCCGCCGCCGCCTGGCCGCCGGCTGCACCTGGCGCTCGGCACGCTGCAGACCACTGCCGACGTATACATGTGAGTCTCTGTTACGTCGAGGGGACGTGTGGTGCAGTGCTGGGCGCCGGCCCCGCACGCGCCGCCGCCGCCTGGCCGCCGGCTGCACCTGGCGCTCGGCACGCTGCAGACCACTGCCGACGTATACATGTGAGTCTCTGTTACGTCGAGGGGACGTGTGGTGCAGTGCTGGGCGCCGGCCCCGCACGCGCCGCCGCCGCCTGGCCGCCGGCTGCACCTGGCGCTCGGCACGCTGCAGACCACTGCCGACGTATACATGTGAGTCTCTGTTACGTCGAGGGGACGTGTGGTGCAGTGCTGGGCGCCGGCCCCGCACGCGCCGCCGCCGCCTGGCCGCCGGCTGCACCTGGCGCTCGGCACGCTGCAGACCACTGCCGACGTATACATGTGAGTCTCTGTTACGTCGAGGGGACGTGTGGTGCAGTGCTGGGCGCCGGCCCCGCACGCGCCGCCGCCGCCTGGCCGCCGGCTGCACCTGGCGCTCGGCACGCTGCAGACCACTGCCGACGTATACATGTGAGTCTCTGTTACGTCGAGGGGACGTGTGGTGCAGTGCTGGGCGCCGGCCCCGCACGCGCCGCCGCCGCCTGGCCGCCGGCTGCACCTGGCGCTCGGCACGCTGCAGACCACTGCCGACGTATACATGTGAGTCTCTGTTACGTCGAGGGGACGTGTGGTGCAGTGCTGGGCGCCGGCCCCGCACGCGCCGCCGCCGCCTGGCCGCCGGCTGCACCTGGCGCTCGGCACGCTGCAGACCACTGCCGACGTATACATGTGAGTCTCTGTTACGTCGAGGGGACGTGTGGTGCAGTGCTGGGCGCCGGCCCCGCACGCGCCGCCGCCGCCTGGCCGCCGGCTGCACCTGGCGCTCGGCACGCTGCAGACCACTGCCGACGTATACATGTGAGTCTCTGTTACGTCGAGGGGACGTGTGGTGCAGTGCTGGGCGCCGGCCCCGCACGCGCCGCCGCCGCCTGGCCGCCGGCTGCACCTGGCGCTCGGCACGCTGCAGACCACTGCCGACGTATACATGTGAGTCTCTGTTACGTCGAGGGGACGTGTGGTGCAGTGCTGGGCGCCGGCCCCGCACGCGCCGCCGCCGCCTGGCCGCCGGCTGCACCTGGCGCTCGGCACGCTGCAGACCACTGCCGACGTATACATGTGAGTCTCTGTTACGTCGAGGGGACGTGTGGTGCAGTGCTGGGCGCCGGCCCCGCACGCGCCGCCGCCGCCTGGCCGCCGGCTGCACCTGGCGCTCGGCACGCTGCAGACCACTGCCGACGTATACATGTGAGTCTCTGTTACGTCGAGGGGACGTGTGGTGCAGTGCTGGGCGCCGGCCCCGCACGCGCCGCCGCCGCCTGGCCGCCGGCTGCACCTGGCGCTCGGCACGCTGCAGACCACTGCCGACGTATACATGTGAGTCTCTGTTACGTCGAGGGGACGTGTGGTGCAGTGCTGGGCGCCGGCCCCGCACGCGCCGCCGCCGCCTGGCCGCCGGCTGCACCTGGCGCTCGGCACGCTGCAGACCACTGCCGACGTATACATGTGAGTCTCTGTTACGTCGAGGGGACGTGTGGTGCAGTGCTGGGCGCCGGCCCCGCACGCGCCGCCGCCGCCTGGCCGCCGGCTGCACCTGGCGCTCGGCACGCTGCAGACCACTGCCGACGTATACATGTGAGTCTCTGTTACGTCGAGGGGACGTGTGGTGCAGTGCTGGGCGCCGGCCCCGCACGCGCCGCCGCCGCCTGGCCGCCGGCTGCACCTGGCGCTCGGCACGCTGCAGACCACTGCCGACGTATACATGTGAGTCTCTGTTACGTCGAGGGGACGTGTGGTGCAGTGCTGGGCGCCGGCCCCGCACGCGCCGCCGCCGCCTGGCCGCCGGCTGCACCTGGCGCTCGGCACGCTGCAGACCACTGCCGACGTATACATGTGAGTCTCTGTTACGTCGAGGGGACGTGTGGTGCAGTGCTGGGCGCCGGCCCCGCACGCGCCGCCGCCGCCTGGCCGCCGGCTGCACCTGGCGCTCGGCACGCTGCAGACCACTGCCGACGTATACATGTGAGTCTCTGTTACGTCGAGGGGACGTGTGGTGCAGTGCTGGGCGCCGGCCCCGCACGCGCCGCCGCCGCCTGGCCGCCGGCTGCACCTGGCGCTCGGCACGCTGCAGACCACTGCCGACGTATACATGTGAGTCTCTGTTACGTCGAGGGGACGTGTGGTGCAGTGCTGGGCGCCGGCCCCGCACGCGCCGCCGCCGCCTGGCCGCCGGCTGCACCTGGCGCTCGGCACGCTGCAGACCACTGCCGACGTATACATGTGAGTCTCTGTTACGTCGAGGGGACGTGTGGTGCAGTGCTGGGCGCCGGCCCCGCACGCGCCGCCGCCGCCTGGCCGCCGGCTGCACCTGGCGCTCGGCACGCTGCAGACCACTGCCGACGTATACATGTGAGTCTCTGTTACGTCGAGGGGACGTGTGGTGCAGTGCTGGGCGCCGGCCCCGCACGCGCCGCCGCCGCCTGGCCGCCGGCTGCACCTGGCGCTCGGCACGCTGCAGACCACTGCCGACGTATACATGTGAGTCTCTGTTACGTCGAGGGGACGTGTGGTGCAGTGCTGGGCGCCGGCCCCGCACGCGCCGCCGCCGCCTGGCCGCCGGCTGCACCTGGCGCTCGGCACGCTGCAGACCACTGCCGACGTATACATGTGAGTCTCTGTTACGTCGAGGGGACGTGTGGTGCAGTGCTGGGCGCCGGCCCCGCACGCGCCGCCGCCGCCTGGCCGCCGGCTGCACCTGGCGCTCGGCACGCTGCAGACCACTGCCGACGTATACATGTGAGTCTCTGTTACGTCGAGGGGACGTGTGGTGCAGTGGTGGGCGCCGGCCCCGCACTGTGAGTCTCTGACGAAACTTCTTTAGGCGCGTCGCCCATTTTTGAGATGGGAGAAAAATATCAAACTCAGTCACGTGACTGTTACGAGCTTTTCTTACTATAATACCTTAATTTCGTCGCACATTGTATCGTTATAACAATCGAGGTGAGACAGACATCGCTTATGAACGAGACATCTCCGGGTTCGAATCCTAGAGAAGGGCAGTAACTTTTTGCACTTTTTTTTGTACTGTTTTTTAGTTTAGAACCGTTACTGAAACCTCGTTCAAGCTTTCACTTCTGTCGGCACTCCTGGAGTGCCACTATTTTCTTAATGGAAGAGGGGGCAAACCTGACACTTCACGTCCGCGCCCACGGCCAGTGTGGGTGGATGACTACTTAGATTGGCTTCTAGTATTCATATTCATATATTCATTTTGCGATACATGGGTAAAACTTGGATCTAATACCATTGAGCTAAGATACTATAGTTACAATCTGTCAAATAAAATGTCCGCGCCAAAACTCGTCGCACGCTACGCAGTGTGCCGAGTTTTTGTTTTTGCGTACAAGCGACATTGAACGCTTATACAAGTGAGATAACGTCTACATTCGATCAAATGTCATCACAGAACGGTGCTCGGACATTTTTTGAGTGTTGTCAGTTAGAGATTGTGACTCTTTAGTATCCTCACTCAATGTCTAATACAGAAATAATGTACAGCCATGCTCGGCCTAAAGCATGCAAAATGTCACACAGATAAAATGTCAAATAAATTAATAATAAAAGGACAATTCAAAAAATCATAAAGTATAGTGTTATTTTAAAAAAATTAATAAATAGTTTAGTTTATATCTATCCTTTTTTCCAGAAACGTCCAAAGAATCAAGTCATCGGAATCAGAAAGTGACTCGCAAGCGACGCCGCAACAGACGTCACAGTCCGATTCACAATAGCAATAGTATGTATGCACCTTATCTGTATAGAGATAGAGTTTATAATAGTATAATTAAATTTACCAAATTTGCCCAACGTTCAGCACACCTTATTCTTATAACAGTAGAGTTTGTTTTGGCATGTTTAGTTGGACTGAATTATCGACCGTGTTATTTTATAATTAAACACCTTATTTGTATAGTATTAAGGTATATTATCGTGAGATTTATTTTAAGCTTATATTCCATAATGAATACCACGGAAGATTATTGTATGCCTTTTGAGCTAAGAGCAACGAAATCGCAGTAAATATTGGATCTTGAACTTAAAACGTATAGCAATAGAGGCTATTATGTGATTTTCAAGACAAAAATAATTGCACAATATTAAAAGAATCAACCTGTCATATTAAAAAGTTACATATTTGACAGAAAATGTATGCATCTAATGTCAAATATGTCACCGTATAATAAATAGGTTTATTTCTGTAAATTTTATTGTAATTTAGGATCGCAGTGCTAAAATTATAAAAGTCAAAAATAAACTTAGAAAGTAACTTAAGAGACAGTTGGATAAACTAGTCTTGATACATAACTTTCAGATTCCAGTGTATAGGATAATATTACCCCTGCCGTTTAACATTCGTGCTATCTCTGTCGTGTGACGAAACATATAACTGCACTTGTCACACAACATTGCTGTGGTATGAAATCCGCATAGGATAGAAAGAGACAGCATGCAAAACAAGTACCGCTCTCAAGGAACCGGCCACTGGTTTGATATGTCTGTCAGTTTACTAGTTTCTAATTAATGCACAAATGAGGGCGATAATTTCGTCATCAATTCATATAAAATTAGTTCCAAATAGTAAAAAAACCGGCCAAGTGCGAGTCGAACTCGCGCCCGAAGGGTTCCGTATCTATAAAAACGGCAAAAAAAAAACACGTTTGTTGTATAAGAGATCCTTTAAATATTTTTTATTCTGTTTTCTAGTATTTGTTGTTTTAGTGGCAACAGAAATACATCATCTGTAAAAATTTCAACTGTCTATCACGGTTCATGAGATACAGACGGACAGACAGACAGCGAAGTCTTAGTAATAGGGTCCCGTTTTACACTTTGGGTACGGAGCCCTAAAAAAATACGAATAATTCTCAATCTAAAGTTTTACATGTTGGTGTTCCAATTGTCAAAGTAAAATGTCTTGGGGTAGTCAGAGGCATATCCAAATACACATTTGATATATGTGCTCATAATTAGCAGGTTTTTAGCATTCCATACGTGACAGTTTGCAAGCCCATCGCCATCGGAGATGTTAAAAGTTATTTAATTTGTGTCGTAACAAAATCCATCCAATTATGATGATTTTGCGCAAATTTTATCCATATTAGTTTTAAAATAATGATTTATTTAATTAAATTTAGATTTCTTAGAAAATTAAACAGTATTTTATCCAATTATTAATGTTAAGGGATATTTAACTTATTGTAGGAAATCCTTCCAAATGGTTTCAATGATAGATTATTCTAATTTAATTTGTATTTATTTTTGCACAAATAGCTTTCTAGATATCTAAATTTTATTTATAATCAAAATTAGAAAAATAATACATGACAGTTTCTTTTATTATAAAAAATCTATGAAATGATGAGTCGTCTGTCATAAATTTATTACAAGTCATAAATACTTGATTTTGTACTTGTCTATTTTAACTGGAGGCCCTGTTGTATAACTTAGGCAATAGACATCGGCTTCATTTCGACATTTGAAACCGACTTCAATTGTCATTTTCGTATTGTGTGATTGGTTGAGCTCTATTGGGATTACAACTGGGAATCGATTTCAAGTTAGACAATAACCGTCTCACCAATAAAAACTAGTTATTCCGAAGTTCTATCAAATTTACACATCGCATAGCTGTACCTTGCGTTAATTCAGAATAAGTCAGAAAAACATTCTGACCAATAAACAAGGTGGAACTCTGAGGTAACTGTCCTTCTGTTACGTGAAGATGCACAGATCGGCAACATCGCATCCAACGAGAAACCTCAAAATAAGTATCATTTTGTCTATGAAAGCTGACTGAATTGGTCATTTTGTTTGTCATTCTTGTTTTTTTTTGTCATAATGGCTTCGCACTTTTTGTGCATTCACCAATATTTCACATGTAATTTTTTTATTACAAAATCATTTTTGATTTCCGCGCTCGTTTTTATTATCAAATTACGATTTTTATTTTATAAAACTTTCTCGCCATGCTACCTCTTCTATTGGAATGTAAGATTTATTCCAGATAAAGTTATTTTTTTCTCCTGTAAATTTATCTGGAAGAACTTAAACAAAAACTCCTTGGTATGTACGAGTAAAATACATATATACGAACTCTTTGGTGGTACCTATGAAAATATTTTTACAGTACCTACTAATATGTATTCTGTGGTTACACTAAATTTAAACAAGGGTGCTAGCTGGTGGAACTTCGGAATAGCGTTTGTATGAAAGAAATGTCAAAGTTATGCAAGGTGGAACTTTCTAAATGGTTTATTGGTTGCCATTTTGCTTATTCTTAAGTTTAACTAAAGAAAAACTTTACATAGTGTTTATTGGTGACACTGTAAAGGTTTCACCAATAAACACTATGTAAAGTTTTTCTAGTAAGTTTTTCTGTAAAAATATTTTCATAGGTACCACCAAAGAGTTCGTATATATTTTACTCGTACATACCAAGGAGTTTTTGTTTAAGTACTTCCAGATAAATTTACAGGAGAAAAAAATAACTTTATCTGGAACAAATCTTACATTCCAATAGAAGAGGTAGCATGGCGAGAAGGTTTTATAAAATAAAAATCGTAATTTGATAATAAAAACGAGCGCGGAAACCAAAAATGATTTTGTAATAAAAAAATTACATGTGAAATATTGGCGAATGCACAAAATGTGCGAAGCCATTATGAGAAAAAAAAACAAGAATGAAAAACAAAATGACCAATTCAGTCAGCTTTCATAGACAAAATGATACTTATTTTGAGGTTTCTCGTTGGATGCGATGTTGCCGATCTGTGCATCTTCACGTAACAGAAGGACAGTTACCTCAGAGTTCCACCTTGTTTATTGGTCAGAATTTTTTTCTGACTTATTCTGAATTTACGCAAGGTACAGCTATGCGATGTGTAAATTTGATAGAACTTCGGAATAACTAGTTTTTATTGGTGAGACGGTAAGGCTGCTGGGGGCCTATTGTCTAACTTGAAATCCTCTCTGTATTTTGTCATGATACGTCATTTTCGTATTGTGTAATTGGTTGGAATGGGACATGGGAAGGCATTTCAAGTTAGACAATAAGGCTCTTAAACCATTTTATTTATCGTTTTGCCAATTTCTTGGCAACTAAGTTATAAAATTAAAACGCCATAATCTTAAGAACCACATAATGCTATGATAACAAAACTTGTCTTTCAACTTTTTTGGCGAATTCTTTTCGTTAACATAAATTCTATAGTGATAAATAGTAGTATAAATAAAGCCGCTTGTGTAATATAATGTAAAGAATACAATATAATTAAATTGTAGTTTCCCCACAGTAAAGATCACACGAAATTAGGGAGGTTTTTTCGTGATCCCATTATTTTGTCCCATTAAATGAAACCACGAGGAACTGTTTCTGTTCTGCACGCTCGCTCGCATCGCGCGTAGGTTATCACTATCCTAACTAACCTAACCAACTGACTTTGATCAAGATATCTTTTTCCATTGCACATGCTAATGAGACTACGAGAAACACTCCCTCGTGGTTCCATTAATAGGACAAAATAATGGGACCACGAGAAAGCGGCTGAAATCAGGTTGGTATAACAATTGAGATGGCTGAAAACAAGGCTAGGCCTCAGCATTTGCTCCAACAGCTCAAGTCTGTTGGAGCGCCGTACAGAGTATACCTACCTACTCTGCACGGCTTGTACCCCGGTACATACGGTACCGTATGAACCAAATTTTCAATGTAAAAATGAGCTTTATAGCGCTGGTTTTAGAGTTAAAATTGCACAAAATAGAACTGTAAAATAATCAGTACAAAATAACTTTGATTATTTTGAGGCACACAAAGTAAAGAAATAGTTAATATTGATACCTGACCTTACAGCTCAGTAGGTAACTTAGCTCTAACCACCCTATCCTATAGGTCGTGGGTTCGATTCCAATCTATAACAAACATTTTGTGTGATGAACATGAATGATTGTTTTGGGTCAAGCTGTTACTTATTAAGGTGCGTTTACACGATGCGTTTTCTCGTACGTTTTGCTAAGCCGCGCTAGGCCACGCCCATTCGGTGAGCTAAATCTAGTTAGTAGTCAGCGCATTCACACGCAAAACGCAAAACGCATGACCAGGTAACTTATCTGTATGCTATGGTTCTGTATGGCAGGCCCCGCCCCTTTTTTTTTGCTATAAAAATACATTTATAAATTTCAACTTAATTGACTAAGGATTATTGGTGTAGTGGTCTTGTACAATGACTATTAGCTGGGATGATCATGATGTTCAAGTTCGATTCCTTGTGAGGGAAAAATACTTTTTGCATTTTTTCAAGTTTGCTTCATTTTAAATAATGAAATTTTTATAATGGCGAACATTGCCTACAGTTTTATTCCTACTTTTAAATGATGGCCAAAAAAAAACATTTGGTTACGATATGAACCTACAACTCGATTTCGATCGCAAGGTGGTGCCTTCGAGACCTCGCCGTATCTTACTTAGATCAATAAGTACCTACCTACCTACCACTATCCTACGATCTGTCATCGGCAGATCCTTGAATCAAGAATAATAATAAATAAATAATGCTGGACATTTCACACAGCATCATCTAGCCCCAAACTAATCATGTTATTTTATGCATGTATGTAAGTAAGTAGGTAGGTACTTACCAACTTACCTAATTTTGGAACCTACACCTGGTTGGTGGATCTTTATCCCTAAGGTGCACCTATGGGTAAAATTGTCGGTCCGTCGTTAAGCCATGACGGAGGCCTTAAGGCGGCCTAAAAACTCCGTCGCCAGAGTTGGCCACTTACTCATACGAACTTACTTACTTACCTATGGGTAGGTAGGTATAGGTACCTACCTACTACACCTAAGTTACTTAGATAACTACCTACCTACCTATTTCTCCAAGTCACACGCATCACAGATATCGCTCGCAGTAGGTAGTAGCACAGTAGTAGGTAGGTACCTTCTCGCAATAGTGACCTACATACCTACTTGGTTTTAGGTAAGTACCAACATTAATATAGGTACTTAGGTAGGTAAGGTAGGTAATAAATAAATGTAGACTCCTATCTCTCTGTATTCTGTGCTTCTACCTAGGTAGGTAGAAACTGTCACAACGAAATAAGAAGCTTGTAGTTAACTGTGTATGTAATGTCAAATAGGTACCTACCTACCTACCTTCCCCTTTGATAATCAATATAATTTAAGTGTCTTCTGAAATCTTTGATATCTATCTAATCTAAGTTTCACCATTAGAATCTAAGTTACCGTGTTTTGGCATAACACGGTAGAGTGGTTGTATACTATACATATATAGGTGGTGTATACGTGGTTTAGGTGTCTACCTATGTAAATAAAACAAGTGTAGGAAGGTTAGGTACCTACCTATGAGAAGCCTACCTACTTTTTTCTAGGTGAGTCTAGTTGCATGCATACCTAATAAATGTTTCCCAAATAGTAGGTAGGTCGTAGTCGTTCTTGCTAGATAGATCTTCGAATAAATGGATGGGTGACCGCTAGTGGCATTTCTATCTGAAAGTTTCCGTGCTTCGGAGGGCAAGTTTAACTGTCGAACTCGGCTTCGGACTCAGCCTAAAAACTCCATCACCAGAGTTTGCCACTGACTCATACCCACGAACTTAGTCAGGTACCTACCTCCCTACTACCTACTTTTTATTAGGTACATAAGTAAGTGCCTACCTACTTAAGTACGTAAGTCTTTGAGTTTTTGCTTCATTTATTTTTTGTTATTATACTATATACATACCTATGTATAGGTACATCATAGGTATGTATGTATAGAATAAAAACATATACAAATACCTAGGTAGGCCTAGGTACCATTATGTAAACCTACCATAGGTAGGTAGTATCATAGAAACCTACCAACCATCCCAAATAAATATAATAGCTACCATGTAGGTAGGTAGGTAGTAGGTACGTAGGTAGAGGTACGTTATCCTTAAAATAAAAAAAAAATCTTTATTTCAGACATTTTTGATGTTATTAGATACCTAAGTATTATAATAATAAATGGCCAGCTTTTAATAGGTAAAATTACCATCTAGTTAATAGTACTTAGGTATCTCTGTTCGGACCTTGAGTTTTTATTAAAAAGTTTATGAAACTGAGATGTTCGCCATTAACATAAAAAAATGCAAATTTCTAATGAAGCAAAAATAAAAATATAGTGCAAGGAATCGAACCAGCATACCCCATCTTGGTAACCGCACTCAAGACCACTTGACCAAAGGTTCCTTGACTCGAACGACGAAATTTAGGTAAGATTCATACTACCAAAAAACGTATGGTCTCACCGCAGAACGTACGCGAAAACGCATGACTATGTAACTATGGTAAATATCCACCAATTTTACAGTAACCATACGTTAAGATTTCTCCAGACCTGTCGTTTTATTTTAGAATTATTTGGAATTTTCTAAGATACAAAACAAGTTCAAGATTATTTTTTATGTAGGAAAATAATCAAATTCACGTAATTTAGACTATTATATTGAAGATAAAAATATCAATGTGTACATTTAAGTTTGTGAGCTACTTGTGTACCAATATAATATCTCTTGTCATGGAAGAAACTCCGAGCCCACGCCCACGTATCTTTTCCATTAAAATTGTATTTTTTGTCTGGCATTTGTCCGGGTTTTCAATTGTTCGTGTGGTAACCCGGCCGCATGCGGCCGCCGCGCCGCATGCTACTTAGTTAGTACCCGGCGCGCCGGCTACTTACTAAGACAAAACGCATGCGATGAGCGTTTACACGTGAAAAATTGCCGTGCGATGCGATATCGCATGGGTTGAAAACGCATCGTCTAAATGCACCTTATTAATAATAAAAAAAATATGTACAAAAAATATAATATGTATTCTATCAGCCATCTGGTTCCATGATAAAAGCTTTGTTTAGTTTTGGGCTAGATGGCGCTTTGTCAAATATATCCTTCAATATTTATTTATTTATCATGCCATACACGGTATCGTATTTGAAAGACCGCAATGATGATTTTTAAACAAATAAAATTAAAACGCTTGGCAAACCTCGGCCAACTTAGCGTGCGAGCGAGACAAATGATACGCACCGTTACTGGTGTGCAAGCGAGAGAACAGGAGTTCGGCAACAGGGTTTGCCAAGCGTGAAACGCTTCTGGCCTTACCTTGTAGGTTGATTTTGTCTCAGTCGCAAGACAACGCTTGTTGGGTTTTGCCTTAGAGATTGATGTCAGTAAATTGTAATAAAAATATAGAATAATGTATTGTAATGTAAGTTATTGAATAACTAAATAAAATATTATACAATGTTGAAATTGTTACTTATTTACTTTTTTTACAAAAACAAAAAAGGTACATTGTAATGTAAGAGACTGGTGATTGGTGTCTGAACTTCTGAAGTAAGTTCCAAAAAAGCGGGAATAATGAAATTCGATATTCAACACCAATTATTATTTCACCGAACCAAAGAGAAAATAAACTTTCTTAAACTTTCCCGATCACTGTTCATAATTACGTATAATACGTACATAATACGTATATAATTGTATAACGGGATTTATCGCGTACCTTATTTTATTATTTCCCGACGTTTCGCCTGTGTTGCAACAGGCGTGGTCGCGGGCAACTGTTGCCGATAAACCCCATTTAGTTAATACGTAATTAAGAAAAGAAACTTACTATAGTGAAGTCGTTCTCGTGGCAAGGCTCTTTATAATTGTTTATGAAATTATTAAAAAGAAAATAGACAACCTTTTCTTAAGTTGTATCTTTTCATATTCACAACGTAAAAGTTCTATGTGTCAGGGATACGTTACTGCGTCTTCTTGTCGTGTCGATGCTAGAGTAAGTTCGTATGAGTCAGTGGCCAACTCTGGTGACGGAGTTTTTAGGCCTCCGTCATGGCTTAACGACTTAAAATAGCCGGGACCGACAATTTAACGTGCCCTCCGAAGCACGGAAGCGCTCAGATGAAAATGCCACTGGCGGTCACCCATCCACTTACAGACAGTTTCGAACGTTGCTTAACTTCGACGATCTATCAAGAACGACTAAGCAAGCACGACCACGAGCGCTTGTGTCGATGCTGCATTCATCAGATACACTTGGAGTAATGATCATATCTGAGGCAGCATTGAGGTCCTCTCTTGTGCAGGTCTCAGGGCACAAGGGGCACACCAGTAGGTGCTTTGATTGAACTGGAGCTCCATAGTCACGTTACTACGTGAAAAATACTATAATCTGTCTTATTCAGTGCAAAATTATTGACCGGCTCTGTAAAATATGTATCTACAAAAATATGGAATCAGCTTCCCGCGTCTGTATCCGCTGAGCTACGACCCTGTTGTTTTTAAGAAGAGAGTTAATAGGCACCTTCTGGGTAGGCTCGCTCCATCGTAGACCTCACTCTTGTCTATGTAAGTTTCGAGATCAAGAGTCGACCCAGTCATCGTAAAAAAAAATATCATCATTGGCTTGCCGTTATCCCGCTTATGCGGGGTCGGCACAACAAGGTCTCTTTCTCCACTCTCCTCTATCACTCGTCATCTCCATATCCACTCCTTTCTTACCCATATCTTCTTTCACACAATCCATCCATCTTTTCATTGTAAAAAAAATATAATTGAAATAATTATAATAAGTAAAAAATAAGCACGAACTTGGTGTTACAAACAAGTCGGCAGCCGAGTAGCTAAATGCTACATTTTAACCATCTCGTCCAGATGAACGAGATGGCGAAAATGCCACACGCACCGAGTAGATACTCGGTGCGTGTGGCCAAGTTGTAAGGCATAATGACTTTGCTCTGTATTGTATGACATAATGTGACAGTGTCGGACAGGTGTGGTGTGAAATATTCTCCTAAGTGTAAAAAATGACGAAATGCAACATTATTCCAATCCAACCAAGTGAAACTCATAAAATATTCCGATTCTGAATTTTCTGTTGAAAGACCACGATCATTATAATAATTTGCCTCCGTTTCTGAGAACCTACACTTGCCTTTTCCTGTGTTTAGGTCAGCGGCCAAAGCTTCGATAACTTGACTATCCAATGGCACACACGCAGAAACAACTGATTATATCCTCTATCCAATCTCGTGTAGATAAGGTGATAAAGAAACATGTTCATTGTTCAGTGTGGCATTGGCTTCCGCGACGTATGCATGTCTTCAATATGAATAAAACAATTATCCGTCGTAATCGTTTGAAATTCCTAGCCGGTACCGCGGTTCTGTGCTGTGTCCTGATTCTGAAGACAGATCTATCGCCTGATTTATACTTTTTAACTTTGAGCGTAGAAAACGTGTCGTGTTATTATGAACAAGGGGATGAGTTACTGTTTGCAAGTAACAGGGGGTTTCAACCGTCTGCTGAGTCTATATTTTTTCACGAGACATCTTGCCGCGGAGGTTTGAATTCCAGGCAAGCTTGCGCGGTCGAAGCGGCCGCGCGGGCGCACAAACATTGGGACATATACGTGTTATTCCTTTCGCCTATCCGAAACTTGAACAGCAAAAGTTTTGACGCTCTACAAAATTATGATAGAGTGAAATTCGCGCGCGTAAACATACTAGAATACGCAAATAACACGCCATTAGAATATCTAGTCGCGAGTGGAGCGTTGAATAGAACGAAGTGGCGAATATCCCACACTTCAGATGCGTTGCGTTACTTGACGATGTACAAATGGGGCGGGATTTACTTGGACTTGGATACTGTGGTGGTGAAGCCGCTGGATGGACTGAAGAGGAACTGGTCGGCGCGGGAGAGCGACTCGGTGATCGCCGCGGGTGCTATGTCCTTCTCCAGGGACCCTGTTGGCAGGATGTTTGCCGATGCTGCTATCAGGTTAGTCTATTACCTCCTTACTTCAAACCATAAATTACTAGCCCGCAGCTTTTATAGCATTTGTGTCAGTCTACGATCTATATTTATTCTGTTTCATCTATATCCTTTTAGCCGTTTCACCGTGAGTGCTCCTTACTAAAAAGTAAGTTCGTATGAGTCAGTGGCCAACTCTGGTGACGAAGTTTTAAGGCCTCCGTTATGGCTTAACGAAGGGCGAACGTTGCTAAACTTCGACGATCTATCAAGAACGACTGCAAGCACTACCACGAGCGCTTTTTCTTCATGCTTAAAACGCCGAACGTGTTTTGATGTTTTTTAGAAAGAAGCTTTCTTCCCTACGATTTCATTTCAAACTAGCAGAATTTTATCACGTCATCATGAGGGCACCCTAGGTCATAATCATCCTCTCGGTTTAATCGGAATAACACAAGAAACAGATACGTAGTCGTCTGAAGCTTTTAACTTAAGTCTTTCTCCACGAAAACATGCATCGATGCATTATAAAACGGATCAAAAGTCGATAATTCCACTTACGGCCAGTCAAGACGTTGAATGGAAGGTTGAACACTTAATTACTGTAGCATCGATTCTCGATTCTCGCATATTCCGTCCAGGTTACCACGTCATGGTTCACTAGGTAGTAACCTAAGTAGGTTACTTATTTGAGAACGATGGGCCAAGAAAGTGGCGTTATCACTCTTAGATAACACAAGTCATTAAGTACTATCAGTACTTACCATGACCAGTGACTCATCTCTAGAGTAAAATTAAAGTAAAATGTTATTATAAGTAAAAAATCTATGACTTCTATCTCTTCTCTTATTCTAAAATGTCTAAATTTCATCCTAATCTGCCCAGCCTTAGAGGAGCAACATACATGCGTAGTATGCAATGCATGCATAGGACCATAGGCGGATCCAGGGGGGGGGGCATGGGGGTACGTGCCCCCCCCCCCCCCCCCAGACGATATTTTTGTGTACCTACTAACTACGAAAAATTAATAAATTGTGAAATTTTTGTCAGTTTTTGTTTCTTGTGCCCCCCCCAGAAAAAAATCCTGGATCCGCCCATGCATAGGACAGCTACCAGACGGAATAAATACGAAGATATATTAAATCGAAATGCAGAGACCGCATACAACAGTTTGCCTAACTTAATGTACCTACCTAGACAAAATCTCACTTTCACTTATTATCAACTAATTAGAATGCTTTACATACTGATAATAATAAGTAGTGTTTCGCAAATGTTAGGTACCCATTTTCTTGTGCGACACTTACCTACTCTGAAGGTATTGCTGTAACTAGGTACCTACTATCTTGACTTTGTGTATTGGATGTCGTTAGTTTCGTGGTATTAAAACAAAATGTATTGACATTGTTGTTATTTAACTACGAAAATATATATAAAATTTACATGAAAACCAACATAAGAACACTATTTAGAGCATATGAATATTTAAAAAATGTTAGGGACAGAATTATTGATTAAATTCAAATTCAAAGTGTTTATTTGCATTCATGTTGTGTTTGTACATAATTTTAGGTCTTATAATTTATTGTACATGTGGTTATAACATGAGTCCTGGAAGGACATCGCAAAAAATAAATCAAAATCCTAAAATCCAAAATAAATCCTAAAACCTGTCCTGTCCATCCAAAGGTTGCCTGGAGGAAATCGCTTTCACCGATAAGATTTCTCTTTGTCTATTGCTGTTATTAGGTATTTTTCAATAAAGATATATTCTATTCTAAAAATACTGGGTTGTTATGCCCAGTATTTTGTTATAAATTTTTAAGAAAAATGTCTTAAAACTATGAGATCTTTAATTCTTAAGTTCGTACCCACCCACCTGTAAGGATGTAGTAAGATCTTACCTACTATGCCGCTATTTTGCCGCTTGACCCTAAGTCAAAGGCTCTTCAATAAATATCTGAACATCCGAGTGGGTCTATTCTCATGTTAATCGAACTACCTACCTATGTATCACGTGACTGAACACCGTGTGGATATTCTCTTATAAATCAAACGATTTTACTTTTAAGGGACCTCGCGAATAACTTCAGAGGCGATGATTGGGGCAACAACGGGCCGGGAGTTATCACGAGGGTGCTGAAGAGGAACTGCCGGACCAGTATCGTGGCTTCGATGTCGGCAAGGAACTGCAAAGGTAAGTCTTAATATACTCTTCTTTTTCTTCCTGCCCTTATCCCACTAAGTGGGGTTGGCACAACATGTTTCTTTCTTCCATTTCCCTCTATCACTCGTCATATCAGAACTCACTCCTTTCACTGACATATCCGCATTCACACAGTCCATCCATCTTTTCTTAGGCCTACCCCTACCGGTATATCCAGCCACATTCATACTCATCACTCGTCGTGTTATATGACTTTTATCCCTCCTCATGACATGCCCATACCACGCCAACCTTCCACTTCACAATTTGTCAGTCACTGGCGCTACTTTCAAACTTCCCCATTCTAGTTACTCCACACATCCATCTCAGCATTCTCATCGCTGTCGCATGCACTCTTCTTTCATCCATCACTTTGGTTGCCCAACACTCTGATCCATACAATACGACAGGTAATATAACATCAGAGACCTGTCGCCATTTCATCCTTAGTATAGGTACTATCTAAATCAAATTATATTATTATTACTACTAATAGTTACTTTATTACCGTCACGGGATAAATGTTTGTATGATCTGCAAATATTTATCTCGGGTCTGGGTGTTTCTATGTATAATATGTATGTATTTACAAACAAAAAGTATATAAGTAGTGTATCAGTTATCTGGTTCCCATAGTACAAGCTATGCTTAGTTTGGGGCTAGATGATGCTGTGTGAAATTGTCCAGCATTATTTATTATTTATTTATTTATTTATTAATTCCTACACACTTTAAACTTTCGCGACTTTTTACTATTAAGGGCGCGTACTACCTCAAAACTGCTTCGACTCTGGATCATATCTTTAAACGTATTGAACCAATATTATTGAAAAAAATATATATTATAGTTGTGGCTATAAACTGTTGCTCCATTGTAGTGAAAACACGATTACTAAATATTTTCTCGATAGAAAATAATCACAAACTTCCCTCTGAATTTTACTTAAAAACAAAAGTACTCAATAAATACTTTAGCTAGACTAGTAAAACTTTGTATCTAAACTCAGCTTAGTACACTACGTGGTCCCGTTGTTCCGAATTTTGATCTTTTTTTGTTTTTGTACTTTTAATTAGCTAAAAAGTGTTTTAGCGCCGTAAATCACGTTGCGCATCCATAGCTCTGTACTCCTCACACGCCGAACAAATCACACTCGCTGTCCCGCTTACAAAATAGCGGCGTATTATAGGCTCTTAATAAAGAGACTTGATCGCGTCATCATCATCTTCCACAGCCCGACTTCAGCCACTGCCTGCAGGGTATATGCTTCCCTAAGCTTCTACCACGATCATTGCACGAAGCCTCCCTAAGCTTCTACGCGTAGTAAAAACCTCGCCGTACCGCCGTACATAACAACTATTTGCAGATCATGCAAACATTTGTCTCGCCACCGAAGTCACATATCAGCATTCGCCAAAAAGAAGTCTTCGAAAAAAACCATAAAAACTCTATCTCCGTTCCAGATTTCGAGATCTACGGCCCAGACCTCTTCTACCCAATCAATTGGCAGAATGCCCAGAAGTACTTAGAGCCTGGTAAATTAAGCCCAACGCCGTATGTATACCACGTGTGGAACCGCTTTACAGCAGGCAAGACTATCAAGAGCGACTCGATGTACGCGAAGCTAGCGATGCAGTACTGTCCACGTGTGTATGACGCCTACGGAGATGATTTTGGGAACTGACCAAGTTTAGTTCTATTTAGGTAACTCTACCAATAGGTACTGTAATTAGTCCTATGACTAATACTTGGTCCTTAACAAAGATTTATGAGCCGAAAAAGAGGATGATTGGATCAGGCAGCCTCGAATGTAAAGTTTAATCAAACGGTTTGAGATAGTTTATTAAAAAAAAAAGTTCCTACTCTAAAAATAGAACTATGTTCAGAACATAGTTCTATACGACTGTTGTACAGTCAGCGACAGAAGTTTACGAACAATTGGAGATTTAAAAGTGTCATTTTGATCATGTGTGGGAAAATTGTGTATACAGGGTGAAAAAGACTACTACCGAAATCTGAGGGTTGCGATTAGACCATGATTCTAAACATATTTAGCAAAAAAAGATCTTGACTTAGCTAAGTCATTTTATGTTATTTTCGGTTATTTACTACTAAAAACTTTTTGTTACAAACCTACGAGTTTCGAAGATATAGAAGACAAGCTGCGCTCCCGCGGTGTGACCCGCAGTCTCTCGGGATTTTTTCGGGATAAATAGTAGCCTAAGTATGTCCTTCCCTGGGATACATCCTTTAACCATGCCAATTTTCAGCATTATCTGTTCAGCGGTTTAGGCGTGAACAGGTAACGAACAGACAGATAGTTGCTTTCACATTTATAATATTAATATGGATTTACAACCATCAAAATGTTCATGAACTTCTGTCGCTGACTGTACCTAAGGTTGAGTATTAATTTCTAATGAATGTACAGGGTGTAAAGTTAGTCAGTATTAAAATATAATAAGTATCTTTGTGTTTCTTTCTAAGAAAGTTACGCCCGCTATCAATTCAACCGAAACACCAGTTTTAAGCAGCCTGGGTGCCTAGTATTAGTTTTTTACGCGTTCGGTATCGACGCCGTAAACGCAGAATTGTATGGGAAAATAGTAGCGCCATCTTTTGGTACTCGATCATTACTAATGAAAACCAGTACAAATCCGATTACGGCGTCGATACCGAATGGTGAATAAAAGTCATACTAAGCACGCTGCGGGTACATCATCACACGATTCGTCCCTGAAGATTTTGATGCAACCAGGATGTTATAACCTGCATTTCTTAATCAGTAATAGCCTAAAAATAAAACTGATTGAATTGAACTTATCAAGCGAGATATCTTCAGTTATATGATTCATAAAGCAAATTGCTGTCTTTATGTAACCATTAACGATAAGAACACAAGTATTAAGTGGCTACTGACGCGCCTGCGCCAGAGTAATGCATGTACCTGCAACAGTGACAATTTCCTTTCTTCCCAGTTTCTCTTCAATCTTCTCTTGCATACAGCAAATTGCTCCTGCTATTAGGCATCAAGATACAAGGAGACTATTGGTGCGAAAATTCCAATATTGAAATCGTGTGTCAGTCACGTAGGTTCCACTTTTACGATACCTACTTAGGGCTTGTACACAAAACTGCGATGCGACGTCGCATCGCAAAAATCTGCGAGCTCCCTCTACTAATCCCTCTAGTAATTTTCTGCGTTGCGAATTCGCATCGCGTCGCCTCGCAGTTTTGTGTACAAGCCCTTACTGCAGCTTAGTCAGCTCCACACGTATTGAAGCTGTCTTTCCTGTGGACAAGGCCAATCAAGCTGATAGGATGGATTAGGTTCTGGGCGAGCGTATTTCTATCTCAAACAATGTCCCAGGCACACAGCGTCCCGTTCAGTGTAGGCACAGGTTTCCTCCTGACGCTGATCATCTGATATAGATGTAAAAGCCTAAGTTTTTTTACAGTGCTATTATTTAACTCAATTGATATTGTCATCTCACGCATTTCATATCTTGAGATACGTTTCCCATGTACCACTTCAACCAACTTATCCTATTCTGGCGCCAATCCTCTGAAGCAACTATTGGCCTAAAAAGGTATGATAAGAGCTCTGATGCGCTAGCCAATCTCACGTTATCATTCGATTATCGATTAGCCTCAGTAACTCCCTCGCAGCGATAATAAATGAACGTGTAAAATGTATAATAGACTAGTTTATAGTACCGATGATGTTTACCGTAAAGTTAGAAGACATAAGTTAAAGTTAGCAGTTCTCGCGAGCTCAGTGACATTCTTATTATTAATAGCAATAAACTCTGGTATTACATCGGATTTTTTAATCAAGAGTGATCCGTTCGAAGATATATCATGCCATTTTATAGAATCAAATAATGTGTTAGAGTCAGTGAATGATATGTCTCCAGCATCCGACGCGATATTCTTTCACGAGACATCGTGCCGTGGGGGTCTCGATTCTAGACAAGCGTGTTCCGTCGAATCAGCCGCCAGAGCGCACCCCAATCGCGAAATCTACGTGATATTCTCCGCACCAGTGAACAGAACCTCCTTCGAAAGTGAGCCTTTAGCTTCTCTTCGGACGTTTCCCAACGTAAAGTTCAGGAGAGTACACATTCTTGACTACGCGAGAGGAACTCCTGTTGAACAGCTAGTGCAAGGTGGTGCTTTGAATCGAACTCGGTGGAAAATATCGCATACATCTGACGTACTCCGGTATATAACGCTTTATAAATGGAGTGGGCTGTATTTGGATCTGGATACAGTGGTGATCAGGTCGGTGGATGACCTGCCGAAGAATTGGGCGACGCGGGAAAACGAATATTTTGTCGCCTCGTCTGCATTGGCTTTTTATAAAGACGAGCTGGGGAGACTGGTAGCTAATTTAAGTATCTGGTAAGACATTTTACAATAGAATAGTATACCTAGGTTCTATGTTATGGTGCTGGCAGAAGTTGACGTTCAGGAAGCGCTCAAGGTATTGGCTAGTGGCATCAGAATGGACATCAGAAATAAGGGGTGAACCGTTTATAAGTTTGCTGTCTGATTTATTCATATCAAACGCCTGAATATTTTAAGTTTCGTGTGAAATCAGCTTTAAAGTAGGCAGTTTACTTAGGTACCTACCTAATATCTTTTTCTTCTTTACAGGGATCAAGCAAAATCATTCAGAGGAGACGTTTGGGGTCAGAATGGGCCTATGCTTATAACCAGGGTCCTCAAACGGATATGCGGTACCGATGACCCAACTTTGATGTCAGCAGAAACATGCAAAGGTGAATAAATATCTAGGTATAGTAGAACAATGGGTACAGCTGGCAAAAACCGCCAGGAGCGACATGATAGCTCTCTTTATTCTGTGATGATAGTGAAGAGGCCTTTACCCAACTGTGGCTGAATAGATTTAGAAATAGGTAGGGGGTAAATCTTGGCAAGGCCGTGTTTGGCCAAGGAAGCGTAGGAGGGACATTCGAGACGCCTTCGAGTGTTTGAAAAGGACAGATGGTAAGGAGGACTGCTCGGCCAATGAGATAGGGTGGCTATCGTCCTTGGATAGTTATCAGTAGTTTATTTCAAAATTATGATCATAACAAGATCAATGCTTATTTTTTTTTAATTATTGTATCTCTATCTACCTAAGTCATCGCCGAAGTTGAAAGCTTATTGAACTTGCAATGGGACTTCCCCCAATATGCACATAATAATAAAAATCATCGGTAGTTCTACAACCATAGATACACAATGCAATCTTTTGTTATCTCGCATTGCAACTGAAGTGCTTACTTTCCAGGCTTCGAAGTATACGGTCCAGAATTATTCTTCCCGATAACACCCATCTCTCCAGGAAGCTTCTTCGAGGCTGGTGAACTGGAACTAGTCCCAAATGCATTCTTCTATCACATATGGAATGCGCAGACGCAGCATTTGAAGGTGAAGATGGACTCTCCATACGCAAAGCTGGCCAAGCTATATTGCCCTCAGATCTACGGGACTTACAATGATAAATTTGGTGATTAGGTACCTACCACGTAAAAGATCGCTCTGGAAATCGATGGGAGGCCTATGTTCAGCAGTGGATGTTACGTGGATGAGATTATGATGATGCCACAGATAAAATACAGTAGGTTGGTAGGTATATTGTGACCATGACCTACGGTAGGATGAAGTAAAATAACATTTTGTATAAAGAAAAGAATTGAAAGAAATAAATAAGAATTATAAAGAATTGTATAAAGTATAGAATAGAATAATATTATGGTGACTACTCTATTGCATTAGGTCATACCTACCTGTAATAATAGATGTAATGTTTTAAATAAATACAAAATTTTTATTACTCACCAGTTCTGGATGTAGGCGTTAAAGTTTTACAACTTTTGCAGTTTCTTCGTTTTAATTGTAATTTTTGCTCAACTGTAATTTGTTCTGAATCGAGTCATTTTTTCAAACATATTAGGCAAAAGCATCTATTCCGAGCGATAATTCAGTTCAATTCAGAGTCCTTGAGTGTCGTAAACGCCGTAAACGCGGATTTGTACTGGTTTTCATTAGTAATGAGCGAGTACCAAAAGATGGCGCTGCTATTTTCCCATACAAATCTGCGTTTACGGCGTCGATACCGAACGCGTAAAAAACTAATACTAGGCACCCAGTAGTGAATCGCAAATCTCCAGCGGCGACTTTTCTGAGTCAACACTACAACAACCAACCAAAAAAATGGACTAGAAGGCTCAATCTCTTCTTCTTCAGGCCTTCTCCCATCTTTATTTGGGGTCGGCTCTCCTAGTCATTCTTCTCCAAAGATGTCTTTTTTGGGTTGACGCGACGACAACAAGACATTTTAAACCTTATGAACAATGTTACAAGATGTAGAAACGCTTGATAGCTCGCGACCGCGCGAGGTTTCGCCACACCTCTTCCATTCTATATCTTGTTACATTGTTCTTAAGGTTTATAATGTCTTGTTACGTCTCGTGTCGTCGCCAATACAGTCTGCATTGAGCCTAATAATTAATTTAGAAATTTTCGGGAATCGAACCCAAAACCTGCAGCGCCAAAGGCAGAACAGAGCTATTGGCATGTAAGCTGTAAGACCAGTAGTAAATTATTAAAATAATTATTTTTTATTGTAACAAAAAATGTGAGTATAGAGATAATGTGAGAAAATGTGAAATACCTACTTGATTTAAGTTACCTACATAATAAAACATAAGTAAAAAATAATCATTGTTATGGTATAATTTAGCTGTGTATTTTATTAACAATAAAAAACAGCCTCAACCTTTTTACCTCATCTCCCAAACCATCATAATACCTATATTCCTCGTCAATTACAGGCAGACCTATCTCCTGTATATTATATCATTTATATCGCTGAGTTATACAATACACCTACACTACAGACAAAGTTTCCTATAGGAAATAGGTCCGACCGATCATTCTAGGCTATCGGCGAAACTGTTGGGTAGCACAACTTGATTCAGTACACAAGCTTTTTTTTATTACTATAGGTCAGCATTTGACCTCACTCTGCCTGATGTTAAGCAATTAGTGAGGTGTGCATGAAGCATGCTTTCCTAGAAGAAACCTATGTACCCTTAATTATAAGACCTCTTTTGTTCAATTTCAATGCCTTTATTTATACTGAGGGTTTTTTACATTTTTCTTAATTATATTTTGCACACCAGTCCTGCTCAGCGTGTCCTGTGGACACATAGGCCTCCTCCCACCGCTTCCACTCCGAGCTGCTCCTTGTTAATTGCAGCCAGAGTGGTCCCGCAACCTCCTTGATGTCATGATGGGAATATTTTGTACTTTTCGGGAAATACAGAGCCCGGCAATGAGTTCCACAATTTGGCAGTGCATATCAAAATGTAATGTATTTATGTGGTAGCTTCTCCATACCGCATATCCAGAATAATTTTGACCTCGAGTACATCTTTAAATCAACCTACCGACAACCAATCCAGACTGACAGTGATCCTGATCAACATAAATGCAATGGGGCATTGAAAAGTACAATAAAAGCTTTATTTGAACTAAGCTAAGATAGTGGTGGCCACGCGAGGGTTATAGACCATCAGAGCCAGAGGGTCTGATGATATTATGGTGGTAGCGGGTTGGCAATGGACTTGACTGGCGCAGGATTGGAGAGTAGCGTGAAAATGAGGAGGCCTATACTCAGCGTGGGTAAATGTGGGCTGCTAGTAAGTTAGCTAGCTGACCTAGCCAAAAATAAGTTTGTGAAATGACATTGTGACAAGTTTATTTATAGTTATGGTAAAATCAGACAGGATAGCGCACAAACTCATAGGCCACAGCAAGATTGTGCTCGCTGTGTATTATATTTATTGTAAAAACGGTACTTAATTGCTGTTGTACCCAAAAACCAAAAGTACTACTATTCTTGTTGGATTCACTGATGTCTGATACGAGTTGCATTGTCAGGTGATGTGATTCCTGTGCACATTTCTGCACAATTGATAGCTTTGTAGTTTCACTCACAACATGAAACTGTTTACCACTGTACTGACATCACAACATAACCTAACACAAAGAGAACCATAAAAACAACACAATATTTTTTTGGGTTTTTATTAGCTTACGTTCCTAATCACATCACTTCTTGGCGGCCGCGCCTACTTTAGATTTCTTGGTACCACGCACCTTCTTCATCCTGTTCTTCCTCTCCTTGCGCTGCTTGCGTGTGGGCCTCTTCTTCTCGTAGAGTCCGTGACGTGCCAGTCTGTGCTTAGGCTCGAACTTCTTAGCCAGGTCAAGGGTGTCGTAGAGGAGCGCAAAGCCAGTGGACTTGCCACCACCAAAGTTCGTCTTGAAACCAAACACGAACACTACATCAGGTGTCACCTTGTACATCTTCGCGAGTTTCTCCCTGATCTCCGTCTTGCTGACGGTGGGCTTGCCTGGATGTAGCACATCGCAGACCATCTGCTTGCGCGCCAACAATCTAAAAAACACAAAACGTTTTCACATAACCTGACATGGCGAGGCGTCTTCGACATTCACATGTCTTTACGGATGAGTTTATCGATTCTTATGACTGTACTGCACTTTTACCTGTTGGTCATGAATTTGCGCGTGCGAATAGTCGCTGTTCCTTCACTCATTTTGAATTATTTGCAATAATTCGGCGTTTAGTACGCACGTGTCCGTATTTTACGGAAAGAAAAAGAAAGAACGTGTAGGAGTTGCCAACTTGGTAATTTATATTCTACCGAGCTGTACCAAAACCTACTAAGTCGTTATTTCGTTTTACTTACAATATTAAACGAGTTGTTGTTTACTTTTATTTTTGTTTTTTTTTTGTACTAGAATGTGTACAATATTAGATACCAACTAAATTTTTGTTTGTACGTAATAAGTAGAAAAATAATTAAATACATAATAATATATACCATATAATACAGCGCACAATGGCGCTCATTAGGGGAGGCCTATGTCCGGCAGTGGACTGCTATAGGCTGATGATGATTAAATTGATGAATGATAAATAGATCTCATCGAGATTATTGCATTAGATTTGAAAATATCTGTAATGATAATTTAAAGTAAATAAATAACTGAACTAAATCAGTCAAGTTTGATAGAATATGTTTTAGTTAGGCTCGTGAGCCGTGAGATCTTTAATTGTACCAATAACAAATTATTGTTAAGAGTAAATTATGTAAATGCAATTTTAATGCATGAATAAAATATTCATATTTTTACAATCTACGTTTAAAAATTTACTCATTGATAAATTCAAGCTGTTGGTAGTAGTAATCGTGAAACTACTATTTAATAGATTAAAGATTTTGCTGGCAATACTAAGTTAAGGTGCGTTCGGAAATACGATACGACAGTTACTGTAATCAAAAATAAACTCTGTAGAGGTTTTTAAAAGTCCTCGGGTCCTCGGTGACAATGCAATAATATGGTAACAGCGAGCTGATCTGATGATGGAGTCATGAGCTGTTCCATGGAACTCCTCAGATAGTAGGTTGATTGAGTTGAAACTCAGACACCGGTCAAGTTTCATCTACTATTTGAAATAAGATGACTGCGGGCTGATAAATAAATAAATAAAATAAATTCACACAGCATCATCTAGCCCCAAACTAAGCAAAGTTTGTATGGGAACCAGTTAACTGATATACTACTTATATACCTCCCTACTTTTGTTTGTAAATACATACATAATAGACATAGAAACACCCAGACCCGAGATAAATATTTGTAGATCATACAAACAATTATCACGCGGCGGGGATCGAACCGGCAACCTTCTGCGTCCCAAGCGGACTTTCACCCACTGCGCCACAGAGGTCGTCAAATGAAAAAAAAAAAGATCCGATGATTGAGAACGGAACTCCTCAGAAAATAGGTTGATTAAAAGAAATTTTGTATGTACTTACATAGGTGAGTTCAATCAGCTCACGGTAAGCTTGTAAGTATTACATAGAGTTGCCTATCAATAAATTAAAGTACCTAGCCTACCTAAGATCTATGTTACTCCAAGAAGTAACAGTTCTGAGAGCAGTCTCGGATTTAGCTAGAATTAGGGTTTTCTAATTAATAAGGCGGTACTACCTATAAAAAGATGGCAAGGCATTAGCACATACATCCGCTATAATATCATCAAGCTACGGCCCCTAACCTTTTAAACTTAGCAAAAATCATGGCCGCGATTTGCACGCATTTTATATATAGGTACCTACGCCTACGCTTGCTCTCCAGGGTATTCGTGATAGCCCACCAAAGGTTAATAGTCGGCAGTTTATGTGGCATTAGCTCAAGGTTACAGTTTAACAAGCCTCTGTTCTGATTTTTATTGGATTTTGGGATTTTGTTTGACGAAGTTTCATAGAGCCATTAAAAGCGGTAATTAAAATCGCAGTGGGTAGGTAGGTGTCTGTGGTAGGTACTACCTAGTGGATTATACATTTATTGAGATGTCACATGCATTATTATAACGAAGAAACGGACCCCCTGGTGTACGCTTGCCTTCCTGTAGCTGCGAGTAGAACACAGATATAGGCAACCTAGAGTCGTTCATCCGAACAAGATGACCACACCACCTTAAGTTAGCGTAGTACCTACTATACTAACGATTAGGTATAACCGTAGGGAAGTAGGTAGGTAGGTAGATAGGTAGTTCTCGTAGGTACCTAGGTATAGGAACTTCAAATTTTAATGCTCATGAAGTTTTGATGCTGAACGGATCTACGTACCCACCTACCTACTTACTTACAAACTGACTTGTTAGGTAGGTAGGTGAGTATTTGTAAAATACCTACCTACCTACTACCTACGCAAAAATTGATCTGATACCTACGTACCTACCTACCTTGAAAAAAGGTTCAGCCTCCCCTGAGCCTCCCACGCTATTTAACTTCCCATTCTATTATTAGGTAGGTTTATTAGATAAGTAGGTAGGTAGCTATCTTACATGTCATTTTCATGAAAACATCCTGACGTAATGCGTCGGAGGCTTCGCTAGCTAGAAATGGCCAGTTTACGCCGACCCCTTCCCACTCAACATAGCTTATTACTTCCCTCACTTTTTGATATTTTATGGGAGATACAGGGCTCCGGTATAGCTGGTGGGGTAGGCGCCAGGCTGTCCCAGAAACTGTTAGATCATCTGTGGTGTATCGATCGATGCGTGTCTCTACTTCAGTTTTACTTGGTTCTGACAGAGTAGAGCAGTGTTTTCAGTGCCTTTGACGTAGGTACAGCTGTGTCTTAGAAATCTGCAAGTAAGTTTCAGCTTATTATCCCTATTATAGCTAGAAAACCCTGACTTGGATTTACTTATTCCTGTAGGTTAGTAGGTATAGTTTTAGTCACCTACATGAATCGCGTAAAATTGATCTTTCTTAGTTATTGTAAGTAAATAAGGCGCTTGTTTTGTTTGAAAGGTGTTAAGTGCAAGTAGGTACTGGTAGGCTACTTACTCAATTAGGTCCTAAGTAGGTTTAGTTGATGTAGGTCAAGTGTGCCTTTGTTTACCCACCTACATGCGCTATCTCTCCTGGTTGTTACCCTACCTAGCTATAGTTATACCTACCTACTGTTTGTAAGTGCAACTTAATCGTCTGACTCACAATAAAAATAACAATGCTGAATCCCACTTCCTACTTATCCCACTTAATAATTAAGTGGGTTATGTGGGATGTGGGATTTATAGCCACGATTGACGATGACGCCTGATTATTTCCGCTCAGCAATCCGCACGGATACGAACACTAGGTAGCCTAAGCATCTGTATTCTGTGGCCTAAGCACAGGCCTAGGTTAGCCTTCAATATTGTTTGCCATTCTTCCCTAGTTGAGTTACAAAACTATGCTAGTACCTGGGGGTAGGTAGGTAATCTAGGAGTTTTCCTATTTAGTCTGTTTTTGCAGCAGCAGCTGTAATACAAGCTGTTTAGCTTGTATTGCAGCTGCTGCTGCAAAAACGGAAAGTCACCCATTCTACAGATCAAAATTTTCCTTGGTTTCAGATGCAAACCTCACTGATCTATCACAGTTTTCAGCGTCATCCGTTAAATCAGTAACTCAACTGTGGCGCCCTCTCGCGCCGGCGGCCAACCCGCGTGTATGGGAGACGATACCTGCTTACCCACCCTTATGGTCCCCTGCCAAAACAAACCCAACACTCTCAAACTGAACAGCGTGGCTCGGCAGGCCAGTCGATACTCCGCGAGAGACCCAAGATTAAGATAAATCTGGATAAGTCTACTTAAAACCACTGCCAGTATTTTTCAGTATTCTTAGTACAAATAATGGAACATGAACCTGTTATTCTAAAGCACAGCAGGACCCCCCGTAATAAGGAGGTCAAGGATGGCAACGCTAGGGAGTCCCTTCTCTCAGATTCGACGTCGGGAATATGCAAGGGTGACTCATCCAGTATTGGTACCACGTCTTTCTCTAGTCCGGATTTAGAGAGTAACAATGAAACGTTGCCGACCATTACTGTGGAAACTAAGATAGCCATCAACAATGGCAAAGCTAAGAACAACATCAACGTTACTCACAATCCATCACATAATATAGAGTCAGATGCTGAAACAACAGAGAAGATAGAGAAGGGGGTCACGATCCCTGACGGAGGTTGGGGTTGGGTGGTTGTTCTATCGTCATTCATAATTTCCATGATAGCGGACGGAATCAGTTTCTCCTTCGGATTACTCTACATCGAATTCCTCGAAGAGTTTCAAGCCAGCAAGTCTACCACAGCGTGGATCGGAAGCCTGTTCATCGCTGTACCTTTGCTATCTGGACCTGTCATGAGCGCTTTGGTCGACAGATACGGCTGTCGGAGCATGACTATCCTTGGTGGGTTAATATCGACTTTGGGATTTGTGCTTGCTTCTATTTCCACTAGCCTGGAAATGATGATGATCACCTTCGGGGTTATTGCTGGCTTAGGGCTCGGTTTAGTGTATGTGACAGCTGTGGTGTCGATCGCTTACTGGTTCGAGAAGAAGAGGAACTTGGCTACAGGTTTGGGGGCCTGTGGGACGGGTGTGGGTACATTTGTCTACGCGCCAATGACTCAGTATTTTATCGAAGAGTATGGATGGAGGGGTACCATCCTGCTGCTCTCCGGAACTTTACTTAATCTCTGTGTATGTGGCTGTGTTATGAGAGACCCTGAATGGTGGACGTTGGAGCAAAAGAGGCAGAGAAATGAGGATTGTAAGTTGAAGAAATCAGATAGCAAATCGAAGAGTTCTAGCTCAGGATCGATCACGTCACCTTATGTGTTTGATTTCGATGCTCCAACTCGTGGCAAAAGCATGGGAGGGCTGATCCGCCGCGGCGTGGCTCCGGAGAAGGTGATCAGCGAAGAAGCAGCCAGCATCAGACGGCACCACAATCTACTGACGATAAAGAAGAAGAACAAAGTCAGGCAGAGGTCGCAGTCCGTTGTATATTTGCCTACTTACCTCACCTACAGTGATAAGGTATGTACCTACGTCAGCATTTTAAAAGACCCCAGATAATATAATACTAGAAAAGACAGAAGATTTTCAGTAGCTTTAGGTGTCTGAAGCTGTTTGATAAGTGATAATAATTAACGTGATTTTACCTGGTTTCAATGCAATAAATTGCTTTACCTACAATCTTACAATAGATTATTTCTTATCTAGGTATATTCCTACTATAAGAATTATAAGGTTCACAAAGATGACAAATGAGGTCATGGCTTATAAACGTATCATTGAGTCACGTTTAAAACAATGTTTATTTTATCTCAATACGTTTATTTCATGCCTATTTTAAAAGCTTAGTGGGTGTTGTGTAGTTAGTATCAATTAGTAATAAGTACTTAGAAAAAATGAAAAATGTACCTATTCGCTCCCAAAATGTACCTAATCAAACATAACACATTATCAATAACTTCCAGATATCAATGAAAACATTGGACAAGATCGTCAAGGCCACGAGCAAAGACTACGGAATTCAGATTAAATATCCATCATTCGCAACCAACAAAGCACTCCTTAAAATAACTAAAGACGATGAAAATGATCCACCTGTCGTAGTCCACAGTAATGCAGTACAGAGAGCAAATTCCGAGAAATATGATTATCAAGATGCAGTCAATATTCAAACTTATGTGTTGAAGGATAGAAAGCAAGTTCGTGTGTTCAGGAAGTGCAAGTCTGAATCAAAAGATGACAAAGAGCTGATAAAGCAGGAATGCAAGGAGAATAAGAGAGACTGGTTGAAGAAACAGTTGTCTGTGAACCATCATTACCTGAAAGACCTGAAGATGCCAAAGAATTCTCTAAGTCACAGGAACGCAATGCTCAATATAGGAAGGTATAGGTTGAAAGCATCGTCTTGTCCGGATATCTTTAAGAACTCTATGATTACGATTGATGAGAAAGAAGAAGTGAGTTTATGGTATTTATCACTAGGTATACCTACTTTATCATCAAGTTTTATAATACCTTTTTTTTACCTTTTTAGGTACTCTTACATTTTGTTTGTTGATCATCATTACTACCTAACCTTCTCTAGTCATTTGGATTTTGTCTAGTCACTTTGATTTCTGACTCTTTTCTTCTTTCACCTCTCCTATCTCTTCTTTCAGAACTGGTACGACGACTGCCTAGAATGCCTAGCGGACATGTTCAACGTGGAGCTCTTCAAGAAGATGCCTTTCAACCTCCTATGTCTCGGCACCATCATCCTTTTCGTCTGGTTCATCGTTCCTTACTTCTATCTGGCTGAGCACATGATGGATAGAGGGTATACGGATGATGATGGAGCCATGATGCTCAGTTTGATCGGAATCACCAACACTATTGGTATGGTAAGTCCAGGCAATATCTATTCTGATTGCTTTGCACAGTAACCTAAGTAGTGTTCTTAGGCATCATACAGGCTTCCACCAAGCGAACGATGCAAACTGTGGTCATTACGATTAGTGCTCGCTCGTAGGAATTTCAATTTGAATTATTAAACAACTACTACAGTTATGCCATCGAAACTAGATTTATTTTATTAAATTCTGACCGTAGCAGTCAATCACTGCAATGCTATCATTAAAATACCTTACCTACTCGCGTAAATCTTAGGTAGGTACCTAACCTACAGTGCAATTTATGTCTAGCCAAGGTTGTAAACTTTGTTGGTGTATTCTGGATCTACAAAATGTATAGTCACGGGTTGCCTTTATTGGAAATACAACTGCTTATTTAGATCACGAATAAAGAAAAAACTGCACCTATTCCTATTTTGGAGGGAGATGGTTGGAAAGAATTGGGGGAGACCTTTGCCCAGCTGTGGGCCAGTATAGGTTGAATAAAAAAACATGACGTAAACACCTACTTTAGAGTAGGTAGAGTGCTTCAAATAATACGAAAACTAGAATTTGGAATCGAGCTAGCAGTAGCAGTATTCAATGCCGCGAAAACAGCTAATCCAAAAAAATACGATCCCACACAATCCTTGACACTCGTGTCTGACTGTCTGTCTAGCACGTAGAAGTGTGATGATTCGAATACGCTAGCTGGTGGAGGAGCCGGCTCAGCCATCAGGGTACTGAAATAGATAATATCCAGTTTCCAATGTCTGGCGACGTTTCCCCGCGGCTTGCCAAATTCCTAGCGCCGAGGTTTTCAGATAACGCAAAATGTTTATTTTGAGTTTTGTTCAGACATTGTTGCCTTGGATGATGCAGTCAGTCTTTTTTGATGCAGTTTACGTAAAACTTCATAAAACTACTGTCACCGACCGTATTCATGCGGCAAAAAAGTTTATTTAGTAGGACACCGCTAGGAGTAGAATACCTTCCTTCTACCTACCAATCCTTCTGTTCCTTCTTTGGCAAACACAAACTTATCCACCATTTCCTGGGCTAAGTATGTATGGCGCTATGTAAAATGTCCTTCAACTTTCCTTTTTTTTCAGGTGGGCTTAGGCTGGATAGGCGACTTCCCCAAAGTCTCAATCGGCAACCTCTACGCCGTCTGTCTGGTCCTCTGTGGAGCATCTGTGGCTGCCATCCCCGCTGCAGTCTCCAACTACTGGGCCCTCGTCTCTATTTCCAGCGCGTTTGGGTTGCTTTTCGCAGCATCATTCACTTTCACTCCAAGTTTGTTGGTGAAGCTGGTGTCGTTGGATGATTTTACTTCTGCGTATGGACTGGTGTTGTTGGCTCAAGGGATTGGGCATCTCATCGGGCCTCCATTGTCGGGTAAGTTTGTGTTTGACCGTTTTATCCGACATCTTGTTTTTTGAGTAGTCCGCCGATAGTCTGAGAACTTGACAAACTCATTCAAAAGCGCTGTATTTTTTCATGATTTATGTAAGTAGGTATACCTATCTTCCCTTATAAAAAAACAATGATGCGGCATATTATGGAGCTAAGTAGGTAGGGTAACCTACCTGTATACCTAAATAGCTCAATGTGATGCGATGAGGTAAATCAAATGAAATAAGTAGGTAGGTAAGTATTTACACCAATATTAAATTTAGCTTTGCTTGACATTCAGACTGTCCTACACTCGTATTGGAACAATCTACTTACATAAAGAGAAAAATGGTAAGTAGGTAAAGTACCTATCACAAGTTCTATGGTTAGTTTCTACTTACCCCAGATAATATAATACAGTACCCTACCTTACCTACTTAGGCCTACCTACCTTGAACGAGAAGGTAGGTATAGGAACGTGCTTTAACTATGTATGTTTAGCTCAATAGGTACATTACCTATTTTAAAATTCCAGGTTTGATCTATGACCTGACTCTGTCATGGGAGCTGTCCTTCTATCTCGCTGGAGGCTGGATCATCGTCTCCGGAATCCTGATTGCCTTCATCCATCCCGTCAAGGCTTACCAGGAGCGGAGAGAGGCTACCAGGAGCACTATTAGCTTAGCTTAGATTTGGTCAAAAGCCAGGACAGCACGGTAGAGTAGATGCCTCCTACCTACAGAGCAAACAATAGAAACACCTGCCAAGAGTGAGGAGGACTAGCAGATGAGGGGTTCCGAACTTCATCTTACGTACATTTTACTACCTACCTAAGGGGGTATCTTAATATTCCCCTTGTTCACACCTCACACGTCCTTTGAGTCCGGAACCCTAAATAGGTTGGAGAAGCTCTGTCTGTAGATAAATGTGGGAACTCAAATTGGTTACTTTTAAATGGTACTTAAATAATAAATTAGTATGCCTTAGTCAAACATTCACATTGTCTTGAGTTAGCTGTCAGCCTGTTTTGCGCAAGCGCACGCATGCAGGTTGGCTACAGGGTGTAGAAGAATCTCTATCAAAATTTCGAACGGAACCTTCGATGCTTGTAATTTTGACCAAAAATAATATATGCGAATGCGCGCGAATATGAGGAATGAGCCAAGGGGAGGGACTTTGTGATACTTAGGTACCTACTTACGACAATCTTGAAGACAATTTTATTTTTCATTGTTAAACCTACTTTGTAGAGAATACACATTATTTATAAGCATTTAGATACAAATATTTTCACCATGTTAATCTTATTAGTAGTAAGTACCTATTATAACAATAAAATAAAATTAATAATAACCATTAATTGGGTAGTGAATTTAGCCTGTTTACTGTAGAATTGCACAATTAAAAATCAATTAATTGACTTAAGAAAGTATACCCTTACTTAAATGTAATCATTGATTTAGGATCCTATAACCTATTATGCCTAGTTGAAAAAATATTCTTACCTGCTTATTTTAAGGTTTTCGCATTTGAATAAAGGAATTGTTACTGAAATGTGTTATTATTTATCGTTCATGGTTCAATCCAATTAGCTGTCTACAAGATAGGGATATCAAAAGGCATGAAATTTCTATTAAAAAAAAATATGATTGTTTTAAAACTAACTTTACTTACCTAAAAATCTAAAAACCGGTTTGAATTATAAATTAAAACCAGTTTTTAGTTAAAAACTGTATTTTTTATGCTATTACTACTTTTTCTTCATGCTTCTTTGTTCTGTTTGTCCTATTCCTTAAATCCTTACATCATTGTTTCCAATCACACGCGACACAAACCTGTTTAATTAGTTTATTATTGTGTGTACAATGTTTTTATTTTATCTGGTAAATACCTACAACGATTTCTATTTGTGAGTAAAACATCTTTGAGTCTAGATTTTTGAAATTTCCCAGTCGACGACAGCTTAGAACTTCAAGGTGATATGATTATAGTGCTATTATACTTCTTACCACACACAGTGCACTAGTTTAACGATTTTCAGAATTTTAAATGATTTTGACTGGAAATTTACATTTCAACAAACTTGAATAAAATAATGCTCACCATTTAAAATATGTATTACTAAAATTACACTCAATTATTTACGACTATTCTACAAAGTAGCTGAATAATTACTTCTTTTGGTAAAGCATCTGTTGTGCTTAGTACCTACTTAGTATTTGTGTAGGTACTTAGATTAGATAACAATAGCTGCTTCTCGATTTTGAATTCATAAATGAACACTTGAGTTATTTTCTGATTATGTTTCTTATTGATGTGTTAATGATGGAATAGTGTCTCGGATTCCGAAGGTCAAGTTGGTTTTTCTTTTAAGAAAATTTAATGTTCAAATATAAAGTGCTCAAAACGTTGATAGAAAACACTGATGATTTGTTTATGTAAGCCTTATTAACGAATTGTTATTTCAGTTCTTTCTAGGAAATCTAATTGAAGTAGGTAGCTTCAATGTCAACCTACTGGATAAGTTGAATTAAAGAGCGGTTGATGAGGACCGTACTAAGAGTTCACACATAATTGTGAACCGCGTCTCTATTCATGTTCAATTAGGAGCGATCAAAAATTTGTTTTTAAGTCCGAGATAATTAGGGCCTTTGCATTCTTTTAATAAATCATAACTACAAAATCCAAACATAAATAACTAACATCATAAATAATATTGTTTTCTAAACAAAAATACAACAAAATGCGCAACAGATAATCATTTTCAATGACTTTCTTGAGAAAAGTGACCGTATGTCTCACGTTATCTTATCATTGAAGAATGACTGACAAGCCTCTAGCAAATACTGAATGAGAACTATGGATGAACCAATCCAGCAGATTATTTGATAAAATTGAATTATTTCAGTAATTTTCATGGATAGATAGGCATAGCCCTGAGGCGCTGGAAATTTAATTGTCTACCATGGAGTTGACTTACCCAGCAACTTTGGAATCCTCTTGAGTACCCTGAGATGTTTTCAACGTATTCTTCTTAACTACTCTTGGTCTTCTAGTCTCCTTTGGCCACCTACCTTACCTATATCTGTGGTCGCTATCATCGTTTGTCCTATTAGTAATCCCTTCGAACATAAAGCCTTTCACGTGTTTTATGTAGGTACTATTTTAGAGAACAAGTAACCTTGAACTCTTTTGAATTCTAACTTGATATTATGGATATTTTTGAATGTTATCTTACCTGTAGGATAATTAAGGAAATAGTTTTGCAAAGTTATTTAACCGTAGAGAGTATGGTCTTTGAAGTATTAGCACTTGGCGAAAAACTACGAGTGTAAAAATCGTTTCCTCTTTTTAATTTTGTCAGTTAGTCTCTTGAATTTAGGAAAACAACAGCATAATTATCGGCAACAGGTTGTACGAGTCAGTATCTAGAATTGATGTCGCAATTATATATTCAAGGCATGAGGTCCGCTTCTGCGAATTGTAACCCAATGCACAATGTGTGACACAATACAAAACAACACCGATAGAGGTGTTCTGATGTTTAGGTTCCCTATCTAAACATCAGAACTAGTCGTAGGGGCTTTTTTCTGACTCTACTAGCTCGTTTCTACACCTCGATACTAGCTTTCGGTTAGTATCAATGTGGTCGGTTCCACAATACTCGTAGTTCCTTATCGTGATTGTCAATTTTAATGCTTGCTCGGCTCAGTTTGTAAGCCAGGACTTTGGCTAAGTTTGCGATTGGACACATTATTTTTCAGTTTAATTAAGAAATGCTTCCCTGTTTCAGCCGTCGTTATATCGATTAGGTAGGTAAGGTACCAATTCTAAAGGTCTATTGATAATTTACCTACAATTGGTACTGCTGATGCTGCAGACCCAAACTGGAGCAGTGCTAGGTAAATGTGATTTTATTTCTAATTAAATATTTGAAAGAAACCAATATTAGGCAAAAGTTGTTTATAGGAGTTTGCATGGATTTAGCATTGGGAGTTTGTCAGTATTTTTCTTTGTAGAGTTTTTGCTGCTAATATTTTTTTAGAATCACTGTTGTTTGTGCCAGATTGTGGTTATCAGAAGGTTGAGTAGTTTAGATGAAAACCTTTATGGATGCCCTTCGGAACGCCAATGTCATTGCCCTCGTCTCGTCAAACAATAAAAATTACAATTACTCCCCTTGCACAATGTACAATTCCACTCATATCACTCCAGATTCGCAATCATAAAGTATAACTGGCAATTAAAGCGAATGTAAACAATGCTATCTCCCTGATAACATTCGGCATTCATTAGTTAAGTCTATTCTAGAGCAGACGTGTTTTGTGTGAAATGTTACAAAAACTTGGCGTTATGGAATGGAGCGAGAAGCGGGCCTGCCCGGCTCGCTCTGAGCAAGTTTGACTCAGCTTCGCCAAGTCAACAGAACAGACAGAACACAAGTGCCCGGCTTGCCTCGGTAGACGCACGTGCCTAGACGCTCCGTTCCTTTTCACGTGAATTATAGTGCTCAGCTGATTCTGTGAACCAATAAACTGTGACTCGTGTGTGCTTGGCCTTTATTTACAGGTGAGTCTAGACAGTTTTTGTAAGTTTGAAACGTTTGAGGGTGGAAAAGTAGAGTCATCGCATTCATGAATGATTTCACTGTTATGAATACCTAGTCTGTGTTGGTTTACTGTAGGCATTCGATGAGACTGCTCGTAGCTCGTTTTCGATGTTATTGAAATTTGGATTGAAAGAATTTGGGATTTTATAGCGTATAAATAATATGCTAGCTCGGCCTTTATTATAAATAACTTTTTTTGTACGCGCCGGAATTCGCTCGCTATGCCTGTTCCGAGTTAAACACATTTGTGTTAGCGAATGGCATGTTTTAATTATTCGTCCATATCGTGTGGGCTGTTACGGACGTCTGATTGTGTATTATTTGTATGCTTTAGACCTTGACTGATAGGAAGTTCAGCGTTATGACCTCCTGACCCCACACAAATGTTGTTACCTTACCTACTGTACTTAAAATATTTTTGCATTTTGTACCAAGTTCATTACCCACACCACACCTAACTCTAACTACAAGCTGCACAAATATTTTCCTGTCCGTTTTTAGTGTTGTGTCAACACTGGTTTCATTTTGCATACCATTCATTCATCTTCCTCTAGGTAAATGTAGGTTAACTGTTCTGAATTTCAATTTTGATGACGTCGCTATTGCCTATTAAGAGACGCTAGCAATAAAAACGATAGGAGATTAGATAACACTGGCTCATGTATAATAAATAGCTGTATATAATGCATATTCGTGTCTAAACAGGTAGGTACCTACCTACTACTGATGGTAAACTGTTTCTGTAGGTAAGCACCTACTAACTGCAGCTCAGTTTTGCCAGTGATCTCTAGGTACCTACAAGGTACTATACTACCTACCATTGGAATATGTTCACAATTTCAGGGGATTTACGTTGCACAGAATCTTTATCATTTTTCAAAAGTAATAGAATTACTCAAACACTCACCTACCTATAACGTCTCTACTATATTGATAGAGAAGTTTCTTTCAATAGGCACAATATTTACATGTTCCTACGGCGGCGTTAGTTTATAAAATAGCACGTATGAATTGAATACAATGTCGCCCATTACTCATTCCTTCAAACTTATGGAAATTTCCAGACCCAAGCATAGACATTTTTTTACTGGCTGTCAGCTTCGGCCAACGGTTTACCGGTTCTTTTTGTTGGTCGTTTCTTTGAACTGTTTGTTTGTTTTGAATAGTTTGTACTTACGTAGGTACCTACCTAGCCGCGGGCGGAAGCTAGTTCCAGTATACACTATAAATAGTTATTAATATCTAGGTGCAAACGTTTCCTCATAGCATTTATCAAGGATGCCTGGGTACCTACCTCTTTTTTTATCCACAACCAACTCAACGAACAATGGTTACCTGTGATAATTATAATTTAGAATCTTGTTAACCTTTACTCCCAGTAGCAAAGACAATAAAAATATTTGCTAGTAAGTAGGCATCTATTTATGTTTGAAACCATGTTGACTTCCTCTTGGTTAGTTAATTATGAGATCATACAAACGTTCGCAGTTCGCACAAAGAAATCTGAAAAAGTTTATTTTTATTTGAGACGCGTCCGCTCTCGGCTGACGTCACATTGTGATTTTTGTTTATTATTAGAAATCAGCTGGAGGTGTAAGCTTAATTCAACTAAACTTTACCCTTGAATACACTCATATTTTTATAATAAGTAGTTCAAACTTTATGACGCAACAAATGAATTCAAAGCAAAAATAAACGGCACATAAAAATATTTACTTTCATTCAGAAACCGGTTTTTTGTGTTTATCGGTTTTACGTCTGCGGGTCTGTTTTCGCTTTTGAGAGTAGTTATTTTACACCCAGTGTTGCTACTACTTGCCAAAGTAGAAACCTACTTGTCAACCTATCTGAGATTATCCTGCTATTAGGTAGGTTAGGTAAGTATTCCTAAGGTTTCCATCCACGTAGGAAGTTAGGTAGGTAGGTACCTTAACTAACTAAACTTTAGAACCTACGTAACCGACCAATCTACCTATACCTAAGCACCTACCTAATTAGGTACACACTGGTTTTCTCATTTCTAGTATAGTGTACAGTCAGCGTCACTAATTGGTAACCCCCTTAGTAAGGCGGTTTGTACTGCAGGGGGGTTACCAGATGGTGACGCTTACCGTACATAATCCCAATTCCGGTAAAACTTATCAAGGTAGGTGGGTAAGTACCTACCGCCAAACGAATTTGAACTTTATGACATAAAACTAAGGGTTTCTTCCAGCAAAACGATGAATTGGATAAAGGTGGCAGTCGAGTTGCAGGGTCGGTTAACGACCTTTCTTGCACCGAACAAGGTATAATTTTATTTGCAACTCGTTTTCTAGAAATAACTTAGTGAAAGCCTACAAACAATTTTGTTCCCTTAGCCCTTTGTACAAGACTTAAAATCGTTTAAAATTTATGTTTTCACATACAAAACTAGTTGAAAAGAAAATGGTGCCTGCGGTGCTGAGACCATAGAACTCAATGGAGATCAATGCCTGAGTGAGACTGTGGTAAGACCCTGAGATAGGAGGCAAGATCTAGTAGGTAGGTAGGTAGGTTAGGTACAGTGAGCTCTACATTGAGTTCAATGCGTAGGTACGTCTACATGTACGAAATTGGGTGATGAAGTTAATTGGAGTTTTGGTAGTAGGTAGGTAGCTAACCTAACCAGCTAGTTAACATGGCAACGACTAGAAGCAAATTAGTCCGTCTATTTATAAGTATACCTACCCAGTCTCCAGCGCTTCAATTGTACTGACCGCACCAATTCATTTGTCCACTCTATTCTATCAAGATAATTGTCGTTTTCTAAACGAACAGTTATTTAAATTGACAGCGTTTATTGGACGCCTTTCTAGATAAGACTGTGGTATTTGGAGTTTGGACGTGCCTCTAACTACACTACACCCTCATATTCATAGAATCAAGTAGAGTCCACTAAGAATATCTACCGCACAATGTGAATTTTTTTGTTTGAGTTTAGTTCCCTTAGTAAGTCAGTGCTCAGTGGCCATAACTCTGTCAACGCAGTTTTTTGGCCGCCTTATGGCAGGGCCTGTCCCTTAGTACCAGCATGGACGAAAAATGGTACCAGGTTGATACGGGAATCCCTATAAGGGACTGACTACGTAGTAGATAGGTAGGTAGCAAAATAATCTGCCGCGGACTTTACAAAATTAGGTCTTCCAAACATAACAGACGTCATACCGGAGCCGCGTCGGGAATAAAATCTATATTTAGATAAGGGATCTGTCTGTGCTCCCTCCATGATTCTGTTCTACGAGTATAATCATTCGATATGAAGTAGGTAGAGATAAAGCAGATAGCTTTATCGCCCGTATTAGAGGGTCCTTTGGTTGGTTGGCCCCTTCCTCACGGGCGCCTGAACCCCGAGCGCACCGAAAGATACTAGAATTAACTTCCGAGCGATAGCGAGGGATTCAAGCGCGCCCAAGAAAGACACCTTTGTCACGTGAAGTAATTTTTCACACATAGCTAGATAGGTTTTTGTTCTTTACTTAGCTATGTAACGTAGGTAGCTCAGAGTAACTATAGAGCTAGGTAGTATAAGATATCTCAGAAATGGCCAAACACAGTATTCCAATAGTACAATACTTATTTATTTCATAAATACAAACATTATCATCAATTTACAATGTAGTCCAGCAACCCAATCTATCCACCCGTGTCTGTCTAGGCTCTGCCTCCTGTTTTGCCGCTCTTTTCCCTTTTTGCCTACTCGTCAATAACGCATTCCACCTTCGACAGAGTGACCGAGCAAACTTTTTCATAAATTCTGCTGATTTAATTAGACATTATTTTATAAAAATAATCCAAATCTTACAGTAGCGAGAAAAATTAAGGCTCACATAATTAGAGAAAACATGAGACAGGCAATGTGGGTAGTACAACTTACTCCAATTATGTTATCATCTTGGGATATGTATTTTTTTCACAGTTTATCTGACAGTTTACGAGTTCTGGAGCATGTGACTTCAAGCTTCAAGGTAAACTCGGAATAGCGTGGGGACACGATGACGTCATTTGGCACCATCCTATTCCAGACGAGTAAACATTGAGCTTTGACAAAGATTTCATTTCAGCAGATTACCTATCTCTGTCTACAACGATTTATTACCACGCGTTTCTTCTTTCCTAATTCAAACCATTGAGCTATGATTCAAACTCAAAAATAAAGAATCGGTAAGTGGATTGTGCTTGGGTGGGTGGGGTGGGTGAAACCAAAGGGTAGCCTAGCTAGCCGTATAGGTTACTACTGGTTACTACCGTTACTACTTACAAGTCTGTCTGTTGAAAATTGGCACTGGAAAAGGGCGCTAAAAATTTCTTCTTTTATTGAATGGCAACACTATCAATATGATTCTGCCAATGTCAATCAAGTTTAATGTATCGAAACAATCGAAAGTCAGTCAGTCAGTCCTGTCTATTTTGGTTTAGAAGAAAACATCCTGGCGGCTTGTCACTTCAAAACTCCAACGGAAATCTTTCGTCAAAATGATAAATCTTCTCGAATACTCCCCCATTCATCGTTTATTTCGTTTTTTCGACAGCTCCTCCAAAAATGGTGAAAGAAGTCCGTATTAATAAATACAATACAACAAAACGAAAGAATTAAGAAAACAATGACATTGGGTCTCACTTGGGTTCTAGTTGGATAGGTTCTCTCTAATACTGGTCCTAGTCTTTTTAGTCAAAAGAAAGTAGGGAGACCTTTAGTGTTGCCAGCCTGCTTACCATAACCTCCCATATATCATTCATTGTCTGAGTGACTAGAATAGCGTAAAAACTAAAATGTGTTATTTTTTTATTCGCTGCTTGTAATACATAGGCTGGACAGCAAATTGAATTGTGTTTACGGCTTTGCAACAGAAATAACTCTAGGTAGGTATGCATGCAGAGATGCAGTATGCACTCTAGGTAGGTGGCTAGGTGCTTAAATACAAACCACTTTACTTATTGTTATTAGTTATTACCCTACCCACCCTTGACTGGATAGGTATCAAGATGATGAACTGCTTTTATAGTGAATGCTGGTTTTGTAGGTATAAGCAAAGTAATTTTTTTTTGTTATTGTTTTATTCTTACCTACTTCCTTAATTAGTTGAATAAATGTATTTTTTTTCTTTCTTTATGTAATAAACAAAATTCTCGTGTGATAGGTTTGTAATGAAACTCCTTCGAAACGACCGATTCTTATGAAACGTGTGTTTAGTAGGTCTGAGAAGATGCTAACTATTTTTTATTTTTTATCCCCCTATGTGATTAGGATTCCCCAATATATTTTTATTTTTTTATATTTTAAAATTTGGCACTAAAATATACATCAACCCTGAATTTGCACCCTTCAACCACCAACCCTTATTTTTTAATTAGCTATATAAGTACCTCCTTATGTGGCAAAAAACAACGTTTACCGCGGGTCAGCTAGCTAATAAATAAATAACACCAAACAGCCTAGAGTAGACTGTCTTGATCTCACACTAGGATTCCCTATGTTGTATAATTATTGAAGATTAGATAACAAAAACTACAAGACACAATATAGTTACTGTGACCCAGACCCAGAACTGCAGTTAACCACCCACTTGTTAAGCCTCCAGAATCATACCTACATTTTATTTTTATCAGGGCTTAGGTACTTAGTAAAGTAAGGTACCCATACCTACAACTGATTATTTTATCTGTCCCTAGCGTCGAGTAGGCATTTATTTAGTTAAATAATCTATTTCTAATTTAAATTACGCTCTGCCACTGCGAGTACCTAGGTAACTAACCTACTTCCCTTTCAGCACTAGGTATATAAATAAAATAATCAATGGAAAGTACCTAAATAAGCACAAATAGGTAGGTTCGCTCAGCCAATCAACTATTCCAATCGCCACAACAAATCATTAATTGACTGCTGTTATTCTTCTAATTGGTTTTCACAATCGTTCATTAACGTGATCTGGTAGATACGAATCAATTGTTAATGTAGGTAAGATAGTTTCCATACCGACTAAAAAAGGAATTCATTTATTAACACCACCTTTTCTCAAACAAATGTAAATTAAAGTCACCAACGCAATAAAAAAAACGGCTAAACAGGATGTTCTTGACTAAGGTAAGAAAAATCAAGATTAAATCACCTTCGTGAATTATGGTTCTTTTATAGGTACAGTCCATTAGCTTTATCTTGTCATGGAAATATTGTCATAATATAATGTTATATGTAAGTAGACTTAACAGAATTTCGACAAGTAAAACAGAACCATTTAAGTTAGTTTAGAAGTGGTATGGTAAATTCCACATCAGCAGCTGTCCACTTAACCAATCGAATTCGAAGAAATAACAGTGTATCCGAGAATTGACAATACAAACAACTTTTTGCAAGCCTCGTCAAAGAACACAATAAGAAGATTCAACAATTAATTATTGGCTCACAGTTATAAACACTTAAATTAAAGGATACATTCCATTTGAGAGATATTACAGTTTTACAGCCCCCTGCTTTTAAGGAAAAGTTTTAAAAAATCCTAAGAATCTAGAAAGCAATCAATAATTTGGAAAATAGAGAAGATTATGAAAGCACGCACTGCACACACATTTTAAGTAGGTCGGTACTTACATAAAAATAGACCTATTGATGACACTCATCCTTCTTATTACATTCGAAGTCTATATTTTACGTTCAATCACATTCCCATCGTCGTTTGTGGGTAATGTAATCTGGTGCTGGGTAATTCATCCTGCCTCTGAGTGGCGCATGGCGGTCGGGCGAGGCGCCAATCGAGACGAGATATTATACAAGTATAAAAGTTTTTTATGTGAAAACGAGATGCTTTACCTACGTCATCATGATCTTTGGACTTTTCCACGACGTCAACTCTATAAAAGCAGTAATATTCAGAGAAATGTATACAGTACTTAGTACGTATTCAAATAAAACAGCTTCAGTATTCTGAATGGCAAAAAGTAAGCATTTACTTTGCTTAAAGTATATTTTTTACTCGCACACAATTCGATTTTATATAATTCTGTTCTATCGTCCATTCAGCTTACCTATATAGAATTAAAAGTAACATGAACAAAATACAAATTTACTGTACTTAATCAATTATAATGATTTATCTTCTTGGTATTTCATGCATGTCATGTCTGCTTCTGATTCACTTAGGACTTCTCTGCCTAAATTTGGGAACCTACAGTTTTTTGCGCCTGCTATTTGGGCTGTAATTTGCACCTTAATTGCCTTAGCTAGAGCACAGATAGAGTGAGTGATTTACGTATTGGGTCATACATACATTGTGTACGTTGGTAGATAGATGGTTGTTTTTGTGCTGAGGAAGCAACTATGTATTACGATCATGAGAAGCAATTTGCGGCAATAGAACAGAATACGTAATAGTGCTGACGTACACAGTCATTAGGTGCAGGTCGTCGTCGGAACAGACTGGTAAGGTAGGTCTTGATGCGCTTACATAGATCTGTGTCAAGGTAGCTACTAGGTAACTCGGTATTCCTAGTTTCTATGTGGCTCATTGTTTTGTTAATTCCTGATTGCCGTGCGTAAACCAATGGTAGTGGTCTTAAATCTACATGATTATCAGCATGCATGAACCAGTAATCTAGCATTGACTTGTGTTAGTTGAGCAGCTAAAGGTACCTAATATAATTAGAAAAAAAATGTATTGCTTAGATGGTAGTGGACTAGTGGTAGGTACCTACTACTAGACATACCCACATTGCATCTATTGATCCATGATAAATGAATGAATTAATATAATTATAGTACATTAGTAGGTTAGCAGTTAAATTATAATCACTACCTATGTAGGTCAAGGCAAAGAAAGTTCTATTGAATTAGGTGGGTCAAATTTTTATGCGTCAATAAACGATACAAAATTGCCATAGGAAGATAGATCGTTGGCGCCAACCACCTCACCCTCATTCCACAGATTAACTAAGATAAAAGTGGTATTATTTCACTCTATGCAAATCTATGTATCTACACAGTGCTTCTAATTTTTGAGTAATTTTAGATAACATACCTAAGCCTAACTCAAACCGCTAAGTAAGTAAGTAAATTTAAATATTGAACCTTATTTATTTTGTTTCAGATTCTCTTTCGTCTTTGTAAAGTTTGAAATGTTGCACATAGCGCAATCTACAAAACTTTAAATACATGTCAAAGAAGAATACGTTTGGGAGGCGCAAGAATTACAACTTGGAAAGTGATTTTTTTAAGAATCTGAGATCGAGGACTAGCCGGTCCTTGATGTACTCGACAAGCTACAATCCCCTCGCCCTTACACTTTGTGCATCAAAAAGCCCCTGTCGCTATTTAGCCAGAGATCCAAGGTTAAGAAACTGGTCAAGAGAAATTAATATCTCTTCGACGTAAACGATTTCAGAATTGGATCGTTATCCAATTACGGTAGTTATCGACGTCCTTAGAGGACAAGATTCGAAAAAGCGAAAGTACGTAGTACGTCGTACTTAAGAGTCCCGTTCAGAGACTAATGGACACGCAACGTGCCTATGCTAATGGAATACCAGGAAAAGAAATTAACAAGTATGAACACGAAGTACCGTCTGAAGAGGAGAAGACTACGTCACCCCTTCTGCATAGAACTAATGATTTGAAGTACATAGACGCTGCTAACGATGATGATAATGAACACGCCGATGAGAAGCAATTGAATCATTTAAATGATGTCAAATTTACAAAAGATAATGACAGGGGCTTAGATACTCTTGGTGTTTCGTATCATAAAGATGGAAAAAGCGAAGAAGATGCAACATCAACAAACGAGGGTGTCAAATTTTTTGGGCTTGGGGATGATGACAGTATTTGCTCTAGTAAACCAACGCAAGACCCGGCGCCACAGATACCAGATGGTGGCTGGGGATGGGTGGTCGTAGCGGCATCTTTCTTCGTAGCTACGGTCGCCGATGGGCTTGCCTTCTCGTATGGTTTGATCAACGACAAATTCGTTCTCTATTTCCATACTAGTGAAGCGAAAACGTCGATCATAGGAAGTTTGTTTATATCTGTACCTCTGATTGCTGGACCCATAATGAGCGCTTTAGTGGATCGGTATGGATGTAGAAGAATGACAATAGTCGGCAGCATAGCATCAACTATTGGATTTATAGCCGCAGCGTTCAGTAATTCTGTTGAAATTCTATACGTCACCTATGGTTTGATGGCTGGACTAGGAATGGGTCTACTGTATGTCACTGCAGTAGTGTCAATTGCCTTTTGGTTTGAGAAGCGCCGTAACCTTGCAGTTGGCTTGGGTTCATGTGGAGTTGGCTTCGGTACATTCATCTACTCCCCGTTAACTACATACCTTTTAGACAATTTTGGATGGAGAGGAACCTTAGTCATATTAGCAGGTACTGTACTTAATGTGTGCGTGTGTGGTATAGTTATGAGAGACCCAGAATGGTTAATATTAGAACAGAAGAAACAAAAGAAGTTAAGTAAATCAAAGAGAGCCTTGAGCACTGCCTCTATTTCAGCAAGATCTGCTAAGTCTGGAGGTGGAGAATCAGTTTATCCTGGCATGGATGAATTGAAAACTATGATTAAAAGTGGCGAAACTCCAGAATATATTTTAACAACTTTAGTAGCTTCAATAGCTGAAGCGGAAAACTTAGAAGCAGCGACAAAAAGGAACGCTGATTTAGGAAATCATAAAAACAGCTCTGTCATCAACCTACCAACGTTTTTGAGACAAAGTGAAAAGGTATTTATTACAATGATTTTAAGTTGTTCGTTGTTGTTTCGTAGATAATTAGGCGTTCTACTTCACTTTTTCTGCTTCCAGGTACCTGCAGAAGTATTAGATCAACTGACATCTAACAAACGACTCTACAATATTATACTCCAGAACTACCCGTCTCTTTTAGCATTGAAATGTAACTCTGAGCAGAAGCTGCCTACAGAAGCGACAGGATCTAAGAACAAACCAATTACGATGTCAATGAAACTCAAATTAAACAAAAAGAAAAAGAAGGATTTTGAAAACAAATTAGATATAGTCAGGGAGAAACTTCTTCAGCCGATACCAGAGCATAAATCAGCTGCAATAGTCGCCAGATCAGAACGTCAGGACTGGATAACAAGGAATTTCACCGCAGATCACCACTATCTCAGGGACATAAGAGTTCACAGAAACTCTATTATGCATCGTGGAGCTATGATGAATATTGCTAAATATAAATTGCGCGCATCCTCCTGTCCAGATATTTACAAAAACTCTATGTGGTCCGTGGAAGATCACGAGGAAAAGGTACAATACTTATGGATTTACGTTTCTTAAAGTGTAATAAGTAGGTACAGCTGTTACCTTATGCTTTTTATATTTCAGACATTCGCAAAACGAGCTTGGAGCACGCTTAATAAGACTTTTGACTTCAATATGTTCACCGAGTTTCATTTCCTGATGATGAACCTCTCAACTTTAGTGCTGTTCATCTGGTTTATCGTACCGTACTTCTACATCTCGATCTTTATGCAGTTGAGTGGTTACTCGGAGATTCAAGGCAGCTGGATGTTGAGTGTTTTTGGAGTGGCGACAATCATCGGCATCGTAAGTATTTTGACTTGTAGGTACTAGGTACTTTCACTAGCCCAAATTAGTTAACTTTGTTTTCATCGATTTCTCATTTTGAGACTCGTGTAGTTAGCAGTTTAAAATTGAAAACTAAAAAATCTAATACCTACTGGGTTTAAATCTCGCCAATGGAGTATTTATTAGGTTTTTAAACAAGGCAATTCATAATTATTATAATTTTCTTGTGATATTTCCAGGTGGGACTTGGTTGGATGGGTGACTTCCCTTGGGTCAACGTCACCAAGACCTACGCGATCTGCCTCGTCATCTGCGGTGCAACCATCATAATGTTTCCAGTACTCATAAGAATGATGGACCCTAAAGAACCGTACAGTTTTTACGTACTGGCTCTGAATGCCTTTATATTTGGACTGATGTTTTCGAGCTCATATTCATACACTCCAAGTATTTTGGTGGAGCTAATCGCACTGGAGAGATTTACGATGGCTTATGGATTGGTTCTGCTAAGTCAGGGTCTGGGTCATCTTATTGGACCTCCTATGGCTGGTTAGTAATCTAAATATACAGTATTATTATAATGAGAGAGATCTCGTATTTTTCTTTATAGAGTCGATAGGCACCTAGTTAATAGTCTTCAAAACCACTGCCACTAATTAGAAAATAATTTCACTATTTGGACATGGGCTAATAATTATTCGTACGGTATTTTCTTTCACGAGCCGAAACATGAAAAACAACAAATTCTATATCGTTTTAATTTCAAAAAAGGCAATGTATCATTCATAGTAGACGCATAATTTGATCTATGTATGCCACTGCATGCAGGCAATACTGCATGAAATAGCAATTCAGTTGGACTTTATGTAGGACTAGCCACGTCATCATTGTTCGTGGTGAGCAATAATCGTAAAAAGTGTAGTGAACAATATCGTAAAATTATCCAACGTAGTAAGTAGGTGCTTCTTTAGTGACCTGTTTTGCAACGACTCTACAAGATAAACCTTTGAGTTAGGTTAGGATCAGAAAGAGTTTTAGAATTAGAACAAAGACCTTAGTAGCCTGATTTTGTTTCGTTACAGAATAAAGTAAAGAGCAAAGTTATATTTCCAGGTGCCCTGAAGGATAATACTGGATATTGGGACGCAGCGTTTTATGTGGCTGGTGTGTGGGTCATGGTGTCTGGCATTTTGGTCGCTGTCATCCCTTACACGAAGAACTTCAGGATTTGTGGCAACGCACCGCTAGCTAAGGACGCAGCTGGCGAGCCCGATCCTAACATCAAAATCATTATTGGTCATTAAGTGCGTATAGTTTAAAACAAGCAAGAGATTTGGCCAATATTTTATCTGATAGATTTAGATTTATGTAGGATCTTTTATTGTAGGAACCTAGGTTAATATTTTATTCGTTTTGAAGACAGATATGGTTAAAGACAGTGATTTTTGAATTTAGAGATTGTCGTTTGTGTCTATTAAATTAATTATGATTGTTGCAAAATCTACTTTGTGTGATGTGATGATTTTAGTAAGTCCAGTTAAAACACGAATCAACCGAATTGTATTTTATTAGTTGTATTTTAATACCTAAGCTGTATTTTTACATAAGATCTAACTAATTATCTATTCTTTTTTTATTTATCTATAATAATGTACCTACATTGATCGATTAATTTTATTTCAGTTTATTTATAGGAATCATAAATAAAATGCTCCGACCTACATATATAACTACCAAGTTTCATTAAGCATTTCGAGTGTCCTCAGAAAATAAAAGTTATGGCAGAAGTATTCGCTGTGGGGACCTCAAGCGTATAGCTGCTTAAATTATCCTGTAACCTTAATGATAATCTATTTAACGACCATAAATTTATTCGAATTTATTTGTGTTTTCAAAGTATTTTTGTTAGGGTAGTACCTACGTGTAACTAGAATTTTCTACTTAATTGCGTTCTTTTTAGATTTATTATTATTATATTTACTTTACTTACATAGATTATTCTACCTAATTATTTTATAAATAAACGATTGCCGTTTTGATTATTATGTTTGTCTTCTTATTTCTCACCATAAAAATATACTTTTTTACTCCTTTGTTTGAGATAACGATTTGAGTAATAGTATTTTTTAGTAAATCTGATGAGACATGAATTTTCACAAAAAATGGGACCATAGCTTTCGAATGGCAACATTTTAATATTTAAATGACCTGTCAACGTCATTATTGTCAGTGTCTGTCTTCTTTTACTCTGTGGTCTTCTTGGCAAGAAAGAATCATAGACAATTTACTTCTATGATTCTTATCTTTAAAAGTACAAACCGTGTCGGACCCTAAGCTCTAAGCCCTCGTTCGCACGATCGTCCCGTTCTACTATTTGTCTACTAGCTTCTGCGAGCGGCTTCGCCCGCGTAATACCAACATTTTGAATAGCCTATAAGGCTTATAGGCTATGCATAGATAGTGACCGAATAGCCTACAGTAAAAGCTATTCTGTCACTATCTATGCATATACCAAGTTTAAGTTTCATCCAAACCGGTTCACTGGTTTAGGCGCAAACATCCAAACATCTAAACAAACTCACAAACTTTCAGCTTTATTATATGAGTGGGATACTCTGAGAATTTGTCCGAGCCGAGTTGGTTGACTGTTGTCATGCGTAGCGTAGGTAGTGATTAAACGTAGCCGCTTCAACGCAACGCGTTGAAAATCAAAATAATCTTTTTGTACCTACCGACACCGCGCCACTCGCCCGCGCCGGGAAACAGTATTGTAATTGTAAATGTAAATTCAGTTTCTCGTTGATACGTTGTCACACCAACAGCATTTCCTAACGTTCAAGTCATTGGCATTTCCCTCCCGATAGTTAGGCCGCAGCATTAGTGTAAAATAAGTAGGGACTCAAACTACTCAAGGTAGGTTAAGAAATTAATGTACCTTTATATAAACAATCGATTAACTTGCGTTGCGCTGTAAATTGCATGCGCAGCGCAATCAATCTGCAGTATTGAAAATATTGAAATATTACAGTGTCAATTTCAATGGCCCTATCATCTTGCTTGTGCGTATCGGACAAATCCCGAATCCTCATTGCGGCTTCAGCTTTCTGAATCAAAGAAAAGAACAATGAAGATAGACCGAAGGTCAGTAATATCAATTTCAACCTCTTTGGAATGTTTGAAATGGCATTCTATTTACGAAATTTTTCGTGTTTTTTAGGATAGTTCATTTTGATCTAAAAGGAGCGCCATGGAGGGTTTCCTATCTAAAAGAGGTAATATCCACCAGATTTCTTTTGTTATTATTTACTTACAATGATTTGTTGTTGTAAGATTGATCAGCTGTAGCTGTAAGAAACCTTTGCACGTTTTTATTATCAATAAACGAATTTGAATTGAATTGGACATAAATCATGCAAAGGGCGAGAAATAACTTTTTTTAAGTTGACACCTAGTACCTAAGGCACAGAGGGTTATAACAACTTTACAATTTACATGCAGACACAGCTTTTAACAAAAAATATAGCATAGAATATAAAAATTTACCTAATTACATCAAAATTTTAGGTGATAGTACTAGCAAAACAATGGGGTGCAACGGGGATCCTCTTCGAATGGGAGGACTCGTTCCCATACACAGGGCCTTTGATCAACATTGGTAGCCTAGGAGCCAGCAGCCGAGATGATCTGTACTCCAACGATGACATCAAGCAGCTGCTTCAGTTCACTGCTGAGAAGGGATTGGAACCTGTAAGTATACTACACTTATTATAATCTAAGATCGGTTGTACGTCCTGTACATTCAATTGTCAAAATTCAGTCAAATGTAGAAAACATTGCGAGTTCTGTCAGTCCTAAGCAGCTTAAGCTATTTAACTACATCATGATAAAAGGTGGCGCAGCGCTGGCCTTGCCACCTGTCGCATATGGAATGCTTAATTCCTCAAATTATGGAAAAGTTCCTTTAAAATTACAACTAGAAGTAGTAAAGGCAAAAATACACCATGATTTAGCTGCACAAGCGAAAGGCTAGTAAATTTTAAGTGAAGTTTTTGATTTTTTTACTAGCGCAATGCTCCAACTGAGGCTTTATACCAGTGAGTCACTAGCCTGCAAGCAAGAGTACATGATAAGTGCTGCCATTTCATTTATTTCTTTTTACAAAATTCATTATTATATTATTATTATAATTGCCAGGAAATAAAAGATCAATAATTATCACCCCTGTTTACACAGATCCAGCTAGTCCAATCCCTTGGTCACCTAGAGTTTGTTCTGAAGCACGAGCAGTTTGCCCACCTTAGAGAGATTCAAAACTTTCCCTCAGTACTCTGCCCCTCGCGTCTTGACGCTAGGGAACTCGTTGTGACGATGGTGAAGCAAGTTCTGGCATTGCAGCCTGACGCTAAGTTCATACATATTGGAGCGGATGAGGTGAGTTTTGGAATGTATTTATAAAATGAGCTTTTGCAAAATTATGACAAGATAAAGGTGTATTTTTTTTGTAATTTTTATATTAACCGATAAATATGAGCAAAGATTTCGAATCTGACGTCAGTGGTTCCGTGGCCGAGCGGTTGTAGGCAGTCCGGCTTTAGATCGTCTGATCGTCGCGGGTTCGAATCCCGTCGGAATCGAAAATTTTAATAAGACTCCAATTTAATTAAGAGGTGTTAATTTAAAAGTCACTTTAAAGCGACAAGAATAAGGGCGTTTTTTGTCTTAAGTTGGTGTGGATTTCATTTGGATCTAAGCAAATTACTTTCTGGGTGCTTTACGTAAAAATTTAAACTATGACCCCAATAGGACAGAGGCGTGCTTTTATGAAGTGCAGTGTACGAGTATTAGATAAAAATGGACCATAGATAGAAATGGATTTTAAACCAACTGAGATATCCGCATGCACACCCAAATCTGCGAAAGAAGAATACCCATATTAGTTTTCTAAAAAACGAGAGCGAAATAAGTTTACAACGCCATCTATCAAAGAGTTGTTAAGTTTTACAGCGCCATCTAGTTCTTCAAGAAATTTACAATTTGGCTCAATGCACATTGAATTGGGAAGCGACGCGTCAATTCGTTTTATAGCAAGCCATTATAAACCTTATTAACGATGATACAACTTAAAAACGCTTGTAGAATTAATGGGATCTGGCGAAGCCATCTAGCGGGCCGCGCTGGCTCGAGCGGTTCATTCTACAAGCGTTTCTATATCTTGCATCATTGTTCATAAGGTTTATAATGGCTTGATAAAAAACTAATGGACGCGCGCTTGCCACTTCAATGTGGCTTGAGCCTTTATCACAACTGGTTTCGAATATGAAACAGTCATTTTAGTTTTGCCGTAACTTCCTAAACGCGAATTCGAATCTTCGTCAATCAAACTAATGTCATTTGTCTTCCTCTAGGCCTGGCACTTAAACAAATGTAAAGACTGCCAAAATAAATCGAGCATATTTGGACTAGACTCCCTATTTATTACCCACATCATGGCAATCGTGACTGAGATCAGGATATGCTACCCGAATGTCAACGTCTTGATATGGGATGATATGATGAGAGCGATACAGGAAGAGTCTTTGTTGGGTAAGTATAGTTTTGTAAGTCGGTGTATTAATTTTATAGAGAACAAATTGTTCTCTTCCAGAGAGAGAGAGAGAGAACAATTTTGAAATGAATGTGGATGGATATGCGAGTAGAGCTAAAGGTAGACCTAAGAAAAGATGGATGGATTGTGTGAAAGAAGATATGGGTAAGAAAGGTGTGGATATGGAGATGACGAGTGATAGAGGAGAATGGCGGAAGAGAACATGTTGTGCCGACCCCGCGTGAACGGGATAAGGGCAGGCCAATGATGAAATTGTTTTCTTCCATTCGGTCAGTTTTATTATTTTCACTTCTTATAGGTACGATCTATATTGGTCATTGCTAGTAATTTAAAGGCACAACAATCTTTTAAAATAATGTTATTCAACCTTTGCTGTACGTTACCATGAAATGAAATATGGGATTACGAATTAAATAAAAATATATTAGAGAACAGGAGAACATTTCACACAGCGCCATCTAGCCTCAAATTAGGAAAGCTTGTATTTTGGTTACCATTATTCTTATGATTTTTAAAAGCGTGTGTTCATATGGCACGATGTAGAGAGATCTAGGAGAAAACTTTTCCCAGCGTGGGACACAGTGGTATAATAACTGTTTGATTTTAGCTGCTGAAATGTCAAAGTTCGTGATCCCAGTGGTGTGGCATTACGGCCCAGTGGGCGGATACAATCTCAACATGCAGATGTGGCTGAAGTACGATAAATGTTTCTGCGAAGTTTGGATCGCTTCGGCTTTTAAGGGCGCTACTTCTAGCTGCCAGGTAAATTAACTATGGTCTATTAATGCGAATGATTGAAGTGGGATCGGGCGGGCCATGTAAGCCGCATGCACCCAGAGAGATGGGCTACGATCGTCACCCAATGCGTACCTGCAGATGGCCGAAGAAGCCGGGGCAGGCCACGCAAGCGTTCGCGTGACGACATAGAAGCCTTCAATACGGACTGGTGGGAAGCAGCATGTGAGCGAAAGTCGTGGAAAAATATGGGGGAGACCTTTGCCCAGCAGTGGGACAGTGCAGGTTAAATAAAAAAAATTAAAAAAACTATTAATGCAAAAGTTTGGATATACCTATATGTTTGTTGCATCATCTCACTAATATAATAAAGCTGAAAGTTTGTGAGTTTGTTCAGATGTTTGTATGTTTATGTTTCAATCACGCCTAAACCAGGAGGGTATCACTCCCCAAGTTTCGGTATATTCGGCGGCGCTACTCTTTAAGAGTATCGGGCAAAAGACAGACGAAAAACGTCAGTTGCCTGCCGGCTCGCACACGTATTAGTCGTGTCGCGCAACTTCGCTCGTTTGGCTCGACTACGAGTATTACCTATCACAATGTCTCAATTTATCCATGCTAAATTTCAGCTTAATCTGTTTAGCGATTTGGGTGTGAAATGGTAACAAACAGACAGACAGAGTTACTTTCACATTTATAATATTAGTATGGATACACATTTCTGATATATATAAAGCCGGGTCCGCAGCGACGTGTTTTCGTGTTTTTGTACAAAATAACCTGTCAATTCGGGCTTGGCATAGACAAAAATAACAACAAAATGTTTTCCGAGAAGAATGGATAACATCCCCCGCATTTGCCTGCGGGGAGGGAAAGTGGTTTGTGTTGAAGGAAGTCAATGTCAAAATGTGTAAATTTTTTTGGTCTGGACCTAAATAGTGGATAAATAGTGTACCAAAGAGGTACCATGCTAAATCCATGGTCTGGAACGTCTTGAATACTTACTTGTCTTGGTTTAGCACTTAGATTTTCATCATCTCATCATCGGCCTATAAGACTGCTGGACATAGGCCTCCCCTAAATGACAGACGCACTGAGAAGACTTTCGTTTTCAAACATTGCGGTATAGGTGACGAGAAGACTCGACGTAGTTTTTCAAATGCTGCCCAACCCAGCTGAATCCTTCTCTTGGCCTCCTTCTCAAAGTTGCTTCTACCTAACGGCAAAATCTGCCCGAGGTATGTGTACTGCGAGACAACTTCAAGAAGGTGACCATTAACAGCGACCATTATTGTGGAAATGCAGTGGACTAAAGAAAAAACTTTGATTTAAATACAACTGTTAGGAGTAAGAACGGTGCTTTGGGATTTTACGTTGGAAGACTAAAGAAAAAACTAAATCTAAAAATCTAAAACCTTTATATTTAGCATGGTACCTCTTTGATACATCCCATTTTTATATGGATAAAACAGTTTTCATGTCTTCTGCGTCGGAACTCATTTTTGAAATGTAAACAAAAACAATAACTACAAATAGGCGCAGAGGACGGGCGGTTATGTTTTTATTTTGTACAAAAACACAAAAACAAGTCGCTGCGGACCCGGCTTAACAATTTACAGTAGCAAAACAGTCTACTTCTTTAAATAGTCTAAAAAAACTATAATTTTCATAGATGCTGCCGTCAGTAGAGCGGTATGTCAGCAACCAAGAAGCTTGGATCCAACAGCTGCAAGACTTGGAGGGACACCGACGCCGGCTTCAGGTCACCACCGTCATACTCACCGGATGGTCCAGGTGACTATCGTTATAGATGTGCACCTAGAATTTAACAAAGTTTATTTGACATACCATGAACATAGTTTTATACAGAAAGAAACTGTTCTAGCTTGCCTAAAATAATAATAATAATATAATATATTTATTTCCAAAAAAAGTCTTTACAATCAGGTTTTAAGTGACTTAAACTAAAAAGGTTAAGTAGGTACACTTAAGAAGGATTTCTCACCTTGTAAAGTCTTGACATGGACTCCTCACTCTAACTAAGTATTATCTACTTGTAATATAGACATGAGGGATCTTTGCTTCGGCTGTTACAATGCGAAAGAGAACAAAATTTTTATGAGATTGAATTAGACTTCTAATATAGAAAAGAAAAACATTTAAAAGACAAAAATTCAAATACATTGCGTGTGTTCTATTTCCATTCTCCTCTATCAGCCGTCATCTCAACACACTCCTTTCTTACTCATGTCATTTTTCACACAATCCATCCATCTTTGCTTTGGCCTACCTCTACTCGTGAATCGATCAACATTCATACCAAGCACTCACTCTCCTAGTTACATGACATTCTTCCCTTCTCATTACACGCCCATACCATGCTAGCCTGTTGCTCCTCATCTTTTCATTTACTGGCGTCACTTTCACACTTCCTCTTATGTACTCATTCCTTACTCTGTCCATTCGCGTCACTCCACACATCTATCTCAGCCACGTGTACCTTTTGTTCATCCGTCCGTTTTGTTGCCCAACACTCAGATCCATACAATACGACAAGTCTTACGATCGTCATAAATCATACTAACTTTCGATTTTCTAATTAGTTCGGACAGTCGCCACGGTGGCGCTGCAGCGCTGTCCAGTTACTATACAAAGCTGTTGTTATCCGAGGAGCGTTCTCTTTTTTCCCACACCGAACCTTACCTGTACTTGCCTAAGTTAAATTAATAAATCTGCCAAGCTGAGCCATATTAATAAATCATGAACATTACAGATTCGACCACTACGCTACGCTGTGCGAGTTACTGCCCGTGTCTCTGCAGAGTCTCACCAGCTGCCTCAAGATGTGGATCACACCCGAGCAAGTTCCTACCGGTATGCCCTTGATTATTGATTTTTTATCCTGGCCACTTTTCTAGGCAGCATTCCTGAGAGATAGCGGGTTAAACTGCGAAGTCTTCTGTTTGAAGTAGGTAGTATGGTTAAGCTGCTAAAATAATATTCTGTGTACCAGTTCTTACATCCTAAAAAATTGGGATGCATTTTAAATTTTACACATACTAGTACAGTCAGTATTGAAGGTCATGAACAATTGGAGATTCTAAAGCTTCATTTTCATCATTGTTTATGAGAAAATTGCCAATTTTTTTCAAAAAAATAATGGTGCAAAGTAAAGTTGTATCTAAAACCCAACGAACTTCAAAGATATTGAAGAATCAAAAATATCAAATGTTCATGAACTTCTGACGCTGACTGTACTATACTGATAAATTTAATTCTTAGTATGTCTGTAATTTGAAGATCTTCTTATAAACTGAAGACATTATTTCAAATCAATTTTTAAGTACTTACCTATTCAAAATTCTATTATATTTTTTTTCCATAAAAACAATAGTAAATGTTGCAATAGTTAAAAAGGGTTATTCCCGCTGACCTCCACGGTTCGTCCCCATTCCGGCCCGATGATCACGAACTGTGGGGGATGTAAAACGTTAAAACAGTACATTGACCACAGTATTGCTGCCATAAAACCCAAATCTTAAAAGTACACTCATCAAATATATCGTAATGTTTCCAGAGCTGGGCACGGGGGGGCGCGCGGGCGCGCAGTGCGCGCGCGGCATCATGGACCTGCACGCGGCGCGCGCACGCGCACTGCACTTCGTCAGCGGGGACCAGTGAGTGGGGCCGGCAGGCTTATCACGTATAAATTTGCAGTAGCAGCAGTGGAAGCAGCGCGACCGCGACCGCGACGCGAATGGTTGCAAATTGTTACTAAAAGCCGTATCATGGAAGCCTTTTGCCCGCCTGTCGCAAGGTTGTTGCTTGGATGCACTTTTTCCGTGAACACTAGCGCCACCAGCGATAGCAGCAATAAGCGGAAACAAATTTAATGCAGTTTTTAACGTTATCTGTGGTAAAATGTTCATTCCGTGAGCGCCTTTTTTGTTGATTTCATAATCTGTGGTTGGTTGACTTTGTTATTGCTTTGCTCTGTTGACGAATTTTTTACCAAGAGTTTTTGAATAAATTGGAAAAGTAAGTTATCAATAAAGTACCTTTAATGCGTAGTTTTGTTTTCTTTCTGTCTCTATCATGTTCTTGTAATTTCAGTGGAACATCAAGTTTCCGCCTAACAAATGGACGAGTTGCTGCAGCACCTCATGATGCTCTCGAACCTTGCCACAGGCGTTGGTCTGGGAGCTAGATCAAAGGAACAAAACAAGACCATAGATCGTGGGTGGAATGATCTCTCTCGCTGCCAGGCTCAACGCTCACGGAAGAGGTGCCTCTAAAACTGGGCAGCGGTAGAAACGTGTATGAATTCTTGTTTTACATTTAGATCTCAAGCTCACGTATCATGCTTGGGCACAGAATACAGAGGCTTGGGTTACCTTAGGTAACAATAGCGGTTTTCTTTACGTTTTCTTATATTCCTAGTACTGGGCGGACTTGAAGTTCAAAACTAAAAGTAGGGCCGCCTCAAGGAGTCGGGAAGCTTGGTTCCTAAGACTAATGCAAAGCACATTTTTCAAATTACTAAGGCAGAAAGTTGAATTGGTACCGTACTTACTATGTAAAAGTGTAACATTACCTGTACTATTTCTATTGCTTTGTTGTTTCAGAAAGCCCAGTTTATAGACAACCGTGAGGGTCCAGAAACCAAAACAACAGTGTCACGGAGGCAGCTGTTTTGACTGGTAAGTCTATTTTCAATTTTTTTTTATTAATGACTAAATGTCATCGACACATTTAAAAATAAAAAAATCTCATATATTATGCATATAATATTTTTAATGTTTAAAAAAGTCAAAGCTGTATCTAGATGTAAGGTCAGAATACAAGACTAGACTATTACTTAATTATTATAATGTCATCGACAATTATCCTAATTTATTTTAACATTTTACAGGCCAAAGAATGAATCTATTGTATGTCACTGAAGAGAGCAGAGTGCAAGCAGCTGATGCCGCCATTATATCAGCAGAAGGCGCGAATGCAGGCGGAGGCATCTCTCTATTGCAAAGGCTGTGCACGAGCCAAGTATAATGTTCAATAAATTATGACATGTGACGTGGTGATGTCGAAAAAAAAAATGTTTTTTACTTGCCCACTATTTTATTTTAGATCAATGTAGGTAAATATATAGGTACATAATAAGATGACCTTACACAGTAGGTATAAAACACACAAGTATAAACATTAGACGGACATCAACATATACTAAGGATCATACAGAACTACACAGTAAGTATCAGTATTACCCAATAAAAATAAATAGTGATGCAGAGCTATGTTCTATAATCCCACAACCTCTTTACAGTGATAGTAAGTTGTTGACTGCCATTTTGTAACATCTGGGATTCATTCTGGTTCTCAACTTGATCCCTATGTGATTCTTGCTGATATATTTCAGCTTGGGTGTCTGTGGGTGACAGCTCAGGCACAGGACGCCTCTCGCTATTGGCCATGTGATGTAGGACACAGCATACATTTATTATTTTCGCTACAGTATAGTGGTCTTAAGGCAGCACTCTATGAACCAGTAAACTATGCCAACGGGCCTTTTAGTACTTCTATGCATCGTTTAACAGTGTTCCTGACCTTGCAGTGAACATTTATCTAATGTTCCTCAGGAGTCTCAGGGCCAGTATTGACAATACCTTGAGTAACCTGCAAGAAAATCATTTAAATAAATAAGTAAGCATAAATATAATATTAGCAAGGTTTTAGTCAACTCACCTAAATTATTGGCAAGAGTTTGGTCAAAATTGGGGGAACCTACCTAAAAGCCAGAGAGTTTCCCCATCATTTATGGAGTTGTATGATGTGTGGATATATTTCTGACTGACGCCCAGATGAATACATCATGGGTGGCTCATCCAAAGGTTGCATCAACATGTAAAATGTTCAAATCACTGAACCATATCTGAAAAACAATATAATTATAATATTAGGTACCAATAATCATACAGTAGGTACTACAATAAACATTAATTGATGTAAGTTTAATTAGGTACCAAATTAGAGCACCATCCAACTACTTCATGATTATTTACATTGCTTATGTAACTTAGAGGTTATTGAATACTTATGTAAAAAAACAGGACAAAGCACATTCTCATTGAATAAGTAGCTGTAATTAATTAGAAATTACAACTTACATAGCACACACACAACTTTTACTTTACAAAATTTAACAAAGTATCTCAGCAATCGCCAAAAAACAAGTGCTGGGGTTGTTGCTGATTGTTACTTCAAAACGCTTTGCTACCGCTGTCGTGCTGCTGTCAAAAGTGCTTACGTAATATCAAATTGTACCAAGAATACGATCAGAATGCACTTTTTAGTTTACTGATTGTCCGGTAGAGGGCGACCTAGTGCTCGACCTGCTGTTGCTACTGTAACTGCTGATTTCTGCTGATAGCTAATACTAAATTGACGTCTGACAGAAATGACTGCGAGATTTACGCCTGTTGCATACTGGTCACGAGTTACATGATAAGCTTGCCGACGTCTGCTAGTGCGAGCAGGGGCTATAGCGAACTGTACACTGCTCAATGTCTACCAGAACACTGATGCCGGCCACCCACGATCAAGTTCACCGTCCAGTCTGCAGCGGACTGGATGCGGCGTCCAGTAAACTTGACGGGGTATCGGTATGAGTGTGCATGACAAGCGAAAAAGAACTTCGTTCTGCCGACTTGATCAAGTTTGCAGCGCTGCAAACTGGACGGTAGACTGGACCGTGGGTGGCCGGCATTACAAAGCTATTATTTTAAAACCGGGTATTTATCACGTACCTATTGTTATTCTTTCTTTTTTCCGACGTTTCGGACGCATTGCAACACCCGTGGTCACGGATGAACTGAGGCACGGCGAGTTGACTTCTATTATTGAGGGTAGATTGCTACCCTCAATCCGTCTTCAGAATCCGATGAGGCCAGATTCACCAAATCACGAAAGTTTAAAAAGTTTACTTACAAAGTTCTTTCATTCAAGTCAGTATTCCCGCTGAGCTACGACCCTGTTGTTTTTAAGAAGAGAGTTAATAGGCACCTTCTGGGTAGGCTCGCTCCATCGTAGACCTCATTCTTGCCTGTGTAAGTTTCGAGGTCAAGATCCGACACATTCATCATAAAAAAATGTAGGTAGCCAATGGATCTAGGGATGTGTAAGCAGTCACAGTTGAGGATGATAGGTGGTGGGCAAGCCTTCCCAATGTCCCAGGCATCGTCCCGTTGAGTGTAGATAGGCATAGGTTGCCTCCTGACGCTGTTTATATAATCTAAAGATGTAAAGGCCTAAGCAGTTTTGATGTGCCGGATAAAATTTTCTATGAAAAAGTGTATGCATCGAAACGGTCAATCGCGAACCGATATCCATTATAGAGATTTTTGTACGCGGATTATTTAGTACTAGCTGCGCTCCCGCGGTCTAACCCGCGGTCCCTCGGGATTTTTTCGGGATAAAAAGTAGCCTATGTCCTTCCCTGGGATACAACCTTTATCCATGCCAATTTTCAGCCTAATCTGTTCAGTGGTTTGGGCGTGAAAAGGTAACAAACAGACAGACAGACAGATAGACAGACAGACAGACAGAGTTACTTTCACATTTATAATATTAGTATGGATGGATGATGTTCAGCTTATGTTCAGGTTGAAGATGTGTGCACTACCCTTTTAGGCATTTTCAAGCAGACCAGCGAATTTGCGACATTACTACAAAACTGATGCAATCGCTGACTTGGAAAAAAAAAAAAAAAAAAAAAAAACAGGGTCACGACTGTATCCCCAAGGAAACGCATTTATTCGGTCACAATAACGTATTGCAAGACTATGATCTTGATAAAAATGTAATTTCTTGTTTCAGAGTGCAAACGTGGATGAATCCGTGGCAGTTGTCTCACAACTATACTACGCCAATGCAGCTCATTCCCATTGCCAATTCGGCGAAACTGTAAGAAATTTTTAATTTTTATTTACTTATATTTTAGTAGATAGATACTTAGATAGGTTTTATTGGTAGCCTTTTTTCCAAATGCGTACTTGTGACCACCAATAGGTATTTGGATAAGAAATGAAAAGTCATAAAAATTTTGGATTCCGACAGGATTCGAACCCGCAACGATCAAACGGTCCTCCTAAAGCCGGAGTGCCTTACCGCTCGGCCACAGAACTCTAGTCGTCACAATCCAGTTTTTGATTAGCTCATATTTATCGGTTAAGCACCGGTAAACGCCATCTACTCTACATCTAGGTAGATGGCGCACTTATTTACAACAACAGCCTGTTTTGCAGGTCCAAAACAGGCTTTTGTGGTATCTTGGTGAATAAATAACTATCTATGTTTAATAATAATGTCTGTCTTTTGAGCAGTGAGATAGTATGTGTTAAAACAACAAAGTTTTTTGTTTCCAAGTTTTATTTGCGATCAGTTTCAATTATGAGCAAATTGTTTGCGGGTGTAATGTCAGGCAGAGTTCACTCCTGGTTTTCCTCTCCAGTAGGCACTCTTCATTGGTTTAGTCACACATTTGCTGCATGACATCTTTTCTTTTAAGTCATCTCTTAAAGGTAGGGTTTGTGAGTTGCTGTGCTAGTTGGTTTGGATGGCATTTCAGTTTTTTTAAACAAGAAAGTTAAATAAATTATTTTGTTTCCAGCTTAGTCCAAGAGTTGAATATGATCCGAGCAGATCTATCCAGCCACTTACACTCACTAACTGGCCCACGTTCAGCCGTTGAATGGCTGCAAAGCAACGTGGATCCCGTGACGTCAGAGTTGCAGCGTATCGTACGAGATGCATCCGAGCGCGCGCAGATTCCGGCCTCCGTTTCTCCCATCGGGTGAGTGTATACAGGGGGCTGCAAACTATAATAGAGGACTGCAAACTGTACAGGGGGCTGCAAAGTTTAATAGAGGACTGCAAACTATACAGGAGGCTGCTAGCTTTCCGGGGGGCTGCAAACTGTACAAAGTGTAATACAAATATACAAGCTGTAGAGCAAACTGTACAAATAACAAAGATTTCACTGAAATTCTTACATCTGCTATCAACTTTCAGATCAGACTTAAATATGGAAAGCTGAGGTCGACTGATTCGGCAAGCCCGTTTCTCATTGGAGCAATCGAGGCGAGCGTACCGCCACGCACTCCGCGCCGCCACCGCGGCGGTCGACGTTATCGTCGACGATACAAACCTCGATGACACCGAGACCGAAACTACGAATGAAACTATCGTCATTGACCCTTCGCTCGGCCCAGAGCGAGTGAAAACTAGTGAAAACGAACTAAGTGTTGTGTCATCCAGTGATAACAAGCCAACCGCGATAAAGGAAGATAAACAACAAACTGGTGCGGAGTATGATTGCAACCAAAACCTACCAGGTTATGCGTTAGATCAATCGAGTGGAAGTCATGCTCCCAATGTGAATAGTGATGATAACCGACCTGATAATTATCCGACTCAAAATCGATCCGAAAGAGACCTACCAAAAAGTTATCGGTCCGCCACTTCTCGCAGTGGTAGAGCTGTTACTCCGATAAAAAGAAAAATATTGTCAAAAATCTTCCATTCTAGCAACAGATCCGATAATTTACCACAAAATTATCAAACTTATCAGAGTACGAATGAACGTCACGGACAACGTTATGGTTATCCTGGTAGACAGGCTTATCATCAATCTCGTTATGTTACGACCGCAATAAGTTATCCATATACTGACAATACGCGCGATAATCAACCACAAAATTATCATTCTAACTACGCAAGCACTAACGAAAGCTATACTCACCGTGGAATGCGTCCAATCAATGATAATTATTCACAAAACTATCGTTCTAGCTACGCAAGTAGTGAAAGAAGCCACAACTTCCTCGAGCCAGTAAGAAATAATGGCGGATATGGATCTATACAGAATCAGAGGCTTTTGGATGAATTGAATTGGAAATATTATGTAACCGGCGAGATACCATACGACTCGCAAGAAAGGCCAAGGAATTTGCAATGAATCTATGGTATCCACAATCATTAATAGTAAAAAAGTAAGTTCGTAAGAGTCAGTGGCCAACTCTGGTGACGAATATAATAGTATTGATGCTTTATTTGAATTTGTTGCGCAAACTTATTTAAAAAGTTGAAGTAAACCTAAAAAGAAAGACGATTGATCACTATCAAAAGTATTAATCGTTTTAATTGTTTAGTAGCCGTGTTTTGGTAGTTTTTATCAGAATGAAAGGGGGGCTCAAAATGTTGTTTGGAGTAGAAATCATGTATTTTATTCAGCAGTAAGTACAGTGACTTAAACATACCACTATCGCCAAAACCAGGACAAATCTAGTTTTGGTCGTTAAAAAAACAATTTCCGTAGCATTTATTAAATGTATTTTTGTGATTGTAATGTTTATCATGTTGTTTACTCAATGTTTGTAGTTCTAATATAAATATAAGTACCTATTTAATACTAAAAAAGTATTGGAAAAATAAAAGGAAAATTGTGAAAGTTTGTTCGCAAAATAAAGAGAATATGAGAGAATTCAGAGAATATGAGAATGAGGACTGAAATGTGAACTTGCTCAAAATGGCACAGGAATGAGATTGAGCCGGGACCGAATGAAGCCACGTATACCATAGGAAGTTCAATAATTAAGTATACATACTATTATTTGCTTCGCTGTTGAATTGAATTAGAAATGTTTCATTATAATAGGCATGATGACAGTGATCAAGTATCGCCAAAATATTAATCTTATGAAATACGATTCAAGGACTTTGAAAAATATATTTATTCCTTAATTTAATGTGGATTCAATTAATTATTTGCTAAAAATAAATCTACAAGATTAAGAATCCGCCATCATAGTATTAACGCCAATCAAAGCGAAGTACTAATGAATGACGTCACTTACACTGACGTTAGGGGTCACCAAAGCTCCATTTTAACGATTTATTGAATCGTAAGTGTATCGTAGGAGTTTCCTTGAATTTACCTTATTAGTATTTGTTTAAGTGTATAACAATAAGATAATGTTTTAATCTGATCTTAAACTATACCTACTGCATGAATTTACACAAAGGGGAACAAAATTTCAACCAAAATATAAATCAAAATATATTTTTTATAATTTGTACTATATGGCTCGGTCAGGCCCGGCTCAATCAACATCATCATCCACAAGATGACTGACTAGGCAGTATGGGAATGTAAGGGTGCTACCATCTGGTATACGTAGGTCAAGAATTTAGCGGCGTTTTTGCCAAACAATTGGAGTTGTTCAGTTATTATTGAAAATAATAACATTTATTCATTTACACACACACATAGATAGTACATTACAGAATTAATTATAAAATTATTATTAAATGCAGTATTGGTAGAAGTTGTATTGATGTGCTTTTTATTGTTTTGCATTTGAGAGTCAACTTTCAAAATGTAGTTGACTAATTCTACATATTTAAGAGAAATAGTGTGTGTGCCAAAGATTTTGTCCTATAACTTAGCATTACTTGCATGTAATGATATTTAAAAAAGAAATGAATGGTTGTTCAAGAACAATAAAACTACTTAGCTCTTAAGCGCTGCCTAAACAAAGCCTAAAAAATTATTTTGCCGAAACTAATATTCTAGTCAGTAATTATAGGCAAATTGCCATATTCATGTTCCACAGCAACTGTGCAAGCTAAATGTTATGTATGACACAATGATATGTATTTGTTATGTCGTCAAGTGCCACATATACGTATGTATCAAGATAAATCTTCTAGTTTTATTAGCTGTGGTATTAGGCCAATGAGCCTTAATTGTGTCGGTTCATAGATGTATTAAGATTGTTACTCAAGCATTGATCTTGAGGCTCAATGCACATTGAATTGGCAAGCGACGCGTCAATTAGTTTTATAGCAAGCTATTATAAACCTTATGAACAATGGTACAAGTTAGAGAATCGCTTGTAGAATGCACCGCACAAAAGTGCTCGAGCCAGAGCGGCCCGCTAGATGGCTTCGCCAGACCTCGTTAATTCTACAAGTTTGCTATAAAACGAATTGCCAATTCAACGCGTCGTTTGCCAATTCAATGTGCATTGAGCCTAAATAGGTTCCTTTGGTGTTGTGATGAATGGCTGATTTCTGAGATAAACCATGTGAGCGTATTTTGAGGACTTCTAAAATAAGACGAACGCTTGAGACTTAAGAGTGTGCAGGAGCGATTCAAGCAATTTTGTTGTTCGAAATCGTTATTTATCTCAGAATCTGTGAAAGCTACCACTTTTTTTGGTGGGTTTTTGTTTTGTCAAGAAACCTGTAAGTATTTTTTTAGTTGTGTCTTTTAATTTTCCGATTGGTTGTTTAATTAACTTGTAATTCGCTAAAAAGTGTTTTAGCGCTGTAAATAACGTTGCGTATCCATAGCTCTGTATTCCTCACTCGCCGAACAAATCACACTCGCTGTCCCGCTTACAAAATGGCGGCGTATGACACACTCTTAATTCAAAGCTCAAGCTAAGATTAATCTGGACTTGAGTAACAATCTTTAATACGAACTTTAGACGTAAGCAAGTATACAATCATGTATTAGGTATATGTCTTATCTGATCTGTAGGATCAATATTTTGTGTCTATTTATCTGAGTCCCAAGTTTAGTACAATGAACTCACGTAAAGGGAATCTCAGTTTTCTTAAATGAGTTTTGAGGCGCAATTTCCTTTTAATCTAATTTCTGACAGGCGCGGCTATTACATGATAATATATTAATCTACTCACTAAACTTTTTTAAAAGGGACTCCGCTGTTTCTTTTTTATAGAGTAAGCGTCAATGTTATGAACGTAATATATTTTTTCTAAGTGTTGTGTAAGGGATTGTATGTTCCCGAAAAAAGCGCTTGTTGACGATATGCGTCATAATGTAGTATAAATGTACTATTTACTTCTGAATATTTATTGTTAAAACACTATTATACATTATATACCTTCCTAAATAAGATTAATCGAAGACTTGCTGCACTAAAGTGTGTTACATTAAAATCCTGTAGAATCGGGCTTCTGCAATCGTGCAGGTATTCATTATTCAAGGCTTTCGTACATCAAATCGACTAAATCAACTATGAAATTAAATTAAAACTTTACAACACCGAATTTAAATGCAAAAATAAAAGTTAAAATTTGAGATCTTAGTGCATATATTACCTAATGGTTGGCTCACAGCGAGCTTCCGTACCTTGGTATTTCAAATGGGATGTGACGACCTCTAACTACGATCGCCTGAACTACAAGGGCATCGTTATAGAGTTGCCAATTACAACGACCTAAGATACTTCAGAGCTTCACCGCTAGATGAAAGGCCCTAAGGTATGTGGACCAGATGGGGTCGACCTCTGATGAGATCTCCCTTTTTTCCTTGGATAGGGGGAATTACACCTACCCCCAAATGAGATTTATACAATACCTATTATAATATTTTTAGTGATGTTGGCGTAGACTATAAAAAATCAGAAATTTTGCGTAGAGACGACTAAAAGTGATCTCTATTGCAAGTTGTCGAAAAAAGGAGATAGATGATCGGCCATCTTATACCACATGACAGTTTTATTATGAACATTATAGAAGGGAAAGTGGAAGGAAGAAGACGAAGACCGAGGATAAGTTACATGAGCCAAGTGAAGAAGGTAGCTGTCATGTCGTATGAAGAGCTCAAGAAAAGAGCTAGATGGAGAGGGATTCATCAGTTATGTCGACAAGGAGGTTAGGTTGCACAAAAGACAGAAAGTTGTGTTTTCGTCGATACGTTATACGAAGGCCTTATCCCTTTTGTTCAAAGACCAAATTGTGGACCTCTTGAATTGATAAAAGTTCATAATCTTTGATCAAATCTTCTAAAGATACCTACGATTTTTTTATTAGCATTTCGATTTAAATTTATTATCCTATACTTAATTGTATCTAGTTCTAGTTAGTTATCCTAGACATCTGTATCCCCATATTTATTCCTTGATGTGTTGTATACCTGTACGCATGATCAGATCACGGGATAATTCTATTTTGGTAATAGACAGTGTTTTAGACATTATTGTGTATAGGTTACCTATCAATTGTATTGAAAAATGTGCACTAGATGTTTAAAAATATCTTGATGTGGAAACCAGCTTTTTATTTCATGCCTACCTTAACTAGACCCAGACGGAATATTCGTTGAGAGTAGTTTATGTACAGCCACCGTCACCAATTGGTAACCCCCTTAGCATGGGCGGATCCAGGATTTTTTTCTGGGGGAGGCACAAGAAACAAAAATTTCACAATTTATTAATTTTTCGTAGTTAGTAGGTAGGTACCTACACAAAAATATCGTCTGGGGGGGGCACGTGCCCCTGTGCCCCCCCCCCCCCCTGGATCCGCCTATGCCCCTTAGTAAGGCGGTTTGTACTGCAGGGGGTTTACCAGTTGGTGACGCTGACCATACAGTACTAATGTGTTGGGATAGAGTTCAATTGACACAGGGCACGAAACTAATTGGATTTATCTAACCAAAGGTAATTGTATTTTTTTATCTCGCTGGAAAAAATGCGTTACGCATCCCCTCCGCTGGGGGGCGGGAGGGGTATATGGGACTCCCGGTATACCCACTAAACGACCCAGCGCAATTCCGGCGTCGCCTGGAATGGGGGTCTGGGTAACCGGCAGAGCCTTTTCATAGTTTTCATCCAGTCCCTCTCCGGCGATGGCGGCCCCGCGTCGGCGTCGTGGTGAGTAGTGCAAGGCGGACGAAGGTGCCCCCGCAAAAGATAATGGTACCTAGGCCTACCTACGATTCTGTTTGTCTGCAAGTGTAGTGCACGAGGTTTCAGGTCATCGAAAGCAATTTGCTTTTATGTAAATCGTTTCAATGTGGGCTTGTAAGTTGAGTAGGTAGGTACTCAAAGAAGTCACAAAATCAATACAAAACCTCAAAAACAAACGAAGCTGTGGATATGATGAAATTCCTCCAATGCTCATAAAAAAATGTACAAAAGAATTAGCATATCCCTTGACATATCTAATAAACCAATCTTTTGCAGAAGGTACAGTCCCAGACTTCTTAAAAATATCAATCGTTAAACCTCTCCACAAAAAAGAAGATATTAAAACAGACTGCAATAACTATCGACTGCAATAACTATAGCTCTGCTACCTACTTTTTCGAAATTATATGAAAGCTCGATGTCAAGCCGTTTATACTCGTACTGCGAAAAATTCCAAATATTCAATGACAGTCAAAATGGATTTAGAAAAAATCGATCCACTTCCCTAGCTGTATATAAATACATGCATGATATATTGAATATAATAAACAATAAACAACACGCTATTGGTATACTATTGGATATGAGCAAAGCTTATGATAGAGTGACATATGAAATACTACTTGAGAAACCTCACGGAATAGGTGTCAGAGGCTTAGTCCATGAATGGTTTAAATCATATCTCAAAAACAGGAGCCAATACGTTGAAATAGAACACTTCAATAGCGTTACAGGACATATAACGAAAGTAAAATCAAAGAAAATCGACATCACAAATTCTATTCCCCAGGGCAGCGTTCTAGGCTGTATATTATTCCTCATATCGACGGTAGAAAGCGAAAACGTCGTATCTCAAAAAATCCAATTTTACACCAGAGCCAAAAAACTATTTCAAAAAATCATAACTCATGATCTAATAAAGATAGATGTTTCAAACTTGGAACATATTTGTATCTATCCAAACGCTATTTTATACCATTCATGAAAATATCCAAAAGTTACTGCTTCATTGATTTTTCACAAGTTACAGCAATTGATGTCTCATAATCGAGCAGCGGAAATGCTGTATCTCTAAGGTGAAATATATGAATACTTTAAATAGATACAAAATTCCATGCTACGGATCTGCTGTATCTTAAATATGAACTATACAAAGCATGGTCATTTTGCTGTATGAGATTTTAATGAAATTGGTTTATAAAAATAAAATGGTTTAAGTACAGTCTGAACTATAGATGTTATAAAAATAAAATACTGTATCTTTCACTTAATGTTTTTATTGTAATTTTAAGAATGTTTAAGAATGTAATGACACAAAAAAATCAGTCTCAGTTAGTAGTTTCTCTTTTTCAATAATCAATTATCATTCTGCTATACTTTATCTTCCTAATTAGTATTAACAATCAGTCTGCTATACTTCCTCTTCTTAATTAGTTTTAACAATCAGTCTGCTGTACTTTCTCTTCTTAATTAGTTTAAACAATCAGTCTGCTATATTTTCTCTTCTTAATTAGTTTTAACAATCAGTCTGCTATACCTTCTCTTCTTAATTATTTTTAACAATCAGTCTGCTATACTTTCTCTTTTTAATTAGTTTTAACGATCAGTTTGCTATAATTTTCTCGTCTTCATTATTTTATCAATCAGTCTGCTCAATACTTTGCTCTTCTTCATCAGTTTCACCCAGAGTATCTTGAATTTTTTTGTCGTTTTTTAATTGCAAATATTCATGCGAGTAGCATGCGAGAGAGTAAAGTTAGGAATGATTTGTTTGTCGACTAACTTTTTGAGGTCGTTATATTTTTGTATTGAAACAGGGAGTTTCGTTGCATACAATTTAATCTTTGGTTTAGTATTGCTCAAACTTCACAAGGGCACTGAAGTAGTTTCAGCATCTGAGAGCATAGAATTTTTTATGAACATCATGTCGGGATTCGTCTTTGTAATGTTGCGATGCACAACTTAGAAATTTGAATTTTTTTACTTTTTTTTAAAGTTTTATTCATAATTTCATCAAATCCTAAAAAGTCTTTGCCCTCCATAATAGACGCTCGATACGGGGTTGGCTTTTTACGTGCCAGTTCCACAACAGTAGGCCATTGGGATGGTGCCCACACGGTAGTTTTCTTCACAGCTCGCTCTATGGTAGCATGCATGCTATCAACTGGCATGAATGTATGACCAGGAATGAGATAATTTATTTGAATTGTCTCCAAATTGACAGCAAATCAAAACACACGCTGACCTTATAATACTAATAAATTTTATGAAAAAAAAAATATTTTTCATTACTAGTTTTAATCGGATAAAGATAGGCTGATTCAAATGAGCCCAAACACGGACGAGCTACTGTAGGTAATTTACTGATGAGTTCTGCTGATCAGACCCTGACTCCATCATCAGATCAACCCACTGTTACCATAATATTCCAGGTGCAAAAATAAACGAACTCTCAATGAAGACTCCTTTTACTAAAAATACTTAGGTTAAATTATAATAGTTAAGTACTCATCCAAACTCTTGAGGTTAACTAAACACGTAGGTAAACAAACTTTTTAATGACTCAAACTCAAAAAAATTACAGTTCAACAAACACGCTTTCTCACTATCAGCGCTTACGTTTATCTGAAGCGCGGTTGGAATGTCGTACTTGGGGAAATCGTCGGGGTGAGCGAGGGGAGTGGGTCTGGTTAGAATAGCGTAATTGATAACTATAAACAAAATAATACTCTATTCTTATGTTGTAATTAAGATTTTCCTGTTAAATTAAATGTTTGAAATGTAGTATCTTTGGCAACGTACATTTTGGGGCGCCTAAAATGCTGTATCTCCTTTTAAATCATTTTCCTGTAATGTTGTAACTATTTTTTAGACTAGAAGTAGTGTCGTATCTGTTTTATTTTTAAAAGTTACGATTTTTCCTTTATTTACAGCAAAAAGTCGTGTGACCAGTAAAAAAAATGGGAAAAATTCAAGGGCGTATCTTAAAATTTTTTCATCGTAGAAAGACGAGAGTTGGACCATTCGACGCGCCTTTTTTTGCTGATCAACAATATAGTAAAAAGTCATTTTGGCCATTTTTTGAGATACAGCAGTTTCGCTTTCTACCGTCGATATATATAAACGATTTGCCTAAAAATATTATAAGCTCATGCACTCTTTTTGCAGATGATATATCAGTCGTCATCCCTACAAAATCAGCATCAGACTTAAATAAAATATTGGACACTACTTTGATAGACATAAAAAATTGGCTCGACGAACACAACCTCCAACTTAACTTCAAAAAAACTAAACTAATGCAGTTCTATCCATACCAGAGAAAACCATTAAATATAAACTATTCATTCCAAAACACGCCACTAGAAACCGTAAACACTTATCCCCTTTTAGGAATAGAAATAGACTCTAATATAAATTGGAAAACACACATCAATAAAATAGCATCTAAACTCTCAAGATTTACATATGCCCTGTACGAACTCAAAAAATTGACAGACGAAAAAACAGCAACCAGTGCATACTATGCGTATGCACACTCTTGGCTCCAATATGGAATTATCCTTTGGGGAAATAGTTCGGATGTTCACAAGCTTTTTGTTTTGCAAAAAAGATGCCTACGAATTATTTATAATCTAGATCTCATGGAAAGCTGCAAACCATACTTTATAGAGAAAAACATTTTAACAATTCATAACTTATATATTCTAGAAGTAGGAACATTTGTCAAAAAACATATAGACCTTTTTAAAATTTACACCCGCCCCCAAAACTTACGACAAAAAAGTAAATTAGACCTTCCTTTCTCAAAACTTCAACTAATTCACACAGCTCCGTATGCAATGTCTGTCAAAATATTTAACCAAATCCCTCCAGATATTAAAAACATAAATAACCTCTTAAGATTTAAAACCCAGTTTAAAAAATACTTAATTAGAAACAGCTTCTATTCCTTGCAAGAGTACTTAGATAAGTAGGTAAAAAAAGTATAATAATTTATTAGCGTATAATTAGGTACTTATTAATATTTACCAATATTATTATTTAGTAGGTACCCAACTCGATTTTTAATTTTATCGTTTCGAATTTTATGATTGTTTTTATTTTAAGATTTTACCTACCTTTGAAGATCTCATAGTTTTAAGACTTTTTTCTTTAAAATTTATAACAAAATACTGGGCATAACAATAACAACCCAGTATTTTTATTTTATTTTTTGCGATGTCCTTCCAGGACTCATGTTATAACCACATGTACAATAAATTATAAGACCTACAATTATGTACAAACACAACATGAATGCAAATAAACAATTTGAATTTACTTGCATCTACTTTTTATCCGGATATAAAAAATCGAGGCCAAATAATGTGAGCATGCATGATGGGAGGCATAAAGAACTTCCTTTCAAAATGATAAATGATTTTGCCCCGAAAAATAAAGGTTACTTTTAGCTCTAAGCTTTTTGCTCGCTCCACGAACATCATAAAGAAATGTCACAATCACAGGAAATTAAGCACGTAGTACATAACTCTACAAAATATTACATGTCGAGTTCTCTGTAATAGATGAGACAGCCAAGCTTCTTTTAAATGCGCGAGTTTTTGTGAGTCGCAGGAAATGTTCGGCATTACCTGCTACAGTTTAATATATCAGCAGAAAATGTATGAAGACTACCATCATAATTCATAAGGAATAACCTACAAGTTATGAGAGTTAGGCAAGTAGGTACTTACCTATTGTAATAAAAATGGTACCTACCTAGCGATTTTCCTGCCATGACGACTAGAAATAAATACCTACCTACTAGGAATGTAGAGTACAGTAGGTGCTACTAGGTAGGTACATATGTACCTCCTCGAATCGTTCTTAAAAGTAGGTAGGTAGGTACTTACTTGCCTATACTGGGCCTAATACGTACTTAGGTAGAGGTAGTACACACACCTATCTAGGCCCTAACACCATTACCTATCTCCTAACAACTCGGTCTAGGGTTATCGTAGAGCAAATTTAAATAAGTTTCCACGCCAAAAGCCGCGAGCGAACATCATAATCCATCTAGAGTGAACTGCAATGAGATTCCAGCGTTCTTGGTTCTGCCCGTGACTGAGCCGTCACGATCGCCGCGTCAGCGAAGACCCTTTTACAATGCACACTGGTAGCGCTCGTGACCCAGGAGTAAACCGAAAAATACTCCATGTAGTTTGGCCGGGCGGAACCGCAAAAACAAAATTGGGAGGTTTTCTTCAAGTTTCTTGTACATAGTCTACCGAATTGTAGGTATTTCATTTATAAGCATTCTTAATAAAAACTTTAAATCTAAATAACTCGACAACTACAAAAAAAGCTACGCACTCCAGGAGTACCTAACCTACCAGCAGAAGTGAAAACTTGAACGGTTCTAAACTTGACAAATAACCCGGTGTCGGCAATGTCGGTGAGCAGTCACGTGACTCGCACGTAACCTTTTCGAGGCGAATCCAAGATTTTTTCTCATCTAAAAATTAAAAAAAGCGTCTAAAAAAGTTTTCACTTCAAAAATCGACATAGAGTATTTTCGGATACGTAGGTACCCCTGCGTCACAGGATTTTTTTGTATGACGTCACTGTTTGTTTTGGACCACGTGTAAGCAGGTAAAATGTGCCTATATATTAACGTGTAATGTGCCTACCCCTTTGGGAAAGAGGCGTGATTTTATGTATGTATGTATGTATGTAAGCAGGTACGGTACGGTACAGTACGGTACGGTACCTAGAACATGGGCTGGAACGAAAATTTGTGTGCACGCTCCCTAAGAATAGGTCTTCCAGGAAGATCGCGTAAAGTCAATTAAAAACTTTAGCCGGCTATCCGATCATTAAGGTGGATCCTCGGCTTTGTTTGTTTTAATACCTTTCAGAAGTTCTACGGAATTTTGAGGTCTTTAAGCGGATTTCGAGTTGTTAATACAAATTGAAAATCTTTGATGTGACTTTACTAATAAACATAGATTGATTCCCATTTAAGTCGGCACGTAGGTATTCTAAATTCTAACAAGATAAATTCAATTAACCTACCTACCGATGTAGGTACCTAGCTACCTAGGTACTTACCTACTTTTTTGTTTATGTCTTAAAAGCGTCATATCAGTTAGGTACTACTTACCAAAGCTGGGCACCGTTAATCAAATAGTTAACTTCGTTAATCGTTAATCCGCTACAAAAAAAGTCAGCTTCGTTAAACGCTAAAGCGTTACATTTCGGAAGAATTAACGCAAGTTAACGTTAATCGTTAATCCGTTAATATGTGTAAAATTACATTTTTATATCGTTGCGTTAGTGAACTTAAAAAACTTATTGGTTTAGGTTCTGGAAGTTAACAGGTTATGAATAAAACAAAATACATGTATAATTCATAAAATAAAAGATAAAACGAAAAAAAATTCTTCGCAGTTTTCTCACTCGCACGCGCCGGCCAAATATATCTAGTTTTGTTTTTGTTTCACGCGCTGCCGCGCGCCGCCCGGCACTTGTCATTCATTTCATACTTGTCTGAACCTGTTTTTCGCGCCGCGCCGCGGTGCCGTGCGGTAAATAGTAGGCATTGGATTAACGATTAACGGACTTCTGCATATTAACGGAAGTTAATGTGTCCGTTAACATTTTTAAAAGTTAACTTAAAAGTTAATCTGTTAATCAAAATGTTAACTTCGTTAATTAACGATTAACGGATTAACGAGTTAATGCCCAGCTATGCTACTTACCTGGTTCACATAGTTTAAATCCGTGCTAGGTACCTACAAGCTTTGTTTAGTTTGGGGTTTGGGGCTAGATGACGCTGTGTGAAATGTCCAGCATCCTAATTCCTAATAATATAATAAATCTGAGAGTTTGTGAGTATGTTTGGATGTTTGTATGTTTGTGTAACAATCACGCCTAAACCAGTGAACCGATTTGGATGAAACTTGGAATAGGCGTAGATAATAACCTGGAATCATTGAGTTATAATGTACTACGTACACATTATAACTCAATGCCTGGAATAGCATATAGGCTATTCAAAATGTTGGTACCACGCGGGCGAAGCCGCGCGCATTAGCTAGTTATTTATATTTATTTCACCTCGACATTACAGCGTTACAGTGTCGCAAATATCTCTATCTCATCAGCGTAGGTTAAATTAACCGACTTTAAAAAGGAGGAGGTTCTTAATTCTTCGGAATCTTTTTAGCGATTCAGAGGACGCATGCCCTTGCGCAGCACAATACAAGCTGGTATTGTACAATCTACTGAATTTATAAAGTCAATGCGTCATTCGTAACTTGACCGTCGACCGCGACGGGGTCAGACGTAGGTACAATAATTATCATGATTTTTCTGTTGACTTTATTAACTGGTGCTTCGATAATTACCAATCTTCGCGGTGCGGAATGGGGACCTTTCAAGACTTTGCTGTATTCGGATTTCATAACATGTAAGTTCATTGATTAGTTAAGTAGGTAGTACATACCTACCAGCTACTATTATAAATTATATAATTTCAAGAACCTGCCTATTATTCAGGAAGTGCTGAACTACCTACCGATCTATCATTAAGTACCTTATTTCATTTAATTTCCTTTTCATTGTTTTTCTTTATGTAACCTTAGTGCTATTATGTAAATAGATATAACGAATTGGTGGTAACTGTAATGTTATATTTTATCTGCATGTAAATAAATAAATAAAAATCATCTTAAATTAAGTAGGGTATAAAAAGGGAGGTATATTCGGTATGGTATGGAAGATTTGATCGAAGGGTATCCGTGTTGTGATTTACTATTGTTTTGTATTACATATATGTATATTGTTAGTTTTGTATTTATGTAATGTAATTGTTTGGTAATATACGTGTCTAAATAAATAAATAAATACATTCATCATTGTTGTCACCGTCGCTGTCAAAAACGTCAAAATTGAAATCGACTGGTAGCCATGGGTAACTCAGATAAAAATCGTGAGCTGCAGGTTTCAGGTATTTTTCAAACCTGAAGTAGAGTAGAATCGCAGCTCAAACAGCTCAACTTTACATACATACATACAAAAAAAAAAAAAAAAGTTCAACGGAATCCTACTTAGTTAAAAATAAAAATTCTTTTTAACAGACATTTTTGTGTTTATTACCTATAACGCCATCTATGATTTTACGTAAGTACTAAGTATAGGATGAAAAGTTCCATCAACAGTATCGGAGTTTGCTTAATGGTTTAACAATTTATGTCACTAGATGGCACTTTTTTCCAATTTTCAGAAAAATACCTGTAAATATTGTAGCTTGTAGATAAAGCTTGTAGATATTTATTATTCCAAAATTTTTCTAGGTAATTTCATTCTGCTATTAAAATTATGTTAATTCCCAAAACTTAAATATCCGACAAAAAAAAAACCCGAAGACAGGATCTCGAGACTATGGAGTAGACAGGTCAAGTCAAGCTTTGGTCTTATTTTAATAAACACTAAATTACATTGGCCTGTTTATACATTACATTAATTTATATTAATACTATCATTTAATAAAAGAAATAAACTAATGTTATTTTATTTAACGCTCATACATTACGCTTTACAATAAAATAAATAAAACGGAAGTTGTATCAGCCGTTTGTCCCGGAAGCTACACACAGCGCCACGCAGTACGATAGATGGACGCGGCAGCGGTCGTAAACTCAAAATCGGTGGAGCTGTTTGCATGACCTGATTTTCAATAATAGACCTTATTCCTATGTAGTTAAAATCCAAATTACTAGTTGATATTAGTCAGGCTATCAGTCAAACAAGTACGTCGTACATCAGATCAATCAGTCTAGCTCTGCTTTTCGAATAATGACCTTAACTGTATTGAAATAAAACACATTTTAATATTGCATGATCTTGAGTTTCGTTAGACTTTAATGACTTTTTGGTTCTGAGCATCGATCAATTCAGCTCCTGACGGATTTGATCTGTTTACGTCAGCTTTTCGAATAAAGACTTTAGCACCAACGAAATAGAACACAAAATAATATTGCTTAATCTTGAATTTTCCTATGCTTGTATGACTTTTTGGTTCGGAGCATCGACTAATTCAGCTCCTGACGGATTTGATCTGTTTACGTCAGCTTTTCGAATAAAGACTTTAGCACCAACGAAATAGAACACAAAATAATATTGCTCAATCTTGAATTTTCCTATGCTTGTATGACTTTTTGGTTCGGAGCATCGATCGACATGATGGAGACTGACGGACTTGATGTAAAGTATGTATTTGTCACGTCTTCGCTTTTCAAATAAAGACTTTAGGGTTATTGTAATAAAGTACAATACAATATTGATTGGTCTCGGATTGGGACGGAAAACGAGCTGTTAGGAAGTGTTTGAGCTGTTGTATTCTGTCAATACCTGAAAGACGTATATTGATTTGGATTGAGCTGCAGGTTTTCCGTACATATCCATCCTTCTACCCACGGCTATCGACTGGACTACTGATTCTCGCCTCTGTGAAGTGTGTTTGTGGATTGTTGGAAATATTAAAAGTTTTCGTGTTTACTTTCGTTCGTCGAGTATCCACAAACTATAGAATTGTTCGTATCTAATGGGCGTTTTTCCATTAGCCAGCCCGGCACCGGCACGGCACCGGCATGGCCGTGCACCGGCACCGGCGCCGGGGTTTCGTTTTTCCACTGCGCCGGTGTCGATGCCGGTTTACGCGCTCCGCGCCCTCCTACCCGCCCCGCGCAGTTACACACTCACACGGCTACAATTCATATAAATATGCAATACACATGCAATTTTGCCGGGCCGGCACCGGTGGGAAGCTTGCTACCCCGGCGACGGCGACGGCGCCGGCAGGACTCAATGCCGGGCCGGCGCCGGCGCCGGTAAGTGAAAAAGCGAGCCATACATTTTCATACATTTTTGCTTCCCCGGCAACGGCACGGCGCCGCCGCCGGCGCCGGTGCCGGCGCCGGTGCCGGTGCCGGGCCGGGTAATGGAAAAACGCCCAATCTCGTCATCTCGTTGGATACAAACGATACTATAGTTTTATTCATGTTTCAAAAATGGAGAAAAAGCGTGAAAGAAGTTCAAACTTTACATCGAAAGAAACAGACATACTTACTTGTTTCGATTCTAAAAAAGTATCTTCATATAATTGAAAATAAGAAAAGTGATGCTGTTATGTGGAGGAAGAAGGATTCAGCCTGGTTGGATATCGAAGCCGACTTCAACACGCACTCTGGTGGTGAAATGAGATCGAGTAAGACATTGAGACTCAAGTATGAAGAGCTGAAACGCTCTCTCCGGAAAAAGACTGCATTTCAATCCGAACTTTACCCTGGCGGCAAAAGAAGCTCAGTGGAACTAGACCCTCTGGAGGAACAGATACAGTCCATGATAAGTATCAATGCTGATGGTTTGGAAAACTCGAATGATTCGGATGAGCCACCTCTATCACCAACCCAAATTCCACCAGGTAAGATCTGATACTATAAGTGCTCTAAAGTCCCATTATAATAATAAAATAATAATAATGCTGGACTTTCCACACAGCTTTATCTATCCCCAAAGTAAGCAGAGCTTGTGTATGGGTACTGCATGACTGATTTGTAAACACATATGTATTAAGTACCTATACATAGAAACACCAGGGACATGGATATTAAATCAGACTATACAAATCTCTGGTATCACAGTAAGTTCATTTCATGTTTAAGTTGGTAAAATTTAGAATACCTACTTGTAAGTCTGATGCATATATAAATGCGAATGTTTCAACGTCTTAGTAGCCTGAGGAAGTGTTGGTGAGACAACCTTGATGCTTTTGAGAGAGATCATTTTTGCTTCGAGATCTCCCACAATCTCGAGACAGTAACAAAGGAGTGAGTGTTGAGATGACGGCTGACAGAGGGAAACGGAAGAGGTGCCAACCCCGCATAGAGTAGGACAAGGACAAGAAGATGATTGATGATCTCGAAGAAGAGAGGTAGTTGGAGAGATATGGGGGAGACTTTTGCCTAGCAGTGAGACGAAATAGGTTAATGAGAAAAAAAGAAAACAGAATAAAAAAGAAACAGACAATCTATAAAGTGCATTTATTGAGTTTTTGTATTGATTTGCAGAACAAGAAACACCAGAGAGTGATGATTCACTTGTGTCTACAGCAGATGAAAAGATGGCAGCAAATCATTTGGTTTCAAACAAGCATGGTGTGTGTTTTGTTCTGGTATTATTTGTAAAGTAAAGTAAATATTTATTTTGCTAATTGTGGTACAGGTTATTTAGGTACATACATAAGAATTAGCAAAAATGGACACCACTCATTATTATCTAAGTGCAGGGCAGTATGCCTACTCGACTGCTGGTATGGCACCAGAAATTCTATTCGGCTGATAATCAAAAGTAAATATCTAGATGGAGTTTAAGTACAAAGGAGAAAATCTGAATCTCTAAAGCATCACTAAGATGTCTGTCTGTTCATCAGTCACAGCCGATTTACACAGAATTGATTGAACAGCCACTTTCATACTTATGTTACCTAACTAGAAATGATAAAAAAAACAGTTATAACACTTTTTATAAGACCAGAATAATAACTAGCAAAGATTTTATCTAATTCTCCGAATTTTTTTTCAGCCTACAAACAAAGTAACCACATAAATGAATGGACTCAAGCCAAATTGCACTTAATAAAGCTTCAGAGGGAAATACTTGAAGCGGAACTGATAGAAAAAAAGAAACAATGGCAATTTAATGAGATGGAAAGAAAATGGAAAGCAGAAGAATATGAACTAAAGTTAAAAAAATTAAGAAAAGAATTACAAGAATAAGACAAGTGTTACTATAGTTTTAAGAAGATTATTTAATTATGAATTTTACGAAATGTTATATTATATGATTGGATTGTCTATGTTAAGTTAATAATTACACTCGAACTGCCGCGATACAGGCCTAGCCTAGTGCGGGTTTCAATGTAAATTATTTATAATAATTGTAATTTTATGTATTAAGTTTTATGAATAAAATTGACTTGACTTGACTTCAAAGTCAGCAACATGATGAACAAGAGAATTTAAAGTTTACTTTATCATCCTGCTATGTGACAAACCTCAGGCAACGCGGCAATGCAAACGCATGTTACATTAATGCACATACAATTGGCAGCGACTATTTAGTTTTGAACTTTTTAATTTCGCTGATAAACTCCCTAGGCTATACAAACAATCGAAACATTTAAGGTAGGTAGATTATAAATAATGCTGGACTTTTTCACACAGCATCATCTAGCCCCAAAGTAAGCAGAGCTTGTTTACTAACATTGTCATTAATTTGCCATTAAGAAGTAAGCACTTCCTATATTAAAAGTTGTAATGTAAGTAAATGATAATACCAAATCATATTTTTATTAATAGTTTATTGTGAAAAAATGTATTAACTAGTTTTCTAAGTCAACGTTTATTTAGTCGTATTTTAGGTAAGTTCATGTTAGTAAAGCAAATAAATAAAATTATATTTTAATATGACCAAAGAGACTTTTCATAATTAAATCACCCACCTTGAAAGTGATGGATAACTTTTTGAAGTAGAATTAATTTTTCCTCCACTCGGAAAATCGTGTTCTTAAATCGTATATTGTCGCACACAGTTCATTATAGGCGTGGGCGGAAACTAGTCAAATGTATATAAATATTAAGGTCAACTTCTATGGCCAACCTGGTTTACCAAATAAGGCCGAAGACTATTTCATTCGCAAAAGCAATAGAAAAACTAAACTTCTTTGTCCGTAAATAGCACTATCATGATAGGTTCGGTAACCTAAGGTGTCAGCATTTGAACTCATAACTATTTCTTATCACGACAAGTGAAAACAAAGCTAAGTTATACCCGTTCTAAGGCTCAATGCACATTGAATTGGCAAACGACGCGTCGATTAGTTTTATAGCAAGCCATTATAAACCTTATGAACAATGGTACAAGATATAGAAACGCTTGTAGAATGAACCGCACGAAAGTGCTTGAGCCAGCGCGGCCCGCTAGGTTCGCCAGACCTCGTTCATTCTACAAGCGTTTCTAGGTATATCTTGTAGGTACCATTGTTCATAAGGTTTATAATGGCTTGCTAGTTTTACAGCAAGATTGACGCGTCGCTTGCCAATTTAATGTGCATTGAACCTTTACAATGTAGGTAACAAGTTAAAGAATTAAAGAGGTGTGGCGAAACTTCGCGCCGGGGCGCCGCGTCGGCTCGAATAGTCTCGCGCGGTCACGAGCTATAAAGCGTTTTTATATCTAGTAACATTGTTCATATAGTTTAATATTCTTGTTCTCGTCGCGTGTCGCTGCCAACTGCCAATTCAGTCTGCATTGAGCCTAAGGGTCGGTTCACATCTGACGGAAGATGCATCGAGCGTATTCAGTGGTCTTCGTTTATCATCATCGCGTATCATCGGTTAAGTGTGAAAGGTTGAATGTTTTATTATAATAATTGTCTGTTCTGGCGTTACGCGACGGATAATACGCGACGCATCTTCCGTCAGATGTGAACCGACCGACCCTAACACTAGTTGTAAATTAGACGTGCAAAAAGACTAGCGTGTGTAGAGGGCTTTAAAGATAAAGATAATTCAAATTCAAATTCAAATTCAAAGTATTTATTGCATTCATGTGTGTGTACAATAGGTCTTAAAATAAAGGTGTACTAAGTTACTAACACATGAGTCCTGGAAGGACATCGCAAAAATAATGAGTAACATAAAATTGTGTTTGTTACACAAACATTAAAATTTCTTACGCTATGATGAGATCTTTTATTTAAAATCTTAGGAAGAAAAAAAACATCACGTATGTTTTTTTTTTTTAGAATTAAGTAACCTATAATTAAATGTATATAAAGATTATTTATTTGCATAAACATGTGTAAATGGGATGATAACATATGATGATGATGATATTAAATGTCTAGAATCAACTAATTAGAAGACGGAAAATGTAAAAAGGGGTAAAGCTAGATATGCACGTATCGTATTGCACTTGATGTGATTGGTAGATACAAACTTAGGTTGGTACTTTACTAGAGCCATTACTAATGAACTTGACTTAAAGTTATGTCGTGCATAACCTATGAATAGCCATAAGTACAAATCTTAGTTAATGCATGATATAACATTACTATGTCAAGTTCATTAGTACCTAGTGTAATTTTATTATGTGTACATGTATTTACTAACTATGATGATCTGGAATGTCTGTAATGTCATAGTTAGGTTCATTCTAAATAAATAAATAGTAAGGCGCAAGGTGCAAGACACACAGAAAAGACGTGAGACGTGAGAGAAGCTTTTTACTGAGAATGTCCGATTGGAACGGATTAAATTTATCAAAAAAAATTTGGCAACAAACAGACGAATAGAACTAAGTTCGTTTTTAGTGGGTACCTATAAGTCTTTTTCACGCCGGAACGTATGCAAGACACATTGAACTTGTTTCGTTTCACGTTGTGTGGCTCACAACAATTTTGAAACGAAAAAGTCAAGAAAAAAAAATTAAACGATAAAACATACAGAAAAAAATGTTTTTGTCTCATCATCATCATCATCATATCAGCCATCCAGTGTCCACTGCTGAACATAGGCCTCCCCCATAGATTTCCACAGCGATCGATCTTGTGCAGCCTGCACCCAACGTTTTTGTCTATTTCCTGTTTAATTATTTCATAAATTATCATAAACGAGCAATAAAATGTAAATAAATAAACAATAAATATTTTCTAAAAAACTCCGCCAATTAACAGTACTAAGTAAAATGGAACGTAATCTATTAGAGAGTGCAAAAATGAAAATCGAAACAATCGATGAATCGATAAGTAAAAAAATAATCGTTGGTTTAGTAATTTTGTCTATGAATGAACCTTGTAATCGATTGATAGTAGTGAAACAAAAATCGATTTTGACAATCTCGATTAAACTTTAGGACATTACTATTAGACTGATTTTGACATTATCTCGAAGTGTCTTGCATACGTTCCGGCGTGAAAAAGACTATAGTGGTAGTGGTTAGGTGGTAGATCGGTACGGATAATAAAACTGTTTAGGTAGCTCATTCACGATCTGTGTTTGTGGTCACATAACTTGCGAACTCGCATCATTGGACACGCTCTGCAATGACGTCACAATACATCATTCGGTCATTGTTAATTTCCTGAAACGTATGTCGTCGTGACAACTTGACTGATGTAGGTACCTACCATGCATGTCCAGTAACAATGTGTTCTGTGCTCATTGTAAACGGGCTGTTTTATCCATAGTTTTACATAGTTTTACAAGGTTTATTCATCACATTAACGAATTATGATTTGGCGGTAGGATTAGCTTCAATGCATGACCCATTAGGAAGGTAGGTAGGTAAGATATCTACTTATCTACCTATCTATAAACAGTTTTGTTCCGTAGGTATATAAAATACTATGTAGGTACTTAGGTACATAGAAACATTGCCGAAATAGATGGAATAGGCAAATGAAATGCAATGAAATGCAATGAAATTCTTAACGAAATTCACTAAAATATTGGTACCTAGGCATATTAAGAGTGGAATCGGACAACTGAATGAAATAAGTAATCAGAATGAACATGTCTGGAATTAACAACATATTAGGTATAATATAAGAAATAAAATTAGCGAGATTAGTCTCTTTTGATACCTGACTTGGTAACACTCTGAAAACTCAATTTTCATACTTATTGAATGTGAGTCTTACAGTAAAATTCTTGTTGTTCCAGGTGACCACAACAAAACCTTGAACCTCGACGTCAGCGGCATCAAGGTCTATTTCTACGACTTCCAGAACAACTACAACGTCACCTACGGCATCGACTCCGCCGTCGAAGGGATCACATCCCACTACAACCTCGACATCACCAGACGTCTCGTCTTCTTCGTACCAGGATACAAGTCCCAGATCAACAAAAAGACCGAGGAGTTGGTTAGACAGACTTTCAAAGACGTCCCCAACATCTATCTGATCATCATAGACCATTCGCTTTACACGTCAGCGCTTGGAGGCAAGATTGTCAGCTACGAAAGATCTGTCACCCACGTTTACTACATAGGAAAGGCTTTGGGACGCTTTTTAGCAGGTCTGCGAGCTGATGGATACCCTTCAAATAACATCCACTGTATTGGGCATAGTTTGGGTAGCCAGATCCTTGCTGTCGTTGGCTCAACTTACACAGAACTGACGAAAGAAAAGCTATGGAGGATCACAGGAATCGATCCAGCTGGTCCTTGTTTCTCGAACAGCTTTATCGACGATCAAATCAGGGCAGGAGTGGCGAAATACGTCGAGGTGTATCACTGCAATGCAGGAGGCCTGGGTACCACGGCAGTTCTGGCCGACACCGACTTCTTCTTCAATAAGAAGGGTAAGAAGCAGCCAGATTGTCATGCTGGACTGATTCCTGGGAAGGGAGAGTCTGATGCCGCGAAATGTAGCCACAAAGCTTGTGTGAAGTATTACATGGAGACCGTGCATCATACAGAGTGGTATCTGGCCTGGCAGTGTGGCTCCTATGATAACTTCTCTGATGGTAAATGCTCCGGGAACCAGGTGACCATAGCTGGGTACAATAACCCAGGAAACGCGACCGGGGTGTTTTATGTATCGACTGAAGCATATGGGGCTTCGTAACTGAAATAATAAGGCCCTTGATTTTGTTAAATGACATGTCACGTGAGTAGTCATTAGGAGATCATAAGAGGAAATGGTAGTCTACCTTGTTTTAGGAAAAACAAAGCTTTAATATAAGAAAAGTAGCTAGGTACTAGATGTTCCTAATGGTAGAGACATTTATTTCCACGTGTAACCTCCGACACTGTAATATAGTTAAGCTTGTAAAACAACATTACATTATTTACGAACTTAATAAAAAATGAGTCCAATTTATTTTGTCTGTGGTTATTAAAGCTAACAATTACATCAACATTTTAAAATATTAGCTCTCATTTTGTGTACTTTGTGGTTGTATCATCCATTCGCCTGCTTTGTTGACTCTAAAACAACATTATTAACGAACTTAATAAAAAATGAGTCCTATTTATTTTGTCTGTGGTTATTAAAGCTAACAATTACATCAACATTTTAAAATAGTAGCTCTCATTTTGTGTACTTTGTGGTTGTATCATCCATTCGCCTGCTTTGTTGACTCTGAACATTGAATCTAATTAACAAGCAAAGGAGAATCTCGACTAAAGTTGACAAACGCTCACAAAGTTGACTTAAACTTGAACTGAAAGAAAGATAGGTAGGTAGGTACTATTTCCGCTTTTTAAAATTAGTTGCAAAAACGGCCGGAAGGATTTGGTAGAGCCTTGTGAGCTATAGGTACCTACATTTTTCTCGCATGACATAAATTCACTTTGTGGCAATCTTTCGATCATCAGTATCCGCATCAAATTAAATTCCACTGCAAGGTGTAGGTAGGCTTCCTCTGTGGGTCATACACGCCATTCATTTCGGTCCAAAATCTATGGTCATTTTGAATGCCGTTTGCGCATTTTTTGAATTTTGAACCTAACCGATAATCCATTGCACATTTCTCTATAGGCAATGTACCTACCTATAAGTTGTAGGTACGGCGAATGTAATTTTCACTTAGCTTCCTTGTCTTTCATGACAAAACATTAATTATCCATCCCGCTCAGATTTCTTGGGCACCCTAAGAGTAATCTTTTCAGTCAACACATTACGTAAATCTGACTGTGACGCAAACTTAACATAAATATCCTGGTGACATATCGTCACCATTTATACACATCCATAGAGACATTCCGAATAAGAAGAAATGATGGCAGCTATAACTCAACACCTAAGAGTAGAAGAAGCCTACATGGGCCATGAATAGCGTATGTATATATATAGCGACTTCTATCCGATATCGCCACAAACTATAAACAGTACCTACTTCAGAGCTTGTACCACTAGATGGCGCTGGGATCACAGCTAAGCAAAATCCCATACATCAGATCCGATTTGTACGCAATCCTAGAACGCGCAAGTAAAATAATTCTCGGCAATTAGCCTTTAAAGATTCGACATCAACTGTAGGCTGAAAGGCCCCAAGGTAAGTGGACCAGATGGGTCGTCCTTGGATGAGGCGAGATCTCCCTCTTTGCTATAAATTGGGGGAATTACACCTACCCCCAAACGTAGGTATCTAAGCTTTTTCGTTGCTTATACTTTGTTATTGTTCATACCAGCTCTTGCTTGCTAAATGTTGGGATGTGCCAAGGTGCTTGGGGTTACAGTCCGAGATGGGTCTACCTGACTAGTAAGGATTTTTTCGACTTAATTTTTTTGTTTGTGAACTTTTTCTCACAAGCTTCTAGGTACATATTCGACCTCTTGCGCAGTGGGCTCGCTGAGGCAGAAGGTTCGATTCCGGTACATGTTTGTATAATCTGCAACTTGGTGTCAAAATGAAATAAAACAATTTGTAGATAATATTCGCACTTCATTATTACGACTCCAAGTCATGGTGTGAGTTATTGTCACTCATGGGATGTTATATAATACGTGCGACGCCTCTTATAAAATATGCCTCGTCTAGAGGTAAGATGCCTTCGAATATTAAATAGCTGATTTCCTTTGTATTTTGTACACGGAATCTGTATGATTTTTAAAAGGGGAGAGGCGTATTATGACTTTTTTATGGATAAAATAATTTTGCCTGAGAAATTAATAAGGAGATTTGTGCATTCTCATACTTGTACGATTGCTCATTTCACAGATTTCGGAAATATTCAGATTTGTAAAACATCAAAAATGATGACTTTCATTCCATTGGCAACTAAAGAACCTAAGTTGGTAGGTTAGAGGAGCGCGGGGTATTGAGAGCTATAGGGCTACTTTTTTGTAAAAACGCTATTGCACCGTAATGCATGACTGTAATTGATTATAACTGTGATTTAAATATTCGATAGTAATTGAATAATAATAATGCTGGACAATTTCACACAGCATCATCTAGCCCCAAACTGAGCATAGCTTGTAGGTACTATGGGAACCAGATAACTGATATACCTACTACTTAAATACTTTTTGGTTGTAAATATATACATATTATACATAGAAATACCCAGACCCGAGATAAATATTTAAACTAAGAGTTTCTAGATAAAAATTGATGTAATTTTTATATCAGGTGTTTATATACAAGGATTAGAAATTTTTAAAATTTCAAACGGCAATACCCAAAAAACTGTTTTTTTTTCATTGTGACGGTTTGGAAATAAAGGTGCGATATGTATGTATTTTTTTTTATCAACATTTTCCCTTAGTAGGCGCCCATTACCCGGGTCTCCCCTACCCAAATTTTTGTAGTTTCATTGACAAAGTATGCCAAACATTAGGTAGGTAGGTACTAACTATTAGGGAAATAGGTTCCATTAAATTCTAGAATAAAGGCAAGTAGTAACAGTTCTAACTCATAATAATCATTTACGCGGCCAGAATGTTTCATTACCGTGAGAGAATTCACAGCACACCGGGAAAACTAAGGCAGACTTTAGAATGGAAAGCTTAGCTCGTTCACTGCCACTGCGATGCCCTGTGATGGCACGGACGACCTCTGCGGCTCAGCAGGTTGCTTGTTCGATTCCCGTTAGAATAATTTCCGGGATTTTCTATACTTATGATCTACTTACAATTATTTCAATGAGCTCTGAGTGGTTTCTATTAGGCAGGTCTGGCAATTACCTAATGGCGATTATTTTAGGCCTAGATGACGATTTGTGAAAAATATTCAGGATTTTTCTTCAGGGGAATATTTTTGTAGCTGTTGGATTCCATTTTTACGCATGTTGTGATGTGACCCTGTAATTATGGGAACACTCGGGTTAAGACACTTTGTTTTTGTTTTGGAATGTGAAGTGTATACCCGTGTTGGGTGTCCTTTTTAAATAAATAAATAATTAATAGGAATTACATAGGTACCCAACCAATTTCAATAGTTCCTTTCCGATTTCCGAACTTTTTGGTACCTCCAGTGCAACCTACTCTCTACCGACACGCCGCACGGAAGCAAGACAACGCCATAAATTGCAGTCTACATGCATTCCACTAATGTGTTTTGGGAAATTATCTAGGTATTCGCCATTTCTAAGGTATCATTACCTATATTTGTGACTAGAACACGGGCCATTGTTTGTAGCTATTTCCTTGTATGCTGCTATTTTCTGCTAACCACCTCACGTCTCTAACACGAAGAATTTTGCTCAATTTGTGGCTATATTCAACCTACATCTGACTATATTCGGACACATTCGATTTTCAAAATTCAAAGCACGACGTACACCGAGGCCACAGATGAAACTTTCGTCTATCTGTAGGTATTTCTGTGCTTTCGTCTGTGACCGAGACACGTATTATTTGTGGTTTCTATGGTAGTGTAGGTACCTACAGCTGTCCTATCTCACAAAGGCTGTTATCTTGTGTGTACATGCACGTATGCACGTTGTTTCTGTGTGCGTAAGTTCGGTAACGCTTCATGGACGAATGAGTGCTCAGAAGGTTTACTCACACAGAAACAAATTTACACACTCAACTAAAACCAATCCACCTTCGTGAGCTTGAACAACCTATACCTAGAATTACACTACAATTAGGTACCATCATCATCATCATCATCAGCAGTGGATTGCTGGATATATGCCTCCCCTAATGAGCGCCATTGCACCCTGTCCTCAGCTCGATGCATCCAGCTTCTGCCTGCAGCCTTTCGCAGATCGTCACTCCACCTGGCCGGAGGGCGTCCTACACTACGTTTGCCGAGTCGCGGTCTCCACTGAAGAATTCGTTTACCCCAACGCTTATCGGTTCTTCGGCAGATATGGCCAGCCCACTGCCACTTCAGCTTGCTATTTCTATGAGCTATGTCGACAACTTTGGTTCTATGTCTGATAGTCTCATTGCGGATTCTGTCCTTTAGAGAAACTCTGAGCATAGCTCGTTCCATTCCATAGCTCGCTGAGCGACTTTAAAATTACATGCATGCTGCTACAAATTAGCAAACCAGGAGCAGGTGGAATAGAATTTAGAATTGTTGTTCTGATAGCTCTGTTGCAACTTGCATCGTGGAATTGGAAATGCTAATGTGTACGGTTAACGTCCCCAAGTTTACCCTGTACTGGATATTTCGAAAAGGGATTGGAACTAATGTAGCTATGTCATGTCGGTCAAACTTTCCCAGTAGGTAGCTTCATTGGTGAGCTAGGTATCTATCGATCGAAAGCTTATAGTACCTATGCATCTAAGTAGGTATAGGTAGGTTTTTTTGCGAGACAAAGATCCAAGTGTATTCGAATCTTTGTTCTTTTGGATTACTATTGTAGCTTGACTAGCCCTGGATTTCACGGTAGGTACCTTTTGGTCGCAGTGGAGTAGAATCTCCTAGCTGGAGAGACTATTCTAAGTGATCCCAGCTGTCCTATTGAATCTGAGCTGAGTATAGGCCTCCTCATTTCTCCCCTTTTTTCCCTATTGAATAGAAATAAATAATTCCTACGTCCACCGATAGCTTCAGAATTTTATGCATCTATTATGGTTTTTGGTTTAACTAAAACTAGGGCTTCAGCTATGGCAGCTTAGGTACCTAGTCTTCGTAGAACAAGTTTGTGTTCATGCCTCATCAATGGTGCTACGCTGATTTAAAAGAGTTTTCGCTCACTTTGGACAGGCTATTAAAAACAAAACTCGTCGCAGCCCCGCTAGCCTTTTCGCCGTGGGGAGCCCGCTCAATTTGCCGCTCTGCTGTATCTGCCACAGACTTTAAAAAACAGCTGATTCTTAACTTTCACCACTTCATACCATATCCAACAAGATTTCTCCAGTCCGTCAAAAGCTTGATCTCTTCACGCCAGACAACCCGTTGTCGATCCCGTCGTTATACCTATGTAAAGTTTGCGAGCCATTGCTGATTGCTCATCTTGCGGAACTAGCGCCACTGCCATAAAATACCAATTACTGGAACTAAAGCGGTAATGTGAAACAAAGGTTTCAAACCTACCTATGTACACCTACATAATCTAGGACCAATTTGGTCCGAGTACATAATTATGCTTTTGTGATTTTTGCTATCGCATTAGGCATAAAAACCCGACTGGATGGACTAGCTAGAGGGATGTTAACGGGGATTGCGGTGTCTGGAAGGAGTGGTTCGAAACCTTTGCCTGGGCTGGGCTAAGGCTGAAACTAGTACCTAGAGTTGGCACCTAGGTACCTAGAGTTTGTTGATAAATTAACCAGCTGTCTTCTTCGTTCCGTTCCAGCGTCGTCGGGCGGAACGCAAATATTTCGCGCCGCCGCTATCGAATTAAATCTACCGTAAATTGTGGAGTTTTCCGGATTTATTTTACGAGTAAACGCTCACTTGTGCCGGGACACGTGCTTGACATAAGTGTTGCATGATTGAACTGAAAATGCCTGCATTTGCAAGTGGGTTTTTGAAGGAGTATTTTGAGCTGAAAAATTAAAGGAACCACAAAGATAGAGATGCATCATTATGGAAATGATGTTTTCTGCTTTACTCGAATTTTCTTGTCCTTTGAAAAGATTTTTTTTTATGATGAATGGGTCGACTCTTGACCTCGAATCTTACACAGGCAAGAATGAGGTCTATGATGGAGCGAGCCTACACAGAAGGTGATTAACTCTCTTCTGGGTCGTAGCTCAGCGGAAATACAGACGCTGGAAGCTGATTCAAAATTTTTGCAGTGCGCAGAATAAAAGAACTTTGAAAGCGCTTAGTTCTGATAAGTGAAATATCAATTAGATTTCTGTTTTGTCTTTTAGGTGAGAATTTTTTTTTGCTTTAAAAGTTTATTTCATTTTGTGAGCTACTAATACCTACCTAACCTTTGTTTTATGTTTTTGAATTCTTATCATGTAAAGTGTTCCAAAACAATACCTATAGTGCCTATAGGAAATGAAATGAAATGAAATGAAATTTTTATTTGCAAGAAATATGGTTAACAAGTTGATAAGGTTTACAAATTAGGATCACATATTTCACCAAGAACTGGTATGCAAATTTTAATGTCAGGGCAATGTAGTTGAATGTCATTGTGTCACATATATTAAATTATTAATTTTCATTAGATAGTATTTAGAAAGATAGGAAGGTCAACTGTATGCTTAAGAAGCTATTTTGAGGAAAACCAGATTTTTCCTTCCTTGTATCTTACTTTGGTTCCTATTAGGTACTTGTAAGGCCTAACATTCTGTTTGACATTAGGATATTTTAGTATTTCCCCATTAACCATTTTATGTTTGTTATCCTTTGTCTGAGATAATGTCGACGCGTCTTTGCGATACAGTCATCATCATGATAGATAAAAAACCATTTAATTGCACATACACCATAACAAACACAGAGAAAGGATATAAGTAAATGTAAAAGGGTGAAAGTACAATGGGCGGTCTTATTGCTAAAAGCAATCTTTTCAAGACAACCTTTGGATGAACTAGATTTTACATGAACAATAAAGGACGAATGGTGATGCCAATAAAACACACAGTTAGTTAAACTTACACACAAAAAAAAAAACAAAATAACATAAAGAAAACTAAAAACTTACAAATCATGTTTGTCTTTGACTTTTTGAAAGAACTACAGTTGTAATTCCATTTCGTTTTAAGACAAAATAAGATATATATTACAATACAGTATCGCTTGAAGCAAATCTCCAGCCGCGTACATATTAAAACTAAGTAAAAGCCTGGGGTGCTAGCCAAGATGACATTGATTCGATTCCATTCTACTGCTGATTTGGCGACTTTGCACTCAGTTTGCACTTGATTATGCCATAGATTACAAAGAGTATGTATGAAAATAACGCGTCATAATGAATGAAATGGAAAAATTGGTAGCATTGACTTGCGCGATAGATACTTTGTTTACATTTTTGCTCGATGACTAGGCGGTCGCAGAAACCCAGTTGTAATCGCCAGTCGCCAGTAGAAACAAAATGGCTTCTTCAGCTTACTTCAAATTGACGTCTTGCCACCAAGAGTTGTATTTTTTATCCGTAATTTCTACATAAAGAGCGTTGCTGTGCTCATAATTGGATTTTCATATTTTTAAAATAATCAACTTATTTCAATGAAGTAACTTAAAGCTATCGCTTAGAACTTGAAACAAAGATTACGTAAGTAATAGGTACACACATGAGTTTCCTATAGGGGTAGACAGACAGCACTTATTTATACTTGCTTCAATTCTTACGCACATTTCTCGCCTTGTTCCTCATTACATTTTTCATACAAGCTCGCCTAAGACTTTAGAGTAACTACATTCACCTATCCTTCCATTAGCATCCTTTCCACACATATTCACCTCATACCTATACCCTGTTTGGTCAAACCACTTTTATTCGTCACCTCTGCATGATCTGCATGATCAAACCATCTTAATTTGCCTTTCTCAATCCTCATCACTGCTACTAAGCACCTAATACCTTCTTTCACTCCACACTTCCCTGAACGCACTGTATCTTACTCTACCATTCAAAGTTACTCTAAAAAAACACTCGTTGATATTATGCAATGCTCTTATTTCTACAGCAATCACTCTATCTATTGAAACAAAAATATAATCCACTGATATTCCTTCATACTGTTCATACGCTAGACTATGCCTGCCCTATAAAGTTGTATAGGTACTTATACTTACTTATAATAAAATTACAAATATGTACAAAATATTTATTACTGAATAGGTACCTACAATGAAACAGTTTTATTTGCAACACACAGGAGAAAGTAGGTAAATATCCACTCCACGCGTTATGTATTATCCTTATGGTTAACTCCACTGCCTACAGAAAGCGCAGGTTCCATTTATATGCTGTGATTGAGCTCTTCAAGTTACTCCGGTTCAGGAGTCAATCGATGACTGAGGGTGGCAGACACTTGCGTGGAAAGCAGGAGAAGGCGCAGTGGTCGTTAAATTATATTGTTGAGGTCCTGTGCGTCTCATCTTTATATTTTACCACGGAAATAGTATCGAAAGCACATTTCATTTTGCAATGCTGCGAGTTCATTTTTGATTCGGGTACTGTTAGATCCGATTGTTCTAGCTAGGTACGGATGCTTAGCGTTGGCTATAAGGTCAAGATATATGAATAAGTGCTAAAAATTAATATTTGCAAATTCACACAACAACACAGAAAATTTTGACTTTATTTTGACATCGCAAAGATCGTGGACCTCATTGTTGCTTTGTTACTATATGGTATTCTGTGGCAACTATCTATCCTCGCGGTGTCAATTCGACGTTTGATAATGCCAGGAACTCACCTGCCGCGATATTTGGCATAAAATGTATGCAGTGCATAGGCAGTGCTATACAAATCGTGCTAAATAATGATATTCGCCGCACGTGAGTAATAGTCATTATCTGTCTATTCCACTGTCTATTTCTACTTCCATTATGGTGTTTGGCTAGCCCCCCTGAAGTGTTTCAAAGCACTTGTTTCGTCTGACGTACACAAATTTTTGCAACAAAGGCTGTCAAGTGGCATCTCGCTAAGTGCATCTTGCAGCATTACGACCATGCTTCCTTCACTCGTGTTACACTGTACAATGTAGAGGTCACAGTATTGCAATTCTTCTTCTTTCGTTTCAATGCTTCAAACCATTTTTTGCCAGTATGAGGCCACCCCAACTGCTCTCTCTCCGGCGTTAAGCAGGTCCTGTTGGGTCCCCCCCGTGGATTCCGATCTTGTCGCGATGGGGGGGCTCATTAGCCGTGGTTTGAACGCCCACGGTGAAGCTAACAGGAATCCCAAGCGGGGACGCTCCGAGTGGGCTTGCGGTTGGGCCCACTCTGGATGCGTCTGAGGCGGGTGCGGAGGACGGAGTAATTTCTGTCCCCCGCAGTCAGGAGGGGTTGCGGGAGAAGAGGCGTGTCGGTGTTTCGTTGCCGTTCACCCTATCTTCCGCGACCAAACGGTGGCGCACCGTTGTTGCGTTGGCGGTGGGGCCGCAGTGGAAGAGGAGTGTCGGTGTTACGTTGCCGCTCTCCCTGTCCTCTGCGGCCGTTTGGAGGCTTCTCCACGCGCAGCTCTTTAATTAGAGCGCGCAGTGGACGAAGGTAGCGGAGAGCTCTAGTGGTGAGTAGCGGACGCTAGGTGCGGGGGCACCTTCGTCCGCCTTGCACTGCTCACCACGACGCGGGGCCCGCCGTAAGGGCGGGGATCGCCGGAGGGGGACTGGATGTAGAGGCTCTGCCGGTTGCCCGGGCCCCCTCCATTCCAGGCGACGCCGGAAAGGCGCTGGGATGTTTAGTGGGTATACCGGGAGTCCCCGGGAGTCCCACATACCCCTCTCGCCCCCCGGCGGAGGGGATGCGTAACGCATTTTACCCAGCGACAAAAAAAAAAAAAAAAAAAAAAGGTCCTGTTGGGTGCAGGTTGTATGGCACAGAGGACATGAGAGCAGGTGTTCTATATCCTGAACGGAAGCCCCACAATCGCACTGGATAAGTGCAGGGTCCAGGAATCCCCACCTGGCTAGATTTTCTCTGCAGCGTCCAACTTTGGTCCGGAGTCGGTTAAGAGCTTTCCAAGTTGGCCACTGCAGTTCACGGCCAGGAGGCAGGTGTTCGGCTGGGGTTATGAAATCGGGAGAGGCAGATAACCTCCACAGCTCGCATCTGGCGGTGGTTGCACTTTTTGACGCGGAGGAAGTGCGTCTTAAAAAGCTTTTATGGCTTTTTAAGCTGAGGGCATCTGATAGCCATAAAGTGGGTGTTTGCTATCAGTCTCAAGTATTGCAATGATAATAAGACACCGTTTACACGATGTTATCTAGCATATCATTGCTCTTGCCACAGAATATTAGCTCTTGCTCCGTTGAGTTTGAGAAAGCAAGAGGCAAGAATGGTATGATGAATGGCATGATGTAAACGGCGTCTATTATTTTAGGTTACCGAAGTAACTAGTGTTTCTGGGAGAAAACAGCTTCGATTGTTTTTGTCATTTTGTAAGATGTACATTTTTTCACGTTATTTCTTCGGTTATAGATGCTTTGCCTTGCACTATTTTTGTACAAAAACATAATATTTTACCTCCTAACTTCATGAACTTCTGTCGCTGACTGTAGGTACCTACCTATAGTTTTCCAAAAACAAAACCAACTACAAAAGAAAAGATTACAATGTGGCAAAATTCTGCCACATCCTTGTTATATTTTTAGGACACATTTCAGTTATCGCTTGAATGGAGTTGCTCATCTGTTTGTGGTACTATGTTGTTTTCTCGTGATGCAGACGACAGAGGCACTGAACACGGAGTAACATTATAAAAACATGAGTGACGGAAGTCACTCCTTGTCAAGGCACTTTAGATACTTTACCTACATACTACTGAAAAATATTCTTAGTTTTTCAATTGTTTTTGTCAAATTTGGAGACAGTATGATGAATGAATCTTTTGGTGGGATTACCGTACCGAGCAGTGCCGTAGCACAGGTCGTAGCTTAGCTAGGTAGCCAAGGGCCCTGGTGCAAAAAATACTGGGGCCCTAACTGAACGGTTTAGGTTTTATCAAGTCAAAATATAAATATGCAAAGTGTGGCAAAATTTTAAATCATTGAGGGCAGCTACTTTTCTTTGTAATTAGAAGATTTTGTTCTTAGAAAACTATAGGTTTAAGTTTGTATTTCTTTTTTCAATTTTTTTCATAATAGTCCGAGGGCCCTTTGAGCTTGGGGGCCCCGGGCAAGACATTTATAGCATAATAGCACCAGTATCTAGATAGGCATAATAGGACAAGTAATTAGATATGCGCTTTAACACGAGCTCTGAACGGTGAAGGAAAACATCGTGAGGAAACCAGTTAGTATTCTTATAGGCGGCGATGGGCTTGCAACCTGTCACGTATGGAATACTAATTTCTGCAAGATGTGGGCATGTATTAAATATGTATTTGTACATGCCTCTGACTAGCCCCTTAGACATCTTCAAAGGATCTGGAATATAAAGATCTGAGAGAATGTCTACCGCGCCTTGGGGATACAGTCGTGACCCTGTTTATCTAGATAGGCGAGACTCCTCAGTACAATGTAGAGACACTTCACCTAAAGCTCGGTCAAGCGCTCCAGGCATGTTCAATTCTCTCGGATTCGTATCATTTTGTTGTGTCGCCTACTCGATCTTCGATACGAGTATACCGGCCTTATCTACTTGTATTACTTAGTACTTACGTAAGTACCTATTTATAATTTTACAAACTCAGGTTCATCAGGTTGAGTAGCAGTTTTTTTTTATGATGAATGGCTCGGCTCTTGACCTCGAAACTTACATAGGCAAGAATGAGCTCTACGATGGAGCAAGCGTACCCAGATTGTGCCTATCTTGAAAACAACAGGGTCGTAGCTCAGCCGAAATACAGACGCTGGAAGCTGATTCCAAATTCTTGTAATGCGCATAATAAAAGAACTTTGAAAGCGCTTCGATCTAATAACTGTATATCAACCAGGTGAGGATGATAATGAGCTGTGCGTCTGAAGTCCCTGTAAAAGAACGGTGAAGGCGGAATAAGGTCGTGTAGCGCCCGGGCACACTCACTGTAGAACAATCTGTAGAAGACCGACAAACTCGCTACCTCACGACGATGGCTCAGACTATCGAGTTTATGTGTTAGCTGTTAGCTTTATATCTATACAAGAATTCAAATATACGAGTAGGTACAAGTACCTAATTACCCGAGGATTCTATTAAATATACAATTTTCTCTGTTAATTCATTCAGAAGGCATTGTGTAACGTTTTAGTACACCAAAATGGAGATAGTACCCTTTGTTCTGTACACAATTACACAACGAGGCGAAATTAATATGAAATATTTGCAGTTAATTAACTTTGCGAGCCTCAACAACAATGGGATGCCACGATGCACTTCCTTAAGGAATTCTTGAGAAATAAGCTGGTAGCGAGCTCTTTATCAAATCAAAGTTTGATGACCTCTGTGGTAACCTCTGTGGAGGTTCGATCCCCGCCGCGGGATAAATGTTTGTATGATCTGCAAATATTTATCTCGGATCTGGGTGTTTCTATGTATTTACAAACAAAAAGTATATAAGTAGTTTAACAGTTATCTGGTTCCCATAGTACAAGCTGTGCTTAGTTTGGGGCTAGATGATGCTGTGTGAAAAATGACCAGCATTATTTATTTAAAGTCAAGAAGCATTATTTAGTAGGACTGCTGGGATCACTCAGAACTTTCTTAGAACTAGATGATTCTACTTGTAATCCAGGGCAGCAGACACGGTCCTAGCATTCTTTTAGGTGCTCCATCTTAAAACTAAATAGTCAAGCCCAAATACTACAGTGGCGTCACCAGTCTTTTCATTTTAAATGCGCATCAATCGTATGCACTTCACCATCTGTTCGAACTTCTTAGGTTCTATGGCATGAGGTAGGATGTAAGTGGACGCGGCTTTTTAATATTAAGATTTGTATTCCATACGTGACAGGTTGCAAGCCCATCGCCGCCTATAAGAATACTAACTGGTTTCCTCACGATGTTTTCCTACACCGTTCAGAGTTCGTGTTAAAGCGCATACGTTTACAAAACGAAAATCCATTGATGCACGGCCAGGATTCGATCACACGACCTTCGGATTGAAAGTCGCGGTACAACCCTTTTCAGCCAATACTCCTTGTAGATTTGTAAAAAAAAACACCCCAAAGATTGCACCCATGTGGGACCTTCACCGATCTGTAGTGAGATGACACTGAAATATTTCAAGTGGTAACGTAATGTCCCCTCTACGCATTCGCCGAACTATTTGCCGAAATATTCACCGAAATATTTATTGGATAGACATTGATCGAAGAATACAGGAGACTAGACCCTCTACCAGTTCGTGAGCGCGGGTATTCGTCTATCATCGGCGAATATGTAGAGGGCCCGTATCCCACTCATATAAAAAAGCTTCCCACTCTTATAATAAAGCTGAAAGTTTGTGAGTTTGTTTAGATGTTTGTATGTTTGTGTTTCAATCACGTCTAAACCAGTGAACCGATTTGGATGAAACTTGGCATAGGCACAGAATACAGAGAGGCACAGAAGGCTCACTTCACGAAAAAAATTAAAGAAATAGCGACTCTTGCAGCGACGCAACTGGCATCCTGTGCCGGCCTCCGCCCGAAGCGGTGGGCCGGTCGAATATACCTAAACTTCGCAGTGACACCCCCCTGGTATAGGCGTAGTAACCTGGAATAGCTTATAGGCTATTCTAAATGTCGGTACCACGCAGGCGAAGCCACGCACAGAAGCTAGTTAAGTATAAAGCTTATAACATCAAAGGAAGCTCTTATGACCCGCTCTGCTCATGATCTTGTGCCCTCAGCATCGAACAGGCGATGTTTCCTACCGATGGGAGCTATTTCATTAAAATACTCGACAGATAGTCTGACGCTAACATTATCTGATTTACTGCATATTGCTGAAGTTTCTGTTGCCTGCTTTGATGTAGCTACCTAGGTAAGGTACTGAGTTTGCTCTTGAACATAAAACTGAGGTAACTGACTCTCAATGTATATTTGAAATAGCTGCCTGAGCAGCTAAGCTGTCATTTAAATAAATAAAATAAATAATGCTGGACTTTTCACACAGCATCATCTAGCCCCAAAGTAAGCAGAGCTTGTGTTATGGGTACTAAGATGACTGATATACTACTTATATACTTTTTGTTTGTAAATACATACATATTATACATAGAAACACCCAGACCCGAGACAAATATTTGTAGATCACACAAACATTGGTCCCGCTGCGGGGATCGAACCCGCAACCTTTGGCGTCGCAGGCGGGAATTTAATCAGATATTAAGCGCTTAAGAAAGGCATTCTAGATCATTTTTGCAGATTAGCTTCAGCCCGCGGTTTGATCGCAAGGTGCGAGTAGGTACCTATCTTATCTATCAACAATAGACAAATATCTGCATATATTGTAAGTTTCAGTAAAATCTAATTGAAACACTTTCCCAAACATTCCAAACATACCTACTCAAAATACCTAATTTATTAGTGATTTATTATTTTTAATAATGAATTATACAGGGTGTAAAAAGACAACTACCGAAAACTGAGGGGTTGCAATCAGACCATGATTCTAAACATTTAGCGAAAAAAAACACAAAAAAATATTTTGACTTAGCTTAGTCATTTTATGTTATTTTCGGTTATTTACTACTATTACAACATAATAAGACCATACCTACCTAATAATTTCATTCATAAAAGAAAAAAACATTTAAAACTCAAAATCCAGCAATCTACGTAAAAAAACGCACCCAAAACATACGCAAACAGTACTCTTCAAACGCTGTTTTCTCCGGATTTAGTGCATATTTCGGAAAATCCTTTTGGATTTGGTTGTCTGTTGGGATGCTGTACCTACCCCTTTCGGCTTCGGTAGACGTCTTTTCACACCCTGTATACGTAAGTATTTATGGATGCTGGTGTGGGCTAGTGTTATTATAAAAATTTAAAGGTGTGTGTTTAAACTTAAAAGTATGTTTTTAATTATGAAATTTAAATTAATAGGTGCCACCTCGGTTGATGTGGTTTTTGGGTCATACATCGTTCATGACATAATAAAGGCATTACTTAATTATTACCAGTTATAATAAATGCGGGCGTTAATTACTTTAGTAGTTTAATGCTTAATTAATTAATTATATTTACAGAAGATAATAAACTACATTGTCGTAGCACAGCTTGTAATAACAATTTTTATTACAAATTGCAAATAGGTAATATTTACAACTGTTGTATCCCCAAAGCACGTAGACACTCTCAGATCTGTAGACAGTCACAGATATTAAAATTACTGAAGGGGTAATCAGAGGCACGTCATCGTCTCTGCAAAATAAACCAAAAGTATTTTGATGACAGAATGATGGCCCAGAACTGGCAAGAAACGTCGGACGTCCGGTGGCAAGATGGGCGGACGATATTATTGACGTCCTAGGCCGACAGCAGATCAGGCTGGCACAGGACCGGGAAAAATGGCAAAAGCAGGAGGCAGGCGCGGTCCCAGCCTGAAATCATGTGGGGGGTGGGAGGTCACTACTGAAAGGGGGGGGGGGGGGGGTGGGGGGGGGGGGGTGGGGGGGGGGGTCACTACACTATTATTAGACTTTATTGCACAATACACAATATTTTACTATTGGACGTGTACTATTTGGGGGGGGGGTCATGTGCCGTGACATCCCCCCTCGGACGAGGCCTACCACCACCCAGCAGTGGGTGGAGTTGGGCTGTGGATGATGATGATTTTGATAAAATAAAATAAAGGTTTAGGATAGCGTTTGTCGGAGTGTCCAAAGCTTTTTATTTAATTGTTTTTAGGTCATAATCCTTAGTACTAACGTAGTAGATTCCTCTAGCAGTTCCAGGGTTCCAAGCACCAGCCTGCGTCCTCTCTATACTACATGCTCCGTTCTTGAAGTTCTTGTAGGAGTCGCAGCTATACGCCGGAAACAATTGCTTATTCTTCACAGACGCCGTCCACACATCAATACAAGCCCTATGATTACAAGTTGCTGCTTTAGGAGAGTCAAATATACCAGGAATAAATGGAGTCCCACAATCTGGTTGGGATTCACCGTTTTTATTAATTATGAAGTCGATATCTCCAAGGATGCTAGAAGATCCTAGCCCTCCGGCATTGCAATGATATACCTCGACATAATCAGCGACGCCTGATCGTATCTGCTCGTGGATGAAGTTTCTTGTGAAACAAGGTCCAGCTGGATCGAGAGCAGTGATCCTAGCAATCTTCTTTCCAGTAATGTTGTAGAATGTAGTTCCTGTATGTGCTAGCATTTGTCCTCCTAAACTGTGTCCTACAGCGTGGATATTCTTCGGGTTTACTCCTCCTTTTACCAGATCAGCTAGCAGTTCCCCCAAAGCTTTTCCGATATAGTGGACGTGCATAACAGCTGTCTTATACCCCTTCATGTTACCGTCATTGTTGTTGGTGTACGGCGAGTGATCAGGAATTATCAAATAGCTATTCGGGTAAGTTTTGTAAGCTTCACGAATTTGTTCCTCTGACTTTTTCAGAATCTGAGATTTGAAGCCCCCGACGAACAAAACGAATTTCCTTTTCTTGTCCAGTTTCTTGATGTCCAGAATGTATCTGGCCGCGTCAGCGATTGGGAAGCATTCTGAGAACTCTTTGGAGAAATCGTAGAAGTAGATGAAGGTTGCGCTGACGTCCAAATCTAGATTTCTGTCGTGGTTACCTGGAAAATATATACAATTATTACGCCTGAGTGTTTATCAACCACCCTCGTCCCACTCTTCTGGGTAAAGACTCTCCTAAACTCAGTAGTCACCTATCATTTTAATTATCATTTCAAGTCATCATTCCAATCCATCCAGTGATCTCATGCCAAAAAACAACATTATACTTTGACGTTTCACAGTGCGCGCGGACGCACAGGGTCCCAAAATCAGTAGGTTTTTGGGACACTGTGCGTCCGCGCGCACTGTTAGACCTCATAGTAATGTTTGTGAATACCGGTGTTAGTCCTCAATAAGATAAGAACAACGAGAATACCTAATAGTAAAAATTACCTAAGTTAAGTTTTGTTTGATGAATCGAAAAACATTTCAAAAGTAAAACTCAATTTCGAAATATGATTCAATTAGGTATATCAATACTTGAGTGACAATTTATTAAAATTAAAATGGAATGCCCTTCTCACCACAGCTGATAAAGACTGACACTATCTAGCAATTAAAAAAAGATAAATTCAATAACAGAATCAGAGAGTATAGCTGCTAGAGCCTTAGGTATCAGAAACTTGTTATATTATATACATTTGTATAATATTTTATATAATATATTTTATATTTATCGGATAAGTTGTTGATAGGCTGTGTACTTAATACAATACGGTCAATGGCATTCGTGAAGTTCCGGTTCATGCAGTAGACGCTTTTTCATACAAAATTGTCTACTGCGCACAGAAACAGCTATCTTCACGAAGGCCTAGATCTGCTGAGTGTACTGTAAGTGGGGAAAATGGCGCTCGTATCTAAATCAATCTCTCTGATAGCAATGTTTGCGTTTCTTCATACCTATGTGTTCAATCAACAATCGTGCCTTCGTTTACCAACTGCTGTTCAGCTGGCAAACAGCTATTCATGTACCTAGGTAGGCACAAATGCTAAAAATGATGGTTTACTCATAATATGACGTGGAGCGAAAATTTTCAAAAATATTAACCTAGATTAGTCATAATACGGGTTCAATGAACCCGCCAAACGCCAAACACTTATAAAGGTGGTCGCACAGTCCAGCCGAGTCGAACACACCGACCTGTCAATCCAATAGAGAAAATGTTACTGACGTCAGAAGCGAGGCGCGTTTTCTGACGTCATCAGCATTTTTTGTATAGAAAAATGACTGCGGCGCGTACGGCGCGGACGAGTGTGCGATCAGTTCTAGACCCCTCGCAGACTACAGACTTTCTATCGGCCGATAGTTGAGACGGGCTATCCATACTCATTACGAGTCGAAGTATATTCCGTCTCAACTATCAGCCGATAGAAAGTCTGTAGTCTGCGAAGAGGCTTGAAAGGAAAACTGGTATGACCGATTTTTATTCGAAAAATCTGGGCCACGTTAGGTATTATTTTTCCGAGATCTATATGAAAATATCATAACACGCTAAACACATTGCCTACATTTTGTAGAAGTTAGTAAGTATTTTTACGTGAAACTCGTGAAAGAATAAAATTCAGTCAAAAGAAAATGGAAATGAATTACAGCGGTGCAAACAATTTATATTTAACTATCTACTGCGCGCGGCTTCGTCTGCGTGGTACCAACATTTTCAATAGCCTATATGCTATTCCAGGTATCTACGCCCATTCCAAGTTTCATCCAAATCGGTTCACTGTTTTACGCGTGATTGAAACAAATACACAAACATCTAAACAAACTCACAAACTTTCAGCTATATTAATATTACTGGGCTTAATTTTAATTATTATCGATAAGGAACCAGTTAGTTGATGATGTAGCTATACGATTGGCATTACCTATTTGCTCAGCATTTAAAAATTAGAAATTAAATACTTACATTTTATCATCCTCGAATTGAGCACCATTCGAAAAGGTCCATATTTTTCGAAATCTCCCCTTCCCCAAGAAAATCCAGTTTTCACAAAACAAAATAACACAAAAATTTTTAAAAACATTTTTTTCGAATATCGAACACTTTGTAGGTATACACAATGATGTAGTAATTCTTATGAGGTGTAACTGTATAATGATGTCACAAGGTCGGCGCTCTCCTTTAGATAGTAAAGTGGAGACGTAGTCTTTGTAACGAATTTGTGTATGTATTAGGTAAATGGACGAGGAAGGACATTACATTCTTGTCTGGTAATTCCCCCTAAGTGCATGCTCTCGTATATTTATGCAAGACTAGCTTCTGCGTGTGGCCTCGCCCGCGTGGTACCAAATTTTTAATAACCTATATGCTATTCCAGGTTACTATCTACAAAGTTCAGTTCTATAAACCGGTTCACTGGTTTAAGCGTGATTGAAACACAAACATCTAAACAAACTCACAAACTTTCAGCTTTATTATATGAGTGGGAATTGTCGTGAATGAATCAGAGATACTGGTAAAATCTACTCAAGACCTGGGTACTAAATAAAGAGCACTGGTGGTCTGGGGGTAGCGGCCGGCTTTGGCAGAAAATCCGACCTTAGGATCGGGATCTCTAAAAAAATTGATGTGCATTGTGCACTATGCCAGTAGTACTCTCGAACTTCTCGTACTAGGTTCTCAACGGAGTTCAAAAACATGTGTCAAGTGCACGAAAGGAGCCTCTTTGGGGCGCATATTTATATATTTATAATTATTTTTTTCACCACACCACACTGGTTCGAAAGAACTGGTGACACAAGAAGACTAAATAAATTGTGGGCATGAAATATTTGGTCCACGTGAAATATTTGAACGAAGGTGAAGGTGGGCGAAGGTCTGCTTGCCACGCAGAGGGTTCGATCCCCGCCGCGGGACAAATATTTGTATGATATACTCTTTGTTTAATATTTGTCTCGGGTCTGGGTGTTTTCTATGTATAATATGTATGTATTTACAAACAAAAAGTACATAAGTCATGTAGTACCCATAACACAAGCTCTGCTAGATAATGCTGTGTAAAAAGTCCAGCATTATTTATTTATATTTGAACGAGGTACTTCTGGTCTTGGACTTTATCTACTTAAGACCTGAAAAATGTTGAAAGCATTAAAAGTCTAAATTATTTTTTAAATATTTATTCCTTAAAACTAAACTATTTAAAAACATTAACTTACATTACTGGGTTTATTTTAACAGTCTTGTTTCTAGTGTTAAATTACAATTAATTACTTAGAGTTATTTATTAATAAATATGTGTGTAATTGTCTAATATTAAACTAAGTAATTGTTATGTTATTTTCCTTAATATTAACGAAAACAAGATACTTAATATAAAATTATAAAACTGGATACACAGTTTTAAATAACCTAATAGGAACTTTGAGGATACTCTACAGACTATAAAACTTAACTAATCAAATGTAATTTCCAGAAAGATTTACACGTTAAATTGATCTATGACAAATTCTTCTTAGTTGGCAGTTGAGTGCTAATCATCATCGAAATCATCTTCGTATTCTTCTTCCACTTTTCCTTTCAGCCTCTCAGCAGAGATAGTTATGATTATCTCAGCTTTGTCAGGTTGTGATCTTCAGTCCAGAAATGAAATATTCCCTTTTCCGTGCCAGGGTAAGCCGCACCGGCGGCAATATTTTTATGGGTGCAATCTTCGGCTCTGATTCTGTCCTTATCGTCGCATTTGTATGCAGAAAACAGTCTGGAATTCTTCACAGAAGCTGTCCACACATCTATGCAGAATCTGTGGTTGCACGAAGCTGCATTTGATGACAAGAATAGTTCAGGGATGATGGGAGTGTTGCAGTGCGGCTGGGCCTCTCCTCCATTAATCACAAAATCACTATCACCCAGTCGACTCGTTGTTCCTAGAGCTCCTGAATTGCAATGGTAAATGTCTACATGGTCTGCTATACCAGACCTCACTTGGTCATCGACGCTGTTTGATGCGAAGCAAGGTCCAGCTGGGTCTAAAGCCGTTATTCTAGCCACTTTCTCTCCAGTAGCACTCATGAATGTTGCACCGGCATGCCCAAGAATCTGTCCTCCCAAACTGTGTCCAACCAGATGGATATTCTTCGGACTTATACCTGCATTCTTCAAACCAGCAAGCATATGGCCGATGGCTTTGCCAATGACGTGAACGTATGTGACTGATCTTTGGTAGCTCTTGATGCCACTGCCTCCTGCGTTGTAGGTGTACGGTGAATGATCGGGGATCATGAAGTAGCTGTTGGGGTGAGTCTTGTAAGCTTCTCTCATCTGTTCTTCAATGTCCTTGTGGATAGCTGAGGTGAAGCCTCCTACAAACATGATGAACTGCTTGTTCTTGTCTAGATTCTGGATATTCAGGATTCCTTTAGCAGCGTCTTGTATCGGAAAGGACTCGCTGAAGTTTTTTGCGAAGTCATAGAAGTAAAGGGTGGTTTCTTTCACATCCAGGTGTTGGCTTTTGTTCTGAATACATTTTATGATTGGTGAATTCAGCATTATTCTGTACGGTCCGTATTTTTCGAGGTCTCCTCTCTCCACAGCCAGCAGAATTCCCACCAAAAAAGCAAGCACAACTAGGAATATTTTCACAAACATTTCGAAAAACTTTTTGAGTTGAATCAAATAATAAATAAATGTTTTCATTAGCTTATATTGTTTGATAGGTTTGAGTAGCGGTAACTGAATGAATGTTTACCGATAATTATCCTGTTTTATATAAAATGCTAGTGCTAAGTAGCCATATTGCCATCGTCATTTTACGCAACAGGAAAAAATGACTGATTTTTTCGCTACGTCATAACAATTCTACGTCAGCTCCAGTCTATCACAAAACGTTATGTAGGTACTAACTTAATTCAGAAAATTGACACGCGACAATATCCAACATCATAACATTATGAAAACCCAATATCGTAATGGCTAACGTCATTGTTTACAATTTTGTTGACCATCAGTGTTTTGTGTCATAGATTAATTAAATAAAATGTTCTTAATCGTATGCAATACAAATCGAAATCCCAGACAGACTAAGAAAAAAAATGAATCTTTTTTCCTTCTCACTTTACCTTTTTGGATTGTGACTTCACAGAGCAGAAGCAGAATCCATTATCCTTGCAGGCACACCCTTAAAAAATAAAAATTTACATTTCTTATTTTTTCTTCTTAATTTTTCCCTTTGATATCTTCAAAGGATCATATGATCCTTCCACTTATATACCTATATAAATGATTCGATCTGAGAGAATGTCCGTACGTTTAAAGTCGTGATACTTTTTTTGTAATATTTCTGCCACATACTTACTGTGATTTCCATAACAACAATCGCTACCTTACATGCGCTCCAACCTCGTTTTGCATAGTCAATTAGGTAGAGCACCGTTTATCTCAGAAAATCGTCCAATCAGACACGTCCTTATCTCGGTATGAGCCAGTAATGAGCATCCTACACGACATCTCTGATACTGAAATGAACACGTCCTTGAAGTTAGTTAAATGTCACAGCTGTCACTTCTAAAAATGGAATGTGTTTAGCACGTATCATCAAAATAGAAAGTACGTACCTAAACAATGATAATGAGTATGAAGAACATGTTTTGTGAACCAGTCAGCTTTTTAGTACGTGTTTTTTGCATAGCAATAACGAGGATCTTAAAATCACCATGAACAGATATAACAATAAAACATGAGTTCACTAGTGAAACGTGTAGATGGCGCTAATCGGTGCTTAACCGATAAAGAGCTTATCAAAAATTTGGATGTCGACTACTAGGGTTCTGTGGCCGAGCGGTAAGGCACTCCGGCTTTAGGAGGATCATCAATTTGATAAGACTTTTCATTTCTTAATAACAACAAAAATCACCATGTGAAAAAAATATAGATAGAAAAAAATCGAATCGATAGACAACGGACTCCACCTGCGTGTAATATGCCAAAAGTGGATACATTTTATGTCAAATATCGCGGCACTTGTACCTGAGTCTATGTAAATCGTTAGGTTGACATAATGCCAGGGGGGTAGATCACAATATGCCCTAATACATTAATTTACTTATGCACCACCCTGCTGTCAATTACAAGGCGAGGATAAACCTGTTCACACACTTGTCCCCGCTGTACGCGTACGCATTATTCTATACAAAACATTTTGATGACGTCAGAAAATGCGGCTCCCTTCTGACGTCAGCAGAATTTTCTATATTGAATTACAGTTCAGTGCGTTCGGCTCGGCTGGACTTTGCGATCACCCTCATATATCACAGAAAAAGTAACGTAAACAACACATCGGACCTTCATGTCTCGTCAAAAAGTTACAAGCATCAACCACTCCACTGCAAACTCCAACATAGCCGTGAATCTGATCCCGCGGTGTAAGTGAAACCCACCGCATTTTCGAGAGCGTCTCACGGAGCTCGTGACATGCTGAAGGGCTCTTGCAAGTTTTAATGAGTATCGTATTCTGTTGGCTGGGTGCTGGAAAAGCGCTTACCGTAATACGGCGAAGGGTCATCATCAAGCTAAAGCACTTTTGTAGATAGTTTTGACTTTGAGAATAGTTCACATTTCTGGGATAAGGCTGTGTCCCCAGTAGGCAAACTGTTAGCGGCCGAGTACTGAGATAGTCGGCGCGCGTAACGCTGCAAACTGCGTACAGTGAGCGCAAAACTAGCAAACTGTGGACACTTCATTTCAAATATATATAAGGGCGTACTAAATCGATATGCCGCAAATTCAGTCGCGTACTGGGGACACAGCCTAAAAAGTAACCCATGTATGTCCAAGGCAAGCCCACCTCTATAACAAGTCTCATCAAAATCTTAAAAACAACTGACTTCTATCCATGATACTTTGCTGCTGTCGACAAATTGCATTGGTTTTGTTCTTGAGCATGAAGATTTTGACCGATCGAACGGCCACTCTACACATTCGCCAAACTATTATTTGGATAGAAGATGTCAGGCGAATACAGGCGATGAGGTTCGTCGTCACCTTCGGCATTCGCCTATCTTTGCCCAATACCTAGAGGGCCCATAAAACCTTTTGCACTGGATTTAAGTACTTATTAGCTCATGCTGTATTTTTATGATTTTAGTTCACCTTTGACGGTCATAATAATTATAGAAACCCCGTCTTTAAGAATTGTTTGAGCACGGTTGGTTACTTGATAGGGCTTGATGTTGAGTTCTTTCGTCTTTAGTCCTTAGAACTTTATCCTGGAGAACTGTTTTACAGAACAGCGCATCATCATCTCCCTGCCCTTTTCCCACATTATGTGGGGTCGGCACAACATGTGTTCTTCTTCCATTCTCCTCTATCAGCCGTCATCTCAACACTCACCCCTTTCTTACTCATGTCATCCTTCACACAATCCATCCATCTTTTCTTTGGCCTACCTCTACTCGTAAATCCATCAACATTCATACCAAGTACTCTTCTAGTTACATGACATTCTTCCCTTCTCATTACATGCCCATACCATGCTAGTCTGTTGCTCCTCATCTTTTCATTCACTGGCGCCACTTTCACACTTCCTCTTATGTATAGGCCTCTTAGGAGAGACTTGAGTATAGGTTTACCGCCAAAAAAGTAGCTAAAGTCATAAGAACGCTTTCTAAAGGCAAATCACCAGGTCACGATGGTATTAGCATTGAGCACCTCCAGCATGCAGGCCCTCATATCGCAAGAGTGTTGGCAATGTTCTTCTCTTTGTGCGTGAGTCACTCATATTTGCCTGTAGACCTGATGAGGACCATAGTAGTGCCTGTGGTAAAGGACAAAACTGGGGATCTCGGTGACAAGACGAACTACAGACCTATATCGCTAGCTACCATCATTGCGAAGGTATTTGACGGTATGCTTAATACACAGTTGGAAGAATATGTAGCTTTGCACCACAATCAGTTTGGGTTTCGACCTAAGCTGTCCACGGAGAGTGCTATACTGTGTCTTAAGCATACCGTACGGTACTATACTGATCGAGGGACCCCAGTGTATGCTTGTTTCCTTGACTTGTCCAAAGCATTTGACCTGGTGGCATATAATATACTGTGGAAAAAGCTGGAAAGCATTAACTTACCACCAGAGCTTGTAGACATATTTAGATATTGGTATGGCAACCAGGTCAACAGTGTGCGATGGGGGGGCGCGATGTCGGAACCTTATCAGCTGGAATGCGGGGTGAGACAGGGAGGGTTGACCTCGCCTACTCTTTTTAACCTCTATTTGAATGCGCTGATCGAGGCGCTCAGCAGCCGTCATATCGGATGTTATATTGACGATGTTTGTGTAAACAATCTTAGCTATGCTGACGATATGGTGCTGCTGAGCGCATCGGTCTGTGGTTTGAGGGAGCTCATTAAAATATGTGAAGAGTACGCTAGTGGTCACGGACTAGTGTATAACTCTAAGAAGAGTCAACTCATGGTTTTTGAGGCCGGAAAAAAACGCATGAGGAACATCCCTCCTGTTCGTTTAAACGGTGTGGACCTACAAAGAGTATTTAACTTTAAGTACTTAGGGCACGTAGTCACGGTCGACCTCAAGGACAATGCTGACATTGAACGGGAGCGGAGGGCGCTGTCGGTGCGGGCGAATATGGTTGCCAGGAGGTTTGCGCGTAGCTCGGAGGAGGTGAAGCTAACGTTGTTTCGAGCATACTGTACCTCCTTGTATACGTGCAGCCTGTGGGCGAAGTATACGCTCGCAACGTACAGCGCCATCCGCGTACAATATAACAATGCACTCAGGGCGGTGTTGGGGCTGCCTCGTTACTGCAGCGCATCGGGGATGTTTGCGGCGGCGCGAGTTGATTGTTTCCATGCCACCATGCGCAAACGAGCCGCATCCATGGTGCGCAGGTTGCGGGCCAGCTCCAACACCGTCCTGGCAATGATAGCTGCCAGGGTGGACTGTCCCTACATTAGGCATTGCTGTGGGCGACACCTAACTATGAACCCTGTTAGTTTTTAAGCTTTGTGTGTATTTGTCTTCTGTCTGTGTCAAAAACCAATTTGTCAAAAACTTGTTTGTGTACTATGAGTGTTTGCTCGAAATAAATGTATTTTATTTATTTATTATTTATGTACTCATTCCTTACTCTGTCCATTCGCGTCACTCCACACATCCATCTCAGCATTCGCATCTCAGCCACGTGCACCTTTTGTTCATCCGTCTCTTTTGTTGCCCAACACTCAGACCCATACAATACGACAGTTCTTACGATCGTCTTGTATATTTTCCCCTTAAGCTTAAGGGGCATACGTGGATCGCAAATTGTTCCGGAGACCTGTCGCCATTTCATCCATCCCGCATTTATTCGACTTCTTACATCCTTCTCTATCTCACTATCATTCTGTAGAACTGAACCGAGATACCGAAAATCGGAACAGACTGGTAGGTATACACCATCTAAGGCAATATGGGCAAAACTGGATGGACCACCAAAGTCGCAGAACATGTGCTCGGTTTTTGTCCTGCTTATCTTCAGTCCGACACTCTCCAGTTTGCCCTGCCATTTTCCCAGTCTGTTCTGGACCTCGGTTGCGTCTTCTCCGATGAGAACAATGTCGTCGGCAAAAAGCATGCACCAGGGTGCTTCCTCCTGTATGTCCGATGTCAGAGCATCCATTATCAGGAGGAACAAATAAGGGCTTAAAGCCGACCCCTGGTGCAAACCTACAGCCACATTGAACTCACCAGTGACGCCAGCTTCGGACCGAACACGGGTACAAGGTCGACTGTACATGGCCCTTACAAGTTGCAGGTACTTCACAGGCACTCCTTTCTCTTTCATTGCCCACCACAGAACCTTTCGGGGAACCCTATCGTATGCCTTCTTGAGGTCTATAAACACCATGTGCAAGTTCCTATGCACACGCCGGTACTTCTCTCACAGTTGGCGGATGGCAAATATGGCGTCTGCTGTTCCTCTTCCAGCGCATGTTTTCAATAATAATATCGCAACATCAAACGTTGCTAAGGTATTAAGCTACTAAGCTAATATGAGGTAGTGAGCTACTCAAGGGTTGAGTTTGAAGCCGCCTGGAGGCCTTCGTCATGGCTTGACGCTATAGCCAGGAAGAATAATATTATGAAATGAAATGTCGATTTCTGACTGTTCTTGTACACAACTTAAACGGCCCATAGAGTATTTTGATTCCTACGTGAAATTGAATCGATTGGCATCAAAAACATTTTTTTTTACTTTTAGAATTTTTGTCGCTAACTGTACATTTTTCCAAAATCTGTGAATGCAGTTCAAAATATTTTAAAAAGTTAGGGAAGGTCTCCTAAGAGCGTTTTCCTGTAGCTACAACGGTTAAGGTACCTGCCCTCCATGGTAAATCCAACCTAAACCAACCCCGTGTATGTTTTTTTTTTTTTTTAATGTTTTTTTATATCATCATGTTAGGAAAAAAATAAAAGTATTCCCATGCCTGGGCAGCGTCATTGGTCCAGAATGGTCAATCTCCTTTAGCGAGACCCATCCGCGCCGGACTGTCAATTCAATAGAGGAAATGCAGAGACGTCAGAAGTGAGCCGCATTTTCTGACGTCATCAGTATTTTTCTATAGAAAACTGCGGCGCGTACGGTGCGGACATATTATGTGCGATCAGCCTAATCAGGTTAACATTTTAGGATCACATATTTCTCCGAGAACATGTATGTAAATAATGTCTGGAATATCACGTTGTACTGATAATCTAGATAGGTATAGATTGTAATTTATTAAATTACTATTAAGTATGCAATACAAAAAACCAATCGACAGACTTTACAAAAATCTAAGTAAGTTTCTACTGGTTTTATTTTGTTTGCATTTCCCTTCGCTGTCTCATAACAATGGTTTTTTATAAGACTTTTCATTCAGTTTGAGAGCTTGAATCTTTTGTCTTATAGGGACCACTATAACGGCAAGGAACAAATACTTTTCAATGAAGCTTCTCATTTTAAAGTCTTCGTGAAAGGGTGCGTTCACAGTTGTGAAAAATATGATCTTGAAAAAAATGCAGTTGGTATTCGTTCTGACAGAAATTACTAAAGAAGAGCGTTGAGCGTACAAAGTTATGAAAAAAATGGAATGGATGATATGGAATTTAGGTACATTATACTCGTAGAAAATCCAATTCCTTAACATGATTCCTCTGCCAATATAGGATGTTGTCAGAGTTGCCAAAGTAGGGACAGGTCAAAATAGCAAAATAGCTAAGATCTCTTCTTCCTTTCTTTTGAGTCGTTGATACAAATATTTGGAACTACTTCAGCTGATCGCGCATAATCCGCGCTGAACCCGCCGCTGTCATTTTTCTATAGAAAAAATCGAAGCGCTCGTGGTCGTGCTTGCTTAGTCGTTCTTGATACATCGTCGAAGTTAAGCAACGTTCGAAACGGTCTGTAAGTGGATGGGTGACCGCCAGTGGCATTTTCATCTGAGCGCTTCCGTGCTTCGGAGGGCACGTTAAATTGTCGGTCCCGGCTATTTAAGTCGTTAAGCCATGACGGAGGCCTTAAGGCGGCCTAAAAACTCCGTCACCAGAGTTGGCCACTGACTCATACGAACTTACTTACTTACTATAGAAAAAATACTGATGACGTCAGAAAATGCGGCTCGCTTCTTTCCGGTGCGTTAAGCGCGGATGGATCGTCATTTCGTCAAAGAGCTAACTAACAGGTGGCTCAAGACCCTCAAAAATGTTTCAGTTGAACCACGTATTCAGGTATTATGAAACCTATCAATAACTTAGTCTTTTTCATGTCATAGCACTACCTAATTTCAGTTCGAACAAAGTGTGTGTGAACGTTTAAGAGCGCCTTTCATAATTTAGTAGCATTCAGTATAAACGTAGCTTTACAGTTAGTAGTTGAAGACAAAAAGAGGAAGCAACGATATTGCCACAGCTTCGGTTTGCGTTCGCTCGGCGCAATATACTATGGAGTATTGCTGGCTGTGTCAACAACATTACATTTATTACGAACCATAAGTCGAAATTGACTTTTTTACATAAAGAATGGACAATGGACTACTACTTTATGCTTTTAGGTGGCCGGAAAACTCTGTCACAAAAGATGAACACTAAAGGTCGTACGACCCATCCAAGCCGAACGCGCCGAACGGTCAATTCAATAGAGGAAATCTTCGATCAATGAGGAATTAAACTCATCTTTGTGACCAAGATTCAAGATCTTTATCTAGTGTGGGTGCCATTACTAACTAGCCCTGAACCCTCATCTAAGTAAAGATTAAGTTAAGAGTTTTATTGTACCTACTATAAGTTACTTTATACTTATATTTTTACTGTTAATAAACATTTTTCATTTTTTTTTTTAATATTGGTGCAACCCGATCGAAACGTCGAGGTAAGGTAATATAGAATGAGCTCTTGAACATTAATTAGGTACTATGGAGATACATTTATATAATTATGACATTCTTTTGTGTATTGTTTTTGTTGACATCCATTTTTTTTGTGTAATTGAATTTTTGCATGCCAATGTTTTTTGGTGAAATATGTGACACTGTTTAAGTAATTATTTAAGAAATTTTTGACCATATTTCGCAATAGATTGATTTGATTTGATATGTACCGCGGAAGTTCTATGCTAAATCTATGGATTTGATTTGATATTCGAATGTTATCTGAAACCTTTACGCGTCTCTTCACACCTAGTGAACTCGTGACGTCTGGGTTTCTACAATTACCTTAATACGAAAATGCTAGACCTACCTTAATAACCTTAACCACAAAATTTACGCACGTAATATCTATTACGTCTTACCGCATACTTATTCCTAAGCACAATGATCATAAGAATATAACTGTATTTATTTTCCTGATTCGATTTCTGGATTAATTTCAAGAGTACATTTATTACTTGATCCTTAAGTTGTGTTTGTGTATGTTTGCTTGTGGCATCCTAGCTTCCAAACGTTTTTGTTTTTTAATCTTCATTTGAAGGATTATCCGCAATATCTGAGGATACAATCAATGTTTCATTTATGGTAAGGTAAGAAATGATGGAACTCAAGGTGACTTCCATTATTTGTTGCGATCTCAACTAAACTGACCATCCATTTTTAATTATTTACGTAGATATTTTATGAATTTTCTTTCGATAGCATTGAAATAAAATAAAACCAACATCATTTGAGTGCTGAATTAATCAGTCAGTTCACAGTTAAAATCCACGGAATATCCTCTCAATTGCAGGCGAACGCAGAAAGCCTACAATACGTCACCATCGCCGGATCATTCTCAATAGTCGCAAAAATAATGGCCAATCCCACAGAATCCAAACAAAAACCAACCTTACTCCAACACATTAAGAACCAACCAACCTGAACAGTGCCATTGTGAACTGTCGCTACGTATCCAGCTTAACCTGAGCTGTCATTACTCTATCCGCTCGAGCACTTGCTTCAATAGACTTCTGGATCAGGGGTCTGCGTTAGTTGGTGGCTGGATGAAACACATCACACGTCAGCGAAATCGCAGCTCTGGAGAACAAAGTGCATCTAGTTAGAGCCGGCACTGTGACGTCATCAATATTGGCCGTTGTCCACGGCCGGTGCGTCCAATTGACATTTTGGATTGAGGATTTCACATCAAATTGAATTGCTGTGTACATACAAGACAAGAGAGCGTTCTGAGATAAGTGATAGGGAAATAGAAAGAGATGTTGCACTCATATAGGTAAGATGAATGACTATAGGAACTAATGCTATGAGTGAATTACACAGAGAATGTCTTTTGTTTTTCATTTAGCTAGATTAAGGGTCGATTCACATCTGACGGAAGATCCGTCGCGGATTATCGGTCGCGGAACGCCAGAACTGACAAATGTATAGAAAAACACTCGACCGTTCACACTCGACGGATGATACGTTAGTCCGTCGAGTGTGAACGGTCGAGTGTTTTTCTATACATTTGTCAGTTCTGGCGTTCCGCGACCGATAATCCGCGACGGATCTTCCGTCAGATGTGAATCGACCCTAAGATCTTGAATCCATAATTTTGTAATTTTTCTTCGGTATTTCATTGAGAAATGAAAAGTCTTCTCAAAATGTTCAATTCCGATGGGATTAGAACCCGCAAGGATCAGACGATCCTCCTAAAGCGGGAGTGCCTTACCGCTCGGCCACAGAACCCTAGTCGTCACAATCGTAATTTTTGATAAGCTGTAATTTTGATAAGACTTTTCATTTCTCAATGATCTTCAATGACTCACATTATCGTATTATCGTGCCTCCAGGATACTGTCGCTTACGAAACGATTTTCGTAAATTAATTACTAAGTAGGTATACAGGGTGTAAAAAGACAACTACCGAAAACTGAGGGGTTGCAATCAGACCATGATTCTAAACATATTTAGCGAAAAAAATACGCAACATTTTTTTTCACTTAGCTTAGTCATTTTATGTTATTTTCGGTTATTTACTACTATTACAATATAATAAGACCATACCTACCTAACAATTTCATTTATAAAAGAAAAAAACAGTTAAAACTCAAAATCCAGCAATCTACGTAAAACAACGCGCCCAAAACATACGCAAGTAGTAATATTCTAACGCTGTTTTCTCCGGATATAATGATTTTTTCGGAAAATCCTTTTGGATTTGGTTGTGTGTTGGGATGCTGTACCTACCCCTTTCGGCTTCGGTAGACGTCTTTGTACACCCTGTATGTATATTTTTGTACTGAAACTAAAATATTACGAGCAAAATGTACTTACCAAAATGTTATGCTATTAACCTAATTGCAAAGTTGCCGAATTTAGGTCTCTATACACGCTGTTAGGCCTAAGTTAAACGAAAATTTATCTCACAAAGAAAGTAGTACATCTATGAAAACATAAATTAATTTACTGAGTATGTAAGTATGTTTTGGAAGTTCAGGGATGTTGTGTTTTTCGTGAGTTTATTGTAAAAGATGAGGCTCTACTGCTAGCGAGGAAAAAATCCGACTACTCAAAAAGTAATCTAAAGATCTCATCCAAGAGTGATAGGGAAGAATGAGGTATGAAGGGGTATTTTTATCAAAGAAGAAAGATAACAATCCACCGAATTGCGACCGTTCCTAGTTTCTTAAATCGAATCCAACAGTGTTTTTGGAAATTTTCCGGGTAGATTGTGATATTGAATCCGGTAGATAGATAGAAAATGCTTTATTGCACACCACATAAAAAGATAAACAAAAACAAAAACCATAACTATGATATACAATCGGCGGTCTTATCGTTAAAAAGCGATCTCTACCAGACCAGCCCTAGCCATGTCACAAATCGCAATAGAATAGAAATCGAATCGACAGATATCGCTGAGGCTCCAGCAGCGTCAAAACTGCATACATTTTATGTCGAGTATCGCGGCACGTGAGTTCCTGGCATTGTGTCAAACTGACGATTTACATAGAGCCACTCACGTGCGATACTTGACATAAAATGTATGAATTTTAGGAAATTAATGCCGTAAGACGCAGGTGGAGTCTCAGCGTTATCTGTCATTACGATTTTTATTCTATTGCGATTTGTGTCATGGCTAGGAGCAGACCCGGTATTGAATTTCCCACGAACTAAGATAAAGGGTTATAATTTTTGTAATTTTATAGTGCTAATCCACACTTGGTATTTCATTAAGTAGGTAATGAAAAGTCCTATCAAAATTTTGGATTCCGACGGGATTCGAACTATGGCTAGGGAACTATGATAGGGCTATGTTGGCTATTGAATTTTGAAACCGCAATATTCGAATCAGAAGTATCGGGACTATCCTATTCCTTCATGGCTGCTGTAATGTTGTATTTTACTGATTTTACGACCTAACCGCTATAAGTCCAGCTACACCAAAACACCATGCCCCGAACCTTTTTCGCTAAACGATAATTTTCTTTCTTTTTATTACTGTTTGCTTTTAGGCTCAATTTTATAGTACACCCTCCGACAATTATGCCCCGCAAGACTTTAGCGTGTAAAATTATATTATCTTGTGCCGACATGGGGATGTTTTATGGGATAGGTCTATTTTTGGCTCGTAAAGAAACATGCTAAAAATTTACTTACCATGAGTACTTAGACCGTTGGTGAAAGAAAATCTTGAATTACTTAGACCCCTCGCAGACTACAGACTTTCTATCGGCCGATAGTTGAGACGGGCTATTCTCCATACTCATTACAAGCCGAAGTATATTCCGTGTCAACTATCGGCCGATAGAAAGTGTATAGTCTGCGAGGGGTCTTAGTCTCATAGCTATGCGGTTTTATGCAAATGTTGTTTTCAAATCAGATAGACTTATCTATTGCAACGATTGTGCTAAAGCGTTATTATGATCTAACGAGTTGACGAATGTTATTTCATTTAGAATTTCAACTCGTCAGAAGAACCTACCTTATTATTATTAAGGAACAAGATAACGAATAATTACTTGCCTTGAGTGTATCGGACTTATTTTACTGCTACTAATAATAGCACCTTGGTTTGCCTACAATATTATGGAAGTCAGTTTTTAATGTGCAATTACACGATGTGATGACGAGCGTCGCGGTAACTATGGCAAATCGCATATGATGAGAGTTTACACGTGAAAAATTGCCGTATCGTTATCGTTTGGGTAGAAATAGCATCGTGTTTGCACCTAGGTTTGAAATTAAAAAAATATTCATTTATTTAATTTCTCATCATAAAATAGCTGCTATCTAATAATTAGCTCATTTATGAACTTAAAAGTAAATTAAGAAATCAAACTGAAATTACCATTGAAGGAAGAGGGCGGCCTAATAAGTTACTTTTGAAGCTAATTAGTACGCCTGATGTGACGTGCCCACTAATTACTTTCGAATTAGGATAAAATATGAATTATACTTCGTAATTTCTTTCCGGAATCTTTTATTTGATCAAAACTTTCTGTTATATTAGCAAAATCAATCTATTTAAACTGAAAATTTGCTAAATCGCGTGTTTTATTTTAAGGTGGAAATATGTTTGGCAAATTGTGATTGTAAACTATTCTCTTTAGAGAGTGAGGCGCACTTTAAGTACTTTCACCACCTTTGTTTGACAGAACTAGTAGCACGAGAAGAATACATGAGCTGATAAGCCTTGTACGGAGGCGTTTGAATATTTATTTTCTCTTTATTGTATTTATAAAAAAATAAATACAATAAAGAATCTAAAAAAGAAATACATTAATAATCCAAAAAGGTTGTAGATATAAAAACCTGTTTCGTGAGAGACTGTCTGAAATAGGTATAGAAAAAACCTGTGCTACAAGTCACCACACTAAACTGATTTATAGGTAAAAACCTAAACAAAAATTTTGAAAAAGGGATAAAGGGTTCCAATGTAACCGACAGTTTTTGCAGGTACAGGACGTTCCTGCAGTTGCTGTAGGTACAGACAGTGGAAGAGGAGTGTTGGTGTTACGTTGCCGCTCTCCCTGTCCTCTGCAGCGGCCGTTTGGAGGCTTCTCCACGCGCAGCTCTTTAATTAGAGCGGGCAGTGAACGAAGGGAGCGGAGAGCTCTGGTGGTGAGTAGCGGACGCTATATGCGGGGGCACCTTCGTTCGCCTTGCACTACTCACCACGACGCGGGGCCCACCGTAAGAGCGGGGATCGCCGGAGTGAGACTGGATGTAAAGGCTCTGCCGGTTTCCCGGCCCCCCTCCATGCCAGGCGACGCCGGAAAGGCGCTGGGACGTTTAGTGGCTATACCGGGAGTCCCCGAAGAGTCCCACATACCCCTCTCGCCCCCCGGCGGAGGGGATGCGTAACGCATTTTACACAGCGATAAAAAAAGGGTACAGACTAGCATTCCTCATTACGCGTAAGCGTAAACGCATCGTCCGCACAAGGCTTTAAGCTCCACCTTAGTGGAAGCGCGCCCACATTAACCCCGTGTCCGTAACAATATTTTCGGAAACAAAGCCTCACTTTCGGACTAACAAAATCACCGTTCCTTTGTTGGGCACGGAACGCTAAAAGCTGTCCTTAATCTGGTAATGGGAACTGCGCTGCTGTTGCCTTTTGTTCATGTGCAGGTTTAAAAACAGACTCATTGTATCCAGTAAAAGTATGTAAGGGAATATGCAACCTCTAATTTAATTGGACGGAAAAGGGAAAATTATAATTTCCATTATTATGTGTTTAGATCCCTCGCAGACTACAGACTTTCTATCGGCCGATAGTTGAGACTGAATATATTTCGGCTCGTAATATGTATGGAGAAGTATAAATAGCCCGTCTCAATCGGCCGATAGAAAGTCTGTAGTCTGCGAGGGGTCTTAGAATCTATATACATATGTATCTATGTGCAAACAATAATCCCGCGATGTTACTCGCGTTCGCCCGTGAATAACCCAATTTTTCGCTAGAAATAGTAGCCTATGCATTAATCCAGGGAATAAGCTACCAGCATAGTATATGTCATCCAAGAAGGTAGCACTCAGTAAACTGTGTTCGGGCTTTGGTATAAAAATATATAAAAATTGCATACTTATAATATATCCAGGATGAGAGTCACAAGCGGAACTTAGAAGTCATAATAAATCATAGTAATATTATGCAACTGAGAAGCTTTAAGCGACAGAGCCTTCCAAAATTCCCTACAGACGGTTCCGTAGCTTCCAGAAGCGAATAAAATAAAAATACTAAGAATTTATGTGAGAAAACATTACGCCAGGAATGTGCTATAAATTGCAAAAGGAAAACGCTTCAAATAATTTAATTTACATTTCATACCATTATGTTTAGGTTTCGCCTAAAATTCAGTCGCATGAAAAAATTACTCGCGCGGAAAATTGTTAAAAATAATATGGTGCTAGATAATTTTGCGTTTAATCATCGTTGTAGGTTTGTTTCTAAGCTCACTCTTAATAATGTACACAGAAGTAATTTATATACATCAAAGTGACTTAAGATGGCGAGCGAAAGAGATAAGCAAAATATTTTAGGTGTGTTTGAATCTCAAAGCGAGAAAAACGTTCGGGATAATCTGCAGATATTTGTTTTGGATCTGGGTATTGTAGTACTAGGAGATTCTGATATCCTACGAATCTCAGACCTGACATCCCTTTCAGCAGCATTTATTCAGTAGGACCGCCTGGGATCACCCGGGCCTTACTTGATTCCACTCCTGTTTCTTCGCACTACTGACACTAATGACAGCGCACTACTGTTAAGGTAATTTTACATTGAGTCAGTAACTAACGTCAGTCCACTGCCGAGTCAGTGCTGACCTGGTACTGCCATCGTGTAACTTGATTTAAAGTCAGTACAGTACTGTGACTTCCTAGTCTTGGGTGTACTGACTGCTTGTAAATAGTATGAGTCAGTTTTCGGCGCCAGCACTGACGGAAGCTCAAACTCGGTGTAAATCTGCCTTTATACTTACCACAGTTTTGTAAAACCTAAACAGTCATGGGGGATTTTCAGAGAGCACAATAGTGAGGATAAGAGACGCATTAAGAACAACCCTAAACTCTACAATTTAAAATAACAAGGCTACGTCAGTCCCCCAGGTCGCTGGTAGTTAGCGCTCAGTATTTGTGCAGTCTCACCTGCTTGTTCAGCGCTTTAACGCTTGCTTTAACCAGCCAGTAAGCTGTTTTATTCTACGTAAAATGCACTGAAAACTGAAAACTCAAATATATGCAGTACTAGTAATTCCATATCTGGCGAAGAACCGATAACCGCTGGGGTAAACGAGTTCTTGAGTGGAGACCGCGACTCGGCAAACGTAGTGTAGGTCGCCCTCCGGCCAGGTGGAGTGACGATCTGCGAAAGGCTGCTGGCAGAAGCTGAATGCGTCGAGCTGAGAACAGGGCGCAATGGCGCTCATTAGGGGAGGCCTATGTCCAGCAGTGGACTGCTATAGGCTGATGATGATGATGAATAATTCCACAAGGAGTGGAAGCTAAAGGGGGAGAACTTTGCCCAGCAGTGGGACTCGATAGATTGAGAAAAAAATCATTCTACAAATACTATAGAAAGTTTTGATGTGTGAGTTGTTGAGTTTATTTTAATGAAGGTATTAATTGCAGACCACAGCGTGGAATAGTAAAGGCTATTTAATTTTTTTTAACATGCGAGGCTTAAGTGGAGATGGGCGGGACCCTTGGCCAGACGGGACGACAACCGATGGACCAAAGCGGCTACCGAGTGGTGGCCAGGGAGGCAGACCGATGGTCAGACGACATTGTGTTTAAAGAAATGGCACGGCCAGGATTCGAACCCACACCCATTAGATATAAAGTAGAGGTGCTACTGTACTCTTCTCAATTTTAGGTTTAGGTTTTTAGAATTTATTTTCAAAAATACAAAGTGTAGATCATCAAAGATCTACCCTGCCCTGTGGATATCATTCTTAAACCCTGACGCAAAATGAGGGGTGTATCTGTGTGTCTGTGTATCTGTCTATGGTATCGTAGCTCCCAAATGGATGGACCGATTTTCGTTTAGTTTTTTTGTGTCCTAGATAATTTTATCCCGAGTGTTCTTAGCCATGTTTCATGAAAATCTGTTCAGCCGTTTAAAGATCATCAGCTCTTTTGTAGTTGATGAGGGGATCTGACTAACTTCCTTATGTACGATCGATTTGAAAGGTACCGTGTTACTTCAATGATATTTAAAGTATATGGTAAGGTAACCATGACGATGATCATGATGATGATCAGTCGTTTGAAGATCATCAGAATAGGTAAGCATGCTCCATCTTAGACCTCACTACCGCTTAACATCAGGCAGAGTGAGGTCAAATGCTGACCTATTTTATAAAAAAAAAAAAAAAAACTGCTCTTTAATAGTGTATGCGGGGATCTGACTAACGTCCTTATGTCTAATTTTTCTACTAGGGTGGGTCTACGGGCTTGTTAAAGTGATAAGTTAAATAAAAAGTAAAAACATTTAATACAAAACATTCAACAAATCAACCGACAATCTTTGCTAGGTTCGAGAAATCTGGCCATTGTTCATCCGTCTCGTTCGTGCTGGTGAATTTCTTCTCCATCTTCACATCTTTCAGCATCTGAATCATTTGAGGAGGCTTCTCTGTTTCTGCCGAATCACCTTTGTTTGCCTTCTGGTACTTGACTATCAGCTCCAAGATCTCATGCTGCATGCTCAGTCGTAGCTCGCTGGTCAGGTTCTTCATGGAGTTACCTAGAATGATCAAAGAAATTTAGTGTATACCTGGTGTGAGTAACCTGGCATGAGTGAGGAAATCATGTTGGTCAGAAGACTGAAGTACCATTGCTTGTGATTAAATAGGCTGGCTAGCACCTAAACCTACTATGTACATACAACCATAAAATCAAAATCACAGCTCGATCCCGTGGTGGGTATGCAGAGACCACAGACTTCCACTTTCTACGATCCTTACTTATCGTCTGCCTTATTATCTCTCATTTATTACATTTAATCTTCTTTATCCACAGGAAGGTCGTGGTCAATATTGTGGAGCTTACTAAGCTACGGGCTTCCGCATGATATTTTCCTTCACTTTAGGTTGGACATCTCTCTGAATGTAGGCAAAGAACATCTCTTTTCCCTGTAATCAATGCTTATACGTACCCAGGTACTGTCCAAAAACGAAATTCTCATCTACATCTCGTGACAGAAACTCCTTGGTTATCTGGCTAAAAAGGTCCTTTACCAGGCCAATTGCGGAGGAGGTAGGCGGGGTGTTGACAGGTTTTGGAATGTACTTCCTCCTGGTTTTCTCAAACTTTCCCAAAAGGGGAGGAGGGCCGATAGCCACGGAGACCACTTCGTCATTTTCCATGTCATCATCTTCTAACGGTGCTAAGTGTCCTGAAGGCTGGAATGATACGTATAAGTGGTAAATAATTGCTCCTGTAATAATGATCCAATAAAACAAAATACTTGTCTGTCTCAGGAATTGTAGATCAAAATTATCAAAGGGGTGAGACAGTGAGACGGCACGGTAGACTACACAAGTGATGGAAATGCTAAATACAGTGGCAGGCTATGGCCATAAGACCGAAATAACTGGAAAACTAGAGGGAAGACCATTGCGCAGCTGCGGGACAGTATTAAAACATACAAAATTGCAATCGTACCTTTTTTCTTACGATATCTCTGATGGGTTTCAATGTTGTGCTCTTCTTCTTAGGCTCGGAATCCGGCAGCATATGTCTCTTCGAATGGTAGTGTACCTTTCGGAGCTCTCTCGGCTCTCTTCGGTAGCCTGTCGGGTCACTCCTTTCAATCAGAGTGTTCCGATGCTCGCTCGGGTCTTTTCGGTATTCTTTCGGCTCTTTTCGGATAGTTACTTTCCTCCGTTCAGTAGGATCATTGAGATAGTCTGTTGATTTTCTTCGCTCAGTCGGAGTCTTTCGGTAGCCGGCCACGTCTTTTTGGTATTCTATCGCGTCTCTTTGGTCTGTCAGGTCTCTGTGGTATTTGCTCGGGTCTCTTCGGTCTTCTGTCGATGATTTCCATCCCTGGTGAAGACAATATACAAAAATACAAAATACAAAAAATATTATAGATAGATAGATAAACACTTTATTGTACACAGAAGAAACATAACAGGAACACAAAATAACAAGTAGGTACAATGGGCGGCCTTATCGCTAAAAGCGATCTCTTCCAGACAACCTTTGGATGGATTATATTTCTTTAACTTAAACTAAAATTTACTTCATGGGGTTGGGATCCTCTTTTAAGTAAGAAAATACCTGTAAATGAATAAATATGTGAATTTATAAACCCTTGACTTTAGATGTTACTAGATTAAGTGTAGTACTTACATTTATGGTCGGAATAACCACTAAAACCATTATAACCCAACACCTAACCATTTTCCTTCGTATCTTGGCGATAACTGGACCAAATCTATCAAAGCATGGATAATAATGGATATTTACAAACTGAACTGTTATTTCTTGAAATCAATACACGTTCATCACAATGAGTGACTTCAGGTAAACATTTCTTTTGTGGAAATCCTACCAATGTTTTGTTTAGATACGTCAAACTATGAAAAAATTCATGCATTACGGTATTTCTTGATAGATTGTTATGCAAGAGTTCTTTCAGTGCATTCAAAAAGAGTAGATGATCTATAGAGTTGCTGATTGTTATGCTTGAAGTCATAATGAATACCAGCCCTTCCAGCGGCTAAAAAATCCCTACACAACTGTGTATCTTTTCTGCATTGCTATTTAAAAAGTAATTTTTGAGAACCTTGATTATGGTCTCTAAAGAAAACCATTTCAAAAACTTAAGGCTGTGTCCCCAGTAGGCAAACTGTTAGCGGCCGACTGAGTTTGCGGCGTATCGATTTAGTACGCCCTTCCATATATTTGAAATGGAGTGTCCACAGTTTGCTAGTTTTGCGCTCACTGTACGCAGTTTGCAGCGTTACGCGCGCCGACTATCTCAGTACTCAGCCGCTAACAGTTTGCCTACTGGGGACACAGCCTTATCCAGAATAGATACTTCATCATATTCAAAACTCTGGCCCCTTTAAAATACGAATTTCTCTTACTTAAATGGTAATTTTGTGTACTGCCAAAGGCACTTACAATTTCCTTGGTGTCCTTGTCTCAGAAATATTGTTCGCACGACAAACTTTTCCAAAGAAAAGTTCTTGAAGAAAAGGCAGCAGCTTAAGTTTGCTTGACACTGAAACACATCATGTAGGAGTAAAATAAACCGGCCATGACTGTACCAAGATATCCTTCAGCCAAAAATGTGCGATTTCATGAACGTTGTGCAAAAAAAAAGAAATTGAATTGAGTAAATACAATTCACAATCTTTTAAAAGCTTTCAATCCTTGAGCTAATTCATCGATACAAACAGCTCTAAACAATTAAAAGCGAAACATCTGCAAACGTACCTTAAAACGCTAATGGAATTTATACAGAAACCATAAAACTTTTAAGTAGAATCATTTATATTCACACCAAATTGTAAACCAACCAGCGACGTAGATCCCTGATCCTTGGCTAATTTGGTTTAGCCATGGCATTTTTGTATGAGGACGAAAGGGTGAGGCGGGTCAGACTGAGCTGGTCTCATCATGCGTGTAGCGACGAAGTTGTACAAGTCGAAAACAGGTTCTTTCAGGATTTAATTAGATCCCGCTTTAATTGAAAATATGTTCTGACAACACGTAAATAAAATGGTTTGTGCGTAGCGTTAGCAAAATGGTATATTATTTATGTAAACTAGTGCATGAGGCGAGTTTGTATGGGACAGCTGGAAGGGGAAGACCTAAGCGAACCTTCTTGGATCAAATTGGCGACATTTTGGAGAAGGGCCAGGTCAAAAGTACCCTAAACCGACGAGCATGTATGAAGAATGTAATGAGAGTGAATGAGACGAACGTTGTGTGTCAGGATCGTAGCGAGTGGAGATCCGTGGTCTCTGCCTACCCCTTTGGGAAAGAGGCGTGATTTTATGTATGATAAGTTTGTGGCACTCTATTTATCTGCAACTGCATTCCCTCGGTTTGACAGACACCTGACAGAAGTGACAGACAGACTCTATTGCATTTCAAATCACTTGAAAGATTTGTTTTGTTGCTGTTCAGACTACTGGCTTAGTGGAAGCGGCTCTGCCTCGAGTTCGAATCCGGTCGAACTAACTCTTTTGTATGCCCTTAGATTTTTTTTTACAATATTTTTTTTTGATAATAAAACTCAACAAATCGAAATAAATCAATTTAAAAATACATTTATAAGAAAACTCGCTTTATACACTTTTGCGATCTGTAGGCACGTATCGTAAACAAACTCTTAACTTGAGTTTAAACTTAAGTAGGTGTATGGATGGGCGCTAACGAGAAACAAACTTTGGGAAGCCTTTCTCGGTTCTCAACCGACTCTTTTAAGCTCTCCTTAATTAATCACTTCACTTTAAGATTTGATTGGTCTTTTTTATGAATTTTGATGAGATGACAGCTGATAGAGGAGAATGGAAGAAGAACACATGTTGTGCCGACCCCACGTAATGTGGGAAAAGGGCAGGGAGATGATGATGGTCTTTTTTTGATTAGTTATTTGAGTAGATTAATAACTTCATTTTTTCGGGATAAAAAGTATTCTTCCCTGGTATACAATCTTTATCCATGCCTTTCAACTTAATCTTAGCGGTTAGCGTGTGAAATGGTAACAAACAGACAGTTACTTTTACATTTATAATATTAATGCGGATGAAATAAAAACAATAGCGTAAGTAAATAATGTTGAATTGTCGATCAGTAAATAAAAAAAAAATTGTGTATTTTTCATTGTATAATTTAACTGTTTTAAAATATACAATAAGTACGTACATACCTACAACCAAACATAGAACCACCTTTTTTTGAAGTCAGTAAATAAAACTAATAAAAATAACTAATGAAGGGGCGTCAAGTAAGCATCAGATTCCACAAAAAAAAAAGAATTTTGGAAATCGGTCCACAATTTGAGTGAAGTGGCGTTTGAGCGGAGGCTTATGCCCAGCAGTGGGTGACAAAAAGCTGCAAATGATGGTGATGAAGTAATAAATAATAAAATAAAATAAAAAACTTTTATTTTCCTTACACAGTATTTGAATCTAAAAGAAGCTTAGGTAAATCTAAATTGTTATTAAATATAGGTACTTAGTTTATATTAAATCTACTTATAGGTGTGTTATGTGTGAGGACCGCCTTCAGCGGTAAAAGCCTCCTCCAACTCTTTCCATTTATCTCGCTCTCTAGCGACTCTGCTCCATGTTTTCCAGCTATTTTTACGATATCATCGTCCCATCTCTTAGTAGGTCTTCCTTTCCTTCGTTTTTTGTTTATGGGGTCCCAATTCATAATAATTTTCGACCACCTCTCACTTTGTACTCTCTGTATATGTCCTGCCCATTTCCATTTCAGCGATAGAAATTTACTTTGATGAAGTAATAATCTGTTTTAATGATTTTAGACAACATTTTGCCATACTCCTTAGGAGTTAATACTCATTGGGTCATTGACATAATCTGATGAATGATGACTGATCAGTTTGCCTAATAGCACTTAGCCGAAGTCATTAGTAATTTAATAGTGAATATACATAATATTGATGTACTTAATAGCCTTCAAAGGCACCTTCATGCACAAGATTTAATACATAATCATTATCATCATCCACAGCCTGACTTCGTCCAGTGGGTAAAGGTCTCCCGAATAAATCGATATCGACGATAATTTATATAAAACTAGCTTCTGCGCGCGGTTTCGCTCGCTTTCAGATTTATTATATTACCTAGTAGGATTGTTTCATACAGCTTTCGCCCTCAGTTTCGCTTGAAATCCAATATCATTTTAAACAGCCGTATGCTATTCAAGGGTGGATCTTTATTTATTCCAAGTTTCATCCAAATCGGTTCATTGGCTACGGCGTGATTGAAGTACAAACATACGAACTTTAAGTATTTTTTTTATTTATTATTAAAACTTATCATACCTACCTTTACAATTACTATTTATTACTATTTACTATAATACTCGTATATTAGGATATGATAGAAAAGTCCAATGCTAAATGTTCTAGGGTAGATAGCTACCAAAGTAGAAGAACAACTGTAGGTAATTCTCTTTAGTAGATTTCAGCCTTAACTCTGTTTCATGAATGTTATCAATAATTAAAGGTTATTAACCCCCAGTCGTCTCTCAATCTATCTGAACCCTCTCAACGGTATAATGTTTGGTTTACAGCACCAAAAATCTCATATTCTGTTGACCTCAAAGCCTATATGAGAACACCAATGTAAGTAGACCCTTCAAGCTACTAGTTTATTCGCAATTTGTGGGGGAGAGTGGGAAAGTGAAGAGCGCCCGGGGGTCTTGTTTGGTTGGGCTGTTTTTGTAGTTACGCCACTGAGGTAGGAGTGTTGCGATTTTACAGAAGGTATTTTAGTGCATTTTTTTTTTAACTGTTTTGTGTGCTTGCTATTAATTATATAAAGTTCGCGCCAAAAAGAGTGCGAAAGAGAGGTATAATAAAAATATACACTACGATTTCAATTATTACGAGTAAAGTGTCGTGTTATGTAGTGTTTTTGTAGTGTTTTTTCGGTAAAAAATCATCTAGAGTCGAGTCTCAGCGTTCCAAATATAAATATGATGTTTGCATTCCCCAGATTAATAATTCCATGTACGCAAATGGTACTTTTATTTCTGCTGCACGCATTTATAACAAGTTACCAGTTGAGCTGAAAATCCTTGAAGGAAATAAATTCAAAAATCAACTTAGAAATTGGCTAATTAATAGTGTATTTTATAGTCTAGACGAGTATTACAACAGGTAATGCATGTATACAAGTATACAACATACCTATATATTTTTAATTTAAGTAAGTAATTGTATTTATTCTAAATTATTCTAAATTAGTTCGCATTTGAGTACTACCTATTGTTTTTTTTAATTTTGGTTCGAAAGGTATAACTACCTTTTTACCTACTTACCTATTTGTGCTTGTATTTAGGTTACTAACCATTGATGTTGCACATCCGAAATGGATAGACTGTAGAAACCTGTACCTATTTAAAATAAGACCTTAACATGTACAACAGTTATGCAATAAAATTATTCTGATTCTGATTATGTTCGGAATAAAAAGTAGCCCTGGGATACAACCTTTATCCATGCCAATTTTCAGCCTAATCCGTTCAGTGGTTTGGGCGTGAAAGGGTAACAAACAGACAGACAGACAGAGTTACTTTCACATTTATAGTATCAGTATGGATATGAGGTAGAAGATGATGATTATAAGGTGCGTCCTCATCCCATCTCTCGTAGCTCAGCGTCCGGCCTCGTCACTCCATGAATAACTGAGTCACCAGTGATTGTGCTGAAACATTGAGTGGCGGATTCCACTTGAGCTTTTTATATTATTCACTTTTAAGCTGTGTTTGATGTATCGCGACTTTCACTTGCGACTTTTCATATAATAACTGAACGGCACAAGAAATTGGATGACGGTGTGTGTTTGCGCTTTTTAGCGATTCAAATCCACAAAACGCCGCTTCGTTTTGCACTAGCAACATTCTTTCAGACTGTTGTAGCTTAGGTATACGCGATACTTCGATTTAGTTATCGATGTAGAACAGCTTTACACATCGACTTTAAAATACTTATGTTAAAGGAGCTCAATGTTTATTCATTCGTAATGTTTATGAATTTTGTTTGCTTTGAATAAGTTTAAGTTATGGCTGTAGACGAAATAGTTTAACTCAATAAATTGTGGTTAGTTCGAATAGATCCCTATAGATATTTCGTACCAACTTTGATTCTAAACAATCGGGTTCTTTGAGTAATTCTTTTGGAATTCTGATTTCTGATTGACTCCATCTCTCTCTCCCATAAGGTTTGCTGTACGAAAACCCTTTTAGGGTTAAGCTCGCCATTGCCATTACTTCTCTAGATTAAGTGTTTATGTATGTCATTTCTTTATGCAATAAAGAATAAATATAATAAATAAATAAATAAAATAAAAATTGTACGATTACTCGATGCGTTTTTGTCGTGCATTAGGACGACGCCACGAACTAGGCGTTCCAATATACCAGCGCTACCTGTAAAGGTAGCACAACGCTGAGACTCGACCTTTTTGGACCAACCACACACAGGATATGGGCTAATAGCACTTGGACCCTTGACTTTATACTCGGACTATGTATACTCATCGTTGTTATTGTTTGTTTTTAAACATGTTCTATTTCAAGTCTGATGTTTCCTACCTACATTTATGTAGGATGGGGGAGCCAACAGAAACACGAACAGCTTTAATCTTCTTATTTTATTCAATTCGTTAAAACAAAACCTCCTTCCGCAAACAATGTACCGACCATAATCCCGTTCCTTCATTCAATCCCATTCATTTGCTCCAGTCGTTCACTCTGTTCATCCATTCAATCATTCAACCGTTTCCTTTCACATAGAATCCTAACGTTCCAATACTTCCAATCCCACATTTATATTGTTTGTTTTCTTTTTCCTTTAGTGCTTTCTTGTGTGTGTTTGTGCCAAATGTTTATTCTATTCTATTCTATATACGCGTAAACGCAAGCAACTGCAGGAACGCTAGTCAGGACATAACCTGTAGAAACTGTCGGTTGGAACGCCTATAGTCCGTACAAGGCTTGAGAGGTATCTCTTACTAAGCCATGTCTTTACGGGAGCATAAAATTATCCTCGACTTTCGGGACGGGATCACCTGATATCAGCTATTAACTGTGCTCTATATACAACTTAATGAAGACCTCGTGTCATCAACGTTACCCATTATAATGTAATTTAGATATCGTTGGATAGAGATAGCTGAAAGCCTGTCTCATTTGTAGAGCTGATATAATGATAATAGACAACTACTGTAATTGTATAGTTTATCCTCATTATCAATGGCCTCTTACATTATAAGTATTGCTAAAAACATCTTAATATTCTAATTTTTTTTTAACCAATCTCGTCCCTACTGTGGCAGAGGATAGATACCATTGGAGGAGTTTGATGCTGGACTTTTCACACAGCATCATCTAGCCCCAAAGTAAGCAGAGCTTGTGTTATGGGTACTAGATGACTGATATACTACTTATATACTTTTTGTTTGTAAATACATACATATTATACAGTTTGGGGTAGACCTTTGCCCAGCTGTGGGACGAGACAGATTAAGACACCTCGCAGACTGCAGACTTTCTATCGGCCGATAGTTGAGACGGAACATACTTCGGCTTACTTCTCCATACTCATTACTAGCCGAAGTATGTTCCGTCTCAATTATCGGCCAACAGAAAGTCTGCAGTCTGCGAGGGGTCTTAATTAAATTAATTAAATAAAATTCATATGAGTGAGTGGCCACCTCCGTTGACGAATTTTTGGGATCCTTTAAGGCTTCCGTGATGGCTTAGCTTAAAGCTGGGACCAACAAATTAACGTGCTTTCTAAAGCCTGGAAGTGCTTAGTTGATATTGCCACTAGCGGCAACCCATCCACTTTTACGGCCCCACCGAACGTTGTTTCATTTCCGATCTATCAGAACGACACACTACCTCACTACTGCTTAGCATCAGGCAGAGTGAGGTCAAATACAAAAAACTTAATAAACGTAAACAGGGTCACGACTGTATCCCAAAGGCGCGGTAGACATTCTCTCAGATCTTTAATATTCCAGATCCTTTGAAGATATCTGGGGGGGTAGTCAGAGGCATATACAAATACATATTTGATACATGCCCACATCTTGCAGAAGTTATTATTCCTTACGTGACAGGTTGCCCATCGCCGCTGGCCAAATGCTGGCCTATAAACGTAAACAGGGTCACGACTGTACCCCCGAGGCGCGGTAGACATTCTTTCAGATCTTTTATATTTCAGATCCTTTGACGATGTCTAAGGGGGTAGTCAGAGGCATGTACAAATACATATGCTGGCCTATTTAATTAAAAAAAAAACGACTAAGCAGTGAGATAGGCCTTGTCATCTCTATTATAACGGGACCGTTTCATACACTTTGGCCTTAATATACTCGCAGTATGGTGCTTAGTTGAATATCCAATAAAGAGCTTGTACCGTCTTAAATGAGCACTTAATAAAGTAAGGTACTACCTTGTATATTGCACAAGGTATTACGGAGTTGATAATAACCCTAGATTCTACGAGCTTATGTAGCTTAATGGAATATAACAGGGTCTATGAATTACTGAGCGTGTTGGAGTGGTAGAAATAGTGGGAAAACAGCAGCTTTGTTCGCTACTTAATAGCTACCCGCGGCGAATCGTGTCTAACTTTTTATGATTTATGAATAATAGTATTAAAAATTTGTAATCTTCTACATAAGGTGTGAATAAGCACGACATATAAATAGATAGATAGATACAACTTTATTGGCACAGATACACAGACACACTTAATAATAAAACAAAAACTTATACAGGTACTTAAACTAACACAACAAATAGTAAGATATATTTGGAGCGGATCAGTGAGAACAAGTTCAGATAATAGTTTAGATGATCTACGCTCGAAGTCTACGCCGTAGCATTTCGCTGTAGCACCAGTTGCGCGATCGCTACGTGCGTAGCTGCAAGAATTTGTCTTTTCAAAATAACACATATTTAGTGAAAAGTACTGCATTTTTGCAAGTTGCAGTGGGCGGGGCACATAGCTCGTAGAGCTGACGGCCGTTGGGTCAGAAAAGTTCTCGAGTGGAGGCCACGCACCGGAAATCGCAGCAGAGGACGGCCCCCCACGAGATGGAAAGACGATCTTGTAAAGGTTGCTGGGAGCCGTTGGGTGCAGGCTGCACAAGATCGATCGCTGTGGAAATCTATGGGGGAGGCCTATGTGCAGCAGTGGACACTAGATGGCTGAGATGATGATGATGATGACTGCATTTTTCCGTTGACATCGATTTTTAGACTGAACATCCTTTGAAGAGTGAAAAACTGGATCAAGATTCAAGTCCCATATTCGCAAGTAGAAAAGTCCAATAGACCAATTCGTCCATTTGTTTGTTTTTCTAAATGGAGCAAAACGAGTGTCATCCAGCGAGCAGCGCCTAGGCAATAGCCGGCGGCCAGTTTACTTTACTGCGGTATAAATCACTTGAATTGTTGAATGTGCGTGAAAAGCCACGACTACTTCATCTACGGTCTATGTTAGGAGAGGATCAGAACTTTTATTCAACGCAGTGGATAGATAGCTTGTGATATCCCTCGTTATCCTCGGAAGCTAGTTTTATAAACTTCCTCGCTCCCGCTCGGGAGTAAATTCTAGAATCTTTTGATGCGCTCGCTACATTGATGTATCTCATTGTTGAATACCGTAGTATAACTTCTAACTGAACACAAATATGTCTAAACTCAAAAAAAGAACAGAAAGCTATGGTTAATGTTAAGGCAATAGCTGGAAACTGATCATTACAAAAAAAACCACACAAAATGGATTTTGTCTTTGAAATTAGCGGGATTAGAAAGAGACTTTCATAATTTGCCCCTTGTGAATCGCGTTTTTTGTATAAGTAAATTCAAATACATTTATTGCCAAAAAAGAGAGCACACATATTATAAAGTTAATAAAAATAGTGATAAAAATAGTCGGCATTTGGACTGGACTCAGCGCTAATCTACGCACATAGTACGTAGTGCTGATTTTCAGTCTAGTAAGCAATTTAGCTGCTGTATAGTAGGTGTACTACTAGAATCAAATTATTTACAACAGTTTTGTAGAATGTGTTTGAAAGTCTTGTACAGTCTATACCCAACTTGCACCAAACATCGCATTGCGATGCAACCCGCGGCCAATCCCATTCGTTAAATTTGCGCTGAGCCATTTGAACGCTCGCCTGTTTATGTTGCAGCTTGTAATTCAACGCTAATGGCCCGTTTTGTATTACTTTTTGATTTATTTCTGCTAAATGTAAGGTTGAGGCCAACTTATTTCTTTAAGTACTACATTTCATGTTTCGTGGGAAATGCGGGCTGATTTTATAGTTTACTAGCTGCGGTCCCGCGGTGTAACCCGGTCATTCGGGATTTTTTTGGGATAAAAGTAGCCTAGGCCTTCCCTGGGATACAACCTTTGTCCATGGCAATTTTTAGCCTAATCTGTTTAGTGGTTTTGCCGTGAAAAGGTAACAAACAGACAGACAGAGTAATTAGTATGGATTATTTTTTTATAAGGACGTCCAATAAAAAACAGAGCTCAAGCCAAGCATTGATTTTTCTCTATGGGATGTATGATGTCCTGAATGTATGATGTGATGATGGTTGCCTGGAAGTAATCGCTTTCAGCGATAAGGCCGCCCATTGTACTAAGAACTTGTAATTGTTTGAAATGTTTTGTTTTTGTTAATTTCTTGTTGTACAATAAAGTCTTCATTCATTCCTTTCCAAGCCACCTCAAACAATGTCCCAGGCACTATGGTTGCTTTTTGATGCTGTATAAATCACCTAATATAGATGTAAAGACCTGAGTCTTTTCGCCACACTGCAGATCTAGTGACACGACAGGAAGATCCATTAGTTTTAGTAAATTAAAAATAAAAACTCGAAATACGACGAAAAACCAAGTTCGTAGATGTAGGCAGGAGGATTAACCAGTTAAAGTTGGGCAGGAAACTTGGCAAGGCGGGAATACGGTAGATGGACAAAGGCGGTTACCGAGTGGTGGCCACGCGAGGGTCATAGAACATCAGACAGACCCCCAGCCAGATGGTCTGATGATATTGTGGCGGTAGCAGGAAGGCAATGGATTCGACTGACGCAGGATCGGAAAGAGTGGCGTGAAAATGAGGAGGCCTATCTCAGCAATGGGTAGATGTGGGCTGCTTAGATAGGTAGATAGAAAAGTAAAATCAAGGAGATTTATAACCGCTACATTTTTCCTTCAGACAGTATTACTATTTATTTAAATTAACAGCTAGCAGTTCTATTGTTAGATGGAACTCTGCGAGCAGCGGAACGTGACCGTCTGGCCTACAATACGGCGTTCTCTAATTCCGAAAATTGCCACCCAACCATATTTCAATCTCCTTCTGAATGAGAGCGAACACAAAAGTGAAATCTGCTCATTCTGGACCGTTGATACAACAGACCTGGAAAAAGATTAACACTGTACTGTACAGCTGTGGGTGTTTGCCAAAGACGAATTGGTTTTTGCTTAATTAAAACGTGTGCATTCGTTTTTTTTTCGTCTCGCTCTCGTGCTGCAACAACTATACTAATAAATGTTTTATTGCGTTTCAAGAAGGTACATTAAATATACATTGACAAAATCTCCTTTTATATAATGATATGTATAACTATTACAGGCCTCGAAGACGCTGGCGCATTGATGCATTCCGAGCTAAATGGTGGGACGAGCCTGGTTAGAAAAAAATAAATAAAAAAAACTATGAAACTGAGAATTCAACCGTGAAATAATTTCAGAAAAGTACAATTTAGGGGTCTTCAAATCAAGAGTAAATAGGTTCCTTCTAGGTAAGCATGCTCCATCTTAGACCTCACTACTGCTTAACATCAGGCAGAGTGAGGTCAAATGCTGACCTATTTAATTAAAAAAAAAAAAAAAAAAAAAAAAAAGATAAGTGGTGGTCAAAATAGGGGCGAATGGCGAGAGCGAAGAGTAGCCTATGCCCAGCAGTGGGATGAAAACGGTTGATGATGATGATGATGAAGTCGTGGTCAATGAAATTTTTAGATGTTTTAAGCCTTTTATTATAAAAACGATTCGAAACAGGATTACGGCTGTACTGTACAGGCATTAGGCAATCAAGGTCCTTTGGTGCCTAAGCGGTAGTCAGAGGCAATGAAATAATAAAGTTTATTTTAGAGTTCAAAGTTTAGTTGATAAAAAACAAGTTGTCCACTCGAGCGGTCTCGAATCAGCTCTGATTTATGCCGACACGCGCATAGATCTTGGGTTGTTGGGAATTTCAAATTCTTAAGTAGCAAGTTTGAGACAGGAGAAAAGTTTGCGGTGAATTTTAAGGAGCAAGGCATTACTTAACTGATCTTACTTCGTGACATTGGCTTTTTAGGGTTCCGTACCTCAAAAGGAAAAAAAACCGAACCATAAAAAGATCACTTTGTGTACGTCTGGTCTGTCTGTCTATCAAGCCTTTATTTAAGGCTTATCTGGCTGGGGAAATTATTGGCTTCGGCCCCATGCAACTCCACCACACCAGGCCAGGGATGTTTAATTTTGACAAACAATTACAGGAAAAACTAATATAATAAATAATGCTGGACTTTTTCACAGCATTATCTAGCCCCAAAGTAAGCAGAGCTTGTGTTATGGGTACTACATGACTGGTATACTACTTATATACTTTTTGTTTGTAAATACATACATATTATACATAGAAACATCCAGACCCGAGACAAATATTTGTGGATCATACAAACATTGGTCCCGCCGCGGGGATCGAACCCGCAACCTTTTGCGTCACAGGCGGGCCTTCGCTCACTGCGCTACAGAGGTCGTCACTACTAAAACTTGCTTTTGCTCACAGTTTTATCAATTACCTTCCTTGAATTTCTTCCTGTTTCTCCTATATAGGAATATAGGTTAAATACATGATAAAATACATGGTTAAATACACACAACACGTTTCAGTTTAATCCGTGTTTAGGTACATCGTAAAGCAGTCTGCGGCGACGATGTCACGTGGGTTGTAAACCCGTCACTTGTTTATAGGCTGCACTGGATTCCTATTCTGGATCCTTTGAATATAATATAACATGATAAAAAATATGCAAGTTCGTATGGCTTGGAGATTCTGGTCCGCCGCTGAGTGTCTCGTAGCCGGGACGATTTAATATGCTTGATTGGCCAACGAGCGTCAGGCATCATGTACCGTACCGTCGCTTTGGGGAAACAAAGTGCCTTAGGTAGGTAATATAATATTTAAAGTCCATAATAGTTGTATCTATGGTATTTATTTATAGCAATAGACCAAACTATTTGTTATATTTATTTATGAGTTATATTTTTATAAAAACCTCTTTACTCGAACTACCGCGATACAGGCTTGGCCGGGTACGTTGTAAGTTTTTTTGTGTATGAAATAAATGAAATGTAATAGCAGCATTCACATCCAGTGACTGTAGGTACAGAAAGTTGCGTCGACAATCAATCACAAAAATATCTGAGAGAATGTCTACCGTGCAAAGAAGATAATCGTGATCATGTTTGTTTTTTTGAAGCCTTGGAAATACAGTCATAATCCTTAAGACCCCTCGCAGACTACAGACTTTCTATCGGCCGATAGTTGAGACAGGCTAATACTTCTCCATACTCATTACGAGCCGAAGTATCTCGATCGAAGTTCCTTCTCAACTATCGGCCGATAGAAAGTCTGCAGTCTGCGAGGAGGCTTAGTGTTATGTTTATTTCTCTATGTGGTAGCAGCTGTACCGAAGAGGGACCATGCTAAATCTATGGGTAGCAGTGTCATCTATTTATCTACATATTTATTATCTCCCAGAATAACCCTTCCCGAAGCATTAAAGCCGTATCGATGTATTTACGACTGCATTGATCGACTTCTAGACACGACATAAAAGCGCACTAAACTTTTATGACGTCACCTTTGCGCTACTTTATTAGAGATAGTGTAGGAAGCTATTTGAAGAAAGTCGTAAATACTAGATTTGACGCGAAAAATTATAACGACTGGGATTTAAACACACGAATTTGGGATCAAAGTTCGAAGCAACACTCAGCCTACAAGGCGCTCCTCTATATTATGCTGACCATAAATCCAGGCATCCAGGTTAAAAAACATTATCCAGACCATAACAAATTTCATCTAAATCCGTTCAGCTGTTTTGACTTTGACTTTGACAAGAGGTAAGGCGCGGACGTGGCGCGGGCGTGGCGCCATCTTTATAAATTTCGTAAGAAGTGGCAATTATTGGGTGTAGAATGTGTAGATGCACACGCACATTGTTTCTGTGTGCGTAAGCTCGGAATCGCTCTACGAATGAATCAGTGGTCAGGTATCGCTTACGCACATAGAAACAAGTCTACACACATATTATGACAAACCCAACTTCGTATAGAAGAACTAAAATACTTAGGACACGAAGCAGAAAGTAACATTACATCAACACGACTCGTTCAAGCAAAAAGCCTAGTGCTCCAAGATTTATAGCGACGAAAGAAATGGGGAGCGGCCAAGCGTAAGCAAAGAAATGTTGGTTCCGTATAGTTTTGTACCGGAACCAGTCGCTTCCGTTTGTTTTGTGTTCAGAGGATTTGGGTCAAGATTTGTTAGTTTCTTCATGAAGACATGAAGATATATCATTCCAATGATTCATGCTGTGTAAGTCATGTAGGTATATTTTTGCTTAGCGGTGTCAACGAGGACCAACACTCAATCGAAGCGAGTTGAATTTCATAAATCATGAGCAAGGTTTTTCTATGTAGGTTTGTAGTTTTCCTATGTTTATGTATGTTTATGTTGTTGTATGTATGTTTTTGTATGTATGTATGTATGTATGTTTGTTTTGCTTTGAAATTCTTCATCTAATATAATTTTTACACTTGGTATATCCGATAAGTATGAGCTTATCAAAAATATGGATTGTGACGATCAGGGTTCCGTGGCCGAGCAGTAAGGCACTCCGGCTTTAGGAGGATCGTCTGATCGTTGCGGGTTCGAATCCCGTCGGAATCCAAAATTTTGATAAGACTTTTCATCTAATATGGTAAGTTTTGTCCACCGAACTCTAAAAGTTCACGTGAAGTAGCGCGTGAGGTGTCGTCTACCTAGCCTAAGCAGCTTAGTGTCTGGTTTGGTGTTACCAGTTTCGTTTCAGGTTCTTACTTTTTATTGTATACAAACAGACAGCCTTTTAGATAAAGAGTTTTTAGACTAAGAAAGAACAAAGTTAGACTATGAGTAGAATATTTTTAAGATGACTTTTTTTGACGATCTCTGTAGCGCAGTGGGAGAAGGCCCGCCTGCGACGCAAAAGGTTGCGGGTTCGATCCCCGCGATGGGTCCAATGTTTGTATGATCTACAAATATTTGTCTAGGGTCTGGGTGTTTCTTTGTATAATATGTATGTATTTACAAACAAAAAGTATATCAGTCATATCAGTACCCATAACACAAGCTCTGCTTACTTTGGGGCTAGATGATATTCTGTGAAAAGTCCAGCAAAAAAAATACTTTTCTGATACGTATGAGAACTCTCAAGTTAGAATGATGAAGAAAAACATCATAACACATAACTGTTATATACAACAGCTCGTAGAAATAACTAAAGATCTAACGTCTACTAATATCTTGCAACTATACCCACAAACAGTAATCCACAACTTCCAAGGCTTTGCGATCGATCCATAATAAACGGTGACCGCTATTTTATGTCCTTCTCCAGTTAAGTTTGAACTGTTGCAAGTGTTGCAACCTCAGACAAACTAGAATTTCTCTATTATTTACGGCCTATTTTTGCGGGGGCCGAGGTAGCACACGAACGCATTTTACACACAAATATGCATAAAAATGACAATATACACTTATTTTTACGCACACTCGTATAAAATAATAAAGTGACGTACGTTTAAAGACGCACATGATTTGGAATCGTGTACATTTTGGCAGAGAGGAAATACGAGGTCAGGGCGCATTCTGTCTGATCTAAGGTTGTCAACCTATAATTGGCAAATAAAATCCTAAAACTCAAAATATTTGATAAACATATTATAGGTAAGCTGTTGGCGTCCCAGAAATAATCCTAGGTATCTATTGCATGGAATGTCACCTAATGCAAAATGTGGGCATTTGCCAATGAATTTGGTCATTTCTCCTACTCTCACATCTTCAGACGACCTCTGTAGCGCAGTGGGCGAAGGCCCGCCTGCGACGCAAGAGGTTGCGGGTTCGATCCCCGCGGCGGGACCAATGTTTGTATGATCTACAAATATTTGTCTCGGGTCTGGGTGTTTCTATGTATAATATGTATGTATTTACAAACAAAAAGTATTTATGTAGTATATCAGTCATCATAGTACCCATAACACAAGCTCTGCTTACTTTGGGGCTAGATGATGCTGTGTGAAAAGTCCAGCATTATTTATTTATTTATTTATATTTTATTATTTATTCAAAGGATATGGAAGCCTCGATGATACTGTCGTGATCATGTTGGTTTAGACATTTTCTTTGAATCCTTACATATCGGAGATAATATCTATCGTGGGGAAGTTAGTACCTAGATACTACTTGAATATAGGTTACCTACTATCACATTACAGCCGTCATATAATGTTTACCGCTGCTTCTGTAACCGCGTCTATAATCACATAGCATAATGCGGAGCAATACATAAATCATAGAATTCAATTAGTAAGTTCCACTCAGCTTCTAACTCTATACACCCGCATACAATCGCTCTTATTCAATACTAGGTTGTTTTCCTTGACTTCGTCTGCATTGAATGCTGTTACCTCGTTTTCCTACAAACGTTCATCTTTTATTTTAACCTTTTCATAATTTTTTTAAACTTTAAATTGCATTTACTTTGGAGAATGGTCAGGTCAAATGTATCCTCAACATGAGAGATTGTTTGTCATGAGTTAATTCAAAAGTGTGTCAGGATAGTGGAAATCTGTAGTATCTGCCTACGCCACTGGGAGAGACATCATCACATCACACATCATCAGCCTATAGCAGTCCACTGCTGGACATAGGCCTCCCCTAATGAGCACCATTGCGCCCTGTCAGCTCGACGCATCCAGCTTCTGCCTGCAGCCTTTCGCAGATCGTCACTCCACCTGGCCGGAGGGCGTCCTACACTACGTTTGCCCAGTCGCGGTCTCCACTCAAGAACTCGTTGGCAATGGGAGAGAGGCGTGATTTTATAGTATGTATCTGTCGCAGGAAATAAAAAAGCAATGTATTAAAACTATTTAAACCGCCCTATTAAATGAATAGCCTAAGCATCCAGTCAGGTAGTTAATAAAATGTTTGTATTTAACCAGTCGGCTGAATATCATTCAGGCCGTTACTTGAACAGCACCGTTCAATGAAATGGCTAGGCGTTTATTTGGATGGCTAATTAAACCAGTTGCCTGCGACATCTATGTTGAGCAATCTGTATCAAATGTAAAAACGTAAACAGGGTCACGACTGTATCCCCAAGGCGCGGTAGACATTCTCTCAGATCTTTTATATTTTAGATCCTTTGAAGATGTCTAAGAGGGTACAGAGGCATGTACAAATACATATTTGATACATGCCCACATCTATCAAATCATCAATAAATGTTTAGCGGCGAAAAATTACGAAGCACGAGTTTCGAACCCAGCTTCAAAAAATTGTGGCTCTACCCCACCTGGTCTCGAGGTCAAGGGCAAAACGCCATCAAGTAAGCTTACCTGCACCCTTTGCATAATTTAGCTTCAATCACTGTCCGTCTCATTTATTCATAACGTTGGACGCTACGTTCCACTGTGAACTGTTATTTTTCGCAATGGGATTGGATGGTGCTCCAAAAATCATTGGATTTCTGTTTGTTTACTGTTTTGTTCAACCGCACCATAGTCAGCTCCACACGTATTGACGTCATCTTTCCTGTGAGCAAGACCGATTAAGAGAGGATGGTTTGGGTGCTGGGCAAGCCAGTCCATCTCAAACAATGTCCCAGGCACTACAGCATTCCGTTAAGACCCCTCGCAGACTGCAGACTTTCTATCGGCCGATAGTTGAGACGGAATATACTTAAGCTCGTAATGAGTATGGAGAAGTGTAATCCGTCTCAACTATCGGCCGATAGAAAGTTTGCAGTCTGCGAGGAGGCTAAGTGTAGGCATAGGTTGCCTCCTGACGCTGTATAAATCATCTAATATAGATGTTACTGTTTTGTTCTAAAGTCTGAATGTAATATTAAAAACTCTCTGAAGATCTTCGCTGTCTCAGGATTCTAGTCATTAGCTCTCGTTGTCGCTCGGAAAGACTAGACAAAGGATTTTCAAATGCATTTTTTTTTATTTAACCTATTTCGTCGGGCTGCCACCCACTTATCAGGATTCATTCGGCTGACGTGACCCGCCCAGTCCCACTTGAGTCGTCCTGCTTTTCTGCCGACGTCTGCAATGCCTGTGACTGAACGCAGTATGCTGTTTCGCACTCGGTCGGTGCGTTTGAATCCGAGGATACTGCGTTCTATTGCTCTTTGGCAAATCTTGAGCTTGGACTTTTGTAGTTCAGTCAACGACCACGTCTGAGCACTACAAAACTTGAACCCATGCCCAGTTTCCACCTGTGGCAACGCTCTCTTAACTGCGATTTTCGCCATTGTGACATCTATGAATGACTTCTATTCATCGACTGGCAGTCCAATCCATTTCCAGTTGTCATCCCAATAGAGCCCAACCAATCACACAATACGAAAATGATAATTAAAGTCCAGGCTAGGTTTCAAATGTTAAAATGAAGCCGATGCCCATTGTCAGTTGAGTTACACTATAGCCCCTCGGGTCGTGGTTTCAAATCCTGTATGTATCCAATTAAAAAGCCTAAGATATCTTTGAGTGTGGTACACCATAAATATTTTGAATTTGAATTGTTTGAATGCTTAATCGAAAGTACAATACCATTTAACCAGTACCACTATGTAGTGAAAAGAATCACTCCACAAAACTATGTAACAAAACAACAAAACGCATTCTATTTGGTTAGGATTTTGGTGTTGCACAAAAAGAGAAAATTCAATTCTGTACAGCTCTGACTTCAATAAAGGCTAGCGTATAGTCACGTATAGAGGACGCTTTAGGATATCCCCACGAACAATAGCTTTTGTTACACGATTCTAGGGTTTGTTTCTAAAACATGATAGAGTGTTTCGGAAAATCTAATCTTATCTAGAATTTTTGTTCACCATCATTTTATCAAGGTATCATCCACTGTTGCGTAAAACACAACTTCTGCTTTTTTTGGTCGGGGCTTCCCGTGTTTTGACTTTTCCTTGACCCAATTATTTTAGTTACTAACCCGTTCAATCTTTTTATAATTCGCAAATTAGCTAATTGAACAGGATGGTCAAATATTATGAGTTATTTTTATCGTAGTAGATCTAAGTGTGTGGTTATGGAACTGAAACGTGGTCCCTCACTATGGGCCTCATAAGAAGTCTCAAGGTCGCTCAGCGAGCTATGGAAAGGGCTATGCTTGGTGTATCTCTACGAGATCGCATCAGGAATAAAGAGAACCGTAGACACACTAAAGTCACCGATATAGCCCACAGGATTAGCAAGTTGTAGTGGCAGTGGGCGGGGCACATTGCTCGTAGAACTGACGGCCGTTGGGGCAGAAAGTTCTCGAGTGGAGGCCACGGACTGGAAATCGCAGTAGAGGACGGCCCCCCACTATATGGAAAGACGATCTTGGGTCCGCCGTTGGGTGAAGGCTGCACAAGATCGATCGCTGTGGAAGGCGATGGGGGAGGCTTATGTTAAGCAGTGGACGCTAGATGGCTGAGATGATAATGATGATTAGATCTAATTGTAATCTACCTCTGATCACTGATTAGTTGCACATATTGCACATATAACAGCTCAATATCACGGAGATACTAGACTAAAACGGTGATTCTATTTCTGTAAACACGATCAATACCGTGAAGAAACACAAACATATCTATCTTCAATTATTAAGTTTTAAGTCACTTAAAACAAATAGAATAGAATAGAATAGAATAGAATAATTTTTTATTGTAAACTGTTGAATTTAACAAAGATGGTCGGTTTGTTATCAAATAAAATGTACAAACAGTTTGCCCTTTTCGGACGTACAATATTAATAGTATGTATAAAAAATTATTGAGTTACGAACTGTCACTTTTGAAAATGTTGGTAAGCAATATCTACCATCAACACATAAAGCGGTATTATGATAAGTACTGGAAGCCTCAACTTCTCTCATTTCGGTTCGGGAAAATCCCTCAACTTTTATGCGGAGCTCCACGCATAAGCGTAATACAAGTCAGCGGCTACATTGTTTGTTTATGGCTCGCTTCGCTTACTCCATTCTTTATGAACCACGCTATAGGAAATTATAATGTTTGCTTACATTAAAGACTTCGTTGCCACAAACAAAACAGTAATTTACAAAAATATATATGAATGAATGAATGAATGAAAATTCTTTATTGTACACAATTTTTTTTTTTTTTTTACTTTTCACACAGCATCATTTAGCCCCAAAGTAAGCAGAGCTTGTGTTATGGGTACTAAGATGACTGATATACCTACTACTTATATAGTTTTTGTTTGTAAATACATACATATTATGCATAGAAACACCCAGACCCGAGACACAACATACACTTATAAATCAATAAAACCCAACGAGACAATGTACAATGGGCGGTCTTATCGCTTAGATAAAATATAACTATGATAATTGATAACTTACCTAATTATAAGCGTGTGTTTTTTCACGTAAAATATATTTTTTTTTATTAAACGTAAAACGTAACGGGTCCCGACTGTATCCCCAAGGCGCGGTAGACATTCTCTCAGATATTTTATGTATTCCAGATCCTTTGAAGACGTATGTTTAAATTAAAAATGTGTGATTAATTATCCTATGTACTAATATTAAAAATGTGCAAGTATTTAATTATTAATTGTGACAATGGCTGATAAAACCATATAGTTACCAAAAATTATTTACAATTTGGTAACGTTCAAACAGATAATTAAACGCTAATTATGGTGGAGACATCTATGCGGGCATGTGTGTATGAAACCTTATTATCTTGGTATCATTTGAAATGTATATTACCAGCATGCTACACAATGACTAGCCAAAATATAATTTTCGTGGAAATAAATAATAACATTCACAAATAATCTGATCACATAATAGGATTATGTAGTGCGTGGGTTAACTTCTTTCAGATAACGGTAAAATTGGTCTCGTATGTTATATGACTTCAATTCAGACAGTATTAGACCCCTCGCAGACTACAGACTTTCTATCGGCCGATAGTTGAGACGGGCTATACTTCTCCGTACTTATTACGTGCCGAAGTAGGTATATTCCGTCTCATTTATCGGCAGATAGAAAGTCTGTAGTCTGCGAGGGGTCTTAGTCTAAGCGCCGTTGCAACATCAAAGATAAATAAAATAAATAAATAATGCTGGACTTTTTGCACAGCATCATCTAGCCGCAAAGTAAGAAGAGCTCGTGTTATGGATACTACATGACAGATATACTATACAACTTTTTATTTGTAAATACATCCTTCCTATCCTTCCTATAAATATTATAAAGGCGAAAGTTTGTAAGTATGGATGTATGGATGTATGGATGTTTGTTACTCTTTCACGCAAAAACGGCTGGACCGATTTGGTTGAAATTTGGTATGTAGATAGGTGATACCCTGGATTAACACATAGGCTACTTTTTATCCCGATATTCCCGCGGGAACGGGACTTACGCGGGTGAAACCGCGGGGCGCAGCTAGTATCCTATAAATATTATAAAGGCGAAAGTTTGTAAGTATGGATGTATGGATGTATGGATGTTTGTTACTCTTTCACGCAAAAACGGCTGGACCGATTTGGTTGAAATTTGGTATGTAGATAGGTGATACCCTGGATTAACACATAGGCTACTTTTTATCCCGATATTCCCGCGGGAACGGGACTTACGCGGGTGAAACCGCGGGGCGCAGCTAGTATATTAATAATATGTATTTTTTGTGTATCTGAGACAAATACCTATAGATATACCTATTGATCATACAAACATTGGTCCCACCGCCGGGATCGAACCCGCAACCTACGTCGCAGACGGGTCTTCGCCTACTGCGCCACAGAGGTCGTCAAAGATATACTAAGTTAATTGAAGTCGGTTCCTAAAATTGTGGTGGTAATTCATCATCCACAACCTGGCTTTGCCCACCTCTCTTTATGCCACTTTTTACGGTCTCGTGCTAACTAAAGTAAGTAATTATTTTGTTTTTATTCTATCTTTTATTTCGTTCGGAACGTTGGATGGTACTAACCGACAAAAAATCGTTTATTTATCGGCATAGCTTCTTAGATCCGGAACTGTTCAAATATTTGCGTGAAACGAAGCGAAAACTCCCTTTGTTTACTTCCCCATTATATTCGGATCGCGCAAGTTGTACGGGAAAAGTTTCACTTGTTTTGGCTTAGCCGTGCGTGGATTACAGCTTTATTGGAAAATATCAATGGATAACAAATTAAACTTTTCCTTTGTTGAGATAAAGTTGGCAAGAATTAAGAATTTACGGGGTTTTTAAAGCTTAGTATATGAGAATTGACTACAAACATCGAGTTTAAAAATTATTTTAAGTTTTTATTAATTAAATGCCGCCAGTTTTTTGCACGCTTCCGACTGACAGTGACCTGGTTTAGTTGAGCTATCTATAGATCGTTTCTAACGATCCTTAGATAGCTTGACTGATCCTATTGTATTTTATAAAATTATGTTGTAGCTGAGTTTCTGTAAATAAATCTGCATTAAAGTGCAATAACAATTTAAACATGCACATTCATGCAATGTCAATGCATTGACTTTAAATAAATAAAAATAAAATAAAATAGCCTTTATTCTATTACGTTTACATTTTCATTTCACATTCAATTAATTAATAGATTATTATCATAAAAATATTAAGAACCAATCATGCAATTTATTCATTCAGTAGGTATTCATTAATTTAAATAGTTGGTTAGTAATTTATATTATTAGTAATAATTTTTATTTTTACGTAAAAGTCGCCTCTCGGGCGTAGGCCTCCCCCATTAATCCTCTCCAAAGCTCTCTGTCTCTAGCCTTTCTCATCCAGTCTGTTCCGGTTGTTTTACAGAATATGTCATCCCACCGTGTTTTTGGGCGTCCTCTTTTCCTTTTGTTGCCACGTGGGATCCATTCCAGTACTCTTTTTGTCCATCTTGAGTTCTCCATTCTACAAATGTGACCTGCCCAGTTCCATTTTAGTGATCTGATTTTGTTGACAATGTCGCTTAGCTTTGTTTTACGTCTTATTGTTTTGTTGCTGATCTTATCTGATAGTTTAATTCCTAGCATACTTCGTTCCATCTTCCTCTGGCAGACAGCTAGTTTGTCCTCGTCTTTTTGTGTGAGGGACCACGTGATTGACTTTACTAATCTATAAAATATTAAAGAAATATTCAGGGTTATTTGTAAAACACCGGTAACCTCTCAGGACTGTATTACTATCATCACAAACAACAACTTTTGTTCTATGACTTTTTACAAAATATTTACCAAAAACAAACCTTTAAGATTTAGTTGTCTTTACAAACACATTTCAGCCCCCGCCGCCCTAACTCTGCTCCACTAGCTATTGAGGTTACCGGTGTTTTACAAATAACCCTGTATAAAAAAAGATTTTGAGTCAGCCAGCTTACCATGATCACACGGTACGCACTACGCAGGCTAGTCATCCAATCAATGTTAAGTTAACATCCTAATTCTCTTTACAACGCTAAAACATTTTATGCGGCCATCAAAATATGGTAATACATAATTTCAGAGACAATAAAACAGCCTAGAAGTGAAACTCGTAAACGCAATGATAAAGTGACAGCATTAAATAAATAATGGCTTGTTTACGACGTGAAGTATAAAATCCACGCACAAAATTATAAAATGTAAACTGCGCGAGTACTCGTACAATCAAGAGCTTGATGAAAGTAGGTGCTGGTACAGAATAGTAAGTACCTACCTAGGTACCTATAAAAAAAAACGAAGATGATTTATACAGCGTCAGGAGACAATCTTTGCCTACGCCTACCTGGACGCTGTAGTGCCTAGGAAATTGATTGAGATGGAATAGGCCAGGGAAATTGTTTGAGTGGATGGATTATGAAATGAAAAGTTTTATCAAAATTTTGGATACCGACGGGATTCGAACCCGCATCGATCAGACGATCCTCCTAAAGCCGGAGTGCCTTACCGCTCGGCCACAGAATCCCTTGTTGCCGGTGTCCAAATTTTCGATAAGCTCATATTTTTCGGTTGAGCACCGATTAGCGCCATCTACACGTTCACTAGTGAACTCATGCTCATTGTCTGAAATTACATTCAGAATCAAATGACTAAGAGATGTGAAGTGTGGATCAGCACTATAAAACAATTACAGAAATTATGGATGGATTATTTTATTATTTTAGTTTTAGTGGTGAATTTGGTGAATTTGGGGCAAAGGTGCTGCATCATAGCATTCCAAATTAATTTTTTTTTAAATAATAGTAGTTATAGTATAAAAGTTGAATTTTATAATGCTACTTGGGGAACTATAAAAAACTCTGAAGCAAGCAAACACTTCCGATGGTTCCTTCACCTTGTTTTTTGCGAAATTGCCCAAGGCTCAATGCAGACTGAATTGACAGCGACGCGCGCGACGCGGCGAGATGTAACAAGACATAATAAACCTTATGAACAGTGTAAAGGTATAGAATATTCTTGAGTGGAGACCGCGACTCGGTAAACGTAGTGTAGGACGCCCTCCGGCCAGGTGGAGTGACGATCTGCGAAAGGCTGCTGGCAGAAGCTGGATGCGTCGAGTTCAGGACAGGGTGCAATGGCGCTCATTAGGGAAGGCCTATGTCCAGCAGTGGACTGATATAAGCCGATGATGATGATGATGAAAGGTATAGAATGAACGAGGTGTGGCGAAGCCTCGAGCAGTCTCGCGTCCTTCATTCTATCAAGCGTTTCTATATCTTAGGTTACGTCTCCTCGTTGTCAATTCAGTGTGCATTGAACCTAAACTGTCGCATTTTTTGTGTCATGCGTCCTCGGAGCTTATATTGTCTGTCACACCAGTCTGGCGACAGCTTTAGAGTGCCAGGTGGTTCACACGACTTGTTAATAATGAAAGCAAGCTTTCGGCATTAAGTGGCGCAATAAATAATGACTACCTTTAGGACTGACACGAGAAAAGTACTGCGTTATGTATGATACTTGTATGTCAATGTCAAGTTTGATACATGTAATGTATCACCACGGATCTGTGGGTATCACCATAACGATACAATCGTAAATGCGTAGGTACATAATTCTTTGAATAATGTGGAGAAGATAGAAGTATGTCTACGAGTAAAGGTGTATTTACACGGTGCGATACGATTTAGCATCGCACGTCAATTTTCCCGTGTGAACGCTCATCGTATGCGATTTTACTAAGACAAATCACATACGATGAGCGTTCACACGGGAAAATTGACGTGCGATGCTAAATCGTATCGCACCGTGTAAATACACCTTAAGTACTTATAGACCTACTCGTAGACGTACCTCTATATTATATGTATAGATTTACCCAAATTTAGCTCATAATTACTATTTGTAAATCTGCCTAGTTATAAGCATATTGTTGAACATGAAATAAGCTACCATTACAGAGTCTAATCTGAGAATATAAAAATTTAGAATACCTATAGAGATTCTAGACTCTAGAATCTAGAGTGTATGGCATACTTGCCGGGTTCGTCCCACTCAACTAGAGCTTATGAAACACAAAAAAATACATTCAAGATAGGTATAGCACGTTTAAAGCCACCTTTCACCCCCCAAAATCAATAAAATACAAAATCCAATACCTTGAACATTTGATGAGTGTAGGAACAGCATGATTTTTGCGCTCTCTGCGCGGCTTCCTGAAAAATGCACAGTACATTTTTTCCGGTCAGCAGAGCGATATACGAGTCCGGATGCCGATATTCCGGTACAAATTACGATTGCATAGAGCCGGATGTAGGTTAGTGATGGGCTGTAGATATCAGATACGGATGCGGCTATCTTAAAATGCGGAACTTATTAAGTTAACTTTAAGTGCATCAAAGTGTAGCTGTCGCAGGAGTGACCTGGACGCGACTCGCCCTGAAACGTCAAGAATGGAGCACGATGGAGGAGGCCTACGTCCAAAAATGGACATCCCAATTATAATATAATTATTATGCACGAAAATAAATGGTTAAATTTTTAAATTCTATAAAAAATCATAATTCTAGAATTGCATGTTAGATTTTAAGTTATAATGTTAAATTTTTGGGAAATAAAAGGCTTTATTATTATTATTATTATTAAGTGCATTAAAGGAGTGTTTTTGATCGCACTTATATTCCTTTCACCACACTGGCTCGCAACTAGTGACACAACAGGAAGAAAAAGTTGTTTTGATATTTAAGTTTCCATCGTTATTGAATGAAAAAGTTTTTTTTTTAAATTTTTACTTCACTCAGGGTGTTGGTTTTCTGTATCCCAAAATTCCCGTTTCACTCGTTTTGAAGCAGCTAGATGTGGTTCACAGTTTAACCGGAATTTAGATTAAGTTCCTACAAGATTTGTCTTATTCTTCACATTGGCCGAACTATTTGCCGAACTATTCGCCGAAATATTTATTGGATAGACAATGATCGACAAATACAGGCGAATGGGCCCTCTACACGTACATAATCGGGTATTCGTCTATCATCGATGAATATGTAGAGAGCCCATTAGGTACAAAGTGATTTTACTGGGAAAAGGTATTTCAATAGAAATAGATTTCTATCAGCTGCAGGTTTTTTATCTATCTATCTGTCTTTATCTATCCAGCCAGTAACACCCACTGCTGGGTATAGGCCTCTTCTCTTTCACGCCACTCCTGGCGGTTTTTTGCCAACCGGATCCACTGTTCTCCCACCGCCCCCACAACGTCGTCTGACCATCGGGCAGGTGGTCTGCCTCGAGATCCAGAGATCTATGCCAACGATAAATAGAACACGATCAATAGTTTATCTCTTGCGTTGGTTGGTCCTTTGAGTTTAGTACTACCTCCATTCATCCAGTCACTGAAACAGCGCCTGTGCTTACAATTTATAGCCATCGATACGGAAGTATCCCATCTCTATCCCAAACATCAGAATAATTTATTATTCAATACCGTAACATGTTTGTCTTCATAGATTGGTCTTCTCAGGGGTGTACGTCACCGCTCTGCTCTCGATTTATAGGTATCGATACGGAAGCTTGTCCCATCACTAGTGCAGAGTACACGCATCCGAATAATTTATTATTCGATACCGTAACATGTTTGTTTGTCCCGCGTAATTCACTGGATATGGATGACAGCCTGTGATTGGTGGGATTACTTAATCTTGATATGACACTCAATAATGCACACACATAAAATCAACCGATGGGCTTGCTACCTGTCACGGAATACTAACTTCTGCAAGATGGCGGCATGTATCAAATATGTATTTGTACATGCCTCTGACTACCCCCTTAGACATCTTCAAAGGATCTGGAATATAAAGATCTGAGAGAATGTCTACCGCGCCTTGGGGATACAGTCGTGACCCTGTTTTTATAAAATCCATGCTATCGACGATGATAAATCTGGTTATATAAATAATCAACCTAGCCGTTTTGACCTAGTGTCTTGGCTTTAGGACTTAATAGTTGGTGAATATAATAATAGGTGAGGGCTTGGATGTTTTGCCCTAGCTTACTAGCTAAAATCGGGAAAACTCGGGAAAACTTCACTTCCCCAGGATAAAATATAGCCTATGTTCATCGGGGATAATGTGGGATTCTATCGGTGAAAGAATTTTTCAAATCGGTCCAGTAGTTTCGGAGCCTATTAATTTCAAACAAACAAACATACAAATCTTTCCTCTTTATAATATTAGTATGGCTTATGTAGCCTATTTTGGCACTAAAACTAGCGCCGGCTAGGATACAATTGGTGTAGTTGTAGTAAATATTGGTAGACTTTTAACTTGGTAAATCTGGTTACGAACTTATGCAATCCTTCCGACGACGAAGAAACCATCAAGATGGTCTGCATGCTTTAGAAACATATTTTTATAGTTCCCCAAGTAAAGTTTTGCTTTTATACATAACAAATTTTGGACTCTATGTGATGCCTCTTTTTCCCAAAGCCACCACTATCCAAACTTCATATTCGGTTATTATTACATTATTGGAGGCAATTTCTTCTAGGCAATAATATGGTCACCTAGTGTTAACAAATGCTTCGAGCCTCGCCTCTCGAATACGATTCTCGCTATCTAAGCTTTCTACTTTTTTACGAGTTTCTGTCAAAATGTAAACAACCGCTGGCGAGACTCGAATCGCGAGTTTTGCCGAGGGATAATCGCATACGATTTTTCGCCGCGCGCGTGCGAGAAACTCTTCTTATGTTAGAGCAAATATGAGTAAGATCTAGACTACGCTTGAGCATAGAATACCTACTCTGTAAATTGATGTTTTCGAATACGTAAATGAAATGAAATTTATTTTGCCAGAAGCATGGTCATAATATAGGTCGTAGGTCAAATAGATTTTATCATAAATTGTTTAACATACTTCACTGTTAGATACAGCATGCAAATAAAATTGGTTTAAAATAGAAGAAGTCGTTTAGAAGTGTCCTAAGCTCGAAATATTATCCAGGCTTGAAACAAAGCCCGTCAGTATCATCGTTATTCAGCCTGGTGCTGTCCACTATGAATGTCGAAACGCATTAGAAGCCGGGTATTAATCATGATATCCGTATTGAGGGCAAATAGCGATTGCAATTTCTATTTGATAAATTATATCCGGATAAACAGATAAACTGTTATCGGAAACGAAAGATGATAAATTGTAAAAATGATAAAAACTGGACTCGAATATGAATAAGGAATTACCTATTACTTTTATCAACATGACTTTAGAATAAGTATAATATTATTCTTAAATTCTGAGTTATGTTGGGTATGTCTTAATTTTCAAAAATAGTTCACTAATTTTAGTAAAAAAAACGAAGATTTTTTTTAAATTTATACACGGACTCTTACTTATTATTTTTGTTGTTTTATCATAAAGCGGCTGTATCTTTAGCTACGCATAGTATTTTTAAGTACCTACGTACGAGTACCTACGAGTACTTATATTGTCACAAATTCGTGTTAGTGTAACTGTGTAGGACGCTATTCTAAAATGAGCACTTATAAAAAGTTAGATAGTTATCAAAACAAAACCAGTTCTCTTTATTACTTTACGCGAATTACTATGAATTTGTCTAGGGGCACGGCCTTATCCATGGTTTAATAACGCTAAGTTTAATAGGGAAATTCCAGCATTTTACTGTCAGAGGCATTTTACACTCCTTGGAGGTCGATAGAGCACTTGCACATGATGAGATTTGCTGCAAAGCTTCATAAATTGCGTAATATTTTGTCAGTGCAAGGATTTTGAGTGTGCTTCCAAAAAGCTTTTTCAGACTTGAAGATATATTTATGAAAGAAAACTTCTGAAATACACTAAAAAACTGTGATGTGATGTATCTTTGGTGTATGGCTCAAGTTGACAACCGCGCGTCAGTTAGTTTTATAGCAAGCAAGCCATTATAAACCTTATGAACAATGGTACAAGATATAGAAACGCTTGTAGAATGAACCGATCGCGCCGGCGCGTCCCGCTAGATGGCTTTTCAAGAACTCGTTTATTCTACAAGCGTTTCTATATCTTGTACCATTGTTTATAAGGTTTATAATGGCTTACTTTAAAAACTAAAAGTAGCTTCGCTTGCCAATTCAATGTGGCCATGAGCTTGCAACCAGCACGGAATCATAACACAATAACAAAATGTGAACATGGGTCAATATGTAAGACGTGTCTCTAATTAACTAAAATTATTTAAGAATTTTGAATTTTATAAGAGATTTGGGGAAGTCAAAGTCAAAAAGCATTCATTCAGTAGGACCGCTAGGATCACTTAGAATAGATGTACAACTAATTTTACTCCTGTCCTTTCGTTGAGATAATGTCCTACCGAGCTTCGGGGATTCAGATTCAGTCCTATGTATGTGATAGACACAGAATATTTGAAGCTTATAAAGAAAGAGATGCATATAGTAGTGGGTGAAACCGGTCTGAGATGATGACCCGATCGTGTGCAAGAACCTTAGTTTTTCTTAGCTATCTTGAGAATGGTACGCACGGACGGGCATTTAATGCAGAACGCGGAATGCGAGGAAAATGCTGTCCGAAGCAATTCTCAATGAAATAGTTTAAGACGTCAGAGACTGGAGCCTACTAAATTAATAACGTTTCAAAAATTTAAAAGAAAATCGACTTTAATGTGGTATTACCGAGGAAGTTTTGTAAGTTTTAAGGGAAAATTATTTCGCTTTTGGGAATCAAATTGATATGGGACTAAAACTCAAAGTCAAAAAGCATTTATTCTGAAGAGGCACTAGGCTAAATCTATGATTCTTTAGAAGCGCTGGAGTCACTTAAGAATTGTCTAATAAGGCGATCTATCCATGACGACCTCTGTGGCGCAGTGAGAGAAAGCCCGCATAAGGCGCAGAAGGTAGTGGGTTCGATGTATATAGGTATGTATGTTTTTAAAAACAAAAAGTATGTGTTTAAGTTAGTACTTATATCAGTTACCTGGATCCCATGTACTTTGCTTAGTTTGCGGCTAGATGACGCTGTGTGAAATGAAATGTCCAGCATTATTTATAATCATTATTGCATTAAGTATTTTGTAAATATTATAAAATAAGCTTTCTGACAGTCTCAATTAATGGTCATAATTCAGAACGGAAAGTGAAATACCAAGAAATAGGGAACTTTAATAAATATTTCTCGTCGTGTTTAGTTCTCGTTAGTTCAACTGCCAGCAGCAGCCTCGAACTAATTAAACCCCAACAAAAATGCGCGAGCGTCGCCGATTCAATTTCTCATCTTCGTTCGAAATTATTATGTCGCTCGCAGGGACGCTGCGAACCACTCGATTGCTCAATTTATCAATACGAGCCAAAGATTGTTGTCCAGATAGGCCTACCTAAGGTCTACTATATCTTCACACCTTTAATAGGTGAATTTTTCTACTAAATGAAATTAATACATTCATACATAGGTACATAAAGTCACGCCTCTTTCCCAAAGGGGTAGGCAGAGACCACGGATCTCCAGTCGCTACGATCCTGACACACAACTTTCGCCTCATTCACTCTCATTACATTCTTCATACATGCTCGTTGGTTTAGGGTACTTTTGACCTGGTAAATGAAATTAATGTCTCCTCAAAAATGTAAATTAATGTGTTGACGACCTCTGTAGCGCAGTGGGCAAAGGTCCGCTTACGACGTAGAAGGTTGCGGGTTCGATCCCCGCCGCGGGACAAATGTTTGTATGATCTACAGATATTTTTCTCGGGTCTGGGTGTTTCTATGTATAATATGTATGTATTTACAAACAAAAAGTAAATAAGTAGTATATCAGTTATCTGGTTCCCATAGTACAAGCTTTGCTTAGTTTGAGGCTAGATGATGCTGTGTGAAATTGTTTTTTTTTTTTTTTTTTATGTGTGCTCTCAGAGCAAAATTACACTTTCAAGCATACCATTTTGCTTTAAATCACATTAAATGCTTCAACTAAAAAAAACATTATTTTTAGTTGCATATTTTGATGGGTGGACGACAGAGTCCATAGAAGGAAATGGCGTTTGAAGGAGGAGGCTTATGTCCAGCAGTGGGCTACCATTTGAGCTGCCAATGATGATGATGATGATGACATATTTTGATTAAGAAAGTTGGTCCTTTGTATGAGTTACTGGCCTCTTATGATGGAGTTCTGGTTGATTAATATTTACATTTTTGTTTTAATAACGGGACGAGATCGCGTATAGGTTTTGGATAATATACGGACTATTATCTTACCTCGACGTTTCGATCGGTGCAACCCGTTATTAAAACAAAAATGAGTTTAAATCGAGTGAGTTTAAAAAGTTATATTTACATTGTCCGGTGCTTTTTTGTTGTTCTAAAATATAGCGTATTTTTTCTTTGTGATTCACTTTTTGGTCTTTACATGTACAGATACAGGAGTATATCTATGTTTAAGTACACTAAACGAAATGCTTGAGGGAGTAAATAGGCTCCAATATTACCTTTATAAGTAAATTCTCACTGAGGCTCTACTTTATGGTGTCTCTAACAACTCTCTGTACAGAGAGATCACGTCTCAGCTACCAGCGCGGGTTTATTTGACGCCTGAATGTATCGGTTACAGCGCCTGAAGATATTGCCTTCTAGCACTCACTGTGCTGAGAAGAAAATATGATGTGCGTTAAAAGTTAACACTCATTTCAATGTCTTCAAAATGATCAATGGTTTAATGCTGTGCTTAGTTTCTAAGATTATTTATTTTTAATTTTGTATTTGTTTTTGGACACGTGGCCAGGCGTGGTCATTACCACGCCTGGCCACGTGGAGCAAAGTGCTAACTGAGTCACCACTCAGCACTTTGCTCCGACACGACCGACATTCTATCTTCCATCTCTAGGCCACCGCCTAGAGATGGAAAATGGAATGTCGGTCGTCCAACTACAGTATGGTTTGACGACATCGTTAAATCCTCAGGTACATGGACAAGACTGGCTCAAAATAGGGGCGAATGGCGAGAGCGAAGAGAGGCCTATGCCCAGCTGTGGGATGAAAACGGCTGATGATGATGATCACTTTAGATTTCTTTATGATTTCTAAGTACAATTTCATATAGTTACAACTATAATTAATGAATCCTAAGGATATTAAAGTTAAAGGAGAGAATGAACAGGTGACGAGTGATAGGAGTTAATGGAGGAAGAATACATGCCGTGCCGACCCCACTTAGCGTTGGATAAGGGTAAGGGAATGATGATGATAAATTATTATTATTTTATTTGACTGGCTCCCCACTGAAGCTTGACTTTTAGTTTTAAGATGGATCACCTAAAAGAATAATAGGCCCCAATCCGTGTTTGTTTCCCTGATTCTTCACGGTATTGGTCGCGAACGGGAGTACCTATTTGTTTTAAGACTATTGTAAGTGATTCCAGAGGTCCTACTGAATAAATGCTTTTTGACTTTTACTTTGATTAATCCTTAAAAAGAAATGCCTTAAATGCAATAAAAACGATTAGATAATAATTTGTGTGTAGTTCACACACTATACTTTTAATCAATCATTCAAATATTGCAAAAAGTTGAACATTCTTCGAAACGAAACTGCAACAAAACAAGAAGCCAAATCAATAGATTCTAGAGAATTCTCTCACGATTTCAAGTCACAGACGGAAAGCTATGAAACTTGACGAAACTGTATTCTATTGGAACTCAAAGAAACCCTGGGGCTGTTCTGAATCCGTTTGAAGCATTTCAAAGCAAAAGTGGCCTTTACACGTACTTTTACAATCACACGCTTGAAAAAGTCATCGTAAAGTTACCGAAAAAAGGGTATGAATTTGAAGCGTTTGTGTGTATGAGTTACTGCTTGTACCTAATCGGTATTTATTCTTGAGTACGACTTTTTGATGCGAATATTTCTTAAAAAAATATTGCACACTTTTGCGAGTTTAACGGTTGTTACACAAGGAAAGTTTCTCGCATGCGAGCGGCGAGAAACTCGAAAGGCGAGACTCGCCATTCGAGTGCGGTTGTTTACATTATGACAGAAACTCGTATTATTCAAGCGATTCTGGAATGCGAGTATGACAGGCGAGAAACGAGGCTCGAAGCATTTGTTTACACTGGGCGAGCATATTGTTGCCTAGAAAAAACCGCCGCTGGCATGCGAGAAACTCTCCTATGTAACAGCCTCTTTATTTAAATAAATAGCATGTAATTTCTTTCAATTTTAAAGTATTAAAATGTATATTGTATTGAGAGTTTAACTCAAATTACACTCATCACTCGTTCTCTTGCACTGTAAACCACATGAATAGCCGTAGGTACGAGTAGCGTGAGTAGCGTTACGCTGCGGCGGTGTAAAGGCACCCATTAGTTCGATACAGCCGTCAAAGATAATGCCAAATGTACCGTGAAATTGGAAATTGCGTATGCTGATTGCAGTGCAAAGCCTACAAATGCTTTTTCAAGCGTTTGTGAACTCTTTGATCTTCACACCTCTAACTTTGAACAGTAATGAGCATTTAGCACGTGTGAGGTGAGCATTATTTTTATCGTTAGCTTGTATTTTCAACTGTAAGACCCCTCGCAGACTGCAGACTTTCTATCGGCCGATAGTTGAGATAGAACACACTTCGGCTTACTTCTCCATACTCATTACGAGCCGAAGTATGTTCCGTCTCAACTATCGGCCGATAGAAAGTCTGCAGCCTGCGAGGAAGCTAATAATGATTACCATCGGAGAAAACAATCATTCATGCATTCATTGATGCTCGTAGGAGTACTACGAGCTGTAATGACTGAACGAATTTTGATGAGATTTGATATGGAGGTGGCAAAGAAGCTATGGATTATCGCATAGACTACTTTTATCTCGGAAAATTAAAGCAATGAAACTTGGAGGGTACTTTCATTTTATAATATAGAGGAGCTCTAATAAAGGATTTTTGCAAATTCTATCCCTATAAAAACTTTGGTACCACGTGAGCGAAGCCGGGGGCGTGCCCATAGTTTGATATTTGACTTCTCAAATACCTCTTTTTCGTTTGACTACTACAACCTTTCTTCTCAAAGTCATAGCTACTTAGCTTGCCAGGCATGTGTAGCGTAAGCCGGCGGGTTCACTCGTAAATCGTCGGTGAACGCGAGCTCAATGGAGATTACTGGGTACTTTGTGGCTTTCAACCGGACCGTATTTCTGCCCTTTGTACGTTTTATGTGACTATGTTGTTGGACTTACCTAGAGTTTTTGCATAAAGCTTGCTGAATCTTTATTAGTTGAACGTGAGTGAGTGATTACTATTAAATGTTGACGAGCCCCATTTTGATAGATTTGCTCCTCCTAAGTAAGTTCGTATGAGTCAGTGGTCCACTCTGGTGACGGAGTTTTTAGGCCGCCTTAAGGCCTCCGTCATGGCTTAACGACTTAAATAGCCGGGACCGACAATTTAACGTGCCATCCGAAGCACGAAAGCGCTCAGATGAAAATGCCACTGGCGGTCACCCATCCACTTAAATACCGTTTCGAACGTTGCTTAACTTCGACGATCTATCAAGAACGACTAAGCTAGCACGACCACGAGCGCTTCGCTTGCTCCTCCTGAAGAGGATAGGATCATCGCAAAAAAACACTCAAAAAATATTTGTTGCCCTGGTTCTTCACGGCATTGGTTGCGGAGGAACAGAGTGATGCCGGTAGTGGTAGGAAGAGTATTAATGCTTTTTGACTTTGCCTTTAGGTTGTCGGTTTTTTTTTGTGACCGTACGATTATACGGTTTGGACTAGCTTTCTAATTGGTGATTCATCTTACGGTCACTCTACTCATTCGCCGAACTTTTTGCCAAAGTAACAAACTATTCGCCGAACTATCATTTGGAAAGACAATGACAGGCGACTGAAATGAATGGGCTAGACTAAAAACTACGTACAATGTGCGTAGATTAGCGCTGAGTCCAGTCCAACTGCCGAATATTTTTATTAACTTTGTAATATGTGTGCTCTCTTTTTTGGCAGTAAATGTATTTGTATTTTGTATTTGAATACAGGCGAAGAGGCCTTCTATACGTTCATGTACGTCGCCATTCGTCTATCATCGGCGAATGTGTAGAGAGCGCATTAAAAAACAGTCAAATCTGTCAGTCAAGCCTAATTATTCCAATCCAGATACAATATTACAATAAAAAATGTATTATCTAAATTAAGTGCCTAACTCAAACCCTGCAACCAATTTCACCCTTAGTCCCACAATTAAATGATCCACAATCTCGCAATCTGACCGTGGCACATAATTTACGAAATAGAATTAAGCTAAGCGCGGGTCCCCGACATCTGTAGCCGCAGACCCCTAGGACCGGATCCCTGAAGTCCAATGTAATATTAAAATGAGGACGGACGGTCCTTGCGAGGCGATAGGACTCTTAAACTCTGGATACAATGATAGACTTTATAATAGGTTTAATTTCAAACTTCTTCATACACTTCAGATTAGTTTTCGACGCAGCAGAACTTGCTATAAGAAATTACCTAAGACCTTTTCCAACATGTCTATTGAAGAAAAAAAGCCATAGGTCAAATAAGTGGAAGAGTTTTAAATTTTCTGCATTTTATGCTAAGAAATAAGATCTCTTATTTTTATTTCAATGCAATGAGGTCAATGACATATTTTTTTATAAGTATCATTGAATGAGCTATAATGTACGTGAGTACTAATTAGAGTGTTTCATTGTGCTATTTTGATCATGGAACTTAAATTGTAAATGTTACAGAATCGAATCGGAATCCTGTTTGTATTTTCCGATTTCGTCAACCTATCACCAATCATTGCATTATTAACAGAGGCGCCTGGCGACGGGAATCGATTAAGCTACACTCACTCGATTATTTAATGGAATAACGAAACGCGATGTAAAACCAATAAAATTGTCCCATCGTATTGACCAATATCAAAAGATTTGTCTTCTTATATTGTAAAGTGTTGAATGGAAGATAGCACGAGTTTCAAATATTTTTTTAAATTTGAATGGAAGAACAAGTCCATAAACTTTTGAGAGACTTTAAAGTACCTAAAGCAAAACATACGGGAATAATTTTTATGCGATTTGTATTTGGGGGTATGTGTGATTCCCCCAATGAGGTAGTACTACCCTTGCTAAGGTCGACGCCAACAGGTCCACATACCTTAGGGCCTTTCAGCCGACAGATAATATCGGATAGTTCTTTAAAAGCTAATTGCCAAGATAATGTTACTTGCGCGTTCTAGAATCAAAATAGCGTCGGTTGGTAGCGCGCTAGCTCCATCTAGCGATGAAGCGGTGAAGCTCTGCAGTAGCTAGGTCGGCAACTTTGTTACGATGCCATGGTAGTTCAGGCGATCGCGGAAGGGTCGCCACATGTATATCGATTTATTTATTTTTATTGAATTTTTATCTGTAAAGCTGCGTATGGACTACGCGTTCCAGGCTACGAGCTAGTCGTCAAAATACTATACATTTTTACATTTTACATCGACTTGCGCGTGCATTGGAACGCGTGAACGCGTAGCCTGGAACGCATAGCCAATACGCAGCTTAGCTTTAATATACTTTGAATTTTTAATTTATTCCTTAAAAGTATTTATATTTTTACTCCAGAGGTTATCCAATCCATGCGGGACGTAAATATGTTGATAATGAAGGCTATGTGGGAAGGTTTCGTAATTTGGTACGTCTTATTAATATGACCCAAGATTAGGGGGTTTATCAGTAAGCCGTTGTACCTATACCAGTACCTTCTCATGCTCAAATATTTCCGCCATTTGTAATGAAGAGGTTTATGTAAATCTGTTAGCGCACGGGAGCATTAAGTTGAAACTATTTAGAGATGTATGAAACTGAGCAGGATGCGAATAATAATTATTCAACAAATATTATTAGCACAGTTCTAACCGGAGGGGTCTAACCCTCGCAGACTACAGACTTTCTATTGGCCGATAGTTGAGACGGAATATACTTCGGCTCGTAATGAGTATGGAGAAGTATAGCCCGTCTCAACTATCGGCCGATAGAAAGTCTGTAGTCTGCGAGGGGTCTTTGTAGTCTTTCCCTCACAAATTCATGGTTATTCTTGTATTTTTTCACATGTCATCATGTTAAGTCTCTGTGTTCTGTGGTATTCTCTAAGTTGGTCCTGGTAGCGTTGTAGTTTATTATTTTTATTTATTTATTTTTGGTCTGCATCGTCCCACTGCAGGGCTAACGCCTCCCTCCCCTTTCTCCGTACCTCTCGATCCTGAGCCAAACTGTGCCAGTCATCTGCATGACTGTCGAGATCGTCCCGCCATCTTCTTCGGGGTCTGCCGCGACGCAGCCTGGTATTTGGGGCCCAATCAGTCGTTATTTTTGCCAAAAGATTGTCCAGCACCCGAGCCATATGTCCCGCCCAGTCCCATTTTAGTTTTGCAGCTTTGTGAATGACGTCTGCTATTTTTTTTTTGGGCGTAGTATCGAGTTTCGTATGTGGTTTATGAGTCGGACTTACTTGTTTATTTTTTTGTTTTCCGACACTGCGAGGTCAACTGATGCAAAAAAAATACCACACTGGTTGTCACTAATTTTCACTCTCAGTTTTCACTTAAAGACTGTATTATAAATTCAAAAAGCATATAATCAGTAGAACCGCTAGAGGTATTTCCATGCTGATAAGACGTAGGCGCCTTCAAGAAAAGCCTATTCCTGGGCGGTGGTTAATCACTTACCATCAAGTGTGCCACTTGCTCGTTTGCGTCCTCTTCCATAAAAAAAAGAACCACTGAGATCTCTCCAAATAGTCTTATAAATTAGGCGATTCTACTTGTGTTCCTTCGCGAGCAATTTAGCTGAAAACGTAGGAACGTTTTCAGCTAAATTGGACTGGAAATAGGACTGATAAAATAACTTATCGCTATAGTTGCCGTACCCTTTTTTGCGTAATTAGGGAGAATACTCCCTCCAGATGTATTTTGAATAATTAATGCTTATGAACGAACCCCGGACCTCTATTTATCATGGCGCGGTCGGGACCGATGTCGGAAATCACAAATTAAAGGATTTACACACGACTAACCCTTGGTTTCCTAGGAAGGTGCTGTTTACGTTGGAGTCAAGGCAAATAGCACCTGGTTTGCTTTTCACTAAATCCGATTGACTGAATGCTCAGGTATTTCCAACGAACACTGTATCTATAGATTTGTTTATAAGATCAATTTATGAACTCAGGTAGGTAATTTTTTTAAACTATAGATACTTATTACTTATTCATTCAGTGATGCTCGGACTCGATTCAAACTCGCAACAGGATTGAAAAAGTAATGCAATTTCCAACGCGGCTCATTTCATGCAATTCATAAAATCGTTATCGAAAGAAATCGCTACAATCAATTACTTTTTTGGCTGTTGTTAGTGTAACAAATTAATAAGAAAATATCTAAAGACAAAAAATATAACTGAAAAAGTCTGAAAATAAATCAAGAAATTCCGGTAAAAGTTTGTGCTGGTCGAGGCGAGGCTACTACTTGGTGATGTAGCTGAGCGAGTAGCTGCGGTGTCCGTCAGGGTAGCTAAATCAAGACTGAATGATTTTTAGCTAAGCGCGAATACCTACGCCATTTTGAGTTGAAAAGGTAACTTAGGATATGTTAATCTAGGATATACAAAAAGATTGTCACGATGGGGGCTCAGTAGCCGTGACGGACACGGTGAAGCTAACAGGAATCCCAGGCGGAGTTGCCCTGGTTGCGTCCGAGGTGGGTCGCAGGAGAAAAGGCGTGTCAGTGTGTCGTTGCCGCTCACCCTATCTCCCACGACCCAACGGTGGCGCACCGTAAGATGCGTTGGCGGTGGGGCCGAAGCCTCGCCAAACTTCGTGCTTTGTATTGAAAACGAACCGCAGTGTCCAGTCCAACCTGCCATTCTCGTCTTTGACGTTTGAATGTGTGGCAGCACGTGCGGCTTAATTTTTGGTTAAATCATGGCGTCAGTATTTTGGAAGCTAGATGAAAATTTCTCAGGCGTAGAATATCTCCTCAAGATTGCGCTCGCTCCGCCTGTGAACAAGCTACCACCACAGTGTAGTACCAACTATCGGGGCAGACTAATTTGTTCAGTAAAGAGTGGCTTAACTGTTGTTAATTTATGGGAGCACAGCGCTCGGGGCTAGTCAGTTATGAAACTGCCAAGTTGGATGTTCCGATCTTAGAGTAAAAATACTTGAGGCTATAATCGGGTTCCAGATGTAAGTATTTTTTATTTTATTTGGGAAACAAATACACAGTCGCTCTTATAAAACAACGAGATTATAACAATATCTGCGGGCTGTAGTACCCAGGGTCTCAAGCTCGGTCTCAAGAGTAACTTTTTGGGATTAAATGTTGCCAATGCGTAATTTATGGTACCTATGCATGCACATAGTTTATTAGGTACTTTAAACATTTAGCAGTTTTCTATTCAGCTTGAGGGAATAATAATTTGAATTTGAATAAACATGCATAATAATAGATGGCTAAAAATGGTTATATTTTTCACTTTGCTGCAACAAACATTCACAATATCGAATTTACAGATTGATAACAGGCATCTATCATCTACTAGCTGACCCGCAAAACGTTGTTTGGCTATTACAAATTGGACTTCACTTCACAGCTAGGAACAGACCAAAGTGATCGGACCTCATTTCATAGCCAGGAACATTTTGTACTGGAAAACTAAATTATCGTTTTTATTATTTTCTGTTAATTATTATTTATGTTTCTCAACGTTTAAACCTTCCCTGAACTTTCATGAATATTTATAAATCAAAATTAACCAAATCGGTTCAGCCGTTCTCGAGTTTTAAGCAGACACACGAACAGCAATTCATTTTTATATATAAGAGATATATACAGGGTGTAAAAAGACGTGTACGGAAGCCGAAAGGGGTAGGTACAGCATCCCAATACACAACCAAATCCAAAAGGATTTTCTGAAAAAAACATTACATCCGGAGAAAACAGCGTTTGAAGAGTGCTTTTTGCGTATGTTTTGGGCGCGTTTTTTTACGTAGATTGCTGGATTTTGAGTTTTAATTGTTTTTTTCTTTTATAAATGCAATTATTAGGTAGGTATGGTCTTATTATGTCGTACTAGTAGTAAATAACCGAAAATAACATAACATGACGAAGCTAAGTCAAATTTTTTTTTTGCGTTTTTGTCTCGCTAAATATGTTTAGAGTCATGGTCTGATTGCAACCCCTCAGTTTTCGGTAGCAGTCTTTTTACACCCTGTATATATAGATTAGGATGGAAGGACTCAGATTAGAAGCCGCGAGTTCTTACGTGTAAACTGATCTTTATATAATTTTTCCCCTCTCAGTGTCGAACGTAACTTGAAAAGTGTATTATTAGTTTAAATAGAATTGATTTTGAGCTGGCTTGATTGGATGGAGTTTGTAAACGGTTCTTTTGGCTTATTTTTCCGGTTCATTGATTAATTGGTTCGTATAGTTAGTTAGCAACAGCTGGCTCAACAGTGGAGGAGACAAGACAATGACCGCGAAGTTTGAAAGAGACTAGAGGCCTATAAATGTAAAATAGTAATAAATTATTAAATGAAGGCTTTTGAAATTGAATTGAAATAGTTCGGGGGAGTAACAAAGGTTTCACTCTGAGTTAGTAGTTTTTAAAGTACTATGAAAAATGTGGCTCTGTGTACAATCTGTGGTTTATCCACCTATATTGAATAGTGGTTCTCTGAGAATAGGAGACTTTGCGAACTATATTGAAATTAAGGTGCTTTGTATTTTGCCTATGTAAACTTTTAAGCAAAAGAAGGGGGATAAGTTTTAGTGATTACTCGCGTGACTTTGGGCCCTACAAATCTGGTGTCTACGTGTTCGTCTTGTTTTTATTTTACGGAAAACTTCTTTTTATAACGCTAAAACAAACTTCCTATCGGTTTCCTACTTCCTCCGCCTCTCCTTTTTGTCTTTTTCAATATCTTGTATAAACTAAGTCCGTAATGGGCCTATCAAAGATTCAAATCCGTCAATAAATAACGCTACAGCAAACTTCCCCCCTTTTCCCCTATTTTCACCCCAATCAAAAAATGCAATCGACAAAAGTTTTTTAATAAAGCAAGGAACCTGTGTGCTAATATTCGTCAAAATCGGTTGAAAAATGTGACCAGTAGGCAATTACTTACAGACGGACAGAAGGACAAAAGCATTTTACAAAAAAGTATATAAGTAGTATATCAGTTATCTTAGTACCCATAACACAAGCTCTGCTTACTTTGTGGCTAGATGATGCTGTGTGAAAAAAAAAGTCCAGCATTATTTATTTTTATTTATTTATTTGTGCTTGTGTTATGTGTATTAGAGCTTGTGTTATGGGTACTAAGATGACTGATATACTACTTATATACTTTTTGTTTGTAAATACATACATATTATACATAGAAACACCCAGACCCGAGACAAATATTTGTAGATCATACAAACATTGGTCCCGCCACGGGGATCGAACCCGCAACCTTTTGCGTCGCAGGCGGGCCTTCGCCCACTGCGCTACAGAGGTCGTCAAAAAAAAATGTCATATTGTGATAACAATCTCTCTTAATAGTTTTTCATCTTCGCACAGAGACGCCTAGAAATTACGTTCTGCAAGGTCACCCGTCGTAACGCAGAACGTCGCTTTACATCAAAGATCTATCAAGACGTTACCACAAACTCTTTGACGTTATAACAGTTGTGTAGACTTGATTAAATTTCTCTTTTGAGCGCTTACCTTTGATATCGTCAAGACAAGTGTTTGTTTGTAGACTTTGTAGTGTTTGATCGCGGCTTATCTATTGTGAGATCTTGGCTTTTGTTATTTTATTTCGCTCTGAAGATTCGCTTTTAGACCCCTCACAGACTACAAACTATCGGCCGATAGTTGAGACGGAATATACTTCGGCTCGTAATGAGTATGGAGAAGTATAGCTCGTCTCAACTATCGACCGATAGAAAGTCTGCAGTCTGCGAGGAGGCTTAGAATCATTACAGACTGCAAACTTTCTATCGGCTGTTAGTTTGGTCGGTCTCTTATGGTCAGACTAAAAAATCTAATTTCTTAAGAACTTTAAAGTATAATTTTCATCATGCTATAAGGGGAAATTGTATATGTGTTTTGGACACATAGCAATCTATTAATAATAAACAAAAATTATATTATGAGCCGATGGGTTTTGAAACTATACAGGGTGTAAAAAGACGTCTACCGAAGCCGAAAGGGGTAGGTACAGCATCCCAATAGACAACCAAATCCAAAAGGATTTTCCGAAATATGCACTAAATCCTGTTTGCGTATGTTTTGGGCGCGTTTTTTTACGTAGATTGCTGGATTTTGAGTTTTAAATGTTTTTTTCTTTTATAAATGAAATTATTAGGTAGATAATATGGTCTTATTATGTTGTAATAGTAGTAAATAGTCGAAAATAACATAGCATGACGAAGCTAAGTCAAAAAAATTTTTTGCGTTTTTTTTTCGCTAAATATGTTTAGAATCTTTATAGCCACACTAGAATATATAATAGCCAAACTAGACTGGAAAAGATACGGAATAAAAATAGATAACAACTACCTCAGCCACCTGCGCTTTGCCGATGACCTTATTATGCTGTCAGAAACAAGCACCCAACTACAAGAAATGATAGAATCACTAAATGTGGCTAGCAAGAAAGCAGGCTTGGAAATGAACCTTACAAAAACAATGCTAATGACAAATAGTATAAAAAGGAACATTACAGTTGGAACCCACCCATTGACCTTTACGGATAATTATACATACTTAGGGAAGCAAATTGGATTTCATAGAGCAAATAATGAATTAGAAATTGACAATAGAATACAACGGACATGGAATAAATACTGGGGCCTCAAAGAAATCTTCAAAAGTAACATGCCTGTATATTTAAAAACTAAAGTTATGATATCATGCCTTCTTCCATGCCTAACCTACGCATGCCAAACATGGAAGTTCACAAATAAAATTAGAAATAAAATAAACACTTGTCAAAGAGCCATGGAGCGCAGCATGATGAACATCAGAAAAATCCACAAAGTCAGACACACAAAAATAAGAAAACTAACAAAGGCAACCGATGCTCTCAAACTTGCTCAAAGGCTAAAATGGAAGTGGGCGGGGCATGTTGCAAGAATACGGGACCAGAGATGGACAAAAAAGGTAACAATGTGGAAGGGCCCAAAAGGCAAGAGGCACAGAGGACGACCATGTGCCCGCTGGGAGGATGACATCAGAAACACAGCAGGTCCGGATTGGATAGAGCTGGCGCAAAATAGAGAGCAATGGCAATTTCTGGAGGAGGCCTTCACCTTGAAAGGGGTTCTTGAAGAGCACTAACAAAGAAAAAAAAAACATACCTACCTAAGAAGAAGAGGGAGACTAAAAATTTAAAATTAAAATGAAATATTAATATTTTGCATGAAAAAATTATTATAAATAACTATTAAGAATTTGAATTGAATTAATGCATGGAATGTTAGGTAAGATTGTGTAATTATTCAAGAAATAAAAGGCTTTTTATTTTTTTTTATTTATATTTTATTATGTTTAGAATCATGGTCTGATTACAACCCCTCAGTTTTCGGTAGCAGTCTTTTTACACCCTGTAGAAGATTTATAAACTTTTCATGAAATTTCAGCGCTGACCGTAGCTTCAACAGAAATAGAAAATCCTTTTTGTACTAGTATGAAGATGACTGCAAGTGCGCGCACAATGATAGACTATCGGTTGATAACGCTATCAGCTAAACCCAACTTTTCGCTATCTACCAATATAATCTGTACTCTCCAGGAGCTCTAAAGAACTGTGAACACAACCATTTCCACATTAGGAATTTCCTCTAACTAGGGTTAGGTTACTTCTAATCTGCCCCCCTAGCCATGTTACCTGCGCCTAGTGGCAAAAATTGCCTACATTTTATGTCAAGTGTCGTGCCACGTGAGTTCTTGGCATAATGTCAAACTGACGATTTATTATGCTGCCATAGCAGCACGTGAGTTCCTGGCTCTATGTATTTTTATTAAATGTATGCAGTTTTGGCAATTAAATGCCGTAAGACGCAGATGAAGTCTCAGCGTTCTTCTATCTATCTGTATCCGTCGATTCGATTTCTATTCTATTGCAATTTGTAACAGGGGGCAGATCTCCTTTATCTAAAGCCTGAGAAGTTTATTTCTAGAATTCAGTCATAAACGTACTTTTACATTTTATAAACTTGTTAGAACCTAAAAGTTTAATATGATTAGATAAAACTCATCATCTAACTCCGTTTATTGAAATGGGCTTATCTTTACTCTAAAAGTTTTCCAACAAAGATAATTTCTGTACTTGCAGACAACACTTTGAGGCCGTAACGACACCGCAGACAAGTTACAAGTTATAAGACTTGGGACCGCTCAATACCTATTAACAATCTTGGATAGATAGATATACTAGTCTGTTGAGAATTTTTTGCATTTTATGGTGTCCTTTAATTAAAGAAACACATTGTTCTAAGATAATATTAATTTAGTTATAAGCATTCTATGTGATTTCTTTGTTGGATGCCCTAAATAAATAAATATACATAGATAGATCATTTATTTATGAAAGTAGTTTACATTATCATGGTAAGCAGTGCCTTAAATCCTATGTTAGGTTTGTCTAAGCACTGGGGTTCTCACATAATTTACATAGATATTTCTTACTAGCGGTATGTCCGCGGCTTTACTCATGTATGTAAGAAACATTACGAGGAAGTGCAAGCAAGATAAGTAGTTTATACTTTAATTCCCAGCAGTTTGCACTCCCGGAATGGACTTGAATCGAGGTTCCAGGAGTTTATGCAGTAACAAGCGAAACTCTGAACTACAAACTTTCTGGACGCGGTGGCGAAGGCACGATTCTGCGGTCAACTTCTACTCAGTACAGCAACGACTTTTTGAGTACCTATATTCACGGTAAGTTGGTAGATTGCGCCCGTAGCTTCGCTCGCTTTGCACCAGCATTTCACATAGCACATGCTATTCTCTAATCAATATATAAAACCTTAAAGGTTTATTTCAGACATCTTTTTCTTTTGACGACTTCTGTGGCGCAGTGGGCGAAGGCCCACCTGCGACGCTAAAGGTTGCGGGTTCGATTCCCGCGGGACCAATGTTTGTATGATCTACAAATATTTGTCTCGAGTCTGGGTGTTTTCTGTATGTAGTATATCATCTATATGTAGTATATCAGTCAAGAAGTACCCATAACACAAGCTCTGATTACTTTGGGGCTGGATGATGCTATGTGGAAAGTCTAGCATTATTTATTTATTAAATACAGGGTGTAAAAAGACTGCTACCGAAAACTGAGGGGTTGCAATCAGACCATGATTCTAAACATATTTAGCGAAAAAAAAACGCAAAAAATTTTTTTTACTTAGCTTCGTCATGCTATGTTATTTTCGCTTATTTACTAGTAAGACTTAATAAGACCATACCTACCTAATAATTTCATATAAAAAAGAAAAAAACAATTAAAACTCAAAATCCAGCAATCTACGTAAAACAACGGGCCCAGAACATACGCAAACAGTGCTTTTCAAATAATGTTTTCTCCGGATATAGTGATTTTTTCGGAAAATCCTTTTGGATTTGGTTGTGTGTTGGGATGCTGTACCTACCCCTTTCGGCTTCGGTAGACGTCTTTTTACACCATGTATATTTATTTATCTAACGAATATTGCGGTGTATGCTACAAAATTAAATAAAGGAAAAGGTGAGTCCCTCAAATTGAGTACCTACAACAAATTATATTAAGATGATCATGATCTAACAATATCGGAAAGTAGGCTAGTTTAGGCAAGTACTAGTCTTTCAAAATGTCCGCTTGCTAGAATATAGTTTCTGCTTAGAACACCAAATACAGTCCCGTCTAATCACCGATGAATATTGAATGTCTTGCTATTGTGAGCCGTTCGCTAGACACCTGACTTAATACGCGATAAATATTTACTGCTTCTCTACCGTGGTATACCGTCCCTTGGTATTTGACTATACGCGAAGGAGAGACATATTATCATGAGTTCCAAACACACAAGCGTTATTGAAGTATTGAAGACTCAACAAATATAGGAAACTATAGGTTAATTTTGAACACAGTTTAAAGCAAAAAATAACTGCATTTTTGGAAAAGTTTAAAGTCAACGTATTGGTTTATAATTTTTTGTATTTTTTTTACACTTGGTACTTCATTAAGAAATGAAAAGTCTTATCAAACTTCGATATCAAGATTCGAACCCGCGACGATCAGACAGATCCTCCTGAAGCCGGAGTGCCTTCAACCGGCCACGGAATCCTGAAAATCTGAATCGAAATTTTGAGAAGACTTCATTTCTTAACGTATGGTTTTCTAAGAACAAAACCAGTAAATTCCTTCAATGCGGTAAAGTTTTGCCATAAATTGAATATTATGTTTAGATTACATTACTCATTTTGGAGAAGCCACTGGCTCCTGAAATACAGTTTTTTTAACTAGTTTGGGAGTCTATGGATTCAAAATATCTTGTACACGATTATTATGTCAATAAACGAAATTTTTACTTTACTTTTACTTTACTTAGATATGAAAACGTTTGCCGGAAAACTTTTTTTTTATACTTAAACTATAAATTCATACATGTGGTTGTCAAGATAGTGAATAGTAGTAGAATAAGCGAAAATGAATAGAACACGGAGATAATTTTATAATTCACAAAATTAGAATGTTTCCTCAATAGTAGGAAGGTACCTTCAGAGTGAACAAACGGGAATGAACAGAACAATGGAGACGTGTTCATCACGAATGCATCCGCGCTTATCTTTCCGAGTCGCAAACTTATAACGTACTAAAGGATTTACGACAGAATTATAACTTTAAGTTTGGCTCTCCCGTACCACGAACGCGGTAGAATAACAGCGTGTTTTTTTTTGATTTTTTAACTGACGCCAAAAAATGGGAGGTTTTTTGAGAAAATAAACTGTTTATATTGAAATGATTTTCATTTTTCTTTCCTACGCATTTTAGATGGCAATAATGCTAGCAGGTACGGTCAGTGACAGAAGTTTATGAACAATTTGATGTTAGTAAATCCATACTAATATTATAAATGTGAAAGTATCTCTGTCTGTCTGTTTGTTACCTTTTCACGCCCAAACCACTGAACAGATTAGGCTGAAAATTGGCATGGATAAAAGTTGTATCCCTAGGAAGGATATAGGCTACTTTTTATCCTGAAAAATCCCGAGAGACTGCGGGTTACACCGCGGGAGCGCAGCTAGTCTTCTATATCTTCGAAACTCGTAGGTTGTAACTGAAACTTTAGCTTATACTGGATGCTCTGCCTTGCACCATTACCATTTGTGAAAAATATACACAATTTTCCCACACATCATGATCAAATTATGACTTTTAAATCTTCAATTGTTATTGAATTTCTGTCGCTGACTGTACATACCTAAGGTAACTGAATTATTATCATTAAATGGCGTTGCTTTTCATAGAAATTGTAGTTGATCTCAGCGCTATTTATTTTATAGAAAAATACTCCACTCTGAACATTCTCGCATCAAACTCGCATCATTTCTTGGTACATCCTGCCTTATGAAATATGGAGTCACACTTCCCCAGTTCTCCTCCCACTATTATCAATCTTATTACATGCGTTTACAGTTGAAATTCCAGTATCAAGTTAGAGTTTTAGTTTTGTATTAGACACAGATTTAATGATAGTTTCTGGTGTAAGTTCTTCAGTTGTTTTGTTGACAACTTTGTTTAGCGTTTGGTTTTGATTCATCGTTTCGTCTTTGAAAAGGGTTTGAATTATAATATTCCGAATTTGTCGGTACCCAGGGTCACTAACATCTACATTATCCGTTGCTTAGTAACGCTTTTGACTGGAAAAACTTTACTCAGGAACGTTTGAGACTCTGAGTGCTGTCGTAAGTCTTGATTAACTGAGCAATCGTCATGTTTACTGATTCCGTTAGTATAAAAAACGTGTTCAAAATGTTGAATTTGAAAAATATCTTGTATGGGCTCCCAAAAGGTGAAATGCATTGTCAATATTGAGACAAATTGATATGATCAAAAATTTTGATACGACTTTTCAAACAGTAAAAAAAAAACGGAAACCAGGCCACCAATTTGTTGTTTACCTGCAAAAAATACTTTATTCTTTTGCAATAACGTCTCCTTTCCAGAGACGACATTTTGTCTACAAAGATCAAAAACTCAAAAGCTCAAATTATTTCCATTCCCCACGTGATAACACCATCTTGAGGATATAAAGCAATCTAATTCACCACATAAACGCATACATTAAACCCCGGTTTGTAAGACATGTTGTGGCGGCCGTCAGGAAACGGTCGTCATTTCACGTAGGTGAAAGTACGCATATACGCCTTAAGTAGCGACCCTGGTTAGCATACGCTTGCCATATTTTTCCCGCTCGGGTGCTTCGGATCCCGGAAGGCCTGATGTGTGGTTAGCGCCTTATCTAAACAAAGAAAGTTCTTACCTTAGACTACCTGTATACTTCCAAGCCTTATTAGGGCTCGGAGACATTAAAAAGAGGTGAGCCAAAAGGGGTTGGTGTGTTCCTCACACAAACGTCTACTCTACAAATATTTGGTACACAAAAGTTGATGATAATGGACAGAAAATTGAAGAGAAAATATAGCCAGGTGGGGATTCCAGGACCCTGCACTTATCCAGTGCGATTGTGGGGCTCCCGTTCAGGACATGGAACACCTACTCTCATGTCCTAACCTGCACTCAAGAGGACATGCTCAACGCCAAAGAGAATGCAGTCGGGGTGGCCTCATACTGGAAAAAAATGGTTTAAAACATTGATACGAAGGAAGAAGAAGAAGAAAATAATTGTGTCAATCAAGATAGAAACGAGAGAGTTAAGAGAGAAGCGAGCCTTTGACATTGAAAAGTATGGCTCGCTCCGCTCGCTGGCATCAATCATGATTTGACAGAAACGCGCTTATAAACGTCAACTTGACGCCCGTTCGCAGACGGTTGCCGAAAAACCACAACCAAAACATCAATGGCTTAAAGCCTTTGGTAACATTGTAAACAAAATTTAAAGGCTATAAAGTCGAATATACACAGGTTAATGAAGACGCGCGTGTATGCAAAACCGTAAAAGTCAACAGATCGGCGCGTGTGGGAAATAAAACGATGTGACATGCCCTTAGGCGGTCTGTTCGTGAAGCGTTTTTTAAAAACAAAAATTGCTTACCTAAAATACTCTCTTGGTCCTATGAATCTATCACTAAATATAAAGCTTTATACTGGGATAGATAACTAGGTATTGGGTAGAAACGGGATAGTTTTACAATTAAAGTCAAAATAGTAACTACTAGTTATGGTGATGGTGATGTCTATGGAAGAAAATATATTCTGCGCATGTTTTCCTTACTTTCAGAGCAATGGTAATAGGCATGATGACAGTAATCAAGTGTCGCCAAAATATTTAACTGATCTAATAAAATAAAATAGGATTCCAACGTTGAGAAAAATAAATGTATTTATTGTCCTAATAATGTCAAGATTATTAAATTATTAAATAAAATAAATCTACAAAATACAACAATCCGCCATGATAGCTGTACACCAATCAGAGCGCGTGACGTCATCACTCAATATAATAGACCAAAACTGCGCCTTTTGTTTCCTTTGAGCTTTCGTCATAAGTGTCTATGCACGTAGTTTTTGCTGTTGCAGAGGTGAGCTGTGACGTCGTAACAGCCGCCATGACACCGACGAGCGTTTTGGCGTGAAATTCAAATTTTAAATTTAAAGATTTTTATTCTTGAAAACCTTTATTTTCTACTGAAATACGATATGTTTTTGACATAACAAATCATTCTGAACAACATAGAACAGATTTTGAAAAATTATCATCATGCCTATTAAAAAAACTCTCTTTTGCCTACTATGCAAGCTTCGTACCTATTTTACAGCTTGAAGAAACCATCTCATTGAAAAAGTTACTCTATTCTCTTTTGTAATTAGGATTTTTTCTCTATCAACGCATAAAATCGTTACATGAATAGTCTGCTTATCTTAACGGAGCCTTTTATAGCAAGTACTTACATCTGTACTTTATTATCCTCATTTGGAGTGTAGAAGAATTTAATTGGTGTTTAAATTTGGTGGGATTACTGTGAAATAAAGACGACATTTTGTGAAGATGTATAAAGTTTTACGTGTCTTTGTGTGGCGAGAGGTGATACATACCTACTTAAAATGATTATCTACCTAGACTATTTAAATTTACAATATGTGCCAGGAACCTTGAATTTGAACAATCTCTGTGGCGTTAGCAATGATATTTTTTTAAAACATTGAGCGTTTTTTTATGGAAGAGGGGGCAAACGAGCAAGTGGCACGCACCGCCCACAGATAACTGCAGCATCAAGAGGCACTGCAGATGCGTTGCCGGCCTTTGAGGTAGGAATAGGCTCTTTTCTTGAACGCGCCTAAGTCGTATCGGTCTGGAAACACCTCTGGCGACAGCTGATTCCACAAGTCACGTAAGTGATGGTTTGCCCATGACGCAGAAAGATAATTTAATTTATAAGTATATTGTTTTGTTTTCTAAATGTTTTTTGTATAAAAACATATTTTTATATTCAATAGACTCTGAAAATACTTATTGGCCAAGAACACATTATTGCGTGACAGGTTGTGAAACCCGTATTTTAGTAGCACAGTAGACTTAAAATAGTTGCAGCTCGCGTGCAAACAGCTTAAAGTGGCAGAAACATTGTAGCACTTTTATGCATTTACTTAGCTTATTTTTATCCGCGGAACACAGGTTTATAGTAAATAATGTATAACAAGAATGCGGCTTTATTCGCCGGGTAACAGATGAAACTGCTAGGCAGGTTGATAGGGCTTATAGCACTTGAGGCGTTCTTTAAGTCCTTTCATATCACTTGCTTTAGAACCAGTGTCCTTTAGAACTAGTGACACAGAAAGAAGAAGTAGCTTGTCTAATACTAATATAAAGAGGAAAGATTTGGTTTGTTTGAAATGAATAGGCTCCAAAACTACTGGACCGATTTGAAAAATTCTTTCACCAATAGAATTGCACATTATCCCCAATAAACAAAGGCTATATTTTATTCCGGGGAAGTGAAGTTTTCCCGAGGGATCGCGGGTAACACCGCGGCGGACAGCTAGTAGCTTGATAAAGAAGGATTTCAACATTTTCTTTTCCAAACAAAATGAGCCTAGGCGGACTACGAATCCTTTAATTCTGGTATTATAATAATGGTCTTTAATACTGGTTTAAAAACAATCGACTTATAGCAAGACAGGATTTATTGACGATCTAGAATATGCCATGAAATTAAAATGGAATTGGGCGGGACACACAGCACGAATGGATAAAAAAAGATGGGCAAACAGAGTCACAAACTGGAGCGGACCAACAGGAAAAAGAAGAGTAGGAAGACCGTTCGCTCGCTGGTCAGATGAGTTGAAGAACGCATCTGACACCTCAAATTGGACAGAAGTGGCAGAAGACAGAGACCAATGGAAAAAGCTGGAGGAGGCCTTTACCCGTAAGGGGTCCTAAATAATAAGTTAATATTACTTTTTTTTCTCACTTTTTAGTATTTAATTTGTAAGTACCTACTTATATTTAAGGAATAAACAGGCTTTTTTATTTATTTTATTATAGCAAAAGAAAAGTCTAATTTAACTATCCTATTTTCAACTTTATATAGCCTGTGAAATATTAGAATTGGCTGTAAAATTGAATTGCTCTAGAAAACGGTTATCAAAAGATCTATTCAACTTACAGAGGAATAATTGAAAAAACCAAGAGCATGGCTTTCACGCTAAAAATAGACTCTACCCTTTTTAACTTAAGGTCTATTATAAGTAGAGTTGCGTAACCCTTATTGCCCCTATAGACTCGCTAACTAGTTCACTAAACAACAGGGTTTTACACCTCATTACTCCGAGTTAATCCAAGGGACGTTAGCAGGGGACTTTTAGGACCGACGACTCGTATACGATTATTGCCCATTTCTTCTTATCGTGCCACTATTAGTTCTTTCGAACTAACGTGGAAGTCAAAGTCAAATCAAAGTCAAAAAGCATTTTATTCAGTAGGACCCCTGGGATCACTTAGAATAAATAGTCTTAGAACTCCTGTTCTTTCGCGACCTACCTATACCGTAAAGAATCAGAAGAAGAGTTTAGTGCCCTGGTTCTTCAACGTATTAAGGAAGAGAAGTAGAATCACCTAGCTTTAAGACAATTTAAAGTGATCCACAGCGGTTCTACTGAATAAATTCTTTTTGACTTTGACTTTGATAGGTTCGACCCAAGGCTTCTTTTGATTTGATGCATATTTTTCGAACTATTTAGCTTCTAAAGCAAACTGGTTCCCTCTCTATGTTTTCCTTGGGTAGGTTATACACCCCTTCGACAATCCCCTGCGTCGGGGAGGATTTTTAGACTTATTATCTAAAAATCCCCTGCCTCTACTCGGATGAGATGCTCAGGGGAGTTTCAGTCAAAAAGTCAAAAAATCCCCGATCTAGGGGATTGTCGAAGGGGATTTCTATACCTACCCGTTTTCCTTTACCGTTTTTGCCTGACTGGAATAGTGAACTTAATTTTTTGGACAGAACAACTCAGTGCACCACCGGATTTGAACATCTTTTCATCTTTGGTGATTTTTTTTCGGAGACATCTATGGATCGTTGAAAACAATCTATAGAAACCTCAACTGATCCTGATCACCAGTCCGAAGCGTGGCTAAAGTATGAATAGCAATGATCCATTGCGCCAATAAACTATTATTTACTAAAATAAACAACATCATTAAATAATTACTTTCGCAAATAAATCTTGATTATTTTAATAATTTATTGATAGACTTAATTGTTTTAACGGTCGCCATCAGTTATTATAGTCATTATCGTGGAACTCGCAACTTATTAATGAGTTGCCATTTTATCACAGAATAAACATGAAAGATTGTCTGGATGTATGTTAGTTACAAACAAATACTATTACAAACCGATACGACTAAGCGCCTTCAAGAAAAGAGCCTATTCCTACCTCAAAGGCCGGCAACGCATTTGCAGTGTCTCTTGATGCTGCAGTTGTCTGTGGGCGGTGGCAATCACTTACCATTAGTATAGAATAGAATATAATCTTTATTGAAAAATACCTAATAATAACAATATACAAAACGAAATAAAGAGAAACAGAAAATATAAAACTTAGGTATAATAATGGCACTTAACATCAGGTGTGCCAATTGCTCGTTTGCCCCCTCTTCCATAAAAAACACTATTGCATGGATATGAATGAAACTTCTATACTCTATACTCTGTCTAAACAATTCAAAGTCAAAAAGCATTTATTTAGTAGAACTGCTGGGATCACTTAGACTGGTGCTAAAACTAGGTGATCATACTCCTATTCCTTAGGCAACGCATAGGCTACTTTTTACCATAAAAAGTGAAGTATTCCCGAAGGACCGCGGGTAGCAACGCGGGACGTAGTTAATATTGAAAAACCTACTCGATTATTGTAATTAATGCACTTTATTTTATCATTAATATCATTAAGCAGGATAAATGTGAACGGTCGGTACATTTTCGTTTAAAGTCTATTGCTGCTTATCGGAATACATATATTTTCATACTAGCTCTCCGTTGCGTTGTTACCCGCGGGCTCTCGGGAAAACTTCACTTTTCCGGGATAAAATATAGCCTATTTTGATCAGGGATAATTTAGGATTCTAATGGTGAATCGGTTCGTTAGTTTTGGAGCCTATTCAATTCAAACAAACAAATCTTTCCTCTTTATAATATATGTTACTAGCTTCTGCGCGCGGCTTTGCCCGCGTGGTACCAACATTTTGAATAGCCTATATGCTATTCCAGGTCACGCCTCTCCAATCTACGCCTATTCCAAGTTTCATCCAAATCGGTTCTCTGGTTTAAGCGGGATTGTTACACAAACATACAAACATCCAAATATCCAAACATACTCACAGACTTTCAGATTTATTATATTATATTAGGATAGGATTAGGATATTATGAATATTCGGAATTAGGATTAGACCTCACTAACATCAGGCAGAGTGAGGTCAAAATGCTGACTTATTAAATAAAAAAAAACAAAACCCACTCTACGCTTGTTGATAGGTAAGCTTTCTTACGAAATATTAAATGATTCAATGTAAGAAATATTATGTTTGGATTTAGTAGATAGATTTAGTTAACTTTTAACTCTTTAATTTACCTACGAGTATACCTGATAGTCAAAGTCAAAGGCAAAAAGCAGTTATTCAGTAGGACCGCTGGGACCACTTAGAATAGTCTTAGAACTAATTTTACTCCTGTTCCTTCGCGACCAATACCGTGAAGAATCAGGGCAACAAACACGGTTTGGGGCCTATCATTCTTTTAGGTGATCCATCTTCAAACTAAAAGTCAAGCTCCAGTGGGGAATACGGGAATTTCTCGAAAATCTGTAGCTATAAAAGTCTTATTTCTAAGTTGGTAAGCTTTAGTATGTTAAACGTGTGAAAACTATGGTCGATTTACCCGACTTTCGACAAATAAACGACTTAAAATGTACTTGAAGGCTCGCTAGATTAGTTTGGCTATATAATTAAGGCATACTAACTGTTTAGTGAGCTGTGTTCTATGTCGCACTAACTGTTTATCGCTTTATTAATTAGTAGCCCGCCCCTTGCTTCGCTCACGTCATTACCAATAATGAATTTGCAACTCTTTTTCAGGAACTTAATTTAACCTTCCAAAAAGTATTTAGTAAGTTTTGTAATAGTATATCAGTCTTTTAGTACCCTCAACACAATCTCTGCTTACTTTGGGACTAGATGATGCTGTGTGAAATGTCCAGCATTATTAATCTATTATAGGTATAGGTAAACATGATTTTACTCAACATATTTACCCTTTAATTTTAAAGTTTTAAGCCACACTTAGGTATTTAATTGAGAAATGAAAAGTCTTATCAAACGGGTGCGCTTATCACAAATTTGACGACTGTGACGACTAAGGTTCCGTGGCCGAGCGGTAAGGCACTTCGGTTTTAGGAGGATCGCCTGATTGATTCGAATCCCGTCGGAATCGGAAATTTTGATAAGACTTTTCATTTCTCATATCTACCCTATCTAACGGAATTTGTGAATGTGTTAAAATTGTGAAATCAAAGTAACTTTACTAAGTGAATCGGTCATTTACTAAGGCCAAGTGCAAAAGTCAGTTTATTTAAACAAAAGACGAACTCAATCCAAAGCCTGTCGGGAACGATTCTCCCATTCAGCCTGTTTTAATAAGAAAAATTAATTTTATTCAAATTGTCTTCCCTCTGGCATCTGCATAAATAAATATTTACTTAGTTAATTGAAAAATTATCCAAGTACTGGAAGTGTAGCAGCGGGGAGATTGGGGTATTTTGACACATTGGAATAAGAGCCTCTCATAGTCTGTGTTGGTGTAGTGGTAAGACTCTCAACTTTCAATTCAACGGTTGTGCGAGTTTGAATCCGTGCATCAATGAATGTTTCGTTTTAGAAAATGTGCCTTTGACTACCCCTTAGTTAGTTTCAAAGGATTTTGACTTAGGTAGGCACTGTGTCTTAGGAATGTTTTCTTCACCGACGCTGTCGATGGTTATACCTACCCACAAAAACTATATGAAATGATACATACCTATCTAGTAGTGAAATGATTTAAAACCGGATCAGTTTATTCCTAAATCAAAACCAATATGAGTTCCGAACCGAAATGAAAATCAGAGTTTACCTACAAACGTAAACAATATTATCATTTTGGTGTATAGTATGGATATCGAATTACTAGGATATCGGATGCATTTAGATGCAAAGCCAAATTCTGGTAACATTCCAGAATTCATATGACATATCGCCGCCCCCACCGAATAAAATCGTAATCGACTGTTACGATAGGAGTGTCTTTATTTGAAATAATTGTTCTAGAGGTGTGATTACACCTTGTCAATTTTTTTCAGCTGATTCGTACGAGTAGTTTTTGTTTTAGACATTTTGTAATGGATCTTACTGTACTATTTGCCTTAGGATAAATTAAACTTTATTCCCCGAATATCATCATAATCAATTATTACAGACACGGCCTTTTAATATTTTTTCCAGTAAGCTTTTGTTACGTTTTTGTTCGAGTTTCAAAATATCAAATCAGTTCGGTATTGTACATTACCATTTTATTCGGGTGAAAGTTGATAATTGTTTTTCAAGTAAAGTTATTTACGATCTGATTTCAAAAAACATTTAGATTGTAATCTAATTTACGATATCTCGTCGCAAAGATTTCGACAAGTAATAACAAGTTACGATAAACCGTTACATTTTTCTCAACTCGTAATGAATTTTGCTCTCATTTCATCATAAGGTAAAAGAAAGGGATAGTATATCACCTTGCTCTCCAGCATTGCTATTGGCCTATCGAGTCTAGAAAAGTTTGTTTTCGTTAGAATATCTGCTAATTATTTGGTCACAACACAATCACACAAACCGCCAGTCCGCCACCGGCCGCCGGCACCGAACACTTTTTGTTTTCGCTTAGAGTGTGCGCGCGCGTGTTTTATTTACCTAGGTACTTATTTGAAAGTTGTGTTAAAAATTAATTTGCCGAAGAGTCGTCATGCCAAAGTCTCATAACTCTTCTCGCCTGTTACTAGGATCTCCAAGTGATTCAGTATCTGGGTCTTATTATCGTCCCTCTGAAAATACCGCAACTTGTAAAAATAACCATTCAACCATCTAAAAGTATTACAAAACTTGCAGAACACTAAAATAACTTACCATGTGACTAACTACTGTTGCGAGGATTTTCAATAGTTTGCAATAGTGCTTTATCTTCGTTTTCTTCTTCAGTGAGAGGTGATGTTCTGTGTATGAACTCATTTCCGTTCGAGTAAACTAACATGGGGTCATATGGGATATCAGAAATAAGATCACAGCTCATGCCATCTATTTCAGCAAGGCCGTTTGAATGTCTCTCTAGGTTATACCTGGACGACTATTGCTTCATCCACAAGTACATTACATCGCCGTATTGGCTGTTAATGACTACTTCCACATTACCCCATGGACCACACCTCAGCATGTTTATAAAATAGTAGGAATTAAGCCCTACATCTTCCCGATAATAAGCTAGTTTCAATTCATCATCGCTGTCATAAATATTAGACGTGTAGTTGGCATCTAGCGTGTATGCATTTACCTTCATCTCGCACACCTGCGGATAGTGAGTGAGTGATCTTGACCAGCGAGTAATGATGAACCTTGAATGATGATATCCTTACGGATGAAGTAGTTTGGCAGCAGTTGGTGGAGGCAAGGTCAGTTTTTCAGTGTCTTTCCTATTTACTAAAGCTATTGCAGTTTATAAAGCAAGAGGCACAAAGAGGTATTAAAAATATATCATTTTACTCAGATGGCTGCGCAGGGCAAAACAAAAATTAGTTTATTCTTGCCACGGTTATCTATGCCCTAAAAACTTATGGGTTAGAAAGTATAACATATCGTTTTTTTGAGACTAGTCATAGTCAGAGTGAGGGCGATAGTATGCACTCATGTGTAGAACGGGCAATGAAAAATAATGTATTATATACCCCTAACCAAGTCTACAGCGTAATATTAAATGCCATGGTCACGGGCCAGAAATATAATGTAAAAGAAATGGAGCAAAGTGACTTTTACGATTTAAAAGTCTGATTTCCGGGAAAAACTTTCTAAAAGATACCCAAGGTAGAAACATTTTATGGTCGAAGGTAATGGATGTGAAAATAACCCACGAAAGGCCTTATATCTTAAAATTTAAATATGATTTTGAGGATGAATCTTGTGAACTAGATACCCATCAGGATTTGTCGAAACCAAGACGTGGGCGGCGTCCTAGATATCATAGTGAACTGATTACTGAAGTGGAAGTTTTAAAACAGGTGTATAATGAACCTATCGTTATTAGTAAACCTCTACACGATGATTTACTTGGACTGTGTGCTAGCGAAGCGATACCCAAACACTACCACGGCTTTTACAAGTCTCTTGTAAGCAGTGCAAACCCAGAACCTCAAAATTTAGACGATTTTGATAGCTCAGATCTAGAAGGTGCTAAAAACTGAGTCTAAAGGCGTGTATGGCTCAAACTAGTTTTTGAAAAATTTAAAATTATGTTAGTACTAAGTTATGTTAGTTAAATTTTAATAAAAACATTTTAAATTCCTATCAAAATCTTATGTTTTGTATATTTTGATATAATATTACCTCGTAAATACGTTAACAGTATTGAACAGTAAACAGTATTTGCAATAATCAACCTTATTATACTTGACAAGGAATATAAACGTAATCCAGTTTTACAATAATTGTTACAAATTATTAAAACAACGAATAATATGGTAATATTGCATTACTGATACAGTCAATATTGCTTTTTTACAGTCAACAATGTCGTGTTCGACGATTACTGTATAGGTCCCTGTCAACAATTCACGCGAAGAAAATGGTAATGTTTTATTACTGTAAAAAATTATGTTTTCATATCAGGTAATAGATATTTTGAGAAATAACTTTGATTAGGAGTACGTAGATTTTTTTTTATAGACACCTTATTTTGTATCTAAAAATTAGCTTTATTTTGGTATATAAACGGTCGGCGTACGTAAATAAATGAAGGAGTTAGGGCCGAAAAACAGTTTTTTGCTCCTCCTGTAAAATTTTAAAATGTCGATTACGATTTTATTCGCTGGGGACGGCGATATATATATATTCATATGATAGCTATACCAGGAAGTTTCACAACAAAGAGACGAGTCCAAAAATAGTTTATACAGTATTTATTAACTCCTGAAAAATGAAACAGTAGGTAAATAATTATGGTTCCCGAACGAAAAAAAGAATTCGTTGTTTCAAAGGTGGCTTGATTGATTGATAGTGTTTCATGAAAATGTGATCAGCCGTTTGAATGTGTCGTGCACTTTTGATTTTTTAGTGTCTAAGCTGTTTTGGAAAGGAAGGGATGCCTTTGCCCTGCAGTGGGACATCACGGGCTCGTAATAATAATAATAATAAGAAATTTCTAATTTAGGAATAAAAAAAAAGAAATCTCATTGGTGACCACTTCTTATCTAAGCTTCAGATCGTGCAGAGCCGTATTTCAGGGCAGCAGGGAATTTAAAATGCAAAGAAGGATTTAAAGCGGATACTATCTTCGTAAATAGGGTAAGTCTTGCTTACTTTAGTATTTATTGGCTTAAAAACTGCTTTCGCAACGTTACTTTTTTTTTAAATTGGCAACGAAAAGGAAAGACTGATAATTAAAACATCCGTACTTGAGGATAAGTTTAGTTGTGAGATTTTAAGTAAATTAAAATAACCTGCAGTGATCTTTTCTTATAACGAACAATATTCGGCGTACTGTTCGGCGATCCATTAATCCCGTGTAGGTACTAGCGAGATGTTACGCCAAAATGTTCGCCTAACAAAATGGCAGTGTGGACGTATCCCGAACCCTGAACAGTACCGAAAATCCTTTGAAAAAGACCAACTTTGGATGGATCGGCCTATAACCCGTGTCATTTAGCCGTAACAAAACCAAAACCCCGCTCACATTAGTAACATTATAACGAACAATGTTCGGCGTACTGTTCGGCGTACTTTCAAAGATTGATATTTTAAACGGATATGATCGAACATTTGTTCGCCGAACAAATCCCGTCCACACTGTTGTAACAGACACGCGGCTTTGTTACAGTTACGCTGTTTTGTTCGCCGAAATGTTCTAATGTGTACCCACCTATGATTTTTGATTATTTATGAAGCTTAAGACTGTACCAACTTTTAATACAAACATAACTTTTTACGTATAGATAGATAGGCGGCTTTGTAACCCTAAAATTTTATTCTGACCGAGTAAAGTGTGTGATAACGATTTCACTATCAATGCCAACAAACAAGCTAGGAAAAATCTAACCCGAATAAAAAAAAAACAAATGCGCACTGCCTAAAGCAATAAAGAAAGTATCGTTATCACTTACCATTGCAAAAAAACTCCTTATCTCGGCCGGGGGAGAATGGGGAAAGTGGTGACTGTATAATATTCGCATTATGGCCCCCTTAACTGCGTTCTATCGGCCATCAGCCGTTGCTCAGCATCTTTGCGGGACTCGGAATGATATCATTAATGTTTGATGCCCGTTTTTACCCCACCTCCCCTCAGCGGGAGATAGTTCACTGAATATTTTAACGCGTGTTATTGATTTGGTCTTGGTTTGAGTTACTTGTGTCTTGTGGGGAGGCTGGGGTTGCCTGGCAAGGATAAAATGAATGTTAATGGACCAAACTATTTTGTTGCACATTTCTTGTAGTACACATTATTGTTCATATGTACCACATGATATCCACCTTGATACCAATACAACGTTTCTTCATCATCATCTAATTTAAGAGCTCAGCTCTTGTCGGTGCAATGATGCAACTTCCTCCACCTCTCCCTTTCCAATGCGGATTCCTTTACTTCTCTATACGACATTTCTTGGTATTTGATAAATTCTTGAGGAAAAAATCAGATACTACTGCTAGAAAGAGACAATAAAATGCATCCTTAAAATCGCAACCATACGTGACTTAAACTCCGGAACTTTACTGACCCTATGAGGAATATTCAAAGTTTTTTGAGTAGGTATTGTGCGTCGGCAAAGTTTTATATTTTTTATTAATGCATTGAGAAATTATGAAAATCGCGGCTACGAAAAAAGAGAGAGAGAGAGAGACATCAATTTCACGTAGATCATATTGCTTTTGACGTATAGGAATCATATATCAACTCGTGTATGAAAAGTATTCGGAAAGTTAATTCAAAATATTTCAATCTTTATCTGCGTGCCGCCGGATCACGTTCCAAATCGCATTCAAAACGTGAGTTTCCTTATAACGCCGACAATGAAACTTTATAGTTTGAGAGCTATCATTATTATTAATCTCTTTGCTTATTTTTATTTAAGACAAATATGAGAATTTGCTCTCTCTAGAAAACAACAGACAATTTGCAGGGACGAGTAATATTTTTGAAGTGAAAAATACTTTAGGCGGGTTTCCAGTTTTGAGATTAGAAAACATTCTTGGATTCGCCTCGAAAAGGTCACGTGCGAGTCATGTGACTGCTCACCGACACCGGGTTATTTGTCATGTTTAGAACCGTTCAAGTTTTCACTTCTGCCGGCACTCCTGGTGTGCCACTGTTTTTTTATTATTGGTAATTATATTAACACACACAATGTAAATTAGTAAGTTCACTAAAATTGTTCCCATACCTACCTTTAAGCCTGTACTGTTACATTAGAACCTACTTATAAGAATTTAAAAACCTTGTATGCTACAAAGGGTGCAAATAAACTTTATTCTTCTTCTGATGTCAACACACAATTTTTTTTTGTGTTTAACCCGAGTATCATATTAGTTACCATTTTGCAGGTGAAGGGTGAAACGAAACTGTTTGTCAGCACTGTTTTTATTTTATTAAGTGACACTTGAGGTGTGAGTTTGGCCACCAGCTCCTGACCTCTGCCACGAGCACGAGGAATCGCAAGATCAAAATTCAAGCGCCAAAGGCAGCTCGAGACATTTTTATTAAAATATGCCGCGAATTATGTCGCGAAATGAATAACTTCATTTCCCCAACCTCCCCTTTGTTTTTACGACGCGCTTGAGGTTGAAAAATCCGTGTTGTGTATTAAATTGTATTTATTTCGTTATTATTATCGCAGGGAGGCTGGTGAAGTTTGCTTATGAATAAATTCATGTTAAGAAATTTTATCTAACAAACATCGGATGTCAAAGAAGTATTTTTATTTTGATCTTCAAGTTTTGTTGATAGAAAATTGGATAATGTTTTTTCACAGACTTCATATACAGGGTGTAAAAAGACTGCTACCGAAAACTGAGGGTTTGCAATCAGACCATGATTCTAAACATATTTAGCGAAAAAAAACGCATTTAGCTTCGTCATGCTATGTTATTTTCGGTTATTTACTACTAGAACGACATAATAAGGCCATACCTACCTAATAATTCATTTAAAAAAGAAAAAAACAATTGAACCTCAAAATCCAGCAATCTACGTAAAACAACGCGCCCAGAACATACGCAGACAGTACTATTCAAACGCTGTTTTCTCCGGATATAATGATTTTTTCGGAAAATCCTTTTGGATTTGGTTGTGTGTTGGGATGCTGTACTTTTACCTTTTACCTTTCGGCTTCGGTAGACGTCTTTTTACACCTTGTATAAACTTACTGGTTTTTGGTTATGCGTCAAGATTTATTGAATGCTCTGGTAAAAATGATAGACATACATAATTTTTTTTTATTAATAACAGTGTAAAGTATACTTGGTAGCTAAGAGAGTAGTCAGAGGTAAATCGATACCTACTTCTCATCTCATAAGGTGCATCTAGGTAAATCATTTTAACGGAGTGCCTTACCGCTCGGCCACAGAATCCCTTGTTGCCGGTGTCCAAATTTTCGATAAGCTCATATTTTGAGTTCACTAGTGAACGTGTAGATGGCGCTAATCGGTGCTCAACCGAAAAATATGAGCTTATCGAAAATTTGGACACTGGCAACAAGGGATTCTGTGGCCGAGCGGTAAGGCACTCCGGCTTTAGGAGGATCGTCTGATCGATGCGGGTTCGAATCCCGTCGGAATCCAAAATTTTGATAAGACTTTTCATTTCATAATGAAATACCAAGTGTGGATCAGCACTATAAAACAATTACAGAAATTATGGTACTATATTTTTCCTAACTTTTTTTAATATCAGAGAATTCTAAGTACATTTAAAAAGTAAATTCCTTAAACCTCAGGTTACAACGAGTTCGTCCACTTTGCCCCGTTCGACCCCCAGACAGAACCTCAACAGCCTTGTAAATAAGTAATTCTAACAATAGTAATAAATAACAGCTCGTAATTACTAAGCTTTGGCAAAAACTTTACAAATGGGAGCATCATTTTGCTATAACGATTGTCGATTACCTCTAGCTATGACCCCAGAAAGATATTGTGTAGAACTGACTGTTGTTTTTTAATGTTTGCTTTTATTCACAATTCAATATTTGTATGTAGGTTATTGTCAATGTCTAAACTTGCAAGCTTGCTGAATTTTATTTTATTATTTTATTTTATTCGGAAAATAAAAAACTATGTAGATTGCGAAGATATATGACTAAGCACCAATTACATATTTTCAGATATAAATACTATAGAAACACTTGTTTGCCTAAAAAATTGACCAATTGAGATTTTGAACCTCGGTGTCTGATTAAGATAAGAGTAACCGCGTCTTTCGTGACAATGTGCCAGCCGAACGACAGCGTGACACCGAGCTCATCTGATAATGGTCAGGAGCTAAGAGCAAAGTATTTGTATCGAAGGAACCGGAGTAGAATCACCTAAGCAAACTATTTTAAGCGATCAAACTGGTCCTACTAAAATGCTATTTGACTTTGGGTAAAAGAAAAATAATCGTGCTCATCCTCTTCAAATCATCTCACGTAACCTATTAAAAGAAAGTGTTTTTTAATCCGTTCGTCCTTTCTCAAATCCTGTGATAAAAGCAGTAATTTTCTTAGCCAGTACGGAGTGAGCTTGTAACAAATTGTGCACCATCATTGCCTGTCCCGAGTTAATATGGGGTGGATGGCAGGGCTGTGGGGCTATTAACAAAACATGTTCAGAAATAAACTAAAAAAACATGCATTATAAAGATTGATTAGACAAAGGCGAACCTTCTTGGATCAAATTGGCGACATATTGGAGAAGGGCCAGGTCAAAAGTACCCTAAACCGGCGAGCATGTATGAAGAATATATGAAAGTGATTGAGGCGAAAGTTGCGTCAGGATCGTAGCAAGTGGAGATCCGTGGTCTCTGCCTACCCCTTCGGGAAAGAGATGTGATTTTATGTATGTATGATTAGACAAAGTTATGAATCTTCATGGAGATTAAGCCCCCTCGCAGACTGCAGACTTTCTATCGGCCGATAGTTGAGACGGAATATACTTCGGCTCGTAATGAGTATGGAAAAGTATAGCCCGTCTCAACTATCGGCCGATAGAAAGTCTGCAGTCTGCGAGGGGCCTAAAGCTTCATTTTCATCAAGATTTGTGAGAAAACTGTGTATTTTTTTTTAAAATAGTAATGGTACGCGGCAAAGCATTCTTCTTCTTTCTTCCTTTTCTCTCTCTCTTCTTCTATATCTTCGAAGATATAGAAGATTTAAAAACATCTAAATGTCCATGAGCTTCTGTCGCCCCGTATCAGGCAAGGAGTAGCGGTGGCCCTACCGTCCTGTGAAGCATAGGTCACCTCCTGACGCTGTATAAATCACCTGGGACCGTATTCGCGTTCTTTTTTTGGTTCGTTTGATGAATATTCGGATGTTTCTTACTACGATTTTACGATTTGTCGACCTCTGTGGCGTAGTGGGTGAAAGCCCGCTTGGGACGCAGAAGGTTGCGGGTTCGATCCCCGCCGCGGGATAAATGTTTGTATGATCTGCAAATATTTATTTCGGGTCTGGGTGTTTCTATGTATAATATGTATGTATTTACAAACAAAAAGTATATAAGTAGTTTATCAGTTGTCTGGTTCCCATAATACAAGCTATGCTTAGTTTGGGGCTAGATGATGCTGTGTGAAATGTCCAGCATTATTTATTTATTTATTTACGATTTCTGACTTCATGGGCCAATTTTTCGGTTAAAAATATTTAGTCCTAAGTTGGGATCGTGTTTTTACGTTTGAAAAATTGGCCCTTGAAGTCAGAAATCGTGGTGGGAAGCATCCGAACATTCATCAAACGAACGAAAAATGGAAGGCGAATACGGCCCCTGTTACTCGTAATTGTACTGGAGTCTGTTCAGCCCGCGTACTATGATCTCCTTATTTTTACGGTGGATTAAAAGCATTTGTGTTTAGACGATAATGCATTTTATTGTAATTGTTCAAAATACGTTTTTGCCTAAACGTTATCTTATCACGGTTCGCATATCAAAATTATTGATTACCAAAAAAATAAACAACTTTCCGCCAAGTTCATAGCCTGTGACGTTGTATGCACAGAATGCTGCTGCTCTGGACCCACGTCTTAATTGTTTCAACGCCGCTGCACCCTCCACTCCTTGAATCAACCGTCAAATTAATTTACGGACCACAAAAGGTTGAAGCTCTTCAAAATAGTACTTACCTACCGGTTGGAAATGGTAGTGAAGAATGTAATGTTTTTCTCTGGTCTGTTTCTTATGTTCTAGATATCGACACACGTATCAAATCAAATCAAAAATAGTTTATTTCATTAACCAAGGGTTACAATTTCAACCAGGGTTGGAACCTTCTTTTAAGTACGAAGTAAGTAAGTAAGTTCGTATGAGTCAGTGGCCAACTCTACAAGTACAAAGTACTTGTGCCAGATGGTTCCGCTCTTGCATATCCATATTATTATTTGTAACTTATCGACCTCTGTGGCGCAGTGGGTGAAAGCCCGCTTGAGACGCAGAAGGTTGCGGGTTCGATCCCCGCCGCGGGATAAATGTTTGAATGATCTGCAAATATTTATCTCGGGTCTGGGTGTTTCTATGTATAATTTATTTATTTATTTATTATTTATTTATAATTTTATAGTGAATGAAAGAAACAAAACTATTGTAGGTAGGTTACATTTTCACATAACTTAGATGCAATTTAGCAATTAAACAATGATCTAGTTCTAACAAAGATTAATACGAAAATAATTAGGTAAGTACTAATGTTTTATAATTAGTTAAGTATTTAAAATCTCTCGTTTATAAAAAATGTAAGTGTATATTTTAGTATGTGTGCGTACGTGTGTGCGTGTGTATATGTGTGTGTATAGGTGTGTGTGTGTGTGTGTGTGTGTGTGTGTGTGTGTGTGTGTGTGTGTGTGTGTGTGTGTGTGTGTGTGTTATATTTAATGTATTTAGCAAAACATACAATATTAGCAGTTACGCATTTCACTTGCAAAATGGTGGTTTAATCGCTCTAAATGAATATTAAAACGTGTCTCATGATTACACTTTAACATAAAGTCTACACTTAGATCCTTTGAAGCGTATACCGTGCTCTCACATCACGTCGTTATCCTGAGCATATTATTTAAAACATTTTGGTTTAGCTGGTAGCGAAATTAAACTGCTGCATCCTAAACTAACATTGTACATTCGTCTGCAATAAAATGTAACCATTCTAGATTTTTGTGAAACAACATTTCGACATGTACGTACATCTGTTTGTCTATCTGCGGCTCAAATAAATAAATAATAATAATAAATAAATAATGCTGAACTATTCATACAGCATCATCTAGCCCCAAAGTAAGCAGAGCTTGTGTTATGGGTACTAAGATGACTGATATATTACTTATATACTTTTTGTTTGTAAATACATACTATTATACATAGAAACACCCAGACCCGAGACAAATATTTGTAAATCATACAAACATTGGTCCCGCCGCGGGGATCGAACCCGCCACCTTTTGCGTCGCAGGCGGGCCTTCGCCCACTGCGCTACAGAGGTCGTCACAGTCCTTTTCCTATAATACTAGAAAGCTGAAAAAACCATAGCACTCCCGCAAGTGCCGAGAGAAGTAAAAACTTGAATAATTAGGTGCCTAGTGTATTTTTTGCATCGTCAGGAAATCTAAAAATATAAAGATATAATGACTTCACCCGTTTAGTTATAAAATGAGCTTTTAGAAATGTAAAAATATTGCCGTAAAAGTTTACCGAGTACAGAACTAGATGGCGCTACTGGTAGGTGTAGGTGAGCAGTTACGTGACTCGCACGTGACCTTTTCGAGGCGAATCCAAGAATTTATTCTCATCTCTATTTAGAGGCACCAGTGTCCCCCACCCTACCCTAATACCCAAAATGATGAAGTTCAAAGGAAATCTATTACAACATTCACAGTTGTAGTTGATCAATTGATACAAGAATCTGACATTCAATTGAATTGTTAACTTACCTTCGTCGCTACACGTACGTACATTCACAAACAAATAGTGCAGTTTCAAAGCCAATACCGAAGCTAGTTTAGTGCAACAGTAAACTACGTTACACTGCAAACTCGAATACGCAATGAATGCTCTACATTTTGTTTTATCTATCGCTACGTGCTTGGCTGTTATCTTGATTTAAGTAAGTGTAGCATGTAGAGACGAAATGGTACAATAATAAAAAATTACCACAAAACTAAGCAAGCACGACCACGAGCGCTTCGTGGTGCTTGCTTAGTCGTTCTTGATAGATCGTCGAAGTTAAGCAACGTTCGAAACGGTCTGTAAGTGGATGGGTGACCGCCTGTAGCATTTTCATCTGAGCGTTTCCGTGCTTCGGAGGGCACGTTAAATTGTCGGTCCCGGCTATTTAAGTCGTTAAGCCGTGACGGAGGCCTTAAGGCGGCCTAAAAACTCCGTCACCAGAGTTGGCCACTGACTCATATGAACTTACTTTTTTATCACGAAACGTCCCATTTCCACACAACTGACGACCTCTGTGGCGCAGTTGGTAAAGCCCGCTAAAGACGCAGAAGGTTGCGGGATCGATCCCCGCTGCGGGGTTATTGTTTGTATGATCTGTATTCATCTTTGGCCCAGACCAGAACACACATAGAAACACCCAGGTGACCACCCAGCAGGGGGATATCATTGGCTGCGGATGATGACGAGCAAAAAAAGTATATTTCTTCTCGTTGTCATGTAAGAAACCAGTGTGGTGAGTGGATTTTAAGAGGTGCTCTTAAAATCCACTCACCACACTGGTTTCTCACTCACCATTTTTGCTCGTCATCATCCGCAGCCAATGATATCAAAGAGGCTAATTTTATGCAAAAAAACCATACTTAGTAAGATAAGATCACTTCAGAATCTCTCTTACCTAAATAACATAAGTATTAAGTTTATTTTTTAGATTTGTTTTAGTTTTTTGACATTTTTAAATTTTAATTATGTACTGTGTATTTCCGCATGCAATGTATCTTGTTATTATGGAATAAAATGAAATTAAATGAAATGTAAGAGTTTAAACATATTTAAATAGCAAACGAAAAACCCTGAACTCCCTGAGAACGAGTTCGCCGCGCTGATTTTCAGCTCAATTCTTTGGTCAATCTTTGGTTGCCCAAAACTCCTCCACTTTGAAATCTCGCTACCCTCGATCAATAGGGAAATGAAATAGCAAAAGTCATCGCACCCAATAAAACAAATCACGGAGCTCATTGCTATGCATGAACCGACGACGGGATTGTGATAGAGCGCAATTGAAATTACAGCGCCAACTTACCTACTCCTCTTAGAATATATGAGTTGCAATGATAACTTTTGCAACTGTTGCAATTTCTTAATTCAACTACAAAAAAAGAAAGTTCTCAATTCTTCGGAATCTTTTTTTATGAATGAAAAATAATTTTATTGTTTTATATTTTCTTAGGGCACTCCGTATAAGTTTTATTCGTGAGGATGATACTTAAAAAAAAAACCCGAAGTTGATTATTGCAGTGGGTTTAATTTTTTTTTACCAAAAGTCAAAAACCTTACATGTAAATAGTCTCGCCGCGACAATCAAAATAGCCTCTTGCAAGTTGCCGAGCAATTGCCCACCTTATACACCGAAGTCCTTTTTAGAAACAAATTGGATTTATTGTAACTCTATTATAATCCCAATTTGTAGAGTTATTATTTCAGAAATCAAAGGGATTATGCAAATAATGACTTACCCTCCAATTCTGAAATTAATTCCATCGCCCCAATAACGAATGGTTGATAACATCGCTTGTTATGAGTTTGTTTGACAACGGTCTGTTTTATGGGATTAATGATTAATGCTTTAAATATTGGGAAACTTCAATGTTTTGGGGCATCATTTTATAAATAAATCCGGGAAATCATCGCCTTTAAGAATACTACATGCGACATTTTGCAGAAGGGCCAGGTCAAAAGTACCCTAAACCGACGAGCATGTATGAAGAATGTAGGTAATGAGAGTGAATGAGGCGAAAGTTGTGTGTCAGGATCGTAGCGACTGGAGATCCGTGGTCTCTACCTACCCCTTTGGGAAAGAGGCGTGACTTTATGTATTATGTATGTAAGAATACTAAAACGCAATTTACACAATACTATTCTGGCATACCATTCTTGCATCTTGCGTTCTCAAACTCAACCGAGGAAGAGCTATTATCCTGTGGCAAGAGGCAATAATGGTATGCCAGGATGGTATCGTGTAAATGGCCGTTCAGACGTTTAGATTCTTTAAAACCTAAAAACGTCAATACAACTTGGGTTTGAGTAAAACATTCAGCATAATACCGATGCACAAAGTTCCATTCAGTTTGCAGCAAAAACTGGGAAAAGAGGAAAGAATACAAAATAAAACGTTGTTAGCTCTGAGGACTGTTCAGCCACTCACAAGTGCACCTACCAACATTTTAATGATGCGACACTGTACATTGCCGTAGATTTTAGAAGGGAATAGACAGGACAATATTCCCTCGCCAATAGGAAAAAGATGTGATTTTATGTTATCAGTAGGGGACACCGCGGTCAGGAATTCCTACCGACTTATCCAGTGGTTTTTAGGGTTTCGTACCCAAAGGGTAAAATGGGAACCTTATTATTAGGACTTCGCTGTCTGTCTGTCCGTCTGTCACCAGGCTGAATCTCATGAACCGTGATAGTTAGACAGTTGAAATTTTCACAGATGATGTATTTCTATTGCCGCTATAGCAACAAATACTAAAAAACAATAAAATAAATATTTTGAGGAAACCAGTTAGTATTCTTACAGGCGGCGATGGGCTTGCAACCTGTCACGTATGGAATACTAACTTCTGCAAGATGTGGGCATGTATCAAATATGTATTTGTACATGCCTCTGACTACCCCCTTAGACATCTTCAAAGGATCTGGAATATAAAGATCTGAGAGAATGTCTACCGCGCCTTGGGGATACAGTCGTGACCCTGTTTACGTTTAAATATTTTACGGGGCTCCGATACAACAAACGTGTTTTTTTTGCCGTTTTTATAGATAATGATATGGAACCCTTCGTGCGCGAGTCCAACTTGCACTTGGCCGGTATTTTTGCCTTGTCCTGACTGATACAATGACAAAAAATAATGTTTAGTTGTTTTTGACAGAAAAGAAAAGGTGCCACAAGACATTATTTTCATCCATCAGTGGTTATGATATCCATAATTTTGAAGATGTAAAAGAGGGAAGTCATCTTACTGTCCAAATGCAGAAGCACAAACTCACAGCCCTAAATAAACAAGAATCAGTTCTAACCATTCTTACGTCTACGGCTTACCCTCGCCCGCAAGTCCTGTGAGAACGGACACCAGGGCCCTCCACACGAGCCGCATGCCGCGACATTTTAATGAACCCGTGTGTAGCGTCCTTATGGGTCTTTGGTCTTTGGGAAGGAGTGGATGATACGTTATTATCGTTCTTGGTGGCTTTAATTTTATAAGTCGGTTTTGCGACCAAACGGACCAAACGCGATCTAGTTCCAAATACGATGAAGTCTCGAGATTTGGTCATAGCTAACTAGTCCACTTGAGATGTGGTCCTAACGCTCCTAACCCATATTTTTGAACAGATCCTTTGACATTGATTCATAGTTTTACGAAATCACTCCGGCTTTACGAGGATCATCTGATCATCGCGGGTTCGAATCCCGTCGAAAACGACAATTTTGATAGACTTCATTTCTTGACCTTTAACTGGTGACGTGGGGCCTCACAGGCCCGACAACACTAACAAATTACTTATTATTTTTTAGTGTTTGCCGCGCATGTTGGGTTTATCTTAGTAGCTTCGAGTTAAGTTGCTTTAGGAGCAACCTAAACCATGAATAGAGGTTTTAGTGTCGGCGGAAGCAAATTCGAAATGTTTTGAGGATTTAATGTTTCACCCAGGCTTCTCAGGCCCCATGTCACCACTTACGTTACATTTTTTGCCTTTGTCATATACTATTATTTGTGGTTTATTATATCGTGCACCTGCAAATATACACTAAGGATGATACAGACACATGGAAAAGGTCGTTGCGTGACTGTAGCAGAGAAATTCCGTACTAAAAACTGGAAGAAATATTATATTTCAAATGTCGATAAAATAAGATAAATAAAATTAATGTAAAATTACATTTTGAAACCAGACAAAAGCATTTCTACCACATTAAACCCCATCTCCCTACCCCCACTCTATCGAACAGTTTATTGGAGTAGAGTAATTATGAAAAGCAGACACAACGTAGAAATTGTCCCTTAAGCGACCCAACAATGCACAGTCGTGTCTATCAAGCAACAAAAAACGACATTTACACGATACCAATATGGAATACCATTCATCTCTTTTTTTTTTTTATTTATTACGGAACAACAAACAGCTATATTATATGGCTTAACTAGAGAACTTGTATACATTTTAGGAATGTAAATAACTTATTAATATTATCCCCTCGTTCGCACGACGACTGCAGAGACTGGTTTTTGCTTCTATTTTTATCTCAATTCATACGTTGTATCGCCTTTAACTGGCATAATACTGTAAAAATTTTTCTTTTTAAATATTAAGGCGAAGCCCAGCTGAGGCTAGCGATTCGAATTTAAAAAAAAAACTAAAATTTTGAAAAAAAAAATTCAAAATTTCCCATTACCCGACCACGTCCCCCGCCGGACGCCGCGAGAAATGCACCAAAAATGCAAAAAATAAAAATCGCGACGCACGCACTAAAGGGTTATAGCCCACAGCGTTATCCACAGGTTAAGTAAAATATGTTTTAAAGTAAAAGCGACTGTTAGGAAGTCGAAAGTGAAGCTTACAAAACAATATTAACGGAAAACTTAAGTAAAAGAAAAGAAAACTTAGTAAGTATATATACGTATTAAATTCAGCCCTTTTCCCTGAGTTTCGCTTGACTTAAGTAGTTTTAAGTCAAACGAAACCCAAGGAATCGGTACCTATTGAAAAGAGTAGTATTAACTAGGTTCTTAAATTTATAGATACCGTGGTAAAATATATCTATTTCTATAAAAACTCTTGCCACAGAATATTAGCTCTTACTCCGTTGAGTTTGAGAAAGCAAGAGGCAAAAATGGTATGCCAGAAGATTTTTTTTAACTAATAAAAGTTCGGAATCTGTCATCTCTGACGTCACTTCCGAAGGCTATTCCCATAACGCGTAACAAGATTTATGCGTCTCGCGGGCGACCGCACTGAATTTCAATCCGTTCTGGACATGCTGATTAAATTTTTCAGCATGAAATATTTGCAGTATAAAGATCTTGGAAGCCTGCGAGATCTCTGTCCATTACACCGTAACGTACCGATGTTCGGTCTGTTTACTAAGTTTAGAGCCCAGTGAAGCGTAGTCGTCATTAATACTGGACTATAACTGAACCTGAAAATGTATTTGGCTCTCTGTAATAATCTTACAGTTTACCATCAAAAATTTAATTTGTCATATTTTTTATACGAGCAAAATCACTGCTTTTTAACCTTTAAACCTCAAATGATCAATTATGATGATGCGAGAATAATAAGGTAAATAATTCGTAAATTAGCGTCCAGTCACAGTGTTGACTAGCCCTACAGCTATTTAATAGTAACTTCCGCGCTAAAGTTTCCATTCCTATCGTGCTGGGCACGGATAGGTCTAGTAGGCATGCACCTTAAAAAACGTAGAAGTTTATAGCGTTTATATTTTAAACATGAAATGCTGTTTCGCTTCAGAATCTTTACGTGCCTGGCGAATATCAATTTGAAAATGTTAGAAAATTCAGTATCCACGCTGGACCTTCGATCTCTTTGAATAAGTAGGTAGTTTGATACTTATTTTAAAGGTTGCGGGTTCGATCCTCGCGACGGGACCAATGTTTGTATGACCAATGTTTGTATGATCTACAGATATTTGTCTCGGGTCTGGGTGTTTCTATGTATAATATATTGTATGTATTAACAAACAAAAAGTATATACTTTTTGTTGTAGGTACTAAGCGCGTTGTTTTACTTAGATTGCTGTATTTTGAGTTTTAATTGTTTTTTTCTTTTATAAATGAAATTATTAGGTAGGCATGGTCTTAGTATGTTGTACTTGTAGTAAATAACTGTAAAATGACATAAAATTACGTAGCTAAGTAAAATTTTTTTTTGCGTTTTTTTTTCGATAAGTTTGTTTAGAATCATGGTCTGATTGCAACCCCTCAGTTTTCGGTAGTAGTCTTTTTACACCCTGTATGTGAGTATATCAGTCATCTTAGTACTCATAACACAAGCTCTGCTTACTTTTTGGCTAGATGATGCTGTGTGAAAAAGTCCAGCATTATTTATTTATTTTGCACAAAATGTTTGACTTGTCATAAATTTTCATTTACAGGTATTTGGGTGCTTTTACGGCCATATATCTTACCACATTAGGCAAAAAAAAAAAAACTCTTAGAGACATTAAAAATGTAATCTGATCGATATGAAGGCTACTCTGCAAATCGACTTACCGCCGGTTTCTATATTCAATAGACAGTCGTAAGTAAGAGCTACGACTTTTAAGACGTTTCAAAGTGATCCCAGCGGTCCTACTGAATAAATGCTTATTGACTTTGACTTTGACTTTGACTTTGACTTTGACTTTGACTTTGACTTTGACTTTGACTTTGACTTTGACTTTGACTTTGACTTTGACTTTGACTTTGACTTTCACTTTCACTCGTTTCCACATACAAAAGTTTGACAGCTAAAATTTACATAGATCCAGGTACTCACGTGCAGAGATACTTGACATAAAATGTATGATTTTTTGGAAATTAATGCCGTAAGTCGCAGGTGGAGTCTCAGCGTTACCTGTCGATTCGATTTCTGTTCTATTGCGATTTGTGTCATGGCTAATTTGACAGATTTGACCAATGATTAGCTAATTTGCGTTCGAAAAACTAGCCGTTAGCCCCCTCGCAGACTGCAGACTTTCTATCGGCCGATAGTTGAGATGGAATATACTTCGGCTCGTAATGAGTATGGAGAAATATAGCCCGTCTCAACTATCGGCCGATAGAAAGTCTGCAGTCTGCGAGGGGGCATAGTCATCTAAAATGTAAAGAATTTGGTTTACATAGACGTCAAAGTCAAAAAGCATTTATTCAGTAGGACCGCTGGGATCACTTACAATAGTCTTAAAACTAATTTTACTCCTGTTCTTACGCAACCAATACCGTGAAGAATCAGGGCAACAAACACGGTTTGGGGCCTAGCATTCTTTTAGGTGATCCATCTTAAAGCTAAAAAGTCAAGCTCCAGTGGGGGGCCATTCAAAAAAAATTGAGGCGCGTTAAATAAAAGATGCTCATATTGTACAAAGAACTAACGCCTCAACAAAGTATGTATATGACTAGAGCTAAGTCGCCCTGTGTAAGTCCAGCATTTTTTGTACTGCAACTTCCATACAAAATCTTCAACACTCCATAGCAAAGTCCAAGCAAGTTTCGAAACTGTTATGAAAATAACTTCGCAGCAAAAGTTACCAACAAGTTCAGAGAACTTAAAGGAAACTTTGAGTGGCTACAGAAGGTTCTATATAAATCTTACAACTAAAATAAATATAAACAAATATTAATGGGTGACTGGTGGGACGAAGCTGGCGACCGCAAGTATTGGAAAATAATGGGGGAGACCTTTGCCCCGCAGTGGGACAACAGAAATAAATAAATTTTCTTTTATATCATATTACAAAAGGTCCATAGCTCGTTATTAGGTTTTTACAGAAAAAACTTATAATGAAGGATTAGTAATAGGCATCTATTTAATGCAATGCAGATAGACACAAAACAACCGTACGCCGAGTGAGCCTTTTTTGACTCTGCGCACAAGGCACCTCCAGAAAGGAATGAAGAAGTAGGTAAGTAAGAAAAATAATAATTGATGGCTATAATAATAACTAGTCCTAAATGCTACAAATCTAAAATGGAGATATTTAGCACATCGGCGTTGTAGAGCGAAAAATGATAAAATTGAGTTAAAAAATATCGGTGAATTTCAGTCGTATGTTCTATTGTAAAACTGAAGACCTTCTTTTATAGAGATATCGTTCGATCGTTCTCGAAGTTATGCAACGTTCTAACCTATCCACTAGTGTGGATGGGAGACCGTTAGGCTCAATAATGCACACTGAATTGGCAGCGACGCGACGTGACAAGACGTAACAAGACATTATAAACCTTATGAACAATGTTACGAGATATAGAATGACATAGAATATCTTGTAACATTGTTCATCTTGTTCTATAACAAGACCAAAGGCCAAAGACATTTACTTTCTCTATGCCAAATGCGATAGCAGCGCCTCCCTCACCGGAACAGATATCCTTGTAGGAATAGTCCTACAAGGATATCTGTTCCGGTGAGGTGCCAAAAAAAAACATTTCCAGTAAAGTGCGTAAGCAAGGGACCAAAGCACCCACAAAGCACCAAACGAAAAAAAAACAAACCGAACAAACAAGATGGCGGATACGAATGGCAGACAGATTGACATTTCAAAATGGCGTCGTTAGTTCCTCTTTTGGCCACCGATCCAGATCCGATCTTTGTAGCGCTATACGTCTCGTCGCGACGCGTCGATGCCAATTCAATTTGCATTGAGCCTAAGTAGCATTATCAAATAAGCGCTTTTGTGCTTATTTCCGTGTATATTAAAGTTAGCCTAAGTTGGCTTCCTTTTGCCGGTGCTATCTAAATTATTTGAAAGAATACTACTGAAAAGAATTTCTCCAATCTTGACAGATAGAAAAGTTATCCCTGAACATCAATTTGGGTTTCGTCAAAAACATGGAACAACAGAACAAGTCCACAGAGTCTATCATACTATTCGAAGTGCTCTGGAAAACAGGGAATACTGCTCTTCTGCCTTCCTTGACATCCAGCAAGCGTTTGACAAGGTCTGGCTTGAAGGCCTCATGTACAAGATAAAGTCATTTCTGCCACACACTTTTTACACACTACTCAAATCCTACCTTCAAGACCGTATATTCCAAATCAAAGATGGGGAGGAGACATCTGGATTCTACAATATAACTGCAGGTGTTCCACAGGGCTCAGTCCTAGGACCTGTCCTCTATACCATTTTTACAGCGGATCTACCCATAACACAGAATGTCACCATAGCCACCTATGCTGATGACACAGCAATTCTTGCTAATAGCAGTATCGCGATTGAGGCATCAAACCTACTGCAGAAGAGCCTTAATAAGGTGGATGTTTGGTTGAAAACATGGAGGATTAGAGCGAGTGCCACAAAGTCAGTCCATGTAACCTTTTCACTAAAAAGAGGTGACTGTCCACCCGTCAATCTGGGAAGCGACCCACTCCCACACAGTGATTCTGTTAGATACCTAGGTATGCACCTAGATCGCCACCTAACGTGGAAGAAACACCTCCAATCTAAAAGGGACCAACTCAGTCTAAAATACAGAGGACTCTACTGGCTACTTGGGAGAAACGCAAAGCTGTCAGTAGACAATAAGCTACTTATCTACAAAACTGTACTGAAGCCGATATGGACTTATGGCATCCAACTATGGGGTTCAGCTTGCACCTCTAATGTCAACATCATTCAGCGCTTCCAAAATAGCCTCCTAAAAATATCTCCAATGCACCCTGGTTCATAAAGAATACGGAACTGCATGACATACTTAAAGTCAACACAGTAGGTGAAGAGATCAGAACCACTGCTCAAACCTATCAGGAAAAACTAAAATGCCATCCTAACCAACTAGCACAGCAACTCACAAACCCTACCTACAAGAGACGACTTAAAAGAAAAGATGTCATGCAGCTGAATGTGTGACTAAACCAATGAAGAGTGCCTACTGGAGAGGAAAACCAGGAGTGAACTCTGCCTGACATTACACCCGCAAACAATTTGCTCATAGTTGGAAAACTGATCGCAAATAAAACTTGGAAAATAAAAAAAAAAAAAAGTTGGCTTCCAAACTCCGTCTTTTACTTTAAAATTCCATTAAAAGATACAACTTTTTATACGAGGTATAGATATTAAAGTCGTGGATAAAAATAGTGAGAGCTAAGCTCACGAGCATTCAACCGACTTAAACTAGGCCTGAGTGTGACGTAATCACACTAAAAGCCTGGGTGTGCATCGTTGAAGCTATGCATAAAACAGCAGAAATAAAACTGAAGCATGGCAGAGAATAGTTAATATTTTTGTGGAACGATATTATGCAAATATTATGTTAATGTGTGTGCTGCATTGTCTTAAAATTCATAAATGATGGTTTAATTTTGCATAATGTTACTAAAACCCTAAAAGATTTCTTCTTTGTATATTTAAATAGCTGTGCTCCCGCGGTGTGACCCGCGGTCGCTCGGGATTTTTTTTTTCGGAATAAAAAGTAGCTTATATCCTTCCTTGGGATACAATCTTTATCCATGCCAAATTTCAGCCTAATCTGTTCAGCAGTTTAGGCGTGAAAAGGTAACAAACAGACAGACAGAATTACTTTCAGATTTTATAATATTAGTATGGATAGTATGGATATGGATTGACAAATTATGTAGTTTTTGAAAATAATAATGGTTTTTGGGTAATGGGAACTCTACATATTCGCCGATCTTTCCAAATAATAGTTCGGCAAATTGTTCGGCGAATGTGTAGAGTGGCCTTAATATTAGCAATATTATCTTTGATTCTCGTCGTCGGAGGTACAATGTATTATTTGCATTAAAAACTATGCTTGTTAAATAAAATCACTGATTATTTCGTCCAACTTCTAAAATAACACTATCCTAAACTATTTTAATTGAGCAACCAAAAACTCCAAGCCATAATTTTTGCTACTTTCCACCAGCTAACTAAACAATGAATTGGTTGCAAAACACGCAGATTCTACACTGCATAATGAGCCTTTCTGTTACAGAATAAGGCGGATATTCCTTTGTGAAATTTTAAATAGAATTTGGTAATTGGGATACGGGGAGCGCCACAGACCGTTCCGGAAGCAACTAACTTCTCTCACGATGATACCGAGGATTGAACCCGTAAATTTATTTTAACCGCTTTAAATGAACGGTTTACTCAAACTTATTTGTGAAAAACGAAACATGATCATGACGATCTTTTGAAGATGTAAGAAGGATTACAGATGCATATTCTTGACGACCTCTGTGGCGCAGTGGGTGAAAGCCCGCTTGAGACGCAGAAGGTTGCAGGATTGACCCCCACCGCGGGATTAATGTTTGTAAGATCTGAAAATATTTATCTCAGATCTGGGTGTTTCTATGTATAATATGTATGTATTTACAAACAAAAAGTATATCTACACTATTATTATAAAGATGAAAGATTTGTTTGTTTCTTTGAATTGAATAGGCTCCGAAACTACTGGACCGATTTGAAAAATTCTTTCACTATTAGAATCCTACATTATCCCTGATGAACATAGGCTATATTTTATCCCGGGAAAGTGATGTTTTCCCGAGGGACCGCGGGTAACACCGCGACGGACTGCTAGTAAGTAGTATATCAGTTATCTGGTTCCCATAGTACAAGCTATGCTTAGTTTGGGGCTAGATGATGCTGTGTGAAATTGTCCAGCATTATTTATTATTAAATTCAATCACGCGGCACATACTCACCTTTTGTTGAAATATAATAGGTACCTACCTAAGTACCTACTAATTGATCTCCGCAAGATGTTTTCCGTAGACGAACAAAAATATCCACATTGCTACACTGTGATCCATATTTTTGAAAGCACAGACAACGTAACGACTCACATTTATTTTTCCAGTTATATTTCCTCAGCAGTGTATTGTTTTCTCTAAATTCACGACCGTATTATAATGATTAATTTAAACAACTTTAAATTATATCTTTTCCCATAATTGACGACTTCCGTGGCGCAGTTGTTGAAAGCCCGCTTGTGACGCAGAAGGTTGCGGGTTCGATCCTAGCCGGGATAAATGTTTGTATGATCTGCAAGTATTTATCTCAGGTCTGGGTGTTTCTATGTATAATGTATGTATTTACAAACAAAAAAAGTATATAGTATATCAGTTATCTGGTTCCCATACAAGCTTTGCTTAGTTTGGGGCGCGTTTTTTGGCATAATATTTGCGCTTTTATGTAGAAATTATATTCACTTGTTCACATTTTTGTTGAAAAACCGTGTTATTTTTTTCAAAATCAACCTCTAAAAGAAAAACCTTTTAATCATAACAAATTGCCGTCTATGAGGAAAAATTTACCCCCACCATCTTTGCCAAACCTGAGGTAAAATACCCCATCCTGTATAGCCTTTTCTATAGTTTCTGTAGTCTTTGGAAAAACCAACTTTGAGTTTAACGTTCATCGTTTCTCGGAAGCTCCACAAACTAGTGGTTTCCAAGTGATTTACCCGCCGCGGAGACGTGAATAAACATGCATGCGAGTGAACTTACGGAACTGTTTATAAAATGAGGTTATTTCGGGGAAATAGACGTGCCGAGGTGCCAACTTTACGATGGAGATGAAAATTGTTATATATTTATAATCACGCTGAAGTAATTAGATTTTTAGTGTCATTGAAACTAAATTCAAAGTTTTTTTATCTATTTTAATTTTTAATGTTATTCGAAGATTTTTAGAGGTACCTACAAAGGCAAACAAAAAAGACACAAGCCCACTTTTTGCATGTCATTGGCATTCCACAAAAATTCCCAGGATCAGAGAACAAAACTAATCGAGATCAGGGAACATTATGTTCACGGGATCTGGGAACGAAAACCCTTGCGAACCTATTGTTGCTCACGAAATAAAAAGCTCCATATATAAACTTATCCAATTCCGTAAGGGCATGTTTTTATTATATTTATTCTCAAAAATATGAACCGGAAAGTGTCATGAGCATGACAACTATTACCCTAACCGGAACACACGTCAGCTGCACGCCGGAAGTAGCGCGAATATTATAAATTCACCGGAAGCGACGCCATGTTAAATCACGAGGAAACATCGAGGTGCTACCAGTGTGCAGTGCTACGTATTAAATAAAATGGAATACGAGCGCCTTGAATTTTTATTTGAGCTTGTATTTTCTGTTGCAGACAGATTTAGTATTTCAAGATTATGGAAACTAGTGAGATTGAATAATAAATCCTAAAAAACTATAGTAAGTAATGTTTCGCCATGCTGGCTGGTCAAGAGCTTACCGACCCTTTAGTACTTAAAAAACTGCAATTAGGTATAAGCTAGGGTATGTCACATTTTTGGCGGCGATGGGCTTGTAACCTGGAGTGTTTCTGACAAATGTGGGGATGTGCCAAATGCGTACTTATTTGGAACTGTCTCCGACCCCCTTATGTGTTTTCTAAGGATCTAGAATACATCTACTATGCCTTGGGGATCCATTTTTGCTCCAATTTTTTAGATATAGGTATGTACCTAAACTTAGCATACACTTGGTCAGTTCATTACTTCTGCTGTGAACCTCTCCTTAAATTTTTTCTTTATCTCAGTTCCTGGCAAGATCGTTCCACTATTCCACTATCAGCAATTAAAAGTCTCCATCTGGCTTCGAATCCAATTCCACTATCAGTCGGATTCTATCTCCTCAAATTGAACACATTCGCGAGATAAATCGTGGATTTCACAAAAAAGCCTTCGAGCCTTTTCACATGACTTTATCACGAAGCTAAAAGTTCAAACATGTATTTTTGACGTGACAACGTCTTATAATTCGATAGAGCCGGCTGCACGCACGAAAAAACATGACTCATGCGGCGTTACCTCGCTCTGAGGCGTTCCATGTAAGGCTTGAAGTGCAAGCGAGAGCGCGGAACGAGCGACAAAGAAGCACAAACGTTGTCACGTTCAACTATCGTCAGTAAACCGACTTTACAGACAACCAATTTTTTTAGAGAAAAGGTGAAGAAAAAAAAAACGGTATATCCCACAGCTGGGTAAACCTCCCTCTTTTCTGCAGATAAATGGGATACTACTTACAGTAGTAACGTTTTCTGCCACCACTCGAATAAAGCCTCTTTCACTTCATCTGATGAACTTCACCAGACATTACTATTTTTGGAAAATTATTTAAGTATATCTTCAATACAGACAACGTGCAGCCTAAATTTTGTCTTTCTTGATTTTCTTGTCTTTATTGAGTCTTTCTTGGTGCGTAGGGGTGTACAAAGAAGGGATTTTTCTAAAAGGGAATGAAATACGTGGGGCTAAATACGTTTCTGTGAAAAATCATGAAATTTAGAATTATGATAGTTCAACAGTTTTAATGTAAGTCTGCATTCAAAAATTTCAAAACTACCCCTAGAAAGGTGTAAGAGGTGTTAATGTTTGTATGGGTTTTTTTAACGCGTGGTCCGCTATGCTTGAAACTCGGTATGAAAATTAAAAAAAAGTAATGATTCATATTTTTTTACCTTACGAAAATGCATGTGGAAAGGCGCTCCCAATCTCAGAAGCGATAACGCCGTGATGGATTTGTTCGGGAATAGTGGAGCTTTATTACTGATTGAAAATATTGCTGTTACTTTTATTGAAATGTTGCGACAGTGATGATGAAGGTAGACGAAGGAAATCGACGTATCAACGTCTATGTATCAAAGAAAATCACAAAAAGGCGGAAATACATATCCATCGGGTATACAGGGTTATTTACAAAACACGGGTAACCTCTCAGGACTGTATTACTATTTTCTTTACGTATCCTTTGGCCGTTGTAGCTCATTCAAAAGGTATACTTACTATATTTTCAAAATAGACACGTCCCCGAAAGTTTTTCTTAAACTCCTCATTCTGAAGATAAATCGCCAATAGTTACTAGCGAAAAATGTCCCATCATTCTTTTAAAATGGGCCTCAATTCCCCACTACTGCCCGCGATCACGCATGACCATTTCCACATACATTCGATTTTAGACCATAAAGTTATAGGGTCAGGATGTAATTTTGAATGAGATGAACGGAAATTAGAAGAAAATTGAAGTGTAGTTGGCGCGAATCGGAACCCTTGGGGTTGAGTGGTATCAATCTTGGTTGGATGATAGTGTTGGATTAATAGACGACTGGATGGTTAAGCCTTACAGGTTTATTATCATTCGACCATTTATCAGGTATATGACGAGGCGTTTGATAAGCTAAGTATTAAGACATCGAGAATTGATGTTTTTAAGATGACTAAAATACTGAATAATTAAATATTGATTATGAAACAGTGCCAACAGTGTCAGTGGTTGTGAATGAAAAACATTACCCTCCTTCTGACGCAGTCGCGTAAAAATACCTTCCTAAAGCTGACCGAACATATGTCCGCAAAGTACGCGCCGCAGTTATTTTTCTATACTTAGTAAGTAAGTAAGTTCGTATGAGTCAGTGGCCAACCCTGGTGACGGAGTTTTTAGGCCGCCTTAAGGCCTCCGTCATGGCTTAACGACTTAAATAGCCGGGACCGACAATTTAACGTGCCCTCCGAAGCACGGAAGCGCTCAGATGAAAAAACCACTGGCGGTCACCCATCCACTTACAGACCGTTTCGAACGTTGCTTAACTTCGACTTAGTAAAAATATTGATGACGTCAGAAAATGAGGCTAGCTTCTGAAGTCTCAGAATTTCCTCTATTGAATTGACAGTTCAGCGTGGATAGGTCGTGCGACCACCTTAAAGGGGTTGTATTATGTTGAATGGAGCTGACAGCCCTTTTTTTAAACTTATCCAGTCGTAAGTAAGCAAAGTGTACCCGTATCAAGGAATATTTATGTTTGGTCAACGGTATCCGAAAATGAAATAGATAAGGCTGGTCTCCCGGAGAGCGATCTGTAGCAGGTTCCTGCACACACCAGTCCAGAACAAACTGTCTACGGTAAAAAAGAGTAATGCTATTTGGGTAAAAACATCTTTTGGCAAGTCTCAAGTGGAGATGGGCAGGACACGGCTAGACAGGAGAACATACCTACCTTAATTTCAGAACAGTAACTTTTTGTACTTGTTTTTTGTATTTATTTGTAGATTAGCAAGTGTAAGAGGCGAGTGTGCATGGGACAGCTGGAAGGGGAAGGCCTAGGCGAACCTTCTTGGATCAAATTGGCGACATTTTAGAGAAGGGCCAGGTCAAAAGTACCCTAAACCGACGAGCATACATGTATGAAGAATGTAATGAGAGTGAATGAGGCGAAAGTTGTGTGTCAGGATCGTAGCGACTGGAGATCCGTGGTCTCTGCCTACCCTTTTGGGAAAGAGGCGTGACTTTATGTATGGGTATGTATGTATTTTTTTAGTTTAGAAACGTTAACGAAATCTCGTTCAAGTTTTCGCTTCTGTCGGCACTCCGGGAATGCCACTGTTTTTTTTTTGTTGATTTGTTGTTTCATCTCCAAAGGGTTGAATTGAAACACCCAGTATCAGAGACACCGCGTATGTAGGTATCGGAAACAAATATCAGAGATGCAATCTAGGTGTCTCAGTTCGCTATCTCTGTACAATGCAAGGAAGGAGAGAAAAGCGACTTTAAATTATAAAATGCACTAGTTTCGCTCGCGTGGTACCAACATTTTGAATAGTCTATATGCTATTCCAGGTCATCTATACCTATTCCAAGTTTCATCTAAATCGGTTCACTGGTTTAGGCGTGATTAAAACACAAAACATAAAAACGTAAAACGTAAACGTAAACAGGGTCACGACTGTATCCCCAAGGCGCGGTAGACATTCTCTCAGATCTTTATATTCCAGATCCTTTGAAGATGTCTAAGGGGGTAGTCAGAGGCATGTACAAATACATATTTGATACATGCCCACATCTTGCAGAAGTTAGTATAACACAAAACATACAAACATCTAAAGAGCTTTAAAGCCAGGACCGAATGGCAGTACTGCTTAGTGCCTCATAGGTGCTAGACGATGGGTGGGCAATTACAATTATTATTCTGGTAGTAAAATTGTTAAGCCATGACCGAGATCTTCGGGGACATTTAAGCTTCGTCACATCAATTAGCTTAGCTTGCTTGTATTTTAATTTTTGACATTTTGAACACAAAGTCCTATTATTCTTCACCAAGAGTTTAAACGTCTCGCCATCGCTTGTCTCTTGACACGTAGTTTACAATTAACCGGTGAGACGGCGCTGGGAACTCGACAACAATGCACTCGCACCTCTTTGCCAGCACCAGTTCCTGATTGAAACTGCAAGAACGACGTATTTGTACGTCTGATCAATATTTAGGTACCTATACAAGCACTCGCCAAAAACTCTCGATAAACAAATCACAAGCAACTGGTAAAAAAGCTAGCGGTTTCAGCTCGGCGATGATGAGTTAGTCAATTAAGGCTCATGGCAAACACTCGCACCTCTTTGCCAGCACCAGTTCTTGATTGAGACTTGCAAAAATGACGTATTTGTACGTCTGATTAATATTTAGGTACCTATACAAGCACTCGCTAAAAACCATAGATAAACAAATCACAAGCAACTGGTAAAAAAAGCTAACGGTTTCGGCTCGGCGATGATGAGTCAGTCAATTAGTCAGGGCTCATGGCAAACTCTGGTACCGGATTTTTTAGTCCCCAAAGGCATCGCTCCTCCCCCTAGGCTTACGTTACTACTTAGCGTGCCCATGAAAATAAATTGCCCTAAATACGTAGAGCAGCTTAATTGAAAATGCCAGCAGTAACCCATTGATGCTCAGCCAGAATCCAAAGGGTTCAGAGTCGAGGCACTATCACCATTCGGTCATCATGACTCCAAGCGATCGCCGCTGAAGATCATGGTTTGAAAACTATGTAAAAGACGTTTGCAGACTCATCATCTCTCCAAAACGCCAGAAACGTGTGCCAACACCTTCATTACACCTTGCAGCTTCACATAACGTGGGATTGAATCTTCATGAGTTCTGTGCATACTTAAAACTTTTCCAGTTTTAAGTTTTTCATTTAGTTTTTCTATATGCAATAAGTTTTGTTCTAGTTTAAGTATTTAACTTTTCAGTTTTTTTGTTTAAGTAGTTCTTGTTTAACTAAAATTCCACAAAGAGCAGTTATGTTTAACCGACTTCATTGAAAAAGGGAGGTTGGAAGTTCGGTTTCATGTTTATGTTTATTCCTTGGTCATCATAATGAAGAAATCGGTTTTTTCTAGCTCAAAAGCAGAGCTTGTGTTATGGGTACCACATGAGTGATGATAAATAATAGTAGGTAATCATCCAGACTCAAGTAAAATTATTTGCAGATCCTACAAAAATTATACGCGGCGGGAATCGAACCCGCAATCTTCTCACATCCGGATCTTTGATTACGCGCTACGGAAATTTCCTTAATTAACTTAATTTCATACCCGTTTATATTTTCACCCCGAATAATGAATCGATTTTACCCGTTTTACCCGGATAATCGGGTAGTTGAGAGTTGGCGCGCGTTTGACGCGATACCGGCTGACTTCCGGTTCCGAGTGACGGGGGCGCTTCCGGCGGCGTTAAAGAAAAACACGGTTATACTTCGAAAGAGTTCGAAACTTAATATCTGTTTTATTAATTCCCCACGTTTTTGCAAGTGCAATACGACCGATTTTTCCGTGCTAGTAGCTTGTAAATAATCTACGAGCATGCTTATTAGTAACGAGTACAGTGCAAACTAAAAAACTACCATTTTTTAGATTTAAAGCGTTAGGAAACAACCTATGCCTACTACTTTGAGTGTCAAGATAAACATAAATATGTTTATCTTTACACTACACACATGCCCGTAGATTATTTACAAGCTACTAGAACATGTGACAAGCTACTAGAACATACAGAAACGTGTGTAGACTTAAACAAAAGAATAGAATAGAATTCATTTATTTGCGTGATCTAAGGTACAAAAAATTTCTCATACAAGTTCTATTAAACGTACTCCGTGGTGCAATGATCTACCATACAAAAATTTTAACATTTAAAACACCTTAATTAATTAGAAAATTTAGTTAAAACATGCAATATTCAGTTCTTACATAAATAGTTATACATTAAATTATTTATTATTAGGGTGCACTAAGTACCATAAAATAATAATGTCATTCCATAAAGGACGGAATAATGGAAGGATACCATCAGTATGCTGTAGTACCTGGGACATTGTTTGAGATGGGATAGGCTTGCCCAGCACCTAAACCATCCTCTCGGATTAATCGGCCTTGTCCACAAAGACAATGTTCAGTTGACTAAGCAGCGGGCTTTCTCACGATATTTTCATCCGTATTTAAATACGAAACGCAAAATCCAATGATACTCGGCTGGGATTTGAGCTCGCAGCCTTCAGATTGAAGTCGGGGCTACATCCCACTTTTACAAATACAAATACAAATACAAAAATGTTTATTACAGCAAAACATATAAAAAAATTTTTCTTAACTATAACTAATTGAAGATCGATTACATAAAAAAAGAGAACTTATAATTATTTTGTAGTTTGCTGAGAGTGGATACATAAGTGGGATATCTGATAGTTTCCTCACTAGGCGTTGCCTGTATCGAGGAAACTAAAGTACGAATTAATTAGGTAGATAATTAATTACAGATCCTGCGACAGGTTGAATTAGCAAAATAAATAAATATATTTACATATATATATATATATACAAATATAATTAAACTTATAAATAATACTTTGAAAAATTAGAAATATAGGGAATCAGTTAGTAATAGAATGATGTAGATGTTATACAAAGTAACCTAAATGTAGCCATACCAAGGTAGATTATTATGTTTTGACTTGAAGTATGTCCTCTGTTGCTTCGTAAGATAATGTAGCAAGCCACTTACGTATACTGAACTTAGCCTCCACTAGGCTTTTGTATTTGAGTTCACACTGTTTCGCGGCCTGAACTGTTTTATTAGTTACTAGCTGCGCTCCCGCGGTGTAACCCGCGGTCCCGCGGGATTTTTTCGGGATAAAAAGTAGCCTATGTCCGTCTCTGGGATACAACCTTTATCCATGCCAATTTTCAGCCTAATCTGTTCAGTGGTTTGGGCGTGAAAAGGTAACAAACAGACAGACAGACAGAGTTACTTTCACATTTATAATATTAGTATGGATTAGCACATTGCTCTCTTTTATTAGTACACTAGCTGCGCTCCCGCGGTGTAACCCGCGGTCCCTCGGGATTTTTCCGGGATAAAAAGTAGCCTATGTCCTTCCCTGGGATACAACCTATATCCATGCCAATTTTCAGCCTAATCTGTTGAGTGGTTTGGGCGTGAAAAGGTAACAAACAGACAGACAGACAGATAGACAGACAGACAGACAGACAGAGTTACTTTCACATTTATAATATTAGTATGGATTGTCACGAGATGGGCTTTACAAAAACGCTTCCGGGATTGCAAAGCTAAGCGTTTTGAAATTCACTGGCAGGGCATAATGAACGCGATTATGATATTCTTCGTACCAATTATTTCATTTTAATGGTCTAACAAAGTTAAATCATGTTTCGGGAATTCAGTGAAACGTAGAGGCATTTTGCAAAAATGTTAGAAAAAAACGTTTTTTTATTAAATTCAAACATGACATCGTCTAAAAGGTGAAAAAATAGTGCAAATAAATCTTCATTAGACGAATGAAATTACCTGCGTCATAGCCCGCGTCTAAGAAACTGCTGTTATTAAAGTACTTATATATTAATTGTATGGCTATAAATAATAATAAAAAGTAAAGCTTAGTTTCGATTACTAAAATATTGTGATTTTCAGAAAAGAGCAAAATTTCGGTTGTGAGAAATAGGGTTCCGTGGCCGAGCGGTAAGGCACTCCGGCTATAGGAGGATCGGCTGATCGTTGCGGGTTCGTATCCCGTCGGCATCGAAAATTTTCGAAGACTTTTCATTTCTCAAAGTCTATGATTTTTTTAGTTTAAAGTTAGATGACGCTATGTGGTTTTTTTTTTTTTTTTTTTTTTTTTTAATTAGCCTAAACTGTCCCACTGCTGGGCAAAGGCCTCCCCCGTCACCTTCCACACCTCGCGATCTTCTGCGATTTTTCGCCAATCCTTCTCAAAGCCGTCCAGGTCATCGCGCCATCGCTTTTTAGGCCTGCCCCGGAGTCGCCTGCCATCCACCGGGATCCAACCAGTCACCACTTTGGCCCACCTGTCTGGGTGCATGCGGGTGACGTGACCTGCCCACTCCCATTTTAACTTAGCAGCCTTTACGCCCACGTCAGCAATACCGGTCTTTGAACGCAGCCAGGTGTTCCGGATTCGGTCGATTCTTTTCACACCTAGGATGCTGCGTTCCATTGCTCTTTGGCAAACCCCGAGTTTGGACTTTTGAGAATCGGTTAGTGACCAAGACTGGGCACCGTAGGTTAGGACGGGCAGAATACACATATCGATGAGCTGACGCTTCAGTGACATAGGAAGGTCGCCCTTCATTAGCTCCTTCATGGACCAGTAGCTTTTCCAGGCATTTTCAATTCTGCGGTCTATCTCTTTGTCCTGCTTGTTTTCGAAGGAAGCTAACTGGCCCAAGTAAATGTACTCATCGACATAGTGTATTTCTTGCCCGTCTACCGTGACCCTACGTTTCGTGCTATTGGTCATAATTTGCGTCTTTGACCGATTCATCATAAGTCCAACATCGAGGCTCGCCGTGCTAAGGTCTTGTAGCATTTCTTGCAATTCGTAGGCGTTTGGTGCAAAAAGAACAATGTCGTCGGCGAACCTTAGGTTAGTAAGCCGTCGGTCACCAACTTCAATACCCCTTGTTGCCCACGGGGCTGCCAATGGTTTGAAGAGCGGATCGCCCTGTTTTACTCCTGTATATGTGGAATGTCCTGCAATATTTATTAGTTCAACATATTTTATTTCAAGAAGTCTGTTATCATCATTGGCCTGCCCTTATCCCGCTCATGCGGGGTCGGCACAACATGTTCTCCTCTTCCACTATCACTCGTCATCTCTATATCAATCCATATCTTCTTTCACACAATCCATCCATCTTTTCTTAGGTCTACCTCTACTCACATATTCAAGACACATATTCTCCATAGTTGATGTACAGTTATTATAAGATTATTTTTAAAATCATTCAGTCACATCTTACGACATTTACTCCCGATCGAAGTTAAATCAAATGAAATAAATAAATAGGTACACAACTGAAACGTACCCGAGGGACAATCAGGATCAGGTCTTATTTACCCGGCTCCGTGTAATTGATACGGGACAGTGACCGGAAAGGATGGCTTGTGAGGCCATAGAAACAACTTTTTGTAGGCGCTTTTTGTACCCTTTATCTCGCGGCGGCGCAGCCTTCGGCATCAACATGCGGGCTTTCACCCATTGCGCCATAGAGGCCATCTTTTCTCTGGAGCGTACTGTGAGTTATGTCAGCGATGAGTTTCTTAATATATAATACTTATCTTTAAAATACATAGGCTTTTTAGCCAAAACTGTGGATTCTAAGTCAAGATGCTTTGCTTTCATGTTTATTCAATGAAATATACCAATTTTCTCGAAGAAGCGCTCGTGGTCGTGCTGGCTTAGTCGTTCTTGATAGATCGTCGAAGTTAAGCAACGTTCGAAACTGTCTGTAAGCGGATGGGTGACCGCCAGTGGCATTTTCATCTGAGCGCTTCCGTGCTTCGAAGGGCACGTTAAATTGTCGGTTCCGGCTATTTAAGTCGTTAAGCCATGACGGAGGCCTTAAGGCGGCTTAAAAACTCCGTCACCAGAGTTGGCCACTGACTCATACGAACTTACTTTTACAAGTTCCAAAGGAGCGGGGAATAAATAGCATTTGCTGCTAAAACTCTAAACAGCTTAAGCCCACTCAAACGAATAGCTGGCCCGGTCAAAGCCATCCGCCGTTGAAGTGGCCACACACTGACACAGTTCGTTAGATCGTCATATTTGTGCTTCCTGCGCGCATCGTACGATTGTTTACTGGTATGATGTCTTTTGTAAGACTTCAAAAATCAAGCGCTGAGAGAATTTACACGGAACAAATTCAACCGATACGATCATTATCGTATCGTACTGAAGTGTAGGTTGAGAAGAAAGCTCTTGCTTGAAGAAGAATTTAATGTGTGCAGCTTGTGAAAATGTGTAGGTACCTATTAAAGATTTAAATAGATAATGAGTCCGGATCTGAAAACTGGAAAACTGTTTCTTTATTTGTTGTATATTTTGCGCCAAAGTAATAAAGTAATTTTTACTCGTTCACAATCATTTTCAGACCAAATATTGATGATGGTATAGAAAATAAAATGTGTATAAGGCTATTGTTTTCAAGAGTCCATCCGATGAATTTAAACGAATGTAAACCGTTTCGTACGGGTTTCTGAGCCTCTGTTCCAGTTGGTTTGAAAGCGAAAGCTAAGCGATACCTAAACAGCTTTTTGGTTTTCCTGGCGAACATATAGCGACATTTATCTCGACTGATTCTATTATATTTTCAAATTTTTTGTACTTATTGTAGTAGCTTAGTTTCTGTAAATAAATGTATATTTTATTTGTATAATACACGAGACCATTGACATGTGTTTACTTAAAAAAATGTTTTAATTCACAATTTACTCTCTTCCATTTCATAAATGTAATTTCTTGAGTTCACTGACAAGACAATTACTAAAATAGATAAAAAAATCAAAATGAAGATTAAAAAAAAAATCTTCTAGCTTGTAGGACACGGGCAGGTCCACGACAGACAAAAAACGTCCCGATCACGTTCCGTATCGGATTTCATTATCGGCTCTAACGAACTGAAATACTAGCAAGGATTGATTTTACAATCCGACGGCCAATCAGAACCGATATTTGCGTTGCGAACATTTTTATCAAGGGCCACGTGCGACGCAAGATGCATGAAAGAGTGCGGAATGATGACAAAACAAGTAATTAAAAACCTTTTTAGTTAACAAATAAAACACTTTTTCCAAAAAGGGTTCAGTCATTTTGTTGCTATTATAGACCAATATATATTATAGACCAACATAAATTGTTGAAAACAAGAACCTACGCAACAAAAATGGTTTAGCACCTAGTTTTCTTTATGAAGTTCATATGAGTAAGTGCCCAACTCTGGTGACAGGCCGCCTTAAAGCCTCCGTCATGGCTTTCTTCAGTGATGATTCTTGGAACCCTTTCGAAAAAGAGGCGTGATTTTATGTAGGTAAGTTAATATCACAATTCCCTTGGATTGATACCACCATGTCTAAAAGAAACCATTTAAAATCTATTCTTAGATTACGTTCCGGACATATCCCTTCTAATAAATTTGCGTTTCTTATGCAAAAAGTAACATCGCCAAATTGTGATGATTGTGTGGTGTGTTAGAAGATATTCAGCATATTTTACTAGAATGCATTCGAAATGCAGCATATAGAGATACGTGTTTTGATCGAAATAGTTTTATACATATAGGTTATATAAATTCAATTCTTGCGGACCCTTTTTGTGAAAAAGTAGAGTTTTTAGTTAAGTTATTAGAGTTAGGTTTACATAAGTAGTTAAGTATTAAGTTTCTTCTGATATTGTTCATAATCATTTTCTGTTGTATCAGGGTGATGTGGTCGCTAAGCGACAAACCCTTAAATAAATAAAAAAAAATGTAGGTAAATAATTTGTATCATTTAGTGTTCGGACTGGATTCAAATCGGCCGTGTCTTCGGGACTTACATCTCAACATGCCCGCATATATCAGCAGTAAGCTATGTATAGGTTGACTTGTAGAGATAACGAGGCTACATTAGCCGTATGCCTCGGTAATACACAATCGGGCGTCTGTGACGTGAACAAGGATACCCTTACATGTTGTGGCCATGAGAGATGCGTGAAGCTATGATGTTTCAGCACACTACGCACAGTAATGCTATAATTGCAGTAAAGATAAGGATAGTAAGAATAGTAGATTATTCACCAAGGGGATAAAGCAGTGTATTATGTCACGAGCGCCATATTGAATCCCAAGCGCATCGAAGGATTCTTTAGTTAACTCCCGAGCGACAGCGAGGGTTTTTATAGTTAACTCCCGAGTGAAACGAGGGAGTTAATGACTAGAATCCTGAGACAGCAAGGGAGTCAAGAGCGCCCAAGACTAAGACAGCTTTAACCCCGAGGTGAATACTCTACTTTTCACACATACTGCGAGAAATATAGTGAATACTTACACACAGAAATAGCAAGCAAGTCTAATGAAGAGGTTTTATAGGTACAATAATAATAATCTATTCATTTATTCTCAAAAAATATTTTAGCATTAATATGCAACAACATTAGATCGCTAAGTAGTTTGGAGGCATTAGCCACACTTTTTTCTTATATTTGAATAAAGTCTACTTGCAGGTCTCTATAGTAATAAACATTTTCATAGAAATATCAAAATTCTGAAGAAAAAGTTACTAGTTAGTAGTCAAGTTATTATTAGTTGCCACATTTTTTCTTTTTTTTTTGGTATAAGTTCTATTTGGTGTGGACTCAATAGTATAAATTTTAATAGAAATATTGATGTTCGAAATTCAAATCTCATTACTTATCTGTTTACATGAGGTTCACAGGGAAAAATTAGATTCCATACAACTTTATTCCCGCCTGCCATTTTGTTATTTAGGAGGGAGAAATGACTTACTTTGTCTTATGTAAGCTTTTCGAGCGCTTGGTGTGAAAAAACATTTATTATTAGAGTTACATGAAAGTAGAATTTAGGCAAAAGCATCTTTTCTACAATCGCAATAAAACTCAAAATCGTCTAATCTCAAATAACCGTAGAGACATCAATTCGATCTACCTTTTTTCCTACCTCAATAATAAAGTAGAGATCAATAATTGATTATGCTAAGCAATCTATCCTCTGCCACGTGACCTGTTTCTGATAATGTATTCCGCTGGTTCCATAGCCTCAGCGATACGTCAATCAGCGTCTCAGTAATCCGGTTATCCGTCTCGAGATCGTACACGTGTCCTATCGTGCGCCTAACCGGGTTGCGCTAACGATCCGTTCCGATTGACAGATTATCCGATTTTGGGAGAGGAATATTTTTATGCAGTAAATACTACAAGGGGCATGTAAATAACATCACAAGGTAAAAAAAAACGTTGTTCCATGGGCGGCCATATTGTTAAGCGTTCTCTTCCTGGCAACTATTTGATAGGATAGGATAGAAACTCAGCGGTTTATAAAAGTCAATCCAAGTTAGTAAATTCTTATAAGTTAGGGCCTCAAAGACAGAGGCAGACCACCAGCTCATTGGTGGAAAAAGACATTTCAGATCAAAAAACAAAGATCAACTTCACAAAAAAAATTATTGCTTACAATCTGTTTTTGGAGTTTACATACATAGACAAGTACATTCACAAGGAGTTTACATAGACAAGTAGGTATCCAGTTGGGTTAATGGCATTAGTAAGAACATAAAATATCCTTAGTTACGTATAAGTTAATTGGAGTTATTGCTACGAGTAGAAAGCATGTCTATTCATAGAGATTTCTTGGAAGCACACTTCATTCGAAGTATTTCCACTTCTTAACCATTTACAGGCTTAGGGCTGGTTTCACCAAACTTTGGCTAACAGAGCGTTAGTTCAAATTTAGTATGACAAATAACAACGGATTAAGATTTTAACAGACCGTTACGATGTTTTGAGTTCTTTCCAAAGGAAATCTTCACTAACAAGCCGCTAAATCTAATCGCTGGTCGGCGGCCGGTTAGCTCGCTGACAGTTGACATCGTAGAAAATTAAAAATATGTTGCAACAACGTCCAAAATCATTGAAAAGTTCGCGCCGTAACCATAGCAACAGAAATAACAACGAAGTTTGAAGGAAAATTCCCTAACTGCGATTAACTAACCAGCTGTTAGATTGATTTTTGGTGAAACCAGCCCTTAGCCTTATACAATATAGTGTAGTCAATTAAAACCTTTATATCAAAAATATATAATAATTATACAGGGTGTAAAAAGACGTCTACCGAAGCCGAAAGGGTATAGCATCCCAACACACAACCAAATCCAAAAGGATTTTTCGGAAAAAAACATTATATCCGGAGAAAACATCGTTTGAAGAGTGCTGTTTGCGTATGTTCTGGGTGCGTTGTTTGACGTAGATTGCTAGATTTTGAGTTTTAAATGTTTAGGTAGGTATGATCTTATTATGTTGTAATAGTAGTAAATAACCGAATATAAAATAAACTGACTAAGCTCAGTAAAAAAAAAATCGCGTTTTTTTTCGCTAAATATGTTTAGAATCATGGTCTGATTGCAACCCTTCAGTTTTCGGTAGTTGTCTTTTTACACCCTGTATACTTAATTAAGTTAATGAGTATCACACTGTAACATCGGTACATACTAATGAAGCTAAAACTAAGGTCTCAAGCTTAAACACAAATAAATATACCTACATCATCATCATCATTTACAGTCTGACTTCACCCTTGCAGGGTTTAGGGTCGATTCACATCTGACCGAAGATCCGTCGCGTATTATCGGTCGCGGAACGCCAGAACTGACAAATGTATAGAAAAACACTCGACCGTTCACACTCGACCGATGATACGTTAGTCCGTCGAGTGTGAACGGTCGAGTGTTTTTCTATACATTTGTCAGTTCTGGCGTTCCGCGACCGATAATACGCGACGGATCTTCGGTCAGATGTGAATCGACCCTTAGGCCCGTACAGACCTCTCTAAGCTGCCACCCTAGCCATGTCACAAATCGCAATAGAATAGAAATCGAATCGACAGATAACGCTGAGACTCCGCCAGCGTCAAATGGCATTAATTGTCAAAACTGCATACATTTTATGTCGCGGCACGTGAGTTCCTGGCATTGTGTCCAACTGACGATTGACATAGAGCCAGGTACTCACGTGCGATACTTGACATAAAATGTATGATTTTTTGGGAAATTAATGCCGTAAGACGCAGGTGGAGTTTCAGCGTTATCTGTCGTTTCGATTTCTATACTATAGCGATTTGTGTCATGGCTAGGGGGCTGATGCGATCCAACACGATCCTGTGATCTGACCCAGTGACGGCCCGTAACAAACAATATCCGCCAGTTCTACTTGTCGTCTACCCGTCTGGCTAACGGACGACGTAAATAATACCTACAATATTATTGTATTCAGAAAACCATAAAACAAATGGATTTTCCAATTTATGATTTACCAATTTATATAAACGGCGGGATAGAATCGTAAAAATAACATAAAATAAAATATATAAATTTAATATTTTACGTCTAATATTTTCCCTAAAACTGATATCGTCCACGCGTAGGAAACAATAAAATGTTATTGAATTTTATATTGTGTAAGTCTCGTTCCATGTTTAGTTTTAAGAATTTATCTTCGCAAGCACTCTGCTTATGTATACCTAGTGCAGTAAACATTGGGATACTAGTGACAGTCAAAACAATACCATTTCTATGTAAATATCTTTTATTATGTTAGTATAGCGACTATCTGTAAATCTTTCCATTATCTTTAGTAAATGATTTTAACAGCGTCAGGAAGCAACCTATGCGTAAGCGATAGGCTTGCCACCTGTCATCTATGAATTGCTAACTTCTTTGACATGTGCCAAATATTTATTTCGACGTGTCTCTGACTAACCCCTTATGAGTAACTTGTCGCTCACACGGACTTACTTTTATTTATTTATATTGTAATTTTTTTTATGATAAACAAGGTATTTATTTACAGAAACTAAGCTACAGTATGTACATAAAATTACAAAATACAATAGCAGTCAAGCTATCTAAGGATCGTAAAAGCGATCTATAGATAGCCCAACTGATCCAGGTCACTGCCAGTCGGAAACGTGCCCAAAACACTGGCGGCATTGCCACGCTTAATGGCAATGCTGATTCTTTGTGCCAAAAAATCGCCAGCTCTCGAATCTCAATTTTGTCATTGTCCCGTGTCATTTGGCCGTAACAAAACCAAAACCTCGTCCACATTTGTAACTGGCAGTACGAAGAATGTTCGGCGGACTTTCAAAGATTGATATTTTGTATGGAAGTATGAAACGGATAAATGATCGAACATTTGTTCGCCGAACAACGCCCGTCCACACTATTGTAACAGTGGCTTTGTTACGGTTACGCTATTTTGTTCGCCGAAATGTTCTAATGTGGACCCACCTTTAGGAACTTAATCCCTTACTAGCAAAATATATTCCTTTTACCGCTAAAAGCTTAAAATCAGATGCACCAAACGAACAAAATATGACAACAAAAACCTGCTCGCGGAAAGATGCGGTTTTCATTGGCATAGTGGAAACCAAAAAGTTGATAAGTACTAAAAAACCATAGATAGAATTTTCCAACATCAAAGGAAACGCGTCTGTTCATTCTATTTCAAATCAAATTTCAACGTAATAGAGTTCATTTTCGAGTATTGAAAATGCTAAAACAGACTAATAAAATAAATAAGATTCTATAATGTATGTTTTCAATGCTTTATTGTTTTATTATAAAAAAGATTTATCTCCGTTTTTATTTCATGTTTTACGAGTAAAATAATGAATTTTTAATCCATAGTACGTTGGGTTGTTATGGAGAAATAAGGGAGTTTTCATATCTTTTACGCACTCACGCCATTTATACCTTTCCAACAACACGTTGACTAGCAGGTAGAAAATGCCTTCGGCATTATGCTCGCCAGTGTGCAATAAAGTATGTAAATAAATAAGTAAATAAGAGTCTAGGAAGGTAATTGGAATCATGCCTGAATACTATGTTTGTAAAGGTGTCTCGATTTAGGTCGAAGGTCGTGGGTTTGAATCTCGGCCATACATTTTATGTTCCGACACCTGCTCTGACAACACGGCTCTAGAAAAGTAGTCTTTCTCATAAAAAATCTAATCTAAAACAGTCAACTTCATAAAATAAAGCCTTGACAACTTTTATCAAATCACATAAATTAATATCCCTGTTGGGGTACACCCTGTATTTCTCACCATAGCTAACCAAAAACAAAAAACCAATTCTCTATAAATCCTATGTCAAGGTAACCCTACTCTCTTGCAAAACCCTTTACGTTCGGCTCGGCAGTAAACGATGACGTGGCAGTGCGGCCGCGGTTTGGCAGCTTGGCGTTGCAGCTGCCATTTTGTGTGCACGAGTCTTTTAATAAGTTACCCATGTTTGCCAAACTATTTGATATGCTATACCAACAGTGTGAGTGTGGTCATTGAATGCTCTCATAGAAGAATGTAAAACACAAATCAAATGCTTTGATCTTCATTGATTTTGAAATATCGAAAGTTTGAGTCCCGTGCACCAATGGATTTTTAAATCTTTCAAGTTTTAAGATCTATGATTCTAAGTCTCTGACTACCCCCTAAGACATCTTTAAGCCTCCTCGCAGACTTTCTATCGGCCGATAGTTGAGACGGGCTATACTTCTCCATATTCTACTCTAGAAGTATATTCCGTCTCAGCTATCGGTCGATAGAAAGTCTGCAGTCTGCGAGGGGGCTAAAGGATCTGGAATACCTAAAATATCTGAGAGAATGTTTGCCTTGGAGATCAGTCGTGACCCTGGTTTTTTTCTAAGTCTAAGGGCACATGCCTACATTATGGAGTTTTTTTTTTAAATTAAATAGGTCAGCATTTGACCTCACTCTGCCTGATGTTAAGCAGTGTGAGGTCTAAGATGGAGCATGCTTACCTAGAAGGAACCTATTTACTCTTGATTTGAAGACCCCTATATTGTACTTTTCGGGAAATTCTTCAAAGTATCTTGATCCGATCAAATTTTTACCATGCTAAAATTATTGCAAACTAGACAAAGTAGCAAAAAAGTTCATGTGTTCCTTTATCTATCTATCTAATCAGCCTGATCGCACCCACTGCTGGGTATAGGCCTCCTCTTTATAACGCCACTCTGTTCCGTCTTGCGCAGTCCTTTCCCACTTCCTTAAGAAAAGTCACAATTTGTATTTCCATTTTTCAGTGGTGTCACTTATCTACTCAGAAGCTACCGCCAGACCAAACATAGAAGTGTTTGAAATACGAGAAAACAAAAAAGACCTAGAATTCAGACCTATTTACGGGCACGAGAACCAGAGAGAATCAGAACTAGCTAAACTTCTATCTTCTGTCAAGAAGAACCGTCTCAAATCTTATGATTCCACAAGTTCTGATGATAATGGAAATGACATAATATTTTTGAATGGACATGGAGATTCATCTCTACCACAGTGGCATGGGACTAGTGATGAATTCGTTGACAAAACACGAAGTATACAGTTAGTTAGGAAAAAACCACGTTCTATCCGAGATATTTTGTATGGCCGGTAAGTTTTCGCTTATTACATACATACATACATAAAGTCACGCCTCTTTCCCAAAGGGGTAGGCAGAGACCACGGATCTCCGCTACGATCCTGACACACAACTTTCGCCTCATTCACTCTCATTACATTCTTCATACATGCTCGTTGGTTTAGATTTGATCCAAGAAGGTTCGCCTAGGCCTTCCCCTTCCAGCTGTTCGTTTTGCTTATTGCAAACCTAAATAACAACAACACTACGAAGCATTCGTGAAATTAGCCGGGTTGATGCGCAATAGACGTTTTTTCATTCAAAATTTTCTTTTGCGCATAAAAGTAAGTTCGTATACCTAAGTACAAAAGTAAGTAAGTTCGTATGAGTCAGTTGGCTTAACGACTCAAATAGCCTTGACCGACAATTTAACGTACCCTCCGAAACACGAAAGCGCTCAGATAAAAATGCCACTGGAGGTCACCCATCCACTAACAGACCGTTTCGAACGTTGCTTAATTTTGACGATCTATCAAGAACGACTAAGCAAGCACTACCACGAGCGCATCTTAGTTAGCATTCGTGAAAGACCCTGGATTGGATATTTTGGATAACCCCTTTTAAAGTTCGGTAATACCAATTTACCTACACTTTTACTTACAGATTACCTAAAATAACTAAAAAGAACAGAGCGCTCAAATCAAGATGGCCTAAAATCCTTCGTAGCCAGACTATGGTTGATGGTAAGTTATTTTCCTCACTGTCATAATCCTATGGATTTTTTTCTGAGAGTATCCCTAAGGCGCGGTAGACATTCTCTTAGATCTTTATATTTCTTTTATCTCTCTTTTTTTTTCTTTTTTCGTTGAAGGTGTTAATTGTAATATGATTTTAATTGTTTTATAATTATTTCAGATCGAACAGCAGCGCCTCGTCATAGATACCGATATGACTACTATTAATAAATAATTTTTAGAGAGAATAAATGATTTAAGAGTTAATTTTTTAGCTTTTTTACATTTTCCTATAATAAAATAAGGATTGCAACTAAGTATCTAAAGGACTAGCTGTCCGTCGCGGTGTTACCCGCGTTCCCTCGGGAAAACTTCACGTTCCCGGGATAAAATATAGCCTGTGTTCATCAGGGATAATGTAGGATTCTAATGGTGAAAGAATTTTTCATATCGCTCCACTAATTTCGGAGCCTATTCATTTCGAACAAACAAATCTTTACTCTTTCTAATATTAGTGTATGATAGCAGATAGGACGATGACTATCCCCAGGGCATGGTAGATTCTCTTAGATCTTCACAATCAAGATCCATTGAGTACAATTATCTAAGTGTGCAAAAACGCCCACATCTTTCAGTAGTGGGTATTTAAACGTGAAGCTTAAAAGGTTAATAACACTTCAAATTTTTGTAAGTAGCTCTCAAAACACAAAATAGCTGTATAAAATCACTAGCTTACATGCTTTTCCAGGTCACTATCTACGCCTATTCCAAGTTTCATCTAAAACGGTTCACTAGTTTAGGCGTGATTGAAACACAAACATCTAATGTTCATTTTATTTAATATTTTTAATATGTTGGTTGATATTCCACTTATTAGAATTAAGCGCTTTCAAAGTTCTTTTATTATGCGCACTGCAAACATTTGAAATCAGCTTCCCGCGTCTGTATTTCCGCAGAGCTATGACCCTGTGGATGATGATGATGATGATGACCCTGTTGTCTTCAAGAAGAGAGTTAATAGGAACCTTCTGGGTAGGCTCGCTCCATCGTAGACCTCATTCTTGCCTCTGTTAGTTTCGAGGTCAAGAGCCGACCCATTCATCATAAATACGATGAATGGTCGGCTAAAAAAAAATATATTAAATAAACAAACTCACAAACTTTCAGCTTTATTATACGAGCAGGATTCAATATTTTCCATAGATTAAACATTTAATTTATCCATTAAATTCTCGCTTTTCATTCGTGTAAAAGTTGCAGTCACACAATCCACTTTCATTACAAAATAACCCTTCGCAAGTTCATTGTTAGCTCTATAAAAACCACTGACAAATAAACAGTCGCAATCCCGGGATTGTACGGATCCTCGCCACTAATTGTATTACGGGCGTGTTCTGTCTTTGCTGAAATCGGCATTATACTGCCAATCCTACTGTCACTGCTATTGCTTGTGCGAATTTAGAAATGAATTGTCTACAAATATACCAAAACACTACTAATACCGCACTAATAACACTAAAATCGCAGCAGAAGACGGCCCCCCACTAGATGGAAAGACGATCTGGTAAAGATTGCTGGGAGCCGTTGGGTGCAGGCTGCACAAGACCGATCGCTGTGGAAATCGATTGGGGAGGCCTATGTTCAGCAGTGGATGCAGTGGCTGAAATGATGATGATGATGACTACTAATACTTACGAGTATAAACGAACGTTTTTACACGATGCTATTCTGGCATACCATTCAGTAGGGATAGATTAGTAGGGATAAGTGGAACTGGCGGAAAATTGTAGGTACCCGTGCGGGGTTAGAACCCACGACTTTGCATCAAAAGCGACTGCCCGCTCAGCTACCCTTTGAATATTATTATTAACCAATAAATGTTTCCCTTAAATATTCGAATACATTTTATTTAATCTTTACTCAGTTGGAGTAGAAAGCAAATAAAATGTAGGTCTTTTTTTGCGATATTTTTCAACGAGTAATTTGTTTGAATCGGTCATGAACCTTTTATTTCTGTTACTGAAATATTCACAAATGAAGCTAACTTCATAAAAAGCAAGTCTATTTGAATCAATGATCAAACAGATTTATTTTAAAATGATTATTTTTGATGAAACTCTAGGAAAAGAGACATTTATACTAGAACTAGCTACCCGCGTTCCCATAAAATATAGCCTATGTTCATCAGGGATAATGCAGGATTCTAATGGTGAAATAATTTTTCAAATCGGTCCAGTAGTTTCGGAGCCTATTCAATTCAAACAAACAAACATACAAACAAACAAACAAACAAATGTTTCTTCTTTATAATATTATTATTAGTAGGTATAGAAAAACACTGCGAGCGTATTCAACCGAATAATCTTTGACTTTATATAAAGCTCAAGTTCGATCTTGTAAGGAGTATTGCAGCCACCTTTGGGATGGATCTGCTAAGTATCAACTTGCTGCACTTGACTCGGTGGAGCGCAGAGCCAAGAGGCTCATTGGTGAAGACTGTCTTGCCGAGGCAAAACTCGACAGTCTGAGCCATCGTCGTGAGGTAGCGAGTTTGTCGGTCTTCTACAGATTTGTACTACCTACGGTGAGTGTGCCCAGGCGCTACACGACCTTATTCCGCCTTCACCGTTCTTTTACAAGGACTTCAGACGCACAGCTCACTATCATCCACACCTGGTTGATATTCCACTTATTAGAACTAAGCGCTTTCAAAGTTCTTTTATTATGCGCACTGCAAAAATATGGAATCAGCTTCCCGCGTCTGTATTTCCGCTGAGCTACGACCCTGTTGTTTTTAAGAAGAGAGCTAATAGGCACCTTCTGGGTAGGCTCGCTCCATCGTAGACCTCATTCTTGCCTATGTAAGTTTCGAGGTCAAGAGTCGACCCATTCATCATAAAATAATGATAATAATAATCGGCGCCTAAGGTTCCTGTCGCTGCGCTTACTCTTTTATAAGTACATAAGTAGGTACTATAAAGAAACAACAGTCGCAGAAGTTCAGAATCGATGCAATGATATGTGTCGCCTTGCAGATTCCAACTTTTTACGTTTCTTTTTACCGTTCAATCTCATTCACTCACTACATTCTTCATCAATCTCACTGGTTGAGAGTAGGTACTTCTATAATTTCACTCAAGTTTTATTAAATGCACAGAGCTGTTTCACCCCAAAAAAGCTAGACACAAAACAACCAATCAACAAACTTAGATAAATAATAAATGAGCTCCATTCCGATATGACCTCGTCTGACCCCGCTATTTAAACAAGTTATTTCTACACACTAATACAATAGATACAAGAGTTTGTCGGTATTGTGTTTGTTTGTTACACCTCGCTGAACGATTTGAGGGTTTCAATGAACCTCAACCTCAGGATGAATGAAAGACGAAGACTTCAGGGTACATGGTTTGCTTAAGACTAATCTACCACTTAGTTACACCATCATACAATTGCAGGGTGAAATGAAACAGTCCCCAGGGCATAGAGAACATTCTCAGGTCTCCACACTTACGTTCGTGACCGTCGGCATTCATGTATCATCGGCAAATATGTAGAGGGCACATTCGATGCAAACAAAAGGAAGACAGATGGCTGAAACACTAAAATTCACCTATTCGTGAGGGGTAGATCGACAAATAGAATAGAATAGAATAGAATAGAATAAGTGTTTATTTGGTTTTTACACACACAAGACAAGGAAATTTAAAACAATGAACAAAAATAGGTAGGTAGGTTTCAAATAATAAAAAATAAAATAAAATAAAGTAAGTAGGTTCGCACTAAATAATAAACAAATCTATAGAATATTAATCTAAAAAGAGTCGTAGCGGGGCGCAGCTAGCTCAAATTTGCAAATCCCCTTCACAAACAAATAACTCGATAAATTAAACAGTTGAGATTGAAAATATCGAATATCTGGAATTGAAAGCGTTTTCGTGTACTCCGGGTAAACACTTGTGACGGTTGGCGGGGCGTGCTCCGTCACAATTGTCCACAACTGCTATAAAGCTATTGTTGGTTGTAAGGTCGTTTAGTTTGTATTTTATGAACATAATGTGAAATGGTGATTGGATAGAATAGACCTATTTAATTTATTGAATTAGGTAAATGGGAAAGAGGCGTCATTTTGTGTTTGTATGTATTAACCAATTAGAATCAGGATCATGACTGTATTCCCAAGGTGAGACATTATCTTAGGTCAAATCGCTCAGAATGCTTTGAACATGTCTAAGAGGGTGAAGGCAAACAAGATCGGTAAGTCCAGGAGTGAGTTCAAGCGTGAAGCTCAAGACCGATCTAGATGGAGAGTCACTGTGGACGCCTTTTGCCCCATCGAGGGGAAATAGGAACCTAAAGAAGAAGAAAGAAGAAGCAATTCTAATACGTGACTAGTTCAAAGTACTTTAGGAACTAGAATCAACTGTTTTCTTCACGATGTGTTGTTATTTCCGAAACAACAATTTCAATTCAATTTATTCCTTAAAACATAATACTTACATACATATTAGAATTATACATACTATCCATACTTTATACTTTAATATTATAAATGTGAAAGTAACTCTGTCCGTCTTCTTTTTCTTAGTCGTATCACTCTTGACAGAGTGGTCGTGGTCGTCATGTCGGGAGTTGTGTGGCTCGCTTCACAATTCTGCGCCATTCGTCTCGGATGGTGGTCTTTCTGGTGCACTCATTTAAGGGTCTGTCCAGCGCTGCCTTCACTTGGTCCGTCCATCTCATTGGAGATCTACCTCGTGGCCTGTACCCTCAATTTTTCCCTGAACCACAAGACGTTCTATGGATAGTTCTCCACGCCGCGACACGTGCCCAAAGAACGTGTGCCTAAAGAACTGTCTATCTGTTGGTTACCTTTTCACGCTCAGACCACTGAACGAGTTAGGCTGAAAATTGGCATGGATAAAGGTTGTGTCCCAGGAAAGGATATAGGCTACTTTTTATCCCGAAAAATCCCGAGGGACCGTGGGTCACACCGCGGGAGCGCAGCTGGTTACATAAATGCATTGAGACACATCCTAAGGCTCATATCAATGTCCTAGATAATAAACGTATGGGCTAAAGCTTTTACATATAGTTTCCATCAGAATCTACTCACTAGTTCTGGAGGTGGGCGTTGAAACTGCTTCACAGTTTTACAACTTTTGCAGTTTCATCGTTTTAATTGTAATTTTGCTCAACTGTAATTTGTTCTGAATAAACATATTTTTACTTTTACTTTTAAAGCTGCTTCTTACTTGTATAAAACAAAAATACTGGAGTTTCGGTAAAAATAAGGTGTGTGCGATATTTGTCTAGAGATTTCTGTGAAGGAAGACTTTCCCTAACTAAGATAGATGAGCTTGGGGAAGCGTATCACTCACTGCTATGTCTAACTACTGTAGTTTATACCGTCTTAACCGACTTCACAAAAAGAACCTCCAAATATCATGGTTTTTTAATATAAAGAGAATATCCCTGGTCTCATAAATGAGTATGAAGGTGGATGGATATACCGGTAGGGGTAGGCCTAAGAAATATGGATGAACTGTGTGAATGCGGATATGTTAGTGAAAAGAGTGAGTTCTGATATGACGAGTGATAGAGGGAAATGGAAGAAAGAAACATGTTGTGCCGACCCCACTTAGTGGGATAAGGGCAGGAAGAAGAAGATCCCTGGTCTCATAAAATTATAATTTCTTAGGAATGCCCAATTCTTAGGACTGCTTTTTCATTAAAGTTAAAATTATTATCGTTACGTGCCACCCGTTTTTATAAAGGACAGCAATGTGTTAGGACTTAGGAAGCAATCGTTTTGGTACCTTCTTGTAAATACACCATTGAAGTTGGCTGTAAGCAGTCCACTGCTGGACATTGGCCTATAATGAGAGCCTTGTCCTCAAAAAAAAAACTCAAAGCAATATTTATAGACACATTTACTAAAATCCACAAAATTTACTAAAATCAAATAAGTATTTGTATCAATACAGCTTCAAAGGTTTAAGATCTTGGCTTTAATTCTAGTACAATGATGGCTGTCGAAGCAAATATTTGCTTAAATCAATTGATCGCACCCTTGAGTTCTAAAAGGTGTTGCTTACAATGAGCAACAGAAAATCAATATTGCGCGAGGCCCGTTTAGCGGGACCCTTATTTATTCCTGACATGTCGGGTACCGTCGACTGGTAAGTTACCAGGTCCCGTGCATGTACAGTCAGCAAAGAAAGTGGTTTACCACTTTGGACAAAAGTTTCTGTGAAATCTTACTAGCGCTACGGTTTACTTTTCTAACACAGAAGAGATGCACAATTATGACGTAATATCCGCTAACTGATATGCCTGACATTTTTGAAGTCACTGGATAATTTGGTTATTTTGAGCTCTATTATCAACGCAATAGCTTGTTTTTTTGCAATAATACATAAAATCTTCATTCAATTAACACAATTTCGATCTTTTTTGAGAAAAACTTTTTACATCTGAAAAGAAAATATCTCTGACAAGTGTCACTGTATTACTGTCAACGTAATAAATATTTAAGGTAAAGTGGGGTTATGGCAACTATCGGATAATTTCAACTAATATCACAATTTTCAACAGGCTTGATATAAATAAATAAATTGTTCTCTTATTTACTAAAATTAGTAAAAATTTAAAGACTCGAAAAGTAGTATTAATTTACTTGTCGAGTTTATAAAATCGCGATAACGTGCCACTATTTGTAGGTAAATAGTTTCAATTACCCGTCCCACTGTTACAAGCATTTTGTGCAAAATAATACTACATATTATATTGTATACTTTATTCTTTACACACTTTACAGCTTAAGACATTTTTTTTTTTTTTTTTTTTTTTTTTTTTTTTAATAAATAAATGACTAAATGACCTAAGACGGTAATATAAAACTAGATGAAATTTGTAAAAATATAGAATTAAAAAGCGATGAAGTTAGAACTCTATGGTAATTGTAACCAATTCGAAACGTAGATACTAAAATTAATTTTAAGTTTGATAATTTTCATATAATGGACAAATTCAGATTTGACAAAATTTGTGCAGGACGAAATTCATATTGGACAATATTCGTGTTAGACGAAATCGATATTAGACAAAATTCGTGTTGGTCATTAGTTCTAGTTTAACATTTGATTTTAGACATTACACAAGGCGCGAAGGAAAAATTTTAGTCGCAATTACCCCACTTCCTACTATTAAAGTGTATACATAATACTAGCTGTTACCCGCGACTTCGTACACGTTAAAATCGAATATCGCCTTGACTGTGCATCGTCAACAAGTTTGGACTATCAACGATTGCATCACACGTCATCAGAACCTAGTGTTCCTAGATTACAAAAGTCAAACGAGCTTAAAATGTTCCCATACAAACATTAAAACCCCTTTTAACCCCATTTTAAGGGATGTTTTGAAAAACCCTGAAACACTGTTCAAGCAAATCGATAAACGCACTAAAAAGTTTTATACAAAACGTTTTCAACCCTTTTGGGGAAGATTTCCGAAACCGCCATAATGGGTAGTGGGTTATGTTATAAAAGAAAGCTACCCCTTCTTTCAGTTTAGCTTCAGCGGTTTCGGCTCCGCGATGATGAGTCAGTCAGGTTAAGCTTTTTTATAGATATTGATTAAATTATAAACAGGGCAATGATAACTGTCATACATAGTTTATAATTCTTTGCTGACGTAAATAGTATTGCAAGGGAAAATCAACCTTGTTGATTCATGACGTTCATATGAATCTCAACCGTAGGGTGGTAAACCACTTATTTTGCTGACTGTACAAACTACGATACATCGGATTTCATACTGGCCTCACTTTCATAACTGACATAACTTTCACGATCTTGGCTATCTGCCCATCTCTTTATTTATTTATTTATTTATTTATTTATTTATCAACAAAATCCACAGCTCTTATTATCTATGCTAAAACTTATTTCTATTCCATACAGCCAATTACGGATTTACATTTTATAGGTAACACATGCAAGGCGACCGTTTTAAAGGTAGGTACATTTAGGTACACTTATTTTAACACACAAAATCACACAATTTTATAACCGTTAGTACATCATACAAATTACATTTTAAGAGATAGATAGACACACAGCACGTATAGAAAATAAGCTGTTAGGTAGTTATTATAATAATTGGGTAGGTTCAGTACACTAGTTCGAAAGAACTGTAACGCAATAGAAAAAGGAAGAATTTGTTAGTTAGCTAGTACACAATCTTAGAATTTCGCGCTTAAACGCAACCCTGCCACAATGGAAAACATCTGCAGACCCAAATCTTTTATTGAATTTATTATGCAACCGATTCACAAGGGAGTTCTGAGCATAATTAGTGCGGGTACGATTGACGGCGAACAAAGGGGTGTGTCTAATCTCATTATGTTATATCATTTAAAACATCATAATTATTATATTTAATGATCTCAACAATCTATATCCATCTGGTTATATACCCAGCTTTGTATATCCAGCAGTGATGGGTATAGGATGGATATAGGAAAAAAGGCTGGTATAAAATAAGGTTGACCTCATAGGTATTTTCTTTCTAGCCCCTTTTACGTCCAAGCATTACCTACCGAACAGTCCAGTTCAACAATATAGTCCTGTCAAAATGAATTTTAAATTAAATTTTAACGTGCTATATTCCTTCTTTAAAGCTATACAGCTAGTGTGAACTTGCACTGTAATTCGCTCCCCTCAAATTTAAATTTCTTTGGAAACAAATAAATCAGTGACAGGTGTCCCCTCTACACTTTGTCTCTACTTCCATCAAGTGTCTACAATCACTCAACAAAATAATAATTACTTTCTTTAAGTTTTAAAATAATAATCGATATGTTCTTCTTCATATGGAACAAACAACTGCCACTTTCAGTCCCTCACTCCGTCTGTGGCGTTTCTAAGTCTCTCCCTTTTGCAAGGGCACAAAGGGCAAACAATTAAGTAGGACATCGTTTGCTTGGGAACCCAGCAGTCAGTCATACATCAATTCTCAAATTCGATAGAATGTTATCAGGAAATAACGCAAAACCAACAACTAAAATAATTTATTTTACAGCAAAATAATTTATTAAATAAAATATTGGTTTTACTGGGGTTTTACTAAGTTATTGAAGATTTTAGAGGTAAATTTTGATGAAACTGTTTTTAGCTTTTCCATTATCTGGTAACGCACCTAACGCATATCTCCCGTGTCACTGGGCTGGTATGCATAGGCGGATCCAGGGGGCACGGGGGCACGTGCCCACCCCAGACGATATTTTTGTGTACCTACTAACTACGAAAAATTAATAAATTGTGAAATTTTTGACAGTTTTTGTTTCTTGTGCCCCCCCCCAGAAAAAAATCCTGGATCCGCCCATGCTGGTATGCACTCAGTCATTACCAGGTATACCTACCACTGACCTATGTGTGTCATAAGTAGATATAATGTAACATTTAACATGTAATCATCATCATCTTCTGCCCTTTTTCCAATGTAATTGTACTTGTATGAATGAATAATTAATTTAATGTTAAAATATGGACCCGAGAATGGGTCTTAAATAAAAACTTTTTTATTTTTTATCAAGTATTCCAAAAAGATCACTTAGCAAGTTCAATACCAAAAGCTTTAAACGAGTAATACTTATAGCTCTCGCTAAAATATCCCCCCTGTCAACACTATTATATCACCCCGGCATAAGTAACAAGTGGGGACACGCGGCATAAAATATTCAATGGCCTAAAAGCGTTCTGCTGTCGTCGGATCCAAGTTTAGATTATAATTGTCGTACCGACTGACACCGGTGGACTATTGAAAAGAATTATTATTGAATTGTTGGGTTTGTGTGAGAACGTATATAAAAATGTGGATGGATATGTGAGTAGAGGTAGACCAAAGAAAAGATGGATGGATTGTGTGAAAGAAGATACGGGTAAGAAGGGAGTGAATACGAAGATGACGAGTGATAGGGGAGAGTCGAAGAAGAGAACATGTTGTGCCGACCCCGCATAAGCGGGATAAGGGCAGGCAAATGATGATGATGATGTGTGAGAACGTATATTTAAGACTAATATCGGGATATTTAGTATGATTATTTGTTTGGAGTTTCAAGTATTATCAAAACCATGATAGATAATAAAACCTCGGTTGAACAGTTGTAGTAGAACAGTAGAGGTAGGTATGTCTACTTAGAAAACATGTTTTCATTTTATAAGCCAAAGGTATATCCTAAAACTGTTTTATTGCGTCATAAGCACAACCAGATTTGAAAATAAGGTCTTAGGATCGGAATGCCAGCATCCATGCCTTTTTGCCTTCCTTTAATCCAGTTCATCCTAAGGTTGTCTGGAAGAAATCGCTCACAGCGATAAGACCGCCCATTGTACTTCGCTTTAAATGTTTTCTTGTATCTTTGTTTGTATTTTGTAATGTCCATGTGGTGTACAATAAAGTATTTTCTATCTTCTATCTTCTATCCATTAAGACCACTATCATTGACGATATTAGCGTCAAGGATTTCAACTTTTTCCAGCAATTAAAAAACCTTCGGAATTGATATTTTAAGTTTAAATTTTTCTTGTTTATTGCTTCAAATTGGTAGTTGGTTTTCACGATTACAGAAGAAAAAAAATCTCAAAAACTGCTCCATAATAACATAGATTTTAACTTTACAGGTGAACGGGACCGATTTATGCCTCTAAATAGGCCTAGTTTCCACCTACAACAAAACTTTCGAATGAAATGTCTGACAGTCTGTCCGATAGATGCAGGTATTATATTATTACGACAGTTTCGTGATTCTATACTTGCTACGGAGTTCATTCTTGCAAACTGCTGTTAGATAGACTGTCAAAAATCTCTCGAAAAAGTTTTTTGCAGATGGAAACTTGGACTAGACCCTTACGAACCTTGCTCCGGATCCTTTGTGATCCCGAATGCGTCTAGTATAAATTATCCTTATTACAAATTTCCTCGAAGCTCGTATCGAAGTATTCCTTTGAGTTAGTTGTGTATGTTGACGCTAAGTGCTCTATGATGTTTGGATTGTTAGTGAGCTGTATGACAATTTGGAAATGCTGGTAGCTCTTTGAAAGTTCGCTTTGTAGTCAAATCTATACAATCTTACATTATAACAGAAATGTTCTATGGAAACTAGTAAAGTGAGTTTATGTGAGTTAGTGGCCAACTCTGGTGGCTTTTTAGGCCGCCTGAGGCCTATGCCATGGCATAACAAATTCATAATATCTATAAAAAATACTCCTGCCAGATGGAGTGACGATCTGCGAAAGGCTGCTGGCAGAAGCTGAGGACAGGGCGCAATGGCGCTCATGAGGGGAGGCCTATGTCCAGCAGTGGACTGTTATAGGCTGATGATGATGATAATAGAATAGAATCCAAATCAATGAGTCATTTAGAGTCAAAATATTATTTTTGTCCATTTTTGTCCCATGACTGCTGGGCAAAGGCCTCCCCCCATTCCTTCCAGGCCCGGCTACACTGGTTTGAAAGAACTAGTGACAAGATAAAAAATTTATATTAATAAGTTAAAACTAATTTATTGTTCCCGTGTTTGTACTGTATTGCCACGAAATAATCGATAGTAAACATAAAGAAAATGGGTCAGAAAAACCAATAGTAAAGCATTTTTTGCTCCCTCCTCAATTTCTCGAGTGTATTCCTAAATTGAGAGTCACTGACTTCGGAAGACTGAGGCACACTAAGCAGTATTGCGAAGAGTCAGGAGTATAAGTAGATTAAGACGATTTTAAGTTATGATTGAATGCTTCTTTGACTACCCCTTTGACGAAGAATTTTGAGAGGCTTCATCAGAGATAATGTTTCGTGCCTTGGGGATGCAATCGGGATCATTGTTAAGAGTTACGACGTAAGACGACCTCTGTGGCGCAGTGGGTGAAAGCCCGCTTGGGACGCAGAAAGTTGCGAGTTCGATCCCCGCCGCGGGATAAATGTTTGTATGATCTGCAAATATTTATCTCGGGTCTGGGTGTTTCTATGTATTGTATGTATTTACAAAAAAAAGTATGTAAGTAGTATATCAGTTATCTGGTTCCCATAGTACAAGCTTTGCTTAGTTTGGGGCCAGAGTTGCACCGGTGCGTTCCGTAGGAGATCCTGGAGCTCCTTGACTTGCATGGAGGCCGGCCATACATCTGTTTTTAGTCGGTGAGAGTCCGACATAACCCTTCCGCTGTCCCCACGGCGGTAGGTTATCATAATGGATTTTAACGGTATAAAAAAAAGATGACGGTAAGTATAAAAAAAAGATGCATTTAATTCCATCCAGTCCTAATAGTAACATACCATCTAACGACCCATGCCAACGTTGTATTACTTGGAACACTTTTTGAGATTGAATAGGCATGACCAGCACCAAAACCATCCTCATCCACGAAATTAACTTCAATAATGTGTTCTTCTTCTTTGGTCGGTCCTTCATTTCTGAAGATCGTGATCACCATGCGTCGTTCTGCAAGTATGGACGGCTTGTCTCCAGCGACTCCGGTTTGTCGCCATCTGTACCACACTGTAGAACGACGTCTCCCGGTCTCTAAGTTGGTCAGTCCATCTGGTCGGTGATCTCCCACGGGATCGTTTTCTCCCACGGGATCAATAATGTGTTGCTGACAGAAAAGAAAGACTAAACAAACAGTTCAGTGTGTCTGTGTTGGGCTGAGTCAGCAAAGTTCACCCACAAAGAGTCGACACTCACGACTTGCAAACTCCACTGCCGAGTCATCGCCGCAATACTTTTCACGCTTTTGCATCTATTCTTCATTATTTGTATAGATTGAGGAATACGTATTTGGTATACTAAATCGCCATATCTAGCATTTTGCCTCTTGTCCCAGAATATCAGAGTCTGCTCGTGTCCACGGTGGCTGTAAGGGCTCATACACACGAACGGCAGGATACCAACTGTTTAAGATAAGATCTGCATTATTTATATTATATTTATTATTCTGTTATAGTATTTTCGCCAAAACTTTTTAAGATCGTTGTTGGGTGAAATAGATTTTTGCTTAAAAGCTTAGAGGCTTTACGTCTACATTTTATAACTTTCGAGGTAAAATACTAATAATTATCTAGAACTGAATCTCAAAGTGAAATTGTATGTTTTTAAGTTTTATGCAAAGCTGAAGAAAATCGGTTAGTTATGTTTAATAAAAGTATGGAGTGGTATAAACCTATGTATTTTTTTAAATTGGTAATTTCAAAACAAATTGAATCACTTCTTTGTTTTTGGAACACGAGATGAAAAGTAATGACGCAAAATAAAGAAAAAGTTTACTTATGTAAGTACCTAAGTTTTATTTTCCAAAAGTACTTACTTAATCATCTAATTACACTGATGTGGCAATGTCTCCGCACTAGGGTAGCGATTCAGAGTTCAGCGGAATGCTTTCGGTTCGGAATAGGTCAGGTGTTCAACCGACCGCAACCAATCACAGTGCAGGAATTGATCCCAAACTGACGTTTCTTGCACTGAGATTGGTTGCGGTCGGTTGAAAAGCTGACCTATTCCGAACCGAATGCATTCCGCTGAACTCCGAATCGCTAACCTCGTCTGGCCTGTATCGCGGAAGCCCGAACAAGTTTTGTCAAAAACGTTATACAAAGAGAACGTGATGCGATACATGTGTTATTATCATCTCGTAAACCTACCTCTATTGTTATTTAACTCTGTAGCATTTTATCATCTTCATCATAAAGTACGGTAAAAGCCTTTTATTATATTCTGGAGTTTCACTTCTGTACTTTTTATTAATCTAGACCCTCTGAGTAATTTAGGCAAAAGTGAGCTGAGTTGGGTACTTAGAGACAGTATTTCTGGATTAAAGTAAAAGCTATAAATACTAACTGGCCCTAGGGACCGTACCCAATCATAAGGTCCAACCGGGATAATCTCTTGTAGTATAAAGTTACGTAAAAAAGGGTTCTTTGATTAAAAAGCTCCAAGTCCATATTTATTTGAGTTTTAGATTAAAAAACTTTGTTTGAACTTGTGGACTTTGGAGTTATAAAGTTAATGGTAAAGTACGGACTACGTGAAGTCTACGCGTATTTTTGACATTTTGCATCATACTCGCGTGACCCTGGAACGCGTAGTCCGTACAAAGAGAAATTACAATGCTAAGGAAGTCTCAGAACATCGGTTAGTATCACTCGATTATTTTGCTTCTAGCATAGACCTCCCCTAGTCTCTTTCAAACGCAGTCATTGGCTTGTCTCCTCCACGTTGAGCCAGCTGTTGCTTTAAAATCATCTTCCCATCTCCTGAATGATCTGCCTCTCGGTAGCATAGTTAGTTCTTGATAATTATAATTGAAGTTCAGCAACGTTATGTGCCATATCAAAAGTGAATGGGTTTATCAATTTCGTGGTTAGGAAGACACGTATAAAGGCGGAAACATACTATTAACACGCTACGCGACCCGTTGAAACGCGACGCGTGTCGTCTCATAATAATGGAGACACGTCGGATGTTCATAGTATGATTCTAGTCATATAAAATAGTACAATTTGATTCGAGTCGACACGCGTCGCGTTTCAACGGGTCGCGTAGCGTGTTAATAGTATGTTTCCGCCTTTACTGTAGGTCTCTTTAGCCGATCACACATATGCCCGCGCCGTACGCGCTCTGTCATTTTTATAGAGAAAAATACTGATGACGTCAGAAAATGCGACTAGCTTCTGACGTCTCAGCATTTCCTCATTGAATTGACAGTACGTCGCGGATGAGTCGTGCGACCACCTTATATCAATACGTTGAGTTCAACCAACTAAGAACTTATAGAGAGTTCTTAGGCCGCCTATGGCTTTGATAATGACATTGACTAGAGCAAAATCTAACACTCCTAAGTACGGAAGCGCTATTTTATGACTATTGACCTAACAAGAGATGAAAGTTTATAAATTTCTCCAAAACACAAACTTATTCATTGAGTTGTATAATATTTACATTCAGTCAAAGATGTGTTTAACCTTCATTGTTCTTCTGTACATCGATAACTGCGCGTTGTAAATCTGAATTCGATAAAACATGAATAAAATTGTTCTGATTACGCTTACTATAGTGGTGTTGTTTACTTTGGACTCTAGTTGCACAACAGTCTCGGAGTTTTTCAATAACTTGCCCAACGATATATCGGTGAGTTCAGTTTTATAACTAGTCATTTCATAATAATCTGAAGTACTATTCTGCCCTCTAGCCAAACAGCAAACAGCAGCCTTAGTCAAGTTACAAAATTAATGTTTATAATACATGTTTGCATACATTTTTATGTCAAGAATCGCAGTTTGCTGCACGTGAGTTCCTGGCTCTTTGTATATCGTCAGTTTGACATAATGCCAGGAAGGTTCTTTAGTTGAACTGTGGTTGAACCAATGTTTCACAGACCGGTAGAGTTATTGTTTATTATGTAAAGTAAAGTAGGCTACTAGTGCACTCAGTCCAGACCATCCGGTGATTGTCTGGTCCCAAAACATTCGTCTTGAGAACCAGGTGACTCGGTAGTCACTAGGGCCCGTATTCGCGTTCTTTTGATGAATATTCGGATGTTTCCCACCACGATTCCTGACTTCAAGGGCCAATTTTCGGTTTGGAATATTTGGTCCTAGGTTAGGACCGTGTTTTAACGTTTGAAAAATGAATTCTTGATGTCAGAAATCGTGGTGGGAAGCATCCGAATATTCATACTACCAAATGTAAAACCAATAAAAACCAATGTAATAATAAAAAATGAACAGATAGATCTTGTGGACACCAGTACATTTTTAGGCATAACCTTAGATAGTAAGCTACAATGGGGCTCACACATAGATGGATTGTCGAAGAGACTTGCTTCTGCAGCATACGCTGTTAAAAAGATACGTCATTACACGGACGTAGATACTGCCAGATTAGTCTATTTCAGCTACTTTCACAGCATTATGTCTTACGGCATTTTATTGTGGGGGACTGCTGCAGACATTAACACCGTGTTTGTGTTGCAGAAGAGGGCTGTTCGAGCAATTTACAATATGGGTCCCAGAGATTCGCTTAGAAATAAATTTAAAGATATATTCATACTGACAGTACCCTGTCAGTACATATATGAAAATCTGATGTATGTTCGTAAAAATATTGAATCATTTAAGAAAAAAAGCGATAATCATGATGTAAACACTAGAAATAAGGATAAACTCGCTGTTCCCACTACTAGATTAGATAAAATTATGAAATCATTTAAAGGGCAATGTGTAAGCTTCTATAACAAAGTCCCAAGCGAATTGCAAAATTTATCAATCACTAAATTTAAAAATACAATTAAACGTCATCTCTGTAAAAAAGCCTATTATAAGATATCAGATTATTTGGATGACAAAAAAGCTTGGGACTTGCTCCAACTCAATGGATCCATGGATCACCAAAAAAAATGATAGGCCCCAGACCGTGTTTGTTGCCCTGATTCTTCACGGTATTGGTTGCGAAAGAACAGGAGTAAAATTAGTTTAAAGACTATTCTAAGTGATCCCTGTGGTCCTACTGAATAAATGATTTTTGATTTTGATTTTTTTTTGATCAAACGAACGAGAATACAGCCCCTGGTTCACAAGACGTATGTTTTGGGAGAGACTAGCAGTGAAAGGGTACATAAAATTGCCATTTCTAAAAGGTTTGTATTGCAAAGTTTCAATAACTTATTATTTTGTTTTGTAGACTCGGGTAAGTTATTAATCATACCTAGTTTAATTTTAATACTGCAAGAAAAATAAAAGAAGTGCTTAAATCTTATAAGAGCAAAGCAATGTGTATGTATGTCGACGATTTTCATATACTTTTGAAACCTAAAATAACAGTTTTATAATTTTTTATCATACTAGCTGTCCGCCACGGTGTTACCCGCGATCCCTCAGGAACACGTCACTTGCCCAGTTAAAATATAGCCTATGTTTATCGAGGATAATGTAGGAATTGGTGAAAGAATTTTTCAAATCGGTCCAGTAGTTTCGGAGCTTATTTATTTCAAACAAACAAATCTTTCCTCTTTATAATATTAAATTATTATAGTATAGATGAGATTTAAGACAAATCATTAGTAATAGACTTGATTTCAATATTTCAGAGTTCCTTCACAAACACTTGGAAGAACATTAAGAATGCTATCAAAAGACCGGTGGGGATCAAAAGATTGGGCCGCGGTGGAAGTGAGTATTGATTGATCCATTCATAAAATCTAACAAGAACACATAAAACAGCCTAAATAAATATTGAAAGACATGTCACACAGCATCATCTAGCGTCAAACTAAGCAGAGCTTGTATCACTTTGAACTATGGAAAGCAGATAACTGATAGTATTCTAAGATGTTTTTTTTCTAGAGTAATTAAACTTTACATCGAAAACATCCACAAAATAATTGTAGATCATAAAAGCACTTGATTGAGGTGGGAATCGAACCCGCTATCACAGGCGAGCCATCGCTCACTACGCCACAGATGTTTTCAAAATAAAAAGGACGACAAAATGACTCGATCACAAAAAATTCGGACACTTGTCAAATTGATACTTTTGAACAATTTCCAGGGCGCAAGCTCAAGTCTCGACGTAAAACTACCACGACCACAACCACAGAAGCGACTACCATCAGATCCACATACCTGATGCTGAAGAAGCTGGAACTGCCAATACTGCCTACCCCTAAATGGAGGAGTCTTGATGAGTGGAATAATTTGCAGAAACCTCGATTTGCGTTGAAATCAGGTACTAGGGCTTTGGTGACGATCTGCGAAAGGTTGCTGGCAGAAGCTGGATGCGTCGAGCTGAGGACAGGGCGCAATGGCGCTCATTAGGGGAGGCCTATGTCCAGCAGTGGACTGCTATAGCCCTCCTACTGTGGACCCTGCAAAGCGCGAATGGTCACTTCTGTGGGCGTGTGCGTGGCGTGGGCGGCGCGTGAGCGTGCGCGTGACGGTGCGCGTGATTAAAATCACGATATCTCTTAAATTTTGTATGGAGCTATATAATGCAACTTATATCAGTGGAATTGTGATGAAATAAGCTAAAACATTTTACGTTTTAGTTCTGTATTATTAATTAATTAATTAATTATCCTAATTTGAATTCAGGGAGAGTGAAAAAAAACTGTTATTACTGAAAAGAAATTGTTATTATTTAAATTGTTATTAATTGTTCGTACAAAATGCGTTTTATTTACTTACCATGATATTTTTCCCACACAAAATTAATAAAAACAAAAGGCCTTTCATAGAACTTATGTTTATATTACGACGTTACATCCAACCGACTTTGTTTATACAATAATCCAAACAAACAAGATAGGCGAAATTGACCCTTATTGCCATGACACTTCGGTCGAAAATCACTGACGCTTTTACGACGGCCGGGGGCTCATAAATCGTTCTGAATTACACTATCAATGAGTTTAAACCATTAATCACCCACTTAAAACTATTCACTAATGACCCACTCATGTTTTGAAATGAAAAAACAAACACAAAAACGCTTTGGTGCGGCCCTTTACCGATAACAATGCACCAGATGTGCGGGTGACTGAAGGGCAAACAGAAATGTGTAAAAACTTGCCATTTTATAAATTGTGGGTCTGGGAAACAGTTTCTACCTCATTCTACTACATTCATTCTTCCATATTTCTACGTACTGGCAACTTTGAGAACATAGAGTAGGCAAATGATACAGATAAACGGCAGTGCGCCGGAAAAGCCACAGAATGGCTGCGACACAGATGCGGCTTTTTTTGACAAGCCACTGGCTGGCTTTTCCACAGTCGGAGGGATAGGCTGATGATGATGATGATGACTAGGCCTTTACATCCATACTACATGATTTATACAGCTTCAGGAGGCAACCTAGGCCTGCAATAACGGGACTCTGTAGTGCTTGAGGCAGTGTTTGCGATGGAGTGTTTGCCTTGTCCACAGGAAAGATAACCTCAATACTGAGCTGATATCTGCGGGTTTCCTCACGATGTTTTCCTTCACTATTAAGAGCTCGTGTTAATACGCATATCCATACTAATATTATAAATGTGAAAGTAACTCTGTCTGTCTGTCTGTCTGTTTGTTACCTTTTCGCCCAAACTACTGAACAGATTAGGCTGAAAATTGTCATGGATAAAGGTTGTATCCCAGGGAAGGACATAGGCTACTTTTTATCCCGAAAAAATCCTGAGGGACCGCGGGTTACACCGCGTGAGCGCAGCTAGTAATTTTTATAAAAGGCAACGTCAATTCATACAGGGGATTAGAACTTGCAACCTTGGGCTCATGATCAAGACCGAAAATATAAGTCAAAGTGTTTTTGTGTATGTTTTATTAATAGATACTTATGTTTTCAGATGGATCTCCGAGAGGACCGGTTGAAGTGTATGAATAAAAATTATTTTGATTATTTTGTTTTTAAATTTTTACATAGATACCCATAATTATATCAGTAGATAGATTTTACCTTTGCACGACTGTGTTATCACAATTTATGTAACTTGAAACCTGTCGTGTATATAAAGGCGCGTACAGACATCGCGAGGCGTGCGACGCGAATGGTTCGTCTCGCATGCCTCGGGCTGTGTGGACGTGTGTGCTCACAGTGAGCATTCGCGTCATACGATCGTTGCGGTACGAGCCGTGCGCTCCGTGTGGACCAGCGTCGTTTTGTCCACCAGCGTCTTTTCTTCTTTTCTCTTTTTTTTTAATATTGAATGAACTATTATACTCTTATAGGCCGCAGCTGCAATCTGCACGTCTCGCCTTGTCGGAGCCATTTTTCTACTGACGAACAACGTGCGTGGTGGTTTGCTTGCTCAGATTGAGCATGTGTCGTTCGGGACGCACGTATAAATGTACCGTCGTATGCCTCAGGTTGAGGTATGCGAGACGAACCATTCGCGTCGCACGCCTCGCGATGTCTGTACGCGCCTTAATATAATGCTAAATTCTGCAAAATGTGGGCATGTACCACATATGACTCTGACTCCCCATCTGGAATAGTTTAAGTACCTATATATAAAATCTCAGAGAATATTTACCACGCCTTGGAAATACAGGTTGTGATCATGTTTGTTTGTTTAACATTTATTTAAATAACAAAGCTGGTTAATTCATTAAGTAAGTAAGTTCGTATGAGTCAGTGGCCAACTCTGGTGACGGAGTTTTTAGGCCGCCTTAGGGCCTCCGTCATGGCTTAACGACTTAAATAGCCGGGACCGACAATTTAACGTGCCCTCCGAAGCACGGAAGCGCTCAGATGAAAATGCCCCTGGCTGTCACCCATCCACTTACATACCGTTTCGAACGTTGCTTAACTTCGACGATCTATCAAGAACGACTAAGCAAGCACGACCACGAGCGCTTCTTATAATTCATTAATTCACATAAAACTATACGCAACAAATAAACGATTTGAATTTGAATTTGAAGTAGTAAAATGTGCATATTACTGGGAATTCCTTCACCAATTCTTGGTGTATGCTATACCTACGAATAAAAATTAGTGTGAAGTTTATGCAGGGAACAATTCTGCCTACTCCAGTTTTGTAGAATCATTCAGTGAATCTAATGATTTAAGAAAGTACGACAAAAAGTAAGAAAGTAGACACTGCCCTAGATTTTTGCATAGCGAACAGAAGTCGATCAAGAATAAATTATGTTATTCTTCTAATTAATACCCGGCTCTATTACACCAATCTTCTTCAATCAAAAGGAGTTTCTTCTCTTTATGATCAGCCCACATCTACCTACCTGCTGAGTAATAAGTCTTTTCATTTCTTACTTGTATTTGGGCATCAAAACGCGCTTGGCAGTGACCACATGCAAGGCAGCGAACAGAGCATTCTGCTCGTTGCTCAAGTGGAGCGCCGTATGTATTTGGACATGCCTCGAGCTACCCCCTTAGACCTCTTCAAAAGATCTGAAATACATAAATAGTACTGAAAGAAAAGATGTTTACCACGCCTAGGGGTCATGAGGGGTCCCGGTACAAATATACAGGGTTATTTGCACAATACCGATATCCTATCAGGGACTGTATTACTGTTTTCATGGAAAACAACTTGTTCTATGACTTTTAAAAATACATTATTATTTTAGTTCATTAGATTTCCATACAAAAATAAAAATATTTAAAAACGCTCTAAATGTTGTGAGCGGGGTTAGGGTGGCGGGGCCGAAATGTCTTAGATAGGACAACGAAATCTTGATGGTTTGTTTTTGGTAAATTAAGTATGCTTTGTAAATAAAATAAAATAAAAAGTCATAGAACAAAAGTTGTTGTTTATGATGATAGTAAGTCCTGAGAGGTTACCGGTGTTTTAAAAATAACCCTGTATTTTTTTTGCTGGTACGCTGTTCATATCTCTTGACCTCTAGACCGTTGCATAAATTATGAATGACAGTCTCTGCAAGACAATCTTAGCTTATTTTATAAAATTACTGGTATTTATGAATGAAGCCCTTATGTTTTGAAACAAAACCATTGTAACGTTGCGTAGTAGGTACTATGTTATAAATTATTGTATTGATATCACCAAGATAGTGACTATTTCAATAGATGTAGTTCATTGTTTTCCGGTTAGTCTTACGTTGTATAGTGTACTACATTGTCTAGTTTAAGCAAATTGCAATTCTTGCGACTGCGAAATGCACTTTTCATTATTGAAAGTCGCTTGAACTTTTGAATCATCGTCAAAATAAAACAAAGAAAAGTGATCTCAAATGTGTGTAATTTAAATTTATATAATCTTAATTTTATCTAATAATAATAAAGAAAAATGTACCTGAATTTATACGCCGACTGGCAGATCACAGTTGGAATATTTACCTGTTTTTAAGATCTTTTTTTAACCTGTGTATCATAAATAAATAAATTGGATTTGATTTGATTTGAAATCTATTTTGTGCAAATATTGTCAAGTCTAAACGTTTTCAGAAACACGGATCAAGAAAGCTCATTACAGAACTATTTCTGTCTCACTCTAAACGAATGTATTGGCGATTTGTGATTTACAAAATCAACAGGAGGTTAGCAGTGAAATTGAAGTGAATGCATGCAATGGAATTACGTCATCTAGCATACTTTTTAACTTCGATGTGGATACTGGGTGCTTACGGCAGTCACGGTAAATTTGTCGATTTTATGGAAAATTTACCAAAGAAAATGGGGGTGAGTGACGTCAGCAATGCGGTGAACCTTTAATTTATTTCCTTTGTTGACAAGGGCTGCTGCTTTTCTGAACAAAAGAGAATTTAAATGAAGACAGATTATACTCCTTTTTTGAATCGGTTTTCGGAATTATATACACTTTAAAATTAGATTACATTTATACGAAATAATTTAATAATTTTAATATTTTATCAAAAAAACATTGTACATAAAAACTATAACGTGTAATCTTATAATATTCCCATTATAATCGGTTTTCGAAAGTATTCACTTTAACATGAAATTACATTTTTGTTTTTTACTTTAAAAATATTTTGTTGTGTACCTTTTTGTATTTCGACATCATTCATAATATTTGTTATTTAAATAGTTTGCGATAGATGTCTCGACTGATCTTAGTGTATCTTGTAAAGTTTTGTAAAAGTTGCTCATTAATTTCTGTGAATAAATGTAATACTTTATCTAATTTCAGGAAGCATTTCAATCTACTTGGTCAAGCATGAAAAGTAACTTCAATATAAAATTCAATCTGATTAGGCCAAGAAGAACCAGGCAGTTTCGTAAGTTCACATTTTAATAAACACACGATTTAAACTTATTATTGTTTTAATAACAGCATCGAGCACATACCCATTAGAGGAAATGTAATTTATTTTGATCGACAAAAATTCCGACTCATACGAACTTTTAACTAACCTCAAAAACAGAAATAATTTTTTTTTTCAGGATCTGCGACACCGACACCAACTTTAATATACAAGGATTTTCTATCAACGCGGAACGACACGAAAATCCGAATACCGTATCTGCCTACTCCAAGATCAAGGTATCAATATCTTTGGAGATCGACTCTGGCATCGACCGAAATTAACAAAGGTACAGCATGGCGATTCAGAAAATCCGAAAGCATCCGTGACGGAAGCCCATCCGACTGCCGAAAAAACTTTCCAAAAACCATTAAGTTAGGATACTAAAGAGTCACAATCTCTAAGGCCGCGAACGCACAGGCAGGCGGCTTGCTTAGCGCCTAGAGCCTAGTAGCGTGGATCCTGGCTACTTGCTAGCTAGATGCCAAGCGCGCAGTGCGGCCGGTTGCGAACATTTTAGAACATTCGTTTTACTAAGCTACTCGCTAGGCTCTAGGCGCTAAGCAAGCCACCTGCCTGTGCGTTCGCGGCCTAACTGATCATCGTAGACCTCATTCTTGCTTATGTAAGTTTCGAGGTCAAGAGTCGACCCATTCATCATAAAAAAAAACTGACAACACTCAAAAAATGTCCGAGCACCGTTCTTTGATGACATTTGCTCAAATGTAGACGTTAACTCACTTGTATAAGTGTTTAATGTCGCTTGTATGCAAAAACAAAAACTGAGTTTTGGCGCGGACATTTTATTTGTCAGATTGTAACTCTATAGTATCCTAGCTTAATGCCAAAAACGCCTAATTTTTCTAATTTATTATGACAAAAGTTTATGACCCAGCTATGTCCCGCAAAAGACTTTCGATTCGAAAAAAAGAAAAATTATTTGTAAAAATTCTAAAAAGTACTTTAATTATGAATCTCCCTGCTAAAACTGATACATGACTAGCCATGCCATAGTAGACATAGTAATCATTCTCTCAGATCAATTTATTGAAGATCTTTGTAAAACAATGAATGAGTAGAGTCGATGAGCGATAGTTTTTGTCACATCTTTAGAATTGGAACCAAAACACCGGAAACCCCGAACTAACCGTACTTTTTAAAAAATTTCACGTGATTTTTTTTTCTAGAGAGAATGAGAAACTCCGAAGCTCCACCGGCACTACCCCTATTATTAGACACTACCATAGAGCCAGCCAAAATGAAGAGCAACCGTAGTTATAGGTTTACAATTAATTTCTTTAACCTTTTTAAAATCAATTTATCTTATAAATGGTATTTACTCGACTTTTTATAGGATCTAATCGGAAATATAACATTTTGAAAACGATTTTTTTTTTATTTCAACAAGTACAAGCTTTTAATGGATTACCGTGAGCTGATTGAACTCACCGATGTAAGTACATATTTTCATTTCAATCAACCTATTTTCTGAGTTCATTTCTCTATCATATCAGCTCGCAGTCACCATATTTGAAAATTTTGGATGATACTTAATCTACGGTGTTCATACTTTTTTTATAAACCCACTTGTACTAATAGTGTTTGCTATACATACGTATAGACATAACGTATATTTGATCTAAGTGCAGTTGTTCTAAATATTATTGGCTATAATTGTTGTATTAGTTCGAACACTTATTTACTATAGGTCCATATTCTATAAAGTTTTTTTGTTATAACTGTATCATATAATATACTTTAATATTGCTATATCGTGCAGTTTATATAATTATTATAAATATAACTAAAATATGACATAAAATGATAATTGCTCTTTATAGGAACTTTCTATAAATTTCGTGTTGCCATAACAGGATAACAGATCTGTAGAATAGGTTGCGAGGAGCGTAGCGACGAGCATGGTTTCAATAGTGACCAAACCATGCACGAGCCGAGCGAAGCGTGCCGCGGTAGCGGCCGGCGAGTGCCAGAACCGACTTGTCCCTATTATAACCTTATCGTTATAGGTAGAAAAAATAAAACAAACGTAGGTATGCATGCAAAATTAATAGAATTATTTTATTTAGATCTAAAGGTAGTCCTTAATACTATTTTAAATAAAGGTTTGAGGCAATCGCTCTTAAAAAAGGCGCTATTCATGGTGTAGATAGGTACAGTTTACTTATTGAATATTATTATAGCAAAATACTATTAGTAATATTGCAATTAGATGTGATAAACTTTATAACACATTAAATGTATTGCTTATGGTCGTTTTAATAAAAACAATTATGTATTTTACGATTAGAGAATATAGTACAGTTATATAAATCACAAATTAGTAAAAGTGGTTTTATAACAAAACTAGTGTATAAGAATTGAACCGTTATATCTATATTCGGTTATAGCTGCTGAAGTTATAGCAAACGCAATTAGTAAAAGTGGGTTTATAGAAAAACATAGCGCACCTTAATCTACGAATCGAGTTTCAACTCAATCGGCCTATTTTCTGAGGAGTTCCGTGGAACAGCTCATGGCTCCATAATCAGATCAGCTTCATCATCGCTGTTACCATATTATTGCATTGTCTCCCAGGACTCATAAGTGTACCAAAATTCAGCTCAATCGGATACCGGGAAGTGGGCCAAATTCAGCTTTCAAGATTTGACCCGGACAACTGATATACAAACATTGCAAGTTCATTAAAACCTTTTAAAAAGGAAACTTTCAATGTTGCGTAGTAACTTCTTCAAAATAACTAAGAAACTACTAACTACTTTCTTCACTAAGAAAGAATTGTTGTGTTGTTTCCATATTTTATGTTAAGGTGTACTCTGTGATGGTGAACTAAATAAATCTATCTATCTATCTATTCAGCCCGGTTGCACCCACTGCTGAGTATAGGCCTCCTCTCTATATCGCCACTCTTCTCGGTCCTGTGCAGTCCTTTCCCACGCTTTCCCAAAAACTAAATAAATAAATAAATAAATAAATAAATAAAATATGAACATAACTGACTGCCATCCAAAATCTTGAATGCAAATATCTGAGAGTGAATGTCCACGCGCCGCAGATAAATCCTATTTCGTTTTTCTTTTAGTAAAAATGCCAAAAACAACACATTCTGTTGCCATCAGTTATATGTATTTATTATAGGGATACTATTCTGAATAAAAGTATACATGACACTTTCGCATGATAAGGGTAAGCTTCGGACATTTGTTTCACCTGAGACAACGGTGTTATGACAACGGCAGTGGTAATCTCTTTTTACAAGCGTAACAAGGGATAAAGGGCCAATTTCCAGATATACATCCTCGTCAGTTATTCACTTTCTGTTACGCAAGGAGAGTTTCTCGCATGCGAGCGGCGGTTTCTTCTTAGGCAATCCTATGGTCATTATCATCATCATCAGCCTATAGCAGTCCACTGCTGGACATAGGCCCCCCCTAATGAGCGCCATTGCACCCTGTCCTCAGCTCGACGCATCCAGCTTCTGCCAGCAGCCTTTCGCAGATCGTCACTCCACCTGGCCGGAGGGCGTTTTGGACGTTTGCCGAGGCGCGGTCTCCACTCAAGAACTCGTTTACCCCAGCGGTTATCGGTTCTTCGGCAGATATGGTCAGCCCACTGCCACTTCAGCTTGCTAATTCTCTGAGCTATGTCGACCACTTTGGTTCTATGTTGGATAGTCTCATTGCGTATTGATATCTATGGTCGCCTGTGTAAACCAATGCTTCGAGCCTTGCCTCTCGAATACGATTCTCGCTATCTAAGTTGTCTACTAAACGTAGTCTTTTTTACGAGTTTCTGTCATAATGTAAACAACCGCAAGCGAGACTCGAATGGCGAGTTTTGCCGATAATCGCATACGATTTGTCGCCGCTCGCATGCGAGAAACTCTTCTTGTGTAACAGGCTACTAATATCCGATGAATTTTGAATGGTGGTGTTTCATGCCGTAGAACTATAGCACAAAACGCAACGATATTTTTTGTGTTTGTGGTAAAATAATTTATTCCAAAAAAACATTTACAAAATATTACTTACATGAGAACAGAAACGATGAAAATGATTGTAAATCGTCATCTTAGCTTAAATAAAAGCTTATTTTTTTTTTCATTTAGGCGGCGCTCCATACTAGAGTGCCCATTCTCTTTAGATACTTATTCTATCGTCTATCGTCTATCGTCGTCAAATTGTCTCTTGTACAGGTACTTGAACCACTAAATTCTTGATATAGTCCACTACATTGATGTAGGGCCTCTGATTACTCCGAGGTCCACTATTTCTTGTCTATTTCACTAAAATATTATAGAGATGAAAAAACCATTTCTAAGCATCTTACGTATCTGAAAGTAAGCATTTTTGTACAAAAATAACAGTAAAATGTTACGAGAAGTCATCGAACCAAATAAAATGATATTTGAGTAACATTTTCAGTCGAATATTCCAGACTATACCATTCATAACTTAAAAAAATATAGCTTTATTTTGCTATACAGCGAAACTGTAAAGCATAGTAAAAAAATTATACGTGTTTTTCAAGTGCACTCTGTTTCCGAAACTGTCTGCCAATGTTTTCCCAAAAAGTGTAGAAGCTTCAAATAATTCCGATACCCACTCAGACAAACCCATGTATGTATCTGTGTTTTTTTTTATTGAAATATTCCTTACAAGTATCCATTATCATCAATATCAATCCAGATGAACGTTAGATGCCGTTTACACGATGCTATTCTGGCAGACCAAATATAATGGACGAGTTATGGCCAGAATTCCTCTGTCAACATTTTCTGCCAGTTTTTGGACGAGGGCACGAGAGGACACGATCGCATTTTACACACACTTATGCATAAAAAATTACAATACACCCCTAAAAAATTAATTTTTTACGCACACCCTTGTAAATTTCGTGTACGTAATACTACAAGACGTAATACTACACTTTGGCAGAGGGGAAATACAAGGTAAGGTGGAAAGAGGCAAGATTGAATGTATGCCAGAAAGAATGGTATGGTGTAAGCGTCATAAACATATTTTTCCCCGAGTTCGGGCAAGCTTGTATCAAAATAATTCAGAATGACCTTTCGCTATTGATCCAACATAACAGTATCACATTTCAGCATTACCCTCACGATGCGACGGTCCACTTGAGAGGACCACTTTAGGTAACTTTGATCATTCGAACTATCGGTAATACGAATACTCGTCCATAGAAACGACTCCGGCCCCTTTATGATTGAAACCTTTTTGGAAGGTACGATAAAGATAAAGATAAGATAAAGATAAAGATAATTTATTTGCTTGAACACAATGTGGGTTAGGTACAGTTGTTAGAATAATTCGTTTCAATTATGTTCTACTAGGATTAGCATGCAAATGTTAGGTACAGTCGGTAGATAATTTTAACACAGATTTGTAATTTCAGACAATAATAGGTACTAGTTTAGTCAAATATTAGAATTAAAATTAGGTAATGTCAAAATTTATCGGTCATAAAATCGTTAATATTATAATAGCATTTATTAATTAGTAATTGTTTCAATTTAGTCCTAAACATATTGTCGCCAAGATCTTTCAATGATGTAGGTAATTTATTATAAATTGCACGTGACATATACACTACACTTTTTTGTAGGAAAGTAGTCTTACTGTAAGGCATTTGGGGTTTACTGTTATCACGTCTGTTTCGCACTACAATATCAGCCATGCGTGGAAAAAGGTGGAGATGTTTTCTGACGAAAAGTGCCATTTCAAATATATATAACGATGGAAGCGTTAGAATCTTGTGCTCAATGAACAAAGGCCTGCAACTGTCGGTAACGCACAAGTTAAACATCGATCGAATACACCTTTTTTGTTTTTTGAAGATTAGGTCTTTCTTAGTGGAGTTAGCCCAAAATATAATACCACGTACCATAATATAATACCATACACCATAATGTACGATTATGGGCCTTCGTCATTTTGTGGTTGAATTTAACAAAGAGGCTTATAAAACGCACTAGCTCCTACCTATGGCTTTGTTCGAGCTGTACCTGGATTGAAATCAGTGCTGATCAAGTGAGATAGTACAGACTTTAAATCAGAAGGTTTATCAATGATTCGTTATGGAAAAGTATCTCTTTGATACAAAATCATCGACCAGCGATGATTTAACACACTCTCTGGCTCTTTATTTGTCTGAGGTTATTTAGCTGTATTTTAGTTTGTAACTTTATTGTCAGTGTCCACCGCGTGATGTCACCCTGTTAGGCCCAGTCTGAAAATCAGCGCTGTCTCCCTTGGGAGCAGCAATAAAGCTGAGACTGGACCTATTTGGCACCACAGCATAGGTACATTGTTTGTTATAATAATTTTTTTATCTCTTCTTTTTTTATTGTTTTTTATTTAGTTATTATTTTTTTTGTTCCCCGTCTCGTTCTTTGTTATCTTTGCCTGTATGTGTGTTGTCTTTATTGCCTGTCACCGTGTTGTGTGTGTCAAATAAATATATTCTTATTCTTATTCTTTACGAAAAAGAGGAAGACAAACTAAAAGATGGTCAGATGATCAAATAAATATAGGCTGATAGGCAATCTGGCTAAGAAAAGCCAACAATAGAAAAGAATAGCAGCTGGAAGAGGCCTATGTGTGACAAGACACGCTGATCTGGCTCTTTACGTGTTAATTACGTCTTTGCTATGACTAAAGTCTTTAAATCTGCCATGTAATGATGTACTGTGCAAGCCTATACTGTTTGCCAAGCCTTCATAAAAATATGCAACCTTTCTTCTTTGTGTATCACAGACAGTATTGAATATTTTTATATTCAATCTCTATAAATTCATTCAAAACACACTTTACCGTTCAGCCACACTCAGCTATACTTTTCGATTATAGCCTTCAAGAGTCCGCAAAAGCCTTCGCAGGCCATCGTAAAACATGGTTTTATACAGCGACTGTGGGACATTTTTACCCCAATTTTATGCTACTTCAGAAAATATTTCTTTGATATACTTATTCCATTTTTTTGAGACGTGATGCGTGATTATTGCACGAGAACTGAATGGCTACCAAAAAGGAATAGAGTTATGTTATTCAAAGCTTGGTGACACTCCTCTCAGATATGGACGAAATATTTATAGGTACCGAAATAATTGTATCAAGAATTTTTTTTTTATGAAATAGGTCAGCATTTGACCTCACTCTACCTGATGTTAAGCAGTAGTGAGGTCTAAGATGGAGCATGCTTACCTAGAAGGAACCTATTTACTCTAAATAATATAGGAAAACTTCATCGCATGTACAGAGTTCATTTTGCAAATAACAAAAATCAATGATGAGTTTTTCAATTTGTCCTAAAAGGTTACCTAGCCTCAACCATGCATTGCTAAAATATATTTATCGAATTGGTTGAATTAAATAACAATTTCTTCAACTAACAAATTGAATTCTGACAATTTTAATCCAACTTTTGGCAACATAAACCTAAAATAAACTAACATAAGTACAGCAATAGTTTTAAATTTTGCATCAGCATTTAACCAATTCCATAATCTTATATTTTCAAAATCGTATATATTTTCCATTCTTGTCTAGACAAACTCGGAACCACTAACAAAACAGACTTTGCCAAGAGTTGGGTAAAAAATCGCGACAAATGTATGAAAGCTATAACTCATCAAGGCTCTATTGGCGGGACGCCAAAACCTCTCGGGCAAAATGTAAATTCAATACTGAACGAATCGAAACTAGACTGTATTTCTGTAGTAGAACTCTTTGGGGTAGAATAGAAAAAATAAAAATCTTAATACTCGACACAGAAAGCATTCACCATTATGAAATGAAAAGTCTTAGCAAAATTTTGGATTCCGACGGGACTCGAACCCACATCGATCAGACGATCCTCCTAAAGCCGGAGTGCCTAACCGCTCGGCCACGAAATCCTACTTGTCGGTGTCCAAATTGTATAAATACCAAGTGTGGATCAGCACTATAAAACAATTACAGAAATTATAGCATTCACCATGCTCTGCTTCCCATCCCTTTTTTAAGAAGTCAGTTATCATCTACCCCAGAGAGGGAAAAAGGAAAAGGTAGACCACAGAAAAGGTGGGACGATGACATCAGACAGGTGGCAGGAGTGACGTGGAAAAGGGTGGCACAAGAAATGACAGAATGGAAACGGTTGGAGGAGGCCTATGCCGACTGGGAAACTGACCTTAAAAAAAAAATAACATATATATCCATAGAATCAGTTTAAGTTTAGTGTTTAAAAAAATTGTATTTAGTAATAAGGTCGGAATAAAAGGCAATAATAATATCATCTTCCATTTTCCTCTATCAAGTGTCACCTCATTACAGCTCACCCATCTTTCAATCATTATTTGGCTCTTTCAAAAACAAAGAAAATCTTTCAAATATAGAAATAAACCTTACGAAGTATGAAACGTATAACCACTTGACCTCTGTTATCTGTAATTTTATACGTTGCCGTATTCTAAGTGATTTCCTGCTTTTTGCCTTGATGACTTCTGAAATTATGGCACCGCTCATTAGCGTCCGTAATTTGTTATTTGAAAGCACTAAATATCAGGTGATCAAAAACAGTATCACAAAGTTCGATTACTATTTTCTTAGATTTTCATACGATGATGGTTTCTAGGGTAGAGACAATCTATTCTATTCTATCGAAGAGTTGACTAATTATTTACTCATTGTACATATGTACAAGTATCTACAGTGAGCAGTTGTGTAATGGGCCTTACTTTGAAGCGTTGAATCCGAAATTTTAATGCATATTCGGAAGTGATTCCTACTACTAGCTATATTGTATTTGGTCGGTAAGATCAACCTATAAACACGATCCTAACCTGGACCAAACATTCCAAATCGTAAAATTGGTCTTTGAAGTCAAAAACGTAGTATTTAGTCAACCTAGTCGTTTTCGGCTACAGTGTCTTGGCTTTCAGGCTTCAATCAATTAGGTAGGGCTTGGGTTGGCTAATGTAGCCTATTTTAAAAAAATAATGCTTGAAATTTAACACAGCATCATCTAGCTCCAAACTAAGCAAAGCTTATACAAGGTTTGCTTAGTTGGGAACCAGATAACTGATACTACTTACATACTTTATGTTTCGTTTTGAATTCGAAAAAAATTGAAAATTAAATTTTGAAATCGTAGTAGGAAATATCCGATTATTCTTCAAAATATCGGATTCAATTTGTACTTCTATTGTTTCTTACCACATTCCTTGACCAAGATAAACAGCTCATTATAATGCGCAAAAGATCTGCGTCCCTGATGCGTCACATTCGCGGTAGCTCCAACAGCTATAAACATCTCATTGCAGAGAGGCTAGACACTATTTATCACATATTGCTTTCTTGTCAAAGTAGGTAACTTTGTAATATAACTATTAATGTTAGTTTGTAAGTCTAATATGCTTAGTAGTAAGCAACTGCGCATCATTCATAAATATGGAACACTAGCTGCGCCCCGCGGTTTCACCCGCGTAAGTCCCGTTCCCGCGGGAATATCGGGATAAAAAGTAGCCTATGTGTTAATCCAGGGTATCACCTATCTACATACCAAATTTCAACCAAATCGGTCCAGCCGTTTTTGCGTGAAAGAGTAACAAACATCCATACATCCATACATCCATACTTACAAACTTTCGCCTTTATAATATTTATAGGATATTATAGGATGTTTTGAATTGTAGTCTGAAATAAATATTGAATTGAATTGAATTATAACGTCAGCTGAATCTCAAAAATCCTCTATCGATGCGAGTATACTTCGCATCAAAGCAATATTTTCAGTTGAATAGTACCTATCTTTCTTTTTTATCGCAATCGGTCCTTCGTATCTCTGTATATCAGTCAAGTAGGGTCTGGAGCTGGAGATCGCAGCGATAGGCCGAGGAATCTTTAATTTAGAACGCGAGTCGAGGGTCAATTTCTTTGAAAATTAGGCCGTGTTGGTTAAGTACCTAGAGTAGAATAAGAAATTGACCAAGTGTACATGTTCAGAGTTTAGAGCTGTTTAGAGTTGCTGAAGTCTTTTGGATCAGCAAAGCAATTTTGGGGTTAGGGGCGTTCGGACCACATCTCAACTTGACTTATTAACTGATACGACCGGGGTCATACAAGTAAGTTTCTTTTACAAGAAAATAAGTAATTCGCCCAACTTTAAAAAGAAAATGTATACCTACCAACTGGGGCCGTATTCGCGTTCGTTTTTTCGTTCGTTTGATGAATATTCGGATGCTTCCCACCACGATTTTTGACTTCAAGGGTCAATTTTTCGGTTTGTAATATTTGGTCCTAGGTTATGGCCGCGTTTTAACGTTAGAAAAATTGGCGTTTGAAGTCAGAAATCGTGGTGGGAAGCATCCGAATATTCATCAAACGAACGAAAAAAGGAACGCGAATACCCCAGTTGGTAGGTACATTTTCTTTTTAAAGTTGCGAATTACTTGTTTTCTCGTAAAAAGTAACTTACTTGTATGACATGCTGCAGCTTGACTTGACTAGCTTTCATGTAATAAAATGTATATTTCTCATTCCAAGTTTTTGGCTACTTTCAATATTTTGGACCCTGGAAAATATGCAGTTGCTGGATACAAGAGTTTTATAAATATAAATGTTTTTTATTGTTCAGTTTGGGCTCCTGCACTATATCCATACAGTTATAAAATGTACTCTTCCGTTATTATTGAGAGAGGATATCCTTAGGACATAAAAGAGGGTTTATTACATCTTTGAAGCGTTTTATCTGTCTGTCTGCATCTTCTGGTACCTCTGAGGAATATAAAATAATTTTCCGATTACGCGTTTTGGAGATAAAAGGTATTCGATCGCCCTATTTATTATAATGTTAGGCTTATGTTGACTCTTATAATAATTTAACTTTTTGGGTAAATATGAAAGAGGATCATTAGATATTATCGCAAGCTATATAGAAATGATTACTAAAGTACCTCTTTACAAATAATCACCGTTTGAGCTTTAAATGCCAAGAGAAGGCTATCAAAACGTTGGACGTCCGGCGGCGAGATGGGCACCAAGGCCGTGGGCCGAAGATGGATGGGATTGGCGCAAGATCGGGCTGTGGATGATGATGAGCTTTAAATCTTTTATTATTTTTGTTCAATTGGCTCCTTAATCGAGCTTGACCATTAAGATTTAAGAGGATGGATTATCTCAAGGCCACGGCCCCATTAGGCGAACTGTGAACGGCTGACTGTTCGCTGCTACTGACTGAACGCGTAACGCCGCGCTGCGCGGGCGTAGTGAGCGAACTGAGCCGCCGAACGCGAGCATCGTTCGCTGCAACTCAGCCGCTGAGTGAGTTGTCAAGCGAAACGTCGCAAACTACGCACTAACGTACGCGCTGTATGGACACTCCATATAAAATTTTATGATTTTTTATTGACATGTATTAATAATTTATTTGACATTTAACTGTGTGACATTTTGCATGCTATATGCCGAGCATGGCTGTACATTATTTCTGTATTAGACCTTAAGGTGCATTTAGACGATGCGTTTTCAACCCATGCGATATCGCATCGCACGGCAATTTTTCACGTGTAAACGCTCATCGCATGCGTTTTGTCTTAGTAAGTAGCCGGCGCGCCGGGTACTAACTAAGTAGCATGCGGCGCGGCGGCCGCATGCGGCCGGGTTACCACACGAGCAATTGAAAACCCGGACAAATGCCAGACAAAAAATACAATTTTAATGGAAAAGATACGTGGGCGTGGGCTCGGAGTTTCTTCCATGACAAGAGATATTATATTGGTACACAAGTAGCTCACAAACTTAAATGTACACATTGATATTTTTATCTTCAATATAATAGTCTAAATTACGTGAATTTGATTATTTTCCATACATAAAAAATAATCTTGAACTTGTTTTGTATCTTAGAAAATTCCAAATAATTCTAAAATAAAACGACAGGTCTGGAGAAATCTTAACGTATGGTTACTGTAAAATTGGTGGATATTTACCATTGATACAGGAAGAGTTACATAGTCATGCGTTTTTGCGTACGTTCTGCGGTGAGACCATACGTTTTTTGGTAGTATGAATCTTACCTAAATTTCGTCGCTTGAGTCAAGGAATCTTTGGTCAAGTGGTCTTGAGTGCGGTTACCAAGATGGGGTATGCTGGTTCGATTCCTTACACTATATTTTTATTATTTATTTTTGCTTCATTAGAAATTTGCATTTTTTTATGTTAATGGCGAATATCTCAGTTTCATAAACTTTTTAATAAAAACTCAAGGTCCGAACAGAGATACCTAAGTACTATTAACTAGATGGTAATTTTACCTATTAAAAGCTGGCCATTTATTATTATAATACTTAGGTATCTAATAACATCAAAAATGTCTGAAATAAAGATTTTTTTTTATTTTAAGGATAACGTACCTCTACCTACGTACCTACTACCTACCTACCTACATGGTAGCTATTATATTTATTTGGGATGGTTGGTAGGTTTCTATGATACTACCATAGGTAGGTATGTAAACCTACCATAGGTAGGTAGGTTTACATAATGGTACCTAGGCCTACCTAGGTATTTGTATATGTTTTTATACTATACATACATACCTATGTACCTATACATAGGTATGTATATAGTATAATAACAAAAAATAAATGAAGCAAAAACTCAAAGACTTACGTACTTAAGTAGGTAGGCACTTACTTATGTACCTAATAAAAAGTAGGTAGTAGGGAGGTAGGTACCTGACTAAGTTCGTGGGTATGAGTCAGTGGCAAACTCTGGTGATGGAGTTTTTAGGCTGAGTCCGAAGCCGAGTTCGACAGTTAAACTTGCCCTCCGAAGCACGGAAACTTTCAGATAGAAATGCCACTAGCGGTCACCCATCCATTTATTCGAAGATCTATCTAGCAAGAACGACTACGACCTACCTACTATTTGGGAAACATTTATTAGGTATGCATGCAACTAGACTCACCTAGAAAAAAGTAGGTAGGCTTCTCATAGGTAGGTACCTAACCTTCCTACACTTGTTTTATTTACATAGGTAGACACCTAAACCACGTATACACCACCTATATATGTATAGTATACAACCACTCTACCGTGTTATGCCAAAACACGGTAACTTAGATTCTAATGGTGAAACTTAGATCCCACAAAAACATTTCATGTTAAATGTTGCCAAGACGAGACCATATAGCTCGCACTGTCAAAAAGTAATCAGATCCCGTGTAGAGCCAAGTTTCTAACCCTACATGCCCAGACCTAAATCGATAAGCCCTAATTTCACACTCAAGTTACGGGGAAATTCTACAGCCATAGCTCGTACTGCGTTGTTCGTAGCGCGTAGCAGAGTTTTTACGCTATAATCTCGTAGGCGTGCAAACCTTGGACGTAACTGGCGAGTCGGCCGCACGGACTTTTTGCTATTCGTCATATGGGCTTGAGCTTAAAAATCTATTCAATCTTCTAAACTCTTTCCGTGCGGCCATCTCGCCAGTTACGTCCAAGGTTTGCACGCCTACGAGATTATAGCGTAAAAACTCTGCTACGCGCTACGAACAACGCAGTACGAGCTATGGCTGTAGAATTTCCCCGTAACTTGAGTGTGAAATTAGGGCTTATCGATTTAGGTCTGGGCATGTAGGGTTAGAAACTTGGCTCTACACGGGATCTGATTACTTTTTGACAGTGCGAGCTATATGGTCTCGTCTTGGCAACATTTAACATGAAATGTTTTTGTGGGATTTCATTTCTTTTTGTAGGTTGCTTATGATAGAAAGATAAAATGAGCGAACTTTTAAATCACCGAAATATTCCGAAAATTTTTCATTCAACGAGACAACCGTCAACGACGTCTGCCCTCGCGCGTCTGCCCGCGTTCGGGTGCCGCGCTCGCTGACGGGCCGATTATTTTTAGCTACTGCGCGGGGACGAGGGGGCAGGCGGCGGGCGTTGGCGCATACTATACTTACGATGCTTATGTTCAAAAGTATAGGTTGATTAATAAACACTTACCGAAGTGAAGTGTAGTAATATTATTCATATCTAAGTACTTATGGGTAGGATAATGTTTTGATTTGATGAAAAGTTTGTGTTCTATGTACTTGTGTATAATTTTCAGATCTCAAGCAGGAAATAGGGAATTAAGTTTCCCTATTTCAGATTTTTACCCCTCCGCGGCCGCATTCAGACCTCTAGCGTCAAAAGTTGCGGAAGTCTCGAACAAACTTTCACCCCCTAGTTTAAGGGGTTGGGGGGTAAAAGTTCCAAGTTTTAGGATTTTTTTGTTGTTTGGGTACTAATACTAGCTTACATACCAAATTTCAGTTTTCTAGGACTTCAGGAAGTACCTTAAGAATTTTGTTGATCATCAGTGAGTGAGTGACGAAATCGGGGTATTTTAGATATCAATAAAATCTAAAGTATAAGAGCTATGCAATTGAAACTTTAGAGGTTTATTAAGTCTACCACTGACATTATATCCTGAAAATTTTGTTTATCTGGTATAACCCAAACTCAAGTTATGAAGGTTCAAAAATACGACGAAGCGCTTCGAGAAAAGGTAGGTAGTGCCCTTGCGCTTGCGCTTCGCTTGGCTCGTCTTGGCGGGGGCACTACCGTGCCCCCAGATTAGATAGATATCAAAGATTTCAGAAGACACTTAAATTATATTGATTATCAAAGGGGAAGGTAGGTAGGTAGGTACCTATTTGACATTACATACACAGTTACCTACAAGCTTCTTATTTCGTTGTGACAGTTTCTACCTACCTAGGTAGAAGCACAGAATACAGAGAGATAGGAGTCTACATTTATTTATTACCTACCTTACCTACCTAAGTATTAATGTTGGTACTTACCTAAAACCAAGTAGGTATGTAGGTCACTATTGCGAGAAGGTACCTACCTACTACTGTGCTACTACCTACTGCGAGCGATATCTGTGATGCGTGTGACTTGGAGAAATAGGTAGGTAGGTAGTTATCTAAGTAACTTAGGTGTAGTAGGTAGGTACCTATACCTACCTACCCATAGGTAAGTAAGTAAGTTCGTATGAGTAAGTGGCCAACTCTGGCGACGGAGTTTTTAGGCCGCCTTAAGGCCTCCGTCATGGCTTAACGACGGACCGACAATTTTACCCATAGGTGCACCTTAGGGATAAAGATCCACCAACCAGGTGTAGGTTCCAAAATTAGGTAAGTTGGTAAGTACCTACCTACTTACTTACATACATGCATAAAATAACATGATTAGTTTGGGGCTAGATGATGCTGTGTGAAATGTCCAGCATTATTTATTTATTTATTATTATTCTTGATTCAAGGATCTGCCGATGACAGATCGTAGGATAGTGGTAGGTAGGTAGGTACTTATTGATCTAAGTAAGATACGGCGAGGTCTCGAAGGCACCACCTTGCGATCGAAATCGAGTTGTAGGTTCACATCGTAACCAAATGTTTTTTTTTGGCCATCATTTAAAAGTAGGAATAAAACTGTAGGCAATGTTCGCCATTATAAAAATTTCATTATTTAAAATGAAGCAAACTTGAAAAAATGCAAAAAGTATTTTTCCCTCACAAGGAATCGAACTTGAACATCATGATCATCCCAGTTAATAGTCATTGTACAAGACCACTACACCAATAATCCTTAGTTAATTAAGTTGAAATTTATAAATGTATTTTTATAGCAAAAAAAAGGGGCGGGGCCTGCCATACAGAACCATAGCATACAGATAAGTTACCTGGTCATGCGTTTTGCGTTTTGCGTGTGAATGCGCTGACTACTAACTAGATTTAGCTCACCGAATGGGCGTGGCCTAGCGCGGCTTAGCAAAACGTACGAGAAAACGCATCGTGTAAACGCACCTTTAGTTTTACCCATGTATCGGAAAATCAATAAATGAATATGAATATGAAAATTATAGGCGAACTAGAGGCCGCTCAAAGTTCGCTTTGGCCAAAAGAATGCTAAACGTCGGGTAGTATTCTGTGACGTCGGCTTAGGTACGAATAAACAGTCAGTACTAGAAAAAACCTTGATTCCAGTTAACCTACTCATGTAACGCTTTGTGACATATAGAGCGACAAATATCATGCTTAATGTTTGCCGGGGCGCATAATATTGTAGTAGTCAGCGTAAACAATTGGTAACCCCCCTTTATGTGGTGTTTTCAATAGCGTGTCTCGTGCAGGGGCATTACCAGTTGGTGACGCTGACTCTAGGTACCACCTATTCGGACATATTATAATTTTTTTTAAACCCAGATGAAATCTTGGTAAATCTCACTATGCCAACATTATATTGGAAAGGAAAGGTTGCCTGGAAGAAATCGCTTTCAGCGATAAGGCCGCCCATTGTTGTAAATGTTTTGTTTTTGTTAATTTCTTGGTGTACCTACAATAGTGTTCATTCATTCATTCATTATGCGGATAAAACGGATGCGGACGTTTTCGTTGGCAATGCTGTTAGATTTTATCGCATGCTATATATTTTCTTTAATTTTAACTTCAAATTTGACATTAAAATTAATTATTTCTTTTGTTTTAATTTTTTTAAGTAATTATTATTTTTGACCTATTTTGTATTTTATTGTAATATTTTAACTCGATTACTATTTATATTATAACATTTGGACGACTTGGATATTTCTGTAAGTCCATCTGTGTTTTGTGTAAATAAATAAATAAATTATATTCTTCGTTGTTTCGTTGTTCAATAACATACATAAAGATCAAATATCTCTGGAATAAACCCAGATTCGAATATTTCGTAAACATCAGTAAATTTTTGACCTGAAAATGGATTGAAAAATAAATACGAAAACATTTCCAGCATTTTATTTTTCCGATAAACAGTTAATTTTAAAGTGTTGCTAAGTGCACATTTATTTACTTCCACGGGTAAAAAAGCAGTTTACTTCCAAAGTTAATTAAATCCGGGAAGGCTTTAACGAGGCCTAGCAATCTCGGCTTAACAACCGTGTTCCATTTTTAGTTTGAATAAACTTATCGATTACTAGTCCCATTTAGTAACAGAACAAGTTTACAGCTATCTCCATAAGGAATATATTCCTTTGAATATTTAGCTTTCTCTACTCGTTTTTAAGGCTCGATGCACATTGAATTTGCAGCGACGCGATCAGTTTCAGTAACAAGACATTATAAACCATAAGAACAATGTTCTAAGTTATAGAAACGCTTAATAGCTCGACCGCGCGAAACTGCTCGAGCCGGCGTGAGGCTTCGCCACTCTTGCATTCTATATCTTGTCACATTGTTCATAAGGTTTATAATGTTTGGTTACGTCTCGTCGCTGCCAATTCAGTGTGCATTGAGCCTAACTGGGTTTCGTATCTGCCGTGTGCCTTTATAAATTTTTTGAATCAAATATTCTACATCATCATCATCAGCCTATAGCAGTCCACTGCTGGACATAGGCCTCCCCTAATGAGCGCCATTGCGCCCTGTCCTCGGCTCGACGCATCCAGCTTCTGCCAGCAGCCTCTCGCAGATCGTCACTCCACCTGGCCGGAGGGCGTCCTGCACTACGTTTGCCAAGTCGCGGTCTCCACTCAAATATTCTACACTGGGATTAAAATTCACCATATTCAGTTAAAAAGTATGTTTTTCCGTACTCTGAAATCAGTTAAAAATAAGCACTTAAGCACGATTATAATTTAATACAAAAAAATATTTCTGGACTATTCTTGAACTGAGGCGTAAAATGGAATAAAGTTATCCAAAAGTTTCGAAGTCATAATCCTGATACTTCTTAAACGCGCGCTTATTAGTCTCTGAATGTTTAATATCCGTCCATGTCTCGAGTTCAACACGGTTTAAATCCTTTGAAATGTCGCAGATAGAGTTGTAAAACAGTCTATGATAAAATGAAAAATGTTTGATAAACGCACAAAGAACATTAAGCTCTTGTTCTATTGAGTTTGAGGGAGCAGTGTTGGCTGAATGGGGTTGTGCCTCGACTTTCAATCCGAAGATCGTGAGTTCGAATCCCGGCCGAGTATCAATGGATTTTGATTCTCACAAGGCAAATGTTTGTACAATCGGCAAATATTTGTCTCGAGTTTGGGTGATATTTATTTATTTACGAAAAAGTGTAATATTTTACTTCTGGACCGATGCTGTGTGAAATATCCTTCCTAATTTATTTATTGTTTTTTACCTACAATACGAGTATTATTTTTTGTACCCACAGATACAAGATATCTCAGAAATGGCCCAACACAGTATTCCAATATTACAATACTTATTTATTTCATAAATAAAAACATAATCATCTTCTCTTTTGTTCTTTTTAATTTTTGCCTACTCGTCAATTACGCATTCCACCTTCGTCAGAGGGACCAAGTGCAAACTTTTTCATAAATTTTGCTGATTTAATTAGACATTATTTTATAAAAATAATTCAAACCTTACACAATATATTTTGTGAGTTTGCCTGCAACACAGACACTTAGCAGCAAACTCGTCAACCTGAAGTGTCGGATAATAAACTTTGGCGTAAAATAAAGTGCTGAACGCCATTCAACAGATTTGCATAGTCCGCTTGTAGGATCCATTAGGATGGCTCGTTGGGGTTTATAGGAGAGCTAGTTCTATTTCTCAACTTGTATCTATTTTTTTTTATAATGAATGGGTCGACTCTTGACCTCGAAACTTACATAGGCAAGAATGAGGTCTACGATGGAGCGAGCCTACCCAGAAGGTGCCTTTTAACTCTCTTCTTAAAACTTCTTAAAAACAACAGGGTCGTAGCTCAGCGGAAATACAGAGCGGAATCTATTTCAGAAAAAGTATAATACAATATACAGGTGTAAAAAGACTGCTACCGAAAACTGAGGGGTTGCAATCAGACCATTCTAAACATATTTAGCGAAAAAAAGCACGCAATTTTTTTTTTGACTTAGCTTCGTCATGCTATGTTATTTTCGTTTATTTACTACTAGTACGACATAATAAGACCATACCTACCTAATAATTTCATATAAAAAAAAACAATTAAAACTCAAAATCCAGCAATCTACGTTAAACAACGCGCCCAGAACATACGCAAACAGTAAACTTCAAACGCTGTTTTTTTCGATGTAATGATTTTTTCGGAAACTCCTTTTGGACAATTTCCCTCTTTTTTTTATTATTCTTTTCTCCTAAATTTATCATGTAACACATTTCTTGTTTTAATAAGTACCTTCATTATGTATCAAAAAACAAATCATGTTAATTGTAAAACCAGAACTTATGACATAGGTTAAGGAGTCGGGCGCTGAGGCTGCTACACAGTTTCATAACTTTTGCAGTCTCTTCGTTATATTTTTGTAAACACACTGTATTAAGTTCTAAATATTTTTTTTTTGTGTGTTGGGAATGTTGGGATGCTGTACCTACACCTATCGGCTTCGGTAGACGCCTTTTTACACCTGTATAATCAGTAAATTAACATCAAGGCTTCAGATCTTCTCCGGGTATAAAATAAGCCTATTTTACCAATTTATCACAACAATGCGTCTTGCCCAAAATCAGAACAAACTATGTAGACAAATACAGACCGTAATTAATTTACGTCTGAGTAATGTTGTTCTTCACATATTTGCTTTGCCCTCGTCCAACAAACATGTTGCTATCAGTTGCCTTGGCTTAGTGGTAACAAGCAATGTTTGCGTGAGTTCAATTGAAGTTTGGTACTGACTTCGCAGCCTATTGTGTTATACCAGAATAAATAGGATCACGACTGTATCACCGCGGTGCTCTGTGGAGATTTCAAGGTGGTTTGACTTAGCTTTTTAAAAAAAACAATTTAAAGATGCCACTAAATCAGTTAATTTTTTTTCACTCAGGCCTTCTTCTTTCATCTGACTCATTAAAAAAACTTTTTAAATCAACCTATCTCGTCGCACTGCTAGGGAAAGGTCTCCCCCAAAGTCCTCCAATGGTCCCTATCCATAACATATTTTATTTACACCGCCTTTTTGCCTTCCTTTAATCCAGTTCATCCTAAGGTTGTCTGGAAGAAACAGCGATAAGACCGCCCATTGTACTTCGCTTTAAATGTTTTCTTGTATCTTTGTTTGTATTTTGTAATGTCCATGTGGTGTACAATAAAGTATTTTCTATCTATCTATCTATCTATCTATCCTCTGCCACGTTCCACCAATCGTCCTTAAAGGCATCGATGTCATCTCGCCAATGTTTCCGATTAAAAAAACTATAAAATTTTACTCAGTGAAAGGAGTGAGTGCTGAGATGACGGCTGATAGAGGAAAATGGAAAAGGATTACTTATTTTGCCGACCCTATAGAAAGTAGAACAAGGTAAGGAAAAGGATGTTGACTGGTATGCATGAATAAAACGGGGTTATTACTAGAATTCAACCCCAATAATCAACCATGAATTCCATCTATGTCTATAATTTAACTATGGTATTCGTTCGAGTCGGCAGGAAGTCGACTAGCTGCTTCAAATGCCATGTTTCGGCTGACATTTTCAATGCTGCAATTATCGAACATAGCTTCAGTAATAGCACCCCACTAGGGTTGCTAGCTCATAAATAGTATACCGTTATATACAGAACATTAGTTCAGAGGGTGCCTGATCCCTAAAATAGTTGGTCTCAACTCTACATTTTAGCTATGATAGAGGACTTTGGACAGCCTCAAAACTCTGTCATCAGGGTAGGAAACTAACTCAAACAAACTGACCTTTGTCCAGCAGTGGACTGCAGGCTGATGACAGTGAGGACGATAACCAAAGTATGATTTGGGGTTGACACAACAAAAATATTATGTATTTCTCCATTTTCCTCTCTAATCATCGTAGACCTCATTCTTATTGCCTATGTAAGTTTCGAGGTCAAGAGCCATAATAAGAGAGAGCATTCATCATAATTTTTTTTTAATAATAATAGATGGTTCTCGTTACACCGTGTCGCAACCGGGCCGAGCCCCGGCCGGGACACGTCCACCATGCGCCGGCCGGGCCTGAAATTCATGCTTCACCTGGCTTTTTGCGTGTATTCCTTGCACGGCCGTGTCTGTGATAGGTGTTTTGTGTCAACTAAAGATTTTATCAGTCAATAGACGTGATGCTAATATGCAATTTTCATAGATGACGAGAGCAAGTTTTACCGTTAGTTTTATTGTTAATACTCATAGTGAAATGTTATTTATTGCCCGGGCCGTGCTGGAGCCGGGAAACAATACCCACGGACATATCAACGCCGTACCCCGCCCGGGTACCAGCGGCGCACGGCGGGGGCACGGTCAAGCATGAATCACTTCATACAAAAAGTATACTATAGATGTTTGACCGTGTCCCAGCCGGGGTCTGGCCCGGTTGAGACATGGTTTCATCATGGGGTGTGCTAGAATAACAGCTTTCTTCCTCATATAGGTCTATAGATATCTTTTGTCACTAACTTTCTACAATTCAACTAAATTTTCTTTGGCTTACCTCTCTTAAATTCATATACATTTACATCAAGCACTCTTTAACTAACATAACATCCTTCACTTCTCATTACTTGAAGTAAGCTTACAAAATTGATAGTTTTAATTTATCAAGTGCCACCCCTACAGGGTGCGACAGTTCAGTTCGTTAACCGGCCTAATTGAATGAGAGGGTCGCCGCAAGAAGCAGGTTCAATTCCACGTGAAACATGCACGACTTTGAAATCAGGAGTTCATTAGTAACTTAATGCAGTGGTCGTTCGACTTTGAATCTTAGGTCAAAGAGGTAAGGATGATAGTAGTGTGGCAATGTGCTAGTTTTTGTAGGAGTTTAATCGTCTGGTAGAAATTAAATGTTGTACGTTGAACGGTCTGGTCTACATTGATTTCGTGTGGACGAATCCAGTAAGGATATTTTCGTACCCTCTCTTCCCTTCGATTTCATTTAATGTTCAAGCACCAAGCACACACATCATCATCCTTTCTCATCAACTTACTTACTTACTGCTGAGCATAGGCTTCGCTTTTGCCATTCGCCTCTGACCTGAGCCAGTCTGGCCCATGTACGGCCTGCGGCTCTCACGATGTCGTGAATCTTGTAGGTGGACGACCGACTCTTTTTAACATCTCTAGGCCACCTATTAATAAGTTCTTTCTTCTATTTCTCAAGTTATTGTATCTAGACATTCTCTCAAATCTTCGGTAATGCAAAATTACCTGAAGGCATTTGGAAGTTAAAGAAAGAGTCACTATCACAAAACTATACAAGTTTTTCGTTCACTGTGGAAATGTGAGAGATAATGCAAAAGCCGTTGGTGCGAAGGTCGCGTTTTTGACGTGGTACACTCGTGCAAAAGATTATTCTAAAACGTACTACTTCGAAAAACTTTGTCAAAAATGTTTGCTTGTATACAAGTCTCTAATTAATGTTTTGAAGTTATACAACTGTTTGTGGGTTTGTGTAATCTTAACAGAAAATGCACACAAGTGTGCTAATTAAACAGATCTAGTTTCAGTGACACGAAGTTTGCAGGCCTGTCATCCATGCGACCTCAAAACTGCCGCACTCCAAGTTTACACGCTCGCAAACAGCCCCCGTCACATTATAGGCTCTGCTCAATCCAGCATAAAATTTTACCGACGCGTTCAGTGTTTTTTGCGCACAGTGGGTTTTAAGTGAAATTTTGGACTAAATGTCATTTAAAACTTTTGTTTTTTTAGGAATTTCTTTTAGTTTTAACGAAACTTTAATTAAATTTGTTACAATACTGTAGTTAAGTTATATTAATTAACTCGCTGTCCGTCGCGGTGTTACCCGTGGTCCCTCGAGATTACTTCACTTTCCAGGGATAAAATATAGTATATGTTCATCAGGGATAATGCAGGATTCTAATGGTGAAAGAGTTTTTTTTAATCGGTCCAGTAGTTTCGGAGCCTATTCAAATCAAACAATCAAACAAACAAACAAATATTCCATAAATAGTTTAGAAAAATGAATGTGAAAGAAACTCTGTCTGTCTGTTTGGTACCTTTTCACGCCCAAACCACTGAACAGATTAGGCTGAAAATTGGCATGGATAAAGGTTGATTCCCAAGGAAGGACATAGACTTACTTTTTATCCCGAAAAAATCCCGAGGGACTGCGGGTTACACCGCGGGAGCGCAGCTAGTCATACATATTTCTCACTCCCAAGATTCTTCAAAACCTACAACTACCATACTTACCACAACACCTAGACCCGGAACAAAAATCTGCAGATTATGCATAATGCAAATATTTTATTTGTGCCGTAGTGATATTCGAGAGGGCATTTCTTGCTAACGCAACTACAGCTTCTTCTTTTCTTTTCACAAATGATAAAAATATCGAGCATTATTATTATCTTCAGACTGCCGTGTCTTTTTCTAAATCTGCATCGCAAAATTATGTCCAGATCTAACCGAAGTTTAACCACTGTGCGGCTAAAATAGTGCAAAAATATCTCGCATCACGTACAGGCATAAGCGACATTACATTATCCCGTTTCCACGAGGGTGGGTGTAAAATATTTTACGAGGGTAGTTTTAAGTTTACGTAGAGCCTGTAAGCATAATATTCGAAATTCCGATCCAAATTGCCCGAGATATTACATTTTTTGGGTGTACCTTTTGGTTTGGTTTTAACCTTTTTATGACAAAAGGTTCTGGTTTTAAAAAATTCATGAAATCTGACGCGTATGTTCTAAAATAATCTTTTACCAATTCTTTTTTTATGTCGTGTCGTACTATAAATGTTTTCTACCAATAAGCGAAGAAATATTTTGTAACTTTTACAAAATGACGTGAGCTAAATTATGTACCTATAGCTATTGAAGAGCGGGATCTCCTATAAGTAGGTATGTCTATATGCTACCGAAACATTTTTAAATTTATTTTCTTATTATTTGAACACTACCTTTAGAAAAAATCCTGCCTCAGTCTTTTCCTCATCCTGCGCCAACAAGGTCCAAAAAAAATCAAAGATCTTATTTTTAGCAAACTTTTGTGGTCCTGTGTCGTTTCATTTACAACCTAAACCGAGTTAAATCGGAATGGATCACTAATTTACACTAAATCATAACAACCGATAGATCATTTACAACCACACGCCCAAATAATTCAATTCTATTTTGCCTTGTTAATGAAACCAAATCATATTTTGTTTATTCACATCGTGCGGTCACCACAGTAATATTCATTCTGCATTTAGTTGTGTCAAAGTTAGCACAAGTTAAAAGTGTTTCAGGTCTTTTTTTGTGAGGAAACCCAAACCTTAGCTTCACACGTTGCACATTACATCCATACTATACTATATACTATATATATACTATATACTATACTATACTATATATACTATACTTACTATATATACTATATAATATTATAAATGTGAAAGTAACTCTGTCTGTCTGTCTGTCTGTCTGTCTGTCTGTCTGTCTGTTTGTTACCTTTTCACGCCCAAACCGCTGAACCGATTAAGCTGAAATTTGGCATGGATAAAGAGTATACCCCAGGGATGGACATAGGCTACTTTTTTTTGTCAATTACCATAAGGGGGCGGGAAAATAAGGGTTGGAAGTTTGTATGGGGAAAAAAGTTAAGCAACCCTGGGCGCGGATGGGTGACCGCCCGGAGCCACTTTTTGCACTCTAAATTTTTTCGTATTTTTTTGTATTTTGCATAATAAATTATTTTAAAATTCATGATAAACATGTAACATGTGTGTTCCCACCCATCAATATATCCGAACTCCGAAGTTATGATTTTTTTGATATTAAAATATTTTTCCTTGGCTATAGTTAGAACGCCATCTACATCACCGAGGTCAAACCTAATTTATACTTTTTCTCCTAGGTGGCGTTTCTACTATAGCGGAGGCACAGCGGAGATCGATCATTTTGAGTTCCGAAAAGTTAATGGAGATTTTTGCTTAGAGTTTTCGATATTTTATATTGCTGACGAAGTCGCGGGTAGGTATTGCCGCTCGCTTCGGCAAATCTGACACCAGTTGCCGCTATCGTGTTGTTCTTAACATTGCAAGATCTGGGTAAGATTTTCCCTACCTCTATCTATTAAGGGATTCTTGAGAGAAACATAACGCAATATTAGTTAATAATTTTATTTCGAAATTTTAAACCACACAGTTCTTGCTATAAAAAAATACGTTTCGAGTCAATTTCTTCAAAAACTCTCTCTCTCTCTTCAAAAACTCGCTGCGCTCGCTAAAGCGATTCTGTACCAATTACCGTATTCGTTTTGTTCTTAGCATTGCAAGATCTGGGTAAAATTTTTCCTACCTTTATCTATTAAATAATTCTTGAGAGAAACATATATAAAAAAAAATATTATATCATGCGACGGAGTTTTATATTTTGTACTCTCGATTCACTCAAAACTCCTCCACTTTGTTCCTAATAATGCGCAGACGAAGTTGCGCGGGTCAGCTAGAACATACTTATGTATGAAAGAGGCGTGACTTTATAGTCACGCCTCTTTCCCAAAGGGGTTGGCCTCTGCCTACCCCTTTGGGAAAGAGGAGGATGAGGATCCGTGGTCTCTACCACGGATCTCCAGTCGCTACGATCCTGACACACAACTTTCGCCTCATTATCTCATTACATTCTTTATACATGCTCGTCGGTTTAGGGTACTTTTGACTTGGCCCTTCTCCAAAATTGACGTTGCACATTGATGTTGTCTTTCCTGTGAACGAAGCTGAGAAGATAATAATCTACATTCTACGACACCTAAAGGTGTTGGGAAAACTGCCCCTTGAAACTACCTTCATGAATTCCTAGTTAGATCCATTGAGCGTACAGGGTACTTAGTATTATTTTTATTCATTTTCGGTGTTAAGGGCGCGTACTACCTCAAAACTGCTTCGACTCTGGATCATATCTATAAAAGTATTGAACCAATATTAATGAAAAAAAATTATTATAGTTGAGGATATAAACTGAGTCCCCGTTGAAGTGAAAACACGATTACTAAATATTTTCTCGATAGAAAATAATCACAAACTTCCCTCTGAATTTTACTTAAAAACAAAAGTACTCAATAAATACTTTAGCTAGACTAGTAAAACTTTGTATCTAAACTCAGCTTAGTACACTACGTGCTCCCGTTGTTCCGAATTTTCATCTTTTTTTGTTTTTGTACTTTTAATTAGCTAAAAAGTGTTTTAGCGCCGTAAAAAACGTTGCGCATCCATAGTTCTTTACTCCTCACACGCCGAACAAATCACACTCGCTGTCCCGCTTACAAAATGGCGGCGTATTATAGGCTCTTAAAAAGTAGAAGCGTCATGTTTTGGTGCTCCCTCATAACTATTGAAAAGCAGTACCTTCCTACAATACAAATCCTTATTCACGGCGTTGATACTGAATTTGTGGCCGTACGGTATACGGCAAGAAATCGACAATGCGAATTGGTTCTCATTCTCTTGCAACACAAGATAAAAACTAGTGCTAGGTGGAGTTATGAGGTCAGGCGGGTATCGAAGGGAGCTAATAACGGTTTCAATATATCTGTCAATCGTGTGCGGACGTGGATTATCATTCTCTACATATTCACTAGCCATTACATAGAATAGAATGAAGTATATTTGATACATAACACGAGCTTTCGTGTTATGTAAGCTTTTACAGACAACAAAAAAAACCCGTGGCACTCCCGGGAGTGCCAAGAGAAGTGTAAACTTGAACAATTATAAAACATAGTGTATTTTTTGAATCGTCAGGAAATCGAAAATAATCGAAAGATATTGACTTCACCCATTTAGTTATAAGATGAGCTTTTAGAAATGTAAAAATATTGTACAAGTTTACCTAGTACAGAACTAGATGGCGCTACTGGTAAGTGTCGGTGAGCAGTCACGTGACCTTTTCGAGACCAATCTAAGAATTTATTCTCATCTCAAAAAATGCCCAACGCGCCTAAAGGAAGTTTTCACTTCAAAAAAGATGCATACTTAGGTCAAATATTAATAATGGCCAGTGTAGAAAAATCTAAACTAAATAATAATCTATTTTAAAAAGAAACAAAATGCTGACTGCACAGTACATAAACACCCACGAATTTTTCTTTAAGGAACACGAACTCCTTTGTTGATTTCTATACTCACTAGACAGAACTTTTGCAAAGTGTACCTCTGACTATCCCTTTAGGCATCTTCAAAGCATCTAGAAAACAAAAGATCTGACAGAATGTGTACCCACGAAATGGAAATACAGTCATGGTCGTGTTTGTGGTTTTTCTGTTTTGTTTCATATCAGATCAAATTGCAATCAAGCTCCACACATCTGACCACTGCTAATGCGAGAAAATAATAACTAATGAAACATCGCTCACAGTTTCCTATCTAGGGGAAATAGGAAAGGTTAATAAATCATATTGGAAGCCAATATCCGCTGGGCGTGGAAATACCACAACGGTATGATATTCGCATATTTTGCGCGCTGGCTGTCTGTGATTTCGGAGAATTGCCATATTGCTATATTAGGCTTTGTTAATGGCGTTTTCAGACTGCCTTTGTTGGTCGCGAAAGAACAGGAGTAAAATTAGTTCAAGACTAAGTGATCCCTGCGGTCCTACTGAATAAATGCTTTTTGTCTTAGACTTTACCATATTTTGTATCCAAAACATTGCTACTCTATAGCGACGTCAACAGATAAGCTGGTGGCACTATTCATTATAATGACAGGCAAAACAAACGACACTTTACGAACAAAAGAATACATTAGTGCTTGCGGTTCTGGATGACTTGCGATTGTCAAGTTGTATGCTATACCGAGTTTTCCTGTGTTGGTGGAAATATATTGTAGGTTCGTTTAAGGTAAGCATGCTCCATCTTAGACCTCACTACTGCTTAACATCAGGCAGAGTGAGGTCAAATGCTGACCTATATAATAAAAAAATGATAATAATAAATGTTTATTGTATGAGCCGTAAGCTGCGTACTGACTTCGCGTTCCAATGACCACGTGGACGTAGGAAGGTTAGTATTACCTGCAGCAACGAATACATTTTGACATTGTACATCGACTGCGCGAGTGTACGCGTAACTGGCACACTTCCTTTCGAACGCGTCAAACGCGTAGTCTATAGTTAAAAAATTTCCGTTATTTTCTACTAGTACTTAACATAATAAGACCATAAACCAACCTAATAATTTCATTTATAAAAGAAAAAAGAGTTAAAACTGAAAATCCAGCAATCTACGTAAAAAAACGTGCCCAGTACATACGCAAACAGTAATCTTTAAACGCTGTTTTCTCCGGATATAATTTTTTTGGAAAATCCTTTTGGATTTGGTTGTGTTCGGATAACCTGGCTTTGATGGACGTCTTTTTACACTCTGTATTTCTCGTGTTTACAGAATCACAAGTATATCCTATGATCAACATATTTGGCACACATTTTGCAGGAATTAGCCTACCTTCGTGACAGGTTGCTATCCATCACCGCTATTGTGCTTTTCCTAAAGATGTTAGGAACGTAAAGCACAATTATTGACATCCCAAGGAACCAATGCTTAGGGGCATCTCAGACGTTTCGACATCAAAGGCGGCTTCGGTCCGACCGCGAGAAGTTACCGACCGATCGCTCTGACGGATTGAATCGATATTTACTATAGACTAGCTGCTATCCATGGTTTTACTCGTATATAGATCTTATAAAAAATTGTACTATAAGTTAAACTTGATTAAACTCGTATTCAATAATGTACTCTACTAAGTAGGTAATTGGTTTATGACAGTTGAACCATCGAAATATCTTTTGAAATGATCTATCCATATATCTACTGCTCCACGGCCAGTCAAAAGCGTGCTCAAAATATTGGCGGTACTCAGCATAGTCAATGAATTGCAATGCTGATCCGCTAAGCTAGATATGCGCCAGCTCTTTTATAACGCGTCGCTTCGACCAGTCACCCTAAACGAATTTGAAGTGGTATCTTGCAAATTCAGATATCCCAAAACGTTATATCGAAATGGCTAAAACATAATATTCAATTTTGAGTATAAAATCGTATCACTTGTTATTTGATTTATAATCAGTCAGACATCGCAGAATATCCGATCTGATAGATATAACATAACGTATTATGTAATATTCATCAGATAGAAATTCAATATAATAGTTCGATCGCTGCAGTGAGTAGTACATTGCTTTGTGCAACTTGAATCAAGTTAATCTACACACGGGTGAAGAATGTGTTGTTTACTGACTCAAGCATCGTAAATATGAGCGTTCTTATTTCGGTCCTGTTAAGACTCAAAATGGCATTGAATTTTAAAAACTAAAATGAAAGTTCATGGGAATTACGTTTTCAAAATTAAGTTTCGTAAGTTTGGGCAATCTGAGTGTTTTTGCCTGTTTGTCGGTATTATGTCTCTGTTTTGTTTAGGTCCGTGTCTTTGCTGCTGTTGCACTTAAATGTTAAATGTATTACTGTTCCATTTACTGTTATTTCAATTTTGTAGACTTAGTTACTTTACGAGTATTATTATAATACTGTCGTTTTTTGTGTTTGATTGCGTCTCGTCTAGTGCCTGACGTCCTCGCCGTGGTTCCGACGGAAGACCAGCGTTGTAGTAGTCAACCGCTACTATAACAAATGCTGAGTCGGACGCCATTTCGTAGTTTTATTTAGTTACTGTTGATGTTTAATTGTATTATGTAGTTATAGTTACTGAAAATGTTTAGACTAAGTTTATTTTTTACTTATACCTATTCTTTGTCTTATTTTTATTTTTTATTAAAACTACGAATAAATGTATTCTTATTCTTATTCTTATTCAAAATTCATAAGAAAACCGACTTCAGTGTTTACCATACCAACTATAAAAGCGGTCCACAAACGAAGAAGATACAAATACAAATTCATTTATTGCCAGAAAAAAAGAGAGCACACATACTCGTACAATATCAAGAAAGCAGAAAAATATTCGGCGAATAATTGGGCTGGACTTAGCGCTAATCTACGCACATGGTACGTAGTGACATAAACATGCATACATGCGAACATAGAACCTCCACTTTTTTTAAGTCGGCTAAAAACTAAATGACGAAGGATACTATACCATCTGTTCTTAAACACAGGTCAACTTTTACATTGTATGCAAGCTTAATTCAAATTTTATGTCTGACGCCTTAGAAAAATTTAATATTTTCCTTGCGAAAATGAACGGCATTCACTGGGTGTTAATAAAGCGGGGGCGAAGTCACGCGGTACTATTAGTTTACGAAACCAACACGATCTAATAGAAAACGAAGATAAAGTAAATACAAAACGAATAAACTACAAACAGAGTATAAGTTAGGACGGAAAGACGATCTGGTAAAGGTTGCTGGGAGCCGTTGGGTGCAGGCTGCACAAGATCTATGGAAATCGATGGGGGATGCCTACGTTCAGCAGTGGGCGCTAGATGGCTAAGATGATAATGATAAGTAAAGAATAAAAAAACAAAATCAAAATGAGAAGTTTTGTTTTTCAATAGGAAGAACATAAAGGTTGACCCACTTAGGCAAAGGTCTGATCAAGATAGATAGATAGATAGATACAACTTTATTGACACAGATACACTTAATAATAAAACAAAAACATAGACAGGTACTTAAACTAGCACAAGTTAAAACTGCATAACTAACCTAAAGCATAAAAAAAGAAAAACACAAAACAGTTATAGGTAGGTGCAAGGTCTGTGATATGGTGTGCCAAATAGGACCAGTCTCAGCTTTTTTGTTACTCTGTTTACCGCTAGGTGCAGAGCAACACTGGTTTTCAGACTGGGCCTGGGAAGAGGTGACTACATACATATCTCAACATCTTCATACATCAACATACATCTTTATCTTTTCTTAAAAATAATACCAGTCACATGTGAGTCGCATTTTGAACATACATTTGCCTGGTGGTTTAAAAGATAAAAAAAATACACCAAGAAGGTTACAACAAAACTCACGTAACTCTCGAAAACGTATAGTAGGCTCGCTTGCACCTTACGCAGCGTATTTTCTTATTTAGAAATATTAAAGACTGTTTTCAGATTCATTAGACGCAAGTACCTTACAAAGGATGAACGGAATTAAGCTGGATAAAGTGCTTTGCATTCATTAAATATATTAAATTTTGAAAGTCTTTGAAAGGAAAAATGTACTGATCTTAGACGGCGATAAAAAAAAAGTAAGTTCGTATGAGTCAGTTGCCAACTCTGGTGACGGAGTTTTAAGGCCGCCTTATGGCCTCCGTCATGGCTTAACGACTTAAATAGCCGGGACCGACAATTTAACGTGCCCTCCGAAGCACGGAAGCGCTCAGATGAAAATGCCACTGGCGGTCACCCATCCACTTACAGACCGTTTCGAACGTTGCTTAACTTCGACGATCTATCAAGAACGACTAAGCAAGCACGACCACGAGCGCTTAGAAGGCGATAGATGAACAGTCAGAGACGGCGATAGATGAACAGTCAGACAGATAGAAAAAGTTACTTTCATATAAAAAAGTGGCATTTACATGATAGCAGTTTCTTGCATCTTGAAAGTATGAGTAAATCAAAGTGAGAGAGTAATTTCAAAGTGATCCCAGCGGTTCTACTGAATAAATGCTTTTTGACTTTGACTTTTGACTTTGAAAGCTCTGCAGTATCTATAAACATGATAGTACATGCCCATATTTTGCAGAAGTTAGCATTCCATAATGACAGGTAGCAAGCCCATCACCGAATATAAGAATACTATCCAATCAAAGCTTATGTTAATGAATATATAATACAGTAGCTTCTGCGCGCGGCTTTGCCCGCTTGGTACCAACATTTTCAATAGCTTTTATGCTATTCCAGTTCACTATCTAAGCCTATAGACGTAGATAGTGACCAGACGACCTCTGTGGCGAAGTGGGTGAAAGCCCGCTTGGGACGCAGAAGGTTGCGGGTTCGATCCCCGCCGCGGTATAAATGTTTGTATGATCTACAAGTATTTGTCTCGGGTCTGAGTGTTTCTATGTATACTCGTAATATGTATGTATTTACAAGCAAAAAGTATATAAGTAGTATATCAGTTATCTGGTTTCCATAGTACCTACAAGCTTTGCTTAGTTTGGAGCTAGATGATGCTGTGTGAAATGTCCAGCATTATTTTATTTATTTTATATTTTTTTTGTATATCAAGTTTCATCCAAATCGGTTTAGGCGTGATTGAAACACAAACATCCAAATATCCAAACAAACTCATAATATAAGCCTTATTATATAAGTGGGATTTTTGGAAACAATAAAACCATAATTATGTTTTTTATTTATTTACTTAAGTAAACTTGGCCAAGATTCCAATTCAGAACTTTAAAACAAAAATTACGCAGTACCAAGCAATCCTGATTGTCCGTGACCAATTTTGAAATTGCGTTTGTCGCAACATAAAGAAATCTCCATCGCTACCGACCCTTAAACACCTCAACAATATTAGATTCGTCGAACAAATTTAGTTACGCCCACCTTTTTATGAATGGACTTATTGTTTATAAAAAACATGCATTTATTCTGTAACTTTGTTTACAATGTTACAGTCTGATTCAATTATTGTAAGGATTATAATCTTAAAATAAGCAAAAATAACATTTTAAAGAATCAATAAGAGCCAAAAGCGTGTTACCAGGAGCCAGTCGTCTGGGCACCGCCGACCGCGCCGGTCGCCTACGAGCCGCTACGCCTCTACGCCGTAGACCCGCTACGAGAACAAAAATGTGACAAGTCGTGTTTTAAATTTATTTTTTTGAGTGTTTTAAAAATAAACTATGGAGTGGTCGTGTGTTCTTCTCTTCTGTGCGCTGTACGGAGTGATGGGAAATCCTGCTAAATTGGGTTAGTATTGTAAATTATTTAGTTTCCGCGCGGTTTGGTTATTGCATAGATTGGCAGTTGGACGTTTAGAACAAAGGATGGGGGACCCTCGTCTGGTGGCTTTAGAGCAATCGATTGTATTTAATACTACAATTTATTTTGTCTTTGTCGTCTATTTTTACTTAGAATTTGATCATTTAATATGAAAATGAAAAACATAAATTAACTCAAACACCGGGAAATGTTCGGCATGTTGGTATGTTTTGAAACCAGTATTTCCATTCCCTCTTCTTGCAGCGTTTTTAATCAATTTCAGCGTCTATTTGACCCGGCTGTCACAAGCTATTTATGGCGCAGTATAAATTCGCTTTTCTGTTAAACATTATTCTAATATAACCAATAGTTTTTTAATCATTTGCACCTACATAAAATGAATTTCCCCTTGAGCTTAGTCTAGTCTCAGATTTCACATGCTATGATATCCTGACACACATTTTAAATTAAAAAAGCTTTTTAGCAACACAATGTAACAAAATGTATGTAGGTTAGTAACTAAGATACCGAAGCGCTCGTGGTCGGGCTTGCATAGTCGTTCTTGATAGATCGTCGAAGTTAAGCAACGTTCGAAACGGTCTGTAAGTGGATTGGTGACCGCCAGTGGCATTTTCATCTGAGCGCTTCCGTGCTTCGGAGGGCACGTTAAATTGTCGGTCCCGGCTATTTAAGTCGTTAAGCCATGACGGAGGCCTTAAGGCGGCCTAAAAACTCCGTCACTAGAGTTGGCCACTGACTCATACGAACTTACTTACTTAGTACCTAAGATGTTAAACCTATAATAGAGGTTACATAGAACCAATGGTTGCAATTTGCGGTCTTATCGCTAGATCCCGATTGCTTCCAGACAACCTTTGTGAATTAATTACCCTGATATTTTGGTAATTTTTCTTTGTATTTTTAATACAAAATTGATAGCTATGGTCACGGTGATTTTAACCTGACCCTTTGACACTTAAAAGTAAGTATTATATCTTTGCTAAAAGGAAATTGGATCACAGCACTTTATTAAGCACGGAAGACAGTCTCACAGACTTTTAAGATATCAAATACATGTTTGCACATAGTTATCTCACACAGTTATCTGGTTCCCATAGTACAAGCCTTGCTTTAGTTTGGGGCTAGATCATGCTGTGTGAAATGTAGATCATTATTTCTTTTGTCCCTACATTTTCAAAAGTTAACATTCCATCCGTGATAGTTTACCATCGCCTATTAGAATGCAAACCGAAATCCTCACAGTGCTTTGTTTACACAGGTCCTTTCTTGTTAAAAAAACAGTGGCACTCTAGGAGTGCCAACAGAAGTAAAAATATGAATGAGGTGTCGGTATAAGTTTTAAACTTAAAAAAAAGTGCAAAAAGTATATTGCCTCTACGGGATACGATCCAGCCGCATGCCGCATCGTAAGCCGGATAATGAACCGATAGGCCACTGCTAATGGCGTTGAGGTCAAAATAGCAGATACTTAAATACAGAGGTGTTGGTAACGGTTACATTTACGCGAGTTCAATGTTTTTTGCCCATCTCAAAAATGCCCAACGCGCCCAAAACAGTTTTCACTTAAAAAAATCGAACGTTTATTAATCAAAGTTATTGAACTCAATAATCATTTTCTCAGATATTCAATTTGATATCCTTTGAATTTGCTAATAGGGCTGTCAGGAATGCAATCAGGGTTTGGTACGTGCCATTATTTTGCGAACAGTTCACACCATGGAGAACAATCTCAATCTCCAATTCACATTAAATATGGCGCTCGTGGTAGCGGGGTTTTACTCAATCATATCTAAATATCGATGTAGGTACAGTCACGGACAATAAGATGTATACACTCCATACTTTTAAAATTAATATCACACTAAAACTAACAGATGTAGGTTAAAAACAAAAAGCGGAAATTGATTTCACATTGAACTAGTGGCGAAATCAATAAAAATACCAGAACATTGTGGGACATGTTTACCTGTACATGGGTTGAAACATTATGGAGTGTATACATATTATTGTCCGTGACTGTACCATTGACTCGAAAGAAGAATTGAAAAATCCAAACAGAAATCATGTTCCCAGTGCGCTGTGATCATACGTCACGACGGCCATTTGTCGAACGTTCACACAGTAATTGACAAGTGTTCACTCCGAGACAAAGCGATATCGCGATTGTACGTTTGAACTGTGATTTGTTTGATTGAGATAACTCATGGTTACTTTTTAAATTGGATACCCTTAAAAGTAAGTAAGGAAGTGATTTTAGATAGTAAACCTATTAACATATTATTATGTTTTCTATTACTATAATGAAGAAATGGAAATGTTAATTCTTAAGCCGCACTAGCTCCATGGAAATGTTACGACGAGAATAAGAAGTCTTTTTGAACATGTATTTTTCAAAGAACCAATTGAGGTTTGGGATCTCATAAAAAGATGCAGTATAGGATTAGACACTATACTTTTATTAACATATTATTATGTTTTCTATTACTATAATGAAGAAATGGAAATGTTAATTCTTAAGCCGCACTAGCTCCATGGAAATGTTACGACGAGAATAAGAAGTCTTTTTGAACATGTATTTTTCAAAGAACCAATTGAGGTTTGGGATCTCATAAAAAGATGCAGTATAGGATTAGACACTATACTTTTATTAACATATTATTATGTTTTCTATTACTATAATGAAGAAATGGAAATGTTAATTCTTAAGCCGCACTAGCTCCATGGAAATGTTACGACGAGAATAAGAAGTCTTTTTGAACATGTATTTTTCAAAGAACCAATTGAGGTTTGGGATCTCATAAAAAGATGCAGTATAGGATTAGACACTATACTTTTATTAACATATTATTATGTTTTCTATTACTATAATGAAGAAATGGAAATGTTAATTCTTAAGCCGCACCATGGAAATGTTACGACGAGAATAAGAAGTCGTTTTGAACATGCATTTTTCAAAGAACCAATTGAGGTTTGGGATCTCATAAAAAGATACAGTATAGGATTAGACACTATACTTTTAACTAGTTAGAACTTCATTCGTTGTTAACTATGATTTAAATACATAGATAGTTTACAAAAATATAAGTATGACATAATTCTATGTAGATTGTACATATATGTTTTTTATGTACATATCTCAGAGAATTAGCCAAGAACCTGCTGAAGAACCGATAACCGGCAAAAGTAGTGTAGGACGATTTCCGGCCAGGTAGAGTGACGATCTGCGAAAGGCTGCTGGTAGAAGCTGGATGCGTGCAGTGGACTGTTATCGGCTGATGATGATGATGATAATTGTATGAACTTCACAACTCTGGTGTTTCTCAGTTTATTTATTTATGTATCTCAGTTTGAATCAATATTTTAAACTCAACTGGTCATTGTGAAGATTCACAATATAAATCGAAAGCCTGCATTGGCGACATACATCACGATAGTCATTTGTCGAGTCTGTCTCGGCAATTGACAACTGTGGGAGCTCCGAGACAAAACGAAATCGCTGTCATTTGAACAATCTTTGAGTTGAGTTTTGAGTTTGTTGAACTTTGAACAATTGACATAGATTTTACAATGGATAATGTAGAAGCAAGACACAGATTTTCTTACTTTGTATGTTTACAGTACATTTAAAGCACCTGCATTCATAATATAAGTTTCTAGTCATCATGTATGTTTGTTTGTAAGCGCTCGTGATGTAGCTTGCTTAGTCGTCTTTACTCATAATGGATGGGATCGCTAGAAAATGCTTCCATGTTTCGGAAGGCACGTCAGAGCGTTTTCATATTATCCGATCTGATATTGGTATCGGACACTGCTACTATATCGGGGCAAGGAAACTGACGAAAATGTGCTCTTACGCTTAGGCATTTTAGATCTTAAAAAGACTTTAATCCATGTCAGATGATTGTCCGAAGCCATCAGGACGGATGAAAAACAACCTACTCTCAAACGGTGAAGGAAAACATTGAAAGGTAAATGGCATTTCGTAAAACTTAAAAAAGTTCGACAGCACAAATGGAGCCTCTCTTTGTAGTAAACAATATTTCACCACACTGGTTGGAAAGAAGTGATGTGTGTGACACGACAAAAAGTAGTAACGCTGACATTATGCCAGTACATGAAAAGAGCCCCAAAGAGGCACACACTTTGGGGCTCTTTTCGTGTAGTTAGAACACACTATAGCTGATCTTACATTTATGTCCACTCCGTATACGCGCCGCAGTAATTTTTCTATAGAAAAAATACTGATGACGTCAGAAAATGCGGCTCGCTTCTGACAAGTCAAAGTCAAAGTAAAAGTACATCACATTCATTGGTTTGAAAAACTAGTGACAAGAAGAGACGCTGACGCATCCGTCGCCCAAATGCAGTCACAGCATTACTTCCAGATTACTACATATCCAACTCCGCTTATAAATTGTCTCAACTGCGAACAAAAAGCAGGAGCTATAAATCGTGCCAAGCAATTATTGCACTAACACACTTGAACATAACACATAAATCAGACACACTCCCGTTATTGCTGTAGTTCTGTTACTTCGAGTAATAGTATAGGATAAAGGTTTTGCTTATAAACTAACAAAAGCTGGTTTTTACAAGCTTTTATTTAGTTACACATATGTATTGAAGCTATTCTATTTTGTGCATAATATTTTTCTTTCTTGTTAACCTATACAATCCCACTGCTGGGCAAAGGTCTCCCCCATATCCCTCCAACCATCTCTCTCCTTCGAAATCTCCCACCACTCTCTCTCGATGGAGTCGAGGTCGTCCCGCCAACGCATCCTCGGCCGACCGCAACCACGTCTCCCATCGGGCTGCCAAGACGTTGAGGCATTCGCCCATTTGTCTTGAATCGGAATCCCTTCATATATTATGCGCCTTCATGGACCAGTAACTCTTCCAGGCGTAGCGTAGGCGTGGCCCAAGTAAATGTACTCATCGACACCTGTCTATAGGTATTGTATAATAATATTAGCTGACGCGAAATGAATGAATGCGAAAATGCTTGCGACTTTTTCCAAGCCTTTTGTTTCCCTTCCAATCGAGTTGATCCAATCGGTGCCAGACGTCACATCGTCCCGTTGTGTGTAGGCAAAGATGTACTTCAGACGCTGTAAAAATAATCTAGAGTCAAAGTCAAAAAGCATTTATGTAGTGCAGAAGCGCTCGTGTTCGTGCTTGCTTTGTCGTTCTTGATAGATCGTTGAAGTTATGCAACGTTCGAAACGGTCTGTGAGTGGGGGTGTCCGCCAGTGGCATTTCATCTGAGCGCTTTCGTGCTTTGGGGGGCACGGTAAATGTAGGTCCCGGCTATTTAAGTCATTAAGCCATGACGAAGGCTTTAAGGCGGCCTAAAAACTCCGTCACCAGAGTTGGCCGTGGACTCATACGAACTTAGTTATTTATGCAGTATCTAAGCCCGAATCACTTAGAATAGTCACGTGAAAAATCAGGGCAAAAAACACGGTTTAGCCCTGCCTCTTTTGGGTGCCCCATCTTGAAACGAAATAGGTAGTCAATTTCCAAAGGGATCTAGTCAAACAAAAGTGATGTTTTGAATATTCAAGTACTCGTGAAGCGCTAATATTGATGTAAAGTCGAGTTCATAGAACATTAAGTTATTATGGTTGCGAAACTTATTGAAAATAACCTCTCATCAAAACAAGTAATTCTCTAAAGCCTTCACACGCCAGCCTCCTCAAATAACGTGAGACGCGCCGCGCTGTGCCACTTTCAAATCTCACATCTTACATTAGTGCGATTGTGTGAGATATACGATTGTTTAAAATTACTTTTGAAGCTTCATTCTGTAAAAAAAAAACAATTAACTTGATTAAAAAAAGAGGAAAATCAAGTCGTCAGGATCTTTTTATTCTTTAATCTCAAGCTGCACGAGTGTTGCCAATATTTTATTAAATAATGCTTTTTCAGTCTGCGATTTTCAGCTTTTTTAAATTTCTTTAGAAAGTTGGGACGACTTGAAACACAAAGTATCGCGTTACATTACGTATTACCAAGACTCAGTACAAACATTCATGTTGAATGAATCACAGTGTCGGAAGGTCACAACGAAAATAAGCACATACATTTTAATAAAATACAGTACATCAATAAATTCAATTCTATAATATCTCGAAAATGTTGAATAGAAAATCCATAAAAATTGTGCCAATTGAAACATCACAAATTTTGGCTGAATTTTAATACATTTCCGAAAACTAGGAGCATTGACCGATTATATCAATGAATATCATTGATAAACGGACGTTTCTATGAAGCGAAAAATCGCGGTATCGATACCCGTGTGTTTTCATTGTTTGCACGCTATTGTTTGACATCAAACTGAAATGTTCATGTGTAATTTGGTACAATAACATTTACGAAGCCAGCTTTGCATAATGGAGAACGTTTGGGAATTATTAAGTGCTTACAAGGCATATTCGCGTGGCAGTTATCTTTATGGGCTTTATTTTCTCAGCATCTGTAACGGCAGTAATTATTATTATTATTATTATTCAGCCATTCTCGTCCCACTGCAGGGCAAAGGCCTCCCTTCCCTTCTTCCACTCTTCGCGATCTAACGCTGTAACAGGCCATGTTCTTAGATGAGAGTCAAGTTCGTCTCGCCATCTCATTCTGTACACAGTATAACTGTAACGGCAGTAATAATAATAAATAAATATAAATAATGCTGGACATTTCACACAGCATCATCTAGCCCCAAACTAAGCAAAGCTTGTACAATGGGAACCAGATAACTGATATACTACTTATATACTTTTTTGTTTGTAAATACATACATATTATACATAGAAACACCCAGATCCGAGATAAATATTTGCAGATCATACAAACATTTATCCCGCCGCGGGGATCGAACCCGCAACCTTCTGCGTACCAAGCGGTCTTTCACCCACTGCGCCACAGAGGTCGTCGTAATGAAGAGCAAAGAGCCCACAAGTGGACTTTATTTTTGTCGCAAAAAATATTGTACAGAAAGTTTTTGCAGTCTGCGAGGGGTAAGACCCCTCGCAGACTGCAAAAACTATCTGTTCGGCTTCTCCATACTCATTACGAGCCGAAGTATGTTCCGTCTCAACTATCAGCCGATAGAAAGTCTGCAGTCTGCGAGGAGGCTAATAGTATATCGGAATACATTAGCTGATACTATTTACATTGAATACGTACAATTTGTTCAATAAAGTTACCTATTTATAGTACCATTTAGTTCACTTCATTAATAGTAAAGGATTTATTCATAAAACATAAAAATATTTACACGAAACAATAAACATGAAAATACGTACGTAATTTAATTAAACTAAAGATAAAAAACAGTGTTCAAATCACCGACCGCAGGTAACATGCCCAAAAGGCTGGCGGCATTACCTCGTTGGATGGCTATACTTATCAAATAATAGTATTATCAAAACAATAAACTATTTTGTGAGACGGAGGTAAGACGCATTGCTTTTTAATCTGTAAAGCAAATTAATCATTAAGATCAACTTAGAATTCTTCGAGATAATTTCTGACGGATCGGATGAACTCGATAAAGCTAACGATTGGGAGACCTTGCACAAGATCGAGACGTCTGGAAGGAATGAGGGGAGGCCTTTGCTCAGCAGTGGGACAACAATGTCTAATAATAATAATTTTTGATTAAATAAAAAAGCAAGTATACCAAATAACGTATTTATAACATGACGAAAGTGATTGCTAACCATACCCGCAGACTACAGACTTTCTATCGGCCGATAGTTGAGACGGGCTATACTTCTCCATACTCATTACCAGTCGAAGTATATTCCGTCTCAACTATCAGCCGATAGAAAGTCTGTAGTCTACGAGGAGTCTTAAAGTTATCTGACCCAAACTGTGTTACAGTGGGCAGGACTTACCAATCTGAGAGTCAAACAATTATTGGGAACAATTTCAGAATCTTCAATTACTGTAATACAAATTGGAACCTCCTAACAATGCCGGAAAAGCTTCGAAAAATAAAATATCACGGGCTCAATACTGTAATCTTGAACATTATTTCCTTGGCAGTATTCCTTTTTCCCCTTGGACACTTATAAACCCCCCATTTGTCACGCCACGGTACAATCAGGGAAACAAATCAACGTCGCTATCACGCTAATATTTTCCCCGACTGTCCCCAAGGTACCACGTGACCAGAATCTCGAAAATAGAAATGTCTAATTTCAAGTCAAAAGTTGGAAAGGCATCATTTAACTCACAATACAATCATACAACGATAAAGAAACTTTAACTTCACTTCAAGTAACAGAAAAATAGATTTTACAGTTCAAAATAATTTGAGGCTAAAGGATCGTTTTTTTTTTGAGTTATGAGTCGCATAATGAGTTGCAACAGGTCATTTAAGCTGACATTATTATTATGTGATACAAAATATATAAAATTCTGCGACTTAGAACTTAAAAAAACTGGTTTGGCCTCATTCTAAGCGTTCAAAATGTCCGGATCACAGATAATAAGGGCTGAAAAATGTTCATGTAGATGCCCGCATAATAAATGAGCTGTGAAATGAAAACAAGAATATTGGACGCTGCTTTGAGTTAAATTTTTTATTGTTTGATCATGTTATGTTTTACCACGTTTCATAAATTTTGCCATCGCTCTGGTTAGCACTAAGTGGTAGGTTCTCTGCATTTAAGTCTTTGGCAATGTTTGAATGGAATAAGTATCTTCTCAATAAACAGAAATACGAACGACAAAGTGATCCTATAAGGGTTCCGTTTTTTCCTTTTGAGAGGAACCCAAAAAAATTAGTAGATATCTTTATAGCATCACGGCCAAAAAATATCAATATTAAGTAAGCAGGAGGCTAAAAGCATCCATATTTTTGCACTCCTAAAAAAACAACGCTGAAAAAATACCGTAAAATATTGAAACATGTAACATCAAAGATCAGCAATACTTACTGTCAACAGCACTCAAATTGCACAAAAAATATGCCTACATCATCGCGATCATCAGTCCTGCTCACTCGCCGTACAACAGACAGTGACAGAAACAAATCAAGGATGCCGTGTTTATCTGTCGCGCGGTAATATTTTCACGCGTCCCTTGCCCTGAGTGGACGTGACCGGAATGAGGCAAAGAGCAAAACATCAGATGTGACACGAAGATAAGCCGTGACGGGCGTCTTGGGAGATGGTTGATGTATGAGATCTGATTGTTGGGGATATTTTTTAGAAGTCACGCAAAATAGGACAGTGTTCCTTATTTTTGTTTGTAATATTTGGGAAAGTAGGGCGAGACATTTTGCGTAAAAATTATATCTCGAGCTCTTCTATACTAATCTACACTACACTACAATATTATAAAGAGGAAAAATTTGTTTGTTTGTTGGTTTGAATTGAATAGGCTCCGAAACTACTGGACCGATTTGAAAAATTCTTTCACAATTAGAATTCTACATTATCTTTGATGAACTATAGGCTATATTTTATACCGGGAAGGTAAAGTTTTACCGAGGAAACGCGGGTAACACCACGACGGACTGCTAGTTATAAATATTTGTATTAGTAACTAAAATAACCAAAATCTTAGATATTTTCCGTCTACATCTGCCTCTTCTGTAAGCTAATTGAATCTATGATAGGACATAGCCAGTTCCAATGATGTCCATTTTCCCCTATTCGTTCCTTGAGAGGAATGCTGATGCGCTTCGCTAAAAGGTAAGCAAGTGTCGTTTGGCTAGCACTTTTACGGTTATGAGAATGAAATAGTTCAATGAAAAGAACATTGGGGAATGTTTTCTGTACTTGGGGACGTGAGAATTACTTTTATCTGTAATCATCTGGGCTTACGCACTTTCGTAGTTTTATTTACATAGGGATCCAACGTTTTCACAGATTGGGTATTTTCGGATATTACTGTTGATATTTGAATGCTGTGTATGTCAAGATGAGAAAAATATTTTTAGAGAAAGACTTTATCTAAACAAACTTATCATTTAGGTACTTTTACCGATTTTCAATGGCGGGTGTCTGTAAACAAACATCGCAAAATTAATAAATAAATATTTATTAGTAGGTACTTTGATGCCTTTGCACGATAAATGTCCACTTATGGAAAATGACAAACGGCCTAAAAACGTCCATTCATAAAAATGTCCAACCATAATGATGTCCATTCATAATAATGTCCATTCATAATAATGTCCAATCATAATAATGTCCAGTTATGGAACAACAATTGAGAACGAACCCTTACGAATCAAAATGGTGTACGGGGTTAAAAATTAATACTTTGTGACTAAAGTCGAAGGGGACAAACATTTGTTTGGTCACTTTTCAATAAGTCTTGGAAAAAGTTTTTTTATTTCCCAGAGTGATGACGATTTACTAATTTCTACCACGTACAGTCCACGCTTTGAATTTGCATTTCCCATTGCACCGTAGAGCTTAAACATGTAAACGGCAACTTTTTTACTGTAATATCTTTCACCAGTTACTGTCTAAGAATTTTTTTTAATTTTAGAGCTCATATTGTACGCATATAAATAAAAAATCACCCTTCTAGGCCAATACTGCTCTAATTTACCTCTTTATCAAACGTATGCTACATCTGTTATTGTCTTTTTGTTATTAATGAGAAGAAAATGTAATTTTCCAAAGCAGAAGCTTGTGTCTATAAATAAATAATGCTGGACTTTTCACACAGGATCATCTAGCCCCAAAGTAAGCAGAGCTTGTGTTATGGGTACTAAGATGACTGATATACTACTTATATACTTTTTGTTTGTAAATACATACATATTATAAAAAGAAACACCCAGACCCGAGACAAATATTTGTAGACCATACAAATATTGGTCCCGCCGCGGGGATCGAACCCGCAACCTTTTGCATCGCAGGCGGGCCTTCGCCCACTGCACTACAGAGGTCGTCAATGATAACAAACTTGTCACCTTCACTGCAAAAATATTGATTGTTCAATAGGCACCTTGTAATTACTTAAAACAGTCCGTTTACATCTACAAAGGCAACAATATTGCCCGGGATATGATTGGGTATCTTTGCAACACAGTCACGCCACCGGGACCGCTGATTGGACCGTTTCGACTCATGCATCATTTGCATCAATGATTAATGGTCGCTATTGCGTATTAGAACGGGTTTACTCGAATGTATTCTAAACAATCTGAGTATTCGTCGTACACAACACAGTATTTAACAAGTAACAAAGTTAAAAAATCAGAATAGAGGACTTCATGTAGCCAGAAAACTTCATCAAAAATTTAAAATAGCTTTCACCACCCAGTTTTTCGGACAGAAACTCGTAAATATAGGAGCTGATTTGTAGGTATGTTTTATAAAGAATGAAATTTCCAAGCCCTCTACATATTCACCGATGAAAGACGAATGCGTTCACGAACGTGTAAAGGACCTTATCGCCTGCATTCGCCTGTCATCGTCTTTCCCAATAATAGTTCAGCAAATAAGTAGAGAGGCCCTAAAATGTTTGCTTCGCGCTCAGTACAAGCTTTTCTTGGCTTGATGGGGCTGAGTCAAATATTATAAAATCCCGAAAACAAAAATCCATTGACGCTCTTTCAGATTAATTTAGGCAAACGAACAAATCTTTTTCCATTTAGATCAAAACAAGCCTAGTCGCAAGGGAGCCTGCTGATTGGCTATCGTGCATAATTCAAGCCGCATCAACGAACGCGATTGTGGAGTTATTAGTTTATGGTCGTGATGATCGTAACTAGATCTGGTTCGTAATGACTGAATTGAAAATTGGTGGTTGTATGGGCAGATGATGCAAGCATTGAGTCGTGGTTGGATTAGATGGACAAGTTGAAGTTGTTTATGGATGCCACAAATAAAGGGCCTGCTGTAGAGGGTGAAATTGGGCTGTAGATGATAATAAGGCCCATTTTTAAAGAAAATACCGTTGAATGTGCGGGTATAGAACTTCTGGAGCACAAAATATACGTTTTCTGTATTTATCGTCCACCTAAAGTGAGGGTTGATGATTTGAAAATGTTTTTTAAATCCTTTACCGAAATTCTGTTTAAATATAGTTATGGCAAAAATAAAATAGTTGTCTGTGGCGATTTTAATATAAATATCTTAGAAAAATCAAGGGAGGCAAATGAATTCATTCAAATCATGCAATCTTTTAATTTAAAAACAGCAATTAATGAGCCGACACGACTAAAAAGTGGCAGATGCATTGATAACATTTTACACAACATTCGTGGGAGTAAGGGTAAGATATTTGAGTTTGCCTTATCAGACCACACCGCTCAACTACTGACATGCCCTGTTAAGCCAAGTTTCTCTATTCGATATTGGTACATAGAAAGACGAGACTACAGTGTGGAGAATATAGAAAAATTCGTAAAATGCCTGAATTCTCTAGCATTTAATGAAGTATTTGACATGGATGATCCTAACTTAGCATTTGACAGTTTCTATGAATTATTTACATTGTTTTATTATCTTTGTTTTCCAGTAATACAATTAAAGATTTCTGCCCAAAAAAAAACAAAATGGTTATCTAGTGGTATAAAACAGTGTTGTAAACGGAAACGGCAATTATTGTGGCAATATAGAAGAAATCGGTCTGAAAACACTAAACATGAATTTAAAACTCTATCGTCCAGATTAAATCGTATAATACGGCTAACACAAAAAATTCAAAATGATCACTATATTAATACAGCCGGAAATAAATGTAAAGCCACATGGAATATTATTAACAGATCAAAAAACACAATAATAAAAGAGGAAATTCAACAAATTAATGTAAATGGTAATGTAATTTGTGATCCTTCAGAAATAGCAGAGTCATTCAATAACTTTTTTATAGATCAGATTACAAGACTAAATCCAGTGGATATAAATGACAATATTCCGAAACAAAACTCTTCTATCTTTATGACCCCTACCATCCCTAGAGACATTAGCAACATTATAAAAAATCTTAATAATACTAACAGTACGGGTTACGACGAAATATCAACGCAAATATTGAAATTAGTGTCTAATATTATATCCAAACCGATTAGTCACATCATGAATCTATGTATAATTAATGGTGTATTTCCGGAAAAATTAAAAAAGACGATAATAAAGCCACTTTTTAAAAAGAATGACAAATCTGATATGTCCTGCTATCGTCCTATAGCACTGGTTCCAATACTTTCTAAGATTTTTGAAAAGATTATATATAATAACATTAACTCGTTCTTTGAATCATTTAATATTTTTTCTAAAAATCAATTAGGTTTCAGAAAGAATAAAAACATTAATATGGCAATTTATGGTTTTCTTCAAATCGTCATGGGGAGTATAGATAAATGTATCCCTGCCTGTGCTTTGTACATGGATCTCACAAAGGCATTTGATTATGTAGATCACAGCATACTTCTCAATAAATTGGATGCATACGGAATTCGTGGGAATGCTTTGAAAATAATCGAATCTTACCTTAGCAACAGAAAACAAGCAACGGAACTTACGAGAATATGCCCTAAACAAAAAAAAGAAGTAAAATACTTATCAAAATTCAGAAAAGTAGAGTTTGGCGTGCCTCAGGGTAGCGTACTCGGACCGCTTTTATTCATAATATACATTAACGATCTACCGAATATAACGAATCATCATATGACTCTGTTTGCAGATGATAGTACAATACTTTTTACAGGCTCTGATCAATCATCCCTTCAACTTGAGATTAATGATACCTTGACGAAGATTATAAATTGGCTGACATTAAATAACTTGAAAATTAATTTATCTAAAACAAATTTAATGATTTTTAAGAATAGGACCACTAAAATTAGCAATATAAATATTAATTACTCTGGACATAAAATTGAAGAAGCTGACATAACTAAATTCTTAGGCCTAAACATTGACTCTTCTCTAAATTGGAAGAACCACGTAGAAAATCTCTGCTCTAAAATTAATAAATTTTCCTATGCTCTACTTATGCTGTCAAAGACTGCAAGCATCTCGACTACAGTTACTGCTTATCACGGGTACGTAGCATCCCTTCTCAGATATGGTGTCATGTTTTGGGGTAACTCTACAGATATAGAATTGGTATTTAGGGCACAAAAGAGATGCGTAAGGGCGATATGCAAACTAAAACAGACTGATAGCTGCAGACCGCATTTTGTTAATCTAAGTATACTGACTTTGCCCTGCCTTTATATTATGGAAGTTGTTCAGTTTGTTAGGAACAACATTCATTTGTTTGTTAATTTTAAAAGCAACCGTCTAAATAAAAAACTGTGCTGTCCTTTAAATAAAACTGCCTATCTTAATAATAGCATATTCTGCATGGGGCCAATGCTTTATAACCATTTACCCACACACATCATCGAATCTGCTTCTCAACAAGGTTTTAAATGTAAAGTTAAAAGTTTGCTTTTACAAAAGGCATATTATAGTGTTGAACATTATTTATGTGACAAATTTTGACTTAAACTAGAAAACTACTGACATACTATTTATTGTTATTTGAAAGTGTAGTGTTTTTATTAATTATTTGGACACTTAAAGAGTATTAATCTAATTTATGACATTAATTAAGCTTTATAATAAAAATATTCTATGATTATGTACTACCAAATATTGCATGCTGAAAAGTTGATAATGGCTGATCTGTAATTTTTATTTAATCTGACATGACTCTTTGTTGTACTACCCATTATCGCAATGAATAAATGAATTGAATTGAATTGAATTGAATTGAATTGAATTGAATTGAATTGAATTGAATTGAATTGAATTGAAATTGAATTGAATTTTGACTTTGATTATCATATTATCATCTTCATCAAAATGGGAACAGAATGAGTTACAGCTCATTCTGTTTCCATTTTATCCTGTATAACACTGGTCAAACAGTTTATACAGGCAATTTTCATTCCATTCATAGTAAGTTCGTACGAGTCTGTGGCCATCTCTGGTGACGGAGTTTTCAGGGTTGAATAGCCGGGACCGAGAATTTAACGTGCCCTCGGAAGCACGGAAGCGCTCAGATGAAAATGCCACCGACGGTCACCCATCCACATACAGACTGTTTCAAAAGTTGCTTAACTTCGACCATCTATCAAGAACGACTAAGCAAGCACGACCACGAGCGCCTTCATAAACTAGAAAAGTTTTGCTTCCAAGAAAAAACGTTTTCTTCTAATAACTTGTTAATACGATTCTAAAAACTTTAATTACTTTCTTTGTACAAAAACGTTAAACCAAAATAAAGAAGTAAAACTGAGTTAATAGCAAAAATTGTGTTTAGCATAAAGTGCACATCAAAACGACAGTAACAAAGTGGTTTGAGATAATTCAGTAATTGTGCTGGTAGCGACATCGCCGGCACAACTACTTCGACCTTTAGCACTAGTTATCGCATTATCAAAGCGATAGTGAGTGCGTCACACAGTGCAAAGTTGTGCTAAAACATTATGTAGGAGTACCGGAATCACTAGGAAGTCCTAAGAGTTTGATGATTCTTTCTGTTCCTTCAGAGAGAATAACGCCCGTTCGATTCGATGATATTCTATGGAAAGTAGTTATACGATAGAGAAACGTTTTCAAAGGACATTTAAAATTTTTTTAACGGGACTTAATCGCGTAGGCATAGCATTTGTTTATTTACCTCGACGTTTCAGTAGCGTTACAGCTACCGTGGTCACGAGAAGACTCAAGTACGTCGAGGTAAATAAACAAATGTTATACCTATAAATGTTTAACCATTTCTTATTTCATTATGAAATAAATTTATATGAACTTCAAAAAAAAACCTACGCGATTAAGTCCCGTTAAAAATTTAAAATTTTCAAAGGAGTTCATCGAATAGGTGCATCCAATAAAATAATGCTGGAATGATTATTCTATCATAATATCAATGTCGATTGAGATCCAAAACACAAAAGGACGTTGTGAATTAGCCTTACCAAATAACCTTTGGAGAAAACGTAAACGATGTTGGTAGGTTAAAATCAAAGGCTAGTTGTGAACGGCCCACTTCACCAATAGCTCAAACGAATTTTCCACCTTAAAACATCCTTCAGCTGTCCTATACGGCCGTAATTCCCCTGTACCTACCTGTTTGTATTGACTTAGTTGTAGCATGAAATTTGTTTAGTTGCATGCTCCAGGTCAAACGGGGTCATATAAAGCTTCATTCAAAGACTTGCTAGCAAACCCTACGTACGTTTGTAGGTGTACCATTAAAACACATTTCTAGAACTGCAATGGCATTAATTAATCTGAAGCGCTTGTAGTGCTTGTTTCGTGGCTATTGATTAGCTATGAAACTTATGGATACATTATGGCTTTACTTTACAAAAAGTATATAAGTAGTATATCAGTTATCTTATCTGGTTCTCATAGTACAAGCTTTGCTTATTTTGGAGCTAGATTTCTTTTTTTTATTTTTTTTTATTAGTTTCTAACTATTATTAACCCTAATAATATTACAATCTGGCCAAAGTAGGCCAATGAGCAATTTGTCTCTGACATAGTTTTAAAAAGAAAAATATAACTAAGAATGTGTCCAATGGCACTTTTCTTACTGTCTCTAGTTAAGGGGAAGACACTTTGTTCTTGTGTTCTTTAAATACACTTATCACTTTATTATTTTACACTACACTAACTCAAACGGTTTGGTTCGTTTGAGTCTTCTCACTAAGTCCGTGTTATCGAGGAGCTGGATAGCCTCGACGTTCACATGGTGATGAAGTCTGTTGCTAGATGATGCTGTGTGAAATGGTCCAGCATTATTTATTTATTTACTTTTCAAAATTTTATGAAAAATTGAGGAAGTTCTTTTAATGTACGGTTTTTTATGAAATGGGACAGATTTAATTTTAGTGACAGTTTACGTGTTAGTGCAAGTGTGTCTAGTCACGTAAACGAAACTCCTCACTTGTATTACATATTTATGTTATTTTAGTAGAACCCGACCCAGCGAGAAGGCGACGCGGCAGACCAAAACGGAGATGGCGAGACGAGCTCGACCAGTTTCTGACGGAATGGAGGGATGTTGCTGGGGACCGAGATGTCTGGAGGGAGTGGGGGGAGGCCTTTGCCCAGCAGTGGGACACTAACGGCTGAAAATAATAATAATAAGTAGAACCTTAGGGGAAGAGACTTATTTTTATTCAGATGAGAAAAAACTGTGTTGAAAAAAAAACATAAATGCATATACAGGTAATTACCTAGTACTTACTTAGTCTTTCTTAAACTTTCACGATCACAACTCATATTTAGAAAAATCCTGATATTTTTCTTAATAAAAATTACGTTGTATAGATAAAATAGTCGCTATACCATCACACTCGAAACACTGACTACAATTAGACGATTCCGGCTGATCTCGTCCGATCCGCATCCCATTTGCCGGTACCATGCGGTGACGTACCGAATGGCGCACGCAATTTATCACTGAGACAATGCCTGTCCCGAGGGAGTGTTTAAGCTCGCCTCGCTCTGAATGTAGATGTGAATAGAGGCATGACTCAGTGCAATGATCTTTGTGGCACTTTTAACTGCGGGTACAAAAAATGTTAAAAAAAGGAAGCGCGTGTGGTGCTAGCTTTTTTTTAAATTAAAAAGGTCAGCATTTGACCTCACTCTGCCTGATGTTTAGCAATATTGAGGTCTGATGAAGCATGCTTTCCTAGAAGAAACCTAGCTTGCTTAGTCGGTCTTGATAATACCTTGCTTTGTACAACAGTTATGCAATAAAATTATTCTGATTCTGATGATCGTTAAAGTTATGCAACGTGAGCGGTCAGTAAGTTGCTGGGTGACACTAGTAGCATTATGAACTGAATGCTTCCGTACTTTGGAGGGCAGTAGTAAAAACAAACTTCTGAAGAGTACGCGTAGGCGTAGAAGATCGGTCTGTTCGCCGCTTGCCTATTTTCTGATTTCGCCATCCATAGAAATTGTGGATCTTTGCCCCCTTTTTGAATTTTAGTACTTTTTATTAGTTCTTCGGCACCAAGTTGAACCTTCTTCAACTTACTTTGGAGGTCGGAAGGTTCGATGACATCATAAGGAGGGCAAAACTAGTAGTCCTAGGCTGAGCATGATGACGATACTAGTTACTTAGACCTCTAGAGTACTAGAAGAAAACATCTCAGGGAAGCATTTGTCCAGTTGGAACATGTTTTTCCAAGTTAGAAAAATAGTTGACCTCAACTCAGGCGCGGATCCAGCCCGAAGATTTCCCAAGTGCGAGTGTCGAAACTCGCTATGCATTCCTACAAATGAGATGTAAACAAATAGATGATCGAAGTTCATCATTTGAAGGACATTACACTACAGTAAACTTCCCCCTAATTTACCCTCATTCAAAAATCGCGATCGTATTTTTTTTAATAAATCCAATTTTTGTCGAATTAGTTGAAAAATGCGACAATGCGGTAGCCGAGAAGACAGACGGACAAAAGCATTTTTGGCCTATCTCGAAACTGAGATGCTTCGCTTGGGCATGCCCATTATTGCCCATAGTGCCCAGGCCCACTATAGTAGATCCGCGCCTGCCTCAACTATCTCCACGCCTAAAGAAAGAAGCTCATTACAAGAATCTTATCAGACATTACATAAAAGTGTGTCCGCACAGAATTATGATTATTATTCTTGGACTTATCTCAAAATCTGGAAGACCGCCAGCGACTTGTGTTTTTCTTCAGTATATCCTTGTTGGTGACAAGTAGGTTGGTCTTACAATCCAAAAGTTTGGTACCTACTGTTTTATCGTGTAGATTTGTTGTTGTGTGCGTAATCGATAGTGCTCATTCGTCCAAAGAGCGTTCCTGAAAGTGCATGTGCATGTTGTTTCTGTGCACACATACACACAATGGTTCCATGTGGTCATGGTCAATACATGTGCGTATTGACAGTTACTTTTCTATTTATACGGCTTCAAGCTCGTAAGCAACCTTTTTTTTATGGAAGAGGGGGCAAACGTGCACGTGGCACTCCTGATGGTAAGTGATTGCCACCGCCCACAGACAACTGCAGCATCAAGAGGCACTGCAGATGCGTTGACGGCCTTTGAGGTAGGAACAGGCTCTTTTCTTGAAGGCGCCTAAGTCGTATCTGTCTGGAAACACCTCTGGCGACAGCTGATTCCACAAGTCAGATATGCGAGGCAGGAATTGGTTCTCCAATTTCGTAATTCAAGTTAGTTATATCGGCGAATTGCTAAAGTGTTTCTCTCCCTTTGATGTTGATTTCTCATTACTATCGCAAAATCTCATTAAGATTTTCACCAACACTATGATTTCCTTTTTCCTTTGCGACATGGATGGCGGTGGAGTTGAATGACCTGTATGGTGCGGATTTGGTAAGATACGCATCCCCATGCGTATCTTACCAAATCCGCACGAGTCTTCACGTCACGAGTTTTAAAATTTTCTATATGATAATGACTTTCTCTATGCTTTTTTAATTAGACGATGCCTTTCAATTTTTTCTGTGATAATGACTTTCCCTATGTTTTCTGAATTCCACGATGTGGCCAAAGTATTCCATGGTGCAACTTAAGACCGTCATGAGTCTACTGGTGATCTAATGACACTTGTGGTTATGAGGTCAAAAAAAATATTTTGAACTCTTATAAGAGACGTTTAATCTACGTTCTATCCACGAATTCTTCACATGCCAGCATCATCTCAATAAGCGTCAATGCGTCTGTGCATATTCGCCGATGATAGACGAATACCGACATTCATGAACGTGTAGAGGGCCTCATCGCTTGTATTCGCATGTCATCGTCTTTCTAAATATGTAATAGCTCGGCGAATGTGTAGAGTAGACGTAAAACATAGGTAGGTACTTACTTTGTAGTTTAGCAAGTACTCGAAGTTATATAAATCCAATTAGTTATTCCTTTGGCCAGGTGTTCAATCTAGGTTCAACGGTTGATTGCTGCTAAACGGGCCTACAGTGCTAGTTTATAGCCCAATGGACCGTAATAGGTGCAATTTGAACCCTACTGAATTGTAAACAAAGTTCAATACAAGTTACTGCAGTCTATCGATTCCGTTTACTTCGAATTAAGCCTAGGCGGGTACACGTCAGACTATTTCAATGCGACTGTTGGTGTGTTCTAAAGAAAACACATAAAAAAAGTAAGTGGGTGAGTTTTTGGCCAACTCTGGTGATGGAGTTTTTAGGCCGCCTTAAGGCCTCATACATGGTTTAAAGAACATATTCAGCGGCTGTTACACAAGAAGATTTTTGACAGAAACTCGTATTATTCAAGCGATTCTCGAATACGAGTATGAACGGCGAGAGGCGAGGCTCGAAGCATTTGTTTACACTAGGCGAGCATATTATTGCTTAGAAGAAATCGCCGCTCGCATGCGAGAAACTCTCCTTGTGTAACGCCGCTTTAGCAGCAGAAACGATTTTGATGTTTGGCATAGAGATAGTCTGGAATAGCAAAGTTCTGGAAATGTGTGTTTTTGTATTATGCAAAACGAGACAATACTATCATTACAAAAGGCTACTAGCAAAACACATACCAACACAACAAAGCAACCAGTTCCTCTAGTCTCACAAAAACGAAATTAAATAAACCATAACTAAACAGTTTGAGTCGCTAGCCTACAGCTAATCCGACACGGAGTATCGCGTAATAAGTGGAACTAGGGCGGCTGTAACTCTTGCTACTCGCGCCCTGGAGTGCAGCCAACGTGAATTAGGGCGCCTTACCGAATTGATAAGGTGGACGTCTCGCTCACTGTAGTTATCTAAAGGAAATACTTACTTGACAGTTCGAAAAAAATATAATTGGACATTTTTATGATTGGACATTATTATAATTGGACATTATTATGATTGGACAATATTATGATTGGACAATATTATGGTTGGACATTATTATGATTGGACATTTTTAAACCGTTTGTAATTTTTCATAATTGGACATTAGTCGTGCAAAGGGATCAGATTTTACGAACATAATAAACATAAAAACATATTTATAGCTAAATATTTAGAACATCCTGACTACCCCCTTAGGCCTCTTCAAAGGATAAAAATACATAAAAGATCTGAGAGAATGTCTACCGCGCCTTGGGGATACAGTCGTGACCCTGTTTTTTTTATAGAACATCCTTCTTTTTTGATTCGGTTAAAAATGCTATCTCATCTCATATAAGAAAATTTTTATACACCTCACCTTTTACATTTCTTTTGTCGAAACCTATTTGTTATTCGTGACAATGACGAAGACGCACATTATATTTTGTGATTTATTGCCCAAGTCTTTATACACCGTTGATTTTGTTTACAATATACATATATACACTAACCTAGAGACTACATTTTTACTGCGAAAACCTTAATTTGATCAGTGTAAATAAATAAATAATGCTGGACCTCTTCACACAGCATTCTCTAGCCCCAAACTTACACAACTTACAGCAAAGCTTGTACAATGGGAACTAGATTTTAAGTAACTGATACATAATATTATACATAGAAACACCCAAACCCGAGATAAATATTTGCAGATCATACAAACATTTATCCCGCGGCGGGGATCGAACCCGTAACCTTCTGCCTCACAAGCGGGCTTTCACCCATTGAGCCACAGAGGTCGTCAAGTACGGTAATACTTTTGATTGCTTGCTGACTGGCATATTTGTGTACCTTATGGTCTCTATGGAAACATTTTCATAGAAACATCAAAAATAAATTCGGAAGAAAAAGATTAGTTGCCACATTTTTTCTTTTTTTTTCGTAAATGTTCTATTGGGTGTGGACTCAATAGTAAAAATTTTAATAGAAATGTTGAAGTTCGAAATTCAAATCTCATTACTTATCTGTTCACATGAGGTTCAAAGGGAGAAATGAAATCCCATACAACTTTACCTCCCGCCGGCCATTTTGTTTTTTAGGAGGGAGAAACGGTTTACTTTCTGTTAAGAATGTGAGACGAAAAAATTTATGGTTTTCGAGGACCGGGTGTGAAAAATTATTATTTTGTCTGTGTCAACAAAATGTCTGTTTATTGAAAAAAAAAAACAAAATAAAAAAAAACAGGGTCACGACTGTATGTATCCCCAAGGCGCGGAGACTGAGGTCGGACTGTTTATTGAGTTTGACGTTATTGATCGTGCTTGGTGATCATTATACTCGTACTAACCACATGACAACAAGAGAATCTTCAGGATTATAAACGCCGAGTACGTGACAATATCTTGCTGCTCAGGCTTAAGTACTGAATATTATTATGTATCGGCGTCCTGCTTGTTTATGGGTCACTCTAGAAATAATCATCTTTTTTATGTATCGTGCAGCTTACAGACGAGCAACTTACAGTACGATGATGTCTTATTCTTCTTGCCATTTCACAAACTTCTATTTAGTTTACTCTATCTCGGTATCTGTTTAATAAAATCTTTAAACTTAACCTCCATTAACTTAAACTTAACAATGTCAATAAAGATACAATTAGAAACATATTTATTTTTGTTTTAAGTATAGTCAAGTATACTTATTTTACATCTTACCTAGTTTTAGTTTACAAAAACGGTTGTCTGGAAGATATCGCCTCGAGCGATAAGACCGCCGATTGCAGGACCTATCCCTATAGAAACCTAGCACCTAAGTCTATCGCTAAGGTATGTAAATGGTTCCTCAATAAAGTTATTATTTATGTATAACCTGGGTTGTGGGATAAGAGCAGATGATGATGATATACCCTATTAACATTGGTCGAACTTTGCGAGTTGAGGGGCTATATCCCGGTCAACACCACTTAAATGTTGTTTGTAAGTCAGTAACAGACCGATTTTGCAACATCTCAAAGGCTATCCATCATATGAGTCCTTCGGTCCGCTGCTCTGGTATAAATAGTCCGAATTTGAGCTCAGCTTACGTCCCTCCGTGACTTATATAATCGAAGCATTCAATTTTAGATGAGGGATCATTTTAAGAGTCACACTTGAAAAGAGTACTTACTAGAATTTACGAAAAACAGAACTCTTGAGCTTTTGGAGCAAATGCTGAGGGGTAGGGTAGCCTATTTTCACATACTTAAATTGTTACACCTACCTAATTGTAAAGCTCGTGTATTATGTATTGTGGAAGAAATAAAATCTTAGTCTATTCTAAAAAGTAAGTTCGTATGAGTCAGTGGCCAACTCTGGTGACGGAGTTTTTAGGCCGCCTTAAGGCCTCCGTCGTGGCTTAACGACTTGAGAGTGTGCCATACGCCGCCATTTTGTAAGCGGGACAGCGAGTGTGATTTGTTCGGCGTGTGAGAAGTACAGAACGATAGAAACGCAATGTCATTTACATCGCAAAAACACTTTTTACCTTACAACCAATCGAAAAATTAAAAGACACAACTAAAGAAATACTTGTAGGTTTCTTGACAAAACAAAACCTTACAAAAACAAGTGTGCTGTTCCTGAGATAAATAGCAAAATGTGTGCAAAACATGTATTTTTCAAAGAAATATTTTATCTAGAAAACTTTCACCAATCGTGTTTTTAAAACACGTAATCCAAGATAAAACAATGAAGTATCATTTACCTAAATAGGAAGGTTGTAGCTTTCACAGATTTTGAGATAAATACCGATTTCGAACTACAAAATTGCTTAAATCGCTCCTGCACACTCTTAAATAGCCGGGACCGACAATTTAACGTGCCCTCTGAAGCACGGAAGCGCTCAGATGAAAATGCCACTGGCGGTCACCCATCCACTTACAGCGCTCGTGGTCGTGCTTGAAGCGCTCGTGGTCGTGCTTGCTTAGTCGTTCTTAATAGATCGTCGAAGTTAAGCAACGTTCGAAACGGTCTGTAAGTCTATTCTTAAAAGCTCATTTTATAACTAAACGGGTGAAGTCATTATCTTTTGATATTTTTCGATTTTCTGACGATTCAACCAAACACTAGGCACCTAATTGTTTTCACTTCTCTCGGCACTCCTGGGAGTGCACGGTTTTTTTAGGAATTTTAGAAATCACGGTTTAAAAAACTTATCAGCTTGTAGCAAGTGACCAAGCCTGAAAATCTAAACAAATTCACAACTAGGTATATCTGAGTAGTGTTAGAAGTACAATAATCAGCATTGCTTGCCAAAAGCTATAAAAATATTATCTTTGAACCCATTTTAAAAATGTATACTCTGTAAATAAATGAATTTCTTAGCAAATCAATTTATTTGTAAAGTATTCATTTTGTTATCTTTGAATCCAGTCTTATAAGTTATAACATACGCAGAGAGGAAAAAGCTGCTAAACATACCTAAACCATTATTTACATAAAGTAACATGTTCACTGAAACGTAGTCTAACGATGGAAGTCCTGATAATATGGGTTTCGTAAAAAGCTTGGTTCATAAAGCTATCACATACTGTTCAATAAAATCTCATCAGTCCTGGCAACAAAACAAGCCCCATTATTTCTCTGCTTTGTACGAATAGTCGAAGAGACAACCGGGATAAACATAACACTGACTCAAAAATCAGCCGAACGACCTAATGTCAGCTGATCCAACGACTTCTATGTGATGTGAAGGACGTTATCTGTAACTAAATAAGGTTGTTTTTTAGAAAATACAGATTCTAGGTTCCCTACGCGTCGTGTCTGACTGTACATATTTCGTAGTGAACACAGATTCAGTTTAGGTAAATGGAAATAGAAGATTTTCGACTAGAATCTAGAAAAGATTTGCTAGTTGCTTCTTAAGTGTGTTTTAGGCTGTGTCCCAGTAGGCAAACTGTTAGCGGCCGAGTACTGATATAGTCGGCGGGCGTAACGCTGCAAACTGCGTACCAGTGAGCGCAAAACTAGCAAACTGTGGACACTCCATTTCAAATATATGGAAGGGCATACTAAATCGATACGCCGCAAACTCAGTTGGCCGCTAACAGTTTGCCTACTGGGGACACAGCCTAAAACACTTTTTCACGGTGTTGGTCGCGAAGGAACAGCCCCCCTAGCCATGTCACAAATCGCAATGGAATAGAAATCAAATCTTTAGGTAACGAGACTCCAGCTGCGTCTTACGGCATTAATTTCCAAAAATTCATACATTTTATGTCAAATAAAATGTATGCAGTTTTGACAATTCATGCCATTTGACGCTGGTGGAGTCTCAGCGTTATTTGTCAATTCGATTTCTATTCCATTTCTATTAGTAACATAGCTAGGGGGGCTGGAGTAAAATCAAAGTGATCCCAGCGGTCCTACTGAATAAATGCTTTGACTTTGGCTTGCACCTGTACATACTTATTTTTTTTTGTACCTATTTTAATTAAATGATGTTCGATGTATTTTTTTAGCAGTTGGCTACTGAACAGCGAAGGGATCTCAATTATTCCCTTCCTATTGACTCGCAAAGCCATTGTACTGAAAGAAATGATCGATTGCACTCAATGTTTTTAATAGAGAAATGTTTTTGGGACTTTCAAATGTTCTTTAACAGAGTGTTTAGGAATTGTGTGTTTAGGAACTTCTGCAGTACCATTTATCATCCTTTCTTTGAGTAGAAAATAGAAAGAAAATTGAATGGTTTTTTTACCATGCTGTCTTTAAAGGCTCTTTTTAGACCAAACTTTTAGTGTTTTGATTAATTGAACACAGACAGCTAAAACTTCTTTTTTATCAAACATCTATAATTATTTTGGAGTGTTGGAGTTAATAAGTTATCATTGGAATATCTATAAAGTTAACTAAAGAGGACGAGCTCGATGCATTTGTGTAACAGACAATGATACTATAAATAATCTCTGATGTCTACCATGTTAGGAATCCAGTGACCCATTACTGGCACGTGTACGCTTCTAAAGTGATATTTTATTTATATTTATCAAAACTTTTAACCCTTTCATCCTAATTTTTTCGCAACCCCTGGCAATCTGCTACCATCATTAATCCACCCTTATTCATTTCTAATTGCTCGTAGAATCAAATCAGTGTACAAAGTACACTCGTTATCTCGATTTATCATTGGGGTGGGCCTTCGTTGAAAGGCACGGCATAAAACCCTCAACCCCTCTTGAAAAACATCCCTTGAAGTGGACTTGAAGGGTGGGAGTGAGATAAAATATTCAATAGCTGTCTCTTTTTGTCCTTGTACCTTTTAGGACAAACTAGTATTTTTCTATTGTCATATTTTTTCTATGTAAGCATCATTTATTAACCAAGTTAAATCTATTAGTTATGTCGGGTGAAATGTCCGGCAATAATTTAATTTATTCTCGCAAAGACAAATCCATTTTAATCCGCAGCATGTTGTATAATATTGAACTATGGTATGGTACATAGGTAATTAAAAGACGTGATAATATTACTAATTGACGCCGTGAAATCAGCAAAACGCAACGATAGCGCGATCTAGGAATTGACCAATATTAACAGCGCCATCTAGTTTTGTAATTTGTAAACATACAAAGTAAGGAATAACACATGTTTATTCAAAATGACTGTTTTAGTTTAGGTTCGTTTCCAACTGCACTAACAACTATAGAAGAGCTCAGTTTTGCAGAAACTTTTAAAGTCTGACTTAAACAAGCTTTTATACAAGACTAGCTATCCGTCGTGGTGTTACCCGCGGTCCCTTGGGAAAACATCACTTTCCCGGGATAAAATAAGCCTATGTTCATCAGGGATAATGCAGGATTCTAATGGTGAAAGAATTTTTCAAGTCCAACAGAGGAAAAGGCCTCCCGATAATCCTTTAGAAGAAGAGAGGGCTCTTTACTTCTAAAGGATTATTGCGGTCTTTATCAAACCTTTACTTTTCATTTGTAATTTATCGCTCAAGACTATTTGACACTGTACTTAATACAGCAAGTTCACTATGTCAATTGTGTTAATGATACATACTAAATCAAGTCATGTTCTACAGTAAAAACTTGAAAAGATGCTTAAGGTGTGGCGGGAAGATCTCAACGGGTTTGTAAAAGAGTGGGATTCGACAAAGAGGATGAGTTGAATTAGGACTATTAAGCCGGGTCCACAGCGCCATGTTTTAGTGTTTTCAACATTGTTTTCCACCAATGGCACGCGCCTATTCGGTTAATGACATGTTATAGTAAAAACACGGCGCTGTGGGCCCGGCTTTAGGTACCTGTGGAACCAAAAAAATATTTTCTGTGTGGGTATACAAGAAGCAGGTCGAATTGAAGTGTTTTGAAGCAAATCTTGTTAGAGGAATTCTGTTCTGCCCCATTTTGATGTTTATGAGTTTACGAGTGTTCATTAAAAAAGGTCGCCTGACCTTTTCGAGTGTTTGAGATTTGTCAACTATTTTGTTTATGGGGGTTGTGAAGGATGGCGTTTTGCGGGTTTAATTTCCTTTTGTACTTCACAGTTGAATGGGATTGGTTGATTAGAAATGCTGATATTTCACTTCGAAGTTATGAATATGACTTCAGATATTACAGTGTTTTGATTGATCTATGGAGCCAGACAGTGTTCTTTGGTTCTTATCTAATATAATAAAGCTGAAAGTTTGATTAGATGTCTGGATGTTTGTATGTTTGTGTTTCAATCACGCCTAAACCAGTGAACCAAGGAGAACGGGCAGGCATGTATGAAGCGCCGCCCAAGTCAAAAAACGATCGCCCGCAGAGTGGACGTATGGTGGAATGGGTAGACCTTCTAAAACACTACATTTGATTGTATGACAGCAAAAAAATCCATCCTACAGAAATCGAGTTATTTGCAGTTAAAGGTGGTGACTTTTACAATCATATTTATTGACTTACAGGCTTCCCGCAGACAAGCCACTATGGGCATTCGATAGAACTTTAGAAGCACTACATTTCATTGTATGACAGCTAAAAAATCCATACTGCAGAAGTCGAGATATTTGCAGTTAAAGGTGGTGAATTTTACCATCATCTTTTTTAACTTATAGGCTTTCCGCAGATAAGCCACTATAGGCATTCGATAGAACTTTAAAAGCACTACATTTGATTGTATGACAGCTAAAAAATCCATCCTGCAGAAGTCGAGATATTTGCAGTTAAAAGTGGTGATTTTTACCATCATCTTCTTTAACTTACAGGCTTCCCGCAGATAAGCCACTATGGGCATTCGATAGAACTTTAGAAGCACTACATTTCATTGTATGACAGCTAAAAAATCCATCCTGCAGAAATCGAGATATTTGCAGTTAAAGGTGGTGACTTTAACCATCATACGAATAAGAATAAGAGTACCTTTAACTGCAAATATCTCGACTTCTGCAGGATGAATTTTTTAGCTGTCATACAATCAAATGTAGTGCTTCTAAAGTTCTATCGAATGCCCATAGTGGCTTGTCTGCGGGAAGCCTGTAAGTTAAAAAAGATGATGGTAAAAGTCACCACCTATAACTGCAAATAACTCGATTTCTGCAGGATGGATTTTTTAGCTGTCGTACAATCAAATATAGTGCTTTTAAAGTTCTATCGAATGCTCATAGTGGCTTACCTGCAGGAAGCCTGTAAGTCAAAAAACATGATGGTCACCACCATTAACTGCAAATAACTCGATTCCTGCAGGATGGATTTCTTAGCTGTCATACAATCAAATGTAGTGCTTCTAAAGTTCTATCGAATGCCCATAGTGGCTTATCTGCGGGAAGCCTGTAAGTCAAAAAACATGATGGTCACCACCTGTAACTGCAAATAACTCGATTTCTGCAGGATGGATTTTTTGCTGTCGTACAATCAAATGTAGTGCTTTTAAAGTTCTATCGAATGCTCATAGTGGCTTACCTGCAGGAAGCCTGTAAGTCAAAAAACATGATGGTCACCACCATTAACTGCAAATAACTCGATTTCTGCAGGATGGATTTCTTAGCTGTCATACAATCAAATGTAGTTCTTCTAAAGTTCTATCGAATGCCCATAGTGGCTTATCTGCGGGAAGCCTGTAAGTCAAAAAACATGATGGTCACCACCTTTAACTGCAAATAACTCGATTTCTGCAGGATGGATTTTTTAGCTGTCATACAATCAAATGTAGTGCTTTTAAAGTTCTATCGAATGCTCATAGTGGCTTATCTGCGGGAAGCCTGTAAGTCAAAAAACATGATGGTCACCACCTGTAACTGCAAATAACTCGATTTCTGCAGGATGGATTTTTTAGCTGTCGTACAATCAAATGTAGTGCTTTTAAAGTTCTATCGAATGCTCATAGTGGCTTACCTGCAGGAAGCCTGTAAGTCAAAAAACATGATGGTCACCACCATTAACTGCAAATAACTCGATTTCTGCAGGATGGATTTCTTAGCTGTCATACAATCAAATGTAGTTCTTCTAAAGTTCTATCGAATGCCCATAGTGGCTTATCTGCGGGAAGCCTGTAAGTCAAAAAACATGATGGTCACCACCTTTAACTGCAAATAACTCGATTTCTGCAGGATGGATTTTTTAGCTGTCATACAATCAAATGTAGTGCTTTTAAAGTTCTATCGAATGCTCATAGTGGCTTATCTGCGGGAAGCCTGTAAGTCAAAAAACATGATGGTCACCACCTGTAACTGCAAATAACTCGATTTCTGCAGGATGGATTTTTTAGCTGTCGTACAATCAAATGTAGTGCTTTTAAAGTTCTATCGAATGCTCATAGTGGCTTACCTGCAGGAAGCCTGTAAGTCAAAAAACATGATGGTCACCACCATTAACTGCAAATAACTCGATTTCTGCAGGATGGATTTTTTAGCTGTCATACAATGAAATGTAGTGCTTCTAAAGTTCTATCGAATGCCCATAGTGGCTTATCTGCGGGAAGCCTGTAAGTCAAAAACCATGATGGTCACCACCTGTAACTGCAAATAACTCGATTTCTGCAGGATGGATTTCTTAGCTGTCATACAATCAAATGTAGTTCTTCTAAAGTTCTATCGAATGCCCATAGTGGCTTATCTGCGGGAAGCCTGTAAGTCAAAAAACATGATGGTCACCACCTTTAACTGCAAATAACTCGATTTCTGCAGGATGGATTTTTTAGCTGTCATACAATCAAATGTAGTGCTTTTGAAGGTCTACTCATTCCACCATACGCCCACTCTGCGGGCGATAGTTTTTTGATTTGGGCGGGGATGCCCATTCTCCTTTGGATGAAACTTAGAATAGGCGTAGATAGTGACCTGGAATAGCATAAAAGCTATTCAAAATGTTGGTACCACGCGGCCAAAGCCGCGCGCAGTAGCTAGTAGTCAATATATTTATTTCATTTCACCGTTTATTTTATCACAAGGAATAGTTTAAACCAGAATAATAAATAATAATAATGCTGGACTTTTTCACACAGCATCATCTAGCCCCAAAGAAAGCAGAGCTTGTGTTATGGGTACCTACTAAGATGACTGATATACTACTTAAATACATAACTATACTTAATTATATGTTTGTAAATACATACATATTATAAATAGAAACACCCAGACCCGAGACAAATATTTGTAGATCATACAAACATTGGTCCCGCCGCGGGGATCGAACCCGCAACCTTTTGCGTCGCAGGCGGGCCTTCGCCCACTGCGCTACAGAGGTCGTCAAAGGTCGTCAAGAATAATTTGAGCCAACTCTTAAAAATATGGAATAGAAGAAAATTATGTTATTGACAACACACAACAACTAAAGCAGAGGGATACCTACAAAGGCACAACAAAAGCTAAGAACTAAAACTTGGTTAAAAGTTTTGGTTTACGGAGTTTTACCAGTGATCCTCAGGATCTGTCAATGTCGGGTGATATTAAGGGTCTTCACTCAGCTTTAAGCTTCTCGAAAGTATCCAAGTGTTAATCTATGCAAGTATATACCTACTTGCAGTCTTCAATGAATCTCATCTTCATTCAAATGAGCCACCCCATATCCATGCAGGGCCCTTAAAACTATTCAGTAATGTACCCTTGTTGTCTCATGAATATCTTGGGAACGCGCTAACACCTGAAGGGGGTCAAGGGCAGGTAAACGGGTGTAGTGGAGGACATAAGCGAACGTAGGTTGCAGAGTTGTTTACAAGGTGTGTGGAGTGATAAGAATGAAATTGATTAACATTTCATGCACAAAATGTTCTTTTAAAATTGTTGCACCACACTATGCGTCAGAATTTTTTTCAGACACAAGCCTTTGTTAGGCCTTCTACGGACTACACGTTTCAGGCTACGCGTTCTAGACTACGCGTTCACACGTTCCGCGTAAAGGTTGGCTCGCATGAGTCCCTTCCGGCTGGTCACTGGTCAAAATGTATACTATGCGCAGTGATTATTATACTAGACTACGCGTAGCCGAGCTACACGTTCATCGGAACGCGAAGTCAATACGCAGCTTTAGAAGAAATCTACCTTCATTAAATAGGTTAGAGCATTTTCTACATAGGTACTACTCGTACAAGAAGTTCATTATCTATTTCGTGTTGTTTACATACAACGAAATTTTATACGGATTGCTTATAATTATTTTATGAGTACTTTATGAGCATCTAAACTTACTTTGACGAGCTTCAATTCTCTTTGACTGGCTCCCCACTGGAGCTTGACTTTTAGTTTTAAGATCACCTAAAAGAATGATAGGCCCCAAACCGTGTTTGTTGCCCTGATTCTTCACGGTATTGGTCGGGAAAGAACAGGATTAAAATTAGTTCTAAGACTATTCTAAGTAAGTAAGTAAGTAAGTTCGTATGAGTCTGTGGCCAACTCTGGCGACGGAGTTTTTAGGCCGCCTTAAGGCCTCCGTCATGGCTTAACGACTTAAATAGCCGGGACCGACAATTTAACGTACCCTCCGAAGCACAGAAGCGCTCAGATGAAAATGCCACTGGCGGTCACCCATCCACTTACAGACCGTTTCGAACGTTGCTGAACTTCGACTATCTATCAAGAACGACTAAGCAAGCACGACCACGAGCGCTTCTATTCTCTATCTTCTATTCTAAGTGATCCCAGCGGTCCTACTGAATAAATTCTTTTTGACTTTAACTTTTGACTTTGATTAAATTAAACTCCTTCTGCTTATGATTTGGCCCACATCCCACACAACAGCAACTGTGGTGGCTCCATGTTTCATTTCATGAATATTTAATCTATACCCGAGTACGATTTTCGGTTCACCGGTGGGATAACAGGGATGAACCTTATATCCCATGTTATCCAGGCTTGCACAAGTATAAAATGTAAATCGCCATAAACTGGGGTAAATATTTTAATAGAACTGTTTGTTGGTTTCAATATTTTAGTTTTCAAAATATTAACTTAAGATTGTGTTTACTTTGTTTTATAAGTTCAAATAAACAAAACAAACAACTTAGGATTCATCAACAATGTTTAATATTACAAAGTTCATGTTGGTTTATTTCTCTATTTTCTTATTTTGTAGTAAAATTTATATCTACGAATGTGTACATTATGTTTAATTATATTACTTAAAGCCGTGTTGGCCGAATGGGGTTGTGCGTCGACTTTCAATCCGAAGGTCGTGGGTTCGAATCCCAGCCATGCATCAATAGATTTTTCGTTTCGTAAAATGTATATGCACTTTAACACGAGCTCTTAACGGCGAAGGAAAACATCGTGAGGTAACCCGCAGCTTAGTCAGCTCCACACGTTAAGCTGATAGAATGGATTAGGTGCTGGGCAAGCCTGTTTCTATCTCAAACAATGTCCCAGGCACTACAGCGTCCCGTTCAGTGTAGGCACAAGTTGCCTCCTGACGCTATAAAAGATAAAAGCCCAAGTTTTTTATTAAAATTAAGCTATTCTTTTCATTGATTTTGTGACAATGCTCGATGTAAGGGGTAAAACCATTATTTCTTAGAACCAAACACAGCAGCCATGTTGGGTTCAGTTTCACCGAAATAGCACGAAAATAATCCACTCCAACTTGATTTCGTAATAAAACGAAAAAGATTAGGGTAAGACGACCAATGGTACCGCAATTACCGATTAGTCCTGCCGCGGGGTTCTGTAATACCCTACGTCCCATGGGATGTTATTACCCTTAAAAGGGTATCGGGTATCGTTTAGCTGTAGAAATCAAATTACAAAGTTTTTCACCCATTTAACTGCAAGCAAGCGAAGTAGATAGACAGATAGTAAGACAGACTGGATACTCTACAATTCTATAATATTTTTCATATTAAGAAATGAAAAGTCTTATCAAAACTTTGGATTCCGACGGGATTCGAACCCGCATCGATCAGACGATCCTCCTAAAGCCGGAGTGGCTTACCGCTCGGCCACAGAATCCTATTCATCGCAGTCCAAATTTTTGATAAGCTCAATTTTTTTTTATTTTTCATATTGTTTTTAAGAATTTAAGAAACACAATGTTACCTACTGTAAGATGTAGGTATTCCTCTTACATTGCGTTTCTAAAATAATGCTACAATGTTTCAGTCGATGAGTTTTTAACCTCCAACGCAAAAAGAGGGGTGTTATAAGTTTAACGTGTCTGTGTGTCTGTGTATCTGTGTACCTGTGTATCTGTGTATCTGTGTATCTGTGTGTCTGTGTATCTGTGTATCTGTCTGTGGTATCGTAGCTCCCAAACGGATGAACCTTTATTTGATATTTTTTTGTGTCATAGATAATTTTATCCCGAGTGTCCATGTTTCATGATAATCTGTTCAGCCGTTTGAAGATCATCAGCTCTTTTCCAGTTGATGAGGGGATCTGACTAGCTTCCTTATGTCCGATCGATTCGAAATTAGGCTTGTTTATGCTTTGAGAGTAGGTACACAGTAATGTGCAACGTTATCACATTTTTAACTGCCAAGACTTTGAAAACCATTTAAAATTAAATACGGGACTTCATTACGGAATAAAAACTTATTTACCTCGACCTTTTGGAGAGGTGCTCTACAAGAATTTTAATTTAGCCTTTTCACTTTTTAAAGATTTATTTACTTCTTCTACAAAGGATCCTGAATGTTTTAAAAAATTTCAGAGAATATCTACTAATTAATATAGAAGCCAACGCATTGATTATGATGATACTGTCTCTAGTTTACTTTTACCCCTCATGGGGCACTGCGTCGATAATTGCTCACATTCATGATGTACATAAATTGGGATAAGCACCCCGCCGGGAAAACGGATAGGCGATGTGTTTACCCCGTCATCCCCCTCATCAGGGGACAGTGAAAAATCGCTGAGGGTTGACGTGCCATGCAGCTTGATAAGCGTAAAGTTTCTCCATTCATTAATTTTTATTCGATGTTTACTGGTTGATATTAGCGCAGAAAAGGGGTTATTTGATTAATTTTATCTGTAAACTTTGTGTCTGTAATGTTTCTGATTGTTTTTTTTTTTTTTGATAATAGGTACGGTTAGCGTCACCAACTGGTAACCCCCCTACAGCAGAAACCGCTTTAGGGGGCTACCAATTGGTGACGTTGACTGTACCTACGATCAAGTGAAGTAAAAAATACAGGGTCACGACTGTATCCCCAAGGCGCGGTAGACATTCTCTCAGATCTTTAATATTCTAGATTCTTTGAAGATATCTAAGGGGGAAGTCAGAGGCATGTACAGTCACGGACAATAAGATGTATACACTCCATACTGTTAATATCACACATAATAGAACAAAAAAGCGGAAAAAAAAGCGAAAATTGATTTCACATTGAACTAGTGGCGAAATCAATAAAAATACCAGAACATTGTTGGACATGTTGACCTGTACATGAGTTGAAAGATTATGGAGTGTATACATCTTATTGTCCGTGACTGTACAAATACCTACTTGATACATGCCCACATCTTCAAGTGAAGTTTCGTCTTAATTTTCGAAAAAGTATTTATTTTCCATTGGACGACCTCTGTAGCGCAGTGGGCGAAGTCCGCTGTAGTCGAAAGGTCAGAAATAAAATCAACACCAAAAGTAGCTAATTAAAAAGCCATTACAACAAACCCTGAAATATTAATTATCATAGCGAACGAATTCCATCAAAGTTGTGATTACAAACCTAAATTAGAGTTATGTTTGTTTTGGTTCTATTTGACCCTCTATTAACAGAAGTGTTGTTTTATTTGTACACGAAGCATGAACTGTAATAACTTGTGCAAACTAAGCTCGCACAAACTTTTGTAAGTTTTGTTTGGTTTTTGCAACTATTTATACGTTCGTCAGAAAGTAATTTGTTTTCATAAACAGCTTTAGTATGAACGGTTTCTATGAGGTTCGCTTATTTACGTTGGGATTGTAGTATAAATGTAACCTTAAGACCCCTCGTAGACTGCAGACTTTCTATCGGCCGATAGTTGAGACGGAACATACTTCGGCTTACTTCTCCATATTCATTACGAGCCGAAGTGGTCGTGCTTACTTAGTCGTTCTTGACAGATCGTCGAAGTTAAGCAACGTTCGAAACGGTCTGTAAGTGGATGGGTGACCGCCAGTGGCATTTTCATCTGAGCGCTTCCGTGCTTCGGAGGGCACGTTAAATTGTCGGTCCCGGCTATTTAAGTCGTTAAGCCAGACGGAGGCCATAAGGCGGCCTAAAAACTCCGTCACCAGAGTTGGCCACTGACTCATACGAACTTTCTTACTTACGAGCCGAAGTATGTTCCGTCTCAACTATCGGCCGATAGAAAGTCTGCAGTCTGCGAGGAGGCTAAACTTAATAGGTATTTATAGCTCGCTAGTAGTAAATCTTAGTCAAACTGTGTATGTTGATGTTTTTTTTTTCGATTTTTTTTTCGAACTTCGATCAACTACTATAGAAATACAATACTACAATACTATAGAAATAGCGTGCCGTACAAAATCAAAGCTAAATTCTGTCCGCGTGACAACAAAGTTTTAAGTTTAAGCGAATTTCTCTTTGCACCTAGTAATAAAGTCACACATTCTCAAAACATTATCATAAACTTACGATCATTCGTCAAGAAAAATGTCAAAACGCTAAACAAAATAACGGCGCGAGCTGTTATTTACCGAGGACGGTTTTGCTGTGCTGACCCTAAATCTATAATATTGTTGATCGAAGGTCGAGTGGGAACAGGGCCTGTAGCCAATTTAACAATTTATTTAGAGTTGTTACATTGTTTAGGCCCTTAGGATTAGAACTAAGCTTATAATACCAATGATCCTAAAATGATACCAGTGGTAGTGTAGAACACATTTAATTTTGACATTTTCTAAAGTTAGAAGTTTATAAAGAATTTCATTCTTATAAAACCTTTGTTTGATTATTTATTCCTGTATATTTTGAATCAAACACTTAGCCCCCTTACGCACAAGCGGTTGCAAATTTTAGTACGATTTTGTGGCGGTTAGGTGCGTACAATGACATCATCATCATCATCATTTCCCTGCCCTTATCCCACTTTTATGTGGGGTCGGCACAACAGGTAGGCAAAAAAAAACGGAAAACGCGGCTAGACGCCCCGCGGTTCAACCGCTAGTGCGTAATGGTACTCGCACAGTACAGAACTGTCGATTCAATAAAGAAAATGCTTCTGACGTCTGAGGCGAGCCGCACTTTCTGACGTCATCAGCATTTTTTGCATAGAAAAATGACGATGCGATCAGGTTAAGAGCGCTTATAGTAGTCACTTTCAACAGACTTATTCGAATTCAAACGGATCGGTCTGGAAAGTTCTGACACAATTTTACTCAACCTAAGTTGACATTTTTAAAGCCACCTCACGAAACTTGTTACTCCAAACTTATTAGCAACGTTCATAAAACGTTAAAAGCGCAAATATGCAAAGCGCTCGTAAACTTACAAAAGAAAAAACGTAAACTCATAATTTAGGAGTTCATTTAACCGTGCCCATTTGCAAAATAAGCTCATTTAAAAAGAAAAACAAACTGACCGAGTCGTGCAGGTTTGTCCAGGGTTCCATATAATATTGATGTAGTCAGTTGCCTACCAACTTAAGGATAACTTTTAGACCCCTCGCAGACTACAGACTTTCTATCGTATTGATACGGTCAAACGTCTATTTACAACCCAAAAATGAAGCCCTGTTCGTTTGTGTAGTTTAAAATGAAAGACCTGTATAAATTATAATAGGGGAAGGTTGCCATCATTGGACCAGTGCTTTCATTGGACCACCGATGTATTTCCAAAACTATGATAGCTAGCGACAGCAAAACCAATAGAAACGAGTCTTTAGCGACTCAGATGCACCCCACTTTAGTCTCAGCGACGTTGCGAGGCGTGGTGATTAGTGACGTATGTGAGTCTGTTTTCGGAAGGCAAAATCTTAAATTTTGACTCTGAACAAGTTGGTGTATCTAACATTGTATTTATGTTTAACTGCCTATGTTGCTATGAAATATTAGACAATTTTATTGTGATTCTATGTGCGTTTTTAAATTTTGTCTATTCGTGTTAGTTTAGATTTAACATGGTTTCTTCTCCATGAGTACCTAGTTCCTATCAATGGACCACTTGAGAGTTCCACCATTGGACCGGTCCAATCATAGCAACTTATTATTGTCTTTTAAAAAAATTTAAATAATGGGAATAGTTTCTGAGTATTTCACTTAATTATGCATTAAACTGTTATTTTTCATCAATATTTAAATATTATACTTTGAAAAAATCTGAATGTCGATGACAAAAAGGAAGCCTTTGACATGGACCAAAACAAGTTAAAATCTTGTTCTACAATAACAAAGCATATGTTTCAATGAGGTAAGCAGAACAAAATAGAGGCATAAAAGAAACACATCAAAATACATTACATGGAGCGAAAAAAAAGCCAAAAACATGCTAAAATTCTGAAAAAGTCCCCCGGCAGACTTATAAAATAATTTTGTGTGTAATGATCATCATTCCGATAATCGTTAGACAACTGGCATTTAAGATAAAAAGCAAAATGATGTGAATATACTCATGACAGTTCTGTAAAAATGGAATAATATTGACAGCTACAATAAGTTGCCATGATTGGACCTCTCGAACATTTTCTCGAAGTCCAATGATAGCAACCTGGTGGTCCAATGAATGTGCCCATAGTCCAATGAAGGCAACAGTCCAAAATTTAGATTTCTTCGTATAAATCAAAAACTACAAGTCTGAACTGTTTGTGTTTTTGGTTATTATAAATATAGGTCTCACTTATTCAAAATAATGCATTGGTTTTATTTTATCACGAATACTTTTTTAGTTATAAGGTCTTAAAGTTAGGGGGTCCATTGATGGCAACCTTCCCCTATGTCGACCTCTGTGGCGCAGTGGGGGAAGGCCCGCCTGCGACGCAAAAGGTTGCGGGGTCGATCCCCGCGACGGTGAGACCAATGTGTGTATGATCTACAAATATTTGTCTCGGGTCTGGGTGTTTTCTATATATAATAGTATGTATTTACAAAGGAAATGTACTCGTATATAAGTAGTATATTAGTCACGTAGTAACTACCCATAACAAAAGCTCTGCTTACTTTTTGGCTCGATGATGCTGTGTGAAAAGTTCAGAATTATTTATTTATATATCTAGAAACAAAGCATTTCTATTAAAGTCCTAGAGAAATAAATATTTTCATTTGAAAACATGGAGCTCTAATTAAAAAGATTAATAAATGTAATTATACTACAAAAGGTAGAAATGTAATAGGCGAAAGGTAAAAAGTTCGTTTGTCTAACTCATTCATCCTTTTAAACAAATTGAATTGAAACAAAGAGGTTTTTTGTGGAGACTACGAGGTGGATGTTAAAAGAGCAAAATAAACCGTTTTGTTCATGATATTTTTGTTTAGCATAAAAATGTTGGAAAATGCAGCTGTGTTTTTATATTTGCTAACTTGTGTGTACATCAATTGAAGTTTGAAAGTAGCGCCAGTGACTGACAAATTGAGAAGTGGAAGGTTGGCGTGGTATATGTCATGAGGAGGGATGAAAGTAACCCGAGTATGAATGTGGATGGATGTACCGGTAGAGGTAGTCAAAGTCAAAGTCAAAAAGCATTTATTCAGTAGGACCGCTGGTATCACTTAGAATAGTCTTGAAACTAATTTTACTCCTGTTCTTGCGCGACCAATACCGTGTAGAATCACTGCAACAAACACGGTTTTGGGCTTAGCGTTCTTTTAGCTAATCCATCTAACTCTGGTTTGATATTGGTATGTACTATTCCACTCAAGTTTCTTTTCATCCTTTCGTTCGTTGCCGTTTCATATCCAAAGCAATATTAGTTTCCTCGTGTTTTCCTCATTCATTTAACGCGGTCAGCATTCAAGCCAACTTGTTAATTACTTTACTTATTTCGCTGACTGTATAGAGTGAAAGATGTAGCAAAATGAGCGAACGAATGAGTGAACAAATGGTTCGCAGACGCGCTCTGACAGTTGACAGTGACTGATACGCGCGCGTTAATCAAGCGAAAGGGCTCTGAAGGAATTGACCGTTCGATTTTCGAATTTGTAATTGGAACGGGCCGTGGTTGGCTGTTTTTTGCGATGAACAAAACTTTTTGATGAACCTTGTTCTAATAAATGTGAATCAAGAATCAATACAATGTTTGTTAACTATCCGAAGGTTGAGAGATCAAATAATTGAACAGAGAGGTTCAAAGAGAATTCAAAGTATGATTGACGAGATCTTCGAATTATGGTGAATTGAGTCAACATTATATTTTGAATATTAATTTTAGATGATTGATTATTTTCACTTAGCCCCAGTTTTTAGCTGTTACCTAAAAGCTTCTTTAAATCTTTTTGAATTTGTATGAATACTCGGTCGGCCGAGGAAGCGTTGGCGGGACGATCTTGACGCCTTCGAGAGAGAATGGTGGGAGATCTTGAAAGAGAGAGATGGTTGGAGGGATTTGGGGGGAGACCTTTGCCCAGCAGTGGGACGAAATAGGTTGATTAAAAAAATTGGTTGTCTGTAAAGTCGGTTTACTGACGATAGTTGAACGCGACAACGTTTGTGCTTCTTTGTCGCTCGTTCCGCGCTCTCGCTTGCACTTCAAGCCTTACATGGAACGCCTCAGAGCGAGGTAACGCCGCATTTTTTCGTGCGTGCAGCCGGCTCTATCGAATTATAAGACGTAGTCACGTCAAAAAAATGAATACTCCAAAAACTATTACGTGCAATCGTGCCATATTTTGAGTTTTGACAACATTATCTTTTTTTTTCAGGTAATTCATGACTACTACTGGAAACAAATCTGGAACATTAAAGGGCAAGAGTAAAAAAAACTTTACACACTGTTCACAGAAAGGTACAACATTTACATAGCCATATTTTTTATTACGGTTGTTACAGGTCTCATTCAATTTAATTTACAACCAACAAAAAACTAAATTAGTAACAAACTACAAAATAAAGTGAACAGGAAACATGATAACACTATTTTGCTGTTTCATTTCGTAAATAGAGTTGGAATGAAATGTAAGTTTTCATAAACACAGCTTTAACCTCTTTCGTGGAAAGTGATTAGTTATGTTGTTTTATTAGGAAAAGTAGGGTCATGAAAGGTTCATGAATCCGCAGGGCATAGACTTTCCAAGAAACTTTTTTAGTCATTTGATCCTCTGTGGCGCAGTGGGTGAAAGCCCGCTTGGGACGCAGAAGGTTGCGGGTTCGATCCCCGCCGCGGGATAAATGTTTGTATGATCTGCAAATATTTATCTCGGGTCTGGGTGTTTCTATGTATAATATTAGATAATTTAGTATTTACAAACAAAAAGTATATAAGTAGTATATCAGTTATCTAGTTCCCATAGTACAAGCTTTGCTTAGTTTGGGGCTAGATGATGCTGTGTGAAAAGTCCAGCATTATTTATTTATTTATTTATTATCCTTTGAAATATGGTGAATTTTTCCTATAGTCCCATAAGGAAATCTGTTCCGGTGAGGGAGGCGCTGCTACTGCATTTGGCATAGAGAAAGTAAACGTCTATGGCATTTGGTGCTGCCAAAAAAAATGCACAGTAAAGTGGGTAAGCAAGGGACCAAAGTACCAGATGAAAAGAAAACACACCGAGTAAACAAGCAATGGCAGATATGGCTAACAGATTGACATTTCAAAATGGCGTCGTTAGTTCCTCTTTTGGCCGCCGGTCCAGTATGTTTGTAGCGCTATAAATGCTTGAGGATACAAAATACGTATCTTTTTTTTTAACTTTATTATGAATGGGTCTTCTCTCGACCTCGAAACTTACATAGGCAAGAATGAGGTCTACGATGGAGCGAGCCTACCCAGAAGGTGCCTATTAACTCTACCATAGAAATGATTTTTCTTTTATTTGATTTAAGTAAACCAAATAACATTAATAACCAATGACATTGAAAAAGTCGAGGGCAAAACCTGGATCAAGGACGCACAGGACAGAAAAGTCTGGCAAAAGCGAAAGGAGGCCTATACCCAGCAGTGTGACACCAGGCTGAGATGATGATGATGATGAAACCAAATAAAATAACGTGTTGCTAAATATTACAATTATCCACTTATCTTTATCTTTTCCTGTTGTTTTGTTACTCCAAAAAGTTGTTTTTAGAAGTATAATGGTAAAATATTGGATTTTATAAAGTAAAATGAGAACATAAAACCAAAACTAACGGTAATTCAAAGCAATTCACAAATAGTTTGGAAAAACAAACAAAATGTGTGGAAGTAAAGGCGGTTTATAAAACTTTATCCCGACCCGACAAACTTCACGTTTTATTAGTAGACAACGGAGTACTTAGTTTTTAGTAGTTTGCTTTCTACCAAGGCTTTGTTGTACGAACCGAAAATTTGTAAATGACTATTTTGCTTCGCATACCCGCTTTGATATTTAATTATGTTTCGCTGCTCAATTCTCGCGATTAATTTTTACTTGTAGTACTGTTTCGTATTTCCCGGCTATTATCACGAATATTTTAAAGAAATAAGAATAAATAATCTGAAAATAAAAATTATGCGGGTATATGCCGCTACCCGAACCCGGGCGCAGTCGATCTCTGTCGTCATTATCTGTTTTCGTGCGGTACCGGCTGTTTCACGCTAAGATAATTTCTGGTTTTCTTTGATTTTTAGTAGGTTTTTTCAGCTAGTGTTTTCAGAATCAAGTCTATAAAAATGAGGAAAAAGCGGAAAAAACGTGAACTAACGTAAACGTAAAAGACAACAAGTCCTGGATCATGTCGGTGAGTTTTACTTTTAGCAAATTATTTGTTCTTGTCTACCTACCGTTGTGCATACAGACACAGATAGAGGTACGATTAGGTGATTAGTAGGTAAACAAAATATGCAGCGTACAATGTTACGGTAATGCCTACCTTCCTACTTGCTGCGCTACTATACCTACCTACCTATGCCATATTAGTGGGCAAAAATTTAATCACCTGATTTTGAATGCTCGCCTTATCATGTTTACCCGACAAGACACAAAAGGCTATTTTTTAGCTGGCTTTGTTTTACAGTGATGCGAACAGTACATTGGGACTGTTACCTTCACATTAGTCGTGTACTTGCATAACTGCCTATTTACATGGTCACGTATTTAGATATGCCTCTGACAACCCCCTTAGACATCTTCAAAGGATCTGGAATATAAAAAGAGATGACTAACGGAATATAAAAAGAGATGACTATCAATCATTATTATCAATCATTATCAATTATTATCAATCATCATGGTCAATTGATCATAATTTCTTTTTATTTTATTAAATAGAAAAATGCGACTGCATACAGGCTTATCTTATCTCTTGGCTCTTATCTGTGGCAAAGCAGTTATAAAGCTTACTTAGAGATGCGAACAGTATGTTCGGGGACTGTTACCTTCTCATACCAAGATGTACTTATACCTATAGATAGTATACAACATTCGATACTAAAGCTTACATAAGAGATGCGAACAGTACGTTCGGGGACTGTTACCTTCTCATACCAAGATGTACTTATACCTATAGATAGTATACAACATTCGATACTAAAGCTTACATATAGAGATGCGAACAGTACGTTCGGGGACTGTTACCTTCTCATACCAAGATGTACTTATATAGATAGTATACAACATTCGATACTAATAATATGAATTTTAGGTCCTACCTACTTAGGTAGGTACCTACATACATACTTTAAACTAATGGGTGCTATATGAGTACCTAGTGATGCGAATGGTTTTCGGGACCATTTCCTTCACGAGTTTGATGACGTAACTCCTGTTACCAGACTCTGCTCTCTGTGAGCCTGTTCCATTTATCAGCAATTTGACAATGGACGAGACATTTATGTTGCTAAAGCTTCTACCACAGACGACGAAAGTTACTCATGAATCATTAACGATCCCTGCAGCTGCGGTGGTCTTGAACCATTGGATGATGAGATACTTATTGCTTAGAGATGCGCTAAAGGAAGAATCCGCTGTCGAAGAGGATATTCATAGCGGCTGGTTGATGTTCTTCAGAATGGATTGAAATACTTTTCTTTAGCTGCACGAGATAGTCACGTTGGTAGCTTTTTCAGCTTTATCAAGCGCTATGTATACATTTTGGTATCAGGGAATATATCAGATACTTACAAACCAAATGCTATTAAAGCATGTCAGTAGGTAATGCGTCTCGCTTATGTGATACCTCATGGTTCTGCTACGTACCTAATGCGCGAATGCGAATCGGAATACGACATCGCGCAAAACAACGACATCGCGTGCTAGCCGGCATCATGCCATTACAAGAACCAGAGGAGGCGTTTGATGCTCAGGTAACCAAGCCTGCAGACAGATTGATATCTTTTTTTTCACGTGTCTGGCAAAACTCAAAAATTACCTACCCGAATGTACTTTTCTGGGTTCAAGGTTATAAAATACCTTTCATTCACTTCGGTTCTACATCCTATCTCTCGATGAAATTGAACTGATGGATTTTTTTCGTTATCTAGTATTTTCTTAGTAGAAAAACGGCGAGAAAAGATTTATTCTAAATCTTCAAAAGCTTAATATTGTTAAAACCGCCTCATTTTAAAATGGAGGATCTGCGAACTGCCTTAAAAACAGTTACTTACCGAAAATTGCTATCTTACTTCTTGTTATTATCTAACGCCGCCATATAGGATACATGTTTGTTGATTCCTGTATATCAACTTATATAGAACATAGCTATGAGTTTAATTGTCTACCATGTTGGTCTTATTCGCAAAGATCATGAAACCAGTCATGGAACACTTACGTTTACATGGCTGGTTGGCTACAATGTACCTAGATGATATTTTGTGTATCGATACTTTAGATCGATCATTTAGCAAGTAAATGAAAAGATAAAAATGCCTTTATACAACTTAGAATTCATAAACTTAATTATGAATTATGATAAAAGCTCTGCCTAAACAAAGATGCAATTTTTTAGACATTGAACTACTTGGACATGAATGGTCTTCTATGTACAACAACCGGAAGAAAAACGTTTTAAAATGTATTTTTTAAAAACATATTAACTACCTACATAAAATTACAATTACTAGGTACCTATTAGGTATAAAATAATTTTCAACGAACCCCGCACTAGGCTATGCCTGTATCGCGGCAGTTCGAGTCTAAAATATTGTTTTTTATAACAATATTTCTTAAAATATGTATGTAACTATACATTACCTATTACACCTATTGTAGTAGCTTAAAACTGTAAGTTTTGATTATGTGATAACTTCGAGAATCTGGCAAGTTTATATGGTTGTTAATACCAGTATGTCCTTGAGCTTTGCTATATGGTTGGCTACACATTATTGTCTGTGGCTACACTTAAAAATATTCAAAAAACAAAAGTTCTTAAATATAAGGTAATATTATCGAAAAACTATGACAAGTTTATGAATATTAAAAAATGAATATTTATAAAAACCCCTTCATGTCTTATCCATTACCAAAGCTATGATCTTGGAGATCTTCTCAGACGCATCATTATCAGGATGGGGTGCTTCTTGTTCTAATAAAAATTCGATTGAATTATAAACTAATTTATGTGTTGGAATTACCTACTGTAGCACTATTCACATTGCGAATTGTCGCAAATGATAATTATCTTATACAGGTCGTCGAGTAGATAATGCAACCAGTCCAGTTTCCTCATTTGAACGAAGTGTTCAGAAAAATAGGAAACTTCTGAGGAAAGAAAAATATTTTTTATTATTAAAATATTAAATATTTATTAGCATCTTATATGTATTCGATCTCATGACAATGTTGTTGCAGTTTTTGAATGGCGTAAATCACAATATTAAACCGAATGCGAGTTAGTTGACTATGCACTTTTGCCAATTATATTGTCTTAGTTGTACAGTTTTCATAAAAAATTGTTCGGTTTTGGTTGACTACAAGTCTTGATAACTTGGTGATATTTAAATAAAACAAAATTCTGACCATTCCATTATTATTTTTTGCACCTTAATCTGATGCAACTGCCCTTAACTATTTTTTTGGTAGTTAAAAATAGCGGTATTTAGTTAAAATATTATAATAATTAAAATGGAACTTCTGGAATTGATTTATTTGCTAGTCGATCGAACACTGCGAATGCGATAAATTCGTTTCATGGAAAGCAAATTCATAATTAATTTTGCATTGATGCCTTTACATTAAAATGAAACGATTTCTTCTTTCATGCATTCCCACCAGTTTGTTAATTATTTAACAACCTTCAATAAAGCAATTGCCGAAAAAATCTTACCTTATTGACCCACCTGTGCAGGTGGGCCCATGGTACCCGGTATTTCAAAAATTGGTGGTACTTATCCGAAATCATTTATTTTAAAATCCAAATTATTAAATTCTAATGATTCCAGGTCACATCAGAAACTACACAAAATCTTATGGTTCAATATAAGTAATGCGCAAAATTTTAATTACTTAGCAGCATTAGTCCCAATTATCCTATATTTTTTAATAAAGGCAGGGATTACAACTCGTTTTAGAAATTGTAGTCTCGTTTGCTACAAATCTGCACTATTTTGCATTTTGGACCGATCAACTGTACTAAACGAAGATATAATAATTGTAAGATTTATGAAAGGTGTTTTTTAGATACCGTCCACCACAGCCAATGTATGAATTTACTTGCAATGTAGATATTGTTCTTGATTTTTTGTCACAAATGTCTCCCAATGAAGATTTAAATGTTGAATTTATTATTGACTGAAACACTTATTACACTGTTGGCTATTGTAACAGCTCACAGAGTTAAGACATTAGCAAAAAATAAATTTAAAAATATATATTTTATGCCTGATTGTATATTAATTTAAATTTCAAAATTGATAAAATCTTCTAGGCCTTATACTTTTTAAACTATTGTAAAAAAAAAAAAAAAAAAGGGCCATAATACAACGAAAAACCGTAAATTTGTCATGAACGTATCAAGATTTGTTATAAAAATAGACGATTTATTATGAAAGTCTGATAATCTATTTATTAGTTTTAAGAAACCTCTAGTTAAGGTCACTAGCCAAACGCTACATACATACATGCCTCTACCATCTATTATAGATGATTTAGCCAAACTCTAAGTCACTGGCTATAGGACATAGGACGTGTAGGTACTCCACTGGAGCGGTATAGACACAAACACATGTCTATACTTACTGCGCATAGTATTTATGCGAAACGCATCTATGTCAAAGGCAAAAACTGTTTAAATGTTAAATGTGGACACCATTCGTAAAACCGCTAGGTTCACACATTTTCATTCGTTTTCACAATTCACGGATTTATATCCGTGATATCATAAGTAATCAAATTAATTAATTTACTTATTCTATTCTATTAGTAATTATTATTTTGCAGAAAATCTGCAATGATGGTAATATTAAGATTACCTACTTGTCTTTACATAGGCATCTACTGTACCTATTTGCTAATATATTTAACAAAATATATTATGAACTAAATAATTTTATTATTTTTGATTAAGTAAAAAACTTTAAAAGAGTTTTAGGTATTAATGTCAGACAGGTTGGAGAAAGATACAATTTTATAAATCAGATTTTGACATCTTTGAACATCTACAAGTAAAAATTAATCGCGAGAATTGAGCAGCGAAACATAATTAATGATAAAACGAACTTACCTGTATGTGAAGTTCTATCATAATTATGTGAGCTGCTCAATTCGAAGCGATTAATAGTAATATCCCTCCCAGTGTCTTTGTAAATTCCCTCCCATATCATTGTCACAGATCTGATTTATCATTTGTCTTAATAGATTAGGTAGGCTAATCTATGATTTTACTTAATGTTTTCAGGCACCTAACTTTAAACTAAATGACGACAGAGATCGACTGCGCCCGGGTTCGGGTAGCGGCATATACCCGCATAATTTTTATTTTCAGATTATTTATTCTTATTTCTTTAAAATATTCGTGATAATAGCCGGGAAATACGAAACAGTACTACAAGTAAAAATTAATCGCTTCGAATTGAGCAGCTCACATAATTATGATAGAACTTCACATACAGGTAAGTTCGTTTTATCATTAAATATATTGGGTTTGCTTCAGACGCAAATGTCCAAAGTTCCCAGAATGAATCCCTAAAGAGATATTGGAGGAAGAATTTGTATGAAGCGTATTTACAACAATGTTGCTCTAGATATAAAAAGAAGAGATGATAAGAAAGGTTTAACGGGTTACCCTCAACGCGTCCAATGATTTCAACTTTTTTGTGTCGCAGTACGTTACAGATTTACACCATGTACGTCAGAGGCACTGAACGTGTTAACTTTTTTTGAATGCTGGACATTTTACACAGCATCATCTAGCCCCAAACTAAGCAAAGCTTGTTCTATGGGAACCAGATAGCTGATATACTTGTATAATTTTTGTTTGTAAATACATTTACACATAGAAACACCCAGACCCGAGATAAATATTAGCAGATCTTACAAACATTTACCCCGCGGCGCGGATCGAACCCGCAACCTTCTGCGTCCCAAGCGGGCTTTCACCCACTGCGCCACAGAGGTCGTCAATTTGATATTCTTATTGTTTTAATTCAGATGTATATCGGTAGCACAAAAATATACGAGCAAATAATATTACACTCTAAGCATGAATTAGAGTGTAATATGTGACGGAGCTGTCACGTGCTATACGTTTTATGCAAAATTACATTATACATTCAGGCTGAAGTATTTGTTCCACGTTGAAATGTTGTTCTAATGCAACAAATTAGTTTAGATTCGAGTGGAATTGACAGCTATTGTAAGGACTTCTGAAATTGGTTTCGTTACAGTTTAACCCGTGTTGGCCGAATGGGGTACCTCGACTTTCAATTCGAAGGACGTGGGATCGAATCCCGGCCGTGCATCAATGGATTTTGCGTTTCGTTATTATATGCGCTTTAACACGAGCTCTGAATGGTGAAGGAAAATATCGTAAGGAAACCAGTTAGAAATCTTATAGGCGGCGATGGGCTTGCAACCTGTCACGTATATATCACGTGGAATACTATCTGCAAGATGTGGGCATGTATCAAATATTTGGACATGCCTCTGACTACCCCCTTAGACATCTTCAAAGGACCTGGAATATGAAAGATCTGAGAGGATGTCTACCGCGCCTTGGGGATACAGTCGTGACCCTGTTTATGTTTTTATTTAGAGTTTAACCCACGATCTATAGAGAGAAATTCCAGAATCAAATAGTGTACTTACCAAGAAGCTTACATAACAAGACCACCCTATCTTGACAGTAAAGTATAGTAAAATTTCATTTCAGTTTAGGCACATAAATTTCGCAACTACGCTTACGGTGTTACTATTAAACGTGACATAAAGTTTTTCCTTAGTTCAACTTAAGTTAAAGCAAAATGGCTACCAATAAACCAATTAGGTAGAAAGTTACACCTTGCATAACTTTGACATTTCTTTCATACAAACGCTATTCCGAAGTTACACCAGCTTGCACCCTTGTTTAAATCTAGTGTAACCACAGAATACATGTTAGTAGGTACTGTAAAAATATTTTCTTATAGTTACCACCAAAGAGTACGTATATATTTTACTCACACCAAGGAGTTTTTGTCTAAGTACGGATGCCCGCCAAAATAAAAAAACAACAAAATCAAAAAGAAGTGTCAAATTTGTCAAATATACACAGCTGTCATAGACAAATTGATACTTATTCTGAAGTTTCTCGTTGAATGCGATGTTGCCGATTTGTGCATCTTCACGTATCAGAAGGATAGTTACATCAAAGTTCCACCTTGTTTAATGGTAAGAAATTATTTCTGACATATTCTGAATTTACGCAAGGTAAAGCTATGCAATGCGTAAATCTGATAGAACTTCGGAATAAATAATTTTTATTGGTGAGACAGTTAAACTTTAAGGCTCTTAAACATGATATAGTTCAGTCATGCATAAACTAAAAATTTGTATGGTTATTCATAGGTTATGCATGACATGACTTTATGTCAAATTTATTATTAAAGGCGTAATAGTCTAAGCTTAAACTTTTTTACTCTATTCTGCAGTAGAGAGGGTGATCATAGTAAGGGTAGTCGCACAGTCCAGCCGAACGCGCCGAACTGTCAATTCAATAGAGAAAATTCTGTTTTTTTTTTGACTGTTTTTTTTTTTTTACCAGCAATTTTTGTATAGAAAAATGACTGCGGCGCGTACGGCACGGACCAGTGTGCGATCAGGTTATGGCAGAATGCTCGGAACTAGCCCGAAGAAGCGGTCGTGGTCTTGCTTAGTCGTTCTTGATAGATCGCCGAAGTTAAGCAGCGTTCGAAACGGTCAATAAGTGAATGGGTGACCGCCAGTGGCATTTTCATCTGAGCGCTTCCGTGCTTCGGAGGGCACTTAAAATTGTCGGTCCCGGCTATTGAAGTCGTTAAGCCATGACGGAGGCCTTAAGGCGGCCTAAAAACTTCGTCACCAGAGTTGGCCACTGACTCATACGAACTTACTTACTCGGAACTACACAAAATCCGCATTTTGACAGCGGCCCCAACTTTATAATTCAAACCCAGTTAAGACGGCACCAAGTTAATCATAGTTTTTAATTATGCAATTTTTGAGTTCCGACCTCTTTCAAAGGGGAACTTTGCACCGCTTGAAGTTATATTAACAAACTAAAATCATATTTTGAGCGAGATACTCTGGTAACTGCTAAAATAACGAAGTTGCTGCATACATTTTTGATTTTATAACAAGAGTTCGTTTTATTTGGATTTTACTAACTTCTGTTCGCGTGGTACCAACATTTTGAATAACTTTTATGCTATTCCAGGTCACTATCTACGCCTATTCCAAGTTTCAGCCGAATCGGTTCACTGGTTTAGGCGTGATTGAAACACAAACATTTAAACACCCAAACATCCAAATATCTAAACATCCAAACAAACTCAAACTTTCAGCTTTATTCTAGGAGTTAAGATGCAAGCACTTTTTGACAACTTATAAGAGGTAATTTTGAGGGTTTCGGGTGATGATTAAGAGAATATTTTTTGTAGGAGCCGTGTTGGCCGAATGGGGTTGTACCTCGACTTTCAATCTGAAGGTCGTGGGATCGAATCCCGGCCGTGCATCAATGGATTTTGCGTTTCGTAAAATTTATATGCGCTTTAACACGAGCTCTGAACGGTGAAGGTAAACATCGTGAGGAAACCAGTTAGTATTCATAAAGGCGGCGATGGGCTTGCAACCTGTCACGTATGGAATACTAACTTCTGCAAGATGTGGGCATGTATCAAATATGGATTTGTACATGCCTCTGACTACCCCCTTAGACATCTTCAAAGGATCTGAGAGAATGTCTACCGCGCCTTGGGGATGCAGTCGTGACCCTGTTTACGTTTTTACGTTTTTATTTTTTGTATAGACTCTAATGTTGATTCTATTTTGCTCGCGTGGAGAGTAAACTAACCTCTTTAGGGCCCTGACCTCATATATTTTCTTTTTTCTGTTTCTTTTTCCTAAAGCTATTCAGCTCAACGGACCGTAGAACGTCCTTGATCTTTAAATACGACTAGGCAATCTACAGCACTAAGTATAGTTGTTTTATCTTACAGGGGTCATATTTGTGTGTGTGTATGTACGGTCGGCGTCACTAACGCGTAACCCCCTGCAGTACAAACCTTACTGAACGCTGACGCTGAATGTACACGCAGTTCGTTTTGTGTACGTAGCCATGTATTCACTGAGAAACATGTTTCAGATACAAACTAACACAAAACGTAGATGTTTACAGAAACAAATGTTTCGGGGACTTGGCCGTCCTCAGTTGTTTCACAGCGATTGCGAGTTGCGCAATCCCTGATATCGGCTTTTTTAAATAATTCTATAATTTAAATATGATGTTGACATTCAAAACTACCGCCATGTTGTTTATAAACAACTGAAACACACGTCCACACTTGTATACAGGTTGCGAAACATATTTGTTTTGGTGCTCTCCACTTCCATCGGGGAGCACAGAAACATTCTAGAAACACGTAGAATGTTTACCGCAACAATTTAAAAGTGTCTGAAACAATTTATTGTTCCAGAATCACGTAAATTTTGTTTGAGAAACCGTGTTTATAAACAAATGCTGGCAACCATACTCTTGAGTTGGCAACTCGAGATGCCGAGGAGAATGACAGCGGGTGACGTTTCGGCGGCTGTGGTGTGATTTGAGTTTGTTGTTGGAAAATGACGAAATAATTGATAAAACATTAGAAAGAAAACTAAAAGTTAAAACAAATGTTTCTCAGTGAAGACATGGCTTGAACGATACTGAACGCTTAGACCCCTCGCAGACTACAGACTTTAGCAGCCGATAGTTGAGACGGAATATACTTCGGCTCGTAATGAGTATGGAGATATTATAGCCCGTCTTAACTATCGACCGATAGAAAGTCTGTAGTCTGCGAGGAGTCTAATTCATCCATGAAGCATTCCTGAGCTTACGCACACAGAAGAAACGATGCACATTTACCTACACACACAATCAAATCCAACCCGCCTTTGTGATAGAACAATTGTATAACATCTTCTACGAGTATAACATTTTTATTCCCTTATCAGAAACGAGTGACACAAGATCGTAAAATAATCATAATGACGTTTCAGGGAATGATCGTAAAATTATGTCATGAATGCTGAAATGACGTTTAAGTGCTACTTAATGGCCGCCATTTGTATTTTTATCTAGGTTAAAGAGTAATCTAGAAGCTGTACTATACAGGTATTACACATAAAAAGACAACTACCGAAAACTGAGGGGTTGCAATCAGACCATGATTCTAAACATATTATAGGTATGCGAAAAAAAACGCAAAAAATATTTTGACTTAGCATTTTATGTTATTTTTGGTTATTTACTACTATTACAACATAAAAAGGCCATACCTACCTAATAATTTCATTAATAAAAGAAAAAAATATTTAAAACTCAAAATCCAGCAATCTACGTAAAAAAACGCACCGAAAACATACGCAAACAGCACTCTTCAAACGCTGTTTTCTCCGGATATAATGATTTTTTCGGAAAATCCTTTTGGATTTGGTTGTCTGTTGGGATGCTGTACCTACCCCTTTCGGCTTCGGGAGACGTCTTTTTACACCCTGTACATTCATCAACATCAGATATTGCAAAGATCTCTGAAATTATCTAATATAACTTTATTATTATTATATTTTTTGCTTTTAGCGATAAGGCCGCCCATTGTACCTACTTAATTGTCTTTGAGTATTTCCTGTTATGTTTCTTTCTATTCTATAACTTACGTGATTATGTCACTGAATATTATATTTTTTCTATCGATTGACACATGTTTTTTCAATTTGATTTTCCAAAATGGCGGAGTACCGAAATGTTATTGTGCCAAATATACCTACTTTAAGTTGTATGAGTAAAACTACCTAAAGCTGAGCAAAGTGTTCTAAATCTAGATATCCAATAGCCAACCTTTCAATCCAACAGACCAATCGTGACGACCTCTGTGGCGCAGTGGGTGGAAGCCCGCTTGGGACGCAGAAGGTTGCGGGTTCGATCCCCGCCGCGGGATAAATGTTTGTATGATCTACAAATATTTATCTCGGGTCTGGGTGTTTCTATGTATAATATGTATGTATTTACAAACAAAAAAGTATATAAGTAGTATATCAGTTATCTGGTTCCCATAGTACAAGCTATGCTTAGTTTGGGGCTAGATGATGCTGTGTGAAATGTCCAGCATTATTTATTATTTATTTATTTATTTAATCGTAAAATAAACACCGGCAAGCCGACATTGAGGTCACTTCAGACTATTTCCAGAAAATAGATATTGCTTCGCCGTTTTAAGTTGCGAGAGTACGTACTAAACGTCCTGGTTTTGACAGTTTTGATATCTACGTGACTTAAATCATGGCTAATAAGAGTGGTTGGCTGAGTGTCCGAATTTTGGATGCATCAATAGATTTTTTGAACAGGTAGTTTAAGCATTTTCAACCAAGCTCAGACCGTGAACCAACGTGAGAAACCCCGTAACTTAGCGCTACCACAGAATACAGTTCATAGTTTGGACCACGTGGTCACTAAAACCCCAGAGTATAATACTACAACCCTAAAACATCGCATGACTGATTCCAATGTTGTGGTTTTGGGCTTATCACAAGTAACAATGAAACACAATTTGGTGCGACTCGTTGGGAACCTCTTTTTCAGCTAAATAAGCTGTTTTTATAATTTTTTCTCTGCCTATTGAGTTTTCTAGTAGCTCTATAATTATATAAAGTAGACACTGTACACATGGGACGAATGCTCACACGTTCGCCCCACGCACAATAACTTCATCCGGTGGGGGCACGCACCGCGCTTCCGATGTCATCCAATGTGGATTGTGGGTGTCGACACTGTTTTGGATAGATGTTGCACAATTATCTGTTCCGTCTGGAACTATACTTACGACAGTAGTTTAACAAAAGGATTAAAATAAATAATACCTAGATTATTTAATGACAGCTGCACTCCGTGGTGTTACCTACGGTCTCTTGGGAAAACTACCTGATGGAAAACTAAACTTAAAGCTTAAGCGCTCGTGGACGTGCTTGCCTAGTCGTTCTTGATAGATCGTCGAAGTTAAGCAACGTACGAAACGGTCTCTAAGTGGATGGGTGACCGCCAGTGGCATTTTCATCTGAGCGCTTCCGTGCTTCGGAGGGCACGTTAAATTGTCGGTCCTGGCTATTTAAGTCGTTAAGCCATTACGGAGGCTTTAAGGCGGCCTAAAAACTCCGTCACCAGAGTTGGCCACTGACTCATACGAACTTACTTTTACTTACAATCTGACAAATAAAATGTCTACGCAGTGCGCCGAGTTTTTGTTTTGCGTACAAGCGACATTGAAGACATATACAAGTGAGATAACGTCTACATTCGAGCAAATGTCGTCAAAGAACGGTGCTCGGGCTTTTTTTTATCAAAATCGATTTTTGTTTCACTACTATCAATTCATCTCATTCGATTATAAGGTTCATTCATAGACAAAATTACTAAACCAACGATTATTGTTTTACTTATCGATTCATGGATTGTTTCGATTTTCATTTTCGCACTCTCTAATAGGTTACGTTCCATTTTACTCAGTACCTACTGTTATTTGGCGGATTTTTTTAGAAAACGTTTATTGTTTATTTATTTATATTTTATGGCCCGCTTATAATAGGTAATTTATGAAATAATTAAACAGGAAATAAACAAAAACATTTTTTTTTGTATGTTTTATCGTTTAATTCTTTTTCTAGACTTTTTTGTTTCAAAATTGTTGTGAACTACACAACGTGAAACGAAACAAGTTCAATGTGTCATGCATACGTTCCGGCGTGAAAAAGACTATAGTATCCTAACTCAATGTTATAATCGCATCATTTACTTATTATTATCTTCTCAAAATGTTTAAATATCGTAGTGATGTTGGAGTTAATATTAGTTTTTCATTTGACTATCACTAAGACGAAGGAATCCCAAATCCCATACCTAAATTAAAAGGTATGCTGTTGTCAAAATATCAACGCATGAAGTAAAGCTGCAAAAAATTTGCTTCGCGACAATTCTAGCCCCTTGCTCTCATCTCTCGGTTTTCACCTTAAAAATGTTCTTGAAAGCTCTCCGTTGCAATTTCGCAAGAGCGCGCATTGTTCGGAAGTCGAGTGCCTGCCACAATAACCTACGTATCTTTATGCCTGTCTTGCTGAACAACACTGAACTTTATAACAACTTTAATAAAGTTGAAACTTATTCGCTTTGTAATCTAGGTTATATCGCATCAATGGTAAACATTTGGCTAGGTGATAGGTGCTTTAACGAGTAAAGAGCGGTAGTCATTTTTTTTTGTAATGACTCTCTGAAAAGTTTTATTTGGGACCAGTTTATGTTATTTACAACACAACAACACTCAACATCGTACATTTAAGAGCATAAATAAATGTATTAAGTCTAGTGTTTCCATAAATAGAGAGTATTATAAGAGTTTATTTAGAAGTCAAGACCCATTATCTCGGTAAACGCGTGGAGGTATCGAGTTGAAATTAAAACAGCCATAAAGAAAGAAAAAAAAGTGATTTTATAAGGGTTCCGTTTATTTTTTGTTTGAAGTACGAAACCCTAAATAGGTGAGCAGTAAATAAGTCGCAGTGTTACCCGCGGTCCCTCGGAAAATTTTCACTTTCCCGGGATAAAATATAGCCATGTTCATCAGGAATCTACGCCTATTCCAAGTTCCATCCAAATCGGTTCACTGGTTTAGGCGTGATTGAAACACAAACATCTAAACATACTCACAAACTTTCAGCTTTATTAAATGAGTAGGATTAGTGTAGATAATGTAGATAATGCTATCTATATAGACAGAATATTTAGACTACGTACGACGAATCAATCTCATTCAGAAAGCCGAAAATAAAAAGAATTCCTCGCAACACCAATTACTTACAATCCTACAGAGTATCCTACTAGCTTATGACACGCCATTGGTTAGCTTCATAAATTAACTTCAGATAAACACCTACTCTCTAACTTGCCAACCGAAACCCCACTTTGTCTTAAAGAGGGTAAGGTTTACAACCTATTGTGGCTCAGTAATCCCAAGAGACTAATCTTGGGGAGCCTTTTGCAGATGTAGGTCGATTAATCTTCCTATCGAGTTATTAGGCTGTTGACTGGTTGCCATGGCAACAGAGAATTGTTGCAGGACTGATTTATTACGGTACGGAGTTAAAAGTTCCGGACGAAATGTGTGGGGAGAAAATGTGGAAAGAATTTTGAGAGAAATAAGAGTTTTGCTACTGGTTACTTTAAGGAATATTTATGACATCGTATTTCCTGCACAAATTTCATAGATTTTATAAAATAAACTGTGACCAAGTGGCATAAGGTCTAAATTTAAGTGAACGTAGGTAAATCACTTTGAATTTGGCCATAGAGTTATAATGATTATTTTTCCGACCCAAATATCGACCAATAGAATTGCACCATTCGACGTCACGTGGTACAACCTACATGGTATTATACTGATAATTTTTTGAAAATTTTCACTGGTCGTTGCTATATATAAAAAACAAAACATGATCCAGTCAAATTAACCACACGTCAAACTGACAGGTTGAATTCAATTGTGAAAATTGGAGATTTTGCATGAAAATGAAATTAACTGTACATTTCGTCTCATGGTGCAATTCTATTGGCCGACATTTGGGACGGAAAAATAATCCCCCGAATACCACACGAGCTTCAAAATTATCTGGCATTTCCCTCAAGGTTCCCTGCAAACAAATAAAATCGTCAGGTTAAAAAATCACTCAAGAGTGATTTTTCCTGAAAAACTTGACTGTCATTTGTTTGCAACGAACCTATCGGGAAATACCCGATAATTTTGAAGCTCTTGTGGTATTATAAGTGAAAATCAAATCCTTGTCCTTAGTACGAGTATGATTTGGAATCGTCAGGATTTATAAGGATTGATTCGGTTTTCAAAAATTGCCTAACCTTGCTGCGTATTTTGGGTATGTGGGCTTAGCCTTTGGTATAGTAAAATCAATATTCCCCTCTCGTAAAATCCTCCGCAAGGTGGTAAAACATCACCCACTTACAAATATCTTTAAATTTGGCATAAACACAAAAATACCGCAAAAATATGTAAATTACATCTGCAAAAAATACTCATAACTCGCCATACGGAAATCCGCAGAGATCCGTAATAAAATATAGAAGCATTATTTATACGGAACCCGATTCACGAGTTATGGTACCGCAGAATAATATTTTATTTGTAACGGTAATGCACTTGAAGATATTGACTCGGCGTGAATTCGAAACACTACGCAAACATACAGTGTGTTTCGTTTACCTACATAATATGTTCGAGTTGTTTATATTCAATCGCATTTGTCGTCCTTATTCCACACTAAACCATCCTCTCAGTTTAATCAGCCTGGCAGTAAAGATAACGTCAATACGTGTGGAGCTGACTAAGCTGCGGGTTTCCTCACGATGTTTTCCTTCACCGTAAAGAGCTCGTGCATATAAATTTTACAGAAGAAACATTCATTGATGGTTTAGGTGCTGGGCCATCTCAAACAATGTCCAAGGTACTACAGCGTCCCGTGGAGTGTAGGCATAGGTTGCCTCATCTAATATAAATGTAGGTCTAGGTTTTATCCCAAATAATAATAAGATAAATATAATAATAAGAAAATAAGTTCGTATGACTCTGGTGACGGAGTTTTTAGGCCGCCTCCGGACTCCTCAAGGATTACGTCATAGCCTAAAGACTCAATATCTGGGACCGACAATTTAACATCCCACGCTGAGTTCGACAGACTATATTTTCCTCTTCTACTTCTTGTCATGTCTTCGTTCTTTCAAACCAGTGTGGTGAGCGGATAGGACTTCTTCTTCCACCAACCACAATTATTTGACAACTATATAATACTCCTTTCATTTTTGTCATCTCCCACACAATCCAACTACTTCTACGGCCTTTCTCACACCCTCTTACTCATATTCATAGCTCTTTATGGTGACATGACTTTCATCCCTCGTCTTTGCTCTGGGCTTGTACCAACCTAAACTCCTCAACTCACAAGAGGAGTGTAAGTAATAGTCATTAGGTCCCTATTTCCTCATCGATATTTTGTTACGGAGGGTCGAATGAAATAATATTTGTATTTTCATCATCGTTCAAAATAATTAAATGGCATTGTTGCTTAATTTCGCGTAAAAGCTGTCAGTTTGTATTTATTTTATGGAATTATTACAATTTAAACGCCATTTCCTCGGACAGGTAAAATCTTGAAAATTTATTGTTTTGGGAGGATTGCTTTTTGAAATTGCAAACATTTTTTTTTTTTACTTACGGAATAAGCAAGCAATATTTTTCCTAGAGCTGTTGAAAAAACCTTTTAAGAAAAATATGATAAGATTTGATGAAAAAATTACTTGGCGATCGGCTTGCAATCTGTCAGGTTGTTTTGTTACGTATGGAATGCTAGCTTTTGCAAAATCTTCTCATGTTCCAAATTATGTATTTGCTGGGTGTATCTTTGAAACAAGTGTAAATAAGTACCTGGTTCCCATAATACAAGCTTTGCTTAGTTTGGGGCTAGGTTAATTCCTGCCTCGCACATCAGACTTGTGGAATCAGCTGTCGCCAGAGATGTTTCCAGACCGATAAGACTTAGGCGCCTTCAAGAAAAGAGCCTATTCCTACCTCAACGGCCGGCAACGCATCTGCAATGCCTCTTGATGCTGCAGTTGTCTGTGGGCGGTGGCAATCACTTACCATCAGGTGTGCCACTTGCTCGTTTGCCCCCTCTTCCATAAAAAAAGGAGACGCTGTGTGCATTTTGTACTTGACTATACAAATAGTGTACAAACAGCTTAAGATTATAGTTCTAGTTCCAGTTTTGTACCAAAAACGAATCTATTCATCGATATTAGTAAAGGATGTTAGAAAAGATGTTAAACGAAAGTGGGCGATGAATTAATAAAAAGTATAAGATTTTAAAAAGTGGGCAAAGATCCACAATTTTTGTGGATGGCTAGAAATAGTTGACGAAATCAGAAAGGGGGCAAGCAGCGAACCGTGTTAAATGTTCGACATTATTTATTTATTTGACTTCCGCTTAAAATAATCAAAAGGTCTTCAGTGACTTGACCTGACCTGTCTACCATGCTACGGTCGTGGTCTTTTTTTACAAAAAAAGGTATTTTTGCAATACCAAATAAGTGGTTCAAATAATCAGCAACTGCCCAGTATCTATTAAATTCTGAGAAAAGTTTCCAGGTGCAATCCCCGAGGACTGAAACAATTTACTGTAATGAACGGCAACGAGCATAGGGAACAGTAGTCCCTAAGCTTGCCGCCTTTACCTAATTGGATTGGCTGCAAGTTTTAACGATTGCAGTTTTTAGGAAATACGTCACAATGTTCACCATAGTTGGCTAGTGTGAAGCCAAAAGTGCGTATTTTTTGTTAGTGAGAGAAATAAATCCATTTTCATACGAACTAATGCATTCTTCGTAGGTTCACTAGGGTTGGAAGCGCTCGTGGTCGTGCTTGCTTAGTCGTTCTTGATAGATCGTCGAAGTTAAGCAACGTTCGAAACGGTCTGTAAGTGGATGGATGACCGCCAGTGGCATTTTCATCTGAGCGCTTCCGTGCTTCGGAGGGCACGTTAAATTGTCGGTCCCGGCTGTTTAAGTCGTTAAGCCATGACGGAGGCCTTAAGGCGGCCTAAAAACTCCGTCACCAGAGTTGGCCACTGACTCATACGAACTTACTTACTTATGCATCAGAGTTGGCTAGTGTGAAGCCAAAAGAGTGTATGTTTTGTTAGTGAGATAAACAGAAATCCATTTTACATACGAACTAATGCATTCTTCGTAGGTTCACTAGGGTTGGATTTAACCTTTTAGGAAATGTCACCATGGTTATAGTTCCTATAACTGTCAAAATGTATTTTGATTACGCCTCGAACAATCTAAATTACCCTTTGATCAAGAAATTACATGAACCACATCATTTTTTGAAGTCGGTTAATTTTATTAAATATTTCAGAGTGAAAAATAACATGCGCAAAGTCTAGCGATAGTCGGGTTATTAAAACACGAAAATGAATTCTTCTTTTTCGAGTACGGCTCGAGGCGTGATGTTTCACAGGGTAGTTCATATTTTTACGAGTATATGAAAGCATATGAGAGGGGATTCATGAAAGTAGGGGTTCTGCTCTGTAGATGCTTATAAAGGGACTTTTTATTGCAAAAATTCAGTGTGAAAAACATTTCGAATATCATGAAAACAAGATGGATAAAATGGTCACATAATTTTAACTACAGAACCTATACGAAGTGTTTCTCATAAAACCGGTATAGCTCGCAGTTAGTTGATTTATTAAAATTTATTGAGTATAGCAAGAACAGATAAGCGGAGATTCTAACTAATAGCATTGCTCTTGATGCCGTATTTTATTTTGTATGTAAACAAACTGTATTTACCTCGAAACCATAGAATAGAGCGAAGCGAGACATGACATTAATACTTTCATTGACCCAGCTAAATACATGAATATAGTTCATTACCACAAAAGCAAATAAATGTTTCTTCTGTGATTATACTGTCCTATGTGAATGTTCTTTTTGGTTTTTACGTGAACTTCACTTAAACTCGAGAAACAATAACGTATAAAGTTCTCTTATAATCAAAGTTGCCAAGACCAAACGAAGCGAGCCACGGCATGAATACTTCCATTGACCCAGCCAATACAAGCGCAGTTCATTACTGCTAGAGCAGATAAGGATTCCAATTGAATTGTGGAGCTATTTTCAATTATCGTCTCCACGCCTCTCCCAAAGGCTTCGCGAAAGCAGCTATCGTTTTCCTGTCTTTGTTTCTCGTTTTGGGGTACCGCAGACCAGAACGGAATGAGCTACTGACCTTATTGAATGTTATTTTTTAAAAGACAGGTCTTCAATTGGATCGTAATTTTAATAGCGGTGATTCTATTTCTGTTCTTTTGCGATCAATATCGTGCAGAATCATGACTTATAGATAGTCCTAAAAATGAAAAAAAAAGTATTAGGGACCAAGCTTATACGAGTTCACAGACATGTCCTGAGAATATTATGTATACCTACCTCCAATGTTTTTTACTTCTTCACGGGGGTACAATTGAACGCATTTGAATGTTTCTTAAGATTCATGGGTTTTTATCCTGTAAAATGCTGTACCATATTAGTAAAACGCGCGTGGTCGTGCTTGCTTAGTCGTTCGATCGTCGAAAAGCAACATTCGAAACGGTCTGTTACTGGATGGTGACTGTCAGTGGCATTTTCATCTGAGAGCTTCCGTGCTTCGGAGGGCACGTTAAATTGTCGGTCCCGGCTATTTAAGTCGTTAAGTCATTACGGAGACCTTAAGGCGGCCTAAAAACTCCGTCACCAGAGTTGACCACTGACTCATACAAACTTTTCTTAACCTGTAAAGGTTAAATTATTCCCGAGGAATCACGTGCAAAACCGCGGAGTCCGCTAGTATTTTTTTTAAGAATAAAAGCGTGTTTAAAAGAATCTTCTCGCACAATTCTGTCAGTATACGGAACCACGATCTATTTCCAATACTTGCTCTTTTCAGTTTACTTATTCATTCAGTTTCTTTAACGAAGTCACAGTGTCATTGTTTCGTATGTTCATTCCTTGCGACCTCTCTTAATTAAACCACATTATCTAACAAAAGTGTAGAGTGGAGATAAGTAATGGCTTTGCCCTGTATCATGAACTCTCGTAATCGGTCGGATAAATGGTAGATTTATTTTTACGAATCAACTTAAAAATACTACTGAGGGAATTTTTATTGGGTTTTAAAAATATGTTGGGACGCAATTCGGTCAACAATTAAAGTTATTTATGATCAAAATAAAATTTATTACAAAAGCTGTTGATCGCGACTTCTGATACTCAAAATTTACGACCAATTTCCTAAAACCCACCAAAATTAAATTACAACATTCATGTCCAAGTGCACTAAACGCGCACAATAAAATACCCAATCAGTTGATTAAAGAAAACTTACCGAGCGATTCCGTATTCTCCAACTCAGGAAATAAAGATGAATTTTGTAGAGCAGGGAAGTTAGCGAAGAAAACTAAGTAAGGAATCATAGACCATCAATTTTGCAGAAGGGAAATGAAAGAAGCAATCGAGTATAGTACTTGTGAATTCGAAGTAATGTGATAGGAAGACTGCATGCTCTTAGCGCTAATTTGGCACAAGTGAGTATAATTTCTTACTGCTATGTCATCTACTATATAAAAATAAGTCGGGTTTTCCTTCCTGACGCTATAACTCCAGAACGCACGAACCGATTTCCACGGTTTTGCATTCGTTGGAAAGGTGTCGGGCTCCGTGAGGTTTATAGCAAAGAAAATTCACTCAAAACTCCTCCACTTTGTTCCTAATAATGCGCAGACGAAGTTGCGCGGGTCAGCTAGTTTAGTTATATTTTTCTCTCCCTAAGCCCTCTCGCAGACTGCAGACTTTCTATCGGCCGATAGTTGAGACGGAATATATTTCGGCTCGTAATGAGTATGGAGAAGTATAGCCCGTCTCAACTATCGGCCGATAGAAAGTCTGTAGTCTGTGAGGGGTCTTAATCATGTTGAGATGTCAGAATATTCTTGAAAGCATTCAAGACACATCCAAATCAGTTTTTGGCAGATATTTTACATTTTCTAGTCACTTTTTTTGAAGTGAAAACGTCTTTAGGCGCGTTTGGCAGTTTTCAGAAGAGAAAAAATTCTTGGATTCGCCTAGAAAAGGTCACGTGCGAGTCACATGACTGCTCGACTGAGTTATTAGTCAAGTTTAGAACCGTTCAAGTTTTCACTTCTGCCAGCACTCCTAGAGTGCCACTGTTTTTTGTACTGTGTTGACAATAAAGCTAAAAGTTTTGCGACAGATCTCTCACCTAAAGTCTTCAAGATAACTATCAGCATTAAGATGCTAAGATAACCCAACAAAGACATCTCACTTCGCCACCAACCCCAGTTTAAGTACAAACAAATGAAATTGTTAACGGAGCGTTTCTATAAAGATGCAATCGTCATTTATGTCGGAATTAGACCTATCGAGTAGATGGGTAGTAGTCAAAGTCAAAAATCATTTAATCAGTAGGACCGCAGGGATCACTTAGAATAGTCTTAAAACTAATTTTACTCCTGTTCTTTCGCGACCAATACCGTGAAGAATCAGGGCAACAAACACGGTCTGGGGCCTAGCATTCTTTTAGGTGATCCATGGATCCATTGAGTTGGAACAAGACCCAAGCTGTTTTTGTCATCCAAATAGTCAGATATCTTATAATAGGCTTTTTTACAGAGATGACGTTTGATTGTATTTTTAAATTTAGTAATTGATAAATTTTGCAATTCGCTTGGGACTTTGTTATAGAAGCTTACACATTGCCCTTTAAATGATTTCATAATTTTATCTAATCTAGTAGTGGGAACAGCGAGTTTATCCTTATTTCTAGTGTTTACATCATGATTATCGCTTTTTTTCTTAAATGATTAATTAAAATTCAATATTTTTACGAACATACATCAGATTTTCATATATGTACTGACAGGGTACTGTCAGTATGAATATATCTTTAAATTTATTTCTAAGCGAATCTCTGGGACCCATATTGTAAATTGCTCGAACAGTCTCGGTCAGATTTTCGTTCAAATGCTTAGTACACTACACATGTCATGTAGTACGTATGTACACAATCATCGAGTGCTCAGCCGAGTGCTCGAAGAACACCCAACTCTTCTGGTCGTCCTTTTCTGGTAATTTCTGTTACAGAGGCTTTTTATTTTTTGTTTGTGTTACTTATTATGGTGTACAATAACGTTATAATCTATTTATCTATATATCTCTTACCACGATTCAGTAGGTTGCGGGTTCAGGTACCGCATAGGTACGATTTTTTGGATGCATTTTGAAATCTTCAGAAAGGTTTACATAGTACAAGCTATGCTTAGTTTGGGGCTAGATGATGCTGTGTGAAATGTCCAGCATAATTTATTTAATTTATTTATTTATTTATAAAATAAATAAAATCTCACTCGGCCTACTATTACCGAAGATTTATAGCTACATCAGAATTTACTGTGATTTTACGTCCGCTAAATAACAGTTACAGTTTTTAAGAAATTAGGTAAACTCAAGGTATAGTGACAAGTTTCAGTTCAGCTAAATGAGACCGCTTTAACACCTCAGGATGTTCAAAGTTAGAAATGCCTGCGGCTTTCAAAGCATTTTATTTACACTAGGTTGACATCACTAGTTAACTACTACTAGTCTATTATTTTTTATGATGAATGGGTCGGTCTCGACCTCGAATCTTACACAGGCAAGAATGAGGTCTACGATAGAGCGAGCTTACCCAGAAGGTGCCTATTAACTTGCCTTGGTGAGTGCTATAATAAATATCGAGAACACTGAGTCGGTATATATTCTTGGAGACTTTAACGCGCATCCACGAACACTATTTTTTAAAGAGCTGATTAGTTTCTGCAGTGAACAAGACTGGTTATGTGTAGATGTAGAAAAACTAGGTTTGAACTCTGACACGTATACATTTATAAGTGACGCGAATGGATCTAGAAGATGGCTGGATCATTGTATTGTTTCTCAATCAGCCGTTCAGTCTGTGTTGAATGTATTTGTGCAATATGATGTCTTATGGTCGGATCATTTTCCTGTGATATTAGTATGTGATTTTAATGTTATAAAACCAAAAATAATAGTAGATCAAAAAGAAAATAATTATAGTAAAAGTAAAATCATTTGGGGTGAAAGAAATATAGACCAAATAGAAAATTATTATAAAATGTGTCATTATAGTTTAAGATTAATAGATTTCCCTTATGAATTGACAAATTGTTGTGACTTTAAATGTAATAAATTGGAACATAGGTGTATTATTGACAAATTATATGATAGAATTGTGAATGTCCTAGGTCAAGCAGCGACCCTTACTAATGTTAGAAATATGACTCGAAAATGTAGAAGAAAACCTATCGCGGGATGGAATAGGTATGTTAGTGATGTGCATCGGGAGGCCAGGTTGAAGTATCAGATCTGGTCTAATGCTGGGAAGCCTAATGCAGGACGCATGTACAGCGACATGAATGAAAGTAGAAAGATCTTTAAGGCGCAGTTAAGGTGGTGTCAGAATAATAGCGAACAAATAAAAATGGACAACATTACCGCTCAACACTTAAAACAAGATTTTCGTAGTTTCTGGAAAGCCACTGATAAACTCAACAGTAAACCTGGTCTCCCTGCGAGTGTTGCCGGTATCACGGACAAGAAAGCCATAGCTGATATGTTCAGGAACCATTTTACCGTACATTCTCCATTAGGACCATCACAGTCAGTAATCGATTCGGGATTAAATGGTCAGGAATTGCATACGAGGTTTACAGCGAATGAGGTGCGTAAAGTTATTAAGGGTATGTCACGAGGTAAATCTCCTGGCCATGATGGGCTCAGCATAGAGCATCTTAAAAACGCAGGCCCTCATATGCCCAGAATTCTGGCCATGTTCTATACTCTTTGTATAGGACACTCATATCTCCCGGCGGAAATGATGAAAACTGTGGTGGTACCTATGGCAAAGACTAAGACCGGCAACATTAGTGACAAGAGCAATTATAGACCGATTTCGTTGGCCACAATAGTAGCAAAGGTGCTGGACAGTCTGCTTGATACTCAACTTAGTCGTTATCTTAAAATAAACGATAATCAATTTGGTTTTAGACCAGGTCTGTCCACAGATACGGCTATACTGAGTCTGAAGCAGACTGTCAGGTACTATACCGATCGCAAAACCCCCATTCACGCTTGTTTCTTCGACCTGTCTAAAGCATTTGACCTGGTTAGCTATGACTTACTGTGGCAGAAGCTAAATGAGCTGGAAATGCCACCAGAAATTACAAATATATTTAAGTTTTGGTACCAAAACCAGGTCAACGTCGTGAGATGGTCAGGCGTATACTCGGAGTCTTACAGGTTGGAGTGCGGAGTGAGGCAGGGTGGGCTGACGTCTCCAAAGCTCTTCAATCTGTATGTGGACGCCCTCATGGGTGAGCTCAGTAGCACCCGTGTCGGTTGTCACATTGACGGTGTTTGCATTAACAATATTAGCTATGCAGACGACATGGTGCTATTGAGCGCATCCACGTGCGGTCTGGGTAAACTGCTAAAAATTTGCGAGAGGTACGCTGACGAACACGGCTTAAGATACAATGTTACGAAAAGCGAATGCATGGTTTTTCAAGCCAGAGGAAGTTGTCCAGTGTCTTTTATACCACCCATTAAACTATATGGAGCTCCTCTAAAGAGAGTCAGAGAGTTTAAGTACCTGGGACATTATCTTACCTCTGACTTGAAAGATGATGTTGACATTGAGAGGGAACGTAGGGCGCTAGCTGTAAGAGCGAACATGATAGCCCGCAGGTTCGCTCGCTGCTCTAGAGAAGTAAAAACTACTCTCTTCAAAGCCTTCTGCTCCAGTTTTTACACATGCAGCCTGTGGGTGAATCGTACGCAGAAGCAGTACAGCGCCTTACGGGTTCAATATAATAACGCGTTCAGAGTGCTGATGGGGCTGCCTCGGTTCTGCAGCGCATCAGGGATGTTCGCTGCCGCGCGAGTGGACTGCTTTTACACCACCATGCGCAAGCGTGGAGCATCTCTGGTGCGCAGGGTCCGAGCCAGCTCCAACAGCATTCTCACCGTGTTCGCTGATAGGTTTGACTGCATTTATCTGTACCACAACTCTAGGATGCATGCCTTAACTAATAATAATAGTATTAAGTTTAATTATGTTAAGTAATTGCTATGGACTAAAATTTGATGTCTGAAATAAAGAAAGATTTGATTTGATTTGATTTGATTTGATTAACTGTCTTCTTAAAAACCCGCCAGGTTGTAGCTCAGCGGAAATAGGTTCCTGCTAGGTAAGCATGCTCCATCTTAGACCTCACTACTGCTTAACATCAGGCAGAGTGAGGTAAAATAATGACCTATTTAATGTAAAAAAATAAAAAATATTTAAATTTTTTGCAAATTAATTAGCCTATACTGTCCCACTGCTGGGCAAAGGCCCCCTATTCCACACTTCGCAAGTAATACGCCAACATTGCGGGCGTTAAACCTATTGAATAATTTTCTTCACGAGTTCCAGCATATCGATTTTCAGTGACAGTCTATGCTCCATATATAAAAATTTAAGAGTATATTTAAGCTATGTTCGATATTAAAAATGGTAAGGAAATATATAGTAACAATCCGCTAATCTATTCTCAAACAAAGGTTTCTTAAAACTAGTACTCACCATAAAGCCACCCAACCACCCACTAACCTCTGCCAAGCCTCCTACAAGGTTAGTGGGTGGTTGGGTGGCTTTAGGGTGAGTACTAGTTTTAAGAAACCTTTGTTTGAGAATAGATTAGCGGATTGTTACTATATATTTCCTTACCATTTTTAATATCTTACAATGGACTTCCGCAAAGTCACGCCTGAATCAATTCAATAAGCTATGTTCATTTAAGATAGTTAAGCGCTTTAGATTTTTCAGCTTCTATTTTTAATATTTCATTTCATTTCGCGATTTTCTACAATTTCCTACAACTCCCAGTCTATCTTACCTATTTTAATTTCACCACTCAAACTAGTTTCACTTTTGTCTTCAGACTGTACATGAGTCTACTTTGATAGATTTTTATTCTGTAAATATTTGTTTAGTGTTATGAGGAGGGAAGAGAGTCATGTAACGAGAAGAATGTTAGGTTTGAATGTGGAGGGATGTAGCAGAAGAGGCAGACCAAAGAAAATGGATGGACTGTGTGAAGGATGATATGGGTAAGAAAGGAGTGAGTGTTGAGATGACGGCTGATAGAGCGGAGTGGAAGAGGAAAACCTGTTGTGCCGACCCCACATGAAAGTGGGATAAGGGCAGGGAAATGATAAGTAAGTAAGTTCGTATGAGTCAGCGGCCAACTCTGGTGACGAAGTTTTCAGGCCGCCTTAAGGCCTCCGTCATGGCTTAACGACTTAAATAGCCGGGACCGACAATTTAACGTGCCCTCCGAAGCACGGAAGCGCTCAGATGAAAATGCCACTGGCGGTCACCCATCCACTTACAGACCGTTTCGAACGTTGCTTAACTTCGACGATCTATCAAGAACGACTAAGCAAGCACGACCACGCGAGGGAAATGATGATGAATGATGATATTTATAGCACCTAAAGACCCACTACTGAAACAAAGCTTGTGGACAACAGTAACTCTTGTCTCTAAAATTCCTGTAGAGGAGGCCTTAAAGGTTGCCTGGAAGAAATCGCTTTCAGCGATAAGGCCGCCCATTGTACTAATGAACTTGTAAATGTCTCTAATGTATTGTTTTCGTTGTTGTTTTGCTGTACAATAAAGTGTTCATTCATTCATTCATTCATTCATTCATTCATTCATTCCTTATTCTGTGAGTTCAGAGGCTGAAAATTGCTTTAGTCAAAATTATTTGACAAAAGCAATTTTCTCTCAGCTTATTTTCCTTCGGAATTTTGATTCCATTGCTATTTCTGAAGCATAAAAAGCTTTCAATTTATCTCGTTTGCGCCCGCACCCGCTCATACAACGGGTAACCACCATAATTAGATAAAGCTGCCAGTCCGAGTCAAGACCTCTTTCGTGCATTCAACTTGGATAAATTGAAAGGCAGCTATTTTGGTTCAGTCTTTTCAATAGATGCGCTAGGAATTGTATATAGCATTTAATTGAGAAATGAAAAGTCTTATCAAAATTTTCGATTCGAACCCGAAACGATCAGACGATCCTCCTAAAGCAGGAGTGCCTTACCGCTCAGCCACGGAACCCTTATCGTCACAATCGAAATCTTTGATAAGCTCTTATGTCAAAGTGGTGGAAAGGAACATCATCAGCTCCCTTTTCCCACTACTGTGTCGGGTTTTTCTTCCACTCTGCTCTATCAGCTATCATCTCAACATTCACTTTCTTAACCACATCATCTTTATAAATCTCTTTATGAGCGTTGAACCAAATATACATCCTGATCTCTGATCACGCATCATTTTATCCCTTGGTTGAGGCTATCCAAATATAAACATTCAATATACAAACTTTCAGCTTTATGAAAGTAGTATATTACAAATACCTATATATAAATATGTCGTTGACTAGATGCCGTGTTTACGAGCTCGAGCGAATATGTTCGGTCTCGTTTATCGAAGCGTAAAATGTACTGCGTGTGTAAGCGCGTATGCCAAATTAAGCGTAAGATCTGAAGCGAAACGATAAGCTAGTATGGTACAAACATTTTCACTAAATTATTTATCATCATCATTTAAGCCACACGTCCACTGCTGAATATAGGCCTCCCCCATCGATTTCCAGAGCGATCGATCTTGTGCAGCCTACACCCAACGGCTCCTAGCAACCTTTACCAGATCGTCTTTCCATCTAGTGGGGGCCGTCCTCTGCTGCGATTTTCGGTCATTAATCATTAAGGTAGAAAAATACATATTTACAGAAACTATATTTTACAAAATACAAAAGATCGATCGTTAAAAACTATCCACTGCCAGTCGGAAGCGTGCCCAAAAGACTGGCAGTATTACCACGCTAAAATGGCAATACTGCGCCATTGAGCCAAAAATGCGCCAGCTTTCGAATCACGCATCGCAACAATCATCATGGTTGCTACCAAACTGCTCAAAAAACTGCTCACAAAATATAAGCAAAAGCATTTATTCACAGTTTTTTGAGTAATCTATCTCCTTGAATTTTAAAAGGTCTATTCTGATGGAGTATTTAGCTTATTCAGACTGAAACTCGAGATCTAAACCAACAAAGACTTCCAGTGCTTCTAAAAAAACCCTCGTTATATTATACAAAAAAAAACCTTTTATGATAACAGAGCGGCCATTTTTACTATAACGTTGGAAAGCTCACTTATTCCAAGCTTCTTTAAACCCCTTAATCCAAAGATAAAAGGGCATTCTCTTAACAAATTCAATTTATCTCATTCGTTAGTGGCAACTCCGACGGGATTATTACCAATGAACTGGGGAGAATAAGAGCTGGCGCTTCCAGATTGCTGCTAAGATTTTAAGATGATTTTGTCTGTTTCGTGACACACAGAAATAAAATAATAGCTTTAGTTCTTTACCTGGTGGAGAAAGCCAACTTATGAGATTTTCCAACTTCTAACGCCTTGATGAGACCTTCCTTGGGTCCAATTTTCAATGTATAAACTAATTTGGACTTTGCCTTTCATCCTGCAAAAAAGCAGACAGTAATTCTGTTTAGATACGTTTTGCCTACATTAAAGTGTTTATTGTTAGATCCTTTCTCTCTCTCTTCCCGACTATTCATTCCACCTGGTGGTGGGGTCAGCCTTCCTAACACTCTTCCTCCACTTCGCCCTATCCACGACGTCATCATGGGAAACGTTGCATGCCTTCATGGCTCGTTCCAACAGCTGTCCAGGTAGTTTTTGGTCTCCCACTAGTTCTTTTACCGGAGATGGATAGTCCCAGTAAATGCTTGTTAACGTAATCGGGTGATCTTTATGTCTATACCATCTCATCCTGTTCTCCTGCAGCTTCTCCGTGATGTCACGTACGTCCTTTCATATAAAATAATATAATTTGGAAAGATATTATATTCTGAGGACCGTTATTTCTATTCAGGCACACCTCCAACGTGAATAGTTGGTAATGGCTATTACATCTCGCATTGATTTGATTGACAGGAAATAGCAGCACTAAGCTAAATGAGGTACATTGTGTCGAGTAATGGTGGAATTACTGAAATGCTATTCTATATTTAGATTGAATAATGTTTTAGATATTAAACTAGTTCAAATCCAACTAAAAATCACCATTTAATTTAGCATTCAAATAAAAAAACCGGAAAAGTGCTAGTCGGAGTGGCCCAAAAGTGCAAACTGTTGGTACTACCTACCTACACCAAAGTTAGATATTAGGCAGGTATACTTAAAAGGAGGGATTTTTTTTAATTTTTCATCACACATCATAAGCTATAAAACATCAAAAATTATTAAAATCTGTCTAAGCTTGTGCTAATGAAGCCCTTTCATACCATACCTCATATGACACGGTTTACTTCAAAATTTCGTCCCCCATTCCTTGCATTAGGCGCAGACAGACAGACGGACAACAAAGTGATCCTTTAAGGGTTCCTTTTTCCTTTTACAAAGTTAATTCTCCACCAATACTCTTATTTCAGTCCTACATAACAACTGCGCTGGTTTGAAAGAACTAGTACATTACAAGAAGACGTCGACGTGACCACAGCTTACGAACAAGCCATACAAACCTCAAACTGCTCTCAACGACCTCTTATTTCAAAGTTCATAAAAAGTTTACTCCCCGCCCAAAGGAACGAAAGTTACTTACCTCGGCAACTTTGGCGTTCCAGAAAATGCTCTTTTTCCCACTTTTTTCGATTATAAGTTGCGGACACAGATGTGAAATATAGATGGGAGACAATGTTTTAAAAAAGCATTAAAGTTTAGCAAGTTCAGTATGTAATTTTTATTTTTTGTGCATTTTACAAAGTCTCATATAGTAGTTTTTTGAACGCTCTAATCTATAGGTGCATGAGTCTTGGTATATTTTCTACAGCTACAAATTTGCATAGCTACAAACAATTACTAAACTTTATCTATATTCTGACTGAAATTGCCCCAGGCTCTACTCGAATCAAAACCATAATAAAGCTAGATAAGAGCCACAAAATATCCAGAACTTACGAAAATGCTATTACAATTGGTTTTACACATAAGCTACCGGCGCTGCTAGAAAGGACTTGTTATGTGGCTCAGACTCTTCTACTTCTTTATCAATAATATTGCTTACTTCAATAAGTTTTGCGGAGATTGCAGTTTCTAATTGAATTTAGTGATTTTACGATTGTTTGGGACAAGGTATTTTTACGATCTTGTTCTTATCTGCTCTAGTATTTTTGTTATTCTTCGCTAGATACTCTATATTTTACGATGTATTTGGAATTTAATACGTCCGATGATTGAATAAGAAGTTTATGATGAATGTTTGGACGAGTTTCAAATTATTGTTATTATTATTATTTAGCCATTCTCGTCCCACTGCAGGGCAAAGGCCTCCCTTCCCTTCTTCCACTCTTCGCGATCTAACGCTGTAACAGTTTCAAATGCATCCTATAAAATAATTAAGCTGAGCTGCTATTTAAATTAGATAATCACTGAAAAATCTACCTTGATTCAGCTTAGTATGGTCACAAAAGAACAGAAGAAGCAGTAAGTAGTACTAACTATTCAGTCCTCTTTTTTTTCCAGGTGTTTTAAAAGTATCTGGAGATTAGTGTTCCTTCTGCGCGTCTCCTTTGGTTACTAATCTTTGTCCGTAACACTGCATAGAGCATCCAAGTGCCGATAGAAGCGACACTATCATTTTATTTGCGTCCTGGGGCGAAACTTTGGGGTTAGAGGGTAAAAGAAAGTCCATTTTCAAAGTTCTCATAGCATGTTTTACTTGTTGTTCACTGTTTATCGGCAGTTTAGATACAATATGGTATTCAATGGTGGAAGGTAACTTACGAGTGTGTTTTCTATTGGATGAAACCGCATTTTCTGTGCAAATTATTTTCGGTAGAGTAAACACCTTAGTGATTTATACATTGTCAGGAGGTAAACTATACCTACACTTACTCAACGGGACGTTGTTGTGCTCGGGACATTGTTTAAGATGTCATAGACTTGCCCGGCAACTTCTGTCCACAAGAAAGACAACGTCAAAAACGTGTGGAGCTGATTCAGCTGCAGGTTTCCTCACGTTTTTGTGGTTTAAACCTAGATATATTTCAATAATTTATTTACAGCTCAGTTTGGTAGAAAGCTCTGTCTTCAGCACTGTACTCGTAACCCATGTTACAAATGGCAATAGAATAGAAATCGAATCGACAGATAACGCTGAGACTTCACCTGCGTCTTACGGCATTAATTGTCAAAACTGCATACTTTTTTTTAATATTTATGGCGGCACGTGAGTTCCTGGCTCTATGTAAATCGTCAGTTTGACATTATGCCATGAATTCACGTGCCGCGACTCTTGACATAAAAATAGTCTCAGCGTTATCTGTCCAATCGATTTCGATTCCATTTCTATTTGTAACAAAGGGGGGCAGCTTAGAACAAGTTATATTAACATAGATAGTTCTGTCTTGGTTTTACAAGTCTACCTCAGTGGGTATTGATATCGTCTTGCCAACTCTTCCGCTGTTCACTTCGATGCCACATTCCCTAAGCAACCACGATGAAAATAGGTAAACCTACTTATTTTCCACGATCCATCTCAAAATACCTAAAAAACATTTTAATATGTATATCAGAAGGTTTTACGTTGCGTTTATGTTTTTGAAACTGGCACTTGAACATTGCTACCGAAATAAATTAAAACCACAAATGAAATGACTCCCTGACGTCCACCAATTACGTTGGCGAACCCAAAGCTACGATTTTACTGCTACAAAGTATGTAATGACCAATTCTGGTGACGTAGTTTGAGGCCACTTTTGGTGGCATTTCAGCCCCCCTAGCCATGTTAAAAATACCTAGAAATAGACCAGAAATCGCATCGACAGATAACGCCTATAAAGTGGCATTAATTGCAAAAACTGCATACATTTTATGTCAAGTGTCGCGGCACGTGAGTTCTTGGCATTATATCAAACTGACGATTTACATAGAGCCAGGAACTCACGTGTCGCCATAATTGTGTATGCAGTTTTGGCAATTAATGCCGTAAGACGCAGATGGAGTCTCAGCGTTATCTAAGAAATGAAAAGTCTTATCAAAATTTTGGATTCCGACGGGATTCGAACCCGCATCGATCAGACAATCCTCCGCGTTATCTGTCGTTATTTGATAAAGAGAAATCATGTAGGTAAGTAAGTAGGTAATCATTCCATAAAGTTTACTTGTTAGAATATTAACAAATACTTGTTAGAATTCTAACAAGCATTTAGTACTTAACATAACAACACGTCAGTTATTATTAGAGTCAGAATTTAATTTGAAATATATCATTAACAACGCCTAAGCCGATATGACGGGTGGCGGGCTCTTTACCGCAAACCACGTAATTTAAAGAGCTGTTTTAAATGATGAAATATGTTTCATATACGCGGTAAAGTTAATTGTGCCAGCCACAGTTTAAAGGGGAGTTTGAAATTGATGTTGTTCGGGTGTCCAATACTTTATGGATTGGTTTGCGAATGGTACGAATTCGAAGTTGTGCCTTTATTAACCCTAACATACCTATTTGGCACGTGCCCACATTTTGCAAGTTAGGTAGTATTTTATACGTGGCGTGTTAGAATACTGAGATAGAGTCACTACGTTTTGTGCTTATAAAATAAATCCATATTCGCTAAGCAAATAATTAGAAACTGAAACAAAAATTAATTCATGCATGGCCGGATTTCAACCCACTTCTTTCGTGTCGGAAATCAAATAACTATTCACACAAAAAAATAGGTATGATTTTTTCTATTATCATTGGATTCATCATCATTTGCCTGCCCTTATCCCACTTATGCGGGGTCTTACAACATGTTCTCTTCTTCCACTCTCCCTTATCACTCGTCATCTCCGTATCCTCTCCCTTCTTACCCATAATATCTTCTTTCACACAATCCATCCATCTTTTATTTGGTCTACCTCTACTTACATATTCATCCACATTCATTTCTATCACCCTTTTAGTTACGCGACTTTCATCCCTCCGCACTACATGCCCATACCAGTATCACCAGATAATGAACTCCAAATTGAGCATTTTCTTTCTAATCATCATCATCTCAGCCATCTAGCGTCCACTGCTGAACATAGGCCTCCCCCATCGATTTCCACAGCGATCGATCTTGTGCAGCCTGCACCCAACGGCTCCCAGCAACCTTCACAAGATCGTCTCTCTATCTAGTGGGGGGCCGTCCTCTGCTGCGATTTCTGGTGCGTGGCCCTCCACTCGAGAACTTTTCTGCCCCAACGGCCGTTAGTTCTACGAGCTATGTGCCCCGCCCACTGCCACTTCAACTTTTTCTAATAAGTTATACTAAATTCTGTCAAAAATACGAACAGATGTAGAAAGATAGAACAATGAATAATTCTTTCTCCGTTGAGATTCAGAGGGAGAAAGAATGAGCCAACTCGATACGGCAGAAAGAGACCACACTCCTGTCTCATACAAAAGTCAATCGGACAACAAATCTCAGTGTAACGAACATGTTTTGCATAAAAAAGATTTATCCGCGTCCAGCGACATTTATCTTCACGCAATCGCACTAATAAATTCCCCCACTCGTTGAGCGGCGCGACAGTGTGTCAGATAACAGCACAACAAAAACTACTGGCTTTTACTACGAGTAGTTTTGTATCGAGAACTGGCTTTCGGTCGGGGTTTTTCTTAAATTGTCACTTTTTCATTTTATCAAGCACATCAACCAAGCAGAAATCTTTTCAAAATGTATTTAACTAGTATAAAATAGGTACTTATATCTTATTTTGAAAAAAAAGGTAAGTAATCTACAACCTCTTAGCCAAACACTCGCCCACCAAACAATATCAAAACAACCAAAATATCACTAATTTTGATAGAGCTTTTCAATATTTTAACCTGCTCATCATGAAATTCAAAGCGAATTTTATCATCATCGTCAACTTTCTGCCCATAACCCGGCACAAAAATTAAACTCTTCAGATTTCGAATGTATTCTTAGTTAGGTACCTTATTTGAAGGAAGCCCATACATACAAACTATGAAGTGAACTGTGTCAGTTTCAAGGCTAGTTCTTGTGTCCCACGGGTTCTAACTTATAGAATCACTCACTCACTCGTATCTACAGGGTGAATGTAAATAAAATGCTAGCGCTTGAAGCAGAGTTCAAGTCGAAGTTATGAGAATTTCAATAATGTATGGATAGATTTTAGGATACGAACGAATCAGAATCTTCAAATTATATTCAAACCTAGATTTTTTACGTAATAGAATGCTATTAAAATGTGGACAGTTAATGTTGTTTTGCGTTATGATTTAGCCCTTGATAAAACTCTTTATTTACCCTTAGATCAAATGTCTTGTCTACCGTACCGGAGATTCAGACGTGATCCTGTTAATCTCTAACTATATTAATCGAATTGTCTAGTTTGGTAGGTTAGCAAAACAAAATTGGCAAGCACATAGACTTTAATCGGTTGAGTGAACAGAAAAGTCCAAAGTTCGGGGTAAACTACTTTATCCAGTTTATTTAAGTTGGTATTTCCCTAGTCAATATCTATGTTTATGTTTATTCACTAGCCCATAATCATTTGGAACCTGTTGTACAATTTTGTAGCTATGTGCGTCCCTGGTACTTAGCATGGTATTGGAAACTATCTCGTTTTTACTCTTATCAATGTTTAAACAACTCGTATCTGAATGTACACCCAGTTTGTAGTTTTAACCCCCGACGCAAAAAGAGGGGTGTTATAAGTTAAACGTGTCTGTGTATCTGTCTGTGGCATCGTAGCTCCCAAACGGATGAACCGATTTTCGTTTAGTTTTTTTTGTGTAACAGAGAATTTTATCCCAAATCTTCTTAGCCATGTTTCATGAAAATCGGTTCAGCCGTTTGAAGATCATCAGCTCTTTTCTAGTTGATGACGGGATCTGACTAATTTCCTTATTTTTTCTAGAAGTGGCGGGGGTTTTTTCGTAGCAGGGTCTACGGGCTTGTTGTGTTTGAATCACGCGCCAGTGGAAAAAATTGTTTTAGTTCACTTAGATGTGGATAAGTTGTGACTTAGCTAGTAAAATCCCACACGAAACTTGCTGACGGAAGCTATACTAACAGATTTTTTTATGCTGTACCTGTAGATACATTGGATCATCATCATCTCCCTGCCTTTTTCCCACATTATCTGGGGTCGGCACAACATTGTGTTCTTCTTCCATTCTCCTCTATCAGCCGTCAACTCAACACTCACTCCTTTCTTACTGATGTCATCATTATTATTGTAGATACCTACATTGGATTCATTTTTTTCATTGGCCTGTTTTTCATCTATAAAAGATGATTTAGGTGACGTCAGTCAAGTCACACTACCATAATGATATAAATAATAAATAAATAATGCTGGACTTTTCACACAGCATCATCTAGCCCCAAAGTAAGCAGAGCTTGTGTTATGGGTACTAAGATGACTGATATACTACTTATATACTTTTTGTTTGTAAATACATACATATTATACATAGAAACACCCAGACCCGAGACAAATATTTGTAGATAATAAACACTTACGTTCGTGGCTATATATGCCTTTACGGGAGTATACAGCATAAAATAATCATCCTGTATAAATCATACGTGCCGACATTCAGTTAGTAAGTTACTTCAGAACTAAGATGGGTATAGCGATATGTCTTTTGATATCTCTAAGTTAATTTGGACCGCAAACTCGAGGTTCCCTAATTTATTAACAAGTTTTGGGTAAGAAGTTTCGTGTTCTGTGTTTTGTTAATTGGTAAATACTTTTAGTAAACAAGGTTGCGGACGTGAGGGATGACTCAATGGCAAGGAAGGTAACATTATATTTTATTGAAGTATTATGAATGCAAAAATTTGGATGGATAGAAGGCGCTTAAAAGGCTAAGCTTTAGGTGAAAGTTATGGCGGGAGGATATGCCTGAATTAGAGACGAGAGCGCGGAGATCTTAGAGAAACCTATAAAATCCTAAACAACCATTATACTCTACCAAATTTATTAGAGACACAATGAACACAAATGAAAAGTTGAGAGGACACTTACTAAAGCTGCATCGTGGGTCAAGTACCAGCAAACCAAGAGAACACAAGCCCAATCCCGACGTGCACAACTGGAACCGGTTACCAGAGTCAGTGATAAGTGCCCAGTCAGTGAACTCTTTCAAGAATAGACTGGACAAATATTTAAAGCGCACTGACAAGGACTAAGATATACACGCATCAGCTCTGAGAGCTGGCTGTGTATTGTTTGCATGTTTGTTTGTTTGAATTGAATAACCGAAACTATTGGACCGATTAAAAAAAATCTATTTTTATACTATCCCTGATGAACATAGACTATATTTTATCCCGGGACAGTGTAGTTTTCCCAAGGGAACGCGGGTAACCCCGCGACGGACAGCTATCGTTTATAAACAAAATACTTTACTTAAAAAAAGTCTCAAAAGAAAGTAACTTCAAAATGTATAATTTTATTTTATTTTTTTCATCACTTGGCAATAAAAATAAAGACGGCGCACTAATTAACCGTTTAGCCATCAAATATTCAAATTAAAGCTTTCGTTTTAAGATTAAAAGATCTTAAACAGGGCTTATAAGATTCTAATTTTGTAAGTTAAATTATTTTCATCGCTTCAGATAAAGTTTATTCTTACAATTTAAGAGGCGAAGCAATTAAGAACACTTTTCAAAACTAGTTCGTACTTAGGTATGAACCTTAAAAGTCAGAGAATCATAGAGACATAACCTACTTTTATCTCGAAAAACGGTTAATATCCAATTTACTTTATATTTCATCACACTGTCAGTTCTCACATACAGGTACATAATGGACCCTCTATACATATATTCGATGAAGATAGGCGAATGCCAATGTTCACGAACGTGTAGAGGGCCTCATAAGGCCCTCAATAAGAATTAGAATGTGTAGAGTGGCCGTAATAGTAGGTAGATGTGTAAAAAAGGAGACAAGCCAGTGACCGCGAAATTTGGAAGAGTCTAGGGGAGGCCTATGCTAGAAGCAAAATAATCGAGTGATACATTACCGATGTCAAAACTTAATTAAAATGTAAAGTAGTTTAAGATTATTAAATAACGGCTTTTGAAATTGAAATTGAACAAATGTAATTCAATCACGTGGAAAATTTGATATGTATATTATACATATCAAATGCATTCGCGTGATTGAATTCGCAGAAAATAGATTGTGCTTAAAAGGCTTCGATCATATAAATTAGATTGAAAAAACAACCCACAGATGGATATAATAGAACTTGCCTGTAGCGTTGCCTTACCACAGTTGCTACGACCGAGGTAGTGTATCGTCTGTAAGTAGACTAGTTTATGGGCGCTATATACCTTATAAATTATTCCAAGGAAATATAGCCTACAGGCATACTTTGTAAGTCTGCAGAGCCACAAGTTTGTGAGCTTAAGTGGCACCTGGCGCCCGAAATTAGGCGAAGCCTTCGGATGATAGGCTCTGAAACTTTAATTGAGAGGATATCCGAAGACCTTCAAATAATACGATAAGATATTGCCGCTTGTAAATGTATTGTTCAACATAAATAGAGAGAATTAGAAATAATATTAAATAAGCGCTTTGAAAGTTTTTTTATTATGCGCACTGCAAAAATTTAGAATCAACTTCCAGCGTCTGTGTTTCCGCTGAGCTACGACCCTGTTGTTTTTAAGAAGAGAGTTAATAGGCATCTTCTGGGTAGGCTCGCTCCATCGTAGACCTCATTCTTGCCTATGTAAGTTTCGAGGCCGACCCATTCACAAGCTCTGCTTACTTTGGGGCTAGATGATGCTGTGTGAAAAAAAAAAGTCCAGCATTATTTATTTATTTTTTATTTATTCGTCATAAAAAAAAATTTGAACAACAAGTATCAACAAAAATAGAAGAGTTTTGTCTAAGGAACCTTGAAAAGGCTGAAAACTAAAACAACTAGATAACTCACGAGAATACCATTTTTATAAATCCAATTACATCAAAGAACATTTTCCATTTAAATACGAAAAATAAAGCAAAACCTTCAAAACGGTAAATAAAAACCATTCCGTTCTCTCAATAATTCTCTTTGTGGCGATAAAATATTACAATAATTTATTCTCTCTGTCTGTAAGTCCGTTCGATAGTTCCAAACTGTAAAGCTGACCGCATTGGTAAAGGTGATGTTATACTGGTGACGGAAATTCACTTATCAATTTCACTAGAGAATCTGTGAAAAGCAAACGAAAAATGAAAATAAAAATTAAGAAAGACTATCCAGGATCATAACCAACAAACACTTTGTTTTTAGAATTTAAAGACATTATGACCCTTACTAATAAAATGAGCTGAAAATTCCATTGATGAATCGGTTAGCCAACATTGAACTCGTTTATCTAATACATCCCACTAGGCAAATACAGCTTCATTAGAACCCAATGTCCCCTCGATGGGGCAAACGGCGTCTACAATGACTCTCCATCTAGATCGGTCTTGGGCTTGACGCTTGATTTCACTCCAGGACTTCCCGATCTTCCTCGCCTCGTCGAGCACCGTCCGCCACCAGGTTTGTTTGGGCCGACCGCGTTTTCGCTTTCCTTGGGGGTTCCAATCCATAGCTTGTTTTGGTATATCGAGAACCTTCGGAGCGTGTGGCCGATCCAATTCCACTTACGGTGCTTGATTTGTTGGTCGATCGGGGTTTCGTTGCAGCGGTGATGTAGGCATTCGTTGGAAACTTTCTCGTACCAATAAATCGAGAGGATTTGGCGAAGATATCGGTTAACGAACACCTGGAGCTGATGCGAGATGGTTTTTGTCACCTTCCACGTTTCGCAACCGTATAGACGGACTTGACGTTGGACCCGAAAATTCTGAGCTTGACTCTACGGGTCAGTTTCCGTGACTGCCATACTGGTACGCAGCAAACACAGCTAACCTACCTAAAAAGCTATGTGTTTTTAATACCTATCACCCCCTTACCTTGCGGGTAACTCGGGCACTCAAAACTTCACGAGTGATTTTTTGCCGACTCGGACCGCACAGATGTTTGTCCAACTTCGAGCTGCGGTGCTGAAATATGTGAGTTCGCGATCACCCTTAATGGCACTTACGTGGCTTGGACTTAGGTATTGAAATTAGTTGGGGCTTAATTTAAATGGATGATTGAAGTTTTAACAAACAAAGTTGTGCTTAGGAGATAGGTATTTTGGATTAATACATTTGAATGTTTATTTCATTATATTAGTTTATAACACTTTAAGTCTGCCTATCATCCACCCCATTTGTACGGTAGAAAATACTTTATCATCCGCAGCCAAGAATATCCCACTGCTGGGTATTAGGCCTTTCTGTGTTAACGCCATGTATTTTTATAATGTAAAGTAAAGTAAAGTAAAGTAAAAGTTTATTTTGCTAAATTTGTGGTAGGTACAAGTTACAAGGTACAAGTTACATGCATGTTATTAGCAAAAAAGGTTACCACTCAGCATCGTGCAAGTGCAGAGAAGGATACCTCCCCTGCACAAGCGCTGGTATTATGTGGCAGCAGATGCGAGCGCGCGACAGACGCTGCGATTAATGTGCCTCACGCATCCAAAATCTATGGCGTAGTATTTATATTCTCTTTGATCTATTGTGCCTCTTGATGTCGTCTACCCATCGCGCAATTGGATGACCTCGACTTTTAAGTATTATCTGGTTCTAGGCCGTCACTAAGTCTAAGTCTTACTCCACCTAAAACGACCGAGGAATTATATTATTTTGAGCTTAGATGATTTTTGCCAAGACTGAGAATGGAATTGTATTCTGTTCTCGTAAAAACACTGTGGTCGTAGTAAACAGGCTTATAAAGGTTAAACGCAGTATCCATTCGCGCCGAACGCGCCTGTCAATTCAATAGAAGAAACGCTGAGACGTCAGAAGCAAGCCGCATTTCTGACGTAATCAGTACTTTTCTGTAGGAAAATGACTGCGACTCGTACAGCGTGGAGGTTATGTGCGATCAGCTAATACCTTCATGATAGACAAGAAAGGTGCAATAAACAATACCTACATCATAAGTACAAGTATAACCTAACCCGAGGTAACCAGAGGCAGTATACATCATAGAACCTAACCCGAGTAACCAGAGAGCAACAATGATGTCAGTGACTAACGTGAACCATCTCGGTGAGGTATACGGAAAGCTGAGAAACATTTCCAATGTGTGTTGTATATTGAAGTAGGAGCGAAGTAGCTTTTGACAGATGATTTAGGATGACCAGATTTTGTAAGCTATTATTTATCTATATACTTACTTTTATCACTACATAGTATAAAGTCGCTTTCTCTGTCTTTATGTATGCTTAAATCTTTAAAACTACGCAACGTATTTTGATGCGGTTTTTTTTAATAGATAGAATAATTTAAGAGGAAGGTTTATATGTATAATAAATGCATAATGTAGTAGAGAAACACTGATCATTTTAGAGGTATCTAATGTGATGTCGCTGGCTAAACCCTAATATTTAGCATCAGCATTACACCCATGCGAAGCCGGGGCGGGTCGCTAGTCTATACTAATATTATGAAGAGGCAAGATTTGTTTGTTTGTTTGAATTGAATAGGCTCCGAAACTTCTGGACCGATTCAAAAATTCTTTCACCATTAGAATCCGCTGATGAACATAGGCTATATTTTATCCCGGAATAGTGAAGTTTTTCCGAGGGGACGCGGGTAACACCGCGACGGACAACTAGTATCAAATAATGTTACAACCCCATAAATTTTTGACATACTTTCTTTTTTTTATGTTTTCCTTTACCAATAAGCTGTAAACTTAAGCTCAACTTTTTCCATAGTTTCGAATTCATGTCCTTATGATGAAGTCTAGATACAATTCCACTCAACCAACATAGTTCCAGCTGGTAACCAGAGCTAAGATGACGTCACAGTGACTAACGCGAGCCATTCGGATGAGGTATACGGAATGTACAGTTGAGACGTATCTTGTGTTTGCTCTACGATGGAATTGTGAAGTGGATTTTGACAAGTGCAGTTTTAGCATTGAATTAGGATACTAAAGAGTCACAATCTCTAACTGACAACACTCAAAAAATGTCCGAGCACCGTTCTTTGATGACACACGTACGTATCGAATGTAGACGTTATCTCACTTGTATAAGTGTTCAATGTCGCTTGGACGCAGAAAAAAAAACTCGGCGCACTGCGTAGCGTGTGCCGAGTTTTGGCGCGGACATTTTATTTGTCAGATTGTAACTCTATAGCTCAATGAGTTTTAGGCATGATATTTATGACAGGTAGCTACTAAGTATATTAACTAACTCAATGCTCTAGCGATGGTGTTTGTTTGATAAGTTGTCACTAAGATTCCTAGTTTCATTCCGATACTATGGGCGCTGGTGCACTACAAGAAATTTTACTGTCCGCTATTTTACGGTCCGATACGGTATGAAAAAAGCAGATGATTGCCTTGTGCACTTGTCCGTCTTTACTCGGATGCCGGACGATGCGGCGCAGTTAAGGGTTTTTCTTAAAGCTCTTTGAAAACTCATGCTCATAAAAATTGCGGACACAGTGTACAAGCATAAACGCGTTGTTCATTGATCATGAGTCATCTCTGGGGTAGTAAAATGTCGATGGAACGAACGATGGAATGGGGAAAAGTAAAATGTCGGACGGTAAAATTACGAATAGTGCACAAACTAGTATATAGGTAAATTGATGGCCTGCCTTATCGGACCATAAAAATCGGACTACCGGACAGTAAAATACGTTGCAGTGCACAAGCGCTCTATTTGTTTGTCTTTTTTACCTAATAATAAAATAAAATTAAGTCAAGTTATGAGAATTTTGAAAGAACGTTACTATGTTGTTTACCTACACCATAATTTTTCACTGACCAGAAAAAGCGTTCTCCAAAAGCTTTTTTAGTTTGCCTTTTTTATCTACAAAACAGTCTGATAGGTTTTGAATTTTTCAATATTTGCTGTCAAAAGCCACTTCGGCAGATGACGCTGTCTACCGCATCCAGTGTTCCATTGATCTGTGTTCGGTAGAAACTAGAAATGGAGGTGCTCGTGTTTATTTGGATCTTTGTTTAGTTTCCTACACTGAAACATTGTAAACTCACAGTACCGCAACTGCAGTAAATAATATTGACTTAGCACTCTCAGTCAGTCAGTCTACTACGGTTTTTGGTCGGATTGATACATCGAGGTACTACGATTTATCAGGAATATATACTCTAAACAAAGATAAGAGCTGGACAACCCGAGCTATAAAATCTAAGTATTTTATTAAACTTGTGAGTAAACATTACTAACAACTGTACTGGCCAGCCCACTTTTGTAGAATTTTTTTGCAAACTGTCACGTTTATGAAAAGTTTGCGAGTCTATGGCGCCTACTAATAAACCTGGTATAAAGTTATTCCTGAGTGTAACCTGTCAAAATGTATGGTTATTCTTGGTTTATTCCGAGAAATCACTTTATGTCACGTAGGCTAAGCACGTGGTAAGGCTTATCTATATGTTTTCCTTTGCGTAAAGTTCGTATTTCATCACTGGTTCGAATATACTATGCTGCCACGTCGCGGAACCATTTTCAGGCACGTCCAGTTAAAATGTTCGCAGCATTTCCAACTCGTTCAGTTTTTTTAGTTGCGCTAAAAAGAAAGCAAGTGCTGATGTTCTCTGTAAGAGTGCTAAAATCATTATCGCTGAACAATGTTGCTGCAATAATGCCGTACAATGTTTTAAAAATGTTGTGGTATACAACGAGATGGTATAAATGAAAATTCTTATCAAAATTTTTGATTCTGACCGGAATCGAATCCTCCTAAAGCTGGAGTGCCTTACCGCTCGGCCACGGAACCCTAGTCGTCATAATCGAAATTCTTGGTAAAATTGTATTTATCGGTTAAGCTTTCGGAGGATCGTTTGATCGTTGCGGGTTTGAATCCCGTTGGGATCGAAAATTTTGATAAGACTTCATTTCTCAATGAAATACCGAAGTGTGGTTTTACACTTTAAAATTACAAAAATTAGAGATGGGTTTTTGAAAAGGCAAAACTGTTTTGAAACTCAAAAGAAGTGTTTGGGCTTTGAGAGTGGATGGCGTGAATCCTAACAATGTCAAGACGAAGGGAGCCTCTTAAAATCCTTTGACTGATTCAAAAGAACTGAACGATTACAAACTGACCATTGACCAATACCAAACTCGAAACCATGAGATACCTTCAACTTCATGCTTTCAACTTTATTTAAACATATCGAGAGTATGTACGAATGAGTTTACATACACACATACATAAAATCACGCCTCTTTCCCAAAGGGGTAGGCAGAGACTACGGATCTCCACTCGCTCCGATCCTGATACACAACTTTCGCCTCATTCACTCCCATTACATTCTTCACACATGTTCGTCGGTTTAGGGTACTTTTGACCTGGCCCTTCTCCAAAATGTCGCCAATTTGATCCAAAAAGTTCGCCTAGGCCTTCCCCTTCCAGCTGTCTCATACACACTCGCCTCATACACTAGCACGAATGAGTTTGCATAGCAATATTAAACATGTATATTTGTCGACAGACTCAAAGCGGGACCACTGCAACAAAACGGTGGAGATTTACGAGGACGTATCCTCGCCACCCGTCACACCTGAGAACTTCGGCCGGCCACTTACCTGCACATATAGGTATGGAATCTATGGAACTAGGCTTAGGAGTGTACTAAATACCCTATGGAACAAACTTATATACAGTTGTTCCATTTCATGGAGGCGAGTTGGTTTTGAAAAGTGTCGTCGTGTATAATATACCTACAGAGTTTTATTATTATTATTATTTAGATATAGAAATTTTATCCTCACCTAGTTGATTGTTGATATTCCACTTATTAGAACTAAGCACTTTCAAAGTTCTTTTATTATGCGCACTGCAAAAAATGGGAATCAGCTTCCAGCGTCTGTATTTCCGCTGTTACGACCCTGTGTTTTTAAAAAGAGAGTTAATAGGCACCTTCTGGGTAGGCTCGCTTATTCTTGCCTGTGTTAAGATTGGAGGTCAAGAGCCGACCCATTCATGATAAAAAAAATCGAAAACATTTGAACACATAACATGCTTCGGAATCAAATTTTGCTCTTGGTATACAAGCTTGCATCATGATTTTTATGCACTATCGACAAGTTGATTCTCGATCCAAACGGAGCAATAAGTAAATTGTTTTCAACTTCAACTATAATATATTACTTTCACAGGTTTAGGGCGTTTCGAGGCTCACCAAAAGACTGGATACTCAGGATAAGGTTCAAAAAGTTCAAAGTTGGCACGCTCATCAACGGAACTACGTGTCATAAAGGATATTTACAGGTGAGTAGTCATTTTAATCAGATTTTAAAGCCGATAAGATTTTATAGCCGATGGAAAAAATCCATGGAATTCTCTAAGATTCCCTATTTAATTTTCTTCATTATATTTTTTATATTTTTTTTATTTTCTAAAATATATTTTTTTAGAATGCAAGTTGTTCGTGTGAGTCCTCAACTTCAATTTGAAGGTCTTGTGTTTGAATCCCGGATGTACATCAATGAATTCAACCAATGAACGCTTTGTCCAGATCCACAACTTTTGTCTTCACAACTCGCTTTTCTCTTAAACTAAAACCCTCGTCCAGTACAACCAAACCCTTACCATACATTCAACTCATTAATCTTGAAACGGAAGCAGCGAGAACGGAAGGAAAAACAAAAAGCGTTAGTCAGAGCTCTGAGTCAAAGGGTGTAAAATAAGAATTTCTTCTGTACATCTTTTGGCGAGCTTTATTGATTAACTTTTTGTGTTCCACACAGACCGGAAAGCAAACTTTGAAACGAAACAAAAGAACTGAAAACTGACTTCAGAGTAGTTTTTTACAGAGATTTCATCATCCGATCTGGTTACTTTTTCCAACCAATTCCTAAGCTCATTAATTAATAGCTTAACTTGGTTAGCGTAGCATATTTTTTATAAATCGGCCCATAGACATTACATTACTCGTTCGAAAAACGGTTAGGTGATCGCTAGGTAATAGCATTAAAAGCTAATGTTCTGTCTTTTAAAAAGTAGAATGAATGAATGAATGAAAATTCTTTATCCCACACCATTAATAAAATTAAAACAAACAAAAACATAAGAAAACCCAGATAAAAATGTACAATAGGCGGCCTTATCGCTAAGAAGTGATCTCTTCCAGGCCACCTTTGAACGGAGAGGAACATCAGTGAAAATAAGATTAAAAAAGTAAAGTTTAAGGGCGCGTACTACCTCAAAACTGCTTCGACTCTGGATCATATCTATAAAAGTATTGAACCAATATTATTGAAAAAATATATATTATAGTTGAGGATATAAACTGAGTCCCCGTTGTAGTAAAAACACGATTACTAAATATTTTCTCGTTAGAAAATAATCACAAACTTCCCTCTGAATTTTACTTAAAAACAAAAGTACTCAATAAATACTTTAGCTAGACTAGTAAAACTTTGTATCTAAACTCAGCTTAGTACGCTACGTGGTCCCGTTGTTCCGAATTTTGATCTTTTTTTGTTTTTGTACTTTTAATTAGCTAAAAAGTATTTTAGCGCCGTAAATAACGCTGCGCATCCATAGTTCTGTACTCCTCACACGCCGAACAAATCACACTCGCTGTCCCGCTTACAAAATGGCGGCGTTTTATAGGCTCTTAAAGTTACAATTAACATAAAATCTTGGCTATCAAGAAAACAATTAACTACCTACTTATGAGACAGACCATAAGTGTTTTCGTATTAAATTGTGGGACCTACCAAAGTTATTAAGCCATGGCCAGAATTGACCGCTCATACAAACTTTATCAATAACAGTAAAGCCACAAGCAGCTTTTAACAAAGTGTTTGTAACGCAATTTCAGCCGACGCTCAGTTAACCTCGTTTGTTCAGGGTTTCAGCTTCCGACGTCACTCCCCTTGGTCATAATCGCATCTGAAAATAAGGCCGGTATTCACAAACATTACTATGAGGTCTTACAGTGCGAGCGGACGCACAGGGTCCCAAAAGCCTACTGATTTCGGGACCCTGTGCGTCCGCGCGCACTGTGAAACGTCATAATAATGTTTGTGAATACCTGTGTAAGTGTCAGACGGACTGCATAGGTATAAAAAAAACTTCATATTTGCTGTCTCTCATAACAAGAAAAAATTATACATAATCAAATAAAGTCTACAAATGTTATGGATTCAGTGCAAGTATGCAGTATGAAATTTGTACAAAAAAAAATACAATTTCATTTGATCACTTAACAGATTTGTACCATATCGCAATTTAAGAGTTTTTGTTATCCACTTTCGGAACAGGAAATCTATTTTCCGACAAAATGTTAGTGTAACTAATTTTGGCTAAGCGATTATAGTGAAAAATAAATAATAATAAACGCAATTTTGCACATTTAAAAACAAAAACTCCAACAAGAATACGCGGTTGGAACTGCAAACATGGAGTCTTCATAAAGTCTGTTTACAAGCGGTTAAGCTTTATAAACAGTTTGGAAACAAAGTCGAATGATCCGCTAATTAAGGCAGTAAATTGGATTACCGGAAGTTTCTTTCTAGTTCAAAAATTAATTAGCAAATTGAGTCGAGTTACTCAGAATTGTGATGTTTTTATGAGGGCGAATTTGTTCTATTGGAACTAACGAATTTTATATAAATTGGTATGGTAGGTAGTTTTAGTTAGGAGTGTGCAGGAGCGATCTATGCAATTTGGTAGTTTGAAATCGTTATTTATCTCAGAATCAGTGAAAGCTACAACCTTCATATTTAGGAAAATTATACTTCGAACTTTTAACTTGAATTACGTTTTGAAAACACGATTGGCGTGTGATTTAAAAATACTAACTGGTTTCCTCATGATGTTTTCCTTCACGTTTTAGAGCACGCGTTAAAGCGCATATAAATTTTACGAAACGCAAAATCCATTGATGCATGGCCGGGATTCGAACCCACGACCTTCGGATTGAAAGTCGAGGTGCAACCCCATGCGGCCAACACGGCTCTTAGACATCTTCAAAGGATCTGGAATACTTGGAATACTTAAAAGATCTGAGAGAACGTCTACCGCGCCTTGGGGATACAGTCGTTACCGTTTACGTTTTTACTGAAAGTACATTTTTTTCTACAGATAGTAGACGGAAATGCAAAAACGGACGTGTCGAATCGGAAAGAGCCTGGCCTCTTCTGCGGCGAGATCGAGCAGCCTCAGACCTTCATCTCGGAGACCAACTTCGTCAAGATAGTCTTCCACGCCGACAACTTCACGGATCAAACTTACTTTAGCTTTGATTCACGGTAAGACGTTAGGTAAAAGTTTAGGAATGTTTTAATGTTCTGAAACGCGAGAGAAGCTGCGTGGAAAGGCGAAGGTCTGTCCCCACTGCCTCATGTCAGACATCACGGTCCCTCGTAACTAATAAAAAACTAAATGTATGCTGATACCTTTTCAAGTCTAAACCTGTGAACAGATTGTAATATAAGGCATGGATATAACATTTTTTTTTAAATATGGACCTGAAATAAGTGTAGTGACTAATGTGTGTATGGATAAACAATGAAAACTTTATGCCTACTGTTTGTTCCAGGGCTGAGCAGCAATTCGAAGTTTATCTCAGATACGGACAGCATCCAGAACTCTATCCCAACAGAAGAGGAGAGGTGGTGGCAGGGTGAGTGCCAAGCATCAAACAATATCTTTATAGTTCGTAGTAAATTAGCTGAAGTATCGGATTTATCAATTTTACTAAACGAAGCCCATGAGACAATTTCAAATGATCAAAAAACCTAAATGCGATTCATATATTTTATTGTCTGAATAAGAAAATATTAGGAATATTAATTACTAGCTTCTGCGTGCGGCTTCGCCCGCGTGGTACCAACATTTTGAATAGCCTATATGCTATTCCAGGTCACTATCTAAGCCTGTTCCAAGTTTCATCCAAATCGGTTCACTGGTTTAGGCGTGATTGATACAAAATATATCCAAATATCTAAACATCTAAACAAACTCACAAACTTTCAGCTTTATTATATGAGTGGGATCATCATCATCTCAGCCATCCAGCGTCCACCGCTGAACATAGGCCTCCCCATCGATTTCCACAGCGATCGATCTTGTGCAGCCTGTACCCAATACACCTATAAAATATACGCATATTGATAATATCCCACGTTAACAAAAGATAACTTAAGCGTTAAATAATTAATTATCAATTCATCATCATCATCATCTCAGCCCGGTATCACCCGCTGCTGCTGGGTATAGACCTCCTTTTGTCCAGACTTTTTGGTTCTGTGCGTCCCTGATCCAGGTTTTGCCCGCGACTTTTTCAATGTCATCGACCGAATGCGTTTTTGGTCGACCCTGATTTCTAATGCATCCTCTTGGCGACCGTCAAGGTTTAACTCCAGCTACCATCACTACGAGCCAGGTGTCCTGCCCAATATAATAATAAAATAATTTATCAATTCATTTAAATATTTCATTACTGAACCTGTAAAATACAAAATAAAACCAAATTTTTTCAATGCACTTTGTCATTCCGATCCATGCATGTATTTATTATAAGCAAATATTTGATACCCGCAGGCAATTCACATTTACAAACACTACAACACATTTTGGGAAAAACATAAATTTTTAGTGTTATTTTTTTAGTAAAGAGCTTGTATATGAAACGTCAGGTATAACATGAACTCATTCCTTGCATTATTCGAACTGCATGTCAATTTCGGATAACCCGGCTCAATAGAAACGTCGCAACTTATTTTGTTCTCTCGCTTGCTAACTTTAAGAGCCCATAGTAACTCCCCAGGTGTGTAAAACCAAAAAGCTAGAAGTATTAAAAAGAAAGTCTAGGTTTATCTAAGACATAAAAAAATAAGTACTTAAATGAAGACCTAACATTTTATTCAGCATTTGCCGAACTATTCGCTGAATTAGATAGAAGATGACAGGCGATGACAGGCAAATAGGCCCTCTACACGTTCGTCACTGTCGGCATTCGTCTATCTTTGCCGAATATGTAGAGGGCCCATAAAATAAAACAGTGAATATCCTATAATATTTATGATTTAAGTTGGTATTTGGCTAGATTTAATTCAAAGTCAAGAACTAATATTCGGTAGGAACAGTTCGATCGTAAAATTGTACCCGAGAGTGGTATCCACGACATTTTAAGCAAATTCTTATGAAATAAAACACAAGAACTAGTTTATGAGCATTATTTTATCAACTAAATAAAACCAAAATAGAAGTCAAATGCTATGAATATCGGCAAATACTCGTATTCTATACTAATCAACGTTGCCGCGTCACATTATTGGATTGCTCCGGGCGATCCAATTTGCAGACCGATTCGTTCCATATTCAAATTAAAATGGCAATATTACTCACACTGTTGTATTGGAACTGGATTATTTTTTGAATTTAGAATTGGGTGGAGTCTATGTGTGTGTCAACGGTTGGCTCACAGAGGAACTTTATAAAAAAGCAAATTATTGGCAAAATAATAATAGACCTTATCCTTTACACCAAAAAGTACACAGTTCAATGTCACCGTTATCATCACTTTTGCAGTGATTGTAAAACCAGCGGATTTAAATTAAAATATGATTAAAGAGAAACTAACACTGAAAACTAATATTAAATTCAAAAGTTTCAATGGATTTGTAACTGAGACGATTCCAATTGTAATGAAATTAAAATCTATATCGTCATAATATTGTTGTTCACACTTTCCTTCAGAAATATCCTAAAACCTTAATCTTAGATAAAAGATGCAAGGGTGGGTCATATGCTTGTTGATGTGGAACTATAATATCTATCAAACCCACCATCCATTAGTACCTAATACCTAGCTCAAAAGATCGTTAGATATCACAATTCTTTACCATAAACGCTGCAAGCAAAGCTATTTTCGTCCCAATTACTAGAAAGGAGCACACGAAAATAGTTCTTATTGAGCCAACACTGTAACTAATGAGAATTTTATTCACTGCCAGTCCTCGCTCGCGTGTGTTAGTGAGTGTGTGTGTGTGTGTAATGAAGTTCGAGTCTACCTGTGACCTTATTTAAATCATCCGCCAAATTGCGAAGCTCAAAGAGAGGTGTACGTGACGAGAATTTAAAAAAGGAAAGGTCGCTTTTGTCTGACAGAAGATGTTTTAGTATGTTAAAAGAAAAAACTCAATGTAAAGTTATAAAGGAAGCTAAGTATCTTTATCATAGAGGAGAATATAAAAAGATATTTGTATAAAACATGAAGTTTGTAAAATATTTCTATGGATCGGGTTTAGGAGTAATGCAAATGGCGTATAAAATAAATAATGCTGGACATTTCACACAGCATCATCTAGCCCCAAACTAAGCAAAGCTTGTAGGTATGGGAACCAGTTAACTGATAGTACTACATACTTTTTGATTGTAAATACATACATATTATGCATAGAAACACCTAGACCTGAGATAAATATTTGTAGGTCAGTACAAACATTTATCCCGCGGCGGGGATCGAACCAGCAACCTTCTGCGTCCCAAGCGGGCTTTCACCCACTGCGACACAGAGGTCGTCAATTGATGTCAAGTGATTGTTTTGAAATATTTTTCATAAATATCACATAAATTTCAGGTAATTTACTTATCTATAGTAGTACATTAAATTAAACTAAAAAAAAACTAACTTTGTTGGACTAATGTGAAAATTACACACTATAGTAGGTATTTTTTATGTAGAAAGGTATTCCACACACACACAGTTTTACGTTTCACTATAAGTATACAATATGAAAAATTTCGAAATAAAATCTACTGAAAATAATAAAAGATGGAACTTGAAAGTCTATTTCTTTTTTAATAATTTCATAAATTAACATGAAAAGAGCCTTGTCTGAAGCGCTCGTATCGTGCTTGTCGTTCTTGATAGATCGTCGAAGTTAAGCAACGTTCAAAACGGTCAGTAAGTGGATGGGTGACCGCCAGTGGCATTTTCATCTGAGCGCTTCCGTGCTTCGGAGGGCACGTTAAATTTTCGGTCCCGGCTATGGAGGCCTTGAATTAGGCGGCCTAAAAACTCCGTCACCAGAATTGGCTACTGAGTTCTACGGAACCGTTCCTATGTGAAATCGACTATAATCTAATAATTTTTTTGGAATACGTACGAGAAAGGTATATCAATCCCGAATAAAATGTATATGGAACCACATCTCCGAAACCCACAAAGGTGACATAATAAAACTTAACGTTCCAAATCATCAGCCAAAATAAATCATGCTTGTTCGCAATTACTTAAGCTTATCCCCGTCGCAGAATCATTCGTGGGACATTGGCAACCAAATGATCCACTTTGGTCTATACGTGACCAGAATGGGTATAAATCTCGGGAATGGTATTCGACGCTCACCTTAGTGTGATTTACGTCAGTAATCAAGGATTGAGAATGGAGTTGAAAGCGAGCTGTTAATGCCTTCAAAATTCATACCCAGCTACGAGGAGTGTATTCAACATGTTTAGTATGTTTTTGTTCGTTGTTCATTGTAATATTTTGTAGAATAGGTTTTAGAATGGTCGAATTTGTTGTAAACTTGTAGAAAACTTAGCTGAAAAGTTTGCTTGTAAGAAACTGGTATAATGGTGTTTGTAAGTTTGAAAATACCTACAACTTGTATACTATGACACTATACTTAGGTACTTCTGGCAAAATGTAGGCATGTGCACATCCATTACGCTCTAAAGTTGACGATCTCTGTAGCGCAGTGGGCGAAGGTCCACTTTCGACACAGAAGGTTTCAGGTTCGATCCCCGCCGCGGGACAAATGTTTGGATGTTCTACAGATATTTGTCTCGGGTCTGGGTGTTTTCTATGTATAATCTATTTACGAACAAAAATCAAATCAAATCAATCATTTATTTGCAGAATACAGTACATAATAATGTCAAGATCTTAAACTAGTTCTAATGGGATTACCTATGTATTCAACCTGCATGCAGACGTGCAAATGTTATTAATTTTTAATTTATAGTCAAGGTTATCAAAAGGTTTTCATTATAAATATTATAAACTAAGATAACATTTTAAAAATTACAAAGGTCCACATACATTATAAATTAAAAACTAAAAACAATCACAAATATTCGTCAACATCATAAAAACAATTAATTAGTAGCCAATTAGTCAAAAAGTATATAATTATTATTTTAAACCGGGTATTTATCACGTACCTATCACCAACCACCAAATCATGAAAGTTAAAAAAAATTCAAAAGTATATAAGTTGTATATCAGTCATGTAGTACCCATAACACTAGATCTGCTTACTTTGGGGCTAGATGATGCTGTGTAAAAAGTAAAAAAAACAAATGATCTAAAAATATACAAAACATAAAAAAATATTGAGATTATTGATCCTGTTTAATTATTAGGTATAGTTTTTCGTTAACTTATAGTTTTTTCTCCAGGTCTTACTGCGAACGAGTATTCAGAGACTGTCGCTTGCAGACATGCTATGTACAATCGGCAGCATACCCAGGAGTCTACCCTAGGAATCTTCACTGCAGGTAAACATAACTGTTATATGTATATTATCTTTTTTCCCAAATCTCAAGTTATATATTACGTAGTAGGTTTATTATACTGTTGTTGTTGCTGCGCTGCTTTCCCCCAGGTTACAGATGAAAATCAGCGTTGGGTGTAAGCATCCAACACATGCTGAGCTGGACGCCTTTTTGGCACTAACCTTTATAAATGCACTAAGGCTTATATTTTTTGTTAACCACTATAATGTTTAGTTTTGATTTTTTTGTGTTTTTTAGTTTTTAAGATATTTTCAGTTTGTGTGTGCCAAATAAACATTTATTCATTCATATCAATCTATCCTTAGATGATATAGCCAGCTATTAAAGATTCGTTGATACTTTTTCTAGTAGTAAATGGCCTCTAACTATAGCATTTTTTTTATGAACCTGTCGTGTCTCATAGCCGGGCTAAGGTTTCCCCCAAGATATACCACAATTTTTACAATGCAAGGTAATAAGTAAAACCAGACGATCATTTCCAGAAAAGGGAGTTAGTATCCCGTTTCTTTTGGCTTGTCTTGACAGGGACACTACTGAAGCCCCCAGAATACCCCGTTTCTTTTGGTTTGTCTTGACAGGGACACTACTGAAGCCCCCAGAATACCCCGTTTCTTTTGGTTTGTCTTGACAGGGACACTACTGAAGCCCCCAGAATACCCCGTTTCTTTTGGTTTGTCTTGACAGGGACACTACTGAAGCCCCCAGAATACCCCGTTTCTTTTGGCTTGTCTTGACAGGGACACTACTGAAGCCCCCAGAATACCCCGTTTCTTTTGGTTTGTCTTGACAGGGACACTACTGAAGCCCCCAGAATACCCCGTTTCTTTTGGTTTGTCTTGACAGGGACACTACTGAAGCCCCCAGAATACCCCGTTTCTTTTGGTTTGTCTTGACAGGGACACTACTGAAGCCCCCAGAATACCCCGTTTCTTTTGGTTTGTCTTGACAGGGACACTACTGAAGCCCCCAGAAAAAACATGAGAACCTTTGCATTAAACACCGTTCTTCTTCAGGGACTTCAGACGCACAGCTGATTATCATCCTCACCTGGTTGATATTCCACTTATTAGAACCAAGTGCTTTCAAACTTCTTTTATGCGCACTGCAAAAATTTGTAATCAGCTTCCAACGTCTGTATTTCCGCTGAGCTATGACCCTGTTGTTTTCAAGAAGAGAGATAATAGGCACCTTCTGGGTAGGTTCGCTCCATCGTAGACCTCATTCTTGCCTATGCTAGTTTCGAGGTCAAGAGCCGACCCATTCATCATAATAAAAAAAATTGCACATCCCGCAAACCCTTGAAATAGTAAGATGAACGCGAGCACGGTCCCTATTTATAGATAGGCATTACAATTCGGTAATCTTTCAATTGAAACTAATCCCCCTGAGGTCGTCGCATCTGACCCGGTGACATTGATTGAGTAATTGAATTTGGGTTGAGATCCCTAAATATAATCCATTAAAGAATCTGAATTTGTGTTGACTATTGACGAAGGTTTTTTAGGTTTAATAAATTACTTTTGTAGAATGCAAAAGTGATTTTTATAATGATGTTATTGATGTAAACAACACCAAACAGTCTCATGACGTGACCCCAGTGACCCCACACCATTATGCTGTATTAGAAGTTTCAACCAATAACAAAAATAGAAAGAAATGGAGAAGAAAAATTTCCCTTCTCCATTTTCCTCTGTCACTTATCAATCGTTTTGATCATCAATGCAGCATTAGGTGGCATAGGCACAGGGAATCGTCCTCTGGTCATGTCACAAATACTTGATGATGATAAGTGCGTCTCAAAGAAAAACACCTTTAGGGAATATCGTGGGTTCCTAGTAGATAACCAACTAGGATGGGTCAGCACAAATGTGGACAGGAAGATGATATTGATGGGTATTTAAAACGTATTTTCTTCTAGGTATCATCTGAACACAAGACTACCGTACATCAAGCTGTACATCGAGAACGAGGAATTTAACATTGACGGACAACGATGCGAGAATATTATGACGTGTCCTATGCGGCCTATTACGTCTGGTGAGTATACTTATACTATTTTGAAGATAAATGTATTAGACTAATCAATAAAACCTAGCATGAACATTGAGCTTTTTATTTTTAGGAGATTTTTTTTTTATAAATATCTACAGCCTGAAAATTACTTAGGCTTATTCTCATAGCAATACTTTAGCAATATTGTACCAGATCTCACAATAATCTCAATACAAGAAAATTGGATTGCTATCAAATATTCACACACAAAAGGGATTACCGTAACTTCTACAAGTCCAGACAAATACAGCCATAAGGGTCGAACCAAGGTCATAGAGGATAGTTGACTCAATCCAATTTAGATAAAAGGGTCGATTGAGCTCTCACAAGGATTCTACTGCATCGCCAATCAGGATAAAACAATCAAAAAGTTTCCGTAATTCTATTAGTTTTGAAAGAGACTGTTTGTTCGGGATCCTGGTGATCTGTGATAGGGGTTAGGCAAATATAACTAAGCAAACAAAGGTGGACGAAGGATGAATCTTAACTTGATTAAAAAGGAGCTGGATTTTTACTTAAAACTCGGTTTGGATAATAAAGTCAAAAATAAATGAACACGTCAACACAACCCTGCGAACAAACTGCGAAACAACGAAGCGCTCGTGGTCGTGCTTGCTTAGTCGTTCTTGATAGATCGACGAAGTTAAGCAACGTTCGAAACGGTCTGTAAGTGGATGGGTGACTGCCAGTTGCATTTTCATCTGAGCGCTTCCGTGCTGCGGAGGGCACGTTAAATTGTCGGTCCCGGCTATTTAAGTCGTTAAGCCATGACGGAGGCCTTAAGGCGGCCTAAAAACTCCGTCACCAGAGTTGGCCACTGACTCATACGAACTTACTTACTTAACACAACCCATACGGACGTGTGCCGCTATCGAGATATTTGGTCATTAAAGTTTTGTCTCAGTTTAATAGCTGTCATTTTGTATTTTATTTTTACACCTCATGAGTCATGTTTTATTTTGGGAGATTTGCTGCAGATCAAAAGGGGGTGAATCGGGGGTTTAAAGTTTGTAATGACTCCAGGATATATGAGACATTTTCAGATCTCAGGAAAACAATTCTAAAGGGGTTATCGCGTCCAAAATTTGACACATGCCCGTATTGTACAGAAGTTAGTATCTTGAGTGGCTTTTGAGAAAATGTATGTATCCCGTGCTTTGAGAATATAGTCGTGATCCTGTGGCTGTGTCATAAAACTGTAGCAACTCTCGAAGGATAAAATCACATTTTCTAAGTTTTCTCTTGGAAAATACATCTTTTGCAAAAATGTTATCCAATAAAGATATCGCGTCCAGTAAAGATTTTCTTTCGTCCTATAGTTCATACTTAAGGTCGACAAATATCTAGTACCCTGGGGCCACGTCTAAAGGCTATGTACACGAGGCAAGCTACTCTCCAACCAGCGAAACATATACTTACATCTACAAATCATCAAAATTTCTAAAAATCTGCTGTCATCAAAGGTTTTTCCAGGCGCGACTTAGGCGCCTTCAGGAAAAAAGCCGGCAACGCATCTTTTGATGCTGCAGTTGTCTGTGGGCGGTGGCAATCACTTACCATCAGGTGTGCCACTGGCTCGTTTGCTCCCTCTTCCATGAAAAAATATTTCGCATGTGTAAAATTTTTGGGTAACATTTAAAAATCTTGAGTGAGAGTATGCTCTTGTATGTGTACAATAATGAATTACAGTAAATGATGAGAGCAGATATTTTCTAAGAATCAATGATGGATACTGGCGCGTTCACTCGCCCCGTGAATACATCGCCTTTCCATACCATTTCGAACTTTCATTAAACAAAGGATGATAAACGGCTACTAACCCAATATCAAACATTCTCCATTATATTTTTACATAATTCCTCAAGTGGCAGGGAAATTTATTGCCATCGTAAATAACCTGTGGCCAATAATGGGGTATTAAATCTGAAAGTTCCAGAACTTTCGTTATTAAATTCTGAGGCTATTATTGTTATGGCTGCTATGGTGTGATATGAAACATAATGTATTGTTTTACTAGAACCAGTAAATAAAATGACGCCATTTAATTTTAATACCATTTTTTCCTCTTGCCACAGAATAATAGCTCTTGCTCCGTTGAGTTTGAGAAAGCAAGAGGCAAGAATGGTATGCCTTATTGGTATCGTGTGAATGGTGTTATAAAATTCCTCTAGTAAATTTATTGTGACTAAAACAGTATCAGCTGTACGAATTGAAGACAAAGAATGGTCTTGGTTTGAACCAGGGGCCTTATTGTCTAACTTGAAATCCCAATTGAGCTCAACCAATCACATAACACGAATATGACAAAACACGTGATTTTCGTATTGTCTGATTGGTTGAGCTCAAACGGGATGATAGACAATAAGACAATAAGGTTGCAGTTTCAAATTATATCTACTATATAAAAATAAGTCCGGTTTTCCTTCCTGACGCTATAACTCCAGAACGCACGAACCTATTTCCACGGTTTTGCATTCGTTGGAAAGGTGTCGGGCTCCGTAAGGTTTATAGCAAAGAAAATTCACTCAAAACTCTTCCACTTTGTTCCTAATAATGCGCAGACGAAGTTGCGCGGGTCAGCTAGTGGCTTATAAAATTTTGCTGACTGGAATATGTTCCACAGGCTCAGAAAACTGTCCATACGACTACATCAAGATATATGATGGCAAAGATGAATCGGCTGCCGTGATTGGCACATTCTGCGGGATGGGAAAATTCCCTTACTCCATCATCGGAACCTCCCAGGATCTGTTTGTGGAGTTTGTCAGCTCACCTGCAGGTAAGAATATTCAGGATGCAGCTTATCTTATTTCTAGGCCTACGCCAGGGTGAATGAAATATGATCAGGGGACAAAAACCCATTCTTGAAGTTTTGAGAGTCTTTGGTTTGAATTTGGTCGTCATTCATGCAAGTTGTATCAGGAAATAAAATCTCCTATAATCATAAAGTAACCTATAAACCCCAACCAGTTAACCCATTTGATACCTACATCTTTATTAGCAAAGCCTTATTATTTTATGTGGATTATAAAAACCCTGGCTATAATAAAAATATCGTAACGTAACAGAAAGAGCAAGTTTTAACCTACCAATAAAAGTTTTTGGCATCTAGGCAATACACAGTTTTGAATCTTGCATCACGACATTCGTTATACCAAGTTCACAAATATCTGTAGCGCAGCCCCTATCTCGTATGAAACTGCATTCCATGCAATAGTTAAATCGCGCTCACCAGGTCCACTCCTGAACACGGGGTTCCATTTCAACGTCGGCAACTGGCCTGGCCACGTGGAGGCTCCAGGGTCTCGTGTCGGTACTTGCGATTGGCTGCTCACAGCTGAATCTTTGAAGAAGTCTGGAGACACGGAAGGCATCTTCCTCTCAGTGGCCCACTGGTATCCTCCGCATACGTCGTGCACGTACCTGATGCAAGGGTTCCCTGGACAGGTTGTGAGGCTGTACTTTCCAAGGTGAGTTTAAAATGATCTGATTAAGAACTTTCCAGGGACTCTACTTGTAATTATAAAAACCTCTAAAAAAACGAGTCTTAGCTCTTACCTACTAGTATCCGTTGAATATAGAAACCGAGAGTAATAGAGATAAATCCGAATAAAAGAAGACCTACACGACATTTTTAGTAAACTCTTCTTTCTTCCACCAGTTTCCGCATCAACCGTATTGAATCCCCCATCGTCCCCTGGACTGGTGACTGCGGAGAATCCCTGACGCTGTATGACGCACCAAGACCAGACGATGCTCGCATCATCAAGACCTTCTGTGACACCTTCAGTAGACCGATGGAGAAACACGACTTTGTTTCCACTGGGAACGCTATGTTCGTGAGGTTTGAGAGCAAGACTGGAAGCTATAGCGGGTAAGTTTTTACCATATCTTATGCTTATCATAGAAGTGGCTAAATACTGCTCTAAAGTTATGAGTGCCATAGACTCGAAATGAATGAATGATGCTCATCATGGCCATCATAATTATCTCTACGGGGGTTAAACGACACTTTCGTTTAGGCCCAGATAAAATAAACTATACTAGGTTTAGGCAAGAGCATCTTTTTACTACACGATAAAATTCAAAATACATAAACTCAAATGTGTAACTCTCTTCTATGAAAAAAAACATCTTTTTGACTTTTAAAAAAAGTCTAAAGTAGGTGTTGTTGTAGATACTTGCGCTGCTTTATTTACATAGTTCAATCAGTCAGGTAAACTGAAGAGCGTTTTTTTTGAATTATAGACATTTTTCTACAATAAAAATTAGGTAGCATCAGACTAATACAAAGGTAACAACTATAGCGAAAGTAATTATTTGAATGACCACATTTTTCGATGATTGGACTGTCCCCGGGCAACCGCAAACTGACTGTTTTAACCAACCTCCGAAGGGGCCACTTTATATCTGACAACAATTAATTAATTTTTCACCGCACACTCAAAACCACATTTTGTATGGTGAAGTGGGCATTATTTTATGCGTGTGTTCGAAAATGTATGTGTACATAATATGGCGTAAAACTTGAAGTCATTGCAATTTAAAACATATTTTTCAACAGCTCATCGCTCTACTATTGGGCCCACTACGACTTCTTCAACAACACTCGCTTCGGAGAACCAGTGCAAGGTACCGCCTGTGACGAGGTGATTGCCTCCTGGAAGCAAAGAGCTGGCCGACTGAGATCCCCTCTCAACACCTTAGTCTACAAACAAGCGCCGCCGGGAGAGGACGTGCATTGCTTGTACAGATTCGTGACGGATAAAAGGATCTATGCGAGAGTCATCTTGACTATATTGAGCGTGAATTTCAAGGTAAGATAACATTTTATGAACTACTCGTTAGTACAAGGTAAAGTTCGAATAAAATATTGGCTAAAATTAGTAAAAATACAGAGGACATTGCACCTAGTTTATACATTTCACGAAAGGCTGTCCTGACCTGAATAATATTCAATTTGCTATAAACGGCAACCGAAAACATATTTCTACTTTTAAAACCACGTTGTTTTACCGTAATATGGGGCAACATACCCGATAGAAATTCAATTTTATGTTTTTCAAATAATCATGTTTGCTGTTCACCCAATTTTGGCCTTTTCATTAGTGCCTTTTCATAAAACAAATATTTGCTAAATTAAATGGACTTTATCGGATAGGTCAGTTACGGTCGAGGCTATGCTATTTTGTAGCCGCTTATTATCATCGCTCTATTTGGTGAGGAACGCAACATGGTTTAAAAACAACTCGGTACCTTAATTATTGTCTTTAATCTCACTTGGATCTACGAGTAGTACACGATCAGATATTATGTTACATAAACCAGCTTTAATGTCAGAAGTGTAACGATTATTATATTGTTGCAGGAGCACCCATACACGCCAGTCTCTTGTCAAAACTGCTACGAGGACCGAGCCGACAAGCTCATAATCTGGGAGCCCATACCTGGTAAAGCAGCCAACACTTCCATTGGAGTCAGCACCACCCCTCTTCCTCTCCATCTGGCTGTTCAAAAAGCTGTTGGCTCTTGCATTTGCGCTAAACATTCAAATACAGTATCCAGGGCAAGACCGTACAGAGTGGTTTCGTCTGGTGAGACCTTGAACCTCCAATTGATAGTGGACAATGCACATGCAGCAGCTTCATACTTCAAAAACCCTTCGCCACTTTTTGAAGCACGATATGAATTTGTTCATGGACCCCTATGTGGTCCTGCAATCATTGCTGCTTCTGCAGCAGATGGCGAAATAGTATATCCTCATTTAGAAGCACTGGGATACACTGAACCTCCGAATCGAATCCAATGTATTTGGGATCTAGAGATTGAAGAGAAGAAAGATATTTACTTGAGATTCGATAGCGTGACTTTTGCTTCAAGACATTGTGAAGACGGTAACATCCAGATCTATCTTCCGGGAAGAGTTGAGCCTTACCTTTCCATATGTGGTGGCAATGTTTCCGAAACCAAAAAACTACCTATCTTCTCTTCCGGTGAACTTGGATTTGAATCTTTAGATGATCCTTTAGTCATTGAAAAGGAAAAGACGAGGTCGATTAGAATAGTTTTCATAGGCAGTGCCTCACCAGCAAGAGCTGCTTTTAAAATAATCTGGACTGGTCTTTCGCACATGCCCAGAAACTCCGATGGTACACTTATGACGTCACGTTTGACAGACAGCTCCAAAGCGGAGTACGGTTTAGGTTGTGATTTCATTTGCCCAGGCGAAGAAGGTTTATGCATCCCTGCCCAGCTGATTTGTAATGGAATTTTAAATTGTCCTAACGTAACTTCTACAGTAGGGAAGATCTGGACAGCGGAAGAAAAGCGCTCGAAGGAAGCATATTCGGAAGATAGCTTGAGGAGATTAGGATACTGGGATGCTCTAAATGGGATTCCGTTAGGACAGTTACATGATGAATCGCCAGAGCTCTGCGCTGGGAAGAGGAACGCTGGGAACGGTGATTGGACCGGTCCAGCTTTAGGAGCTGGATTGGCAATTGCTCTGGGTGTTTGCGCGTTGGCTGCGGCCTGGCGCTTGTGCTGCCGCAAAAGGTCTCCAGATGAAGAGTCTTTGGATTACTGACATGCGGCCCGCGGTGCGCCGCACGCACCGCCAGGGCTCCACTCGCGAACACAGTCCAGGGATCTGCCCATGGACTGGACTTTGCATTGACAGACATTTTATTGAGCGCCATCCTCGGGCCTGACTATCAGAGCTCTGTTCGTTGTGCGTATTTTCTGTGACAAATCGTACGAAATATCTTAAGACGTGAATGGTTCGTCTTCCTGAAAACTGATAGGTCTCATGTAACTTTGTCAGAACAAGTTGCACTGTTAAGTTACTCGGAAATTGTATCTTCTATTACAGTCTGCAAATGCCGACAGAATTTGAACTTTATTTCAAGGAGTTAACTGACTGCTTTAGCTGCTTCTTTTTGAACGTAAATACTTTCGTTCAAAAAGCAGAACACATTTTTTTCTATTTTTAACCGACTTCAAAAAAAGGAGGAGGTTCTATGTTCGGGTGTATGTTTTTTTTTTTTTTTTTTGGATGTATGTTCATCGATATCTCCGTCAGTTGTAAACCGATTTCCAAAATTTTTTTTTCGTTTGAAATGGTATGCTACCATAGTGGTCCCATAAAAATTTTACTCCTGAGGGATTGATAGTTTTCCCGTAATACTCAAAGAATCACCGATCTTTTCGAAAAATGTGGACCGATTTCCAAAATTTTTTTTTTTGCTTGAAAGTGTATACATATCTAGGTGGTCCTCATACTTTTTTTTCCTGAGGGATTGATAGTTTTCCTGTAAATCTCAAAAAACCTCATTCTCACTACAAAATCTGAGTCAAACATTGAATAGTTTGACATGTTTAAATACGCTCGAGGTGATCCCATATAATTTTATTCCTGAGGGATTCTCACTTTAACTTCTTTGATCTTGACTATTCCAATATCTAACCTATATTATTTACACTAAAAATTGAAAAATAAAAATTTTTGAAAAAAAAAATTGAACCGACTTCACATAACACAAATAGACACTAAGAACCTTCTATGTACCTACACTAAAAAGAGAAAAATAAGAATATACACATGCAATTATTACTTACAGTATTCAAATAATAAATTATTATGTTATATTATATTTGAAGTCGGTGCCAACTATTCTACTCTAACTACTCCATACAATTTTGCACCCAAGTTCTATTGTAGGTACTCGTAATTTCTTCTTAGATGTAAATGCATAGGTAGTTGGCACCGACTTCAAATCCTATAAATATTATAAAGGCGAAAGTTTGTAAGTATGGATGTATGGATGTTTGTTACTCTTTCACGCAAAAACGGCTGGACCGATTTGGTTGAAATTTGGTATGTAGATAGGTGATACCCTGGATTAACACATAGGCTACTTTTTATCCCGATATTCCCGCGGGAACGGGACTTACGCGGGTGAAACCGCGGGGCGCAGCTAGTATAATATAACATAATAATTTATTATTTGAATACTGTAAGTAATAATTGCATGTGTATATTCTTATTTTTCTCTTTTTAGTGTAGGTACATAGAAGGTTCTTAGTGTCTATTTGTGTTATGTGAAGTCGGTTCAATTTTTTTTTTCAAAAATTTTTATTGACGATACTTTCGTGTCAAGAAATGTTAGTATGAGTACAACAGATGTAAAAAAATCTATGGCAGTTCTTTTGAGGGTGACGAGCGCTCTTGTTGTTATGTAATTATGTAAATACCCTAAGCCTGATCCTAAGCTTCACAAAATCATAGGTTAGGACACGGTGATAGTAGCCATACATACGGTTAAGTCATTATCAATATATTAAATAGGCGTAACATTTTTATCACGATCATAATCAGATTCAAATTGTAATCTAATAAGCCATCGATCATGTTATCGGTAAGTTACGATAAAAAAACCCGGTTATTTTGGAACTGAAAAATCTGTAAAACGTTCAATCTAATGTAGCTCGTTTCGAACTTATTTCAGATGAAATATTAATTAATATTTCACACCAAGATCGTTAAAACGGTTATTACTGAAATAATGACCAGTTTTACAACTTTTGAGTAAGAACTTGGCTCAGTTTTTTATGCAATTTGAGTGACTGCCAAATTGGACTGAACCGTCAAATAATTTTAATAAGCTTCAAGTAAGTTTGCTCATGTTTTAATAATCCATGATATTTAAATAAAAACTTAAACAAACGATAAACCTTTGGACTTCATGTTAACATTACTTTTATAAGCATTTAATTTGTAGTATATTTTAAGTGTAAATAAACAAATATAGATGTAAAAGTTAAAAGAATGTGAACGAAACTTAATTTTAAAAGAAAATGAATTATTAGCAATTTTGCAAATTTCAGTAACAATGGGAAATGAAAAAGTATTTTAAGAGTATTAAATAACTGTTTTATTTACGCAATTTGAGAATACTCAATAAAACCAAAACCGTTTTGTACCTACCGGTTATTTTTTATGATCATCGCTTTATATCAACTGAATCACTCAGAATTACTAAAAATATCGTAACTTTTTATAAATTGATTACTACAGATCTGATTTTTGGGTGCGTTTACACTTAGGTGGATCTGAGCTGAGTTGATTGTGCGATCGATTGCTGAACTCAATAGGTCGTATTTGATAAATAAGTTTGATTGAACTGTAGAAACAGCGGTAACTAAAATTGTGCGATTAATTTTTGATTTTGTTATCGCAGCTACAATACTACCGGAGCTTAGCTTATTGACCAATCACAACGCTCGAGCGGAGATTTAAAGCATTACCATTGGTCTATTCATGCACCGCTAAGCTCTGTGCCGCTCAGCTCCGCCTCAGTGGATGGCACCATAAGAACGCATCCTTATCCTGCGATCATTGACCCACTGCCACAGTTAAATGCTCAATCCCATAGTAATAATGCACAAGCTCTGTTTTTTTAGGTCACATAAACTTAGATTGTTTATAATAATAGTTGTTTATTTATAAGTTTGTTAGCTTAATTCAACCATTGGGAATGTTGATAAATAAAATTATATTTTGTACAAACCAATTGTTGTTTTGTTATCCCCTAAAAAACATTTTTGCTGTTTAGGGTCATATTTACTCAAGACAGGTAGCAGATGGAGCAGGAGAGGCACACAAAAAAAAGATGGATGGACTGAATGAAAGATTATTAAACGTATATTTACATGATCCGATTTTTCATACGATTTTCTAAGCAAGTAAGCTCGGCCCATTGAAGCCTACGAGCGTCGCACTAACTATTACAAATCGAATACGATGAGTGAGATGACTCGTGAAAAATTGACGTGTGATGATATCGTATCGGTTAAAATCGCATCGTGTAAATGCACCTTATGAAAGGAGTGTTGAGATGATAGCTCAAGACAGATAACAGATGGAGCAGAAGAGGCACACTAAAGAAAAGATGGATAGACTGTATGAAAGATTAGTAAGAAAGGAGTGAGTGTTGAGATGACGGCTGTAAAGCAAAGTGGAAGAGAAAAACCTGTAGTGCCGCTCATAAAAGTGGGACTAAGATGATGATGATGATTCAGACGAATTCGGTTTTCATACAAAGCACGCAGTTATCCGAGGCACACTACCTTTGTGACGAATGGTCGCATAAGCACACCGAAATACACACACACACACACACACACACACACACACACAAACACAATAAAAACAAACCCGCCTTCAGTAGATAGAACACTTGACTTCTAGACAATGTAACAATCGATTGGAGAAAACGATATTAGAAAAGTCATTTTGTATTGAAGTAATCATTCGATATTTGAAATGAAATGAAATGAAATTTTTATTTGCAAGAAATATGGTTAACAAGTTGATAAGGTTTACAAATTAGGATCACATATTTCACCAAGAACTGGTATGCAAATTTTAATGTCAGGGCAATGTAGTTGAATGTCATTGTGTCACATATATTAAATTATTAATTTTCATTAGATAGTATTTACTTAAATATAAAAATGTTTGGAAAAAAAAAAAATACTTTCAGTTAACTATTAAAAAAATCGTCAACACTGTAGAATGTTCTGTCAAGAAGCCATACTTTAATTTTTCTTACAAATAGCCTAATGGGCAATTCTTTTATTTCGACTGGTATTTTATTAAATATTTGCCCGCACATTGCATAACAGTTTTTTTGATAAAGAGTCGTTCTGGGCACTCTTGAAAGTACAATTCTATCAGGATTTCTGACACATCTACGATAAAGGTCACGTGCTCTTCTGAACAAATGCGGTTGTTCTTTAACGAACTTAGCTGCCTCTAAAATATACAAGCTGGGCAACGTCAACAATTATAGTATATATTGTAGTATTGTATTGTTGTTGTTGTGTTGTATTGTTGTAGTATTAGTGTATATTGTCGTATGGAATCGAACTGTATCTAACATTTTCCACCAATAATCAATTCGTCGACAACATCTAAGGCATAAGTCAACTCCATACATTTTTATCGCTTTCGCCAATTGATTGTTACAATTGTCTAGCTATAGTCTCAGTACTATTGTGCCGTAAATCCCAACTTTGTAGGTAAAACTATTTATCACAACACAACGGTTTTGCATTTTGCATTTTCAAGTACTATGTTTTGGCACACCTGGGTTTAACGTGAGGTTTGAACTTTTCAAATATTTTACAAAATAGTTTTGTACGTTATTTTTGTTTATATAGTTTATTAGTTTATACAGGGTTTGAATTTTTATTTGTTTGCCAATAACCCGATTCAACACAATCGCAGTGTATACGAGAATGAATTTATAAATAAACTAGCTGTCCGTCGCGGTGTTACCCGTCTCTCGGGAAAACATCCTTTCCCGGGATAAAATATAGCCAATGTATCAGGAATAATGTGGGATTCTAATGGTGAAAGAATTTTTCAAATCGGTCCTGTAGTTTCCGAGCCTATGCAATTAAAAAAATATCTTCATTTACCTACACGTAATGTATAACAATGGGAGATATTATCATCTTAGGAAAAATCTCTTCCAGACAACATTTTGATTGAAAGAAGTAGTAGAATTAAAGGGAAGACGCATGAGGCGCGAATTTGATTCTTGGCGCAGAACAAATGTTTGCATAATCTGAAGATCATTCTTAACTGGAACAAGCCCTGATATAAAAAAAAATATCGTACTAAGTACAAGGACAATTTATTCCAGGTTAAAGTAATGTCACTCAACTTAAATGGTGAAGAAAAACATTGAGAGAAAACGATCATGTCTTAGAACCTAAAAAAGTTCCAAAACTAAATCCAGTACTAGGTACGACCGAAAACGCTTTTTTCTTTGAGTCACATGTTAAATCCTTTCAAAACATTGGTTCGAAGCAGTAGGTAGCATATGTAGCAAAATAAAATAACCTTTAGTTCTCCTTGCATGAAACTTTTTTAAAGTAAACTTCGTGACAAGCGTGTGAAATATTGTTTTGAATTTAGAATACAAATTTGAATTTGGAACTGTAATCGAATTCGCTTTGTGAGCGCAAATCCAATTTTCGTATGGAAGACAAAATAATCTTAAGTAGTTGTCCCACTGCGAGTGTTGAGCGTTGAAGCGAGTTTATGTAGTATTATCGCTCGGCGTGAAATTTTATACAAAATTCAACATATTTGACGCTAAGCGAGTAATTTTGGCCATGATAAAGGGACGGCCTGTATTATTATATTTTGTCTCTTAAATTGACACGAAATCTATACATAATTACGTATTATTTTACGGGATGGGGACTCCTTGACATACTCCAGTTCGCCCGCGACCACGCCTGTTGCAACACAGGCGAAACGTCGGGAAACAATAAATAAGGTACGCGATAAATATCGTTAAATTAATACGTAATTATGAATAGTGGTCGCAAAAGTTTAAGAAACGAAATCTATATCTTTATTTCATCTCTTGAGCGATAAAATAGTTGATCGCTTATCGCTCACTCGCTTGCGGTCGGACAATTGCCTACTTGTGAAGTCTAGACGGATTTTGTAAAGTTGTTTTTAAATTATAACTCGAAGTAAATAATCAAATCGATAAAGTGTGCAAGTTTAACATTTATCTTTAGCGTCAGAAGAAAATTTATACGAGTATTTGGGACTGGCTTAGATCGATTTACAGTGGCGTTACAGGTACAGTCACGTTCAATAAGATGTATACACTCCATAATGTTTCGACCCATGTACACAGGTCAACATGACCAACAATGTTCTGGTATTTTTATTGATTTCGCCACTAGTTCAATGTGAAATAAATTTCCGATTTTTGTTTTTAAGCTACATCTATTAGTTTTAGTGTGATATTGATTTTAAAGGTATGGAGTGTATACATCTTATTGTCCATGACTGGTGATGAGGTGATGCTGTGTGAAATGTCCAAAATTATTTATTAATTTAGAAAGGCGCAAATATATAAATCTTGATCGGGTTTATATAAACTCGTTTCTACTAGCAAATGTTTGTGCCCTCTTAGTCCTAAGGACGGGCGCTGATAATTGCGACACAGTTTTTACTACTGCAATTCTCAGCGTTCACTTGTAATTAAGTACACATTGTCAAACTTTTTCACAAATAAATAAATATCAAATATATTTGAACTATTTGGGTTCGAGACCTAGGTCCGTGGGGTTCGGGGGCCCATCGCATCTTTAAAAATCTTTCAGGGCGTCTGGTCGAAGCGTCGCGTGATTCGAGAGCTGGCGATTTTTTGGCACGGAGAATCAGCATTGCCATTCAGCGTGGCAATGCCGCCAGTATTTTGGGCACGCTTTCGACTGGCGACATGGAACAGTTGGGCTTATATAGATTGTTTTTACCACGATCCTATAGCTTGACAGATTCTATTGTTTTCTGTAATTTTATGTTCATATTGTAGTAGCTTAGTTTCTGTAAATAAACGTGACATTTTATCAAAATGCGCCTCAAATTCAAAGGAATTCTTCCATATTTTGCGTCCACTGGCTCCATAGCAGTTGTTGAGTATCTGTAACAAGCCAACAGTCCAATACGAAGACTGACAATAGAGAGCAAAGCCAAGATTCCATTGTGCTCCGAATGAATGGAGCTTTTCAATTTTTCTTTAAATTTTTCAGTTTTCCCGACATTCCCTCACAAAGAATTATTCCTATTTGTGGGTTTTCTGAAGCCGTTTTTACTTTTAGTAGGGAAGTACAAAAGAGGAAGTCGGTTGGAACGGATCTTTACAAAAGGAACCTTCTCTTCTACCAATTTGTGTACAATTTTTGCTGTGGATACTAGAAGGAAAGGGGAAAACCATGTTTATTCTGGCTTCAGACTCATTTTTGGATTGTAAATAGTCGTTTGACCTTATCAATTTCATTCCTAAGCCGATTTAGTAGTAGCCGACGTAGTGTTTAGACAAACCTAATATAGGCTTATAAACACTACTAACTAAAGATTGTTAACTTTTGAGAAATAAATATATAATCTATGTATCTATTTAAGTTTTCACTCAAAATTTATCTTTTATTGATTTTTAGGACATGTTGCATAATTATTATTTTTAAAACCGGGTATTTATCACGTACCTATTTTTATTATTTCTTTTTTCCGACGTTTCAGACGCATTGCAGCGCCCGTGGTCACGGATGAACTGAAAATAATAATTATGTCACCAAATCACGAAAGTTTAAAAAGTTTAATGGTGCATAATGATTTTCAAGGTCCACCAATCGTAACGCAGCTACATCACGTCACACGCTCGAATAGTTATACAAGCAGCAACAATCAATTGAAACGATAATCTTTATCGATTTTTTTGGGATTTTCATGACAAAACAAAAAAACATTACTTACATAATATATTTTTATTTTATTTTTTTGTTGAGCCCTGAATTAAGTTTGTTTAAAATGAAATACCCTATAATTATTTGTTTCGGTATTCGGTACATAATTTAGACGAATGTGAGTGCCTACTCAAACCTATGGTTTTCAGGCACAATATTAAGTAAATTATGTAGTCTTTATACTAAATAAATAAATTATAACTGAGTTAGTGTATAAATAAATATGATAAAAATCAGTTCAGCCGATGCACCGTGAAGAAGTTAAACATATACACAGAAATAAAGATTCAAAAACGAGAAAGAACAAGCGTATAAAAATAATCTAAGCATCTTCAAAAACTTCATATACAACCAACCGCCAGAAACTTGTATGTAGACCCTTACAATCTCAACAAAACTGATTCCGATAAGCCCACTCGTCAAAAAGACATTACAAACTAACTTCCAATAGTTCTATTAGAACTCTCATTTTCAACTCACCCCACTCGAGGTCAGGTCAAGTTGGCTAAGTCAATTACCATCTTAGGAAAGCCATTTCTCAGTTGGACATCTTTGGGCAAGTTACTTTATAGTCAATGGATTGAATTCCAAAACGGATCACGATTGGGTGTACTTAGTCTGCTACTTTTGCCAATCAAAAAATAGGCTAATTATACGATAAACAGTGAATGAATTAAATAAATAAATGCTGGACTTTTTCACATAGCATCATCTAGCCCCAAACTAAGCAGAGCTTGTGTTATGGGTACTAAGATGACTGATATACTACTTATATACTTTTTGTTTGTAAATACATACATATTATACATAGAAACACCCAGGACCCCAAACAAATATTTGTATATCATACAAACATTGGTCCCGCCGCGGGGATCGAACCCACAACCTTAGGCGTCTCAGGCGGGCCTTCGCCCACTGCGCTACAGAGGTCGTCAAATTACCGATGCTTAACCGATAAATATGAGCTTATTGATTTGGATTTTGACGACTAGGGTTCTGTGGCCGAGCGGTAAGGCACTCCAGCTTTGGGAGGATCGTCTGATCGTTGCGGGTTCTAATCCCGTCAGAATCCAAAAATTTTGATAAGACTTTTCATTTCTTAGTGAATGATATTTATTTGTCAAATAAATGCGAGTCGTTCTATCTTCACTCAGTCACCTCCGTTAATATTTCTATTTACTTGTGTCAACCACATCTTCACACAACAAGCTCTGCTTAGCTAGAACCCTGGGGCACTACAGCATCCCGTTGAGTATAGGCATAGGTTGACTCCTGATGCTGCATAATTTATATACAGTACCTATATAAAATGGAACTGGGCCGGACACGTCTGCCTCATTTCGGACGACGTGTGGGCAAAACGAGCCAGACAGGTGACCCCACAAAATATGACGCGCAGAGGAAGACCGAGGATGAGATGGTGGGACGAGCTGGACTCTCATCTAAGAAGCCTGTTATAGCGTTAAATCGCGAAGAGTAAAAGAAGGAAAGGATCTCCAGTGGGACGAGAATGGTTAAATAATAGTAATAAGTAAGTAAGTTCGTATGAGTCAGTGGCCAACTCTGGTGACTGAGTTTTTAGGCCGCCTGAAGGCCTCCGTCATGGCTTAACGCCTTAAATGCTGGGACCGACATCTCTGTAAAAAAGCCTAATATAAGATATCTGATTATTTGACAAAAAGCTTGGGACTTGCTCCAACTCAATGGATCCATGGATCACCTAAAAGAATGATAGGCCCCAGACCGTGTTTGTTGCCCTGATTCTTCACGGTATTGGACGCGAAAGAACAGGAGTAAAATTAGTTTTAAGACTATTCTAAGTGATCCCTGCGGTCCTTCTGAATAAATGATTTTTGACTTTTTGAATAGTAAAGAAACAAAAAAAACAATCCCAAAAAAAGCATCGAAAACTTGCAGCAAGTCAGCCCCAACGATTAAAGTATGACGTAGCAAACAAATTAACACAAAGTCCGAACTCATACAAAAAAATCTAATAAAAACTTCCGCACAATGAGAAAGTTAATTACGCCCGTCCGTTTGACTTGCGACTTGGAAACTTACAAAACGGATCATACAGCACTGATTTTTCCAGTCGATATTGAATAACTTTGTAAGTCGGTAGTAAAACTTTCTCCGCTTCTGCGAGTAATTGCTTGGAGGTGACGAGGGAATTGTTATTTGTGTAGTTTGACTGGTGCGGCAGACGAATGGGTAGCTTGAAAGTTTTCTAAGGGGCTGTTTTCTGTGGGTCTACCATGAAGTCAAAATCAAAAAGTATGAAAATACTTTATTGCACAATGCACACCTTATTATAAAAATTCTGTAGAAAAGAGAACCATAATAATAACGGCCTTATCGCTGAGAAGTGATCTCTTCCAGGCAACCTTTGGGTGGAGAGGAATGTAAATTAATGTATAATGTATACAGGATGTAAAAAGACGTCTACTGAAGCCGAAAGGGGTAAGTACAGCATCCCAACACACAACCAAATCCAAAAGGATTTTACGAAATATGCATTATATCCAGAGAAAACAGTGTTTGAAGAGTACTGTTTGCGTATGTTTTGGGCGCGTTTTTTTACGTAGTTTGCTGGGTTTTGATTTTTAAATGTTTTTTTCTTTTATAAATGAAATTATTAGGTAGGTATGTTCTTATTATGTTGTAATAGTAGTAAATAACCGAAAATAACATAAAATGACTAAGCTAAGTCAAAATATTTTTTTTGCGTTTTTTTTCGCTTAATATGTTTAGAATCATGGTCTGATTGCAACCCCTCAGTTTTCGGTAGTTGTCTTTTTACACCCTGTAAATTTATGTAGTAGGACCGCTGAGATCACGTAGAATAGTCTTAGGTGATTCCTTTCCAGTTCCTTTGCGACCAACACCGTGAGTAATATGAGTATCCAGGGCAACAAACATAGATTGAGGTCTAACTATTTTTTTATAATCACGATCGAGGGCTCGTAAAATGATGAAACATAAATGGACCAATTATTGAAAATGGCAGACAGCCAAATTGCTTTGCGTTCCAGAAATGGAATGTAAATTTCCTGAAAAACTCTCCAAAACACCTAAATCGTTGTAAAAAATCCTGCCTACAAATTACTAGCAAAAACAATTCCGGCTACGTGCGTGTTGGAATACTCGCCTATGGTTCCGTAGCTTTTATTACTATGATAACACTAATATTATTGACAATTATATGGTGCAATTGCAAAACCTTCGGAATTTATATTTTAAGTTTTGAATATTTCATATTTTTTACTTCAAACTGGTAGCGGGTTTTTCAAGATTTGTTAAATATTACAGCAGAAAAAAAATCCAATGAATCCAAAAATACAAAAATCAAATGAGTAAATCTCAAAAAAAAATATTTTACTAGATTGCGCATTTAACCTTTTTTAATGGTCACCTGGAAGAGATCGCTTTCAGCGATAAGGCCGCTACCTATAAGTTATGTGTCTTTTTTATGTCTTTTTCGTTATGTGGTATGCAATAAAGAATTATCTAAGTAATCTAATCTTTTACACAAAAATCCATTTTCTTAACCATAATAAGATACATACATACATACATAAAGTCACGCCTCTTTCCCAAATGGGTAGGCAGAGACCACGGATCTCCAGTCGCTACGATCCTGACACACAACTTTCGCCTCATTCACTCTCATTACATTCTTCATACATGCTCGTCGGTTAAAAAAGATAGAAGCTTTAAATTATACTGAAAACAAATCCAATACAATCTAAGTATTCTGGGTGTTAAAACTGAGGTCCAATTACAACAATTCTAAATAAACGAGCACACCAAGGTCCCAACTGAACTCTAAAAGCGAGAACGACACAAGCTTGAAAATTTGCAGGTTAAATCTCCAATAATACCATTTCTATTCATGGCCGTGTTCTCGTTTTGTTTTTATTGTCTGTAGTCTAACTGCACCCTAATTCCCGTTTTTAGCTCTTTTGGGGGATGAATCGATTGCTGCCTTTTTTATTTTCAACTCCACGTTCTATTTGCAGTTTTTGTTCTGCTATTACGTACAAAAACGGAGTTATTTTGTGATTTTTGATAGCGCTGTTGGATTTTTCTAACGATTGTAGAAATGGTATATCTAAAAAGTTTAAGAAACGTTTTAGAAATATGTTTTTTTATGATTCTGACAAAAACAAAACAAGGCCTCACAACAAAATCAAAGTCAAAGTCAAAAAGCATTTATTCAGTAGGACCGCTGGGATCACTAAGAATAGTCTTAAAACTAATATTACTCCTGTTCTTGCGCGACCAATACCGTGAAGAATCAGGGCAAAAAACACGGTTTGGGGCCTAAATATATACCTTGATCAAACTTAAAAAGTCAAGCTCCAGTGGTCCTGAGTCCAGTGAGTCCTCTAACATTTAAGTACAAACAAATAACTACATTTAAAATACTTAAAAAAAGAACATTCTGTATGAAAAAGCACCTAAAAATTCCATTAGACCACCAGTGGTCTCAACAAAATTGATAACTAGAATTAAAGTAAGGTTCGTCTTTTTTTCAAATTACTATTAATTTGAATTAATTTAGGAATACTATAATTTAATTGAAAATTGTAAAAAACTATAATTTTGTATTGTCAAGGAAATATAAAAAAACAGGGTCACGACTGTATCCCCAAGGCGCGGTAGACATTCTCTCAGATCTTTATATTCCAGATCCTTTGAAGATGTCTAAGGGGGTAGTCAGAGGCATGTACAAATACATATTTGATACATGCCCACATCTTGCAGAAGTTAGTATTCCATACGTGACAGGTTGCAAGCCCATCGCCGCCGAAATAAAAAATAAGGAAATATAGGCTTAAATAAATAAATAAGGTTCGTCTTACCATAGCCACACTGTCAATTCATACAATCTTACTTTACCTACCAGAGACATAAACAATACAATACATCGTTGCTCCTAACGGAGGTAAAACACAAGAAACAATCAGCGGGTATTTACTGCGACTTCAAACATAATGTTGCCGATTCGGCACTGTTATAATGACCCACTGTACGTAGACCAAGGTATAGACTGAAGCGATTTCATTTAATGACACGCATTTAAATTATACCAGCGTTTTAATAAGCTTAAGCTATTTATAATCAGCTTAAAAGTATAGTTAGTGTGTATGAGACAGCTAAAAGGGGAAGGCCTAGGCGAACCTTCTTGGATCAAATTGGCGACATATTAGAGAAGCCAGGTCAAAAGTACCCTAAACCGACGAGCATGTATGAAGAATGTAATGCGAGTGAGTGAGGCGAAAGTTGTGTGTCAGGATCGTAGCGAGTGGCGTGATTTTATGTATCTATGTTTAAAGTACCCTAAGCCGGCAAGCTTGTACGAAAAAATAAAAAAAGGCAAATGGAAAACTGTACCTAGTCTTAGTCCACGGGAAACAGGCGTGATTTTATGTAGGAATGCATGTTTATAGCACTCTATTTAAAGTTGTCAGTTTTAAATGAATTAGCCTTATCTTATTACCAGTGCCAGTGAAAGAGACGAAAAAAAGAACATCTCATAAAAAATCTAGTTGAATTTGACCCTAACACATCAAATTAAAAAAAAAACAACTTAAAAGTTTCCAAATTCGAACTATTCTCTCGAAACTCGGGACGTTTTTCATCCGGTAATTTCGGACGCTCGTAAAAAACGCTCTTAACATCCGAGACTGGTCGTAAACGCGCGAATAAACGTTGCGTTGTTAAGTTTAGGCGTCTGTTACACTTGCGACACGACTGATCGGCAAATTAAAACAAAACACAACTAGTCTTTCTTAAGCTTTTGCGATCACAACTCATACTTAGAAATATATTGACATACATTTTGTAGCGTTCTTGTTACTTCCCGACGTTACGGCTGTGTTGCAACAACGGTGATAGAGGGCAAACGCTTATAGGCCGCCGTGTTGTGGCTTGATGACTAAATAAAATAATTAAAAAGCCTTTATTATTCCTTAATTAAACAAATATGAAAATAAAACAATATTACCTACCGACGTCTACCGAAGCCGAAAGGAGTAGGTACAGCATCCCAACACACAACCAAATCGAAAAGGATTTTCCGAAAAAATCATTATATCCGGAGAAAACAGCGTTTGAAAAGTGCTGTTTGCGTATGTTCTGGGCGCGTTGTTTTACGTAGATTGCTGGATTTTGAGTTTTAAATGTTTTTTTCTTTTATAAATGAAATTATTACCTAATAATTTCATTTATTCATAATAAGATCATACCTACCTAGGTATGATCTTATTATGTTGTAATAGTAGTAAATAACCGAAAATAAAATAAAATGACTAAGCTAAGTCACAAAAATATTTCGCGTTTTTATTCGCTAAATATGTTTAGAATCATGGTCTAATTGAAACCCCTCTCAGTTTTCGGTAGTTGTCTTTTTACACTCTGTATATCTAAAATCTTAAAAAAAGTTTGTAGTTATACTTACATATATTATTATTGTGTAGTAGCACCATTTAGAAGAGTCGCGTAGGTACGCGACTTGTCCTCACTTCCTTTTTGTCTTGTTCTTGTTTAAGATATAAGACATCTCTTACAATTTTTTTCTCCTGAATATTCATCACAATACACCAACAATAAAATAATCGTTCCGTTAAATAGAACCAGGTTTTGTTAAAGTAACGTTGGGCATGTTAAATACGAAACAATTCATCTACCTGGATTTACGAGTGGCGCCATTTTGTGTTTCGCTCCGCCATTTTGTTTACGGCGTACGACTTTTGCATCCTTGAATTAACTGCTCTTTCAGCTGTTTTCTGCATAAATAAAGCGTATGTAGTGAAATCACATGAAACAAAAAATAAGATTATCAGCCTAATAAAATAAATTGTAAGCTATATCAAATAAGGCAATTACATTTTTACTAAGGAATCCGGATTATCTGGGATGTTACCTTCTAAAGCAGTCTTACAAAATTTTAATTAAGTAAGTAAATGTACCTACAGGTACCTTACTTACTTAATAATTACCTTACAAACAAAGACAAAGAAGTACACAAAAGTTATTTTATTTCCAATTATCTCTCGGTATTATTTTTTAAACATAATTACCGAGTATCAATGCAAAGCTCTAGACTTATTGTTGTTGAAGCTTATGGGCCTTATAAAAAAGTTTCCGTAATATAACATCCTTTTTTATACAATACTTAGCCTGTTCCGCGATTTGATTATGTAGATGCGATTGATTGCTGCTGATTGCTGCCACTGCTATAAAGTACCTTCTACTGTTGGGTTAAACGAGTTCTTGAGTGGAGACCGCGACTCGTCAAACGTAGTGTAGGACGCCCTCCAGCCAGGTCGTCAGGAGTGACGATCTGCGAAAGGCTGAAACGAGATCAAACTTGCACCGTTCTCGTATATGCCAAGCATCATTTATTCCATCACTCAAAGTCAAAGTCAAAAAGCATCTATTCAGTAGGACCGCAAGGATCACTTAGAATAGTCTTAGATTAATTTGACTACTGTTCTTTCGCGACCAATACCGTGAAGAATCAGGGCAACAAACACGGTTTGGGGCCTATCATTCTTTATGGTGATCCATCTTAAAACTAGGCTCGTCAAAGTAAGTTTCATGCTCATAGAGTACATACAAAAATGAATTTCTCAAACAGAAAAAAGAGCGCTACTATTTTTTTATGAAACCACACACAACTTCACACAAGTAAGCAACGAACGCTTGTTCGCGAATCCCCCAATTAGTGCGGCTCTGACTAATCCCGCGAAGCACGCCCAACCAGCATGTGGATAAACAAACTGCCAGCTTAGGGGCCGAATTTATTTTAATTGCGAGAATGTGCCTCTCGCAGTTTAAGAGATTACGACAGTTTCCAGGAGTTTTTTCCCTTAAGATGAGCTAGCACTTGTTACAGCGAACTCGATAAGTTTTGCGATGTTTGCAGGTTTAATTCCGACGGGACAATGTTTGTGTGATCTGCAGCTGTTTTCCTCGTGTCATCATAATATTGTCGGTATCATATTGTAGGTATACCGACAATATTGTCCAAGTACAATATGAGTCCTCTTTACCGAAATCTAAGCGGCTATAGTTACTTTTTTTGCCCTCAGAGGGCGGTCAAGAAAACTCATATACAGGATATTTACAAAAAATATTTAAGTAGTATACTAGTAATGTAGTTTCCATAACACACTCAGTTTACTTTGGATCATGCGGTATGAAATGTCCAAAAAAATTGTATTTTCATGAGAATGTAAAAACACTAAAAACATTATGATTTTCAGCCACTCTTAGATATTCAACGCTCTTTTAGATTCCCTAAAATATCACAGTTAATACAGTCGTCATACTGTCTGTAACGATTAAACTACTGCTAATGGTCTAGAAGATTACAGGGATTACAAAAGGTACCGGTACCTTTTTGGGTTAGCGGAAAAGTTTGGAATAACATTGATCGTTGATCAAAATTGGTTAAAAACCAAAAAACATAAATATTTTTGTGACGAAGCCAGGAAAATTAAATTAATTTACCCTATAACGCCATTTACACGATAATATTCTGGCGAACCTTTCAATTCTTGCCTCGTGTCACAGAATATTAGCTCTTGGTCCGTTGAGTTTGAGAGAGCAAGAGGCAAGAATGGTATGCGAGAATGGTATCGTGTAAATGGCATTTATTAATGTTCTTGATAATTTATGTCTATATTATAGGTAGGTACAGTTATTTTTATCAGAACCTAAAACCTTTTCATCAAATTGATTGTACTAGTAACATGACCGATTGCTGATCTAACGTAGGTATCCCTAATACACACACAACCTCACACACACACACACTCTCACACTCTCTCACATACACTCACGCTCACACATACACACACACGTAGGTACAGCAAGTACTTAGTGACTGTCGTAATGTAAGCATTATTTAAAAAAATTAAGTCCGTTATTGGCTGTAAAAAATATGTATGTTAATATAGCGACTTGTGGATTTCGTTAAATAAATAAAATAAAATATATCTATTCTTTCACATTGTATTTTAGCTGTCGAAATGTTTGGTGCATGGTGTGCTGCCCTTTAAATAAACACATCAATAAATAAATAAACGAAGACCTTCCAGATTCACTACCAAAAACCCAGACTTAAAGGTTATTTTCGATATAAACTAATTCAACAATTCAAGTGCTTTAATTGAAGTGGTTATGAGGCGTCTATAATTATTCACAGCGTTCATAATTGCAGCGTTTGAGGGCTTCTTGAGCACAATTAATTTGAATAATGATTTTAATCAACAAACAACGCGTGTGAACTATGAAATAGGATTTAGAACTGTACAGTGTACGTGCTAAAATTCAGTGATGTTTTACATCATCTAAGAATTTTAGAAGACAGTATGATTTTAAATACATCTTATAGTTTAGATCCTATACTTTTTGTAAATAAGACAGTTCTACTGGTTCCACTTAAGTAACTCAACAACACACACGCACTCACACAACCATACACACACACACACACACGCACACACACTCACACACACACACACACGCACACACACTCACACACACACACACACGCACACACACTCACACACACACACACACACGCGCGCGCGCGCGCGCGCATTTAAGCTGAGCATATTATTATAAATATACTATAAAGTAGTGCTCTACTGTTTTTGTATTTCTTTCAGAGAAGGGCGTCGATATTTGCAACACAGTTTATACTTCTTCAGTCTATTGTTTATTTGTTCTACTCGTAATATAAGTTATATTTGTGAGTAATAAAAAGTCAGAGAAATCAATAAAAATCTTGTCTCTTGGTAATTCTGTTTCGGTAAATTTAAAACTCTAAGCTGTGTCACCACTCATAAAACATTGCTTACAACACCAAACCTTAGATTTACTAGACCCTATCATCAGACCTATCCGAACCCCACATTTATACGAATAACTTATAATGAATGTAGTTTGACGGTCACATTAGTGTCATGCCATACACTCGTCAGAAAGCTATCAGGGTAATCCTCACCATTAACTTTTAATGGGTGCGATTGGCAGGGTGAAACATAACTTTTGCGGTTTGCTTAGGATCTTTATGATGCAGAGCAAAAACCTTTTCGAATTCACTGATTAATTTCAGCAAAATTAATGTATTGCCTATCCCTAGCTTCATAGCCAACTAATTTATCTAAAAAAATAATTATTAAAAAACTTAGTATACGTTCCTGAGATAGTATCCCAGATAGTATCCCGATACTCGGGTCTGGCGGCTACTCCCCGCTTAGTGCATAGTGTCTGCCCCGGCCAATTTGGCAACCCACTTTCTGTGGCGGGGTAGCTAGGCATTGTTGAAGGCCTCGAAGGTCGGCGATAGGAGTCTTGTTGTCGTTCGACCAAAAACTGCATCCAAACCTTTCTCCAATCGTAGCGGTTTCCGTTCCATTGGATGTAGAAGGGTGAGGACGAGAGAGTGCACCTGTGGTTGCGCGCCCACTTATGCACTTTAATATATCCTGCGCATCTGACTTGGCTTTACTTAACGGACTCCGAGACTATTCAAGTCCTATGGCGACGGGTTGAAGTAGAGAGGTTCGGCACTGGTGTAAGCCGGGCTTTGTCTGAAACCTGCACATAGGCGGTAGGAGGAGAGTGGTCGCTTTTGCACTGCATTGGGGTGACAGTGCGGCTCGGCAGCACCCCCTACGACAAAGCAGCTCTATTTAGGGAGGCACTGCTTTCCTCGCTCAGCCGGGGAGGGGACTAGAAAAGGTGTCCCAAACAAATGCTCACTCCGATCATTCTTGGGAGGTAGTAACCACGGCTGCCTGTGCATCCCATTATCTCGTGGTCGAAATTCAAAGAAAAGCAAAACAAAAACCATACATAAAAATATGACTTTCGGTGCTTGGAATGTCCGCACACTTTTAGACCGACCTAACAACATCTGCCCGGAACGAAAAACTGCTATTGTTGCACGAGAACTAGGACGCTACAATGTTGACATAGCTGCTCTTAGTGAAACCCACCTAGCGGATGAGGGCGAACTCGTAGAACGAAGTGGTGGTTACATTTTCTTTTGGAAAGGCACACCAGCTTCTGAACCACGACGTTCAGGAGTAGGCTTTGCAATAAAAATGACAATAGCCTCTAAGTTGGTAGAACATCCTGTTGGTATCTCAGATCGAGTTATGTCCCTACGCCTTCTTTTAGATAATGATAAATACCTAAATATTATCAGCGCCTATTCTCCAACGCTTGATAAAAGTGATGAGATTAAGGACAAATTTTATGAGGAATTGTCACTTACCCTCACTAAAATCCGACCCTGTGAAAAGGTGCTGCTTCTGGGTGACTTTAATGCCCGTGTTGGCCGTGATTTTGAATCATGGCCGCATGTTCTTGGGCGTCATGGTATTGGTAACATGAACAGTAATGGGCAACTCTTACTGAGCCTTTGTTCCCAATTTCATCTGGCGATTACCAATACCATGTTCAGGATTCCAACGAAATACAAAGCCACCTGGATGCACCCGAGATCTAAACACTGGCACCTAATTGATTATGCAATCGTCAGACAGCAAGATATCTCAGATGTTACATTAACAAGAGTAATGCGTGGCGCAAACTGCTGGTCAGATCACCGACTAGTCATCACGAAGTTGCGTCTGCGTTTAAGCCCTCGCCGTAGATCTTGCAGGGTGAAACCCACTTGTTTTCATCTGAAAAAACTTGAGTCTGCTGAAACGCTAGCAACATACAGAAACGCTGCCAACACCCATACAGCAAATATTAATCCCCAAGTGGGTAATATTAACGAAACCTGGAAGAACTTGTCCTCAAAGATTCTCTGTGCGGCCACTGAAACCTTAGGCCAAAAACCTCGAATCAGTGAAGACTGGTTTGACGAGAACGACAAGTTACTGACAGATGCGTTAGCAAAACATCGCCAGCTCCTTCGAACGGAAAATCAGGCAACTGTCTCTGATAGAGTAAAAGAAAGTACATCCCATCTACGTAAACTTACTCGCACAGCGAAAGATGAGTGGTGGCAACGCAAGGTTCGCCACATTCAATGGCTTGCAGACACCAATCAGCTAGGTGAATTTTTCGGGGAGATAAGAAGGCTAGTGGGATGTACCAAACGCGTGAACGTGCCCCTAAAATCAATTGATGGTACTCTCCTGATCAGCAAAGGAGAAGTTCTGAATCGCTGGGCAGAACATTATAATAAGTTACTAAATGTGGATCGTTCTGCAGATCTAAACTATATAGGATCGCTTCCATGTCTTCCACAAGCCGAGGAACTGGATTGCCCTCCCACTCTCCAGGAGATAGTAAATGCAATCAAGGCCCAAAAGAACCAAAAGGCGGTTGGCATTGATAATATACCTGGAGAGTTACTAAAGTATGGAGGAAGAGAATTGCAACAGAAGATCTGGCAATTCTTTCAGCGGATGTGGGAGATCGAGGAAGTTCCACGTGATTTTGGGGTTTCACTTGTTTGCTCGTTATATAAAAACAAAGGCGACCGATCTGACTGCAACTCTTACCGAGGGATTTCCCTTTTGTCCACCCCAGGTAAAGCTTTTGCTAGAGTTCTCCTTAACCGCCTAATGAAGCTGTCAGAGAGTATTCTGCCTGAAACCCAGTTTGGTTTTCGTCCCAACCGAGGTACGTGCGAAGCCATTTTCTCGCTGAGGCAACTACAAGAAAAGAGCAGAGAGCAAGGTCAGCCCTTATTTTTCTGCTTCATTGACTTAGAGAAAGCTTTCGACAGCGTACCACGTGAAGCACTATGGATAGTTCTCTCCAAACTGGGTTGTACCGACAAGTTCATACGCTTAATAAGACTCTTTCATGACAATATGACGTGCTGCGTAACTGTCAATAGTGAGCGGTCAGAGCACTTTCCTGTTACCTGCGGCGTAAAGCAAGGCTGTGTACTAGCACCCACACTGTTTGCTTTATACTTCTCTGTTGTCGTGAAGGAGACTTTGAAAGCAAATACTGAAGGAATCCGTATCCGATTTCGCACAGATGGCGGGATATTTAACCTCACTAGGTTAAAAGCGCGCACTAAGGTAGCTTATGATCTTATTACCGAACTTATGTACGCTGATGACCTGTGCTTCGTCACGGAAACCCAAGAGGGACTTCAAGATCTGATAACCCGATTTAACGCCGCCTGTTGTAGATTTGGCCTCAAGATAAGTATTAAAAAGACCGAGGTGATGGCCCTGGATGCTGAAGATCAAGCTCCTTTAAATCTACATATTGGTGGAACGACATTAAAGCAGACCCATAACTTTAGATATCTAGGAAGCTCCATAACAGCCAAAGGCGACCTTGATTCGGAAATCAACAGCAGACTTGGCTGTGCTATGGCTGCTTTTGGCAAACTCCGAAACAGGGTGTTTCGCTCCCACAATATCAAGTTAAGTACGAAGATACAGGTATACATGGCGATTGTTCTGCCCAATATCCTGTACTCGTCTGAGACATGGTGCTTGTACCGCAGACACATACGCACGCTAGACAGATTCCATTTGAAATGCCTCCGCGACATTATGAACATCAAATGGTCGGATCGGATTCGCAACACCGATGTACTGCGACGAGCTAATGTCAGCGGGATAGAGGCATATCTTATGCGGCGTCAACTGCGTTGGTGTGGGCACCTGTCTCGGATGTCTGACGAGAGGAAGACGAAGCGCATTTTCTTTTCTGAACTAGAACATGGTAAGCGTAAACGCGGTGGCCAGTTTCTCCGTTTTAAAGATGTTCAGAAAAGACACATGAAGAGATGCAACATTGAGCCTTCCTCCTGGGAATCCCTCGCTGAGAAGCGACCTGAATGGAGACGACTAATTCAGGATAAAGTGTACAAATTTGAAGACGATAGGCGGCGCGCACTTGACGATAAACGGATCAACTTAAAAGTCGACCGCCTGCCAATATCCACTACAACTACACCAATGGTATCCTTACCTGTATAACCTGCGCTAGAACTTTTAGTGCCAAAATAGGCTACATAAGCCATATAAGGGCGAAACACCCAAGCCCCCATTAATTAATTTACCAATGATTCAGTCCTAAAGCCAAGACACTGTAGCCGAAAACGGCTAGGTTGATTATATATATAGTATCCCAGAATAGTATCAAACTCTGGTGATGGAGAGACGGACTTTTCTTGCGTTGGTATTGAAAAAACTATAAGTACATAATCATTGGTGCTTGTGTAATTTTCCGTTAAATATTTTTTTATTAATTATCAGGGCCGTATTCGCGTTCCGAATAACATCCGAATATTCATCAATCGAACGACGATCGAAAAAAGTCGTTCGTTTGATGAATATTCGGAGGCTTCCCATCATGATTTCTGACTTCAAGGGCCAATTTTTCAAACATTAAAACATGGTCATAACGTAGGACCAAATATTCCAAACCGAAAAATTTGCCCTTGAAGTCAGAAATCATGATGTGAAGCATCCAAATATTCATGAAACGAACAAAAAAAGGAACGCGAATATGGCCCCAGTAGCAAATACCTATCGAGTTTTTTTATCTGTAGTAACAAAATCCCTACCCATTTGAGCAGGTCATCACAATTTCCATTGAAGCTCAAATTCCGAGAATTTTAAAGAAACTTCGAGGCGAGCAAACTGCAGCACAATATTTGCTTACTCAGCTATTTTATATTACAGAAAGTTCCTTTATGAACTGCGTTTATTGGATTCCGGGAACGCTCCGGATTGCGATTTTAAATATACCGTAAGACTTGGAGCAAGTAGACAGGAGATCAATGAACCTTTATCAGTTTTACTTGTTTATTTGATTTATCAACCAAAATGCAAACGACGTATTGTTACGATAGAGTTAGAAACAATTGTTACTTAGGTATAAATCCTTGTTATCTTCAGGAAGGTATGAAAATAGAGACGAAAACAAAATTCAGACACATTTATCTAAGGTATTCAATCCCTTCTATCATAAATAAACATCAAGAACTGGCAGTGCAGTCCAGTATTTTCTGCTCCAAGATAAAATAGACCTAATTTCTTGTGTGAAATTTTGCGCAAATATGAATTCGAGATATGAAAACTATGAAAGCGCCTGAAACTTAGCATACAACACAACACAACACGACCCGGTGTGATGGCAATACACATCAAAATAGATCGCACAATCGTTGCGTTTTTTTGAATAATTTTATTCAGCATTCCACATTTCTGATTTACAATAGGAAGAATGTTTTTCTATAAATATTTTGCAGATAATCTCCATAATTCACGGTTGATCCAGCTTGTCCCAAAAATCCATTTGGGGCGATTTGTCACGGTCCACCCCGGTCATCCATCAAACAAGTAGTCATGAATTATATTCTTTGTACAGCGCCCTGACAACACACCTGTTCCCTATGCCCGCTTTGTATTTTCCCGGATAAAGTTTGTTTACCTATTTTTATTGTATTTTTTGGGATTTTATTCTGTTTATCGTCGTCCTATCGCAAATTATTTGATTTTTTGTATTGTTTGTTTATAATTATAAATCAACAGATATTACTCGACTATATAAATTATAAGTTTATTGCTTCATTTTGTTCAGAATAAAACTGTGTTTACTAATTTAGTCACAGAACAAATCCTGTAGGCAAGAAAATGTTCTTTTTGTGTCGCTTCTAGTGTATGTTTATTTACTAATACTTGGATCCGATAAGTGACGTGTCATGTCTCGATTTTTTTAGCTTTCCATCTAACTAAATAATAAGAAATTGAGTGCAATAAGTATAAAAATAGACGATAATTAATGCAGCAACGAATATTATTAAGCTCAAAGCTACATCGCCCGGATTTAATATGAAACGGTAGCAAAATTTTAAGTGATTAAATATTTTTAATCACTATAATAATCTAAAGCTCTGTTTTAACTGTATGTAACTGTTTACTACACAGGGTGAGTCCTCTCGACCGAAAAATTATGTTAGGATTCATATGCTCGATCTGAATCACCCTGTACCAATGGTTCAACAATAACATCCACTGATTAAAAAGGACATTCTCATTCAAATAAATCAATCAGCTAGCTTCAACGGCAACTGTTTAATTTACTCGAACTTTACCCAACAAATAAAATAGGACGCGAAGAATCGATGCTGGGACTGCGCGGTGAATTTTGATGCTTGTTTAAGCTTTTAATTTGGAATTTTAAGGTACTGTACAAATACCTTAAGCGCTAGAATCCTATGCAAGATATTATTAGTATATTGTTTCTCAGAGTTGAACACCTAGGGACTATAGAGTCCTGGACTTTTCATAGGCATGCATGGCCGACACAGAGGCCCGTTCGTGACCGTCGGCATTCATTTGTCTTCGCTGTAAAGGGCCCTTAAAACATAAAAAAAAATTATTTTAGAAGATAATTATCATCTTCAATACAGTAGGCGTTTGCACATTTGCGCATCGTGACTCCAAAAGTATCACTTGTCCTATGGTTTTTTCTCCATCTGCTACGACGGCCTTGATAAAGAGTGAAACTGACTGACAGGTGTGTTGAGGTGTTCTGAAATCTGATCAGACCTTCGTTTTGAGTTATTTTGCTATCTTCTAATCTGCCCAGATCCACCTGAATATGGGCCTTCTCATTTTCACGCCACTTTTTTGATCCTGCGTGTCAAACCCACTGCCTTCCTGCCACCACCTCAAAACCAAATCTTCTCTATTTTGAGCTTAATTTAATGTGGTCCTATGAGAGTGTGAGTTAAGTTCATCAGTGTGCAAGATATACTTTCAGATACTGAGTAAGAAACTTTAAATTGAGTGCAAATGAAAAACATCATCATTGCTCAGAAATTCACTTTTAAACTGAACTTCAGAATTTGAAACAAAGTTAGTTCTGTTCATTACGTAGTAACGGCATAACGACTAACGGCGTAACGGCCCGGGAGGCTTAATCTAAGTTTATTCGCCCATTAACGAGCAAATATACGATCGTAAACAATAAAACTTGTAATTTGTTTGGACATTTTTTTTTTTTAATTTTATAGGTCAGCATTTGACCTCACTCTGCCTGATGTTAAGCAGTAGTGAGGTCTAAGGTGGAGCATGCGTACCTAGAAGGAACCTATTTACTCTTGATTTGAAGACCCTATATTTTCGGGAAATACAGAGCCCGGCAATGAGTTCCACAATTTGGCGGCAACATCATTTGAGTTCAATGTATTTAAAAAATGCTGTGATAAACTTACAACTCGCACGAATTTACCTCTATCCCCACGTTCACACAAATAGTATCTGACAAAAATGTCTTCATTGTGTGTGTAGATAGTACCTACATGCACAATGTTTCTGTGTGCGTAAGCTTGGAAACGCTCCATGGACCAATGAGCGCTCACTCAGTACTCGTATCGCTTACACAATTAGGGCAAATCCGCCTTTGTGAGGTGGAATAATCTATAAAAAAAAATTATGTGTATACCACACTTAGGTATTCCATTGAGAAATTAAAATTCTTATCCAAATTTTCGATTCCGATAGTTGATAATACAAGCTTATCGTAAATTTGGATTGTGACGTCAGTGGATTCCGTGGCCGAGCGTTTGAAGGCACTCCCGGCTTTAGGAGGATCGTCTGATCGCCACGGGTTCGAATCCATTCCGTTGGAATCGAAAATTTTGATAAGTCTTTTCATTTCTCCATGGAATAATCATCTCAGTCATCTATCGTCTACTGCTGAACATAGCCCTCCCTTATCGATTTCCACAGTGATCGATCTTGTGCAGCCTGCACCCACCGGCTCAGCAACCTTTACCAGATCGTCTTTCCATCAAGTGGAGGGCCGTCCTCGTGCCCTCTGGAATATGGAATAACCTATTCCTAGATAATATTGCAGGATACTATATTAAGCGACCGCTTTGCACACTGAATGGCTATTTTAGGTCCCAAATATCCTAAATGTTATCAGATTCTGTTATACAATGAGAGGACCTACTTACACCGAAACGAAAATGCTTATTATCAACATTGTATTAGTTCGTTCCGGCACTGGCAACACTGTGCCGTGATTTACGAGGTAATAAATAATAAGTATCCAATAACGGGCAACACTGCCCGGTTTAGGAGGAAAGTTTATATTTAACACAGTTTGTGAATTGAAGTTCGCGATCGATATAGGTTTTAGTTGCAAATTCATTTGGATATCAGTTTTATGCTCGGTTCATGGCATTGTGGATACCTATTGAATGTTTAATACAGCATCATCTAGCCTCAAAGTAGGCAGAGTTTGATGTTATGGGTATTACTTACTTAAAAACCATGATATCATTTTTTGTTCATACAAACATGAACATGATTTTTGAGCGTACGATGCGAGATCACAGCGTGCTTAGTATGACTTTTATTCACCTCCTTTTTTTCATTAGTAATGAGCGAGTACCAAAAGATGGCGCTGCTATTTTCCCATACAAATCTGCGTTTACAGCTACGATACCGAACGCGTAAAACACTACTATTAGGCACCCAGACTTGCCACTCACAGCTGGTTGAGTGAGTTCTTCATTGTTCATTACTCATACATATAAATAAAACACACAAGATGTATATATTTTTTAATTTTTATAGAGTTAATCTACGCTTGGTCATTAAGAAATGAAAAGACTTGCATATCAAAATTTTCGATTCCGACGGGATTCGAACCCGCGACGATCAGACAATCCTCCTAAAGCCGGAGTGCCTTCAACCGCTCGGCCATGGAACCCTAACGTCAGATCCGAAAATCTTGATAAGCACCGAAGAACCGAGATTAAGATTTATTGGTTAAGCACTGGATAACTTAATAAGACTTTTCATTTCACATATATATCAAGATAAGAGGATTAGAGGCGTGATTTTTTATGTACTTGTAAAAGAAACCCAAACTCAAAACAAATATTATCATATCACACTAGTACCTATTTGTCCCGCTCTGAGAATCAAACTCCTCTGCATCACAGCCTGAGCCCACTGCACCACAGAGACCGCACACTGCACCAAATAGCTTTGAAGTCAGCATTCATTTTCAAATCTTATTTATCTAAAGCTAACAAAGGTAACATTTTTCCAACGTCATATTAGCATGCAACGGCCACCGTGGCCTAGATACTCCCTCCCCCCAAGCTTAGTCTCGAAATCCTGACTGTTATGCAACTTAAAGCTCAGGTAAGTTCCTACACCGTAAAAGATTATTGGGGGTGAAATACCCTACTTAAGATCCATTAGGCACTCATAATGTTGGATGAGTATCGATTCTGCATAAATTTAGCTTAAAAGCCTCTTAAAAATATTGAAGATAAATGGAATGAAGAGAAAATGGGTAAGAATTGTGGTATTGAAGGCCAGTTTGAAGCGCTACTGCTTATTTTAATAATGCGAAATCTTGTAAGGGTAAAATGTATGGATGTTATTCTCTAACGCAAAAACTACTAAATGGATTTCGAAAAAAATTAGGACAGATATAAAAAAATTAGGACAGATAATAAAAAAATTAGGACAGATAAAGATCTCGTTTACCCCAACGGTTATCGGTTCTTCGATAGATAACCAGGTGGAGTGACGATCTGCGTAAGGCTGCTGGCAGAAGCTGGATGCGTCGAGCTGAGGACAGGGCGCATAGCGCATATGGGAGGTCTATGTCCAGCAGTTGACTGCTATAGGCTGATGATGATAATGATATATTAAAGTCCAGAGTAGCACATAGACTTTTTTAGTACCTAAAAAATAAAGTTGTTTTGTGTTTTTGTTTCCTGACGCTGCATAAATCACGTATTATGTAAAGCCTAAGTTTTTTTGTATTTTGCACACCTGTGCATCGATGCGTAAATTCAAAACCATTTTTCAGTCTCTCTGGAAGGTTTATGCATCTTTGAGTTGAAGTGTTTATGCATCTTTGAGTGAGCGCCGGTGGCCTAATTACTGCGCTAGGCCCCACTCTTGCAATCAAGAAAGCTTCACCCCACTCTAAGTCGTGCGATGCATGAGAGATTCACCTCTATAAATAAACTTTAGGAATATTTGTTTGAATATGTTGACGACCTCTGTGATACAGTAGACTAAGGCCTGACTATGACGCAGCAGGTTCGATTCCCGTGGGACAAATGTTTGTATGATCTATGTATATTTGACTCGGGTTTGGGATTTTTCTAGTGCGATTACAAAATATTTATCAGGAGTTGAAAAATAAAACGTTTTGCATTGACAATCAGTCTGGTAACAAACAGTACGAGCCTCAATGCAACGTCATATCTGTAAAAAAGCCTTTATAAGATATCTGATTATTTGGATGAAAACTTGGGACTGAATATACTCCAACTCTATGGATCCATGGATCACCTAAAAAAATTATAGGCCCCAAACCGTGGTCGCGAAAGAACAGGAGTAAAATTAGTTTTAAGACTATTCTAAGTGATCCCTGCGGTCCAACTGAATAAATGCTTTTTGACTTTTGATGGAAATCATGGACTAATACAACCGAAATGTCCCCATTTTATTTGCTTTCAAAAACCGACGTATCTAGTTCATTTAAAAACTCCTACTTGCTTTGCATACAGCGCAAGTTACCATACAACAGTTTGCATATCCGAGTGTTCCGACTTAATCCGGTTGAAACTGGTATTTACTGGACGCTAGCATTTTTTAGAGTTCCATGACAAATGTAGAAAATAATAATGTAGAGTTATACATTTTGTTTATGTGTACATAGACAAAATAACTGATAAAATACTGAGATACTTTTTTTCTTAGATCATCATCAATATTAGGCTCTCTCATCCCATTGCTGGGTAAAGGCCTCTCTTCTCTGTCTCCTGTTAAAAAAAAATTATGGTCAAATGAGCAGGTGGCACACCTGATGGTAAGTGATTGCCACCGCCCACAGACGACTGCAGCATCAAGAGGCACTGCAAATGCGTTGCCGGCCTTTGAGGCTAATAGGCTCTTTTCTTGAAGGCGCCCAAGTCGTATCGGTTCATGTGTACCTACGACCTGCGGATTTCATGATGTCGTCGACCCATTTTGTCATGATACTCCTTTTGCCATCTCATTTCCATACAAACTTATAACGTAGACACAACAAACACCAGTGTTCAACAAACAAAAAGTCCTGGGTGGTAATCCAACCCACGACCTGCAGAGTAAAAGGCAGAGCCACTACTAACTGGAGCTGTGAAGATAGTCAAAATGCGTCTCAAATTCGTCATCTTCCTTCTCTCTTGTCCCACATTGGGGTCATCCATAATAGTTATTGAATTGAATGAATGAATGAATGAACACTTTATTGTACAAAACAACAACGAAAACAATACATTAGAAACATTTACAAGTTCATTAGTACAATGGGCGGCTTTATCGCTGAAAGCGATTTCTTCCAGGCAACCTTTAATTGAATTACTACAACATAAATGTTGTGCCTACTTCATCTAAAGTGGGATATCATCATCATTGGCCCTTATCCCGCTCATGCGAGGTCGGCACAACATGTTCTCTTCCTCCACTCTCCTCTATCACTCGTCATCCATATCCACTCCTTTCTTACCCATATTTTCTTTCACACAATCCATCCATCTTTTCATGAAAAGTGAGATAATGAGTAGGAAAATGATGATGCACATTTTTATCTATCAGGAACCCGGTTTAACTTTAAGCCTGAAAGCTTGCCTTTTTTTAATGCATTGCATAAAATGTACCTGTAATGAAGTTGGTTTGTTGGGAAAGAAATGTGAAACAAACATGGCTGATTAGTTTGTTGTTTTAACTTAAAGGTACATTTACACGATGCGATTTCAACATAAATGATATCGTATCGCACGGCTTTTTCTCGTGTAAACGCTCATCTTATACGATTTGTCATAGTTAGCGCGATGCTCGTCGACACGTTCAATGGGCCGGGCTTAGCAAATCGTACAAATAATCGCATCGTGTAAATAAACCTTTACTACTATTTTACTAGGAACTAATGAACGAAGAAAATGGTCGTAAGTCTTAGAATGTATGAGACATTTGCCAAGCCGTGGGACACGGATTGAGATTCTCGTAATTATATTTACATCCAAATACATATTTAGTTGCACACACAATAAGTATATCAAAAGCTAGCATTTCGTGGCAGGTTGCAAGTTTATTGAAAGAGATTGACGGTCGGTAAAAATACAAAAAAACATACATTTAGCTGCACCAAGGATCATATATAATTAAATCGTTATTAGTTGCTCAAAGAATCTCTTCTGTTCATCATCATCATCTCAGCGATCTAGCGTCCACTGCTGAACATAGGCCACCCCCATCGATTTCCACAGCGATCGATCTTGTGCAGCCTGTACCCAACGGCTCCCAGCAACCTTTACCAGATCGTCTTTCCATCTAGTGGGGTCTTCTGTTAAGTTGGTTAAAATAACTTAATTATACACACCAAATACACAATAAGATCCCTCGCAGACTGCAGACTTTCTATCGGCCGATAGTTGAGACGGAACATACTTCAGCTCGTAATGAGTATGGAGAAGTAAGCCGAAGTATGTTCCGTCTCAACTATCGGCCGATAGAAACTCTGCAGTCTGCGAGGGGTCATAACTTAAATATACACACTTAATCACATCAGTTTTATTATGATTCAAGAACGTGCTATTTTCGTTTAAAATAAAGTGATAATCACTTAAAAAGCGATTTAAACGTTGAAAGGTTTTCAGCGCCAAATTCTAAACCCAGACATATTTTAACGAGTTCTACACAGGGTGCAAATAGGTACGTGGGCGGTACTGTCACGTTCGTAAGTGGAATTTAAAGTAAATTTATATTTTTTACTTATAAAATGTTTAAACTTACCAAATTCAACAGTTTTTTTATTATATTATCTATAGACTGCGGACCAATAGACAATACAGTGTCGAACCAATGATTTTGTTGTACTTTTTATTTAACTTGCACTGTCCCACTGGGCAAAGACATTTATTTTTCCACGACTTTCAATCACATGCTGCTTTCCACCAGTCCTTATTGAATGCTCTTTGCCATCACGCCAACGCTTACGTACTCTATGGCTGGTTTTCTTGTCACGCTGACTGTCAGCGCTGATAGAAAGCATAATCTTTATTACAACGTAGTAAGGATACTGATTGTACAGCAGCGCCGAGAGAAATCAGCGATGCCAATTCTGCTGAGACATTATTATCCTTAAGTCATTGTATTAAAGACTATGCTTCTATCAGCGCCGACGGTACGCGTGACAGGAAAACCAGCCTATAATATCAATTATTTAAAAAAATGCAGTCTTTTATCAGTTAAGCTACATTGATCATTTTTAACGATTCAACTGATTCTTGTGTGATTTTTATAAAATAAAAACGTGTAGTATGTACTATGTTGCTTCTGTAAATAGATGTATTATATGGTAGGTTTATTTCAGTTCTTAAAAAGAAATGAGTCTGAACCAATACAAAGAAATGCATATGAGTCTTACGTTACTGAGAGCAAAGTGTTCTGACGGCATCCTTTGAGGCGTCGCGACCACGGCATTGTGTTTCAAGTATTCTTGCGAATGTGTTGACGAGGCACAAGTCACGAACTTTATTAGATTCTGTTTTTATTCACATAGGTCTTTTTTTGCTGTTTTCTTGATGCACAATAAAGTGATTTGTTTAAACAGGATCGCGTAAATACCTCTTATTATTTCCACTCACCCGCGCCCACGGTGCAACACAGCAGTAAACAAAATCAGCAAAATCAAACAGTAGTAAACAAATCAATTATGAACTGTGATCGTGAAATTTGAGAAAGACTACAATAAAGTGTTCATTCATTCATTCATTCAAATCATTTATTTGCACATCATTCACAAAGATGCATAAAAAATCGGAGTTTTCACTTCAAGAAGGTGTAATCACTTGACTACAACTTGCGCCATGCCGTGGCGCAGCGTCGCCCGACTCGACGCTGCATTGAGACTTAACCATGCAAATTATGAGTTCTGTACAGCGCTGTCCTTATACACGAACAAACAAATGCTTAGAATTTAGAGAAACTTTAGCATGAGAATATTTTGAAACTGTTGGGAATTGCCGGAAGTTTTCATAATCCTTGGTATATCCATATATTCTGAAGTATTGTTTTTCGTTCGTAAAGCTAACCGCTTTCCTGGTTTGTACATCGGTGGTGTGAAATTATTGCTAATTCCGAGGAATAGCTTTGCAAGAATAAAAGGGTTTTAGAAAAAAAAAGGTTTGAGGGTATTAATAGACTACTGAATCTGTGTGAGTGAGTTTAAAAAGGTCCTTTTTGAAGCCCACAAAAGGAACAATTTTTACCGAAATGAAAAGAAGGCAGCAAATGGTGCTGAGCCCACTAGACAGCTTCTTCTTCTCTTCTTCTTCCTGTCCTTATCCCACTAAGTGGGTCGGCACAACATGTTTCTTTCTTCCATTTCCCTCTATCACTCGTTATATCAGAACTCACTCCTTTCACTAACATATCCGCATTTACACAGCACATCCATCTTTTCTTAGGCCTCCCTACCGGTATATATCCATCCACCTTCATACTCATCACTCGTCGTGTTATATGATTTTCATCCCTCCTCACGACATGCCCATACCACGCCAACCTTCCACTTCTCAATTTGTCAGTCACTGGCGCTACTTTCAAACTTCCCCTGATGTACTCATTCCTTATCTTGTCCATTCTAGTTACAGCCCACTAGACAGCACGATCTCAAATAATGCAATACAAATTAATAGACATGTGAATATAATCATTTATTATAATGTATGGTAATGTTACCGTTAAAGGCACTCGCCCATTGTGTCTATGTCGCGCGTTTAGTAAAAAGGCGCTTGTGAATCGCATCTGTATTGTCAGGCGTCAGTTTGTCGCGCTGTGAGTACTATAGAATTTCGCAAACGCTTGGCTATTCTAAATTGTGTTTGAAGTTTATGTATGTATTCAATATGAACCATGATTAACAATTGTGGAAAACTAAATTGGTTACGCAATACGGGTACAAAAAACTTGGGCCTTCACATCTTTAAAGATGATTATACAGCGCCGGGGGGCAACTGCTATTGAGTGGGCATTTTCAATTTTATTTACTCAAAATGATCTTAATCGCCCACGTGCATACGCCACATTCAAAGGTCATTAAGATTGAGCTGCACGACTATGTCGCGAATAAAGTTTAATAAATATTTCACAAAATCTATATTTTGATAGGTATTATATATCGTGGGTGACAACTTTTGGGCGCGACGCTCACTGGTGAGTCGAATCGAGGAGTCGTACTCTTAACGTCGCGGCACGGTTGAGGCGTGCTCTTTATGTAGAGTCGAGGCATAGGCGTGGGTTTTCTATAGGCGCAATGAATACTGGTAAGTTGAGGTAGCGTTGCATATGCGTTGCGGCCCGGTGGCAACATTGCATGCGGACCACGCTGAGATGGCAAAGAACTTTTTTTTTTATTTGATTTGAACATTTCTTTAAACAGTGGACTTGACGAAATGTCAAGAAAATTTCAATTTCAAAGAAAAGTTCAATAAGAAAATCTAGACAAGGCTCACCGTTTGAACGGCCTCGCCTTGACATTACATCAACCATATCGACTGAGTCATGTGAGCGGCGCTCTTAAAAGATAAGTGGTTATTATGGGCGTACTTAAGTGCCATTACTATTAGTCACAGATCACCACAAATGGGAATATTAGGAGGTACTTCTGAAATTGCCGAATTAATTGTTGATTAGACAATAATTTAATTGGAACACTTCATCTTCGTCATCGTATAAGTTACGACTATTATATCAATAACTATTTAAAATGAGGCTAAAATAACTTAAGTAATGATACATTATTAAAATATTTGGTCATTGTAAGTTATATAGGTGTGTGTATGAAATAAATAAAATGAAATGAAAATTGAAATAATCTTTTTTTTTATAATCCGATAAAAAGAACCAATCCGATAAAAAGTAGCTTTCAAACTTTTCAATTTTCCTGAAATCGTTTATTTATTTTTATGTAGGATCACCGTTAATATTAGAGAAATAGGTCACGTTCTACCTTCGCTAATATTTGTCTTATAAAAACTTACTTAATTAAGCCGTGACTCAAAAAACCAAGTAGCTCCATAAGCGCAGAATCGCCTAAATTAAGGTAAGTTATTAAGTTAAAACCGATTCCACAGTATTGTAATGTGAAAGAACTTGATTAAAAAAGTTGCTTTTAGAGTTCAACGCTGTTTGGAGGAAAACCAAACGTTTTAAGTCAGTGTTCCTACAATAGCCAATTGACCCTGTGGGCTTCTCCCACATTACTACCTACTTTGCCTGTCTACCTAAACCTAATTCCTAATAAGTATTTATTAAATATTATAACGTATCTATCTTACATACTACCTACTTATATATTTATCTAAATACTTACCTAACTTAAATCTATTTTATATTCAATAATTACCTAGTTATTATTTATCCATCACCACACATACTAAAATACATACACTACACTAGCACAGAACACAATCACACTCATCATTCATGCAACGTTCGCCCGCTGGTCACCGGTAATTCGTACGTAATAAAATTAGATACAATGTTCAATGGAAACTTGCATTCGGCGCTCGGCATTCGTAAGTACCTAGCCGCTGCGCGTCGCAGACGCAGGCCGGCCGGGCGCATACAAATACCCGCCCGCCAGTGAGAATTCAACTCTGACACCGACCGCACGTCGCTCGCTCTAAAATTGATACCTACTTTTACTTTGTTACGCGTATGAACTGTCGATATCTAACCTGTGCTTGTGAACTGTTATTTCTCTTCTGTCATACTTCCTCTGCTTTTTCTGTGCTCATTTTCACTCCTTCTATACTGTGCTAGCTTGTGCTTAAGCTTTAATAAACTGTGTGAAACTATAAACTGCAGTGAACATTATTTACGCCGTTCCCGCATCGAGACACAGCTAAGTACCAGTGCTACACATTTAAATAGGCAGGTCATATCTACCACTGACTAACCCCTGCCTCATTGGTGACCCCTGGAGAACATTTATAAATAATCATGAGCAAGAATGCTGGGAGTGACAGTAGTGATTCGGCGAAAACCGTCCAGTCGCAAGACCACGTCACTACGCGCCCGAAGAAAATGCGCAGGTCCATTGTACCCGAACCCGAATCGGATCGAGAACCGTCCGACATCAAGAAGTACAATATAAAGGTACCAACTTTTTCACCCGACGATCCCGAGATCTGGTTCGCCATACTAGAGGGACAATTTGACAATTTCGGAATAACGGACGACGCTGTCAAATTTAATAACGTCATCACAAAGCTCGATATCGTCCACGCGAAGGCCGTAAAAGATATTATTATTAGTCCTCCGACCCGGAACCGATACGAGAAGATTAAGTACGAGCTGATCAGACGACTCACCGCCTCTCACGAGAAAAAGGTCAGACAGCTGTTGACCCACGAGGAGATCGGCGACAGGAAAGCTTCGGAGTTCTTGCGTCACCTGCGAGACCTGGCAGGACCAAGCGTTCCAGAGGAATTTTTAAGGACGATTTGGAGTAACCGGCTTCCACGCAGCATCCAGACAGTACTTGCGTCCCAGACGTCACAAACTCTGGAACAGCTGGCAGACCTGGCAGACCGCATCCAAGAAATCTCAGCACCTGGAACCGTCGCTGCTGCTTCTGCGCCTCCACCTGCACCTAGCGCGCCTGAACCTTCCAGCAGTACTTCCGGGGAGATCGCCGAGCTACGGAAAATGGTGGAACGACTCGCGGTGAAGCTGGACGAACACACGCGTGAGTCACGTTCGTCACGCCGTCATGACCGACCCATTCGAGCACATCGTCGTTCCTCATCGCGCAGCAAGACAAGATCCGAGTCCTGCTACCGCCAATTTCCCATCTGCTGGTACCATTCCATCTACAGATCGCGGGCTCGGAATTGCCAGAAACCGTGCGACTACGACAAGTCGGGAAATGCCGCGGGCAATCATCAGTAATGGCGACAGACGATTGCCCTCACACACCAGGTCGCCTCTTCGTGGCAGATCGCTGCACGGGGACCCAGTTCTTGGTCGACACAGGTAGCGACCTCTGCGTCTTCCCGCGATCCCATCTACAAGAGCGTCGTGCGCCTACCAACTACAAACTCACTGCAGCCAACGGGACATCCATCGACACCTACGGCTACGCGCACCTCAACCTGGACCTGGGACTTCGTCGGACCTTCCCATGGCGTTTTGTGGTGGCCGATGTTACCAAACCTATCATAGGAGTAGACTTTTTGTGTTATTACGATTTGATAGTTGACTGTAAAAACAAAAAGCTTATCGATAACTTAACAAATGTATCTGCTCCAGCCTCACTGGTCATTAATGCTAAAAACATTCATTCTGTTAAGATTCTTACTGGCGATTCTCCTTATCACACTTTGCTGTCGCGAGACTTTTCAGAAATTACCCGACCAGCTGGCACACAGCGCATGATACCACACAACACACAGCACCACATACGCACCACACCTGGTCCTCCAGTCTCATCCGCACCTAGGCGTTTAGCTCCGGACAAATTAAAAATTGCTAGGGCTGAGTTCGAAGCCATGATAGCCAATGGCACCGCTAGACCCTCTGAAAGCCCATGGTCGTCCCCATTGCACCTTGCTGTAAAGAAGGACAATGGTTGGCGTCCATGCGGCGACTATAGGAAACTCAACGCTCGTACTATTCCGGATATGTACCCAATACGCCACATACACGATTTCACCCACAATATCGCTGGTTGCCGTGTATACAGCACCATCGATCTTGTCAAGGCGTACAATCAAATACCGGTTTATGCTGAGGATATACCTAAAACGGCAATCACGACTCCGTTCGGCATGTATGAGTTTCCGTTCATGAATTTCGGTTTGCGCAATGCTGGCCAAACGTTTCAGCGTTTCGTAGACGAAATGATGCGCGGGCTAGACTTCGTCTACTGTTATTTGGACGATTTTTTAATTTACAGTCGGGACGAAGCTGAGCACGAACACCATCTACGTCAAGTGTTTTCCAGGCTTCGGGATTATGGAATGGTCATCAACGTGTCTAAGTGTGTTTTCGGGGCTCCCGAGGTAACCTTTCTAGGTTATAGTATCTCGGAGAGCGGAACCAAACCACTGGACACTAAAGTTGAAGCCATTCGTGACTTCCCTCCACCAAAAGACGTAAGGTCGCTCAGACGGTTCTTAGGTATGGCCAATTTTTATAGACGTTTCCTGCCTAACGCCGCTCTCATTCAAGCACCTCTCAACGCTCTCCTCACGGGGGCAGTCAAAGGCTCCACGCCCATAAACCTCACCGGCGATGCTCTGAAGGCTTTCTCGGAAACCAAAGAAAGCCTTTCCAAAGCAGCTCTTCTGGCTCACCCAGATTGTCACGCAAAGCTTGCTTTGGTCACAGACGCATCGGACACGGCTATGAGCGCCGTCTTACAACAACTCCATAATGACGAATGGCAGCCGCTAGCGTTCTTTTCCAGAAAGCTCAAGCCTTCACAAGTGAAGTACTCACCGTACGACCGCGAACTTCTCGCGATCTACGAGGCCATCAAGTACTTCCGCCATATGCTCGAAGCCAGACATTTCACGGTCTACACGGACCACAAACCGATCAGTTTTGCCTTTCACGAACGAAAGAATAACTGTTCGCCTAGGCAGTTCCGACACTTAGACTTTATCGCCCAGTTCACAACCGACATAAGGCACATTTCTGGCAAAAGTAACGTCGTGGCCGACACCTTATCTCGTGTTGATGAACTGCGCGCTCCAATCTGTCTAAAGGACCTCAGCATAGCTCAAGAGAATGACCCTGAACTGGCACATTTTCTCACAGATCAGTCATCTCTCCGCCTCAAAAAGATGAGTCACCCTGAAAGCCTGTTGCCTTTGTACTGTGACATTAGCACACCTACTCCTAGGCCATTTGTCACTAAACAGTTCCGGAAGCAGGTTTTCCAAAGTCTCCACTCACTCAGTCATCCCGGCCCAATAGCGACTGCCAAGTTGGTAGCAGAGCGATTCGTGTGGCCAGGAGTGAGAAAAGATTGCAGAGAATGGGCCCGAACTTGCTTTTCGTGTCAGCGTGCAAAAGTAAGTCGACACGTGTCCGCACCTTTGGGCACCTTCGACTTACCTCGTGCTCGCTTCAAGCAGGTCCACATAGACCTCATAGGCCCACTTCCGGTTTCACAGGGGTTTAAATATTGCCTGACTGCTATAGACCGATTTACTCGTTGGCCGGAGGTCATTCCCATAGCAGACATCACCGCCGAAACTGTCGGCAAGGCCCTTATTTCGGGATGGATCTCCAGGTTTGGCGTACCATCAGATATCGTCACAGACCGCGGACGACAGTTCGAGTCCGCGCTATTTAAATATCTTGCAGAGGCCACTGGTTTTCAGCACAAACGCACAACCGCCTACCATCCGGCGTGCAATGGACTTGTGGAACGTTTCCACAGACAGTTGAAAGCGTCCATAACCTGTCACGCTGATCAGAATTGGTCTGAGATCTTACCTTTGGTACTCCTTGGCATCCGCAGCGCTTTCAAGGAAGATCTACAGACCTCATCGGCTGAGCTGCTGTATGGCGAGCCACTTAGGCTTCCCGGGGAATTTTTCGACCCGAGTACACCCTGTACATCTGACATGTCAGATTTTACAGCGCGATTACACTCGTTCGCCGAAAAACTTAAACCCATACCTACTTCTCGCCACAGCAAACAAAAGATCTTTGTTTTCAAAGAGCTCACAACAGCCGAAAACGTCTTCTTACGTGACGACGCAGTGCGTCCTCCTCTTCAACCAGCCTATACAGGCCCACATAAGGTGTTAGAAAGAGGTGACAAAGTTTTCAAACTCCTGATCAAAGGAAAACCTGTAACTGTAACAGTAGATCGCCTAAAACCCGCTTTTATCCTGCTTGATGAGCCTATCGATAGCAATCAGACCATGCCCGATCCACATTCATCAAGTAGGTACGATGACTCTGCGCCTAATCCACCTCCTGTCACATGTGTGCCTAAAACTACACGTTCAGGTAGACAAGTAAGATTCCCAGATTATTATCGCCCCTAACTGGGTCTCTGGGGGGGAGTGATGTGGGCTTCTCCCACATTACTACCTACTTTGCCTGTCTACCTAAACCTAATTCCTAATAAGTATTTATTAAATATTATAACGTATCTATCTTACATACTACCTACTTATATATTTATCTAAATACTTACCTAACTTAAATCTATTTTATATTCAATAATTACCTAGTTATTATTTATCCATCACCACACATACTAAAATACATACACTACACTAGCACAGAACACAATCACACTCATCATTCATGCAACGTTCGCCCGCTGGTCACCGGTAATTCGTACGTAATAAAATTAGATACAATGTTCAATGGAAACTTGCATTCGGCGCTCGGCATTCGTAAGTACCTAGCCGCTGCGCGTCGCAGACGCAGGCCGGCCGGGCGCATACAAATACCCGCCCGCCAGTGAGAATTCAACTCTGACACCGACCGCACGTCGCTCGCTCTAAAATTGATACCTACTTTTACTTTGTTACGCGTATGAACTGTCGATATCTAACCTGTGCTTGTGAACTGTTATTTCTCTTCTGTCATACTTCCTCTGCTTTTTCTGTGCTCATTTTCACTCCTTCTATACTGTGCTAGCTTGTGCTTAAGCTTTAATAAACTGTGTGAAACTATAAACTGCAGTGAACATTATTTACGCCGTTCCCGCATCGAGACACAGCTAAGTACCAGTGCTACACATTTAAATAGGCAGGTCATATCTACCACTGACTAACCCCTGCCTCAACCCAAATGCAAAGTAATGATGGTAGTTTGATATGTTGCTAAAACAGTTTTTTTTTTATTCATTCATGTAGAATTTTAAACTGATTAATGCTACATGGATTAAAAGAAAGCAAATTGCAATAGGTACATTATTACTGATATACCACGTTCTGCAACTTTTTAAAGTCCCTAAAATTTTCCCCGGTTTTGTACTCTGAACGTAATGCTTAAAATCCGCCATCTTCCAAGATGGCGCCGATCGAACTGTCAGCAGTCACTTTACCCAACCAATTACAGAGCCCCGTATGTCATTTGAGAAAAAAGTGTCAAATACCTACTTTTTCATATATTTTTTTGTTGAAAGCTGGCTGGGGACCCCAAATACAATCAATTAGGGAAGTTTGGAATCTCCTTGAATTGTAAATGTGAGACTTTGCCGCCTCTTTGTTTATTCGTTTCTTTTGTTTTGTCTCAATATAATTTTATTGTGATGTCCCTTTTGTATTTTATTTTGTGTTGTTTACCCTCACGCTTTAATTGTGTTGTGTCCTATATCGTTATTTTCTTTGGAATCTCATTTGAAACATTTCTTTGTGAATTTCCTTTGTATTATTTTCGGTGTTGTTACCAAAATAGACTACTAATTGAACTTGTAATTACTTCCAAACATAAAGCTGTTACTTACATTATAAAATAAATAATTTAAGGAAGATTTTTTTTATGATGGGTCGGCTCTTGACCTCGAATCATACACAGGCAAGAATGGGGTCTACGTTGGAACGAGCATACCCAAAAGGTGCCTATTTAACTCTCTTTTAAAAACAAATTCACTTCAATTGCTAATGTAACATTTTGAATCCCAAGTCACTATTTACATCTATTATATGTTTCATCCAAATAAATTCACTACTTGAGGTGTGATTTTTGATGACCGATGCGCAGTGGGTGAAAGCCCGCTTGTGACGCAAAAGGTTGCAGGTTCGATCCCGCAGGATAAATGTATGTATGATTTGCAAATATTTATCTCTGGTCTGGGTGTTTCTATGTATAATATGTAGTATTATGTACTTACAAACAAAAAGTACCTATATAAAAGTATATTAGTAGTTGTTGGGTATCGCAGGAAGTAAAACGCCTTGAATTTACATCAATGGTTGTAATGTCTGACTCAGGTAGATACAGAGATATTTTAGGTAGGTATTCGACTTAGTGCTAGCTTATTGGTTTATACAAAGATCGCTCAGCTACGACGTGTGCGCAAGCTGGCAGCGTAAAAAGGAATGGCCGACGGAAGCTTGTTTTTTTTTCTTTTTGGTGACAGGTTTTTCGTGTCGCGGCTAGCGCCCCTGCGCGGCATTCGACCGAGTAGGTTTGGACTTGGTCCTTTGCGTCAACATGCTGCCGGCCTTGGAACATTCTGTTCCAACGTTGGATTTGGAAGTGGACAGAGCCGGTTGAAGGCTCTTCTCATGGTTCCCGATGTTGTCCGTACGTCAGCTACACGGTTGATGCCATCGGAGCCGGGGTAGACTGTGGTGATCCTTCCAAGAAGCCATCGGTTGGGTGGTAGTCGGTCATCCTTGATCAGGACCATGTCTCCAGGATGCGGCTGTCCGTTATTCTGGCGCCATTTGCTCCTGGTCTGTAATTCTGAAACGTACTCTTTATAAAATCGGTTCCAGAAATGAGTTTTGAGACTCTGAATTCTCATATATCTTGAGAGTGTGGTTATCGGTGCATCTTCTCGTACCTGGGGAGAAGGCAACATTGTGAGAGAACGTCCAATCAAAAAATCCGCAGGTTTAAGTGGGACAAGATCTGAAGGATCTGATGAGAGAGCAGTGATAGGTCTATTGTTTAATATGGCTACTATAACAATGTCTCACACTTCAGTCCTCTCCCTCATATGTGCCGTCTCTATAATGACCTAGCGGTGTCTTCTTCGTATTTGGATATATTTGATAACAATATCAATAGGTTTAAGCAGCGCGTTCAAAAGGCCTTGTTACAATCAAACTCAAATTGTAATGTTTAATTATTTAGTTTATGTATTAGTTTAAGGGTATATTTTTATTAGTAGCATGCAACACTATTCTTGTCATATTCACTTGTAGGATTACGAATCTAGGTTTTTTAATGTTATTTTCTTTAAACTTTGTTCTTATTATGATTGTAATCTGTTTTGTGAATTTAAATAAATAAATAAATAAATATGGCCTCTATCTGTGCCAAAACTGTGTTCATTTCTTCGTAATCTAAGTGTGCCAAACCTAAGACTCGTTTTAAATGAAATTTGATTGATTTGACCGATGCCTCTGCTAAACCATTAAAATGTGGACTATAAGCTGGACTGAACTTGAAATTTATTTCATTTTCTGATGAATAGGAAATTATATCCTTAGAAGCTGACTTTATGAATTTATTTAACTCATTACAGGCACCCACGAAATTCGTTCCATTATCGGAATAAATATTCGCTGGCTTACCTCTGCGGGCAATGAATCTACTAAGGGCTGATAAGAAACCTTGTGACGTCAACTCGGTGACAAGCTCTATGTGTATCGCTCGTACTGCCAAACAGACAAATACACAAATATAAGCTTTTTTAAGTCTACAGCCCCTGCCCTTCCTATCGGCTATCAGTACTGGACCGCAATAATCAACAGCGGTATTGATGAATGGAAACTCGGCATGTAACCTAGGCTCGGGTAGGTTACCCATAATAGGCTGGTAGGTTTTTCCGGAAAACCTGCAACATTTGACACAATCATGAGTGATTTTTCTGGTAAGATTGCGACCGTTTATTATCCAGAACTTGTGACGAAGTGTGGCTAATAAAAGTTGAGGCCCTGCATGGAAATGAATTTTGTGATAGTGTTCTACTATAAGTTTGGTTAGTTTGTGAGACGCGTGGAGTAAAATGGGATGTTTTGTGTCGTAGTCAAAGTTAGAATTTGATAGTCTACCTCCGACGCGAATCAAGCCTGATGATGATTCAAAAAATGGATTTAGATTTAATAATTTGTCTTTGGATGACAGTTGATGTTTGTTGTTTAATTGTGTGTATTGTTTATTGAATGTTTCCATTTGTGCAATTTTGCAAAGTGTTTGTGTACTGGATTCTAATTCTGAAACTGTAGGTGTACCTACGATTTTGTTGCTTGGGTTTTTACAGTTATATACAAAACGCTTTATGTACGCGATGACGCGTTGTAACTTGCTATAATTTGAGTAATTTTGTATGATATTTAGACTGTTTGAAGCGCTTGTTGTGAAATTGCACTGAACTTTGGTTTCAGGCAATTTTTCAATGTGTGTGTTTTGAGGCTGTGTGGGAAACTGAATTTCAGTTTGGTGTAAAAACTGTGGGCCTCCCCACCACAAAGGTGAAGAATTGAGTTGATTGGCATTAAGTCCCCGGGACCCTATGTCAGCGGGGTTCAAACCTGTGGGAACATAGTTCCATGAAGAAGGATCAGAAACTTGTGTGATTTCTTTAACCCTATTGTAAACGAATTGTTTAAGAGTTTCCTTACATGTGTTGATCCAACCTAGCACTATTGTTGAATCACACCAATAGAATTGTGAATCTATTTTTACACGCAATGATTTTTTAACCTTTTCTGCTAACTGGGTAGCTAGTAAGGCTCCACATAATTCAAGTCGTGGTATAGTTAGCTTCTGCTTGAGTGGGGCTACTCTACTCTTAGACAATACCAGGTGTACACTGACCTTCCCACAGCTGGACAAAGAGCGTACATAGATGCAACCTGAGTATGCTTTTTTGGATGCGTCGCTGAATGCGTGTAGTTCTACCCTAACATGATTGTCGCAGAAAACTCGACGTGGGATCTGAATGTTTGTTAAGTCTGGTAAGTTTATGATGAAGTTATGCCATTGTGATTGAATTTCCATAGGTAATTCATCATCCCACGAAATGTTTTTTGCCCAAAGTGCTTGTAAAATTAGTTTTGCTTGGAGCATGCATGGATTGATAAGACCCAGTGGGTCGAAAACCTGAGCTATGGTGGACAAAATATTGCGTTTGTTTATCTTGTGTTTTTGTGTATCTGTGCTTGTTGATGAGAAAAACAGCGTATCTTGTTTGCAAGCCCATAGGAGGCCAAGTGTTTTAGCATATTCATCCTTACTTAAATTTAGTAAGTTATCGTTGCTGTTCTCATCAACAATTTGTGCGAGTAGTGATGGTACATTCGAACGCCATTTTCGTAGGTGAAAATGAGCGCCCTCTAGTTCTCGAATAACACCCTTACATGTGGAGATAAGCTCGGATTCTAGGTCATCACCTGTAATTAAGTCGTCAACGTACATATCATGGAGGATTGTCTGACTTACCTTTTTGTCAGTACAATCACGACCTAGCTGTATAATGCATCTAGTAGCTAGGTAGGGTGCCGAGGCAGTCCCGTACGTCACGGTATTTAGGTAGAATTGCTTGATTTCTTGGTCAGGGTCCGATCGCCAAAATATCTGTTGCAAGCTTCTAAATTTGAGATCTACTAAAATTTGCCTGTATTGTTTTTCAACATCTGATGTGACAACAAACTTATGTTGACGGAACCTGATCAATATGCTAATCAAATCGTCTTGTAACATTGGACCTATGTATTGTATGTTGTTATATGATTTTCCTGAGCTTGTAACTGCTGATGCATCGAATACAGTTCTCAATTTTGTGCTAAGGCTACCTTCTCTTAAAATGCCATGGTGCGGTAAGAAGTAAGATACCTCATCTTTGTGTATGTCTGTGTTTTCTGTCATGTGACCTAAGGCAATGTATTCATTCATGAAATCGATATACAATCTTTGGAATTGTGGGTTGCGTTTGAGTTTACGTTCAAGTGTATTGAATCGTGTAAGTGCTTGTTGTTTAGAATCCCCCAAATTGGTAGGAGATTCCTTTAGTGGAATGTGGACCACGAACCTGCCGTCTGGCTGACGAACAGTTGTATTAGTGAAAATCGTTTCACACTCACTCTCACCTTTAGTTTGGACTTGTTGAGCGGGGGAAATCGATTCTAACTCAAAGAATTTGTTTAGTTTTTCTTCGAGCTCAATATTTTGTGTGAAATGACAGTGGACTGTATTGTAGGTCTGCTTATTTGTGTGATTGCCTGGTGCTGAACCAGAAACAAGCCACCCTAGTTTTGTTTCAACTAGGGTTGGTTTGCCTTTACCTAGTGGCATTGTGTTGTGTAGGAGTACCTCCCAGAATAGGTCGGCGCCCAGAAGAATCTGCACCTCTGACGGCACATGGTATGTTGGATCCGCGAGGTGGATGTTTGGTGGGATTGTAAATCGGTTACAATTTATTTTTGTGGATGGAATTACTTGTGTAATTTGAGGTACAATGAAACAATTGGCGTCTGCATTGTACTCACTGTTTGTGAGTGAAGATATGGAAATATCGCATCTTTGAGAGATTTGTGAAGATTGATTGTTCAATCCTTGAACTGTGGTAGCTGTAGAATAGCTAGGAAGTTGCAATTGTTTTTGGAAACTTTCAGTAATAAAACTGGAAGTGCTACCATTGTCTAAAAGCACTCTGGCTGTGTGTGGGTGACCTTGGTGGTCTAAGATGTTTACTAATGCAGTGGATAGTAATACTTGGCTTTCATGTGTGGAAGAAAGTGTAATTTTGTTTTGTGTTGATTGAGGTTCAGACATAGGCGTCTGGGATTGTACTGTAGGTAGTACTACGCATTCACTAGAGGTGCTAGGTTTGGCCTCAGTGATTGACGTGTTGTTTTGAATGTGTAATAAACTGTTATGTTTTTGTGAGCAAATTCTGCATGGACCTAACGTGCAGCGCTGTTTATCGTGTCCCTTACGTAAGCAATTATTGCAAAGATTCAATTGTTTGACCTTTTCAATTCTTTGTTCTACTGGCATTGATTTAAACTTGAAACAGTAATAGATAGAATGGCGTTGCTTACATATCGGGCACAAAAGTGGATTGTTTTGTGAAGTGTTTTGTGATTGGGTTGAAACTTGATGTGTAATGAATGCTTTTGGTCGTACATGTGTGATGTCACTGTGTCTGCGTGGTTTGTTGTATGCGTCCTCCATGGTTTCAAGTAGATCAGCTCGATTTTTCAAGAATGAATTGAAATCTTGTAATGACGGAAGGTCCTTGATAATGTTACGTTGTTTTTCCCATTCGCGAATTGAAGTTTGATCGAGTTTACTCAAAACCATGTGGATAATGAGAATATCCCAGTGTTCGGTAGGTAAGTTGAGTGTTTGTAGTGCTCTGAGATTTTTGTTAACTGTGTCTATAGTGTTTCGTAATGATTTTGAGGATTCTTTGTGAACTTGTTCAATGGTGAACAATGCATTAATGTGATTGTTAACTAAAAGTCTATTATTATTGTACCTATCGCATAACAAACTCCATGCAACATCGTAATTATCACAAGAGAAGTCTAGTGATTGTATGATTAGTGATGCACTTTCCTTGAGTGAAGCGCGCAAGTAATGAAACTTGTTTATTTTTGGAATGTTAGTGTTGGAATGTATGAGTGAATTGAATGTGTCATGATATTCTAGCCAGTCCTGATAGCGTCCAGAGAAGGTAGGCAAATTTATGGTAGGAAGCTTAATATTTGGTCCGAAGTGTGCAGACACACTAGAACCTGTCACCTGTGCGTCGTCGTGCGCCGCAGAGGCAGCCTGGTTCCTGCCGAGCAGCTCCTGCGCAGCAGCCACTGCGCTGAAGTAGCTGGACTCGAACGCCTCCCTCTCCTTGAACTCGTCACCTGAAGTTTCAGATAAATTTTCTATGTCAGTTTGAACACTGTCAAATTCAGTATACATTTCTTGGATTTTAGATAGACGAGTAGTTAGCTCACAATTTTGTATGCTGTTAAGCTCTTTGCTCAGCAGAAGTGGTTGCAAAAATGATTTAAAAATGGTAAGTTTAGATTTGAAGGAGCTTCTGTTCTTTTTTAATGATTTAAGATCCATGATCATGCCCTTTTAAAATGAAAATGAAATAAAATTCAAGTGGTTCAGCTGAAATAAATGAAATTAGTGCAAGTAAGTATGAAAGGTTTGAAGTGAAATTGAAATAATACTTAAATTTTAATGGTTGTGCATTGGAAATGAAGCGTCAGTCAAAGCAATGCGCGAGGCTTCAACAGCTGATTGCAGATCAGCTGCGCCTGCACTCCGCCCGATCCCGTTAGCTGTGACGTCACGCGGCAATGCGGCAATACAAAAAGCGCGTGCTGGAAAGTTCAAATAAAGCAGCTAAATAACCAAAGAAACACACTTATTTTGTTTGCTGAGCTGTAAGAAATGAGTTTAGGACAGATTTGGCCAATATAAAAACACTAGACCTATGAAAAAACTGTGAATTAGGTAGAAAAAAATGTAACCTAATCACGTACGACGTTCGATTCTATAGGCAGAATCGAGTTAAAATACCTGTAGGTAGGTTGGTTGAAAATTGTTGAATTGCTAGGCTAACTAAGTTGAGTAAAAATTGTGAATGACTATGCAAATTGTGACGTATCGGTAGGCAAGTACCTGGCTTTAGAGGTTATGGCACTTGAACAAAGAAACTGAGAAGGAATGAAATAATGATTGAAAATACACTGCGGAGTAATTAATCCTACTGATTGGAACGAACTCACCACGAATGTGCTACTCCCTTCTCTAGGTTTCTCGGAAATGTCCTTCACTTGATCTTCACACGACCCAACCGCTATGTCTTTCTTCAACCAAGACATCCGGCTCGAATAATTGTTGGGTATCGCAGGAAGTAAAACGCCTTGAATTTACATCAATGGTTGTAATGTCTGACTCAGGTAGATACAGAGATATTTTAGGTAGGTATTCGACTTAGTGCTAGCTTATTGGTTTATACAAAGATCGCTCAGCTACGACGTGTGCGCAAGCTGGCAGCGTAAAAAGGAATGGCCGACGGAAGCTTGTTTTTTTTTCTTTTTGGTGACAGGTTTTTCGTGTCGCGGCTAGCGCCCCTGCGCGGCATTCGACCGAGTAGGTTTGGACTTGGTCCTTTGCGTCAACAGTAGTACAAGATTTGCTTAGTTTGGGACGCTGTGTGAAATGACCAGCATTATTTATTTGAAACACAAACATACAAAATCTTAATAAATAAATATACAGGGTGTAAAAAGACATCCACCAAAGCCGAAAGGGGTAGGTACAGCATCCCAACACATAACCAAATCTAAAAGGATTTTCCGAAAAAATCATTATATCCGGAGAAAACAGCGTTTGAAGATTACTGTTTGCGTATGTACTGGGCGCGTTGTTTTACGTAGAGTGCTGTATTTTGAGATTTAATTGTTTTTTTCTTTTATAAATGAAATTATTATGTAGGTATGGTCTTTTTTTGTTGTACTAGTAGTAAATAACCGAAAAATATCATATGACGTAGCTAGGTCAAGTTTTTTTTTTGCGTTTTTTTTCGCTAAATATGTTTAGAATCATGGTCTAATTGCAACCCTTCAGTTTTCGGTAGTTGTCTTTTTACACTCTGTAAAATGCCAGACATTTTCATACAGCGCCATCTAGCCCTAAAATAAAAAAAGCTTGTAATATACTCAACAAGTTTGCAGATGTTTAGAAGGATTATCAAGATGGTTGGATCTTAGGAACTACGAGTGATCGTGAATCATATAAAATGTAAATGCCTTAGTTTTCTCTTTAATTACGCTCACGCTAATTGTAGACGCTCTCCTTTTTAATTATCTGCTGGATAATTATCTGATGGGTAACGAGTAGCTCTATTCATCTATTCATTAGTTAATTGGAGTCACTTTATTTTAAAAGACGCTGGTAAATTAATTTGAGTGTTTGTGAAAAGATCTCTTGTTTTTGATAAGAGGACAATATTTATAAAGCTTTGAAATATATTTTTATTTTTAAAATATTACAGGAACAAACAAAAAATAACAAGCGCTTTGTAAAATAAAGTAAATAAGTAAGTTTGTATGAGTCAGTGGCCAGTGGTTTTTTATGAAAATTAGATGTAATTTTATATTAAAAAATAATAATAGTTGTATTTTCATAAATAAGTTTAGAAAGAAAAATTCTATAACTAAGATATTAATATTTACCCGCGATCCCTCGGGGAAACCTCACTTCCCCGGGATAAAATATAGCCTTTGTTCATCGGGGATAATGTAGGATTCTATTGGTGAAAGAATTTTTCAAATCGGTCCAGTAGTTTCGGAGCCTATTCATTTCAAACAAACAAACATACAATCAAACAAATCTTTCCTCTTTATAACATAAGATACTAAAAATCGTTTATGAAAATCTCCACTTAAATAAAAAACATACCTACATACTATATATTTTTTTATATGAGTCACAATTAGTTTTAAAACCATTCCTTAACGGTTCCTTTGTCTGTTTTTTTTTCTTTTCTTTGGTCTTTTGTCTGTACAAAGTGCGGTCGTGGCTGCCACTCCCGTATAGGCTTATTTAGCCACGAACGTAAGTGTTTAAATTCAAAACGACGGCGAAATTGATCGGGACATCAAAAATAGAATGAATGTGGGATGGATGAAATGGCGACAGGTCTCTGGTGTTATATGTGATCAGAAGATGCCCCTTAAACTCAAGGGGAAAATATACAAATCGATCATTAGACCTGTCGTATTGTATGGATCAGAGTGTTGGTCAACCAAAGTGACGGATGAAAGAAGAGTGCATGCGACAGAGATGAGAATGCTGAGATGGATGTGTGGAGTAACTAGAATGGACAAGATAAGGAATGAGTACATCAGGGGAAGTTTGAAAGTAGCGCCAGTGACTGACAAATTAAGAAGTGGAAGGTTGGCGTGGTATGGGCATGTCGTGAGGAGGGATGAAAGTCATATAACACGACGAGTGATGAGTATGAATGTGGATGGATATACCGGTAGGGGTAGGCCTAAGAAAAGATGGATGAACTGTGTGAATGCGGATATGTTAGTGAAAGGAGTGAGTTCTGATATGACGAGTGATAGAGGGAAATGGAAGAAAGAAACATGTTGTGCCGACCCCACTTAGTGGGATAAGGGCAGGAAGAAGAAGAAGTAAGTGTTTAAATTCAAATCTTAATTGTAGTGTGATTTGACTGACGCCACCTGAATCATCTTTTATAGATGGAAAACAGGACAATGATGATGAATGGTTCCTTAATGGCCCTCTACATATTCGCCTATGAAAGACGAATGCTGACAGTCACGAACGTGTAGAGGGCCTCATCGCCTGTATTCGCCTGTCATCGTCTTTCCAAAAAATAGTTTGGCAAATAGTTCGGTGAATGTGTAGAGTGGCCGTTATATTTAGACTTATTGTTTTAAACACAAATTAATGGAATTCTAATGAAACTTAAAATAGCAAAATAATTTGGAACCTAATTAATAATTGTTGTGCGCAATGTTTTATGCTAATTACTGGTTAAATTGTTTATTTAAATTAGTGTATAAATTCAATTAATTTTACTCTAACGAGTTGTAAGCTACACATGTATTGGTTTTTAGGTATGATTGTTATTTGCTAAAATGTTGCATGAATACAATGATCTAAGAAGTATACTAATTTATTATTATACAGGGTGTAAAAAGACGTCTACCGAAGCCGAAAGGGGTAGGTACAGCATCCCAACACACAACGAAATCCAAAAGGATTTACCGAAAAAAGCATTATATCCGGAGAAAACAGCGTTTGAAGAGTACTGTTTGCGTATGTTCTGGGCGCGTTGTTTTACGTAGATTGCTGGATTTTGAGTTTTAACTGTTTCTTTCTTTTACAAATGAAATTATTGGGTAGGTATGATCTTATTATGTTGTAATAGTAGTAAATAACCGAAATTAAAACAAAATGACTAAGCTAAGACCTGGAAGAGATCGCTTTTAGCGATAAGGTCGCCCATTGTACCATATTTTTACATGTTTGTTTTTAATTTATGTTATTTTTCTGGTGTACAATAAAGCTATATTCTATTCTATTCTATTCTAAGTCAAAAAAAAAATCGCGTATTTTTTTCGCTAAATATGTTTAGAATCATGGTCTGATTGCAACCCCTCAGTTTTCGGTAGTTGTCTTTTTACACCCTGTATATAATTATTTATTTATTTTACTTATTAATTAAAATAAATGTAAAAGTTTGTCTGAACCTATGTTGGTTACACCTTCACACAAATACTACTCGAATTTTTTTAGATTATCACAAAGACCTACTTTTTTTAATACCATAAAAATTTATTCCTGAAGGACAACGGGTAAACCTGGTGGCCGCAGCCATCCTGATTATAAATCAATAAGATTCTAAGTTTATTTATGTCAATTGCGTTGCAGTTTGCATTGCATGAAACTTGGAACAAATGCACATCGAAGCCTGGAGCATTTTAAGCTATTAAAAATGTTAGTACGCGAGCGAAGCTGCGGGAAGTAAGTATTCAATAAAAATATTTTTAATTAGAATTTTTACGATCTATGCCATGTTTTCTGAAGCTCCTTTTAATTACCGCTAATGGCGTCCAAGCAAAGTGTTCATTCGTGCCATCTCAACCATCTACGAGACTTCTACGTGTTTCCTACGAGATGCTACGTCGTAGATCTCTACGAAATTCTCGAAACAAACATTTTGATTTGTTACGAGCAGAGAAATAAAATGATCACGACTGTATCATTCGCGCAGTAGACATTCACTCAAATGCTTTTGAGAATTCTAGATGCTTCGAAGATGTCTAAGGGGGTAATTAGAGGCTGTTTTAATAATAAAAATACATAATTTATGTGACAATAAACCCACAATTTTCAGAAGTGAGCTTTCCATACGTGACAAGTTGCAAGCCTATATGCCTATGAGAATACTAACTGATTTCCTCGCGATGTTTTTCTTCACCGTTCAGAGCTTGTGCTTGCGCATATTAAAAATTGATGCGCGGCCGGGTCTTGAACTTGCAACCTAGATTGAAAGTCGATGGTACAGTCAGCGTCACCAACTGGTAGCCCCCTTGTACAAGGCTCGCAGGAACAAACTGCCTATTAGAGGGGTTAACAGTTGGTGACGCTTACTGTACATCCCATTTAGTCAACTCGGCTCATTCAATAGAAGGACAAAATCATAATGTATGTTATTGAAGTAAACAAGGTTTATAAATGATTCTAAAGAGCCAAAAATACTTCTTTGAAAAGTGTAAAGAAGACTTATTTAAGTAAATTATTATATGTATAGACTTTATCAAAGCGATATTTTTAGAATATGGGCTCAAATTGGAGTTTCTTTTTCATTGTTTTGTAAAAAACTTTTTTACTGATGAAATATTCTATCTACATTAATAATATAAACAGGAAAGATTTGTTTGTTTGTTTGAATTGAATATGCTCCGAAACTACTGGACCAATTTGATAAATTCTTTCACCATTAGATTCCTACATTATCCCTGATGAACATAGGTTATATTTTATCCCGTGAAAGTGAAGTTTTCCCGAGGAACCGTGGGTAACATCGCGACGGACAGCTAGTAAACTATAATCCGGGTTATATAGAAGATAATATAGATTAAAAACATAGAAATGTTCGTTTCATCGATATGTTATCTATAGAATTTCAATTACAGCTTTAAGTTCCCAGTGCCATTTGCAACACAATCACGTAGAGTATGATTATTAAACTTTTTTGTGATAAAAATAACGATAAAGTGCTATTTCAGAGATTGGAAGTCGGGAAGATGCGCACGGCATTTCTACACGGGCGATGATCAAAGAATAAGTAGGTAGGTTTTGTACAGATAGGACACAAGAAGAAAGTCAGACTCTTAAGATCTGGTTTGACTTGATCTCAGATAACTTCCAAGTCTTGGGCTTAAAGTGATGATACTGTAATTTTTATATCGTATTTAACTTTAAGAAATACAGTAGAATCAGTGTATTTCTGTATGAGAATGTTTTTTATGATGAATGGGTCGGCTCTTGACCTCGAAACTTAGGGTCGTAGCTCAGCGGAAATACAGACGCTGGAACCTAATAGTATTTTTACAATTTGTATTTATTTAATTTTCATGAGGCTTCGTCCTAATAGTACGCGAAGAGGTGATGCGACCATCGCTAAAATCATTGAACATTTAATTCTAACCTCTGTAACAGCCACTCTACACATTCGCTGAACTATTTGCCAAACTTTTCGCCAAGCTATTATTTGAATAGAAGATGTCAGGCGAATACAGGCGATGAGATCCTCTACACGTTCGTCACTGTCGGCATTCGTCTATAGAGGCCCATTTTTCGTACGACCTAATTACGCGCGAACTTGCGATAATCGCGTATTTCCGTTCTACGAGGACGACGCCTAAGACTCCTCGCAGACTGCAGACTTTCTATCGGCGGTTGAGACGAAAGATACTTCTGCTTACTTCTCCATACTCATTACGAGCCGAAGTATGTTCCATCTCAACTGTCGGCCGATAGAAAGTCTGCAGCCTGCGAGGGGTCTAAAACTACTGTTTTAAATCTTTTTGTACCCAAAAACCCTTCAACAAAGTAGTTCTGTACTCATTTCTTTACACTCTTTGGCTAGAACGCGTTGTTTTAGTGAATTAGTCAGAGCCTTGCCTGCGGGCGGCCATTTGCATACAGAGTAGGACGATGCCTTGATTATTTCTATTATTCCCACTCCAAGACATTACACCTACTAATGCTAGTATACAGGATAGACCAATCTAGGATACAAGAAGCTATTGTGGGCAGTGGCGTAGCTATCGGAGGGCTAGGCAGTGCTGTGCACCGGGAGCTCCCAAGCTCAAGGGGCCGTCGGACTCAGAGTTTTATGAAAAAGTTGAAAAAATAAATACTTATATTACCTATAGTTTTCAATGTTGTAAAATGTTGCCACACTGCATATTTGACATTATAAAACTTAAACCGTTCTGTTAGGGTCACAGTTTTTTTTACCAGGGCCCTTGGCTGCCTAGCTACGCCACTGGGCTAACTTTTAGTCATCTAAAGCCTAACCTGAAATAGCTATACAATAGCCTGAAATACTCCAAAGTGGTATTATTTTACAAATTAGAGGTGACATAAGCATCTGACGCCTAAAAGCTTGCCTAAAATATGTAGCTCAAAATGGTGTTATTTTACTAGTTAAAAGTGACATAATAATAATAATAATATAATGAATATAATGAATATATAATGAAGTCTTTATTTCGAAAACTAGACGTTAATCGGATCACGCTCGACTGAATGCCTTATTTTAACATTATTCCAGATCTAATCACATTAGATCTTCTGACCATGTCTACGGAGGTAGTTGTGATACGTTAGAGATCAAAACCAATCTGCTTTTTTCAGAAAAATCGGCAAACATACAAAATTAAAACACACTTTTAAAAGAACCTCATACTTTTTTGTAATTTTTATAGTGTTTAAGTTTATCCACACTTGGTATTTCATGAAATGTCTTATCAGAATTTTCGATTCCGACGGGATTAAAAACCGCGACGATCAGACGATCCTCCTAAAACCTCATCTTTATGAAGTAGGTTAAAAAGAAACACACATTCAAGTTAGTTGCTTCACATCACCCTCTTGTGGCCAAAGTTTCAAATTAAACAAAACAAAAACGTAAAAATCTTATTTCTCCAAATCGTCTGACGAGGGGCAAACTTAGTTTCGCAACCCCGGTGGAACAATTAGCAATTTTCCACTTTTTCCTTCATTTGTTCTTTCTCTTAGACTGGAAATAGATGGCTCCAGTAAAAACATGATTGTAGCTTTCAGGTTTTACTCTGAAGACTGATTTTAGTTTAAGGTGCTTGAATTACTATTATTTACATACACAGGCACATACATAGATAAAGACTATATTTCTTGTAGGGGTAGAGTAGTAAGTAGAGTCCGCATATTTCTATGAATATAATATAAATAAAGAATAAAGACAAAAAAATTAAAAAAAAATTAATTAATTAAAAATTTTATTTTTATGGATAAAGAATTTAAATAATTACAAAAAAAAATCTGGAGATTTTTTAAATTGTTTAATTTCTTTATTTTTCGCTTCAAAGGAGCGTAATAACTACTTCCAACATTTTATTATTTTTAACACAAATTATTGACTTCAATACACATTACACGGTAAGGCACTCCGGCTTTAGGAGGATCGTCTGAGCGTTGCGGGTTCGAATCCCGTCGGAATCGTAAATTTTGATAAGACTTTTCATTTCTCAACGAAGAGCATTTTTGAGACGCACTGGTTCGAATGATGTGAGTGAAAGAATGACACGCCAAAAAGACATCACAGTTCTTTTTTAAAAGTAGCTACAATCACTGTTCCTGCAAAAAAAGAAAATCTAGACGGTCTGGATTCCAGGATATTCAATTAATGCTCTGATAATGAGAGAACTGGCACTCTGCCAGCCAGTATTTACGTTGAAACGTGAATGTTTTGAAGTATTTACGCATACAAGTATTATACTTGCTTGTTTAAAAAATATACTTATGTAGGTAGGTATGTGAATATATATGCTACTTATAAAGTAGTGGCAAAATCTGGTGGCGAAGATTTGGGTCGCCTTATGGCCTCCGTCATTACTTATCAACAATGTAAGAGCCAATGTGTTGTATGGCCTTACAGGAAGTATGTAGTAGATGTTGTTCACACTATGTTACTGAGCACGTAACGGTAAAACACAAGATTCACTAATAAAAGTTTATTTAGATAGTTAAGTAACAAGTGACGCGACTTAAATAGGTGCCGCATGCGCAAATTGCCAATGTATGGTGAAACCGTACAAACAAAATCTATGAGTTATTTTATTCACAGCCCAAATAATCTTACTTGAAAAACAGATAGGTATCTTATACAATACAGTCATAATAGGTACTAGTAGTTCTGATCCAACATTAAGTTTCCCTGGTCGTGGGTATTAAAACTTATCATTACCTACCACTACTACCGCTTCTTTAGTTTATTTTCCGTCCAAAGGTTGCCCGGAAGAAATCGCTTTCAGCGATAGAGCCGTCCATTGTACTAAGATCTTGTTATTGTTTTAAATGTTTTGTTTTTATTAATTTCTTGGTGTACAATAAAGTGTTCATTCATTCACTACACCGAGATCCCAAAAAATAATATTTAAAGATCCTGAAAGAATGTTTGACCCGCCACAAGAACCGAACTTGCATCTTTTACGCCTTAGCCAAGATTACTACGCCATTATAAGATGTTGACTCGATAAAAAATGATTGTATAACCCCTAAACGATTATTCACGTCGAAGCAAAATAACATTTATTAAGAAATACCATTTCAAACGATCCCTTTCATACAAAGTTACAGTCGATTTCATAAAAAAATAATATTATATCCACAATATATTTTATCTACGCGACATTTTATCTAACAATAGGCAACGTCTTGTAACATGGGGACGATATCTCCCCTAGCTATTGTATTGCACGACTTACTAAAGAGTAAAGGAATAACACTTGATCTGCCATTTTGAACCGTACGTCTACATATACAAGGTCAAAAACCTTTTGTCATGATGCCTGGTGTATTATAACCTCGTGAAATAAGTTGTGATGCGAACGCAGGTGGAACAGGTGGAAACAAAACGCTACTTTGGCTGATGACTGTGCGTACATTAGGGGTGTTTCAATTCGTATTATGTTGATACGCAGTTACGTCAGCGAAACTTGAATGCAAGTCTGACGTGTTATTAGGGTTGTCATTTTATTTAATAAGTTTATTTTTAACAATATTTTTCTAACAAAAGCTTTCTACGCAGCTTTCAGTACCTACTACGACCTAATTCTTGAACACACAAATCTTTTACTTTTCGGTGTGCCAATTTCGATTTAAAATTAAAACGAATTTAAAATTCGATACCAATAATTATTAAAGAAATTTTAAAATGTCGTTTCTCTAGATTTATAGCTAGATTGGTAAACTCTCTGTTGATAGCTAGATTGGTTTATTCTTACAATAGCTGCAATATTGAAGTCAATTTGGCACTAGACTTGCATCTAAGAGCACGAAATATCACAATACAATTCTGATAGCGATACCAAAGCAAGGTTTGTTTCGTAAGCAAACATTGATGCCGTGCAACCCTACATCACTATACCACAACGCATATGATAATTGCCGGAACAGTTAGACGTAAGCATTGTGTTGCCTATCTTGATCGCTTAAGAACTATAATAGCCAACTGTTTTAATTACTCTAAGATACATATCAACTCGGTATAAGACACTGTATCAACTCGTCGACACTGGCAAACTCTGGGGGAGGCCTATGCTGGAAGCAAGACGATCTACACGCACCGGTGTCAATTTAAATAATATTTTATAGTTTTAAGTAAACTTATTGTAAGATTGTTAAAATAAAGGCTATCATTATCATTATTATCATTATCAACTCGTAGCGCTCTGACGCACTAGCGGTTGAACCGCGTGGCGAGCCGCTTCTCTAGTTTAAGTGCCGCTTCACTAGCCGCCACAAAATTTTCAGTTTAACCGCTAGTGCGTAAGGGGGCTTAGAAAAGGGGTAAAGATACAAGATAAAAACATGATCATGTTTTTATATTTTATATTTTATTTACATGAAAACTCTATCAGCAGGAGTGGCCATAAAGCTCATACGAACTACAACTCATCAGTAGTCATTATATTTAAGCTATCAAAAGTATTTAAAATGCTTCTCCAATACGATATAAACTTCTGCTTGCAATATACTATATCACTTATACACTCGCAGACAAATAGACTGAATCTTGAAATGCAAACGCTGTTCTACTTCGGAACCACTGTGTCAATTCACTATGAATGGCTATTGGCGAATTCATTTAAATTTGAAAGGAAACGTACCGAGTAAGGTACCTCGTATTGTTTATGTAGATACGTATTTATGGACATGTATGGTATTATATAGGATTGTGTTAGCTTAGTGGGATGTATAACTCTAGGTTAATTTTTTTTGGTAGTCATAAAATAGCGGTGTATATCACGTGAAGCGCTCGTGGTCGTGCTTGCTTAGTCGTTCTTGATAGATCGTCGAAGTTAAGCAACGTTCAAAACGGTCTGTAAGTGGATGGATGACCGCCAGTGGCATTTTCATCTGAGCGCTTCCGTGCTTCGGAGGGCACGTTAAATTGTCGGTCCCGGCAATTTAAGTCGTCAAGCCATGACGGAGGCCTTAAGGCGGCCTAAAAACTCCGTCACCAGAGTTGGCCACTGACTCATACGAACTTACTTACTTACTTATCACGTTTAGAATGTCAACATCTGCAAAATGAGGGGCGGGGGCATGTGCCTTTGTATTTGAAAGCCTCTTCCCATCAACTTAAGACACCTTCAAAGGATCTTACACTCCCTGTAGATCTGATGAATATTCATAGTGGCCCTGCATCTTTAAAAGAGTTTTCCACTTTACATCTTGTATCATTGTTATCCGACTAAGCTGAAATAGCTGCCACTTGGCTCCCATTTTGTTATCAATGACAGAACCTAACAAAACATGATATACAGAGCTTAAATTATAACGAACAATGAAGTTATACTCGTATTAATCGTCATAATAGCTCACATTCGCCCGTATTTAAATAACCTTATATAAATAACCTGAGCCTCGCAAACAATCAGTTGAAACGCATATTAATCAATTAACGCATGGTTAATGAACAAAGGACAGTCAGCTACAAATATTGTTGTTCGGTAATCAAAGGTTTGATGTTGATGAGCGTCTTGTCTGTAAAACTCGACTATAAATTTAATGAGCCACGACACCGGCCTTTCGACCCCTCGCAGACTACAGACTTTCTATCGGTCGATAGTTACGAGCCGAAGTATATTCCGTCTCAACTATCGGCCGATCTTGAGTGGAGACCGCGACTCGGCAAACGTAGTGTAGAACGCCCTCCGGCCAGGTGGAGTGACGATCTGCGAAAGGTTGCTGGCAGAAGCTGGATGCGTCGAGCTGAGGACAGGGCGCAATGGCGCTCATTAGGGGAGGCCTATGTCCAGCAGTGGACTGATATAGGCCGATGATGATGATTATATCGGCCGATAGAAAGTCTGTAGTCTGCGAGGGGTCTTAAACTTTGAACCAGAATTGAAAGAAGCTTAAATATTAATAAAAATCAACACAATCAAATAAACATAAATAATTTTATTCAGCCGTATTCATTATTCAGTTCAGTGCAGTGAAACTAATTATTGCAACTCGATTTATCAGAATCTGGATAATAGCGTTACACGGTGACTGCCTTTACGTGTGCCATTGATAGCCACATCAACCAGCATTGTATTACTTGGGCGCTTTCAAGTAAGACGATTGGTGCTAGACTGATCACGGACGGCTATGATTTTCACACAAAAGGATTCGACGCGAGCGTGCGAGAGCATTGTGATGCACGTCCGTTAGCCGAACTGCTGCCATGTTAATGGATCCCGAACTGAAGCAGTCCGGCACTAATCATCTTATATGCAGCGTCTTTAAATAATGTTTTTTTAAATAATGCTGGACATTTCACACAGCATCATCTAGCGCCAAACTAAGCAAAACTTGTACTATGGAAACCAGATAACTGATATACTACTTACATACTTTTTGTTTGTAAATACATACATATTATACATAGAAACACCCAGACCCGAGATAAATATTTGCAGATCATACAAACATTTATCCCGCGGCGGGGATCGAACCCGCAACCTTTGGCGTCACAAGCGGGCTTTCACTTACTGCGCCACAGAGGTCGTCTTTTTCTGTCTTTAGGCTGATGAAGCGACTTGGCACGTGCGTGGACAAGTCCAGGATGTTTTACGAAGTGCTAGGGCTCGCCGCGACAGCCAGGGCAGAGTGCCAAAAGGCAGTTGTGCAGTTTGCAGAGTGTCAACTATTAGTTCTGCCAGGTATAAAGGGACCGTCAAGAAAAGAGCCTACTCATCAAAGGCCCGAATATATCCATAGATTTCCTAATGCATCACAGCTGCAGTTGTCCGTAGGCGATATCACTTACATGAGACCTCGTTTCCCCCTTCTTACATAAAAAAGAATAATAACCAAAAATAGCCATATATTTCAGAATTATTATGTACATATTGTGGTAGTTTAGTTTCTGTAAATAAATGTATACTTTTCAGAATAATGAATAATGAAATGAAATAGATGTTTTTTGATTGAAAAAAGCCAGCACTATGAAAGAAATTCAATAATGTAGAACTTATTTACTACACTAATAGGTAATACATTAGTCTAGTAAGATAAGCTTTCCAATTTAAACGAAGCAAAACTTTATTCCAAAAATAAAGCATACGTGGACTTATCAGCAACTCCGAGCTCAGGGGAAGGAAGTCTAGTGTATTGTTTTATCAAGTTTCAGGACGTCAGTCACATATTCATGAGGTTTTTTGAAGCCCCAAAAGAAAAGTTTTATTGAACCGTCAACACGTTCTCAAGTTTTGGTATAAAATAATAACTTTAGTGTTACTGAATAGAGAAGCCACAGAAACTTAATGATCACTCAAATGCACATAAACTGATATAAACGAAAACTTGTGACATAAATGATTCAGTAAAAAATACTGCAGTGCATTCATGGATTTGGCTTTACTAGGTATCTCAGCGTTTTTGTTGCCATCTCTTTTCATTGGCATGAGAGTGACAAGAAAACAATAGAGCCTGGATGAATGAGCAATGATATTTTTTTTGCTGAAGTGGCTAGTGAGCTTGGCTGAAAGGGCAATTTCAACATTGGACCAAAATTACCTTCATCATCATCATTCATTTCAGCCATATAGCGTCCACTGCTAAACATAGTTAAAATTACCTTACCTCAATGATAATAAATAATAGAATTTCCTTACCTGCTTTATTATAAATAATAATAAAACCCAGATAATAATAATAATGCTGGACTTTTCACACAGCATCATCTAGCCCCAAAGTAAGCAGAGCTTGTGTTATGGGTACTAAGATGACTGATATACTGCATATATACTTTATAATGTTTTACAATTAAATTATTATAATGTAGGTGCAATCAGAGGCAATTCTATAATGCTAAAATCAAAATATACGTCTTTGAAATGTAATAAAGTCGGCAGTTCCATTTTGTGTCGAATTTCACAAAAATTCAAAAACTCGGGAATCCTAACAAACAGAAACAAAAAATCTTGGATAAATTGTAACGAACTTAACAATACTTGGCAAGTTGAGAAATTCGTCTTTCTTTCGTTTCATGTCCAAATTATGCTTATTGCTGAATTTGTTTACTGACAAACCAAAACTTGGCAAAAAAAGTGACTGATGGAGAAAAGAATCAAATTGAAAACAAAAAGTTTAGACCAACGAGGTTTATTTTTATTTTTAGTGGGATAAAATTACCACTGTCACGTGGTTTCCATTTACACCACACAAGCTTTGTTTGATGATGCTGGGTGAAATGTCCATTGTCCACATTATTAAAAAATATACAGAGTGTAAAAAGACTGCTACCGAAAACTGAGGGGTTGCAATCAGACCATGATTCTAAACATATTTAGCGAAAAAAAACGCAAAACATTTTTTTGACTTAGCTTCGTCATGCTATGTTATTTTCGGTTATTTACTACTAGTACGACACAATAAGACCATACCTACCGAATAATTTCATTTATAAAAGAAAAAAACAGTTTAAACTCAAAATCCGGCAATCTACGTAAAACAACGCGCCCAGAACATACGCAAATAGTACTCTTAAAACGCTGTTTTCTCCGGATATAATGATTTTTTCGGAAAATCCTTTTAGATTTGGTTGTGTGTTGGGATGCTGTACCTGCCCCTTTCGGCTTCGGTAGACGTCTTTTTTGTTTACATGCAAAAGTTCTTATTCATACGAAACAAACTCAATGCATAAATACTACTCCTTACATAAATAAGTTAAGTGGCCAACTCTGGTTAGTTTCTAGACCGGTTTCCGTCATGACTTAAGTCGTTAAGCCATGACGGAGGCCTTAAGGCGGCGGTAAGGCCGAAAAGCCGGGATCCGACAATTTATCGTGCCCTTCGAAGGAAACACTCAGTTGATAATGCCACTAGCGGTCACCCATCCACTTACCGGTCAGAACGTTGCACGACCATCCGCGCCTGTCAATTCAATTGAGGAAATGCTGTGATGTCAGAAGCGAGCTGCATTTTCTGACGTCATCTGAATATCTTTTCCTAAGATTCTAGCTAAAATATTTAGCAACTGTCCTGCGAAAAGCCAGGGTTTAACCAATGGCTCCAGAAAATCTGATCTCACAGGAGTAAAGGGATTGAAAGTTCCACTTCTACACTATGTCCGGCCTCTCTTGCTACCATTCTTTTAGAATTTATCTGAAATATTCTGTAAAAAGAGTCTGCTAAGACCCTCTTCACTAGATTTCAGATTTTCTATAGAAAAATGACTGCGGCGCGTACGGCGCGGATATATGTTCGATCAGCTTTTGTTCAAGGATCTAGAACGACTTAGCAAGCCACACCACGAGCGCTTCATCCATAAATACAACTTACATTACAATCTAGATTATGATAATGCTCAACGAAGGCCACAAAAACAAGATGAAAATTTAGTTCAGTAGCTGTGACTAAGTGTGTAATAATTTCTGCTTGGCCATTATAGTCAAGGACAAACTCTTGTTAAGTTGGGGTTCCCAAAACCGCGTCATTCTACCTTTGAACGTCACGAAAACTAAGAAAAATCGGAGAATATACCGGATTCGGATAACTTTAGGTGTGAATACTTTTTGAAGTGAAAACTTTTTTAGGCGTTGGGAATTTTTGAGATGAGAATAAATTCTTGGATTCGCCTCGAAAAGGTCACGTGACTCCTCACCGACACCTACCAGTAGCGCCATCTAGTTCTGTACTCGGATAAATTTACATCAATATTTAAACAATACTAGGCACCTAATTATTCAAGTTTTCGCTTCTCTCGGCACGCCTGGGAGTGCCACGGCTTTTTTTATTTTGACGTTTCTTTAGACCATCCTGTAGAAACTTCACTATTGTAGGTATTTCATCGAATCGATGCATACCGTGAAGATGACATTATTCAGTTCTTGTTCGATTTTTAGAAGCCAAGGCTTAGAAAATCCACTTTTATGGCTATTTATTCGGAATACGCGAAACCAAACATCAATAATATGGTAATTCAGTCTACGCAATGCTCATTCTTAGGGATGGGAGGAAATGTCAAAGGAATCAAAAAAACTTTGGATGAGATGAGAAATACAGTAGTCATAATTAATAGCAATTAAGCACAGAAAAGTCGATTGTCCTGAAGAATTCAATTCTCTGTGCAGTTGACAATTTTGCATGAAAAATCGTCCAAGCTGTGTATCAAAAAATCACGATTGTCTCCGCATTTGACGTCTGGGGCCGTATTCTGAGGTTTGGGGCCGTATTCTGAGGTTTGGGGCCGTATTCTGAGGTTTGGGGCCGTATTCTGAGGTTTGGGGCCGTATTCGCGTTCCTTATTTCATTCGTTTAATGAATATTTGGATGCGCCACGATTTTTGACTTCAACGGCTAACTCTACCTCTGTGGCGCATTGGGTGAAAGCCCGCTTGAGACGCAGAAGGTTGCGGGTTCGATCCCCGCCGCGGGATAAATTTTTGTATGACCTGCAAATACTAATCTCGGGTCTGGGTGTTATCTGTTTCCCATAGTACAAGCTATGCTTAGTTTGGGGCTGTGTGAAAAATGTCCAGCATTATTTATTTATTATTTTTATTAATTTTTCGCTTTGGAATAATTGGTCCTAGGTTAGGACCGTGTTTTAACGTTTGAAAAATTGGCCCTTTAAGTCAGAAATCATGATGGGAAGCATTCGAATATTCAGGCCCCTGGATAAGATGTTATTATTGTTATGCATCCACTCCATATTTACGGCTCCTTTGATATTCGTTCAATTTATTCACATTTCAATTTGGTTATAATTTCAATTTTGAATCAATTCTCTCCCCAATCTCAAAGGTCACTCACCCCATCCCTACGAGTCGATGCCATAAACGAATACCATAAAAGCCTTCTCATGTTCCCATAGTATTTTATTGACAACAATTGGTGGGGGTTGTAGATTTTATTCGCTTTTTATGCCTCCTGATAATTGACGTTAAATTCGCTGAAGGAATAAAATCTGTGTCAACCAGAGAAATGCAATTGGTGTCAATTCGATTGGGCGTTTTTCCATTACCCGGCCCGGCACCGGCACCGGCACCGGCGCCGCCGCCGGCGCCGTGCCGTTGCCGGGGAAGCAAAAATGTATGAAAATGTATGGCTGGCTTTTTCACTTACCGGCGCCGGCGCCGGCCCGGCATTGAGTCCTGCCGGCGTCGTCGCCGTCGCCGGGGTAGCAAGCTTCCCGCCGGTGCCGGCCCGGCAAAATTGCATGTGTATTGCATATTTATATGAATTGTAGCCGTGTGAGTGTGTAACTGCGCGGGGCGGGTAGGAGGACGCGGAGCGCGTAAACCGGTATCGACACCGGCGCAGTGGAAAAACGAAACCCCGGCGCCGGTGCCGGTGCACGGCCATGCCGGTGCCGTGCCGGTGCCGGGCTGGCTAATGGAAAAACGCCCATTGAGTGACAATTCTATACCTAAACCGGCTCCCGCCCTCGGTTTCGCTCACATACCCACTTTTTGAATAATGTTTATGCTATTAGATACTATAATCTATCTTTGTGCCTAACGCCCAAATCCATTCAGATGTTTTTGCATGAAACATCAACATTCATCAACTCTCAAATTTTAATATTATATGTTAGCAAACACCATGAACTCATCTATGACTTCAGTTAGTCCTATATTATTCAACGTCAAACATACATACTTAAATAAAATCACGCCTCTTTCCCAAAGGGGTAGGCAGAGACCACGGATCTCCACTCGCTACGATCCTGACACACAACTTTCGCCTCATTCCCTCTCATTACATTCTTCATACATGCTCGTACTACGTCAAAATATGTTCAAAACACTCAAATATCATGTTAATTATCTTGAGATAATATTTTTAGTAACTGCAGTTTCAAAAATTAAATCAGAAACTTTTCCCAGCATCAAGGGGGAGTATAAACATAATAGTTTCAAAACTTTGCTGCAGTATTTCATGCAACCGCTCTTCATTTAGATAAACGTATAATTAGAAGCACAGCTTAAAATTATACACACAAATATTTTAATTATTACCCGACTGATTTACATAGGTAATGTCTGTAATCTCTTTTAGACCACTCGCAGACCAGACTTTCTATCGGCTGATAGTTGAGACGGAATATACTTCGACTATCGGCCGATAGAAAGTCTGTAGTCTGCGAGAGGTCTTACAGTGATTGATACCGGAGATGATAATGAGCAGCGTTAAACTTGAAGTAAAGGGCGAGAAATGTAATAAAGGTTAGCAGGATACTTAAAAATTAATGACTAATTGAACTTAGTAGGCGGAGCGAAGAAATGACCTTTGAAAGTGACCTTGAGTACAAAGTGACCTTAGGTACAAAATGACCTTGAGATGACTAAGATACAATGAATAAACTATAAACAAACCTGTAAGTCAAGTTCTATCATAAATATATGAGGGCTTTGTTCGAAGATAAAATAAATATCAATATAAAATAAATCGAAATGTTTGTATGTTTGCGTTATAACCACTCTTAACCATTGGATCGATCGATATATTTTCTCAAATAATGGAAACACCCAATTTAGTCAACAATGAATCTAGAAACATCTTTGTTTAGCCTCTCTCTATAAACAGTTTAAAGGTATACTATTTATTTTGCTCACTTCGAGAATAGGGTTCCGTAGGAACTAAAACTGGAATACTACGCCAAAACCAGAGTTCAATATAAATGCGGCGGAAGTGGTAAATACGTCAAAATCTATAAAAAAACATTTTGAAAATTCTATATCAGTAGTTTCAAATTAACCATCTCCAACCTACGGAATTTTGGAGCCAAAGGTCATAGCTTCAAAACCCGGCCGTTTACCAATATGGATTTTAGTTTTGGAAAAGAGCTAGACACATTTACATCAGGTTTACCATTGAGTGAACGTCAACGGTGAACCAGTTTGTAATCCTAATGGGCTTGCAAACTGTCACGTATGGAATTTTAACTTCTGCAAAATGATAACAATATTAAATAAAAATCTGAATTAAAGTCACATTTCCATGAAATTTTTATACATTTTTCTAATACTAATTTCTACTTACACCACGGAGATGGCGGGACGAGTTAGATTTGCATCTTCCAGATTGGCCCACTGCAGCCATGGATAGGAAAAACTGGAAAAATGGCCTCCCCTTTTTCCAGGAGGCCATTGCCCTGCAGTGGGACAATACAGGCTGAAATTTTAATAATAATAATTTCTACTTAGTTCTTATAATTATGGTTTATGGATAGTTCCCAGATGTATCATGGTCGGAATGGAATTCCTCATCATGTGGTCACAATTACAATAAATTTACCCACGGAACTCTCCACGCGCGGAGACGCACACCCTTATCCATTTTGTGGAATTCATGAGATGTTTTCTTAGAAGATTCTATTACAGAATATCACAGTAAACTGCAAATACGAAGAAATGTGATTGTTCTATTTTCTTTATTCATTGTAAACTCTCTTTAATAATTTAGTGTTTATTTTATGTTCCAGGAAATATTTGTTTGTTTGTTTGTTTGCATCGAATAGGCTCCGAAACTACAGGACCGATTTGAAATTCTTTCACCATAAGAATCCTGCATTATCCCTAATGAACATTGGCTATATTTTATCCCGAGAAAGTGAAGTTTTCCCGAGGGACCGCGGGTAACACCGCGACGGACAGCTGTGTTACTTCAAGAAATAAAACTTATTTAATACTAATTTTTATCTCATGAAGTAACACCAAATTCTCGCAACATTTTTAAACTAAGATAATCGATTTGAATCTGCAATGCAATCCTATACAGAGTAATAATAGCAAACTATGCACAAAGTAACTATAGACCGTATAGACGTGTCCATAACTTGGATACATTCGATAACCAATCGAAACTTGCATAAAGGACGTGCTACAAGTTTATAGCTCCGGCTCTGGGAGGCGGGGAGTAACAAGGTGGAAAGTAGTATGAACCCTGAGTATGATCTTCATTGCATTTGTTTACACTGTGTTTTAAATGAAACAAATTAGGATGATACTGAATAGCTCTAAAGTGATTAGATCAATTCCTCAGCTGATTCTAAAAGATTTTTTATAAAAATTAATAAATAAAAAATAAATAATGCTGGACTTTTCACACAGCATCATCTAGCCCCAAAGTAAGCAAAGCTTGTACTAAAGGAACCGAAATAAATTCAAATAAGAGTTTCCCTGTTGTTTTTAAGAAGAGAGTTAATAGGCACTTTTGAAATGTCTGTGTGAAATGTCTAGCATTATTTACTTATTTATATATAATTTATTTGTTTCCGATTTTATATAAGGAGAGGACTAAACCCAAGATTCTTTTTCATAGTACAACAAAGTCGGATCACGAGTCTAACTTTTAGGTGCCTACGGAGGTAGACATTTTCTCAGATTACGTCACTCAAGTACTTTAAGTGTAGTCAGCGAAAACTTGCAGAAATTTGCTTCCCATACGTGACAGGCTGCAAACCCATCTCCGGCTATTACGCTACTAACTAGTTTACTCACAATTTTTCCACCGTTTCGATAGGAGAACATAGGCAACACAGAAATTACTTATCAAGTTATCACATCACATAGAGTTATGACTTATCATTACGGAGAACCCCAAGTAGAAAGCCTTCTCCATAGTCTGATACATTGCTCTAGTGAAGGCGAAACACGGCGTGTGCATAATACAAGAGCTCTCGCACTTTCGAGCTGTTGAGACATAGTCTAAGAGCTGACTGTAACTTGACACGCATCACTTATACCACACACATCTTCGAATCATGTTACTAGCTCTTTAGTGTGGTAGAGAATTTAACGTTATTTACACCATACCATACTGGCATAACATTCTTGCCTCGTGCTACAGAATATTAGCCCTTGCTCCCTTGAGTTAGAGAAAGCAAGAGGAAAGAATGGTATTCCAGAATGATGTGTAAATGCCGTTTCAGTAGCCAACTCTGACAAAGTCATGGCTTATTGATTGCGCTCACTGTACGCAGTTTGCAGCGTTACGCGCGCCGACTATCTCAGTACTCGGCCGCTAACAGTTTGCCTACTGGGGACACAGCCTTAATTGCTGGAACCTCAAGAGCCGGAAACGCTCATTTTATAAGTAATATCACTAGCGGTCACCCATCCACTTTAGTGAGAGAACAAACGGCTTAACATAAGCCAGTACTCAAAATAATTAAGAATCCTAACACCAATTTCCACAAAATAGCATGTTCTGATGTTTACAGCTCAGTTTGTTCAAACAATAAATTAAATAAATAATTCACAATTTATTTCAGGCAACACAGAACATATTTATACATTGATAAAATGCCATTGGCCCATATTTATAAATACCAGGGATCCCACCTTACTTAATTAACTGAGTCACCGACGAACCAATGACGCCCTCGTGGTGTCGTTTGACAGGCGTCCTATGAACTTAAGAAGCGCTCGTGTCGTGCTTGCTTAGTCGTTCTTGATAGATCGTCGAAGTTAAGCAACGTTCGAAACGGTCTGTAAGTGGATGGGTGACCGCCAGTGGCATTTTCATCTCAGCGCTTCCGTGCTTCGGAGGGCACGTTAAATTGTCGGTCCCGGCTATTTAAGTCGTTAAGCCATGACGGAGGCCTTAAGGCGGCCTAAAAACTCCGTCACCAAAGTTGGCCACTGACTCATACGAACTTACTTACTTTATGAACTTAAGTTTGTATGAGTCAGTGGTGTGTCAGTGGCCAACTCGTGACGGAGTTTTAAGGCCGCGTTAAGGCCTCCGTCATGACTTAAATACCCGGAACCGACAATTTAACGTAACGAGTAATTACTACGCTTTTTTACGCTATACTAAAAACCGGACAAAGAAGTCGAGGACGTCCAATTGCGCGATGGGTGGACGACATCAAAAGGCAGCATAGATTTTGGATGCGTGAGGCACAGAACCGGAAGGAATGGCGTAAACAGAGGGAGGCCTATACCCAGCAGTGGCATATTCTTGGCTGCGGATGATGATGATGATGATACTAAAACAGGTCCCATTTTGTGACGCTGTCTCTCGGAGCACGAATAGTCCAAGATGTCTGTCAAAGTTTCGTACATTGTAGCTGCTGTGGCTTTAATTGAATATAACTAAATTTCGTGGAATTACTACTTCCTTTCATCAAGAAAGTACGGCCAGTGACAAAAGTTAATGAACATTTGGATCCTTACTAATAAAACAAAAGTGCATGAACATTTGAGCCCGTACATAATCTTAACATGAAGTTATGTCATGCATACACTAATTTGTATGGCTATTCATAGGTTATGCATGATAAAACTTTTGTCAAGTTTATTAAGGGCCTTGGTGTTCATGAACATTTGGTGTTTTTAAAACTGCAATTTCTTATGAGTTCGTATGATTGTCCTCAAAATATCTTTCATTTTTGCTTTGTACGGTTTCACCATACATTGGCAATTGCGCATGCGGCACTTATTTGAGTCGCGTGCGCTGCACTTTAATTTTAGCAAATATTTTATAATAATTTACATTAAAACGACAGAACGTGATCTACTCGCGCACAAGACACTAGTCAAGCGAGAGATTAGCCTACTTAATCCTTCACTTGTGTAACTTAACTATCAAAATAAACTTTTATTCACTACCAAAATAACCAACTATCAAAATAATCTTGTGTTTTGCCGTTACGTGCTCAGTAACATAGTGTGAACATCTACTACTACCTGTAAGGCCCTACAACACATTGGCCCTTACAACTATATTAATTTGCATAAAGTTTCACACAATAGCAGCAGCACATATAATGAAAACTACCAATATGTAATGCTGAGAGCACCATAAAATAATAGTTACATTTTTATAACATTAGGTATGATAAGATGTTAAGATGGTTTGGGCATGTAGAGAGCATGGATGACAGTCGTTTGACAAAGCAAGTGTATGAGGCGAGTGTGTATGGGACAGCTGGAAGGGGAAGGCCTAGGCGAACCTTCTTGGATCAAATTGGCGACATTTTGGAGAAGGGCCAGGTCAAAAATACCCTAAACCGACGAGCATGTATGAAGAATGTAATGAGAGTGAATGAGGCGAAAGTTGTGTGTCAGGATCGTAGCGAGTGGAGATCCGTAGTCTCTGCCTACCCCTTTGGGAAAGAGGCGTGATTTTATGTATGTATGTAGATTATTAAAAACGTGATGCGTGAAACTTTGTCACCAAACTCAACATTTTGTATAATTTAAGCACACACAGCAATAAAACATTTATGTCCAAAACTAGTTTAGTTACTTGTGTATAGTGAACAACGTAACAAAGTTGCTAATTAATTTATGCATTTAGTTGTTGTGTTCGCTAATTTTGTACTGTCATACTATTTATAGTTTGTTAGGGTTGTTTTGGCATCACCAGAGTCTAGCGATACCTATGAAATAAGTAGGTTTAAATTAGGTAACTTACAAGTTTTCCTTCTTAGTGGTTGCACTCTTGACAGAGTGGTCGTGGACGTCAGGTCGGGAGTTGTGTGGCTCGCTTCACAATTCTGCGCCATTCGTCTCGGATGGTGGTCTTTCTGGAGCACTCATTTAAGGGTCTGTTCAGCGCTGCCTTCACTTGGTCCGTCCATCTCATTGGAGATCTACCTCGTGGCCTTGTACCCTCAATCATTCCCTGAACCATAAGACGTTCTATGGATAGTTCTCCACGCCGCGACACGTGCCCAAAGAACGTGAGATTTTCTCGGGATTTTCACTTATAATACCACAAGAGCTTCAAAATTATCGAGTATTTCCCGATAGGTTCGTTGCAAACAAATGAAGGAGTCAAGTTTTTCAGGTTAAAAACACACTCGAGTGATTTTTCCTGAAAAACTTGACGATTTTATTTGTTTGCAGGGAACCTTGAGGGAAATGCCAGATAATTTTGAAGCTCGTGTGGTATTCGGGGGATTATTTTTCCGTCCCAAATGTCGGCCAATAGAATTGCACCATGAGACGAAATGTACAGTTAATTTCATTTTCATACAAAATCTCCAATTTTCACAATTGAATTCAACCTGTCAGTTTGACGTGTGGTTAATTTGACTGGATCATGTTTTGTTTTTTATATATAGCAACGACCAGAGAAAATTTTCAAAAAATTATCAGTATAATACCATGTAGGTTGTACCACGTGACGTCGAATGGTGCAATTCTATTGGTCGATATTTGGGTCGGAAAAATAATCATAACAAAACAAAAAAAACATTAGTACCTAAATATTTTTAATTTATTTGTTGAACCCAATTCCTGAATAAAGTTAGTTTGAAATAAAATACCCTATAGTAGGATTTGAATTAAAGAAACCGGCCAAGTCTGAGTAGGACTGGCGCTCAAAGGGCTCATTACCATTATCTTTAAAAACGGAAAAAAAACACATTTTACTAGATGAGTAAATACATTGACATAAAGCTTTTTCGTTTTTTACGCAAATAAACATTTCTGAAAGCTTCACAATAAATCATTGTACCTTTCACAAAAGGTCCGGAACAAAACTCGACTTGAAGTGAAAAGTGAGTGACAAAAACTGAAAGGGTAACTCTGGAACAAACATTAAAGTAAAGCCCGCGTTTTGAATTAACTACGGCCATTTTAAAACGTAATAAAACATTCATAACATCTATTCAATGTATTCAGCAAAAGCGACGATAAAGCGGTGTGGTGTGAAGTCTAAAATATTATTTTTTAAGACTTACTTACGGCTTAAGGTGCATTTACACGGTGCGATACGATTTAGCATCGCACGCCCATTTTTCCCGTGTGAACGCTCATCGTATGCGATTTGTCTTAGCAAAATCGCATACGACGAGCGTTCACACGGAAAAATTGACGTGCGATGCTAAATCGTATCGCACCGTGTAAATGCACCTTTACTTCTCCATACTCATTACGAGCCGAAGTATGTTCCGTCTCAACTATCGGCCGATAGAAAGTCTGTAATCTGCGAGGGGGTTAATTGACTGACGACCTCTGTAGCGCAGTGGGCGAAGGCCCGCCTGGAACGCAAAAGGTAGCGGGTTCGTATGATCTACAAAGTCCCGGGTCTGGGTGTTTCTATGTATAATATGTATGTATTTACAAACAAAGTACTTAGTATATCAGTCATGTAGTACCCATAACACAAGCTCTGCTTACTTTGGGGCTAGATGATGCTGTGTAAAATGTCCAGCATTATTTATTTATTTTATGTGTGTAGGTATACAGCCCACCCACTTTTGATTATGACTTCTCCCTAGACTCAAAGGCTTGCTTGTAAAAAACATTTTAAGGTTAAAGTCGCCTTTGCGAATGTACTTTTTAATATCTAACTATAGAATAAATACGCGGTCGTGAGAATGCAGTTGGCTGCATTCTCATGAATAACTTTATGTTAGTTTTCCGACACTTGCATTGAAAGATCTATCCATAGAAGCATTCTAAGGCAAAGAAAACAATCATTTAAGCTTTATAGCGGCATCTAATACAGCTAAAAACCCACCTTAAGTATCGGAAAGAGCAGCGCCAACGCGAATCGTTAGCAGTTACAGACTCAAACAAAGGATGTACTAGCAACTTGAGTTGTTAAAAAGTTTTTTTGTACGTAGAAGTTTGTCGGATTTCACATGAACCGATGAGATTTTTGTGTTATTGTTTTTCTTTTACTTCACTGAGTTTAAGCAAGTTTTAAGTCGAGTCTCCTTATTTCAATTCTGCGCAGTGTCCTCAACGGTCCGTAATTGGGTGACCACAGGTTTTTTCATCAAAGCGCTTCCGTGCTTCGGAGGGCGCATTGAATTGTCGCTCCCTGCCAAAAACTCCGTCACCAGAGTTGGCCACTGACTAATACGAACTTACTTTTAGTGTCCCAAGATAATAAAAGATTTTTGTTTATTCTTTTATTCTTTTATATTTATTATGAGCTGCTGCTGTCCTCCTGGGAAAAGGCCTCCCCATAGTCTCTCCAGACGTCGCGATCTTGTGTAAGGCTCTCCCAATCGACTATAAAGTCAAGGTCGTCCCGCCATCTTCTTCTCGCTGGGTCAGGGCGTCACTCGGTGGCTATCCACCACAGCTCACATGGTATGCCACAGACATGCCCAGCCCAATTCCACTTAAGCTTGCAGCTTTCGTGGCTTTCGTGGTTTTTTTTATTCTGAGAATTAAAAATCTCATAATAAAAAACCTGTATTTAGGAACTAAGTAGTAAAAACTTGCTTAAACATACAACATTGTATGGATATATATTACTTGATCATATTACCAAAGAACTTGAAAATGAAATTGTGTGTATTTTTTGTAATGATTTTTAAAAAAATGGATGACACAAGTAATGCGATTTTAGTCTATTTTGATAGAACAGGTGGCATTATCGGGACGTGTTCACGGCACTGCTAGCACAAGACGACTGGACGGTTCGGAGTTCGGTTCGCAGAGCGCACCGCACAGTCCGCTGGTGCGGTCGCACCAAATTCGATCGTCTATTTACACTTTAAAACGCGTAATCCGTACGAGTGACAGAGGAAAAGTAGAAGAAGAATTATGAATTTATAAAAAGTACGTTTTACCCTCGTTAACGGGACTTGTTTTTCCTTGAATCTCTGAAAGGATTCCATACAACTCGGATTGTCAATTGGATTCCTTTGAGAACTTCCAGCGAATAACTAATTAACTGACAACTGGATTCTGTAAAGGTTTTACTGATAATTCTCCTAGTTTTATTATGTCTCTATTCGCGGAAACTTGTAATTGGCCTTCCTTTATTAGGTAGCCTCCTGCTGCACATGACGTGTGTGAAAGACTGTCTGGACGCAGAAGGTTGCGGGTTCGATGCCCGCCGTGGGATAAATGTTTGTATGATCTGCAAATATTTATCTCGGGTCTGGGTGTTTCTATGTATAGTATTTATGTATTTACAAACAAAAAGTATATAAGTAGTATATCAGATAACTGGTTCCCATAGTACCTACAAGCTTTGCTTAGTTTGGGGCTAGATGATGCTGTGTCAAATGTCCAGCATTATTTATTTATTTATACTATTTGTAAGTGAAAATGAGGAGGCCTATCAGCAGTGGGTAGATGTGGGCTGATTAGATAGACAGATAGATAGATTTGTAAGTTGTACTCTAAATTGTTCATACTTAGCTGATAGTTTTTCCAAAATTTATAAAATAAAATTCATAAAATAATTTCAAATTTTAATTCATAGGTAACTTAGAATGATTTTATCTCTAAAACGCCGTTTACGCAATTGAGACAGAAAAAGGCAAGTGTTTGAAGTAACATTTAGATATGTAGGTACTTATGTTATGTAACTTCATGGTCAATAAATGAAATCTGAAATCTTATTTTATAAGATGTGTGTTTCTCAGAAAAGTTTAAGAATTTGGAATAGAAATAGAATAAAAATTTATTTTTACACAATTTAAAAAAATACAACCTGTCACGTATGGATAACTTCTGCAAGATGTGGGCATGTATCAAACATGTATTTGGACATGCCTCTGACTACCCCCTTAGACATCTTCAAAGGATCTTTATTATTATTATTAATATCCTGTGGTGTCCCACTGCAGGGCAAAGGCCTCCCTTCGTTTCTTCCACTCTTCTCTATCGTGAGCTAATGTGGTCCAATCAGGAGAGTGGGAGTTAAATTCGTCTTTTCACCGCCGCCGCAAAAAAGGATCTGGAATACATAAAAGATACCGCGCCTTTGAGATACAGTCGTGACCCTGTTGTTAATACAAAAAAGCCAACTCTAAAACTACGCTCTAAAACTACGCTGAAGAATACAAAATAGGCTTGTGTAGTTCCTGAACTAAGTACTAATAGGAATTCATTCCCACAAGTGTACTAGTTGAGCTAGTTCACATAACTCGGTCCTAATAGGACTATTAGTACTCTAGTACACTAGTTCATTCGATCGTTTCGTTAAGGAAATTATCATAACTGCGCCTTCCTGCACTTTAATAGGGTTCAAATTGGCATGCGTATCTACCCTTGTACTAGGACGGAATGAAAAGAACTACACGATCCTATTAGGACTCTAGTTCATTCGATAGTTCGGAAAAAGAACTGTTAGAAATGTATTCACATGTCAGTGTCTGATTGGTTTGTCAAGCGCAGACAGAGATAGACTCATTAGGCGAGTAAGCAGTAATAAAAGAGATAGAGATAACACGGTGGCGGGCGTTTCATTCGATCTTTAGTTTAGTACGAACATCGTTCATGTCCTACAAAACACAAAGCTAGTACGTAGTTCAGGACCGACCGACCGACCGAGCGACTCATTATAGAACCGAAGATCTACTGTACTAGATGTACTAATAGTACTAGAAGTCCGATCTAGTTCTTCACAACGATCGTACTAGTACGGAGCGCTCTCTGTACTGACCGAGCAAGCACAAGCCTAATACAAAAAAGCCAACTCAAAAACTACGCTCGCTTCACCCTTAAAAACCCGAAAGCGAAATGTAAACTTTTGAAATACTCCAGTGGCCACTTCCAAAGACAAATAGATCAATACCCAAAATAGCGAGAAAACTGTTAAAACCCAAAAACTCCGAGTGCCATGACAAAGTCAATCAACATGGAACAGATGCACGCACACTCACTGAAATGAAAACATGTTTCATTAGACTTCGGTTTCTTTCAGACTTTGTGGAGCCTAGCTTTATTATCCTCGATATTGCATTCTCGACTTTCACACAGCATCATCTAGCCCCAAACTAAGCAAAACTTGTACTATGGGAACCTGATAACTGATATACTACTTTTTGTTTGTAAATACACACTTAATACGAGTATACATAGAAACCCAGACGCGAGTTAAATATTTGCAGATCATACGAACGTTTATCCCGCGGCGGGGATCGAACCAGCAACCTTCTTCCCAAGCGGGCTTTTACCCACTGCGCCACAGAGGTCATCAATGTAAGTAAGTTTACTGGTAGACACAGTACAGATTATTTTTAACTTGTAAACTTATTCTAGCTTAGAATAATTTCTTGAAACTTATATTAGTTTTGTCTTGAAAGCTTCACATAAGCGATATTATATCTGAACTCAAGTTAGCTAACTTCTAGAAGGTGAATGCTTTTAAGTTAGAGTCAGTTTCTGTTATTTTTACCTATATTGTGAATGAAACTGTGTGGTAATACTTTTAACTAGCTGACCCGGCAAATATTGTTTTGCCACGTAAACTATTATTAATTTACATACACATAAAATATAACATTACAGTTATCACCAATTCATTATATCTATTTACTTAATAGCACTAAGGTTACCGAAAAACAGTGAAAAGGAAATGAAATGAAGTAAGGTACTTATTTATATATTATATTGCCTAATTATTGAATATTTTGGTAGTAAAATAAAAAATAACTAACTTATTAAAAGTGTGTGAGGATGTGGTATATAACTAAAAGAGAAAAATAAATAAAAAATTGGGGTACTCAGTGATTTGTTATACTATGGGTAGACCAACTTTATCACTTAAGGGTATGAGAAATAGTTTACATATTATATTATTTTCTTTTTTGGACAACTAACTGACACTTTAACCCTTTTTTCTGAAACAAAACAGACCAAAGAGATCGGACCTCATTCGGAACATTTTGTATTTTAAAACTAGAACCTCATTTCACAGCTAGGAACTTTTTGTAAGTATTGGAAAACTAAAACCTCATTTCATAGCTAGGAACATTTTGTACTGTAAAACTATGATATTTTTTTCGTTTCTATCAGCCTTTACATATCTACCTAGATCTTTACCATTTTACTTTGCCAAAAAAGGAGCATAGCCAAGCTCAGGCGCAGCGTTGTCACTTATTGCGTTGGCGCGCGTGTGCAACTGCATACCGCGCTACAGCTAGAACACAAAACGGTGACACCGCTGTGCCTGTGTGCGTAATAGGTACTAACTAATTAAGCGTGTTCATAAATTATAACAAAAAAATTGGTTGTCTGTAAAGTCGGTTTACTGACGATAGTTGAACGTGACAACGTTTGTGCTTCTTTGTCGCTCGTTCCGCGCTCTCGCTTGCACTTCAAGCCTTACATGGAACGACTCAGACCGAGGTAACGCCGCATTTTTTCGTGCGTGCAGCCGGCTCTATCGAATTATAAGACGTTGTCACGTCAAAAAAAAAATCAAAATCAAACACTATCTATCTATCTATTTGAATTTCAAAAAAGAAATCTCGATAATTATGTCGCCGACCAATGGTCTTTTATCCCACAAACAAAACTAGTTCGAGGCGTAGTAAGTATATTTTATTTTCGGAATATATCCGAATATTTGGCATCACGTGCCTAATTATTGCTGTTTCGGCACTAATGGCGCGCGGGTGTGTTCTATTGCCGCCATTTTCTTTTTTCGATTATCCGCCCTTAGATGAATAAATAATGCCCGAATGGAATAATAACTGGATTTTCGCAAAAATACAGAAAAAGTGCCCATTTGCTTTTATTATCAACCTTTTTAGATCTTTTACTTTCAAAAAAAGTGTGTATTATCTACATAATTTCATTTTGCCAATAGAATTAGTTATAAGTAAAACATATTGATTAACGCCTGGATTTGAACCCACGAAATTATGAATCAGAGTGGTGGCTCACAGTTTAAGTACTCGTTCCTTTACAAGATCCTTACTCGTCTATTATTTTATTCTACGATTAGCTCGTTCCAAATTTAAAAACCTACATTGGGTAATGTATTAAATTTAAATATGGAACGAACAAAATTTTACTTTTTTTATTCTAAATCACATAAAAACTTTTTAGCCATAGCATTCTGATCAAAATTCAGCCGCAGTATTCTGACAACATTGTTCGACAAGGTACAGCGTACTCACGCAACGCAGTAATCGCGTCTTCTAAGCGATTGCTTTCTACACGCGCGAGCGGAGCGGGATCAATTTATTTTCAATTTTTCCCTCAACTAAGACACTTGTTTGATTTCAATTTTATCATGCTCTGTTTGCGTTTATTTTGTACCTAGTTCTATTCTTGAACTACGACCTCTGTGGCGCAGTGGGTAGAAGCCCGCTTGGGCCGCAGAAGGTTGCGTGCTACTTTAAGGTGGAGAAGTGTGGGCGTAGCTTTTCCCGCTTAAGTAATGGTAAATTGTATGTCGCGTTGGAGTTTACATGTTTTCATTGAATCGACAGACAGAAAGTTATTTTTTAAGTATATTTCAAAACGAATAACAGTTTGAATTGAGGATCTGGTAGTCCTGTAGGTAAGTTGATAATGCAGAGGCCCTTGCAGACTTTAGTTTTTTTATCGGTCAATACTTTGATTAACTAAGCGAGCATTATTTTTGAATAATAAATTGAGAGACGCAATTTATGCATCATTTGATTTTGTGGGTACAATGAGTATAATATAAAATACTCGTAATCATTTTGTAGGTACGGTCAGCGTCACCAACTGGTACCTAACCCCCCTGCAGTTCAAACCACCTCACTAAGGGGGTTACCAATTGGTGACGCTGACTGTACATACAAAAGCTCTGTTTGTGCTATACGGCAGAGCAAATTTAGTTTTCTATTCGACAAATATACGACTTAAGAACTTCATTATTAAAATGTAAATAACTTTCGGCCGGTTTCTCGAACGCTTTTCAAATTGACAAGCTGATTTTTGAAATACTTGGTCCTCATTGGTCGAATGACAGATTTGACAAATGATTAGTTAATTTTTAAGATGATGCTGCGTTCGAGAAACCGGCCGTTAATCTCACTACTCAATTACGGCACGCACGACAAACAAAATACAAAATGTTTATCACAATCAGCAAACATGTTTCATTTTCATTTTATTTCATCACCTTGTTTAAAACGCCGTATATTGAACAAATACAACAGAAGGTAAATACAGAAATGTACTTTATTTTAAACAACGCCATTTATCCCGGAAGCGATACAAATTGCCATTAATTCCCCTTCATCCCTCCATCGCGTTGAGTTGACTCCATAATATTGAATTAATAACGAAACGAAATGAAACAGGACCGTGAATGTGTCCCCAGCGTGACAGTTAGGTCTTTGGGCATTCATGATGTCGTTAGTCAGAGACACGTCCAAATGAATGACCTATATCTATATATTCAGCTCGGTTGCACCCACTGCTTAGAATAGATAGACCCTATAACGCCACTCTTTACGGTCCTGTGCAATATTTTCCCATGCTAACCTAAAAAACAGGGTCACGACTGTATCCCCAAGGCGCGGTAGACATTCTCTCAGATCTTTTTATGTTCCAGATCCTTTGAAGATGTCTAAGGAGGTAGTCAGAGGCATGTCCAAATACATATTTAATGCATGCCCAATATTGCATACGTGACAGGTTGCAAGCCAATCGCCGGCTATAAGAATACTAACCGGATTCCTCACGATGTTTTCCTTCACCGTTCAGAGCTCGTGTTAAAGCGTAAGTATAAATTTTGGGAAACGCAAAATCCATTGATGCACTGCCGGGATTCGATCCCACGACCTTTGGATTGAAAGTCGCGGTACAACCCCATTCGGTCAACAACGCTAACCCACATAATGTTTTAGGTCTGACAGTTGGCAAGTCTATCGTCGCCATTAGTAATGTATGTTCAGACGAATCCTACCGTTAGCTTGGTTGATAGGATCAACCTATACCTACCTAAACTCGATCCGAACCTTGGTCGGAAAATTCCGAACCGATCAATTGGATCTTGGTGTCAAGTCAACAATCATTTTCCGGGCCCCATATCCCACTCATATAAAGAAGCTGACAGTTTGTGAGTATGTTTGTGTTTCAATCACGCTTGAACCAGTGAACCGATTTGGATGAAACTTGAAATAGGAGTAGATAGTGACCTGGAATACCATAGGTATAGGCTATTCAAAATGTTGGTACCACGCGGGCGCAGCCGCGCGTAGAAGCTAGTTTGATAATAAACATTACATTTTTCCAAAACCAAAATTTCATTGACGGGATTCGAACTCGCAACATTGATTGAAAGACGAGTGAACATCCTACAAGGCCAACTATTACAATGCTCTTAAATAAAAGGCGTGTGAAAGTATAAAATTCAGTTTTGGCGCCATTCGCGTCACGCGCGATTCCCTTTGTCTTCACTACATTCCGCGGCGGCGTGAATATTTCACGAGCACAAAGAAACAGGCTTAGTGATGGGAAAACTTAGAAAAGTTACATCTAGAGTCCGCACCATGAGGTGCGGCGCTAGTATAGCAAAAGCTTTTCCGTTAGTTCTGTCTAAATTCCGCCGGACTTTCGTGGCGCTCTAGATAGATATCGTTATAACTGCGACAGCTGATTGAGGGTTACTGTGCTTATCTTCGTTTTTAAAGAACTTTCTAATAGAATACAGGTAAACCTACTTATCTGACACGAGTCAACTCTTTGATTCATATCAAATAGATTTGGAAGGCAAACAAATAATTTTTAAAAATTTATTAATATGGAACATTTTTATATCTTTATTTTATTCACAAAAGATAGATTCAAAGGTTTTAATAAGTACATTTTAAATGGAACTGAAACAGTATCCGTGTATTTCATTTCAATGAATTTTTCGTTTTAAAAATTATATGCACTTTAGCACTTGCTATATTATAGTGAGGGAAAACATCGTGATATAAACATTTTGCATTCGGGTTTGCGAAAGAGTGGTGGGAGATCGCCAAAAATAGAGGCCAGTGGATAATTTTGGGGGAGACAATTGCCCAGCAGTGGGACACAAAATGTTAACTAAAAAAATTCTGACAGGCGATGATGGGCTACCAACCTTTCACGTATTGGATTTAAAACTGTGTACAATGTGGGCATTTAGGAAACATGTATTTGGTTAATCCCCTTAGACACCATCAACGCGAAAAAAAATGCATCTTTTAACACGATTTTTTTTAATTTTTTTTACTATATCTTGCACCATTGTTCATAAGGTTTATAATGGCTTGCTGTAAAACTAATTGTCGCGTCGCTTGCCAATTCAATGTGCATTGAGCCTAACACAAATCATACAAGTCAAATAGGTAAAAGTATTTTTTCGTATTGAGTTAAAAAGACGTTATAAAGTGAAGTTTGATATTCCCTATCCCATCACTAGGTGCCCAATCTCCCCGCGGCTCGCACGTCTAGAATGACAATTGAATTTTTTCCAGTTTTTAATTTCTGAATGTGGAGGGATCTCGGGATCTCTATTGTACGGCTGATAGAGAAGGTTTCTTATTAATCTATGACCGTTATTAAACTTGGAAACACTTGTGACAGTTAGGACCAGAATTACAAAACTTTTGAGAACATTTTTTTTTCACAGCACGGGTGCAGCGAGACTAGGTTGTAAGAATGTGGTTGCGATGGCTCGATGATGATACAGGTAAATAACTTGTTATCATGGATAAGAAATAAGTGATTACGGAGATGATGACAGGAGAGAATGGATGAAGAGAACAATTTGTACCGATATTTTTCTAGGTGAGATAGGTAAGGGTCACACCACACAGTGTAACCAACAGTCAAATAAATTCCTGTTAGTTACACCAGTGTGACCAATCTAGTGTAACCACAAGTCCGTCACCGGGCCAACAAGCAACAATACGTTGATATAATTTAACAGTTTTGTTTTACTTTTCTGTAGGATTTTTTTATATATGATTTTCATGGAAAAATAAGAATGTGTACTCGTTTTAAAGCTAAGACCTTTAGGTTTAAGTAACTAAAAAATAAAATACAAGCTCTAGATTTTGCGCTAGAGACTTTTGAACGCAAGCGTGCGGCTTGACTCGATTGTTTTGCTCACGAGTCTAGGTTACAATTCCTTGTGTTACATTTCTAACGGATCCGAATAACAAGGAACCAGGGCTTAAGTTTGGGTTTATTTTTTCAACTCGAAAGTTGTGTGTTCGTTTCGTAGAAATGAAGCGTTTTGTTTACTTTTTGTGAGCTTTTTGCGTAGTTTTGTAAAGTAACAATTTATGCTACTTTTTATAAGGACTCGCCAGTTATTTATTATACTACAACTGAATTTGTTATTCAAAGTAATATTTCATCGTTAAAATGGCAAAAAAGGTTAACTCATAAAACAGCAAAGCCTGTTTTCAAAAAAGATGATCACTCATTTGAATTTTGATTTTTTTTTTGATCATTCATAAATATGGACCATGTAATTTGTAGTCTGAAATAAAGATATTGAATTGAATTTGTCCGTCTGTCCAACACTAGTTATTTAATACTAGCTGTCCGTCGCAGTGTTACCCGCGGTCCCTCGGGTAAACTTCTACGGCTTCTACGGGCAACTTCTACGGGCTATAAAATATAGCCTATGTTCATCAGGGAATGTACTCGTAGTATCCTTGGTGAAATAATTTTTCAAATCGGTTCTGTAGTTTCGTAGCCTATTCAATTCAAAGAAACAAGCAAACAAACAAAACTTTCCTCTTTATAATATTAGTGTAGATTATAACAACAAAATAAAGATCCTATATCAATTTTAATTCTAACTAGCGACAGCAAAATCAGAATCCTTTGATCGAATAAACCGGCGCAAAGGGGCACAAACCGCTAAGTCCCTGCACGTGACAGTTCATATTCCCAAAGCATACAGACTCAATAAGGTTGCCAGCGAATGCGTCAAGAAAACAGAGATGTCGATAGGAGCTAGTGCGTAGGTTTTTTACGTAATATCTGGACAATTAAACGTCGATTGTCGAAACTTTACAAATAGTGTCAAAATTTTTTTTGTAAAAAGAAAAAAATTAAAGTGCTAAACCACACTTAGGTATTTCATTGAGAAATTATGTTCACTGATTGAAACTTGTAGATGGCGCTAACGGGTGCTTAACCGATAAGTATGAGCTTATCAACGATTGTGACGTCAGTGGATTCCGTGGCCGAGCGGTAAGGCACCGCTTTAGGAGGATCGTTTGATCGTTATGCGATTGGATCCCGTCGGAATCGAAAATTTGGATAAGACTTTTCACTTCTCAAAGCCTGTAATGAGAAAGTTTTGCTCTTAGAAAATTTAGGAATTTTTAGGTTTATTTTGAAAGACATTTAATTTTTTTTAAAACATTTAAAAAATCATCAGTACAAATTTAATATGCCAAAAAAGTTGGTATCGATCCGTCGATCCGTCGCTAACACAGGACACTTTTTCTAAATTACCTAAATGGTAAATCGTAAGTTTCGCAAAAAAAGCATTTTCCACACAATTTTGATAAAATGAAACAACTTAAATTGCGCTATTGTTTCTTTTTACGCTGTTAATCTACGCTAAGTTGTTACCGGTTAAACAGGTACGTCTTTGTTACTTATTGAGTACTCCATTCGCATTTTAATACCTTCTCGTAAATAAATAAATAATGCTGGACATTTCACACATCTAGCCCCAAACTAAGTAAAGTAAGATAGTAAAAGCGATACAGTCTCCCGCTCTAGTATTTTAGTCACGGATTTACGGCTCCGAGGAGTAAGACAAACGGCTCGCCGCGCGCCCGCAAGCAAATTTTCAGCTTTTGAGGGTAGGAAAAAATCATACAACGTCACCGCGCTTTGAATCATAACGACACGTCGATGTGGCTTTTGAATTTGGAACTTTACTGTTTTGTTTTATTAGCGCCATGTTTTAGGGTGTCTGGTTGAATGTTAAGTATTTTTGCTGTCTGTCATTAACTTTTAAAATTTACTTTGATGATTCATTTTCATATTCAAACTCGTTGGTTTCTAAGAGGTAATTGGATTTAGTCACCACCTTAAATTCAAATAAACTCCAAGTAACACCGAGTATTTCTTTCCATCCATTTTCACAACCAAATACAGTGCACACAAGAAAATATGGTCCTTCGAGCTGGATTTTTTTATTGTAACTCTCGTACTCCGACACCCTTGGTCTCTTTGCTTGCAGAGTGGACAATGTAGTCAACTCAACATCCCTTTAGTTTTATGTAAACCAATTCGAACTCCAAATTTTGGGATAATTTTCAAAAAACATACCTACTATGATTATTATTATTATTTATTATTTTCAGCCGTAAACCTAGTAGTGGGACACCACTGCTGGGCAAAGGCCTCCCCCCACTCCCTCCAGACATCTAGGTCCCCAGCAACATCCCTCCAGTCCGTCAGAAACTGGTCGAGCTCATCCCGCCATCTCCATTTTGGTCTGCCGCGTCGCCTTCTCGCTGGGCCTACTATGATATTTGAAGAAAATTAACCTTAAAAATAAAAATTCGTAGTGGAAGTATGGATATTTATCTATATAACACATTCAAGCCGATTGATTATCTTTCAAGTTTCTAAAACTTATTTATTCCTCTAAATTAAATATCACAACAATTATTATAGAATAGAATAGAAAAACACTTTATTGTACAAAAAAGAAACACTTAACAGGAAATACACAAAGACAAGTAAGTAAGTACAATGGGCGGCCTTATCGCTAAAAGCGATCTCTTCCAGACAACCTTTGCATGGACTGGAAAAGTGCGACAGAATAACGGCGATCTACAAAAAGTGTAAAAATAGAAAAAAGAGTAGATTTACGAACTAAGTACATAAAATGAAAAGAGCTCATGTCTTCCATTCCTATAGCTCGTTACTATGTTTACTCGGTCTCTGTGTGCGGATTAGATTTGACCAAACACGCGTGGAATCTAATCATGGTAGCAAACAAAGCTTCGTGTGCTTTGTACTTCATACTCCGTTGTCTTTATGTTGGTTGGTATGGGTTGATAGAATACTCGTAGAATATATCTTTAATTGTAACATACCCACATGAGTTCACTGGGTGAAACGTGTAGATGGCGCTAACCGGTGCTTAACCGATAAATATGAGCTTCTGACGTCAGTGGTTCCGTGGTCGAGCGGTAAGGCAATCCGGCTTTAGGAGGATAGTCTGATCGCCGTGGGTTCGAATCCCGTCGGAATCGAAAATATTGATGACTTCATTTCGTAATAGTAATAAAAGCCTTCTAGATAATCAATTTAGAAGTCCTATAACTTAGCTCGCAAGAAATAAAAACGCATTAAAAACAGAATCACGACTGTATCCCCAAGGCGCGGTAGACATTCACTCAGATCTGGAAGATGTCTGAGGGGGTAGTCAGAGGCATGTACAAATACATATTTGATACATGCCCACATCTTGCAGAAGTTAGTGTTCCATACGTGACAGGTTGCAAGCCCATCGCCTATAAGAATACTAACTGGTTTCCTCACGATGTTTTCCTTCACCGTTCAGAGCTCGTGTTAAAGCGCATATAAATTTCACGAAACGCAAAACCCATTGATGCACGGCCGGGAATCGATCCCACGACCTTCGGATTGAAAGTCGAGGTACAACCCCATTCGGCCAACACGGCTCTACGTATTATACACACATTGAATTAGATAATACAATTTTATACGTATCTATAAATCAGTCCATGAGTTTATCATTCGATTTTCGTAGCTGCACCAACTATTATTTATTCAGTGGCGGAACAGTCTGTGGCATAGTCCGGCATAGACGAATAATCTGTTGCACTCGCTCGACACGGCTTGATAAACTCACCGCAACTATTAATTCAATTAAGCTCCACTGCATTGCGCCTCTATATTTTTAGCCAACTTGAATATGCATGACATGTCTTTTGTCATTTAGAATGCGGCGGTTGGCTTGCAACCTGTCACGTATGGATTGTTATGGACTTCTGCCAAACATGTTTTTAGGTACCTTTGACCTATTCAAATTACCTGTCTAGACTTTTTTCAATAATAATAATGCTGGACTTTTCACACAGCATCATCTAGCCCCAAAGTAAGCAGAGCTTGTGTTATGGGTACTAAGATGACTGATATACTAGAGGAAGGGGGGGTAATTTGGAATACCATTTTGTTTTAGGCCTGTGTTTTTTTTTCTGTAGTGTTTTAGGATATAAAACCTTTATTAAATGAAAGCTACATCTATAACCTACTAATCTGCAAGCTATAAAAAATATCTGAACATTGCTACTAGGTAAAGTTTTAAGTTCACCGTAAAATGGCTGAATTCGGTTTTCGACATTTAGTGCAGGTATTTTGGAATAGAGGTATTCCAAATTATATGCACTATGCTTAACTTAGTTATATAGATACTATTACGCCAATGTTTTAGAAGAAAATGTAAGATATACAAATACAAATGATATCCTAAATCAATACCTAGAGCAATACAATAAAATTGGTTCATAACTTGACTGAAGGTAATTTGGAATACCAATTAGGTATGCCAAATTACCTGCAGTGAGTTTGAGGTTTCACTAAAGTATATAAGTGAGTCATTTTTGTTTTAATAACGGGACGAGATCGCGTATAGGTTTTCGATAATATTCGAACTATTATCTTACCTCGACGTTTCGACCGGGTTGCACCGATCGTGGTCACGAGGGAACACCCCCCCCCTCCCCCTCCACCTCCCTCCCTCGTGACCACGATCGGTGCAACCCGGTCGAAACGTCGAGGTAAGATAATAGTTCGAATATTATCGAAAACCTATACGCGATCTCGTCCCGTTATTAAAACAAAAATGAGTTTAAATCGTGTGAGTTTAAAAAGTGAATTGTATATAAGTGAGTCTACAAATAATATAATATTCTATAAATAATAGGCATATAGACGTATATTCGTTTTTAATCAGTTATAATCTCTCTTTAAATCAAATCAGTATAATCAGTTTTATAAATCACATAAATAAATTATTTGCAATACACATCATAGACATAGGATTTACAATAGCACATTTTTAGTTTAATCAATCTAATAAATGGATTATTTGCAAAACCCATCACAAACATAGGATCCACCTTCATAGTCGGCACATTCACAGTGCACCCAAATCCCACACATTAAGAATCAATATCTACTGACTGGTATGATTTGGCATATTCCAAATTACCATCACCTCGGGTATACCAAATTAGCAACAAGATGTGGTCGGACATAACCTTGCATCATTTAGTTCTATTTATACAAACTACTGAAATCAAAGTCAATATGCAAAATTTATGATTCATTTTACAGTATACATAAAGCTAAACTGTATTAACATAACAAATTGTCAAGATCGAAGCGGGTTAATTACGTAACTCAAAAATTTTTAATGACACTCCTTCACACTTGAGTCTCTGATCGCCATCTTGGAAGTTCGGCTTACGAAGGGTGTGAACATATCGACAGGTGGCGTCAATCTCCATTGCTTTACTACCATTAAACCTAGATGGGACTACTAGTTTCTGTGAAACCTTACTATTCCAAATTACCTGCAGTATTCCAAATTACCCCCCCTTCCTCTACTTATATGTATACTTTTTTTTTGTAAATACATACATATTATACATAGAAACACCCAGACCCGAGACAAATATTTGTAGATCATACAAACATTGGTTCCACCGTGAGGATCGAACCCGCAACCTTTTGGCCATCGCCCACTGCGCTACAGAGGTCGTCATCGAGAATGTCTGTCATTCATCATGTCTGATAAGTATTATCATGGAAAATCCTATTTTTTTATATCTCAATGAGACACTTTTGACCGGCTTTCTACTCCTGTTTGTTTGCAATTTTGACCAAAAATTTCGATTTATCAAAAACAACACAATAACTTATCCTAAGCTCTAATCCATAAATATGCTCCAATAAAGTATAGTAATTCCCAGTTCACTCGTAATAATGAACTTTCAGTCAAACAAACAACTTTTAAGCCATAAATAAGAGTTTATATCATCCCTAATCTAAGAATTAACCTGTTATTAATTTTCTCATAAAAGTTGGTCGCACGAAGTTCTATCAGTTGTGGCGGCTTATTAAAAGTTAATCAAAATTTGGAAGTTTCCCTTAGCTCAGCATGAACAATGTAAAACAGAAACCGTATCGCAAGTTAGTAAAAAACTCTTTTTTACACGGTTGTATCCTATGCATGTCTGAGTAATACTTTCTTCCAAACACCTATCGAAATGTTCTTCTCGAGTAACAATCCCTATTTTGTGTTACTATGGACAAGTCCTGAGAATAGGCAACCTGTTCATCTCTCCCTGTAGGAAGTGATCTACCACGAGGTAGGTATTCTAGGTATTAACTAGAGCATTTTTGAACAAGACTTGTCCCAGGCACTACAGCATCCTAGTGTAGATTCCGGTTGCCCCAACTGTTCTAATTCTAACCCACTGTTGGGAAAAAGTCTCCCCCAATATAGTTTTCGTCTAGCTCGTGCCGCCAATGCTTTCTTCGTTGTCACTTCCTGTTGATAGGCACCCGAGAGACATACCGTCATCACCATACGGACCAATAACAAGTCGTTATTTTGGACTCGTTACACTAGTAAGTTCGTATGAGTCAGTGGGCAACTCTGGTCCCTCTGAGTTTTTAGGCCACCTCAGGCCTCCGTCATGGCTTAACCGCTTAAAATTTAAACCAACAATTTAACGTGCCCTCCTTGCACGAAAGCGCTCAGATGAAAATGCCACTAGCGGTCACCCATCTACTTACAGACCGTTTTGAACGTTGCTTAACTTCGACGATCTATCAAGAACGACTTACCCCCGGTGTCTATATTCAACGGACAGTCGTAGGTAAGAGCTACGACTAGTTTTGCGCTCACTGGTACGTAGTTTGAAGCGTTACGCACGCCGACTATCTCAGTACTCGGCCGCTAACAGTTTGCCTACTGGGGACACAGCCTTACCTACGAATTTCCGTTGAATAAAGAAACCGGTCTTTAACAAGCATGACCACGAGCGCTTCAACTCACTGGATAAATAATAATTATCAAAATTATTATTTGTACAGTAGCGCAGTTGCGCTACTGTACACCCTACCGTGTTACAGAGGCTCAGCTCAAAACTTGTGCCGGCGCTGGATTGCAGCTCGCTCAAGATTGTTTAGTTCGAAACTCACGTGATACGTTCGACAAGACTTATATTGTTCGCATTTACATCATATTTAAGTTTCAACAGAGTTTTTGAATACGAAATCCAAAGTTTGTAAGATGTTAAACTTTAGAGAGGAATGCATGACGTCTGTAAACATCGTTTGTATAAGTTTTTGATTGTAGTAAGTACAGTCGCCTGCACTATTTGGCAAATATTATGCAAAATATGTTAAAAATTATACCTACTAAATTGGTATCTATAAAAATTTAAGCTCTATGAGTGGGTACCTGGCATAGCTGGGCATTAACTCGTTAATCCGTTAATCGTTAATTAACGAAGTTAACATTTTGATTAACAGATTAACTTTTTAGTTAACTTTTAAAAATGTTAACGGACACATTAACTTCCGTTAATATGCAGAAGTCCGTTAATCGTTAATCCAATGCCTACTATTTACCGCACGGCACCGCGGCGCGGCGCGAAAAACAGGTTCAGACAAGTATGAAATGAATGACAAGTGCCGGGCGGCGCGCGGCAGCGCGTGAAACAAAAACAAAACTAGATATATTTGGCCGGCGCGTGCGAGTGAGAAAACTGCGAAGAATTTTTTTTCGTTTGATCTTTTATTTTATGAATTATACATGTATTTTGTTTTATTCATAACCTGTTAACTTCCAGAACCAATAAGTTTTTTAAGTTCACTAACGCAACGATATAAAAATGTAATTTTACACATATTAACGGATTAACGATTAACGTTAACTTGCGTTAATTCTTCCGAAATGTAACGCTTTAGCGTTTAACGAAGCTGACTTTTTTTGTAGCGGATTAACGATTAACGAAGTTAACTATTTGATTAACGGTGCCCAGCTTTGGTACCTAGGTATTTATTTTGAGTTATTGAGAAACTCTACAAACCATACAATTGATAAATACATGCCATAAAGTATAAAAAAATAATTAATAGCACTAAGATATTAAAAATGGTAAGGAAATATATAGTAACAATCCGCTAATCTATTCTCAAACAAAGGTTTCTTAAAACTAGTACTCACCCTAAAGCCACCCAACCACCCACTAACCTCTGCCAAGCCTCCTACAACTTAGGCTCGGCAATCTGGAACCGTGAGCAGCACCGGGGCGCAAGCAAAAGAACACCTTCATTTGATTTCGACACGTGTTTCGCCCCTCCACGGGGCATCCTCAGGAATAAACTTGACTACTTCCGTGCAAACGCAGACGTCTTGTCGCTACGAGCGCCGAACGAAATGTGAGCCAGCTCCCTACCTAACCTCTATTTATATTCGCCTGAAAGTTGCCAGCTCCTAGCGTCAACTCGCCATTTTTTGCAAATAATCGTAATAAAGGCGATCTTGGTGTACCAATGTTGATTTCGTTCAGCAAAGTAAATCTATTAGTGTTGTGTTTAGTTATTTCTAAGCATTCTAATACTGACATTCTAAAACCTTTTTCACAAGTGTGTAAAATATTATATGAATGATTGTTATTTAATGTATGACCTGTATCTATTAAATGTTTTGCAAAATGAGACTTTTCTGGATAATTATTTCTGTGTGCTGCCATGTGTTCTTTATATCTTGTTTCAAAATTACGCCCTGTTTGTCCTATATAAATACTACTACATTCATCGCAGACGAGTTTATAAATACCAGATTTTTTATTATTTTCTAATTTATCTTTACTATTACAAATCTGTCTGAGTGAGTGTTTTAAATTCATCTTGTCATCCCATTCAACACAAACTAGCTGCTTATCGTAGTTTTGTTCATAGATTGTTATCAACACCACTGTCACAAGAAAATTACAATAGAGAGTTAAATATAATATATTACATAGCTGAACAAAACGGTTACAATAGGAGTATGGTGGATGGTTTAATTAAAGGAAAACGTCGTGCTATAGTACGTTCACTCTTGTATCCAGTACTTCCAGATCAATCTCGAAATTATGTGGGTAGTTTAACATATTTAGGTTCAATTAGTGAGAGAATTTCAAAAACATTGTTTAGGAATGAGATTAGAGTGGCTTTCAAGACAAATCACTCACTCAGACAGATTTGTAATAGTAAAGATAAATTAGAAAATAATAAAAAATCTGGTATTTATAAACTCGTCTGCGATGAATGTAGTAGTATTTATATAGGACAAACAGGGCGTAATTTTGAAACAAGATATAAAGAACACATGGCAGCACACAGAAATAATTATCCAGAAAAGTCTCATTTTGCAAAACATTTAATAGATACAGGTCATACATTAAATAACAATCATTCATATAATATTTTACACACTTGTGAAAAAGGTTTTAGAATGTCAGTATTAGAATGCTTAGAAATAACTAAACACAACACTAATAGATTTACTTTGCTGAACGAAATCAACATTGGTACACCAAGATCGCCTTTATTACGATTATTTGCAAAAAATGGCGAGTTGACGCTAGGAGCTGGCAACTTTCAGGCGAATATAAATAGAGGTTAGGTAGGGAGCTGGCTCACTTTTCGTTCGGCGCTCGTAGCGACAAGACGTCTGCGTTTGCACGGAAGTAGTCAAGTTTATTCCTGAGGATGCCCCGTGGAGGGGCGAAACACGTGTCGAAATCAAATGAAGGTGTTCTTTTGCTTGCGCCCCGGTGCTGCTCACGGTTCCAGATTGCCGAGCCTAAGTTGTAGGAGGCTTGGCAGAGGTTAGTGGGTGGTTGGGTGGCTTTAGGGTGAGTACTAGTTTTAAGAAACCTTTGTTTGAGAATAGATTAGCAGATTGTTACTATATATTTCCTTACCATTTTTAATATCTTACAATGGACTTCCGCAAAGTCACGCCTGAATCAATTCAATATCTTAATAGCACTAATAATATAAAAAATATTTGCACCATCTTAACTAAATTAAATATATTTTCGAAATAACCCTTCTATTTCGAAATTATGTAAACGTCAGTGCAAACATCTGTCAATTGTTTGTTTAGTTTCAAACAATAGCGAACGACCCTCCTCAGATTTTCAATGCTTAATTTGTATAACTTCATCTTTTGACTCATAAGCCTTCTACGAACTACGCGTTCCAATGCACGTGTACTTCGTACAAGACTTTAAAGGGTAAAGCATTCAAGAATGTAGGCAAATTTTCTCAATAAGTTCAAAGGCGCGTGCCGGTACGCAATAAACGTTAATATTTGACTCGGAGCGATTTCGACTATAAATAGGAATACCCAATAAAATTTCACTTAAACACGAAATTTAAAATTTTCACGTTACAGCCTCACAATCCACCAAACTAAAAGGTGATAAGTCACAATAACAACTACATAAGATTAGACTTTATAAGTGCTACAGAAAGTAGAGATTTGCTTGTATTTTCTAGGTTTTGGGTCTAATAGTGATCCACATTTAGAAATTGGAAGTCACTGTCGACAAGTAATGGCTGATCGTGACGAGAATGTCATTTGAATTTCGTGGATATTCAGTTACACTGTGTACATAGGTAGACCGTGGAAAAATTTGGCGGCCCACCCTTAATTTTCTTTTGTGGAAGAGGTTACGTGATCGAAATGTTGAAATTGCGGTGAGAACGGACTGCATGGCACGTCTAATCTCGGCGGAAATTAACCATGAAATGAACAGCCATTTACATACAAACAAGATTATGTTTTCTTTCATTAAGCTTTGCTATTGTTTAGGTATTCATAGCGCGGCGCGAAATTTCCTTCGGGAGTCACGGATGCTGACTCCGTTGCTATAATCATTGTTATCCGAGTATATTTGACCTAGAGCAAGAGGAGGTTCGAATCTCATGAAGATGAAAATTTTTGGATGATCTGCTGCTAATTTGGTTCGGGTCTGTGTTTCCCACAGGTGCTAGCACTGTTTCAGTTTTTATTGGAGTGTGTATATTTTTGCAATTATTTGTACCTCATTTACTCGTAGTCTTGGTATCGCGGCAGTTGCTACAGTCGAAAATAATAACCACGCGGGCCACGGCAAGAAAATCTTGGGCAAAAGGTCGGCCATATTGAATTTTTTGCCGCCAAAAATCAAATAAAGGACAATGGCACGAACCGGACCGCGTCATAATCATATTTTTCTCACACAAAAGAGTTCTTACGTTAATGTGCCAGCAATAAATAAAAGTCAACCGCATACAAGAAATGGCTTTTCAGAAGTTTTTCAACAAAGACTAGGCAAACAAATGCTTTGGGCCGACCCAATTTATAGACTGATAATTGATAAATGCTGTAAATATTTTAATTTCTGAAAAAATGCGTTTACTGTGTATTTTATTTATGAACCATTAACTGATTTATTTATCTTTCTCCTTTTAAAATTCGGAAGGTTGAATGTATGCTTGTTGCTCCTTCACTCTAAAACGACTGATAAGATATAGGTAAATGATTATAGAGGTAGCTTATCCTGGATTAACGTAGCATAGAAAGATTTCCTCAGGGACCGCGGTTAACACCGAGATACTCAGCTTAGTAATAAATAGAAAATGATAGTAGTAATTGTTGCCATAATAAAGTGTTTAACCCATCAGGGTTTATGAAAGTAGCTCTCCTTCCAACTACTTGTATGAAAATTGTTTAAAATTGTTAAAAAATAAGACTGTATGGGAACAGACTTGGACAAAATTAGTACAGTCAAAGTCAAAAGTCAAAGTCAAAAGTTACTTAGAATAGTCTTAAACCTAATTTTACTCCTGTTCTTTCGCGACCATTATAGAACCAATAAAGAAAGTGACTCGAAAAATGTGTCAGGATCGCGGTAGGTCAGTGGGAATCTTTAGCCTCTGCCTACTGAAGAAAGTAAAAAGTAGTGATTCTATTTACTTTAAACTTTGGTACCTAGATACTTATTTTTACCTTTGAATTTCATAGATGTACCACATAGGTTCGGTAATTTAACCATATCTATGTCTGCATTCATATTTTGTAGTTCAATAAACAATTTGTGTATCATGCATATCGGTGTACAATTATTTACCCTTTAAAAATGTTGCATAGCATTCCATATTTGAAAATTCAAATGTTATAACGAATTCAATCATGGAAATTTAATATTTTAGGCATTGCTCGCTTAATCTGATGGTTCTCTCTGAATTGGAAGGTATTTGATCTCGAGAGTAAAACGACATTTTGTTCGCTTGCTGCTCTTGGTTTTATGGAGTGAGAAAGTAGACTTCGTTATTTCAGTTTTTACATTATTACTTAAATTGTAGATCTTATCAAAGAGACGATTACATGTGTCTTGCAGAATCAAAAGAATCAAACAGAATGATAGGCCCCAAACCGTGTTTGTTGTCCTGATTCTTCACGGTATTGGTCGCGAAAGAACAGGAGTAAAATTAGTTGTAAGACTACTCTAAGTGATCCCAGCGGTCCTACTTAATAAATGCTTTTTGACTTTGACTTTGAAACCTTCACTTGCCCAGACTAAAATATAGGCTGGTATGCGGGACATTGATAATAATTTACACATACCTACTGATCACCACTTGAATTGACCAATCACATTGCTCGAACGGAAATTGTCGAGCTTTGAAATTGCTCAATTCACCTGATCGCATACTTGTCCGCGACTTACACGCCGCAGCCATTTTTCTATACAAAAAATGCTGATAACGTCAGAAAATGCGGCTCGCTTCTGACGTCAGCAGCATTTTGTCTATTGAATTGAGAGTTCTGCGCGTTCGGCTCGGCTCTACAGGGCAGATCACAACGTAATTGTTAAATCCTGAGCAAGTAAGTTCGTCGTTGCCGTACATTCTCAGACTGCGTCATCTGGTGAGCGCGGGGTCGTGGCTCCTAGCGTTTATGTAAACTCTTTTTATGCGCCCTAAATCATACTGCAGAGGCCTCGGTGGCGTATTTGGTTTCATATTAGGGGAGTCTGTATTCAAATTGTATTTAGCTCGGTTTGTTCTTTGGAGCGGTATTGGGCTATAGTGAATTGTACACAAGAGCTTTAACAATAAGAATAAGGTTTTATTTACGCTACAATGTAAATCGTTAAAATCCCAAATCCGTCACTAAGTTCATATGAGCCAGTTGCGAACTCTAGTGACGGAGTTTTTAGACCGCCTTAAGGTCTCCGTCATGGTTTAACGACTTAAATAGCCAGGACCGACAATTTAACGTGCCCTCCGAAGCACGGAAGCGCTCGCGTCAAAATGCGACAGGCGGTCACCCATCCACTTACGGACCGTTTCGAACGTTGCTTAACTTCGACGATCTATCAAGAACGACTAAGCAAGCACGACCACGAGCGCTTCTATATGTACTACGAGTTAAATTTGAAGATGATAGATTTAGGGGATCCGTTCGGAAAACTAAGGCTTGCAGTCAGGCTAACAATTTAAAAACCATCCATACTAATATTATAAAAATAATGTGAAAGTAACTCTGTCTGTCTGTCTGTCTATCTGTCTGTCTGTCTATCTGTCTGTCTGTTTGTTACCTTTTCACGCGCAAACTACTGAACAGATTAGGCTGAAAATTGTCATGGATAAAGGTTGTATCCCAGGGAAGGACATAGGCTACTTTTTATCCCGGAAAAATCCCGAGGGACCGCGGGTTACACCGCGGGAGCGCAGCTAGTTGTGAATATTTAAGAAAGTTGTTTTCATCTGGCAAGAATCAAATCAAAACAGAACACGAAATCGCAGTACCATGATAATATTCTCTCGGATCTTTTAGACATTCAAGTTACTACTGTGTTGTCTTAGACCCCTCATAGACTACAGACTTTCTATCGGCCGATAGTTGAGACGGGCTATACTTCTCCATACTCATTACGAACCGAAGTATATTCCGTCTCAACTATCGGCCGATAGAAAGTCTGCAGTCTGCGAGGAGGCTTAGCAAGACCAAAGAACTCCAGTTACAATGAAACAAGCCACTCCTATTTTACGAATTTATTTCTACTTCTTCTCACTCTCCTCTTTGAGCAGCTGGTAAATGTAGGAGAAGTCCTTCTGTCCATAACCACGGGACTGCACGATGCGGTACAGTTGAGTCGCGACCGCTCCAAGAGGGATTGGTGAACGGATACCGAGAGCCATGCCTGATGCTAGCTCCAAATCCTGGAAGGACAAGCATTCATTAGATCTTCTCGTACCAAAAAAAAAAGGCATCTACATTGGGTTGCCTCGTGATGATTTGCTTCGCATAGAAACGTTAGGAAGCAAACACAAGCGCATGCACGTACGGGATTCGACCTCGCGAACCGACACGTGCCGACACGTAGTAGCATCTAAAATGTTCAAAATACATGCTTCAGGTGCAAGAATGAAGCCTCTTCAAGGCGCAACACTTCACAACACTTCACTAAAAGCAGACTCACCTTAACCATAAGTTCGTTCTTGAAGCCTCCATCGTAGTTCCTGCTGGAAGGTGCGGTCGGTACAAGTCCAGGTACAGGACAGTACACCTCCGTTGACCAGGAGCGAGCTGATGAGTTGTTCAGTACATCTAGGAGGACCTGGGGGTTCAGACCAGCTCTGAAAAGAAAATAAAAGCATACTGTATCCCAAAGGCACGGTACAGATCATGTTACTCAAGATTCTTTGAAGTAAGTCTGTAGTCCAAGGCTTATTTGATACATGTCCAATGGTCCACATTTGCAGAAGTTGTCATTCCAGACGTGAGAAGTTGCAAGCCCATCGCTTCTCAAAATGTACCTTGCAGCATGTAGTGTTGAATCCAAGCCATGCCTCAATGAATGTGCATTTGTACACTTTATTTTTCTAAGGATCACCATCGTATCTAAAGCCGATAATATTTCACTACCTACCACTTTTTTATAAATAAATTATCTGATCTTATCTTACCACTTCAACATTCTAACTTACTTGATGCCCATATGCATGCACTCAGCGGTGGCCATTCCGGTAATGCCCATCAGCATATTGTTAGTCAGCTTGGCCACCTGCCCAGCGCCGACGTCTCCGCAATGGAACTGCTTGGCTCCCATGGCTTTGAGGAGGGGTACGGACCGGTCAAAGTCCTCTTTGCGACCACCAGCCATAAACGCCAGAGTCGCATTTTGTGCGCCCATCACACCTGAAAAACAAACAAGATCATGACGGTATCCCCAGGGCACGGCAGACCTTCTCTCTATAGGGTGACATCCTTTGAAGATGTCAAAGGGGTAGTTGGAAACACGTCCAAAATATTTGGAAACTGCATGCCCGCAATTTTTTGAAGATAACAATCCATTTGTGACAGGTTGATAACCCATCTCTACCTATTAGAAGGGTTAGTCCCACTCCTGGTTTCGTGATTGATTTTATGTTTATGAAGATTAGGAGGAAAGTCTTCTTGCTGCTGTCATCACAGCCTATGGCTTCCAGTCATCAGTAAATGGCTAATGATTACGCAAAATGTGTTTGTTTTTTTTCTATTTTAAGAATGCGTTCACGCGATTAGAAAAAACGCCTTCTTAGCGTAAGTTTCAAGTTGTGAACCAAATAATAAAAAGAAAATAATTTCCCTTCTTCCGTCTGAACCACATTTGCGTGTTTAATACTTATTTCTTGATTATCAACGATTTTCAGTATACAGTGTCGCAAAATATAATGGATCAAATTCGCATACAAATCCATACAAAACTAGATTTTCACTTGTGTCATTCATTACGCAATGATTTTTTATGCAAACAAATATTTGATTTAATTCTGATAACAGTTATCATTGATAAAGCTGTTTTTAAGTAATAAGCTGTTACCAAGCGTATGCTCAATATGCTTGGTACAATTTATTATCTTACCAAATAATTATCATTCAGGTACAGTTGAAAAAGGTCTTTTAATTATTGATAACCTCGTAACATGCTGGGCATGTCCATCGTTACCTACGTCATAAACTATCATTAGATGCGGTTAAATGTATTCTGGATTATTCATGATTTCCCTACCTTTATCCCACTTTTATGTGGGGTCGGCTGAACAGGTTTTCCTCTTCCACTCCGCTCTACCAGCCGTCATCTCAACATTCACCCCTTTCTTACCCTTATCATCCTTCACACAGTATTCTGGATAACTATTAGCCACCTCGCAGACTGCAGACTTTCTATCGCCCGATAGTTGAGACGGAATATGCTTCGGCTCGTAATGAATATGGAAAAGTATAGCCCGTCTCAACTATCGGCCGATAGAAAGTCTGCAGTCTGCGAGGGAGCTTACTTAATAATCAAAATAGAATAAAAAAACTATAAAATATCATTAATTAGTGACATCTCTTGTCCACGAAAAGCAACTCGCTAACGTAGATTATGAGATCTTTACCGTCTGCCAAGAAAGGGTTATGTTTGTCGGATATTTATTGAATTGACTGTATCACTTTTACCCCTGGTCTGTTATCATATTATCAAAGAAACATCTGTTAATGTTTGTTTTATTTAGTCCCATTTAAAGTAATTTAGTGTTGAATATTAAATTTATCCAATTTCAGTGGAAACTAGAACGAAAATAAACGCTCAATTTCTCCAGTCTTTTGCATAATCTTTGAAATGAAAAAGAAAATCAAATTAACTCGAATCACGAAAGTTAATCTAGATTTCTTAGATTGTATGATGTCCTCATTATTTATTCAACAGTCAATAATTAATAATTTAGCAAGGACTTGAGAATGTTTTTCTTTAACAGCACAGGGGTCTTGAGTGTATTTCCAAGGCGCAGTAGACAGTCTCTCAAATATTTTTATGTATTCCACAGATCCTTTGAAGATGTCTAAGGGGGGTAGTCAGAGGCATGTCAAAAAACATATTTGATACATGCCCAGATCTTGCGGAAATTTGTATTCCATACGTGACAGGTTGCAAGCCCATCGCCGCCTATAAGAATTATAACTAAATGCCATAAACTGGTTTCCTCGCGATGATTTCCTTCACCGTTTAGAGCACGTGCTAAAAATTTTACGAAACGCAAAATCCATTGATGCACGGCCGGGATTCGAACCCACGACCTTCGGATTGAATGTCAAGGTATAGCCCAATTCGGCCAACACTTTACACTCATCATAATGACCTCAAGATTCTTAGACTCGGTCAGAAAGTAGGGCCAAGAAACAATAATTTGGCGTGTTTTATAAAAAACTTAGTTCACATTTTTTCGAAAAATAAATGGGTTTTCTAATGGAATCATTTAAAGTTAAGTAGGTAATAATTATAAAGAGAGACAAAAAATAAGATGGCAAAATACTTTTATAAAAAAATGTGGCACAGACTGGATGAGGAAAGCCAGCCAGCGACTACTAATTTAAGTGTGTGTATTCAAACTAAGATTAATTTTAAGTATTTAAATGTAGTCAAAATTAAGAAACAGATTTTACCATCAAGTTTTAAAAGAATTTCGTGTCGTGTATGTTCGTGTACCTATGAACCTATTGTGTGAGTTATATTAGTAGAATAAAGGCTATTATTTTTTTATAATAATTATAAAGCCTTGTACGGACTACGCAGACGTCAAAATCGTATACATTTTGTCATTTTACATCGACTTGCCAGAGTCTTGGAAAACGCGTTTACGCGTAGCCTGGAACGCGTAGTCCGTACGCAGCTTAATATTTATTATCACAGTTGCCAAGGGTATCATATTATTTAATTAAACGGGTTATCAATATCACACAATGTGATGTAATAGACGATCAATTCGGACGATTTCGGTTAATTTAATAACATAACATTACCAGCTTGCTTTACCGATCAGCATTTTACATAGCCTACCTTTGCTAGAACTTTTGTGGATTATCGACAAAAGGTAACCCTTCCACTAAATGGGACACTGTAGTAAACTTGATTGCAAGGAAAGATGGGGATAACCTCGAGAAGCTAATATCATCATTGGCCTGCCCTTATACCGCTCATGCGGGGTCGGTACAAGATGTTCTCCTCTTCCACTCTCCCCTATCACTCGTCATCTCTGTATCAACTCCTTTCTTTTCCATATCTTCTAGTGACCGGAAAAATAGAAGGAAAAAGACCTTGTGGACGAAGTCCGATGCGCTGGTCTGACCAAATTCGCACCACTCTCGACACCACGATTCACTATGCTCTTCATACTGTCGGGGACAGAGGAAGATGGAGAAACATAATAAGGGAGAAAGTGATACCTAAAGAAGGTCACGGCCCTCAGCACTGAGGAATACGTACGACTCAAGGAGGAGGAGTGAACTATGAAGATTTGTAGTTTTACCTCCTGAGACCGGAGCGTCAATGAAGTTCACGCCCTTTTCTGTGGCCACAGGGAAGATCTCCCGGGGCACGTTGGGGTCTACTGTGCTTGAGTCGATGAGGAGGGCGCCTTTGCGTGCCTGGAAAGACAAAAAACAGAGTAAAAGCAAGATCATAACCCGTTTTAGAGGTAGGTAAGTGGATGCGTTTTCTCCATTTTCTCTAAGGTGGAGTTTACGAATTGACCAATCACAATGCTTGAGCGAAAATTTAAAGCATTGCGATTGGTCAATTGATTGCAATCCTAACCAGCTCCCAGTGAGTGCAAAGCTACCGGCTTCCTTTTCCAATGTGTATGATGAGTGATAGAGAAGAATTGAGAATGGATAGGTATATGAGTAAACCTTACTGGAATAATTAAGATAATGATATGGTGATGGGGCAAGCCATTTGCTAGATTGCCCCTGTCGATGGCAGGAACCATTCTGCATCCTCAATGGAATGGAATCCTGTACTTACATGTTGAATCACACCATCTTTGCCAATATACGCTTCCAAAACAATCTTGTTGCTGGGCAGGATGGAGACGACTGCATCAGCTCCTTCGACCACAGCGGCGATGGAAGAAGCGCCTTTGATGCCATCCTTCTCTGCTGCTTTCAGGGTCTCTGAGGATGGGTCGTAGCCGCGGACTGTGAATCCCTGGAGGATTTTAAATCTTATTATCAACAGCATAAAAATGAATTTTGAGTTTTTTTGTTTTGATAATTCGACGTAGATTTAGATTTTTTTTACGAATTAGCTGATGATGGCGTAGTTAGTAAGGTACCGTTATATCATAAATATAGGTACAACACGATTGATTGGATGACAAAAAAGCTTGGGACTTGCTCCAACTCAATGGATCCATGGATCACCTAAAAAAATGATAGGCCCCAGACCGTGTTTGTTGCCCTGATTCTTCACGGTATTGGTCGCGAAAGAACAGGAGTAAAATTAGTTTTAAGACTATTCTAAGTGATCCCTGCGGTCCTACTGAATAAATGATTTTTTATTTTGATTTTTTTTTTTATTGAATAGAAGCCCTGAATGTATTTGAGTAAACGATTTAAAACTCTTTGTGGTTGAGTTACTATGGCAAAACTTAAAAACACTTAAAAGTTTAGCCGAGTAAGGTCTCCATACCATGAGTTAGGTCTCCATGCCTCCCTAGGTTTTTTCCCAGTATAAAAAAAGATTACATCACTCACTCCAAACTATAAAACTTAAGCCCTACATTATTTAAAAAGGATTATCTCATTACACCGCGAATATCTCATTACGTGAACATGAACCACAACCTCTTTCGAACCGTGAAATCATAGGTACCTTTATACTAAGAGCACTTTGAATGGCAAGATTTCAAACCCCATATAATATGTAACCCAAAATCATTGTAGTACCTACAAAACTTTGAAAACATCACGCATACCGCATATAGAGAAAAATACTACTAAAAATACTAATACCAGCTATTGAGCACTTGACCTAGAATCGAAGTGAATTCTTCACAAAAATCTCCGAAAGCCCTTAAATTCCTTAAAATGTTAACGCAAAAATCTCCATCTGCATAATTTAGCATAATCGTTGAATGAATTGAACGGATTTTAATTTTAAATCAGTGTAAAAGTAGCATCAAACGGTTGCTTGGTGGATTTTTTTACATAAATAATTCTGCGCCTTATAATGAAGGAATTAATGGACCAACCCGGGTTTTCCGATAGGCAGGGTTAATGGCGCTTTGATTCATCAGAATAAAATGTTTTTTAATATAGCAACTGCATCATGTAGCCAAAGAACCATGGACATCATGACCGTCAACATCTACAGCCAAATGATATTCTACTACTGTGTGTAGGCCTCTCTGTTTACGCCTTTCATTCAAGACTTCTAGTCCTGTGCATCTCGCATTCTCAATCTATGGTCTTTGGATATCGTCAGTTGGACGCCCTCAAACCGGGTATACTCGTAGATATGCTTCTGATTAAATATACTTAAATAATCTTTCGATACTCGTTGTTTCGCCCTTTCGTTGATCGTTTACTAATTCTCGCAAGTTGCTATGCGCTCGGTCGGAGTGCGACAGATCTTAGCACCAATACTAGACACATCTATTCAGAATATTATTTCTCTCTCGCTCTATCAAATAATAATCATCAACGTCAAATAATGTCAATGTCATTTTAGTAAACACAGCTATTTTTACCGGGATACACATGGTTATTCCTACCTTGGACTTGATAATGTTAGATATCTGTTTATCTAAACACATTAGTTGAAAATAAGTTCGTCAGTGTACGTCATATTCACTGTATGTCTCTTCAATTTAAACGTGTTTTCATTACTAATTCTATACAATTATGTTAATTAATACATGATATTATTCAAATTGCTGCCGGCAAATAACATGTTATAAAATTAAGCTAACATTTTGTGTTCTTTGATAACGATAAAAGATAAAATTACTCGTATGTTTAAACAATTTTACATGACGTTTAACAGAATGCTGTAGAATTGACAGATACGATGCCGAAGTTCAATAACACGTTGTGTCAGGAAATTGTCCCGGTTGAAAGTGAAAGCTTAGGTATGTACCTGTTTAACAAGATTGGCAGCCATAAATCCACCCATGTTCCCGAGTCCAAGAAAAGCAACATTTTTGTCAGCACCAGAGCTATACGCTCTCTTTGTGACGCCCAAAAGGAACTGGTTAGTGAGAATCTTACGCGCGGCCATTTTGAATTCTTATTTTAAACACGTACTGTGCCGGCGCCCGCGCAACTATGACTGAATTGTTGTTTTGTCATTCACGGTTGATAATTTGTTATCAAATGGTCTATTTACACGAGCTTAGTTAATGGTTGACCTTGGAGGTTTAAGTCAAATATTTTTGAATGCAAATTATATTAATATGGCACCGGTGAATCGCGCATTATTTTATTATTAAGATGTTATAATAGGTATAGCGAATGTAATAATATTGTGAATTTAAATAATGTAGGTGTAAGTATTTATTTTTTTAGATTTTTTACTACAGGTCATCCTATTCCTTTTTTCTACCTGTCACTGGCAGTTTCCCAATCTGAGTTTTGTAAAAGTTTTTGCTTCGATATTTTAACTATGACAGACCGTGGCCGGGTCGTTCCCATCTCCAAATAAAATCGAGATACGAATTCTGATCGTGAAAGTTTTTCCATCAAGAAAAACGATTTTAATGAGAGTAAATTGCCTCGTGTATAAGACCTTAATTTATCAATATGTTTTGTCAAAACTATCGACGAAGATGTTTACAATAATTGTAATACATTTTTTTACTAATGTAAGATACTTATCTAGCAGATAATGGTATTGGCCTAGTTGTGGCTTGACATTTGAGTTCACGGTCAAGGCTTCAAGATCCGAATAGAATTGAAACGTGCTCATATAAACGCTAAAATGTCTTCCTTATTACATTTTATCTAGAAAGGTATCTATTCTGATAAACATCATGATATAGAAGTAGTAGGTAAGTACTTACCTTCCTATTAAATGACGTTTTTTATATGTGTAAGATAAATAATCTTATGTGTTGAGAAAATAAACGATTTTTGAATTTAATTACATTGAATACATATAATTGCTGAGCCGTTGTTACCTACTACATTTTTATTCAACTACATTTTTATTATTTTTATTCAAGGTTTAAAGATGTGACTAGGTAGGTATTAGGTAATTACTAACCATAAAACAATAGAAGCACCTACTAAAAAATAATACCTACTTATTAACTGAAAACTCTGAAGATGTTAATTTAGTGACCGCGGCGAACGTTGCCCGTTGATCTACCCTAACGACTAGGCAAGCTGCACCACAAGCGTTCCAATGTTTTATGCACAATTACGGCCTGAGACGTGTGCCCTTAACCCATTTAATTCAGATCCACACATAAATCTCCCCCTTATTTATGTCCCACTTTCGACTGTCTCTCGCGCCATTGAAACCAGACCTAAATTCTAATATCCAAGCGCCTACAAAAAATTGCCGAGCAATAATTCGCACGTGCGAATCTCATAAACTTTTATCGCAGGCGTTTTTAAAATATTTAATACCTTACACAGAAAACCCATTTCGGAAGTACCTGCTCCATTTCGTTTGTGTAAAGTTGTTCGTTTATTTGCATGAATGTTTATATAGTAACTTGATTTTGCAGTTCCCGAAATAAATATTGCTGAATGAGGTGATGACACTTTATACATCCCGGTTATTTTATTAAAATTGATACATCAATCAGGTCAGATTACACCGTAAAATTATCTAAATTTTCCTGTAATGAAATGGGAATAAACGAGGTGCTATAATGGGGAGTCCTGTATCGCAGCGCTAAAAGTAAATTCATTGTTTCACAAAATTTATTGATCACAAATTTTCATCATAAAAATGTTTGCCATCCCAAACGGGATACTCCACATCACATTCATAAAAATGTCAAAATTTATTCCGTAGCTTGTTATGGGAACCTACACCACCATAGATTTAGCATAGTACCTCACCACACCAACAACATAAGTTATTTAGAATGCTATTCAATGTCAATTTCAAAAGCTACTCAAAACGTTTACCCACTGTTATAAAAAACTACAGATCAACAATAAATAAATAATAAATAAATAAATAACGCTAGACAATTTCACACAGCATCATCTAGCCCCAAACTAAGCATAGCTTGTACTATGGGAACCAGATAACTGATATACTACTTATATACTTTTTTGTTTGTAAAAACATACATAGGTATATATACATAGAAACACCCAAACCCGAGATAAATATTTGCAGATCATACAAACATTTATCCCGCGGCGGGGATCGAACCCGCAACCTTCTACACAATCTCTTTGACTCGCTAACTATATTGTGATTGTATCTATACACTTCCAGAATAAACTCTCTTGTGTTCATGAACTGTGTTGCGTGTTATTTGTGAGTACCCCTACCTAAACGGTGACACGGCTGTGCCTGTGTGCGTAATAGGTACTAATTAAGCGTGTTCATAAATTATATCAGAGAACTCTAGTGTCAAGATAAACCTAACATAGGATTTAAGACACTACTAACCAGAACAAATGTAATCTTTTCAACAATAAACACTATCTATCTATCTACATTCTACCTCTAGTATATAGAAGTAAGACGAAAACCTGGAGTGGTTACAATAGATTAGAATGTAATCAATCAAAATGTTAAACTTTTGTTTGTAGAGGGTCTACGGCGTAGGTCTACGCAGCCCTTGCCGTCACACAATGACGCAAAAGGGTTTTACTTTTCAATTATATTTTGTTTAAACACAACTTAATAACCTACTAGAGCTCTCTTTAATATCCCCACTCATATCATAAAGCTGAAAGTTTGTGAGTTTGTTTGTATGTTTGTCTTTCAATCACGCCTAAACCAGTAAACCGATTTTGATTAAACTTAGTATAGGCGTAGATAGTGACCTGGAATAGCATATAGGCTATTCAATGTTGGTACTACGCGGACGGAGCCGCGCGCAGAAGCTAGTGTAATAAACGAAAATAAAATCAATACTATCTACACTAATATTATAAAAAGGAAAGATGAGTTTGTATGTTTGTTTGAATTGAATAGGCTCCGAAACTGCCAGACCGATTTGAAAAATTCTTTTGCCATTAAAATCCTACACTAGCCCTGATGAACACAGGCTATATTTTTTAGCATGTATTCATCGGGAAAGTGATGTTTTCCCGAGGGACCGCGGGGAACACCGCGACGGACAGCTAGTGTTTCATAAACTATCAGAACCCATACTAAGGTCAATCGATATTCGATCCGCTATTATTGTGCGTAATGTCTGTTATTCGCACTACGAGTATTTCTGCTGGCGCCGCATAAGTTGCGAAAATGTCAATAAAAACGTCTGAATGCAAATTAAAACACTGGCTTGAGTTATAGTTGGCACGTTTTATCAAGTTATCGCAGTTCTCGTTAATTTGGGTTTAAAAACCAACTAGTTTTGTCTGTGGTTTTATTTGTTTCATATGTTATTTTAATAGTCTATATTTTTCCATATGATGCTAGCTATAGTCTTTTTCACGGCGGAACGTATGCAAGACACTTCGAGATAATGTCAAAATCAGTCTAATAGTAATGTCCTAAAGTTTAATCGAGATTATCAAAATCGATTTTTGTTTCACTACTATCAATTCATCTCAATCGATTACAAGGTTCATTCATAGACAAAATTACTAAACCAATGATTATTTTTTTATTTATCGATTGTTTCGATTTTAATTTTTGCACTCTCTAATAGATTACGTTCCATTTTACTCAGTAGGTACTGTCATTTGGCGGAGTTTTTTAGAAAATGTTTATTGTTTATTTATTTATATTTTATGGCTCGTTTATGATAATTTATGAAATAATTAAACAGGAAATAGACAAAAACATTTTTTTTTTGTATGTTATATGTTTAATTTTTTTTCTTGACTTTTTTGTTTCAAAATTGTTATGAGCCACACAACGTGAAACGAAACAAGTTCAATGTGTCTTACATACGTTCCGGCGTGAAAAAGACTATAGGAAATCATAATCTTCATTCATAATTTCAGGTACATACAATATACCTACAAAGATCTTAAAACTATTTTCCCAGTCGGAACCTGCACTTACAGGCGTATGAATAAAACATTTACGTATTAAAATAATTCAAATAAAATAAAATGAAATCACATGAGCTTACAATTATATTAAATAAAAAATGAAAGCTTTAAACCAGTTATTTACCTCTGTACCAACACGATACAAAACAGACATAGTGTTTTGTATCGTGTTGGTACAGAGGAATACTCTCGTCTTTAAATCCGAAAGAGGCGAGTTCGAATCCTGCCTAAACAATGATTTTTTCCTTTCGTAAAATTGATTTGCACAATAGAACACTAAGCTGGCCTGTTGCATGAAGAATGTGATGTATCATAGTGACTGGTTGGATAAATGTCCTCTAATATGTATTGATTTATCTATTACTACTAAAAGAACAGGAGTAAAATTAGTAAGACTATTCTAAGTGATCCCAGCGGCCCTACTGAATAAATGCTTTTTGACTTTGACTTTAAAAGATCGAAGAACCTAATTATGTAGGTACCTGTATTTCCAGCAGTGGGTGAAAACAGGCTGTGGATGATGATGATGCATTTCCAACATCCCGCTCCCCGCTCCCAATCAAAACACACCCCAATGCTTTAGATTATTACTCACTGGGCTAGAAGACAGATAGCCGTGTCCAAAAAGCCGACAATGAGAAACAAATAAATGCCTTATCATAAACCACGTTTTATCTTAATTATTGGGTTCATTGTGTCGAACAAAGGGTTTGGTGAGGTTCGTGTTGGCACTCTTGTTTTGTTTGTAGGTACAGCTGCTTTAAATCAAACTGTTGACAAATGGTGTATCAAATAATATAAACTCCAACTTTCTTCCAAAGTAGTATAATTTAGTCCAAAGCAGTAAGAACAACAGATCATTAATAACTGACTGTATTTTGCTATTTTACACGTTCTCCATCATTTTCTTTTCATCAATCTTCTTCTTCTTCTTTTTTATTTAGTGGCAATCTACACAACTAGGTGTAATTCTACCAATGTCAAGTTTTAAATATTGATTTAAAGTCATGTCAGTCAGTCAGTCAAGTCATGTCGATGGTTTGAACAAAACATGGCGGCTTGTTTTCTTCAAAACGGAAATTTTTCGTCAAATGAGAAATCTGCTTCAATACTCCCCCATTCCATTTTCCAGATCTCCTGTTTCAAAACCAAGGCTTCATTAGTAAAATTCCACCGAAATTACATAATAAAACTTAGTAAAACACAAGAAAAAGAAAATAAAATAGCAGAGCAGTGCTTCTTCCTAAAATGGCGAAAAACAACCTCAATCTTATTCAAAACGAGATACCCGGTTGTCGCCGAAACAAACGTCACTCGCGCTGTCACTGTCATCGGCGTCTCCACTAGAGTTACCAACCAAAGAGTATGGTTGCCATTAACAAATTTTTGAGTGTTAACGACACTCTCAAGAAATAATAATGGTAAGTGGTTTGTAAAATGAATGAATGAATGAAAATTCTTTATTGCACACCATCAATGATGTTAAAAATATAGATAGGTTACTAGTGCGTGGAAATGGGAAACTCAAAATTTTCTTAATAGCACAACTTTTAGTTCAGTTTGCGTCAAACAGAGCGACGTTTTTGTCAGTGTCAGTCACATGTTCCAAGCTCGTATTTCAAATTTCGATAACTATAAACATAACGTACTTATATAGTTAATTTAAAATATCATTGCACACCATGCATGCCCATGCCCATTGCATAGGCGGCGTTGCAAGCGAAAATTGCATGTTTACAGCACAAATATTGTTTATACGTGAATGGTTACAGAAACAATACATGCATTATATGGGCTATTTTATTTTGCATATTATAGGTTTAAACAAATTAGGCAAAAAAAATTTTTTTGATGTTCCTTTTGGCGGAGTGGATAATGCCTTGTCAACAGAAAAAAAAAACAAGATTTGAACCCGATCAAAATCGTTGGGATTCGAACTCTTAACCTTCAGATAGCCCACTATGCCATCTTGAATATTCCCGTGAAACACCTTATTTCACTACAACCTTACTTTAGTACCTTCAGGAAATCTTTTACCCTCATAAATATCAATAAAACCGGAGGGAAAACTATATAGGTCGGAGGAAAGCGATAATTTTAGGGCCTAATGAATTGTTAATGAGCCGTCCCAACCTCACTCTGATGACAACTATATTACCTGGCTCGTAATCAAATGGTGACCAGTTACTGTTGTCTTTCATTTCAATCTAACTTAATTCAGGAATTGGATGCAACAAATAAAAAAAATATTTATGTAATGTTTTTTTTTGTTTTGTTATGTCCCGAGAAAATCGATAAAGACTATCCTTTCAATTGATTGCTGCTTCTTGTATAACTTAGTCCATTCGAGCGCGTGACGTGATTAGCTGCGTTGCAATTGGAGAAACGTCTGTTTTCCTTGAAAATATTATGCAATATGTCCTAAAAAATCAATAAAAGATTTTGAAATGAAAACTTATATCGGCTTAGGAATTAAATTAATATTGTCAAACGTCTATTTACAACCCAAGAATGAGGCCCTGTCAGTTTGTGTAGTTTAAACTGAAAGACCCTGTGTTGGTCTTGTTTCGTTCCTACTATTTAGGAGTTTTAGTTCTGTCTTTTGATTACGTACAATACTCAATCAATACTTTAAGTTGACCCTTACTTATGAGACAGAAAGACGTGTCAAGTTCGATACCTGAGGTATCATCAGACATTGTTTAAATAGAATAAGGAATAGCCGAAATAGGTGTCTCTAATCGCCATTCGCGCGATAAGTAAGTTCGTATGAGTCAGTGGCCAACTCTGGTGACGGAGTTTTTAGGCCGTCTTAAGGCCTCCGTCATGGCTTAACGACTTAAATAGCCGGGACCGACAATTTAACGTGCACGGAAGCGCTCAGCGCGATGTGGTCGCGCGATTAAACTTTTTGATGGATTTCAGCGAGGTCGCATCGCTTACTCGCGCGATAATCGTATAGTCGCGTGCTATTAAGACTATGCCTCATTTATCGTTTGAAAATGGAACTATCATTTGAAAATGGAACTATCATTAAAATTCAAAGCATTCCAAGTTTCTTCAGAATTCCTTTGCCCAAAGAAGTCGACAAACTTCATTCGAGGTCGCCGATATCTCTCAATACACCTCCCAAAGGACTATGATTAATGTCCCGGATTATTAGGACACCCCGTTATTTGTCTTGATTTACTGCGCCAGTTTACAGTCCGCAGATAAGAGTCCCCAACTCAAACTTGGGAATTGTTTATCATTGTTAGAAGTTGCGGCGCCAGTTTTTATGGAAATTTATGAGGTTTTGAGATGGTGATTATGTTATTCCATTTTAGAAAATGCAAATTTTAAGTTGATTGACTACGGGATAATGAAGCTTTATGTCACGCGCTTATGTCACGTGGGCACTGTCAACATGGCTGTTTGACAGCACGGTTGTGTTACTGTAGAGTGCCACAAACTTATCTGAATCAGTGAGAGAGGCGCTCTTGCAGAAAAAGTGTAGGCAGAAAAAAATGTTAGTTCCTCTTTTGGCCACCGATCAAGATTGTGGCACTGTATGAGTGGTGATGATGCCGATTATTGTTATCAAGCAACGATCTCCGATCATACCTTTATTAAGAACATTGCATAGCTTTTATTACGAAGCGCTTGTGGTCGTGCTAGCTTAGTCGTTCTTGATAGATCGTTCGAAACGGTCCGTAAGTGGATGGGTGACCGCTAGTGGCATTTTCATCTGAGCGCTTCCGTGCTTCGGAGGGCACGTTAAATTGTCGGTCCCGGCTATTTGAGTCGTTAAGCCATGACGGAGGCCTTAAGGCGGCCTAAAAACTCCGTCACCAGAGTTGGCCACTGACTCATACGAACTTACTTACTTTTAGTTTTATTGAATTGCTATCCTGCTAAAGCTATCTTAGTTTGTTAAAAACGATCTTAGCTCTCAGATCCAAGTCACTACGGAAGCGTTTCCAAAACACCGTCCACACAGATAGCCTGGCGAAGCATCGTTCACCTTTCATTTGGTTCAACCCGAGAACTACAAAGATAAGCTACGCTGTCGAGATGAATGATGGGAGCAAAATATCCGACGATTCCAGCTTGCTCGCCTTCTATAATCTGTTGAGCCAAACGTGCCAAAAGTGTCTAGCTCATGGATCACGCGTCAAATTGGGATGTAAAATGAACTTTTATTTCCCGTCACTTTAACGGTGATAAGGGTTCATTAATAGTTAAATAAATGTTGGTGAGCAAAGATTTAGAATAAATAAATAAATAATGCTGGACTTTTCACACAGCATCATCTAGCCCCAAAGTAAGCAGAGCTTGTGTTATGGGTACTAAGATGACTGATATACTACTTATATACTTTTTTTTTGTAAATACATACATATTATACATAGAAACACCCAGACCCGAGACAAATATTTGTAGATCATACAAACATTGGTCCCGCCGCGGGGATCGAACCCGCAACCTTTTGCGTCACAGGCGGGCCTTCGCCCACTGCGCTACAGAGAAAGATGGTTACTTTATGTTCTCATTATTTTAACCAACATTTGTTAACAAAAAAAAAGAAAGGTAGGTATTTATCGTACTGTATTTATTAACAAGGAACTGAATAGTTATTATAATTTAATACTATTTATTGCGAATTTAAATAACATTCATAGACACATACGACGAGAATCAGTAGCACATGTCAAGTCAATAAATAATCCAGATAATCCATATACTCTTAAGAACGAAGTTAAACATAATATAATTTAGAGCTTTTGATTTAAGTTACTTAGGTATATTTGGAGGATTTTTACCCCCTTAGACATCTTTTGATGATGTTTATCTATATTTTTTTCTATCTATCTTTATTTTACTTTACTTTAACAAAAATATCTAAGACAGCCCAACACCCATATCTTTAGTCGTTATCTCGATCTCGACTCAACTTTCACTCAAACTCCAAACGAATTTCGGTATGCTTCATCGTAAAAAAATCCTCCACTCATTCATGCCTTATGTATGAAATTTCCATAGAAAGGCGGAGAAATTAACTGTCATCTCAAGATAGATGACGCACCTTGAGATGACAGTTGAGTGGAGTTTGAGTCGAGATCGAGATTACGACTAAAGATATGGGGTAACTCTTTAGTGTCTTAGGGATACAGTCGATACCTACCTATCCTATTTCATTTGTAAGTAATACTTAATACTAAATTAATCTCAAAGGAAGACTCAAAAGCTCTGCATTTTCTTGTTAGTAGAAATCGAGCTATTTTCTTGATTCTACTAGTTTTCTTAGTAAGGTAAAGTTCTGCATTTTCTTGTTAGTAGAAATCGAACTACTTTCTTTCTACAAGTTTTTTTATTCAAGAGCTATTGAGACTTTCAAAGTCCTTTTAACACCCATTTATACGAGAGGTGTAACACCCAGAACAATAAAAAATATTATTGCATATTTGCCCTGTGTGACACACAAATATTTCACCCGAAATTGAATTGAACCCACGACCTGCGTGGAAGGCAGAATGTTAACCGCATATCAAAACATACAGGGTGTAAAAAGACAACTACCGAAAACTGAGGGGTTGCAATCAGACCATGATTCTAAACATATTTAGCGAAAAAAACGCAAATTTGACTTGGATGTAGGTACGTAGTTTTATGTTATTTTCGGTAATTTACTACTATTGCCACATAATAAGATCATACGTAATAATTTGAATCTATAAAAGAAAAAAACAGTTAAAACTCAAAATCCAGCAATCTACGTAAAAAAACGCACACAACAAACGCAAATACGCAAATAGCAATCTTTAAACGCTGTTTTCTCCGGATATAATGATTTTTTCGGAAAATCCTTTTGAATTTGGTTGTGTGTTGGGATGCTGTACCCTTTCGGCTTCGGTTGACGTCTTTTTACACCCTGTATACATTTAAGCCTATTATAATTCTAGCAATATTTCCAAAACTAATGTACTTATGTGTACCTATAAACCCTAAGTTATAAGTGCGTTATAAGTGCGTTATTTCGTGCATAGGTATTGTTGGGTATCTGAGGCTGAGTCCCGCTAACCGTTCTGCTATGTATTCATCAGCTTGCAGTTCCATCTTCTCATCGAAATGAGACTTCCAGCCTCCTGATTCTCCTGCAATAAATAAAATAAATTAATATTGCTGGACAACTCACACTGCATCATCTGATCAAAGTTAGCAGAGCTTGTGTCATGGCAACCACAACATGACTAATATACTGGTGAGGGGGGCGCTGCTATCGCATTTTTTGTTGGCAGAAAAATAAATTTTAGAGTGAAATTTGTTAGTTCCTCTTTTAGCCACCGGTTCAGATAAGTTTGTGGCACTCTACTTGTAACCCTCTTCTTGCGTGTCAATGGTACAAGCTAGACTAAATAAAAGAGTAAAACCCCGCCACTATCACTCTAGCGTCAGTTGCGTCCATAAGGCCACCTTGAGCAGGTGGCAGGGCAAACGATCAAGTGAGACAACGTGCCACCAGGCCACGATCTACCGTGGCCGGTGTGGAAGTCAGTGAACCGACTCTGCACTAAAATCGGCCGCGCAGACTGAACATGTGTGAATGGGGATTTAGGGAATCAAGCTAAACGCAGTGTGACTGTGGTGCTACAGTTCAGTTAATGCAGCATCTACTTGTGTGCCCCTTGTGTCCTGAGACCTGCACAAGAGAGGACCGCAATGCTGCCACAGATAGAGCTATTAAAGTGGCCTATCATTACTCCAAGTGTATCTGATGAAGCATCGACACGACAAGAAAAAGACCACGAGCGCCTCGTCATTGAAGGTGACATACATTTTATTTGCGTGCATTGGACCTAAGTCAAAAATGTACGTCACGATATAAGTTTTATCAAAGGTACGTACGAGGAAACTGATAAAGAAATTCACTAAAGCGGTTACACAAGGAGAGTTTCTCGCATACGGGCGGCGATTTCTTCTAGTGAATAATATGGTCGCCTATTGTAAACAAATGCTTCGAGAATCGCCTCTCGAATACAGTTCTCGCTATCTAAGCTTTCTACTAAAAGTTTTCTTTTAGCGAGTTTCTGTCAAATGTAAACCACCGCAGGCGAGACTCGAATGGCGAGTTTCGCCGAAGGATAATCGCATACGATTTTTCGCCGCTGCGTGCGAGAAACTCTTCTTATGTAGTTGGCACGATAAATACCTAGGCTAGTCCCTTATCGTTACGCATCGTTCTCATGGATCACATGAGCTGTTGAAAAACTGAGGTATTTTTTGCTTGAGACTGAATATGAAATAACCATAATAATTATTGTACTTTGACGTTGCAAGAAATTGAATAGTTCTCTAGGTTAACAAGATCAATGATCAAAGAGGTGCATATTGGACAGAAGAACAATTCATATAACAATTCATCAAGGTTATGGCAGTTGGTGGTATTATCAGTTACCCATCTATAAAATCATGTTTTTCCTCGTCAATTTATTTGCTATCGTTATTGGGTTATTCTCGCTGACCCCCACGGTTCGTCCGCCTGGGACAAGCGGTAATTTTCCGGTTTAACTTTTACGTTACCTTTTCTTAAAAACTGCACACTCTCCTTTTCTTCATTAGGATTATTGTTGACAGTCTTTATTTTTTTCAAGTTGTCGAAGCTGAGGTATTGTGCCAGTCGCGTTATCTGTTCATCTGTGTAATGCTTATTGAAAAACTCCCTCACTCCCCGGATTTCGTTTGGCAGATCCTGGAGAAACAAAATAAATATTGATTAATAGTAGGTATATCATACTTTTCTGTAACCGACTTCAAAAAAGAAGAAGGTTCTCAATTCGACTGTAATGTTTCTTTTATCTTGTTACCAGAAAATTCTGTCAATTGTGGGCTGATTTTAAAAATTTGAAGTCGGTTTTCTTTTTAAGTTTTTAATACGTAATTCGAATGTGGTTTATTTCTACTAACCTTAAGCATATTTTCGTAAAACATAAAATGTAAGTTTGGATGATTTCTCAACTCCCAGGCTTCGTTTGTGTGTGACACGATAGGCGTCCAAGGTACTGTAAAAAAGTTGAATACCTATCTTTATAACACGAAGATAAAAACAGTAAAAAACTCCATTGAAAATTATGTAGATTAAGTTGTGAGAGGTGTAAAACCGGTAAGAAATCTCTAGGTTAACCTTTAACGCGTTTGAGCTACAGGCACAATATGCTCATTATCCCTTCACGTCCCAGTAGTAGTATGTCAATTATACTTACACAGATCTCTTCTAAAAGTCTCCCAGTAATGCCGTACATCAGCTCTAATGAGCTGCTTCCCCACCATCTTCTGCAGATAATAGTAGGACACACACACATCCCTTGGATCTCGCGCCACGTACACAACCTTCGCTGTATTCAACAGATTCGGAGGCAAAAGTGACAAAGGAAGGTGTGTCTTGATAAATCTTGGTGAGGATCGTGGAGCTTGTGCTATGCTCTTCCAACTGGGGCATCGGACCGCGTCGCCTAAACCTTGGAAACTGCCGAGGTTGAGAAAGTTGGCTTTGATCAGCTCGAAGCCGATGTCCGGGATCATGCTTGTGGTTCTGTGAAAGGAAAATGATATCAATTCTTAATTGCATCATAGTTGAAGTAGTGAAGTTTGTTCAGCGTTCGTTCTTGAATGGTTGAAGTGAAGCAATGCTCTGTGCGTGCAGAAAATGGTGACCGCTAGCATTATCAACTGAGGACCGACAATATAAAGTGCCCAGACATCACATAGGACTTTATTAAAAAGTTCGCAACCAAAGTTGGTCAATAACCAACATACTTTAATGAGTTTCACTCTGGTTGATTTGCTCCACCTTGGCAGACTTCGATCTGTTTGTTCCCGTATGTATGACCCATAGGTGATCAAATGACTTTCAATCGCTGCCATGAAGGTTTTACTTACTCAATCATAGGGAATCTTTTGTAGAGAGGTGTTTCCCTCGCGGTTTCATAGTCCAGATCATTCAGCAGTAGCCACACCATCTCCTGAGTCCATGTTGTGCCTGGAACACATTATAACAGTAAAAAACATGGTCTCATCTTGGATCGTGTCTCGGAAAATTTTGCTCCAAACGGCTATAGGTGATGAAAAGTTGTTGCTGTTTTAGCAGAAACTCTCTTTCTAACCCACGATCTTAGGATCGGAAGGCGACATTACCGCTGAACCACCTGTTCTCCCTCAGTGGTAAATGTCATAATTACTCAAAAGGTTTTGAATGATTGTTCCAAAATTGATTGATCAGAGACATTGTCCCTGTCTTGTGGACAAACGATTCTGAATTATATCCTACAAGGTGTACCTATTTACCAGATCGTGGAAAGGTGATCACCCACACGTCGTCAGGCCGGACCTCCATATTGTAGATGGCAGCAGCGTGCTCTTTGAATGCTCCTGGCATCACGTACTTCTGCTTGCCGCATTTCACAAACTTGCGAGAGAATCCTGCAAGTATTAAGAGATGTTTTATTTTGTGATTTGGAAGATTGAGTTGAACAGGGAGTTTAACGTGAGATGGCTCTGCCAGGAAGTATGTTGAGTACATAAGTAGAGTCTGAGACAAAAAAAATATATTGATAAGATAGTTTTCAAAGAGTTTTGGATAGTAGGTTTATCCAAAACTCTTTGAAAACTATCCTATGAAAATGTTATGTTTACGTAAAGTTCTACAGAATTTAGCACTGTAAAGCTGATTGCACATAATATGTCCGCGTACGCGCTGCAGTTATTTTTCTATAGAAAAATACTGATGACGTCAGAAAATGCGGCTCGGACTGATGTCTCAGCATATCGTCGCGGATGGGTCGTGCGACCACCTGAAATGTTTACTCTAGAGATATTATTTTTCTATTATTTTTCCACTCCATTGTCGATCTTTTAAGTAAACTAGGAAATAAAACAATATTTCATAACAGAAATGGACCTTGTTTGTGATAATAAATAATCTTATCATTTGATTAGATCACTGTTATCCTGAGTACCTACAAAAAAGGAATTTACATGTTTCACTACCAGTAATATTGAGATAAGGTCTGTCTGAACACGTATGACATCGCCTCATCGACAAGGTAACTGGTAGCCTACATAGTATATAATCTAAGCCCATCTTGAAAAAAATGCTTCGAACTGTGCGTCAAACACGAAACGTGATGGGAGCGTCAACAACGCGAAGCTAGATTTGAGAAACTAAGCATTAGTATTTCGGTTCAATAAAAAATATTCTTTATACACCCCTATTTTTTTATTACCAAAAAAAATTGGTTGTCTGTAAAGTCGTTTTACTGACGATAGTTGAACGTGACAACGTTTGCGCCGCGTCCTCCGCGCCCGCGCCGCGTCACGCGCTCTCGCTTGCACTTCAAGTCTTACATGGAACGCCTCAGAGCGAGGTAACGCCGCATGACGTCATGTTTTTTCGTGCGTGCAGCCGGCTCCATCGAATTATAAGACGTTGTCACGTCAAAAAATTTTAAACATGGTCTCGGTGTCTGTTACTGATCACATTTCTTTACTTACTTAGTTAAAACTCAAAAAAAGAGAAAAAAAAATTATAACCTCAAAAGGAGACGAGACGAGTCAGACATGGATTTATGATAGCTACTGCGGTTTTACTGACTGAGGATTATCAACAGCATAGTTTGAATGAGAGTCTGTACGCGATTGTTGTCTATAGTACTTATTTGTACAGTTTAAATAAAATTTTGTTCGGTTTTGGTTGACTACAATCCTCGATAACTTTGTGAGAGTTCAAAAAAAAAAGAGCTGACCATGCCATTATCATTTTCTGTGTCTGCTGTAAGTCCTTAAATTTCTTTTGGTAGTCATAAAATAGCGGTGTATACTACGGATGAAAACCTCATAAAGGGCATAAAGAATGTTTTTATTTGACAAGCACAAAACGGAACTTTGAAATAAAACAACTGAACAAAATAGGTACACAAGTAAATGACAACAGTAAGATTGTTCCGTTTCAACAGTACTAATAAATATAGCAGGTCGATAATGGCCTTCCAGAAGTTGACGCTAAATAGAATAAACTTGAAAAGAATTATTGCTATCAACATCGTAAACAATATCTCACTAGCATTCATTAGATAATACCTAATTGCTCATCAGTACGTTCGGTGCAAATCAAGTACAAATTCCGTATTGAATCCATATGGCTGGATTTTTTAATTATCAGATAAAATGTCTGAAGTTTTTTTTTCTAATGACATATTTTTTTGATAATGTTAATTTCTTTAACAAGTAATAAGTATCTAGAACGACTAAGCAAACACGACCACGTGCGCTTCAAGTATATAGGGTGTGGCAAATTTTACAACATTGAGGGCAGTTACCTTTTCTTTTGTAGCTAGACATACATACATACATAAAGTCACGCCTCTTTCCCAAAGGGGTAGGCAGAGACCACGGATCTCCAGTCGCTACGATCCTGACACACAACTTTCGCCTCATTCACTCTCATTACATTCTTCATACATGCTCGTCGGTTTAGGGTACTTTTGACCTGTCCCTTCTCCAAAATGTCGCCAATTTGATCCAAGAAGGTTCGCCTAGGTCTTCCCCTTCCAGCTGTCCCATGCACACTAGCCTCATACACTTGCTTTGTCAAACGACTGTCATCCATCCTCTCTACATGCCCAAACCATCTTAACATACCTTTCTCGATCCTCAACACTACATCTTCTTTCACTCCACACTGTTCCCTTATCACACTATTTCTCACTCTATCATTCAACGTTACCCCACACATACTACGCAACGCTCTCATTTCAACAGCATTCACTCTACTCTGATGTTTTTTCTGCCACACCCAACTTTCACTTCCATACATCAATGTCGGTACCAACACTCCTCTATGAACTGCCAGTCGTGCCTTGTCGGACACTTTCCGGCTGCTCATAAAATCATGGAGAGCCCCATTCACTCGGTTTCCAGCATTCACTCTCCTTTCGATATCCTCATCGTACTTCCCATCTCTTGTAAACAATGTCCCCAGATACACAAACTCTTTCACTTGTTCCACTCTTTCATCGTCAATCAGAATATTGCATGCTGTCATACATTCATCTTTTTCAAAAACCATAATTTTTGTCTTTGTAGCTAGAAGAGAAAAATATTTTTATTTTCATAATATTTTTATAAATTAAAAATCTTGTTAAATTTTACCAGTTGGTGACGCTGATTGTACATAAATTAAATTAAAATTAAATAATGCTGGACTTTTCACACAGGATAAGTACAATCAGCGTCACCAACTGGTAACCCCCTGGTGACGCTGACTGTACCTATGAATCGCTATCGCGATCTGTGACAAAAACTCATCCAATATTTATTATTATTTATTTATTAATGGGACATCACAGGCTCATAATAATAATAAGGCCTCTGAATGTTGACTTCGGCACCATGTTATCGAAGGTTCGAGATAGTCCCAAGTCCAACTTTGACAAATAAAATTATAATAATGTCTATGCTTATGTTGTCTGAAACTGGAGCCAAATAGATGTTTTTTTTTGATAATGGTATTTCCATTATAAATACACCTACGATATTATGAATATCACCGAATCATCCTCTCAAAGCCTTGACACAATCTTAAATACTAAAGCCGCGTATCGACTTCGCGCTCCTGGCGCGCGCGCATTAATGACGCGCCAAGAGTGCGTTCCAAGGAACGCGTCCCAAAAAATTAAGCTGTAGCAACTAATCGCACCTGGCGCGCGCGGCAACTGTTCCCGTGTTGATCCTTCACCATGCTGGGAAGAGATTCAGAGTTCAGCGGAATGCATTCGGTTCAGAAAAGGTCAGCTGTTCTAACCGACCGCAACCAATCACAGTGCAAGAAACGTCAGTTTGGGATCAATTCCTGCACTGTGATTAGTTGTGGTCGATTGAACAGCTGACCTATTCCGAGCCGAATGCATTCCGCTGAACTCTGAATCGCTACCCAGGTCAGTCGTGTACGAAAAGCAGCAGCGTTTATAGTTTGCTTGCAACTCGCAACAAACATACAAACGTCCATCTCAACTGACGCGCGCGCCGGAAGTGAAATCCCTTTGATGCGCGGCTGAAAATTGAACGGCCCGCTCTACGTTCGAGCGTTCCAACGAACACATTGGCGATCCACTTCGCGCGGCTGGAACGCGCGCCAAAGTTCGTCCACTTGGAACGCATAGTCGATACGTGGCTTAAGAGATGATCAAGATAATTTTATTCAGCACTTGACTACACTCAGATAAACATTAAGCCCGGCAATATCAGATGGGTTGAAAGTGTACTACAAGATAAAGTGAGAGAGGTGGTTATATGTTTGTTACATCATAACGCATCCTTTACCCTACGTCCTATATTAGTATAATATCTGAAAGATTGTGAGTATATTTGTATGTTTGCAGTAAACCGATTTTGATGAAACTTGGGCTAGGTATATCACTATACCTACCTGGAATAGCATAAAGGCTATTAAAATGTGGGTACCACGCGAGCGAAGCCGCGCGCAGAAGCTTGGAATAAATAAACACACACACACACACACACACACACACACACAACACACACTAACATACACTATCTGTGCCCTGGATTAATGACAAAATATTAATAAATAAGTAGTTTAGCAGTCATAGATAGAACCCATAACACAAGCTCTGCCTTTGGGCACACTTTGGGGCTAGATGATGCTGTGAGAAAAGTCTGACATTATTCATTTATTTAATAGCTACATAAGATACTTTTTATCACGGTTAGGTGAAGTGTCCTCGAGGATGTTTTTAAACCAGTAAAACTTACCTACCTACTACAAATCATTCACATGTTTATTAAAACCTCAATCTCAGAGGAGTTCAATTTTAGCATCATCATCATCATCTCAGCTATCTAGTGTCCACTGCTGAACATAGGCCTCCCCCATAGATTTCCACAGCGCTCGATCTTGTGCAGCCTTAGTTCAATTTTATAATTCCAGCTAAAAAAATCATCTACCTAATATTGATAATAGTATTTAGTTTGTTAAAATTTTGATACAAAAACATGAGACCTACATATTATTTTCCATTTCAACAAATGTTTTGACTAGATTTGTTCATTAGACAGCTTTTTACAAAATCAAAACAAGCACTTTTATTTTTTGACATTTAAATAGCACTGACATTGTTATTCACACGGATTTTTGCATAACAAAAAGCTCACGAACACGAAACTCATTTCCTTAACCACCCTTCAAAAACGATTTTCGATAACTATCAACACATCAAAAGCGCACGTCGCAACAAATAAAACTAACCGAAAAAGCATTTCTTAATGATCTTGTCCTCTTCAGGGGAACAGTCCTCAATTTCATATGGCAAGTCAATCCAGGGAGCCATGTTGACACGGTATTCGCACACACACACCAAACTGTGACTGTTCCTCTTTAAATATCATAATATCGGTTTTAATCTAATCTATGCTATCGATCCTTTTGGATTCGTCAGCCGCGCTAGAGATTCGTGAATCAGTGTAAAAGAGTTCGATGCCTCAAGGTTTTTGAGCCTAATACGCTATTACATGATACCATTATTGTCTCTCGCCACAGAATACAGGTGGTCGCACATCAGAGACGAGCCGCACGCGCCGAATTTTTAACCTTTAACCACCTGATAGCGGTCTGGGAGACCGCTTTATTTTTTTTATGGATATTTCTCGGCTAACTATAGAACTATGCTTGTGCGCGTCCATGTACCTGTTCCGCGCTCTAGAAACTGTTGCGTCTGCGATCAACAAGTCGTGTGTAAATTACTAAAATTAGTCGAAATAAGTATAAGTTTATTCCGTTATTTATTGACGCATGGAAGGTAAATATTGACGAAAGTATTGCATCTAACTCGACCTCTGTGGCGCAGTGGGTGAAAGCCTGCTTGGGACGCAAAAGGTTGCGGGTTCGATCCCCGCCGCGGGATAAATGTTTGTATGATGCAAATATTTATCTCGGGTCTGGGTGTTTCTATGTATAATATGTATGTATTTACGAACAAAAAGTATATACGTAGTATATCAGTTATCTGGTTCCCATAGTACAAGCTTGGCTTAGTTTGGGGCTAGATGATGCTGTGTGAAATGTCCAGCATTATTTATTTAAACTGAGTAAATGGGGTACCCTCGGCAATCCCTGTTTGTCTACTGAGTTGGCCAAAACGGCCGTTGCGCAAAAAAGAAAAACGTTTCATTGATTTTTCAAAATTGTCTGCGTCGAATCGACGTAGGTTATCTTTCTAGGGTTAAAAATTCGGCGCGTACGGCTGGGCTGTGCGGCTCGGCTGCAGTCTGCGATCTCCTTATTAGCTCTTGCTCCGTTGGGTTTGAGAAAGCAAGAGGCAAGAATGGTATGCCAGAATGGTATCGTCTAAGTGCGTTAAATGGTATGAAGAAGAAAATCTTCCGCCGCCAGGTCATGCAAATTAAATCTGGAAACATTGTCTAATCAGCCATAAAAAATAGGTGCCTGTATCCATCTCTGGGCAAAGTCCGGCTGTGGATGATGATGATTCCACTAATAAATAAATGCTATCTGTTTTGGAGTAAATTTTCGATGATAACGTAGATGAGAATTGTATATATCAATATGTCTTAATAGTCCCTCAGATATCAAGGATTACGAAAGATAAAACCAATTGCGTCAAACTATTTACGTTTTATAGTTAGGTTCATAAAATGGAAGGCTGTAATAACTATGTGAATGACAAACAATTTTCTAGTTGTGTTTTTGCCGTTTCCCATTATTTTTTTCGTTCGTTTGATGAATATCTATTCGGATGTTTCTTACTACGATTTCTGACTTCAAGGGCCAATTTTTCGGTTTGGAATATTTGTTCCTAGGACTGCATTTGATCTTATCGACCAAATAAAATGTGGCTCGTAGTAAGAAACATTCGAATATTAATCAAACGAAATAGGACTACGATTAACCTAAGCACGCCAGACATTCTCTGAAGAGTTTGATTGAAGATTGAAGACACAGCTCTTTTACCTAGGTATTAGTATTTCCGTTGGCCTAACCCCAGATCCACGGCACGTTGTAAAACGGTGCAGCACGGCACGGCACCGTGCAGTGACATGCCGTGCCGTGCCGTACCGTGCCGTGCACATGGGCAAGTAAATATCCTTTTTTAATACATTAAATTAATTTCGAACATGCATTTATCACTCTCAACAACAGTTTATTTACAACATCCATAATTTTGTCTTTAACAGTTCGATAAGATAGACCACATTGAACGGATTGATAAATAATTTAAATTGCATTTTACAAGTAGATGGATTACCTCTACATTATATTCAAATATGATTAAGTAATATTTTTCAATTCTGAGGGATTACTTACAGTCGTGATTGGACAACTTCAGGATACTTAGAATCAAATATTTCACCCTCTAATTGATTTTTAAATTTCTTTATCCACTCTTCCATAATTTTGCATAATTTCTCAAATTGAGAGTTATTCCAGAGTAAATTGAATAAATCCGAAAATTTTGCGTGCCTATTCCGGTACTCAGCTTCTAACTTGGTGCTATTTAACGAACCCGCACAGGAAAATCGTTCTTATGATCGTAAAAATAAGATTGAGAGTAAAGAGGTTACATGATAGGATCGCTTTCTCGGAAGTTCCTTCGTGTTGAACGATTAATTATGAAGTAAGCGACGGAGGCAGACACGTGGCGAGACTAGGAAACTTTCCGCTCGGATCAACGATCAAAACCTTCGAACTACGCTCTACTACAACATTCGATGAAAAATAAACTCAAGCCACATTAAAACGACGCGATTAATATTAGTAGATTATTCACCAAGGGGATAAAGCAGTGTATTATGTCACGGGCGCCATATTGAATCCCAAGCGCATCGAAGGATTCTTTAGTTAACTCCCGAGCGATAGCGAGAAACGAGGGAGTTAATGACTACAATCCTGAGACAGCGAGGGATTCAAGAGCGCCCAAGACTAAGACAGATTTAACCCCGAGGTGAATACTCTGCTTTTCATACAACACATAGGTACTACTGCGAGAAAACTAGTGAATACTTACACCCAGAAAATAGCAAGCAAGTCTAATGAACAGGTTTTATAAGTAGAATAATAATAATCAATTCGTTTTTTTTTATTCAACCTATACTGTCCCACTGCTGAGCAAAGGTCTCCCCCAATTCTTTCCAACCATCTCTCTCCTTCGATAACTCCTACCACCCGCTATCGAAGGAGTCGAGGTCGTCCGTTTATTCTCAAAAAATATTTTATTGAGGTCGTCCTTTCGTTCTCAAAAAATATTTTAGCATTAATATGCAACAACATTAGATCGCTCTATAGTTTGGAGGCATTAGCCACACTTTTTCCTTAAATTTGAATAAATTCTACTTGGTGCAGGTCTCTATGGTAAACATTTTCATAGAAACATCAAAAATAAATTCGGAAGAAAAAGATTAGTTGCCACATTTTTTTCTTTTTTTTTGGTATAAGTTCTATTGGGTGTGGACTCTAAAGTAAAAATTTTAATAGAAATGTTGAAGTTCGAAATTCAAATCTCATTAACATCAAATCAATGTGAGACGAAAAAATGTATGGTTTTCGAGGACCGGGTGTGAAAAAATATTTATTAACCCAGTGGACAAATCACTTAATAATGTTCAATTTAATAAGTGGTTTCCCCAGTTTATCACGAGCTCTTAACGGTGAAGGAAAACATCGTTAGGAAACACGCAGCTTAGTCAACTCCACATTGTATGATCTGCAAATATTTACACCTAGACCCGTGGGTCTAGGTGTTTCTACGTATAATATGTATGTATTTACAAACAAAAAGTATTTGTGTAGTATATCAGTTAACTGGTTCCCATAGTATGTACAAGTTTTGCTTAGTTTGTGGCTAAGTGATGCTGTGTGAAATGTCCATTATTTATTTATTTTTCCAAAGGTCTACCAAAAAATCCATATCGCTCCCTTTTCTTTTTAATCTAATCTAAAATTATGTGTCATCAATACCTACAATCTCTTTGAGCTTTTCCGCGTCGGTGTTACAGCAGCTTATAAGTTTGACTTATAAAGCCTTTTAATTGGAAGCTCTATTTTAAGACAAGTTGAAGAGAGTAGTTAATAATAATAAATAACAAGAAAACTGGTAAGTATCCCATAAAAATGATATGTACGGATTTTTATAAACGGATTTCTATAGTACGAAAGTTTAAAGAAGCATCTAAACGCAGACTAGTATAAAAAAATATAGTAAAAAAAATATAGTAAAAATATAGTATAGTAATATTTGACTCAAAAAAACTTATTATGAATATTTATAAGTCTGCAATAGTTGAGTATCAGAGAGAGAAGTGAGATATCCTGATCTCAGCTAATGGTATAAATTTCATGCAGCGAAACTCGAAGTAAGATGATCAATCTCTACCCAGACCCAACTGGAACACAACTGTAAGATTACCGTAGCAAAGCTAAAATAGCTGATACACTTACTTATGAGGGGATAGTTGGATAGACATAGACATTTATTTATTTGCCACTCAAGCACACACAAAATACAGTAACAAAATGAGAAGAAAAAATAATAATAAAAAGAATAAGACAAAAACAAAAAAGAAACCTATGGTGTAGTTACACCATAGGTTTCTTTTTTGCAGCCCTTTTGCTGCTGTAGCACACATAGTTATATATTAGTGCTACAGCAGCAAAAGGGCTTCGACTCAGCATAATGCCTCGCCACAACGAGGTAGCGAGGCGCTGGTATTCTGGTATATTCTGTCGAAAACCATCAAATATAAATACATTTATTACCCGAAAAAGAAAGCACACATACCATAAAAATTTACAAAAACAGACTTAAAAATATTCGGCAATTGGGCTGGACTCAGCGCCAATCTACGCACATGGTACGTAGTGCTGGTTTTCAGTCCAGTCAAAGACCCTGTGAGGATAATATACTATTAAACTACATACTTTCTATCGGCCGATAGTTGAGACGGAATATACTTCGGCTCGTAATGAGTATGGAGAAGTAACCAACTATCAACGTCTCAACTATCGGTCGATAGAAAATCTGTGGTCTGCGAGGAGACTAAGGATCTTATGTCCACTATAAGGAGCCATTAGATCTGAATACCTGGATAGAATTCATATAAACATGCATGGCTACTCTGTCCTGAGCTGGCCATCATTGCTGTACGCTGTGTAATTTACACATACAATGTGAGCACATTTGTAAGAGATAACTCTGTTTGTTTACACTCACTCTTCATGTTTGGATATGGTTTATTTTATTGTTCTTTGATTTGACTAACCTACATTACCACAAAATTATTATCTGTCTGTAGGTACACCTATCCAATCCATAGTGTTTTGTATTATTTGTACTATATTTTCCTGTTTTTCTGCTGATAGCTGATTTTCGGGTGGGCTTATGTGTGATATCTAAACATTAGTCATGTCATTTCTTCTCTAATTAATGTAATTGGTTGTTTGCATACCGTGTTAATTAAAGGAAATAAATAAATATATCATAAATGTGACTGGAATCGTATTTTTTTTTAGAATTCATAATGAAAACATTAAACAAGGCAATGAGTTTATTTTCGACTAGAGAGCCTCTGAAATCAACACCATTCTTTTGTTCCTTGTTTACAAATTAGATTTGAGCTTTTCTGTAAACACTTCACCTCTCTTTAGATGGAGTTAAGAAAATAGGTATATTCCACGTAAGTAAAAGTAAATCGCGTGAACGAAATCGCGTCTCGACACATATTTTCATAGAAATATCCTTCACAAAATGTTTGCCTTGCAGATCAGCGTAGGGTTTACTAGCCCAGCATTTAGTCTATTCACTTATCTTGTACGGCCTACACGAAATAAAGTTCTTTCACGATTCCTTGCCTACGAAAAGTTGACTATCACGGGTTTCTTCACGATTTCCATCACCGTTCAAAGCATTTACCTCCTCCAAGGATCTTTTACTCCGTGAAACAAGTCAGCTTACACGTGTTTAGTGATAAATGGCATAACAATGGGACTTCATTACCGTCGGGCACATTAATTAATAACACGTCAAGCTCCCTCAGCTCCCCAGGGCCAGTGCTCCCCATTGTACCCTCTTCTTCAGAATAAGAATACGGTTTTCATTGTTCGTGTGATTAAAACGGCCTCGGTTACCGGTATTGGGTAATTTGTATAATGATTAGGATTTTGAGGCATGATGAAGGTGCTATCTTTTACGGTGTTTAACAATAGAACATACTGTAGAACAAAATATTTCAAAACATTAGCGAGAGGGTTAGTAGGAATCACCATGGATGCGGTGAAGCTCGCGGGTGCAATTTCTGGAATGCATATAAAAAAATCTTAGTTTTTGTAAATAAATGTCTAAAAAATCATTACTACGAGTATAAGGTTATTGGACCCGTGAAAGAGGTATTCATATAATCTCCAACTACAAATAAAACTTTAATTAAAACAGAAAAAATATAGAGACTGATCTTGGAGCAGCACGTGGCAGTTTTAATAAAACTTATTATTTAAATGAAGTCCCAGCTGCATAGAAGTTATTTTGAGAAGTTAAACTGAGCAAGAATATAAAACTTCATCTAAGTAGTGCCACAAGCCGCTTTTCTTGAATCTGTTTGATTTAAGAAAAAAAATGGCACTGGTTGCCACTGTCTATCCAATCAAGGACAAGAAATCAAGGACAGACGAGCAAAGGAGTAGAAAATACCATAATAAAGCTGCTTGTCCCTCCTACCCTTCTTCAAAAGTCATAGTCAAAAAACATGTAGCGCTGGGATAGATAGATAGAAGATAGAAAATTCTTTATTGTACACCACATGGACGTTACAAAATACATACAAAGATACAAGAAAATATTTGAAGCGAAGTACAATGGGCGGTCTCATCGCCGTGAGCGATTTCTTCCAGACAACCTTAGGATGAACTGGATTAAAGGAAGGCAAAAAGGCGGTGTAAATAAAATATATTTATACATACATACATAAAGTCACGCCTCTTTCCCAAAGGGGTAGGCAGAGACCACGGATCTCCAGTCGCTACGATCCTGACACACAACTTTCGCCTCATTCACTCTCATTACATTCTTCATACATGCTCGTCGGTTTAGTTAAAATATGTTTATTAAACAAATAAATCACTTAGAACTAATGACTTAATGACTAATGGCTCCTTCGCGACCCATACCGTGAAGAACCAGGGCAACAAACTCGGTTGGTGGCCTAGCTTTGTGATCCATCTAACTAAATAGTCAAGCTCCAGTGTCGCTTAGTAAGATTAGGTGTTAGTGAAGTATCTAGGGTTAATCCTTAAAACTATAGAATATCACGATGATGGTTGTTGATTTTAGTATCGACGTGTGTCTTGATAACATCATTATCCGATAAACACTAGACTATATTTCAATCGGACTAAGTTATCTATATTCACGTAATAAAACAATTATTTCGTAAATTACTCATCCGTGAGTGCATAAGTACTTGATTTTATTAAAAAGTACAAAGGTAAAACATTACTTTATCAACATCATCATTGGCCTGCCCTTATCCCGTTAATGCGGGGTTGGCACAACATGTTCTCCTCTTCCACTCTCCCCTATCACTCGTCATCTCTGTATCAACTCCTTTCTTTTCCATATCTTCTTTCACACAATCCATCCATCTTTTCTTAGGTCTATCTCTACTCACATATCCATCCACATTGTCATTTTATCACACATCCACACATTAAAAACGTACTTTATCAACACTTTCTAGTAAAATACCTAATAACAAAACCACATTTGAATGGTGATACGTCGAGAAAGACATGCAAGGAAAAGGTACTCGTATCAATCTCAGAGTAACTGTCTTTATAAAAAAATATATTAGAATTTAAACATTTTTTTAATTTGATGCAAAATATGTAAATAGGCCCTAAAACCAAAAAATAAGATTAGTGCCGACTTTTGCACTTTGCCGACTGCTATTATTTATTATCTTCTTGACTTTACATAAGTTCGACAGCCCGCGAAAATATACTAGACATCATTTAACAGTCGTCAAAACGCTAATGATTGCATAAAGAATAAAAAAATAAGCAGTAAGCTCCGAAATCAAACTAACGAACAGGAGTAAACGTGGTTCCTACAGTCCGCGTCATTGACTGGTTACCCTGGTTACCCTCCTGCACGAGGTTTAGGTACAGAAATAATCAAAAATACGTACTGAAGAAAAAAATAACCGTCCATTTTAAGAGCCTGCTAAAAATATAGCCTTTGTGTGCCCACAATTCCGCAGTTTTAAGCTCGAATAAGCCGATCTGGTTGAGCGGAACGCCTAACCTATGAACTTATTCTAGGTTGTTTTCGCAAAAATACGCATGGCTTATGAACCGAATAATTATCTTAACCCTCTGTTTATAATCAGCTTTATCCTTTTTAAAAACTTTAAATAATTTAGAAAGCTATGTAACCTTATTTAGAAGATTAAGATCTGGACTCAGGTTTAATCAATAAACTAAAAATATGAAACAAGATCATCATGCATTCGTAAACTGTGAATCTACTCTTCTTACAATCCAACAACTTCATCGACCTTGCTCTACCATTCCATCTCTTTATAGCTTCATAGCATTCGGCATAGCTCTCATTTCGTTCTCACCTATTAAAAAACATGCAACTTTTCTATCTAACCGTATTACCCCAAACACTTTTTCATTTCTCATACTCGGAAAGTAGTGTTGTTTTGATTTGATTATTGGGTGGAAAATGCTGCTTTCCTTTCATAGGGAGGGAAAAACTCATACAAATTCATCCCAACCCTCAAGCCGGAATGAACTTTAAAAATAGAACTGCTGTCAGCTGTGAAGATTTCTATGTAAAAAAAAAACTAATTTAAAAAATGTCATGCACGACTTTCTAAACAGCCAGTGTGAATTTAGCGCAAACTTCTTTGAGCGGAATAAGCCGCGAGTGCCGCGACAATGACGCGGCGAGTTCCATATTTACCGTCTCACCAATAAAAACTAGTTATTCCGAAGTTCTATCAAATTTACACATCGCATAGCTGTACCTTGCGTTAATTCAGAATAAGTCAGAAAAAAATTCTGACCAATAAACAAGGTGGAACTCTGAGGTAACTGTCCTTCTGTTACGTGAAGATGCACAGATCGGCAACATCGCATCCAACGAGAAACCTCAAAATAAATATCATTTTGTCTATGAAAGCTGACTGAATTGGTCATTTTGTTTGTCATTCTTGTTTTTTTTTCTCATAATGGCTTCGCACTTTTTGTGCATTCGCCAATATTTCACATGTAATTTTTTTATCACAAAATCATTTTTGATTTCCGCGCTCGTTTTTATTATCAAATTACGATTTTTATTTTATAAAACCTTCTCGCCATGCTACCTCTTCTATTGGAATGTAAGATTTGTTCCAGATAAAGTAATTTTTTTCTCCTGTAAATTTATCTGGAAGAACTTAAACAAAAACTCCTTGGTATGTACGAGTAAAATATATACGAACTCTTTGGTGGTACCTATGAAAATATTTTTACAGTACCTACTAATATGTATTCTGTGGTTACACTAAATTTAAACAAGGGTGCTAGCTGGTGGAACTTCGGAATAGCGTTTGTATGAAAGAAATGTCAAAGTTATGCAAGGTGGAACTTTCTAAATGGTTTATTGGTTGCCATTTTGCTTATTCTTAAGTTGAACTAAAGAAAAACTTTACATAGTGTTTATTGGTGACACTGTTAAAATTTAAAAAGTCAACACAAATTGGCGGGATACTAAAATCTATTATGTATGTATCTGTAACGGACTTTTGTGCTAAGATTTGAATTGAATATTAAAAATTTCCTCATATTCTAAATGAAAAATAGAGTGTTTGTCACGGGTAAAAGAATCAATTCCTACTCAGACTATCTCGTCGTATATCGTCTAACTACCTCAGGAATTGATTCTTTTCAACCCTAGGCTAACAATCTACTATTGCATCTCGGTAACATTGATGATTCCATTTTAGAGCCGGTCAGGAAAACAATAAACTCTCTTGGTGACCTTAGAGACAGGAAAGAGGACATAATTTGGCTGATCGAAATCAGAGTGGGACGGTGAATTATTGTTTTCATTTGAGAGAGGAGGACAGCACGATTGACTCAGGGTCAAAAACAAAGTGAGATACGAATTACTGTGATAGTTTTATTGTTAATTCTTGACCGTTATTTGAAACTTTAGGTTTGAAGAAGGCACTTCCGTTTTCTGCTGTCATTTCTACCTCAGTTTCCTCTCTATATTGCCCTCTCGCTCGCACATCTCTCCATCTCACCTGGCAGAGCGCTGCGGATATGCCGCGCGAGCTTCCATCATTGGCGTCTTGTTTTCTGCAACGCACAGTCGTGTCTCAAGGAGTTCCTACCTACCTACTACTTATACATAGGTATATATACCTATATCGTGCAAAATTATTTTATTACATCTTTTGTTACCTTGTATCACAAACCTGGTACTTAACTTGTTCAGACTCCTTAAAACACGACATTCTTTGTGTGTGAACCTATCACGTGAGTTTTTACCTCATTTTTTAAGCTGATAATTGTGATTTTTTAACGGTGTTACCGTTCGATTTTATTTTAGAAAATGAAATATTTTATAACTGTAGATTCGAACAAAATCTATTTATAGAATCGTGACTCCTGCTTGATTTCGAATCTACCCTCACTAAATTTCAGATTTCATAATAATTATTCTCGTATGTTTTATGTGCTAATTTCGGTCTTTTCTATTGCCCTCGATAACTGTGTCGTGTGTTTAAATTGTTCGAAATGAGTGATAAAGAAGGGGAATTCTCTAGCAATAACCATGAGTGCACAAGTCACGATAACGATAATATTTCGAAATCGCAAACGACGAATACCGTCAGTGGCGGATCTCGTACCGATAGAAAAAGGTCTAAAAGACGGCGTAGTCCTTCTAGTAGTAGCTCCTCGAGCTCTTCAAGCGAAGACGATTCCTCTTCATCATCTAGCTCCGATTCTCGGAAGAAGAGGAAATCTCATAAACGTAAAAAAAGGGGGGGCAAACGTAATCGTCATCGTCAACGTGACCGCCGTCTTTTGAATAAATTGACACAGGAAATTCAGGAAATTCGAGAACGAACAAATTTAAATTACGTAAATTCGGAAGAATTATTAGATGGTAATGTTAGTGGTGAACTTTTCAACGAGTTTCAAGGTAGTGAGATCGAATCGATCCCTAAACAATCGGAACCACCTACGGAACCGAACTTTGTATTCGATATTGAAACAAAGCTTAAGGAACCCTCAGTTCCAAAAACTCCTCAAAATTATTTAACGACATTAAAAGAGATTCAACGATTCGAAAGTAGTGAGTGGTGTGAAGTTCGTTACGCAGAGACTCAGAAGTCATATAATCACTCTCCTGGTTTCGTAGAACTAGAGGCTAATGACGAGATTAAAGCTTACGATTCATTGCGGCATCTTGCCCATTCCGATAAAGCATTCGCTGGCATAACATTTTGTGTTCTGAAACAACGTGAGGTTTTACAAACTACCCTCCGCGGTCTCCTGCAATGGGCCCAAAATTCTGAAATTACCTATGAAGCGCTTAGTGAGAAAATAAATGAACACTTTTTAAATGGTGAGTTTTATAAAACTTCATCGGAATTACTACAACTCGTTTGTGGTCATCGAGCGGAGGTAGTTCAGATGAGACGAGATGGCATAACAAATTGTTTACGGGATCCTTTAGTCAAAGTTGCCGTGAAGAAAGTACCTCCTTCCTGCCGCCATTTATTTGAAGCCGAGTCACTGACCAACGTTTTGGAAAAAGCTGGTGGCGTTCGAAAAGCCTTCTTACCTCTGAATAAACAAGGCTCAAATGCTCCCGCTTCGCAAGCTGGTCCGAGCAAGCCTACACATCACCCCCCGCAGGGGTCGATGAATCGAAATGTTCATTCTCATGGATGTTGCGCTTCCGGGCGCATTTCCCATACAAATCAGCCCTCGCAGGGCTATTTCCACTCTCATCCCTCGCAGGGACAGAGATATACAAACTACAATGACAACCGCCCCGCATCTTCGAATAACTACAGAGGTTCGTTTCGTCAAAGAGGGGGCCGCCACGGTAACAGGCCTCAAGAAAATAACAAGGGACAATATAACTATCCGAAACGTCCCTCGACCTCTTCAGAGAGCAATTCTAGAGGAAGAAAACGTAAGTTTTGACAATCAAACATTCAGAGCGGGTCGACTACTTCTATTTCACCGTCGGTGGGCTCAACTGGGCGCTCCGACTTATATCCAGAAAATAATCCGGGGGTATCGCATACCCTTTTTCCAAAAACCGCCTCTGGTAATACCAGATCTAGCAAACAAAGAGTTTTGTACTCCGACATCAAAACAAATGACAATAATTCTAAAACAAATGTTAGATCAGGGTGTTTTAGAAGTAGTCAACCCTGCACCAAGCTTTATTTCGAGCATGTTTCTGGTTCCAAAAAGCAACGGGTCTCTCCGACCCATATTCAACCTGTCGGCACTCAACAATTATGTAATAACAGACAAATTCCGACTAATAAACGTTTACCGAGTCCCCGATTTTCTTCAGTCCAAGGATTGGATGTGCAAAATAGATTTGTCACAGGCATATTTCCATCTACCTATAAGTACGTCCCACAGACGTTTTCTTCGACTAGTTTACAAAGGCAAATTGTTACAAATGTCTTGCCTACCCTTCGGTCTGAGCACAGCTCCAAAGGTGTTCGCTTCCCTGACGAATTGGGTGGCACAAACGCTGAGAGAGGAAGGGATCCGTATTATCGTTTATTTGGACGACTTTCTCCTGGCCCACCAGAGTCGTCAAGTCTTGCAATCCCATGTACAAATGGTTCTAGAGAGGCTTCGCTACCTCGGTTGGCAAGTAAACCTAGACAAGTCAATAACAAAACCCCAGCAAAAACTCATATTTTTAGGAGTCCAATGGGATACTTGGGAGAACGAAAAATCTTTACCATCAGAAAAAGGTCTCAGTCTCTCTCTAAAGATTACAAATATTTTGAACAGCAGCCGGGTTGCACTAAAAGAACTGCAAAGTTTAGTCGGCCTTCTCAATTTTTCGAGCTTTGTGGTTCCCAAAGGGAGGCTTCACTATCGGGGCCTACTCGACCTCCTCAATGCCTTTTCCAAAAAGACAGTCAACAGCTGGATTCCTCTTTCAAAGGAAGCTTTGAAAAACCTTCTTTGGTGGCTCCAAAACCACAATCTACCGTCTCTTATTCATTTACCGCCCCCAAAACATTTTCTGGTGACCGATGCATCCGACTTAGCTTGGGGAGCACAGTTGGACAGTCACGCTCTTTCAGGACAGTGGACCGATCAAGAACAAAACTTGCATTGCAATCAGAAAGAACTCCTTGCTGTACTGAAAGTTCTACGACTTCAGCATCGATGCTTGAATCGATCCACAGTTCTGTGGCAAAGCGACAATCGAACAGCTGTTGCATATGTTCGGAACGAAGGTGGCACAAAATCTTCAGCTCTCATGGAAATAACATTCCAAATTTTTCACTTATTAGAGCTTCATCAGATCCATCTCTCTGCTCATTACATACCGGGCAAGTACAACGGCCACGCAGATCATCTATCTCGTTACCGATCACCTCCAGAATGGCACCTCGTTCCTGCTTGTACAGAAATAATTTTCAGGAAATTCGGAATCCCTTTTATAGATCTTTTTGCCTCGAAAGATGCACATGTAGTTGCCAATTATGTCTCTTTAGATCAACGCGACAATCAAGCAATGTTTCACAATGCCTTTTCCCACCAATGGCATTACCAGCTAGCTTGGGTTTTTCCTCCACCTTACTTAATACCCAGGGTTCTAGCACATCTCAACCAAGCACAGGGTACATTTCTTCTAGTAGTCCCGTGGTGGAATCGCGTGTTTTGGAGGTCAGACCTCAAGTCCAGGGCATTGGCAGCTCCATTCACGATACATCATCTGGATCGGTACCTGATAGACACATCGACAGGCCTTCCTCCTCCCAACGTACGGGAAATGACTTTAGAAGTATGGAAATGTGGGGCTGGTCAAATGACCTAACCAGCTGGAATGATTCTCAATTAGAATTATTATTGTCATCTTGGCGTCCATCCACACGTAAGACATACAAAGCAGCATGGAACAGATGGCTTACTTGGGCCAAAACTTCCAAAGTTGATCCGTTTAGGCCTAGTGGTTCTATTTTGGCAAAATTCTTGGCTGACTTACATTTAAAAGAAAAGTTGTCGTATAACACAGTTTTATTACATAAATCTGTTGTGTCCACCCTATGTAATACGGAATTATCGGGTCATTTAAGCTCACATGTCCTAGTTAAGCATGTTTTAAAATCAATCTCCTTGATAAAACCTGTAGATCATAAGAAAATGGTTTGGAATATTGATGTTCTCGTTTCTTTCTTAGAAACATATAATATCGATGAAAACAATTTGTTTCAAATATCCAGACATTGCGCAGTCTTGCTCCTGTTATGCTCAGGTCGACGCGTGCATGACCTTACCTTACTTGCCGTAGATGATGATCATTATGAAAGACATGACAATCATCTTGTTTTATGGCCAAATTTTGGTTCTAAAACTGATAATTCTGATTACAGACAATCGGGGTGGAAATTACTAAAATCCCCAAGAGGAAAGAAGCTAGATCCAGTTTTTTGGGTAAACCACTGTAAGGAGCTTCTTCGTGACAAGCGTGAGGCAGCAAACTCCTCAAGCTTATTTCTCCATCTAAGAGGTCAAGCTAAAGCTGCTTCTCGGACAGTGATCGCTGGATGGGTGAAAACGTTATTAGTTGAAGCCGGTATCATCGCTTCTCCGGGTAGTATTCGATCTGCGGTTGCGTCAAAAAACTGGGCTAACAACGTTCCTATTGATGACATCCTCTCGCGCGGAAATTGGAGATCCGGGAATACTTTTAGGCAATTTTATAGGCGTGAAGTTATGAAAGCTCCTACTCAAAGCAGCATTACTAGCTCTTTTGTTCCGTGTGATTAAGATTAAAATTAAATAACCTACCTAATTTTGATTGCACAATTTTTGCTACCTACGTATTTTGTAATATTATTTTGATTGTACAATTTTTGCTACCTGTCTAGGTAGTACTTAAATTATGACTTAAATAACCTACTTATCAAGTTTGTTCTAAAAGTTGTATGAATTGTTTGATTACTCTTATGTGTACCTATTTAAATTGAAATACAAGTTTTTTCTCGCACATCTTTATTTAATATACCCTTTAGGTACTCTTCTTGATACCTAACTAAGTAGATACATTTCTGTTGAATACCTTCATAGGTCTGTATTATGAAATATTTACCTACACATTCTATTGTAGTTAAAACAGTCACATTGGCGTCCATCTCCCCCAGGCGATAACAAACACGTCTTCAAACCTAAAGTTTCAAATAACGGTCAAGAATTAATAACAGCGTTTTACCTATAAATAAAACGCTTATTAATACTTACCTTATTTGAAACTTTCATTTTTAATTCTGCCTGGGTGGGTTTTCGACTCAATGATGGAAGCTCGCGCGGCATATCCGCAGCGCTCTGCCAGGTGAGATGGAGAGATGTGCGAGCGAGAGGGCAATATAGAGAGGAAACTGAGGTAGAAATGACAGCAGAAAACGGAAGTGCCTTCTTCAAACCTAAAGTTTCAAATAAGGTAAGTATTAATAAGCGTTTTATTTATAGGTAAAACGCTGTTATTTTATGAGCAAAACCTGTTGGTAGTTGACTATCCTGTTTTATTTTGAATTCGAAATACATACTTTAAATATTTAAAGTTGTTCTGTATATATTTTTGTCACTTTTGGATTTGCTGTGGTGTTTTGTGCTTGCGTAAAATATTAAATTTTAGGTAAGAAATTGATTTATGTTGTATAGTTTCATACCTGCCTATTGCCTTACATTTATATTTCATTGCATATAATAATTAAAGTAATTTTCCAACACTCAAAAGCTCTTGAAATGGTTTTGCAGATTTCAAACAGAAAACATTTTAATGAGTAGGTAATAATCACTCAAAGGTGCCAGCCAAGGCATCAAGCAATTAAGTCGAAGTGATGATTAGTGCGAGATTCGCGTGCGCGCGCCCTTCCCCGCTCTCATTGAAGTCTCATTAAACTGGATGGCACTTTAAAGCAATCTCACCTTTGTTGCTCATCCGCTTTGATCTCGACACGGTTCGATTTAATTTCTTCTTGTAATTAAAATTGAGTAACTGTTCAAGTATTTCATTTAGATGTGAAGTGCGGGACAAATTAACGGCTATTGAGCTGTTCATTTTGCAGTAGGGTTAGTAGAATATGGAACAAAGGGTTATGGAGGCTTTTCAGGATAACGACAATATCATCAAGGAGTATATTGTTCTTGTCCTTGTCATCTTCACAGTTATGAAAAGAGATAGCAAGGTACTAGATTGTTTAAATGATACGATTAATAAATCGAGATGTGAATTCTTGCCAAAATGTCATAAGGCGACTTGATTAGGTATACTTACCAAAGATGATAAATTAATTACTGCCTCTTTGAATTTGGCATTCTGCCTGAATCAGAATGTATGGTGTGAATTGAAAGAAAAGAAAAGAAAGAAAGAAACTTTTATTTTGTGCCACAGACAGAAGAATATACTAATGCAGGTACATTGTAATATTATTGAATTAAATTAAGTTAGACATAATCTGATTAGTACCTACGCTCTTAACTTAAATAACTATAAGTGACCGCAAAATAGGTCGTCACTCAGCAAAATGTTACGGCAGCCGAAGCTGCTGTAACGCTGTAATTGTTGTGGATTTGTATGACAACTTGACCAATAATTGTCTTACAGAAATGGATTTACGATTTCCTTACGATATCAAGAATGTAAGCGAGGAAGAAGATGCTATTATCAAGAAATACTATAAAAGTGAGAAGTATACAATAACATTCATCATCACCAACATCGATTCACTGTCATCTTCATCAAAAACTTATTCATTATCATCAAAATTTACTCCGTCATTACCAGCTTATACATCATCATTATCATTAACATCTTCATCAGTTACAGATTAATCATCACCAGTATGTAATCTGTCTCTAATACCATCTACGTAAACAGGGTCACGACTGTATCCCTAAGGCGCGGTAGACATTCTCTCAGATCTTTTTTTTATGTATTCCAGATCCTTTGAAGATGTCTAAGGGGGTAGTCAGAGGCATGTATAAATACATATTTGATACATGCCCAAATCTTGCAGAAGTTAGTATTCCATACGTGACGGGTTGCAAGCTCATCGCCTCCTATAAGAATACTAACTGGTTTCCTCACGATGTTTTCCTTAACCGTTCAGAGCTCGTGATAAAGCGCATTTTTGCATTGATGCACGGGGTTCGGTCCCTTCGACCTTCGGATTGAATCTACCATCATTCGGATTGAATCTAATACCATCTTTTTTTTTTTTTTTTAATTTGATTTTCTTTTTTTTTTTTTTTGTTTTGGGCACGCTTCCGACTGGCAGTGACCTGGATCAGTTGAGCTATCTATAGATCGTTTTTACGACGATCCTTAGATAGCTTGACTGATTCTATTGTATTTTGTAATTTTATGTACATATTGTGGTAGTTTTATTTATGTATCAGTTACTACAATACAATACCATCTACATCAACATAATCTTCATTAAAAACATATCCCATTGCCTCCATCATTACCATAGTCTGCATCACCTTAATCTTCAGCAATAGGTAATCATATAAGTGTCAAGGATAGGTGAACGTTGAAGCTGCTAACACAGAAAGTTGCATTTTTATCGTACTTTTCAAAACTCTATTCTTCTGATTGTACCGAATAATCATTTTGTTTTTTTTATTCATCATCATCATCATGAGCTTGTGTTTCAGACTACGTTCGTCCGTTCATACGGGTCGGACCAGATGGCTACCTGACTACAGCGGGGTACGGAGACCACGCTCAGGCTATTTACAACCTGGAGGTCAGATCTGATGATGTATGGGTCACCTCATTCGCACGATCAGGTGGGGTTCACGTTATGCTCACAATAAAATTTTCTAAGTTGGGACGATGCAACATGTCTTCTTCCTCCACCATTCATAACGTCTATGTCCATCCAATTCAGAAAGCATTTAAGCAGCAGGAACGCTGGGACCACTTTTATAAGGGGGTGGGTAAATAAATATTCTAGGTAGGTTGCTCCTTAACCAATTCCGTGAAGAACCAGGGCAACAAACACGGTTTGCGGCCTAGCTTTCTTCTATACGTATGATCCATCTTAAAACTAAAGTCAAGCTCAAGTGGGCAGCCAGTCAAACAAAAGTTAGGCTCGTCAAAGTCCAGTCCTATTACCATCATCTCACATACAATGTTTATTTAACAAAGAAAATTTTGGGCACGCTTCCGACTGGGAGTGACCTGGATTAGTTGAGCTATCTATAGATCGCTTTTATGACGATCCTTAGATAGCTTGACTGATTCTATTGTATGTTGTAATTTTTTGTACATATTGTAGTAGCTCAGTTTCTGTAAATAAAAATACAAAAAATAATTACATTCATCATTTCATTTCAGGAACAACATGGCTCCAAGAGCTGGTGTGGCTGGTCACCAACAACCTGGACTTTGAAGCTATAAAGGAGAAGCCGGTCAACCACAGATATGCATTCATCGAGTGAGTATATTGCTATAATAAAGCGACCAGTCGACCGATGAGTGTACGCAGTTGCCTCCTGACGCTGTATAAATCGTCTACATAGTCAAAAATGTAAAGGCCTAAGTAAAAGTAAGTTCGTATGTATATATATATAGTCCTCCTTGCCGGGTCCGACAAAGGCGAAACCTGGCTTGAAATAAAAAGTTCGTATGAGTCAGTAGCCAACTCTGATGACGAAATTTTTAGGCCGCCTTAAGGCCTCCGTCATAGCTTTAGCGACTTAGCCGTGACAAACAATTTAACATGCCCTCCGAAGCACGGAAGCGCTCAGATGAAAATGCCACTGGCCCATCCACTTACAAACCATTTCGAACGTTGCTTAACTTCAACGGTCTATCAAGAACGACTAAGCAAGCACGACCACGAGCGCTTCGGCCTGTAAAGAGCTTGTCATTGGACAATATCAACCATTTTCAAGCAAGTTAACAACATTAATGAATCCTACTTATAACAAAATAATTAGAGCTCCACATAAAATATGCGGCTCACCTCTACTATAAATACATGCATGTAGGCAGAGATGTATGTTCGTTATCTCAATTGGAGTGTGTTAAAGCGCTTGAAGATAAAAGGCTACTCGTACTCGCAAGATTATTGTTTACACGCTACTTTCGAAAACTCTTGAATACCTAGTGAATACCGGAAATCTTAAAATTACAATGAACTCTAGTACTGTAGTGTTGTAGGTATATTTACATCAGAAATTGACATGGTAATATAACTTTCAGGGCGTCTGGTCGAAGCGACGCGTGATTCGAGAGCTGGCGATTTTTTGGCACATAGAGGGGGACATGCAAAATGGCAATGCCGCCAGTATTTTGGGCACGCCTCTGACTGGCAGTGACCTGAATCAGTTGAGCTATCTATAGATCGTTTTTACGACGATCCTTAGCTTGACTGATTATATATATCTTGATATGTATTTTGTAATGTTACGTATCTACACATTGTGGTTCATGTAAATACAATATGTCATACAACAATTATGTTATGTTGAATACAGGTACCCAACTCACTCCTCTGAGGTGCTCCAACCTCCCCTCAGTGCTAACCATCCAAAAGCCACAATTGAGGACTTTAGCACGATACACAGTATGTCATCGCCTCGTTACATCAAGACACATCTTCCAATGTCTCTACTGCCGCCGAAACTGATTGATACTGCTAAGGTAATTTGAAGACAATACGGAAATTTTTAACGGAATACATTACATTTTACGGAGTTCCAAAAATATCTACCGCAATTTGAGGAGTCATTTTTGTCATTCCGTAAAATGTAATGTAAAAGTGAGCTCTAAAAACAACGTGAACTAACTGGTCTAGTTAGGACCCAATAGGTGGCGATGGGGTTGCGGACTGTCACGTATGGATTGATAACCACTGCAAAATGTGGGCATTTGCCAAATATTTGGACATGACTCTAACTACCCCCTTAGATATCTTCAAAGGATCTGAAAAACAAAAAAGATCTGAGGTGCATGGGGTGGGCAGAACATGTCTTCCTCTTACCCTCACTCCTATCACTTCCACTGTTGAAGAGTGATAGGAGTGAGTGTAAGAGGTCTTCCTCTTGCAATCACTCTTATCACATTTAGCGAGGTAGAGCAGTGGAATGATCATGCCACGACTGTATCCCCAAAGCCCAGAAGATGTTTTTGACTTCACACTTTCACAGTGCATCCACTACAACTAGGTACTTGTGTTGTATTTGTTATTTTTATACAATATTTGCAGGTGTTTTACATAGCACGAGAGCCTAGAGACGTGGTAGTATCATACCACTTCGCACACAAACTGTTTCGCAACTTTGACGACGCGGTCACTCTCAGGGAGTTCTGGAATCTCTTCAAGAAGGACTTGAGTAAGTCACATTAGTTACGCCTAAGGCTTTCTAAGAAACCGGGAACTGACAACCATCATATCTTGATTCCTAATAGCGCTGAACGGTTAAGAAAATCATGGTGAGGATACCCTTTTAGACATTATTTTTCTTTTCATCTCATATCTATGAAAAGAGGGAGCATTCGATTTAGAAATAGGTATTTGAGTCACAGAAAATTGAACGTCAAAAATTGCGCTTTATAGGACTTAAAAATTCCCACCAGACACCTGTAGGTTTGAGTCTCTAGCAAGAGTAACAGGAAAATAGGGAAAACATTACCTGGATGTTGCTGTGCTGAGTCACTTTTTTCCAGGAAATGTCGCAACTTCGTACATTGCGAGACCTCAAAAACTACAATGATAAACTGTGTTTCAGCTTATGTCGGCAATAATGTAGCTAAGGGCTTCCGCCAATATAAACAGAACCGCGATAATTCTCGCGATAAGTATTTGTACACCAAACTGGGTCTAATAACATCGCGGTCAAATGAATAATATCTAGTGATGTGTCGTTAGTAAATTTCCTCTTTAAAAAATCAATAGTGGTAAACTCTATGATGCTAGATTTCAGAATGAAAAATTGGAAACCTAGAATTTGGTACGTAAGCACGGTGCCTGAATTTTTGTCCTTAGACATTTAGATTTATCTCTCTTATTTTGGAGATAGAGTAGAGGCTAGGCGCTGTTGAGATGGCTCATTGTGGTAAGCAGCCAGGTTGAGGTTGTGAGATGAGGCCTAAGGAAAGAGAAGCTTATACACACCACAGATAAAATATACCTATGTATACTGGAGCATTGGAAGTTTTTTTATGATGATTGGGTCGGCTCTTGACCTCGAAACCTCGAAGAATGGTCTACGATGGAGCGAGCCTACCCAGGCTCACTCCATAGAGAGTTAATAGGCACATTGCCTATTAACTCTCTTCCTAATACAACAGGGTCGTAGCTCAGCGGAAATACAGACGCTGGAAGCTGATTCCAAGTTTTTGCAGTGCGCATTACTGCGCATAATAAAATAACATTGAAAGCACTTATTCAACAGTTCTATTATGTGGAATATAAACCAGGTGAGGATGATAGTCATGCTGGCTGCATGGCTAAAGTCTGAAGTCCCTGTAAGGGTGAACGCACAGTCCAGCCAAGCCGAACGCAGTGAACTGTCAATTCAATAGAGAAAATGCTGCTGACGTCAGAAGGGAGTCAGAAGAACAGTGAAGGAGGGTTGTAGATAATTTCAAAAAAACTCTGCTTGAGCTAAGCAATCTGTATTTCTGGACGTCATGTGATCCTCTGAGTAACCATGTCCTAAACTAATAAGTAAATTGGTAGCGGCTTGCTTTGTATCTTGTAGTTTGGTCTCGAAGTTTCGGTGAGTTTGAAACATGCTTTGTGTTCAACGATGTTAGTAGAGCGCAAGTAGGGAGAGTCGCAGATTTTGAGGCCGGGTTTCATTACGTAAATCACTTGAAGAAATCAGAACAGTTTTTTCCTCACCTTAAGCATTGAAAAATATGATTAAGTATACACTGTAGGTACCTACTTAACCTGAAAGTTTTTTACATAACAGCTGCAAATGAATTTGTTGCATTTACAGTTACACACACTCCGCTCTTCTCGCACGTGAAGGAAGCCTGGGATAGAAGGGATCATCCGAATCTCATGTTTTTATTCTACGAGGATTTACAACGAGTAAGTATAACCTACTGAAAAGGTCTGAGTAACCCCCCCTTAGAGGTGTTACTCGTAAGTATTCGTATGGGGGGTCACCAGTTTGTGACCCTTTAGTGAGACAGAACTACTCGTACTACTCGTAGTAGCTTTTGGCAAGAGTTTGCTCATGGTTTTGTCAGAAAGTTGGCCAAGAGATCAAACAAAGAGTCTCAGAAGATCAGCAGGATGGATAACATACATACATAGGGTACCTGAAGTACAAAGTCTGTAAAAGGCACAAGATCACGATGACATTTGATGTTTTTTCCCAACAATGGATTAAAAAACTCTGACTAACCCAAAGGACTTTAAGCTCTCTAAATGGTTTTCGCTTTGGCTTAATGAATTTTGGGACAATAGCCATGCCTTCCAATAGATTCAAAAGCTAGAACTTCACCTGATCGCACACTGTCCGCGCCGTACGCGCCGCCGTCATTTTTCTATACAAAAAATGCTGATGATGTCAAAAAATGCGGCTCGCTTCTGACGTCAGCAGCATTTTTTCTATTGCATTGACAGTTAGGCGCGTACGGCTCAGCTGCACTGTGCGAGCACCCTTCCTTGAATTATCAATGACAGGTATGTCAAGTAGTAGGTAGTCAAGTGCACAAGAACTAAGCTAATTAACAAAACGCGATTCACGCTAGTGATCACTCATATCAATCGAATAATCGTTCTAAATCGAGTGCCGCAGATAAGATTCGAATGACTAGTATGAGGAAAAAACTAAACGATATTTCTTTGGTTACGAAAAAGTCATTTTACCTATCTTTTTTCCTTATTGATAATTTTTTTGTCCTAGTAGGTATGTATCTACCTACAAATAGAACATTAAGAAATGAGTGTGGATTAGCACTATAAAAAATTACAAAAAATTCAAGACTTTTCATTTCTCAATGAAATACCTAAGGTGGTTTAACCCTAATTTTTTTTTCATTTTGATTAAGTTGGTCAATTTCTTCTTTATAACCTACTTATTAATTTGAATAATAATTGGGATGCCATGCTTTCTCAGTTTTTACTTAAAATAGTTTGTCTTACCTTAATTTCAAGGACCTCTTAGGCGCTATCGATAAGGTGTGTGACTTCCTTGGCAAGGAGTTCAGTGCTGACCAAAAGAGGAAGTTGGCTGAGCATCTCAACTTCAATAACATGAAGAAACGCGATATCTTCAAGGGCCATGGAGAGGGTGAGAAGACTTTCTTCAGAAAAGGTGAGGAAAATGGAAAACCCAACTACTTACATTCAGGCTGGGAGGTTCATAATCTAATCTCTATGCCACCCATTGCTCCTGAGCTTTTTATCATTGTTAGGTTAGGCCTCTCTAAGCTTGCGTAAACAATGCGTCATCATTGGATTTATACCTAAGTAGGTAGGTACTAGAGGTGTGCGCCGATCGGCGCGGCGCACGCCGCCGACGATTTTGTCCACGCCGCCGCCGCCGACGATTGTATCGGCGTAAAATCGGCGCCAATATTGTGTATGTACAAAATCCCTAAAGTCTATTCTACAAAGCATGGGTGCTGACATATTTGCCATTTGTTGTTTTTTTTTAGATTATAGGGCAAAAATCTTTTGATAATAAATCGATGACAATTTAATACCTATCAAACTAAGTTTTACTTGTAAAATAATAGATTTTCTCCGTAGACGCATCAGGCGAACTGTAAGCGGATAACTGTTTGCCTCTAGTCCGCCTCCCTCTACATTTCTGTGCTGTATTATACACTTCATATCCAATATCCATACCGCGCGTACTGTACGGATATGAAGTATCCATCCAGTTTGCGACGTTTTGCTTGCCAACTCAGTCAGCGGCTGAGTCGCAGCGAACGATTCTAGCGGTCGGTGGCTCAGTTCACTCACTACGCCCGCGCCGCGCGGCGTTACGCGTTCAGTCAGTACGAGCGAACAGTCAGCCACTCATCATCATCAGCCTATAGCAGGATATAGGCCTCCCCTAATGAGTGCCATTGCACCCTGTCCTTAGCTCAACGCATCCAGCTTCTACCAGCAGCCTTTCGCAGATCGCCACCACCTGGCCGGAGGGCGTCCTACACTACGTTTGCCGAGCCACGGTCTCCACTCAAGAACTCGTTTACCCCAACGGTTATCGGTTCTTCGGCAGATATGGCCAGCCCACTGCCACTTCAGCGTGCTAATTCTCTGAGTTATGTCGACCATTTTTATCCAATATCCTGGCCAAGTGCAACACGGTCTGCAATACGGTCTCCGATATCTGCTACTTTTGTCCTCATACGAATATCCGTATTGCGGACTCTGTCTAGCAATGATATGCCGAGCACGGCATTCTCCATGGCCCGTTGTGCGACCCTCATTTTGTGCGCAGTTTCCTTAGTGGGCAAACGTCTATGCTTCGGTGCCGTATGTCATTGTGGGCAAGCAAGACACATTGGTTAAAAAGCTTGGTTTTCAGGCATTGTGGCATTTTGCGGTCCCTAGCTGTTTGTGACTCATGATCTCCTTGGTTCTATGCTCTCCGCTGAAAGATAAACAACAGTGTCCAAGATAGATGTAGTGGTCTACCATCTCCAGGGTCACACCGCCAATGGCAATGATTGTCTGATTGCCGGAGATGTTAGACATGATCTGCGTCTTAGACATGTTCATCCTTAAGCTTACCTTCAAAGAAGCATCGCAAAGGTCTTTAATCGGAGATCTTGCAGGTGGTCGCTAAACAGAATGAGATTATCTGCAAAACGGAGGTGCGACAAGTTCCCATTGCATCAATTTTAAAATGTCCTCCGAAACTGCAGTGAAGAGCGCCTTGTCTTGAGCCTTTCGCGCTCCCCTTTTCAGAGGAATCTCTTTAGTGAGTGCGTGCAAGCGAACTTTCATCGATGTAGCATCGTACAAATTCCGTAGGAAAGTTGGCTCTACCTAACTGCAAAATCTGCCCGAGGTATGTGGTGTACTGCGAAAAAACTTCAATAAGGTGACCATTTACAGCGACAGGTCTCGGATCGATTTGGTCATTGACCACGTCTTATCCAAATTCATGCCGAGGCTCATCGCTCACGAGGCTGATGCTAGGCCGTCCAGCATTCCATGTAGCACCTCCAGCGATTTCGCCAGTAAAAATATGTCATCTGTGAATCGTAAGTTTGAAATGTGCTCGCCGTTTATGATTATGCCCATACCTTTCCAGTCTAGTGTCTTAAAAATATGTTTGTGAATAGTTTCGGAGATATGACATCTCCTTGTCTCACTCCTCTGCGCAGTTGGATGGGCTTAGACTGCTGGTCTTGTACTCGGATACTCATGGTGGCGACTTCATACAGACATCTTAAAACTTCGATATAACGATAGTCTATTTGGCATCGCTGCAAGGGCTGTTTTGGAAGCCCAGGGGTCGACAGAGTCAAAGTCTTTCTCATAGTCCACAAAAGCCTGATTCAGGGGCTAATTACACTCTTCGGACTTCTGTATAATCTGAATCACTGTATGAAGCGGTCTATGGTGCCGTATCCTCCGCGAAACCCGGTCTGTTCCGGCGGCTGGAACTCGTCGCATCTTCTGGCGAGACGATTCGTAATAACCCGAGAGAACAGTTTATAAACGTGGCTCAGGAGCTAGATGGGTCTGTAATTTTTAAGAAGAGGCTTATTTCCCTTCTTTAAAAACAGAACCACCAAGCTCTCGTTCCACGCCTTTGGAGTTTTCCCTTAATTAAACTGTCCACGCCGATTACGCCGATTACGCCGCCGCCGCCGACTGATTTAAAGCCGGCGTCCGCCGCCGGTCAAGAAGGCATCGGTGCACACCTCTAGTAGGTACCTACTCCAATACCTATTAAACTCGATTTCAATGTTTATTTGGTCCATAGTCCATCGCGGCTTCTCCCTCGCGTAGTAGCAACATTGATACACTACAGGGTAGGTATACCTACAATGCCACGATCTATCTACACCTTACCATTTCTATACAAGATTTGATCTGGCGTGATTAATCATCATCATCATCATCCACAGCCTGACTTCACCCACTGATGGGCATTGCTGGGTATAGGCCTCCCTAAGTTTGTGCCATCCACCAGGATCCTGTGCTAATCGGACCCAGTGACGGCCCACGACGATTAGGACGCAGAGATATTTCGCGGTTCCGAATCAAGAACCCTTAGCCCATTTGTATCTTATTTATCTCGCTGTAGGGTGGTAGAGCATTCACCTCAACGATTGGGCGCACTTGAATCCCTCGCTGTCTCATTTCTAAAACTCCCTCGCTGTCGCTTGAAAGTTTACCTACTTCTTACTATTTTCAGGAAAATCAAAAGGCTGGATGGAATACTTCGATGAGGATATGAAGATAGAAGCTGAGGAATACATTTCGAGGAACCTCAGCAAGACCGATATGCGATACCCAGAACCAAATTAAAGAAAACACAAATACTTACCCTACCCACATTACTTCTTTGTTTCCCTAGACCCCGCTCTATGTAATTTTAAAATTGGCACTAGTTTTGTTTTTAAACCTGCCGTTGACCGTGCTTTGACTAATTGAACCACCCTGAAAATCGTGCTTTGAAAATGACTTGGTACCTATAGTAATTACCTACTGAATATTAGCTGGGCTAGGAACATTATTACCTAAGTACCTACTTACTATCTGATAAAATGTATGTAAACTATTCCCGGTCCAATTCGAAGGAGTGCCTGAGCGGTAGTTACCTACTCCCACAAATTGCTACGTTGGTACTTCATAAGTACTTCTTACCTCTATTGAAAGCTTCGTAAGCATACAATTATTTTTCAAAAGGAAAGGAGTGAATTGGACATACAGAATCTGGAAACACTATTTCTTGGAATGAAGGATATTGATTTGATCTGCTGGTAAAAAGGTTTTCTAAATGTCTGACAGGAATTTATAGGCAAGATCAGGAAATTGTAGAATTAGACTTTTTAGAACACATATGCCGTGTCGCCTGCGACCAAAAATAACAAAACATTCTAACAAAACACGTTTTCCGTCCGGTTTTGTATGTATAATAACATTATACATACAAAAAAGTTAGGCCACGCCCATATTTTGTTCGATGTTTGATGTTAGAATACACAAAAACAGTGTCACTGCAGACCCGCTTAAGAGTGCCATTATTTATCTGACGCACATGATGCCATTACGGGCAGGGCAGGTTAAAGTTGTGAAGTGAAGCGCAATTTAAAAGAGCATACCTAATGAAAAGAGAAGTAAAAAATGAAATACTTATATGTATGTAAGTAAGTTGACGACCTCTGTGGCGCAGTGGGTGAAAGCCCGCTTGAGACGCAGAAGGTTGCGGGTTCGATCCCCGCCGCGGGATAAATGTTTGTATGATCTGCAAATATTTATCTCGGGTCTGGGTGTTTCTATGTATAATATGTATGTATTTACAAACAAAAAGTATATAAGTAGTATATCAGTTATCTGGTTCCCATAGTACAAGCTATGCTTAGTTATAGGGGCTAGATGATGCTGTGTGAAATGTCCAGCATTATTTATTTATTATTTAAGTATACATACATACATAAAGTCACGCCTCTTTCCGAAAGGGGTAGGCAGAGACCACGGATCTCCAGTCGCTACGATCCTGACACACAACTTTCGCCTCATTCACTCTCATTACATTCTTCATACATGCTCGTTGGTTTAGGGTACTTTTGACCTGGCTCTTCTCCAAAATGTCGCCAATTTGATCCAAGAAGGTTCACCTAGGCCTTCCCCTTCCAGCTGTCCCATACACACTCGCCTCATACACTTGCTTTGTCAAACGACTGTCATCCATCCTCTCTACATGCCTTCGATCCTCAACACTACATCTTCTTTCACTCCACACTGTTCCCATATCACACTATTTCTCACTCTATCCTTCAACGTTACCCCACACATACTACGCAACGCTCTCGTAAGTAAGTATTTAGTTTTATATTATTCAAGATATCTTCTATCTATCTATCTTCTATGTTTAAGCTTTTTGTACACCGCCGTTTTTCTGTTATATCTTTTGCAGTCCATCCAAAGGTTGTCTGGAAGAGATCGCTTTTAGCGATAAGGCCGCCCATTGTACCTACTTGTTATTTTGTGTTCCTTTTATGTTTCTTCTGTGTACAATAAAGTGTTTATCTATCTATCGATCTTGTCATATCTAGTAAAAGGTAGTTCCTCGTTGAACGAAACGCGCGAGGGTAGTTACCTACATAAGTAAACTCCTGAATAAGTAATGCCATCAAATTAACTCTTTGCCTTTGCTCCGACATTTGATATGCAAACTCGTAAGATGTAGATTGTATTTACAAAATCGATTTTCCTAATATTTGTTTGTTGAATCGGAATAATCGGAAATGCTTTGCAAGATTATTTACAGAGCCGGTTTCTACTCGCGGTAAATTACCAATCATTTATTGATAGCCGAAACCAATAGGAGGGAATTATCTACTTACATAACAAGTTTTTTACTTTTAGCTTTTGTTTCCATAATAGCTGTCCATTGCGGTGTTCCCCGTACCCGCGGTCCCTCAGGAAAACTTTACTTTCTCTGGATAAAATATAGCATATGTTCATCAAGGATATTGCCGGATTCTAATGGTGAAAGAATTTTTCAAATCGTCCAGTAGTTAAGGAGCCTATTCAATTCAAACAACAAACAAACAAATCTTTCCTCTTAATAATATTAGTGTAGGTAGACAAGTGTAGGTAACAAGGCTGCAACCCCCGTGGCTCCGTGGTAAAGTGATTAAAAAAAACATATAGGCCCTTACTAATAAAATGACATAAAGTTATGCCATGCATAAACTAATTTGTTATTCATAGGTTACGCATGACATAACTTTATGTTAAGTTTATAAGTAAGGGTCATATGAAATAGAAACCTACCTACCTTGTTATGAAACTGATTTCGCTTTTTCACTGTCTGTACCTACTAACTATATGCCTCACGTGAGAGTCATTTTGAATAGTTTTATGAGATACACCATTCTTATCTTATCTAAGATAATCAATCAATTCTTAGATTTTTAAGGCGATTATAAATAAAACCAATGAATGTATGTACTTTAATCATTTATTCTCATTGTAAACTCCATACACTGTTCTATCAACCGTTATTATTTACTTTAGGTATGCACATAGTACATAGCTTACTCCTAAATGTTATGCATTGTGAAATATTGCAAATTCGAACCGGTTTAATACATAGTAGGTAACTTAAATTTTAAATGCGTTCGTTGGATGTTACAAAATGTTTTAGGTTAACCTACCTGTTTATATTTAAAACGGTTTTTGGAAACAAACACCAAAATGTCATATTAAATAAATAACAACGCTGGACATTTCACACAGCGTCATCTAGCCCCAAACTAAGCAAAACTAACTGATATAAGTACTACTTATATACTTTTTGTAAATACATACATAGAAACACCCAGACCCCGAGACAAATATTTGCAGATCATACAAACATTTATTCCGCGGCGGGGATCGAGCCCGCAACCTTCTGCGTCACATGTGGGCGTTCACCCACTGCACCACAGAGGTCCTCAAAATTGTTTTATTTAATTGCTTTATCATTGCGTATATTCAATGATTATAGTACGTTCAGAACTAATCGGATTTTCAGCAATATTTCACAATGTATATCCTGCAAATGCTTTAATATATCGGGCGCACCATAATTGACTTGAAAATAAGCAAACAAACTATCAAAACTACCACAAAATATATTAAAAACAAAAACAAAATAATCAACCTTACAATTTGAAAATGCATCAGAATTTTGTATCAACGTTATGGCACAAAAGAGCAGAGTTCATGTTTACCATCGAACTATTTAAGATTCTACTAAATTGGTAATTCTTGATAATACCAGAAAGAGATGCATCTCTTTCTGGTATTATCAAGACCAGAAAGAGATCTCTGTATTTACTAAATACATAGAATAATCTCGACTTATTTTCAAAATAAAAAACTAGTTTTGTTACAAAAACTTTCAAAAAAATACCTAAACAGAGTCACGACTGTATCCCCACGGCGCGGTGGACATTCTCTCAGAACTTTTTATGTATTCCATTACCTTTGATGTCCATGAGGCTAACCCCCCATAGATGCATGAAAATACTTTCAAACATGGAAACTGTTAATTAGCTTTTCTCGCAGACTGTTACTACTTAGAAGATAGATAATTCGATGTTAACAACTCTACTCTGATAAACAAATAATCAAAATGTCGTTATTAAAATGGTAACTTAAAACGCTACTTGTAACTTTGAACTTGGAAATAATGGTAATTTTAGCCCGATGGATATTACCATTTAAGAAACGACTATGAGTTTAATAATGATTATTATAATTGTGCAGTAATTACATTGAAAATTGTGTTCTTAAAGAGTATATTATTGTGTTCTAAAACATTTTTAATCATACGGCTTGTACATTGAAAGTTATTCAATTTTTTTGTAACTAATGTAAAAATCTGAATTTCAGGAACTTCAAAAATTACATAATACTTTATAATAAGTGTCACTAGTACCATCAATGGTACTTTGTATCATTAGTAGTATCACTAGTATTGATGGTACAAAACAATGGTACAATTGGCACCAGGCGACTTGGACACAGAATACAGATAAGTACATGCGTCTTGTACCAAATAACTAGATAGTATTTTGTTGGCTTTCCAATTTTTTCTTGACACAGTCATAGCGTTTTATCGCTCGCTCGTCCATTTTCGTGTTTTAACTTTTAAATAATTTTGAAGTTCCTGCTCAACAACTTCGGTCTATTATACACTGTATGCTTTAATAAAATATACATAAACATCATACAAATCAGACAGAATCCCTACTTGGAATCCATTCTGTCTGACCAATTTCACGGAGAATCAGCGAGACTTAGTTGGTCTCCTCTCAATACAAATCTAATACTTAGGACTACACGATACTTAATATAAATTATGCATTATCTTTGGCGAATACACTGCTTATGGTACCATGAGATTGTTTCGTCACCCACTTACATCATTCCAAATTATACCAGAATTTGTAAATACCTATACACAATTGAAAAATACATACTTACCTAATTGTCAAAACCTAAAAGTATTCGATAATAAATTAAATAATTAGTAATTGTAAGCAAGTGACGATTTCTATACAAACTTAAATTAATGATCATAAAAAACGTACGAACATCTCGATGTAAATCCTCATAAAGTTCAGCTAATACTGAGATACAAAAATGTATTTTAGGATAAAAATGGTACATTTTATAACTTAATATTCATAGATACATCTAAATAATTTAATTTACACTAGAATTAGTCTTTAAAATAACAGACTACCGTTTGTGGTAGCATGAACTCTAATTCCCGGCAGTTGGCAAACTAAATGTCAATTTGGAATAACCCGGTTCAAAGAAACGTCACCACTTATCATGTTCTCTCGCTCGCACACTAGTTCATAGCTCGTGTGCAAGCGAGAGAGCATGATAAACGCCGCCATTTTAGAGTTGCAGTTCAAAAACTGTCTGGAAATAAGAGTTAATGCTAACCCAGAAGTCGAAGTTGAAGTCTTTCTAGAGAAGAAAGAAGATACAGATATTTTTATCATTCAAAATGATATTTTTATTTCGTTATGCAATTATCTAGACGCTAGGTCACGATCACGAATCACGGTGCATAGTATTAGTTTTATATGCGTACGATATCGACGCCCTAAACGTTTGTATGGGAAAATAGCAGCATCTTTTTGTACTCACTCATAACTAATGAAAACTAGTACAAATCGTTCACAGCGTCAATACCGAATGGTGAAGACAATTAATACTAGGCACCCTGAGCGGCTATTTAAAACGTTCACACTTCTAGATTTATAGCAACATTTAAAAACTAGCAATGTTACACGACACAACAAGAAGTAGAATGAAAAAAAACACAATAGCCTGGATATGTATCCAGTTCTGTTCCCACACTAGGATTCCCTGTGTCAGAAACACCCAGACCCGGTACTATTAATTGCAGAACATGACAACGTTTTGTCACTCCGTAACACTTCCAGTTCTGTTCCCACACTAGGATTCCCTGTGTCAGAAACACCCAGACCCGGTACTATTAATTGCAGAACATGACAACGTTTTGTCACTCCGTAACACTTCCAGTTCTGTTCCCACACTAGGATTCCCTGTGTCAGAAACACCCAGACCCGGTACTATTAATTGCAGAACATGACAACGTTTTGTCACTCCGTAACACTTCCAGTTCTGTTCCCACACTAGGATTCCCTGTGTCAGAAACACCCAGACCCGGTACTATTAATTGCAGAACATGACAACGTTTTGTCACTCCGTAACACTTCCAGTTCTGTTCCCACACTAGGATTCCCTGTGTTAGAAACACCCAGACCCGATACTATTAATTGCAGAACATGACAACGTTTTGTCACTCCGTAACACTTCCAGTTCTGTTCCCACACTAGGATTCCCTGTGTTAGAAACACCCAGACCCGGTACTATTAATTGAAGAACATGACAACGTTTTGTCACTCCGTAACACTTCCAGTTCTGTTCCCACACTAGGATTCCCTGTGTCAGAAACACCCAGACCCGGTAAAATATTTGCAAAACATGACAAGAAGACTTCTGTCCAGCAGATTACTTCTTAAGCTGATGATGAGTGACTTAACTTTTTATCACGTATTTTCAATGAAATACCCTAATTTTGGGGATTTCTGTCTCTAATGAAGCTATAATTGTGAGAAATGTGTATAGCACTGATTTGAGCACTCCCCCCCCCTACCATATTCAGGGGTATATTTCACGGGTGACATGGGTCCGGAATGAAGAGATATAATATCGAACCTTGGATGAAGTGCTAATCTTCAATTGAAGTATCAAACCAAGGGGTAAGTAACTTAGCAAGGTAAGTATGGTTACTAAGGTAAGTAAGTAGGGTTACTAAGGTAACTTAGCAGTGATTGATAGCTTTATTACAAGTTTTGTTCTAGATAACCTATCTAATGTAAATTGCTAGTTTTTAAATTCCGTAAAAATAGTTTATATTAACTGGTGTTATAAGACAGCAGTACTTTTGACTATGAACTATTCACTTGCCCAGCGGCAGTGGCAGTTACACCCTATTTACATACAGTTAAGATTCATTTTCGTATAATTGTCCTAGCAATTCCTCGACTAAATCACACACATTGGAATGATTACTAAATTAGAAGTTATTATAAGTCAGTTATAATAAATTATTATAGTATTATAAGTAGCTAGTATATACATTAGGTCCTCTAGTTAAAACCTTAATTGAGCTTAATCTACAAAGCTTTTAAGAGATTCGAAATGGGCTACTTGACATCACTTTCAATCCATGAGACTTCACCATTTATTCGTATTCTTTGATAATTGGTTCATGAATTTGTTCATACGGACTTTTCTGGCACTGAACATTGTACCTTTTCGTGTAGTAAATACGATAAAATTTTGCTTGAAACATTATTTTAGCATGACAAATAACCAAAATAGTCTGAAATTACGTGATTTTGAGCGAAAATTCATGTCCAAATTCTTATAAGTACTGACTGTTCAAAATTACATTCAAACATCAATATGAACGTTTCATTGGAATTGGATTCGACTTATCTTCGTAAGAACTAAGAACTTAATAAATTAACATTGTTTTAGCATTCAGTATTTATATATTACAAAAAATATTTACGTAAAAAGTAGGCCTGTGATGATGTAACCCTTTCTAAGTCAATATTTGTGCTGAATTAGCGCAATAAAAATTCAAAATGCTATATTAAATTAAGTTGAAAACATCAATACAAAGTTAGACCTGTACCACAGTTAATAAGATTTTGAGCAATCTTTACATAAGTAGAAAATTAGAAATCATTCCGTTTTGTCTTTCGTTAAAATCAACTTCAAATCACGAACTGGTAGATTAATTCGTAATGTCACGCACTTAATTCGATTCGTGAATTATAATCGTTTTAGTAAGTTATTTGTAATATTCACATTAGGCGCACTTCACTCACTATAAATTCTTTTCTCGGCACTAAAGTTTCATTCAGCTATTGAAGCAGACCCGAATTAAATAAGTCGACAGATTTCATCGAAACTGTATAGAAGTCTTTGAACATTGGCAACAGCGCATTTTTTCATCTCATTATTATTTCAACTAATTTAGATAAGAACAAAGATTTATGCTGACCGTCACTTCACATTATTTTAAGACCGTCAGCGAACAGCAAACAAAATTTCGGCATTCTCTTTAGTTGCTTTCATTCAGCATTCTAATAGGCAACATTTCAAGATTAAACTGACGCTTTTCTGCTGACTCAATCAAAATGCTGACACAAACAAATGCTGACGCAGCGATTCTTTCCATTCCGCTTACAGCTCAGTAACAGCATACAAGTCCCTATGATCATGCTGCTGTTGAATATGATGTTGCTGACTATGCTGATTATGATTCTGAGCATGTTGGCTATGCTGGCCGTGGTTATTATGTTGCTGACGGTCCGGTCTTCTTCGATGAGTTGTGTTGGTATTCGGCTGTTGTCTTCTCGGTCGTTGCAACGAGCGGTACTCCAAAGCAGCGGCGGACAACGGCTGCTGTTCGTTCGCGCGTCTCGCGGGGCGTACCGTCGCGTACTTATCCGCGGACTTTTCGTGTTTATCCGGGTACTTCTCGTGCTTTTCCTCTCGCCTGTCTAAGGTTGAGTTTCGTTCGGGCACGGCGGGGTGGCGGTCGGATCGTTCGAGTCGCTCGATAGTGCTTGTTCGTTCCTTCTCTATGGGGAGATGTTTGTCGGGTGCTGCGGGAGTCGGCGGGGCGGGGCTGAAGGTGGCGAGGGCCGGCGGGGCGGCGGGGCGTGGACGCTGCGCTCGGGGGCCGAACGACGCGTATTTTGGGTCGAAGCGGTTCAAGCTAGTCGCGCGACCCACTGTACCTAGAATAAATACAGAACACATACAGATACCGGTTTCAGACAGAAGAAGTCGACTATTGGAATACCCTGAATAAAACTAAGCATCATTCAGGATAGGCAGACTTTCCACCAGGCCACCTGTACAATAGGCACCATTATTATAGGCACAGCACATAGACAAAACTTCGATAAAAATCCCGTGGCACTCCGGAGTGCCGAGAGAAGTAAAAACTTGAACAATTAGGTGCCTAGTGTATTTCTTGAATCGTCAGGAAATCGAAAAATATCGAAAGATTCTTCACCCATTTAGTTACAAAATGAGCTTTTAGAAATGTAAAAACATTTCCGTAGAAGTTTACCGAGTACAGAACTAGATGGCGCTACTGGTTAGGTGTCTGTCGGTGAGCAGTCACGTGACTCGCACGTGATCTTTTCGCGGCGAATCCAAGAATTTATTATCTCAAAAATGCCTAACGAATTTTTCAATGAAAAGTTTGTCTCTTTTGAAAAATGAGAAATAATGAAATAATACTATAGTATTTTTCACGTAGGAACAGTTCCGAGTTAGGGCGCTTTTTTGTTAATATCTAAAATAATTAAAAGGCAAATAAACAAAATCCTTTTTTATTGAAGTTGTATCTTTTAGTTTTATCACTAGATTTCATTTATTTAAAAAATTTTCATTGTTGTACAGCGTAAAACGGAAAAGTTATATGTGTCAGGGATACGTTCCTACGTGAAAAATACTATAGTGGAACAAAACGCTAATTAACAGACCAGTGTGCGAGTGCGCCCCGCCGGGCCTGTCTCAGTAGAAATCATTACTCTCCAGCGTCTTGCACTGCTTGCTCAGCGTCGCATACTTCCCGTTATGAGGGGCGCGGCCGAGTGTGTGCGAGCCGCCGAGCGCCGCGTGCGCGCCGCCGGCACTCGCGCCACGCCCTAAGGTCGCGCTGCCTGACAGGCGGGATCTGGGGACGATCGGACTGATACTCAATTGTGGGAAGTGTTCAAGGTAGGGTAGAGTTGTTGCGTTGTGGTATACACGTATATGAATAAGAAATTAAATAGATCCGCTTTATATGTAAAAAGTCTACTAACTTTCGTCTGCAATCAATATGGCTAGTGTCACTTCACACATACGTCATACATTTTCATCTGAGCGCTTCCGTGCTTCGGAGGGCACGTTAAATTGTCGGTCCCGGCTATTTAAGTCGTTAAGCCATGACGGAGGCCTTAAGGCGGCCTAAAAACTCCGTCACCAGAGTTGGCCACTGACTCATACGAACTTACTTACTTTTTTACTTCACACATATTCTTAAATCTAGTTTCAAACCCAGTCTTACCTACCACATACCTTGTCTTGTCTTGAACCTACTCAAACCTCATACCATCTTGCCTCACACATACCCCATCTTGCGTCAAGCTTGATAGGCTTGAGGCAGATTAAACTTCATCTACCATAGCTCATGAGCACTTTCTTCTAAAGCCTCTAATGTAACCTCTCAAAAATACCATCTTAAGTGCCCCTTGCACCTGGGTCTAGGCTCCCTGTACCCCCTTATACGTGGGTCTTAGCTCCCTATGCCCCTTATACCTGGGTCTAGGCTCCCTATCAGCCAGGTCCATGAGTTGCACAGCCGCGCTGTAAGAAGGCGGCTTGCCGTTAGGGAAGGGCGCCGGTCGCGGCAGAGTGCGGGAGGCGGCGCTGCTGCCTCCGCTCGATAGGAACGGTGCTTGCTCCTCGCCGGTACCACTTCTTCTGCAGCAAGGGTTATGGGTTAGTTACAAGCTAGGCGTTTGCTTATTAAAATTTGATATTAGGTCAAACAGTCATATACATAATCCTGATCTGCCATGAGAATTATCTGTGTCTACAGGTTCAAAAACAACTTCAAGTATCTGCAGGTCATGCAAACTTTGGCACGACGCGAGCATTGAACACGCACCTCTTGCGTCTTAGCTGAGCAGTTACCCACCACGCCACCGACATTGTCAAAATCAAAGTTTTTTGACCACAATCTGCCTCAACAGTGAGGTTTTAGGCTCAATACACATTGAATTAGCAGCGACGCGACAGTTTCAATAACAAGACATTATAAACCTTATAGACAATGTTACAAGATACAGAAACGCTTGATAGCTCGCGACCGCGCGAGACTGCTCGAGCCGGCGCGAGGCTTCGCCACACCTCTCATTCTATATCTTGTTACATTGTTCTTAGGGTTTATAATGTCTTGTTACGCCTCGTCGAAGCCAATTCGTCTTGGAAAAGCAACCTATTCTACAATATTTAGCAAAGCTTACATAGACATTTCATATCATTGAGATACTCACTTGGTGTTGATGTAAATCCAAGCATGAGAGTCGACTAGGACGATAGCAGTGAAGAGGAATCCAGCCGCAATGGCGGCAAGCAACTGGAGCGATAGAGCCTGAAATAATCATAGTATGAACTACTTTATAGTGAGAGTTCCTATGTAGTTACTGTTCTAATAGGTTTGGCTAGCATGTACTTAATGCCGTACTATGACCTACAATTCAGTTTAGGTGTTATCCAGTTTAGGTTCCTAATCTGCAAATTTTTCGTTCTGTGATAACGTGACGTATTGTTTTAGTTGTATTATTTATGTATTAAATTGCAAAACGATTTAGTTTTTACGACAATTCTAGTAAATTTTATTATTAGTAACTTTTATTATCATACATGGTACGCTATAGCGAAGCAGTTCTAACTGTGTTTGTTGCCCTAAATCTTCACGGTGTTGGTCGAAGAAACAGGAGTAGAATCAATTTGTTTTAAAATGACGAGTGATCTCAGCGGTCCTACTCATTATTATTATTATTAACTTTGGTTGTATCTAATCTACCTTCCTAGAGGACTTTTTGAGATGGGACATGGAGGGCAGGTACCTTAACCTTTATAGCTACACACACGCTCTTAGGAGATCTCCCCTAACTTTTTGAGATATTTTGAACTGCATTCACAGATTTTGGAAAAAATATACAGTCAGCGACAACAATGCTAAATGAAAGTAAAAAAAATGTATACCTGAAGGCCGGCGTCGCAAGCGGCCCGCGCGCCCGCCACGAAGTATGCCCGCGCCATGCGGCACTCCAGGGCTCCGCTGAGGGACACCAGCGCTCGCTCCGCCTCGCCTGTACCAGCGCCTAACGCACCCAATGCTGGTTGGAGGGCTGAGAACAATAAGTAGATGATTAAAACAGTGCCAGGGTTTGTTGGGGCTTATTATAATCTGGCTAGAACCTCAAAATAATCTGATTTTCCAAGTGTAATGACACATTGTTGACGCAGCGTCACCTTACTCGTTGATCAGCGATGTCAGCACATCACTACAAATGAAATGCTGACGCAGCATTAGTTTCGTGCTTGAATATGTTGTTTAGGTGTCAATAATTGTTCAATGGAGATGAAAAAAAATTAGAGGCAGTGCTAAGCTAATGCTAATCAATGCCGTCAGCATATTACTACAATAAAGAGTCTTTGCTGACTGTGTATCAGCACGGTGTCGGTGCTGATGGAGTATTTACTTGGTCGTTGAAAAGTCGAGTTCCGCAGATCCGCCGTCAACACGTGTCACTTACTACAGATGCATTGTTGACTGTGCATTAGCACTGGTAGAGTGCTGACGCAGCATTACCTTGGTCGTTGAACATGGGCGGTGCGCCGCGTGCTAACACGGCTAACGCCTGCCGCACGGCGACGACAGCGCGCTGTGCGTTCCTCAGTTCTGCCGTCAGCACGTTCTCGCGGGATACTTTGCATGATAGGTAGTAGTGTACCATCTGGAAACAACACGTTTTTACATGTATATTTAAATCATTTGTACTATTGATACCTACCTAGTATGCATACCTATTTTATAGGTAGGTTTTGTTCATTGTTTTAATGTCTTTGTCTTGTGTGTGTAAGAACCAAATGAACTATATTCTATTTGAAAATAATACGTCTCAGGTTGTGGAATGTTTTGCTATGTATGATTGTATGTGAGTGAGCATGTGTATGAGTGAGATATGGAGAGAGAGAATGAGAGACCGAGAGTGAGTGTCAGTTTCAAAAGGGTGAAGAGTAAGAAACTGAGAGAGTTTGTGTTAGGAGGGTGTGTAAGTTTGTGTATGCGGGAAATACGTAGAGAGCGAGAGACTGCGAGTGATAGTTGCCGTGAGTGTGTATGTGAGTTAAGGCGACTGAGTGTGTGAGACTGAGACTACACTCACGTCGCGCGGCAGGTTGTGCGGCGCGTGGTGCGCCAGCGCGGCGGCGGGCTGCTGGCACGCGTCGGCCGCCGCCACCGCGCCCGCCGCCAGCACCGCCGTCGCTAGCCAGCAAGCTACCAATGCGCCTAGTGCACCCACCTGTTACATAACACTATATTATAACTTGCTTCACTATAAAGTAAGTTCGTATGAGTCAGTGGCCGGCTCACCTGCGTCTTAACGCATTATAAAGTGTCATATTTGATAGAAAATGTATGCGCCATCAAGTCATTAACCGATAAATATGAGCTAATCAAAAATGTTGATTGTGACGTCAGTGGATTCCGTGGCCGAACGGTTGAAGACACTCCGGCTTTGGGGGGATCGTCTGATCGTCGCGGGTACGAATCCCGTCGGAATTGAAAATCTTGATAAGACATTTTTCAATGAAATACCTAAGTGTGGTTTTATGTCAAATATATCACTTTTTAACGCGTTAAAACACAGTAGCATTAATGATTTACATAGATACTTACACAGAGTAGAAGCAAGGCGCGGCGACTGCGACGTGCAGCTGCGGCCAATAACGCGACGCAAACAGCGCCTCCGCAACACCAGCCAGCCATCCCGCCGCCCCAACGAGTCGCTTCCCACACCCACGCACGCTAGAACCAGAGAGATAGATATTTAGCTTAGGGTAGAACGAGACAATTAATAGTTTGCCAACTGGGCAAGAGACCTGCTGAAATGCTAGTTCCGACAGAAGTCACGCCGCTAGTGGGATTTGGATGCAGCTTATACTCTGGATATAAACGGAAAAACGAAGTATTCCCGAGGAACCACGAGTAACACAGATTTGCATTGATCATATCTAGATGAAGGGTCACATACAATATCGAACTGAGACAAGACTCAGGCAGTAAAAATGCACATTGCGGCATTGTGAAGCGTGTTGAAAATTACAGTGTCTCAAGTGAGCTGTTATTTACCGGGATTTGCTGCGCTGACCCTGAATCGAATCCCACTCATATAATAAAGCTGAAAGTTTGTGAGTTTATTTAGATGTTTGTATGTTTATGTTTCAATCACGCCTAAACCAGTGAACCGATTTGGATGAAACTTGGAATAGGTTCCATTCCCAGTTATCATCCGAATTGAGCTCAACCAATCACACAATACGAAAATGACGTGTTTTGTTATTTGGGATGATAACTTAGATAAGATAAGATAAGACTGATAAGATAAATGGGAATGGAATAAGGCCCTTGGAATAGCATATAGGCTATTAAAAATTATGTACACACTGCAAAAATATGGAATCAGCTTCCCGCGTCTGTATTTCCGCTGAGCTACGACCCTGTTGTTTTTAAGAAGAGAGTTAATAGGCGCCTTCTGGGTAGGCTCGCTCCATCGTAGACCTCATTCTTGCCTATGTAAGTTTGAAGAGTCGACACATTCATCATAAAAAAAAATGTAGATTTGCTTAGAAATATCGAACCTTCATAAACTCATCCAGGTTGAGAGTGAGCAGCGGCCGGCGAAGGTTGTCAGCAGCAGAGGCAGCCGCGCTGGCATTCTCCCGCAACATGGAGAGGGCTCGCAGAAGGTTGCCCAACGCGGTCTGGTTGGCTACAGGCTGGTCTAATGCATCAGCTACGCGGGCTAATGGGGCGCGTGCGCGGGATCCCATCGCTTCGCCGAGGATCTCCGACTGGAAAGAGCCATTATGGAATTAAGCCTGGGCCTGGAACATACCAATCTTCTTAGTCTTGTTTTTTTTTAAACCATGGTGAAAAGAATTTTGGCGCCTGAAAGAGCTTGCTCTTGTTTTTCCTCTTATCAAATATCATCAAGTTATGTATTTCGTACACTTAGCACATTCCAAACTTTTAGGTTCTAAGATGAGCCGGAACAGCTTTTGAGCTTTTAGTTTGGAATCGTCCTATATCTAAATTATTCGAATGAATGTCTCATGAATGCTGCGAAAATCCATACTAATCCTTATCCATACTCTGTACTTACTAATTTACTTACTTTTACTTACTAATATCATAAATGTATAATAAATAAATAAATAAATGTGAAAGTAACTCTGTCTGTCTATCTATCTGTCTGTCTCTGTTTGTTATCTTTTCACTTTCAAACCGCTCGTGGATCGTCCTATATCTAAATTATTCGAATGAATGTCTCATGAATGCTGCGAAAATCCATACTAATCCTTATCCATACTCTATACTTACTAATTTACTTACTTTTACTTACTAATATCATAAATGTATAATAAATAAATAAATGTTAAATAAATAAAGTAACTCTGTCTGTCTGTCTATCTGTCTGTCTCTGTTTGTTATCTTTTCACTTTCAAACCGCTCGTGGTCGTGCTTGCTTAGTCGTTCTTCATAGATCGTCGAAGTTAAGCAACGTTCGAAACGGTCTGTAACCCCCGGTTTCTATATTCAACGGGTAGTCGTAGGTAAGAGCTACGACTCGTTTCCACATACAAAAGTTTGACAGCTAGAAACCGGCGGTTAGTTAGCTGTCTAAATTTGTATGTGAAAACGAGTCGTAGCTCTTACCTACGAATGTCCGTTGAATATAGAAATCGGGCATATGTGGATGGGTGACCGCCAGTGGCATTTTCATCTGAGCGCTTCCGTGCTTCGGAGGGCACGTTAAATTGTCGGTCCCGGCTATTTAAGCCGTTAAGCCATGACGGAGGCCTTTAGGCGGCCTAAAAACTCCGTCACCAGAGTTGGCTACTGACTCATACGAACTTACTTTACTTTCAAACCACTGAAGGAAAGGACCTTTGGCTACTTTTTCTCTCTTCCGAGGTCAGCTTCCTAACTCTTCCTCCACTTCGCCCTATCCATGACGTCATCATGGGAAACGTTGACAAACATGAACATAGGCTAATCCCGGAAAAATCCAGAGAAACCGAGGGTCTCACCGCGGGAGTGCAGCTGGACTAAGATAATTCTGTCTCAATTTGATACTCAATCAGTCCTACCTGCCACTTTCCTACCACAGTTTATTATATCGAATAATCACTGCCTCGTCTGAACATACCTGGTTCTTAACAGTATTGACGAGCAAAGCCAGCTGGTTGCCAGCCTGGATGCTCTGCAGCATTGCGTTGTGCAGGTCATCGTTGCCGAAGAGGCCGACACCGATCGCTCCACAACACAACACCGATAGGATCATCAGGGTTATCTGGAAGGAGAAAACTTGCGTAAGGAAGTTTGTCAACCTCCTGTATTGACGACGAAGATTTTTGGGCAAGAGGACTTTTTATCAAGGTTTAACTTGAACGGACTAGTATTGCTACATCCTAGATATAAAGTGCGTGATCCGTTTTGGCCGAATAGGGTTGTGCCTCGACTTTCATCCCGAATGACTTTCTTTAACTCTCATCGGACTGGCCATCACCGACCTTCTCAAAAACCCACCCTGTAGATGTATAACGTCTGAGTGTAGTAGGTATAAAGTGTTGTAATCGCTTTTTTTAATACAAGTTTAAACTTTACACGAAGGATGATACCGATATTCAAATACATCCCAAAATCTAATCAAAGTCAAAAATAATTATGACGACCTCTGTAGGGCAGTGGGCGAAGGCCCGCCTGCGACGCAAAAGGTTGCGGGTTCGATCCCCGCGGCGGGACCAATGTTTGTATGATCTACAAATATTTGTCTCGGGTCTGGGTGTTTCTATGTATAATATGTATGTATTTACAAAAAAAAAGTATATAAGTAGTATATCAGTCATCTTAGTACCCATAACACAAGCTCTGCTTACTTTGGGGCTAGATGATGCTGTGTGAATAGTCCAGCATTATTTATTTATTTAGTCATTAGGAACTGTGGGAGCACTAAGAATAGTCACAATAAATAAATCCATACTAATATTATAAATGTGAAAGTAACTCTGTCTGTCTGTCTGTCTGTCTGTCTGTCTGTCTGTTTGTTACCTTTTCACGCCCAAACCGCTGAACCGATTAAGCTGAAATTTGGCATGGATAAAGAGTATACCCCAGGGATGGACATAGGCTATACTTTTTTTTGTCAATTACCATAAGGGGGCGGGAAAATAAGGGTTGGAAGTTTGTATGGGGAAAAAAGTTAAGCAACCCTGGGCGCGGTCATAAAAAGGATGGGTGACCGCCGCCAGCCACTTTTTGCACTCTAGATTTTTTTACTTTTTTATGTATTTTGCATAATAAACTATTTTAAAATTAATGATAAACATGTAACATGTGTATTCCCACCCATCAATATATCCCAACTCCGAAGTTATGATTTTTTGATATTAAAATATTTTTTCCTTGGCCATAGTTAGAACGCCATCTATCGGTCTAGAGGTCAAAACTACTTTACACTTTTTCTCCTAGGTGGCGTTTCTAGCGGAGATCGAAATACGAAGGAGTATAATTTTCTTTGATTTGAGTTTTGAAAAGTTAATGGAGATTTTTGCTTAGAGTTTTCGATATTTTTATATTGCTGACGAAGTCGCGGGTAGGTAATATTAGTTAATCGTTTTATTTCGAATATCAACACCATACAGTACTAGCTAAGTATTAAAAAAAAATATGTTTCGAGTCAATTTCTTCATAAAAATTGCCGCTCGCTTCAGGGATTCTATACCAATTACCGTATTCGTTTTGTTCTTAGCATTGTAACATCTGGGTAAGATTTTCCCTACCTCTATCTTGGGATTCTTGAGAGAAACATAAATATAAAAAAATATTATTATTATATCAAGCGACGGAGTTTTATATCCTATAAATATTATAAAGGCGAAAGTTTGTAAGTATGGATGTATGGATGTATGGATGTTTGTTACTCTTTCACGCAAAAACGGCTGGACCGATTTGGTTGAAATTTGGTATGTAGATAGGTGATACCCTGGATTAACACATAGGCTACTTTTTATCCCGATATTCCCGCGGGAACGGGACTTACGCGGGTGAAACCGCGGGGCGCAGCTAGTTTTGTATATACCTACTCTCGATTCACTCAAAACTCCTCTACTTTGTTCCTAATAATGCGCAGACGAAGTTGCGCGGGTCAGCTAGTAATTAATAAATAATGCTGGACATTTCACACAGCATCATCTAGCCCCAAACTAAGCCAAGCTTGTACTATGGGAACCAGATAACTGATATACTACGTATATGTATACTTTTTGTCCGTAAATACATACATATTATACATAGAAACACCCAGACCCGAGATAAATATTTGCAGATCATACAAAAATTTATCCCGCAGCGGGGATCGAACCCGCAACCTTCTGCGTCCCAAGCGGGCTTTCACCCACTGTGCCACAGAGGTCGTCAACAATCACAGTGAATTGTGTTTCAAACACATGTTTTATCAATCCACTGTCTAAATCCTTCATGTCATTGACCTAGGTCCAATTAACACCACAAACAAACCATCAATACTCCACAGTGAGGAACAGCGAGCACATATGGTGATCGCATTACTGACATGTGAGAACAATTTCATAATGTTCGCGGTATTTATAAGTGTCCCCAACTGGGAGTGATGACTTTTACATGTTGCCTGAAGAAACGTTTTATAAACAGCTAAATTTAGGCCTTGACAGCTTAGATGATTTAAACAGCTTCAGAAGGCAAAAAGGTTTTATTCAAATTCAAATCATTTATTTTTGTTTCACAAGTCTACCATATTATATTAGTAAAATGCTTAGCCTAATTGTTAGTAAGTAATCAAATAACATTATAAATTAAATCAAATCATGTCAATAACGAAATTAATAAATTAAATTGAAATATCACATGGACACTATCCTACTTAGCACACCTGTGCCTGAGAAACGGACAGAAACGGAGAAAAGGTTTTAAGAGATAATCTTTAAATCACTGAAACGAAATTAAAAATATGCTATGACTATTCTGAATGGGTTATTACGGCGGTTAAGCTTAAATATGTGAACCTGGTGAACTAGCCATCACCGACATAAGCTGAACGATAGCTCCCGAAACTTCCGGTAGAATTTTGACAGAAAAATTGCAAGTTTCTCTCGCTTTAACGGGACGCTGTAGTGATTGGGACATTGCTTGACAGGTACTAGAACGTCCCGTTAAGTGTAGGCATAGGTTGTCTCCTGACGCTGTATAAATCATCTATCAGAGATGTAAAGGCCTTAAGAGCTATCTATTATTTTGGTCACAGTCAATTCAAGAGCATTACCTATGTTGCAATTTCTCAAGTGAAAGCTGGGAGTAAATCCTTACTTTAAGCGTAGTGATGCTTTTGGGAGGCCGTTGCTTCCTATCGCAGCATCGCGTCAACAGGTAGATCAGCAGCACAGTCAGGGTCAGGATCAGCCATGCTCCTGGTATCGAGCCGATGATTCCCAAACTCTGGAAACACGCAGCAATTGAGTTATAAACTTGAATTAAAATCACCTGTAGAAAGAGAGCCGTGTTGGCCGAATGGGTTTGTACCTCGACTTTCAATCCGAAGGTCGTGGGATCGAATCCCGGCCGCGCATCAATGGATTTTGCGTTTCGTAAAATTTATATGCGCTTTAACACGAGCTCTGAACGGTGAAGGAAAACATCGTGAGGAAACCAGTTAGTATTCTTATAGGCGGCGATGGGCTTGCAACCTGTCACGTATTGAGTACTAACTTCTGCAAGATGTGGGCATGTAACAAATATGTATTTGTAGGTACATGCCTCTGACTACCCCCTTAGACATCTTCAAAGGATATGGAATATAAAAGATCTGAGAGAATGTCTACCGCGCCTTGGGGATACAGTCGTGACCCTGTTTACGTTTACGTTTTACCTGTAGAAATAGCTACTCAACTATGTTCTTTATGTTTAATGGTAAGGATATGTCCGTATTATCCGTTCCTTATCCTACGATTATGAGTATTGAAGGTATAAGAAATATAATTTAATATGATTCTCGCTCCATCCACCTCATTCTTGCTTGTGTAAGTTTCGAGATCAAGAGCCGACCCATTCATCAAACTTATTAGAAAAGTGTTAACTAAAACACATAAAAAGGCGATTCAGTTTAAACTAATAGAATTTGAATTTAAACCAAATAATACAAATGGTCAGAAAATTACATTAGCTTTCAGAGTACCAAATAAAATGATGTTCCAGCTCATGAATTCCAAATCTAACACAAACTTCCTTCTAAGCCCCTATTACCAAATCACCAGCGATACATATTCACTAGGCACGAACGGCCCATCAATCAACTCTTGTTTTGCTTACGTCACGATGCCGGGCTTACAGCCCGTAACGGATCGCACTACGTATCTTTTAACATAAGTAAAGTAAGTTCATATTAGTTAGTGTCCTGCTCTGGTGTCGAAGTTTTTAGGCCGACTTAAAGCCTCCATCATGATTTAAAGACTTAATTATCCGGAACCACCAATTTAACGTGCGCTCCGAAGCACGGAAGCGCTCAGTTGATAAGGCCACTAGCGGTCACCCATCCACTTACTGGTCGATCAAAACGTTGCCTTCCTTCGACGATCTATCAAGAACGGGTATCTTTTAACATTATACACAAGTAGTTCAAAGCTCTAAAGGCAACGACCGGGTTTTGTCGATCGATTCGAAGAATACAATGTCATGGACAACTCTTTTAGAAAAATAAACTTATCAACAACTGTTCTCTACGTCTCGGTCATTAAGACCACCCACATAGCTAGCCATGACCTATATGGGAAACTGTGGACACTTCCCGCTGTCCATAAGGTCAGTGATTCATCTTGCATTATGTTTGTCTGTCACGTGGGCCAGTCAATGATTTTCACTGACAAATCATCAATTTGCTCATATTTAACCAGGCTTTTTCAGGATCTGCGAAATATTTAGAGGATTCCTGAGAGTACAGTCTCATGTCATATTTTTACTACTGGGAAAGTTAAACTCATCTGATACCATTCTCTTTGAACCAGAGGATAGTAAAGGATACGAGTTACGAGTGAATGTAATGCGTGCGAGGATCAATCGAGGGAGTGCTATCCCTATGTATGGTCTAACAACAGTATTAATTGAATATACAGCTTTTGTATCATGAGATTGAGACATGGTAACAAAATTGATAAGAAACAAATGAGTGCGAGTTAAGAGCTTCGTATTCATTCATCGAGAAGCCATCCGATTCGGTATTGGGAATAACCCGACCAATTTTAACAGAGAGGACATCGGAGTCCATATTGGTAACTGCAGTCGTAATTCATTCAACGAATCCGCCGGCCGTAAAACAAAACCATAACCGTAGTCTGATTGGCATAGGGGTATACCTCAAGGTAGACAGGCGAGTCCGGCGCGAAGGTGTCGTTGACGCGGTGCAGCGTCACGTTGATATGCGGCAGCGCGTGCAGGAACTGCGAGAGACGCGGCGGCTTGTACTCGTCAGAGACGCCCGACGCGCCCATCGCGACTCTTCACCACACCTGGGGGGAAAACCTAGCTTTTAGATCTATACTAGATGATACCACCCTTCACCATGATTATGTGAGGGAACAAACTTATGCCTTTACATATTTACATAAAGCGTCAGAGACCGATGCGTTTATCGCGACTCTTCGCCACACATGGGGGGAAAACCTAGCATTTAGATCTTTACTAGATGTTGTCACGCTTCACCACATCTGTCGATAGATCTTAACATCTTCCTTTCCTCGGGTCGCAAAGGAAAAGGAGTAGAATCACCTAATTAAGACTTCTAAATTTTATCCCTGTGGTCCTAATGAATACATAGCGTACATTCAACGGAATGCTGTAGTGCCTATGACATTGTTAGAGATGGAATAGGATTGCACACATTCACACAACACACACAGGTACAATATCAAAATTATAGTTCATACAAAATAGAACCTATACATTCCTACCATTTCGCTTCTCATTTTAATTTGTACAAACTAGCCTTATACTTCGCCAATCAAATGCGAACGTGTACTGGACAAATTCATCTTAATGTGTTTTCAATAGACTATACGAGGAAATAATAGAAGAACACATAGTTTAGTTCCATGATTATTAATTGAACAGACAAATCAGACAGCCCAGCACAACGTATCACATTCCTCTCCTCCCGGACAGACGAACAAAGCTGTTTATTCTACGGTCGTGAACATGGCAATTGCGAACTAAAATTAGCAACGATAGCGAAAGCGGTCCATCTGGTTGAAAGCTCACACGATAATTGATTATGATTATTCGACGACGCGTTCTAATTGGCGTCGATCGATCAATAAAACGACCGTGCATGAGTAAAGAATAACTAATGGACATAAAACATAGCCAAGGGAATTTTGGAGAATAGCCAGGTTTTACTTATAGTGAATGAGACAAAAAATGGATCATAGCAAGTGGAAATATAGTCAAATGATTAGATAAGAAACATGCAACCAAAAATTATTAAGCTCAATTTTTTTTATGAAACCGAGGGTTCGTCTACCTCTACGGGAAAAAGTGAGTGTGATCGAGAAATATGAAAGTGATTGCATTTATGTAAGTTTATCCTCTTTTTTTTCTCTTTTTTGGTGTCTCTCTACGAGATCGAATCAGGAATGAAGAGATCCGTAGACGCACTAAAGTCACCGACATAGCCCACAGGATTAGCAAGCTGAAGTGGGGCAGAAAAGTTCTCGAGTGGAGGCCACGCACCGGAAATCGCAGCAGAGGACGGCCCCCCACGAGATGGAAAGACGATCTTGTAAAGGTTGCTGGGAGCCGTTGGGTGCAGGCTGCACAAGATCGATCGCTGTGGAAATCTATGGGGAAGGCCTATGTTCAGCAGTGGACACTAGGCCTATGTTCACAGTAGATGGCTGAGATGATGATGATGAAGTTTATCCTAGAGTATGACACTTCCCGTCCCTCCCGTTCCAAGCTTATACCCCACCCCAACCCGCATCGAAGAGTTCGTTGTCTCTATATAAAACAGCCTTATCGAAAACTTTATGGCCATCAAAGCAAATAAATAGTACTTAGTCGTCGTTCGCGTTAAATTGCATTAGAAATGAATATATCTGGAACACTTCAAAGGTTGATAAAGTACTTCAGCATTCGAGGAAATTGTTTATGCTAGTTTTACGACGAGTATGATCTAAATAAACTAACTAGAAACAAAGACGTGTCCAGATCAAAGTTATTTCTCAGGTTATAGTGTGAAATTTTTAGGAAATCGTCAGAGATAGTCCAAAAAATTATTTTCTTTTTGGAAGTGGCAAGTAAATCATCACCATCACGCATGCATTCAAATGCATAGTCCTGACCCCACGCCTCATACTCAAGCGAATCCACACTGATTTTGGGCATGTGTGTTGTGGTACCATGGACTCGTAATTTCTGATATACACCACACACCTTGGTGTACTGGTCACACTAGGAGTAATCCTAGTATGGAGACACAGACCTAAATATCTGCAATGAATATTTGACCGAACGCTTCGAGAATTGAACCTAGCGTCGGCCGAGCAGTTGAAACGCTATAGAGGTGGTCGTTGTAAATGCACATTCTAGCTGTGTATCAGATCCATACTCGTAAAGGCACTTACCGCACCGAGTAGATAAGGTCTCCGCCTACGACTCCATGGCGGGACTGCTTCGGGACTGCTCGCACTTTCACCGGGACATCTAGAACAAGAGAAAGGTATATTTAATATATTTAATAATATATTGACACTATTGTCATTCTCCTATCCTTATACTAAGTACCCAATTTCGTCTTCCTCTCCTACTTACTCCTATCACTCGTCAACTGTGCATCCACTCCTATACATTCACATCATATCTCACAAAAAACCAAGCACTTCTTCGACCTTCAGATTGAATTCAGGCATTTTATGCCATGTACCCTTTACCCAAAACCAACTATTAATAACTACATGAATGGGGTGAGTGTCTAGTCTAAATCACAAAGAGCCTCGGGTTTTACTTTACTAGATAGTTTTTGGCCGCCTGAAAGCGTCATAGCTTTTGGTGATGAAATACCCTTTGAAAATAATTGGTTTTACCAGTGTGGTCCATTATGTCTTGAATATCGAGATGACGGGAAATGAGATCGTAGTTGTAGGTCACCCAACAAGATGCGAGGTAATCTAATCTAATAAAGTAATCTACTACTAGGGCCATGAGATGAATCGGTCAAGGTAGTTTGATTTAATCATGTCAAAAACATTAACACAGGCTACTTCTTTGAAATCAACAGAGTATAGTTTAATAATGCTGGACTGGACATAATGCTGGATAGTTCCACACAGCATCATCTAGCCCCAAACTATGCATAGCTTGTACTATGGGAACCAGATAACTCATACTTATTTACTTTTTGTTTGTAAGGAATACCCAGACCCGAGATAAATATTTGTAACATTTATCCCGCGGCGGGTATCGAACCCGCAAACTTCTGCGTCTCAAGCGAGCTTTCATCCACTGCGCCACAGAGGTCGTCTTAATGTGTAGTATTTTCAAGAGAAATGAGGTGCTGACTGCTGAGAAAGTTTGGCCTTGCCCCTAATATATCATAGGCACTATAGCAACGCTTTAAACAGTATACATCTAGCATGAGATAGATAATTTCATTGTGACGGCCGTTTTTATGCATTTAAATCTGGATTTGATCATAATGACTGAATCACAAACGCTCTCACATTACCAACTCATCGGATTAGACGAGGCATGGCAAATGGCAATGTCAGCTAACAGCCGACAAAGCTGCCGATGCCACTGGTCACGCGACTAATTAGCTCAATTGACTGTTGGCCGCGGTTCCATTGAGGATTAAATAATTGTGATTTTGATGAAGGTGGGAAAATTTTACATTCCATAACTGCAGACTGCAGATTACTATCTAAACTGTCTGAGGCTAAAGTATTTTCCCCTTAAATACAAGATTTATGACACTGAAAACAAACTGAGTATAGCTTCACTGCGTGATGATGATGAAATGTGCTCCATGTTACACGAATAATACTAATGAATCGATTGACAATGACGCTTCATTAATCAATATCGGATGATACACAACGTACAAAAACTGCTAAAATCATAATAACTTATGTAATTGTTTGGTAAAAATTTTACAAGAGTACCGAGCGCTCCGAACGGTTCTAGAATTTCTAGACTTTATATTAGTCCGAACGATGGACACGGCTCGCGGAGATTCTATGCTTTTAGTACCTAACCTATATCACGAAAAAATAATAATTCCGAGAAGAGCAAGTAGCTAATTGTAATAAGTTTTGTTTGGTTCTGAAGGCGCCCAAGTTACAGAAGTTATTGGAAATACTTTTCCCAAACTTCATAATGTTCGGGAAAAACATGTTAGTCCATAAAAAGAGTAGGCACTAGCAAAATGCCTCATCCACTTATTGCAGAAACTTATGTAGGTTATCGACTTGACTCAGAAAAAGGAAACTCACGAGTTCCCGACAATATTAGTCACTCACAGTGTAGTCGTGTCATCGACGAACAAAAAGCCTGAACAAGCGCCAATGTAATTGATAGGGAGCAAAAAATATAAGGAAGATTTCGCTCTGAGCCTAGGGCGCTGTGAGTGAATCAATGCATTGGTTCAAAGGTCAAGGACCTTTCAACCTCGTCTTAAAGACAAATCGGCGATTGTCCCAAAGTCGTTGAACACATTTACTGCAGGACCTTGTTCTAAACTGGTATCAACTTAATAGGTCTCAAATGAACTGTCGTTAACCTACCTGATAGTGATATCGGTGTTATTAGTAAGAACGATCATAAAAATGTTCACCGTTTACTCCCATTAAATGTTTAAAGATGAGTACAGTATATGATTTGTATAATTTCATCGCAATTCCGGCGAGGCCACAGTAATTTAATGCTGTATCATCAATGCAACGTACAAGTCAGTTCATAATATTCTATTGACCCTGATAGTTCAGTGTGTGATATTGCAAGAGTTATTAGAAATCGCAATGAAACGTAGAATACGCACATAGCCCGCCGCAATAAAAATTTGGTGCACATCCTTGAATCTATCACTGCGCCTTACGCATCAAGTGCGGTCGATGTGGGCGAGCAGTCCGATGTTTTTGAACAACAATATTCGGGATCCGGCTGTGAAGTGCGAACGTCTTCGCCTCTCGTGTTATTAAATCGCGCAAAAAAATAGTCGAGAAATATCTGCACTGATATATGGGTGCTGTTTATGAACGCCGCTTAAGAATTGTCACAGATAACAAACGGATTTGTAAGAGCAGTGCGTGCTATCATTCTCTCAAATCGACATCTGAACAATGAAGTTTCCAGTGATATTATTCATACTGAGTACTGTGATCGTGAGTGCATTGTGTACGAACTATTACTTCGGTGAAAAGGCGGAAGATGCTCGACTGGTGCTCAAGAAGAAGGTGAAATATGAGGCGTTGCCGTTGCAGAAGCGAGTTAAATACTTCTCATACAACTCTTCGCTGCCCATAAAGGTAAGATTCCATAACAATTTAAGAGGTACGATACCTATTTACCCACGAGCAATAGGAAAATCACCGAAGGAGCCATAACTTTTAAAAGAAGAGTCTAAAAGGTTCAACGACCACTTTCGGTATTGTGGAAACAATGTTAAATTATTCTTTGTTCAAACAGATCCCTGGAAATTATTGAATGTCGACCTTGAACAACATGTGGGCAGTGATTGACCATTTATGTTGTTTCCAGGCGATCAAATGCTTCGACTATCAGAACAGTGAGGCATCGGTGAACGTGACGGAAGGCGGCATCGGCTACGACCACGTGGAACTTAGGATGAAGAGTCAAAGGAGCTACCGATTGGAATACTCTATTGAGATCTATGCATAATGTAGAAAGCTTAGAAAATGAGATGATACAAGAATAGACGGGTTTACGGACAAGGAGACCAAACAAGACGAGATAGTATAATAAGCTTGCTGTAAATTGCTTTTAATGTCATCATCATCATCAGCCTATAGCAGTCCACTGCTGGACATAGGCCTCCTCTATTGAGCGCCATTGCGCCCTGTCCTCGGCTCGACGCATCCAGCTTCTGCCAGCAGCCTTTCGCAGATCGCCACTCCACCTGGCTGGAGGGCGACCTACACTACGTTTGCCGAGTCGCGGTCTCCACTCAAGAAGCTTTTAATGTGATAAGTTTTAAAAGGTGCACTGATAGTATAAGAAAACTTAAATTCTTAAATGTAGATTAAATTGTTGTGTTCAATTCATGGTGTTATCCTTCCAAGAAACAAACAGGTTTAAGAGATGTCTGTTAGAAAGTATTTCAATTCTTGTAAGAAAGACTCAGTATAAACGAGTACCTTGATTGAGTGTCAACAAAAAACCGGGTCAGCCCTTTGAAGGAAACTGTCGTGGAGCTCCATATTTGGCTAAACAGCTCTATGAAAAGAAACTTAGGATATAAAAGCAACTAAACAACTAATGGTATTTGGTCAAGTTTATCTTTTTTCCGCATCCAGAAGGTCAACGACCCCTGCCCCCTTACCATGGCGTTTGTCTAGGTACCAGAGAATAGAAATAAATGACAGTAATGACATTAGAGTGTGGATAAAACGGGTAGAAAAGTAACTTTTTTCCACTTTCTACGCGTTTTATCCACACTATAATGTCATTACTGTCATTTCTTTCTATTCTCTGGTACCTAGACAAACGCCATGGTAAGGGGGCTGGAGTACAAATTACAATACCTGAAGAAATATGGAAATCACTCATAAAAATATCGTTGAATTAGATACTCACAATGTTATTTCACAATACCTAGTGAAACTACAATAGTTTAAAATATTACAAATTGATAAATACAAGCAAGATATGAATTCTATAACTTGCATATTAATATGTGACTATCTTACTATAAAAAATAGCTCAAATAATAATGTGTTATCAATAGTGACAGATTTAGCTTAAAGCTGTGTTTAAATATAAATAATATTGTTATATGATACTGATCTTTGACCCTGGGTTATCATCTGACCCCGGGGCCTTAAATTGTCAAGTCACGGAACAGCTTCATATCGATCAAAGACCGTCCAATGAGACGACGCCATTAAATGACGTGAAGTTTGAGTGACGTAAAATTGACGTTTTATTGGCCATAACAGCACATATACTGCCGCCGGCTGTTTTGTCTCTGTGAATTTAGTATCACATTCAGTTAGACCCCTCGCAGACTACAGACTTTCTATCGGCTGATAGTTTTGACGGGCTATTACTTCTCCATACTCATTACGAGCCGAAGTATATTCAGTCTCAACTATCGGCCGATAGAAAGTCTGTAGTCTGCGCGGGGTCTTATAGGGTAAAAAAAACTTAGGCCTTTACAATCTATATTTTTGATGATTATACAGCGTCAGGAGGCAACCTTTGCCTACACTAACGGGACGCTGTAGTGCCTGGGATATTGTTTGAGTTGGAACAGGCTTGTTAAAGGGCTTGTATTGTAACTGAACTAGAGAAAGACAACATAATATATTGAAGTAATTTGAAAGACACATTCGCAAATGACAGTCTCCACTGGCTACGCTATCGACTAGGCAGATAAGCTGGTGGCACTATACATGAGAGCGCACTGGATGACTGAAGTGGCTTTGGTTTTATGGAACTCTAAAAATCTTCGTTAAATTAACTGCAAGTTACTTTGTACTAGCGCTTCTACAAAGAACTTTCTAAGATAGAACATCCATACTAATATATTATTTACTAGCTTCTGTGCGCGGCTTCGCCCGCGTGGTACCAACTTTTTGAATAGCCTATATGCTATTCTAGGTCACTATCTATGCCTATACCAAGTTTCATCCAAATCGGTTCACTGGTTTAGGCGTGATTGTTACAAAAACATACAAAAATCTAAACAAACTCACAAACTTTCAGCTTTATTATATGAGTGGGATAAAAAAAGTAATTCTGTCTGTCTGTCTGTTTGTTACCTTTTCACGCCCAAACAACTGAACAGATTAGGCTGAAAATTGGCATGGATAAAGGTTGTATCCCAGGGAAGGACATAGGCTACTTTTTATCCCGAAAAAATCCCGAGGGACCGCGGGTGCGCTAGTGTAAAATATATTTTAGATGTAGAATGCAGTAAAATATCTAATCATACAATTGCTATAATATTATCTTTCTGTTCAATATCAAATGCAAATCTCCATTTTTCATAAATCTTGGAATGGCAGCCGCAAGCAACTTTCTTTTTGGTTTGGATTTGATATTGCACTTCCGCTTTTTGTGCACATGAGCGAAAACCTTCATACGTAGTACAAATATTTTCCATTTCATATGAAAATTCATTGCATAGGAATCGAACTACTATGGGTTCGCATATTCGTAAGAATGTGAGTGACCGGCATAATACAATGACCTTAGATTACTTCAATTATCATAAATTAGCAGATCTAGATCAGATTCAGCTGAGGCTTTCCCCAGTTCAGCTTCCATGGATGGAACTGGATTTATGACTCATATCTTTCACCTCGGTCTGGGTTAAGATATCAGGTTATCCATTTATAGTTCGTTCTGATGTTTACTTTATCCCAGTTCCACAAGGTTTAACTAGTTTATTTGCACGGATAGAGTTCCACAAACTTATCTGAACTGGTGACCCCTCACCAGTTCAGGGGGCGCTGTTGTCGCATTTGGTGTTGGCAGAACAATAACTTTTAAAGTAAAATTCGTTAGTACAAATATTATTTGTATCAACTTTTGGACATTTAAACCTACCAAACAAATCATGGGCGGTCTTATCGCTTAAAGATTCGATTTTAGGATCAGAAAATGACTACTCAAGCAATTTAACACAATTGAATAAAGGCGCACTTAATACAATAGTCTGCTCCACTTGCACAGCTTGCAATGCACCGTTATGGCACTATGAATGCAGCATTGTTTAACTGATTACTAAAATGATTTTATGACTAAATACTTAAATAGTTTAAGCAACTGATCTTTTAGTCAGATAATTACACGATTTAGCGACGGTTTATTGAATGCTGTACACTAGGGATGCTACGGAGCTTCGGACTCCGTCCCGGCTCGACAACTCCGACTCCGCTACCTTTAAGCCACCTCCAACACCCCTGCTGTGATGTACACCCCTGTACACGATATAATGATAGCTCCAAATAACTATGGCACCATATTTAATGAACTCCCCTAGTCCACTACAAATGAAAGGAAAAATATTAATCAAATTTCAAAATAGAAAGAGTCACAAAACCAGCCCGAAGTGCACCTGTCTCATTTCAACAAATGATCCTTATAAATTGAATGTAATGAATTATTTATCGTTTCTTTGTATAGCTTTGGTAATAGCCATAAGTGGAAACCCACAATACACCATTAGTTGAGGCAAAAAGCCAAATGTTTTAAATTATAATACCATTATGGTTCACTAAAGGTCAGTGAGTGACACATTCAATACCTAGATGCATACACTTACTTTGAAAATACCTTCATTTAACAGTTTTTCTCTAGACTATAAAAACCTCACCTCACTTAATTGACTTGCAGCCTTATTCATATTCACCTGTCTATCTAGCAAAGCTTGATAGACTTTTATCTTGATACTAGACACTCAAAAAAAATCTCATTAGGGGAGGCTTATGGCCATCAGTGGACTGCTATAGGCTGATGATGATGACTCATAAAAATGAAAAGAGATGGCAAAGATTTAGCAGCGAAAGTTAGTCAACAAAGAGAACACAAAACCTAATAATTTACTTAATTACAATAGCTAGTATTTTTTTTAAGCCATCACTCAATGCCAACTTTCTAGTTCATACAAATTCTAACAATATGTCCGAATAACGGATTATGTCTATTAAGCAACCATAGCTTAGGTAATTATAATGTCAATCCATCACAAATCAAATATTTTTTTGAATATAAATGTGCAACAATAAATACTGCACAGAGGAGAAAAACATCACTTTATGGCTAGGTCAGTCGCATCATTGGCTTTCTTTCTGCAGATGTCATTCGGGGTATACCATCATAACATTGTCCAGGAATTCTACTACAGATTCAAAATTAATTATCATAATAACACAGATTAGCTATTGAGAGAAGTTCCAAGGTTCCATTCTACTTCCTCGAACTTCAAATATAAAGATCTGACCCAAAACGCTATCAAGAGGGTAACTCTCAACCCAGTGGGCACTTAAATCTGGTCAAGTTGCCAAGTTCAGATAAGAAATTAATTCAATGAGAAACTTCACAATTGTTTGGCACTTGGTGAAGTTGCCTACAGATTGAGTTACTTTGCCAAAACTCATCAAAGACCTTTAGGGTAGATGACATAATAAAGCTACCAAAGAATCATAAGTCTACAAATCTACAGGACATAAACCCTCTGAATATACAACTAGGACGAAAGTTTTGTGCTGCCATATTTCAGTCAGGAGGCAACCTTTGCCAACAAACAACAGAGTATATCTACTCTCCAATGCTCCAATACTGTCCAATGCTCTACCTATTACCTAGGTATCCCTAGGTAATAGGTAGAGCATTGGACACTTTGAGCGAATAGGCTAGCCCAGCACCTAAACCGTAATCGGCCTTATCCACAGGAAAGACATAGTCAGGACTTCCCGTATGAGACATTGGTCATCAGCACCAATATCATAGGGTAGGAAGGACCCTGTTCTACATTTCGCTTAGCTTTCTGACGGCATTTGAAAACACTAATTCAGACAATATGGCAACTCGCCAATTCTTAGTGCTCGCCTTGTAACGGAAGGATATCGACTGGAATTATGATATTCCAATATTCTTGTACAGTATTATTACAATTCACAGAAGGCAGCAAAATAAATAACTCATAAGCGTAGCTTATTATTACAAGAAATTATAGTGCAGGAAGTTATTGTTGTTACTGTTTGTACAGGAAACTGAATGTTACACAAAACGAGCAATTTCTAAAAACTTATCATTCTCCTTGGAACAAACAAACAAATCTGCAACGACTAGAAGATAATCATCTTCTAGTCGAAATGATGATTATGATTAAATTTGTAAATCTGTATTCATTGTAGACCTTGTGATAATCTAAGAGATGATGCAATAAAACATCCAAGAGGACACAGCATGGCCCGTTACCAAAGATCACATCGATAGAGCAACAGCCAACAATAATGTTGGCAAATGTATTTGGTACACAAAGCTATCAGATTTTGAAGAGGCTGTATCAGTTTTGCTGGTATTGTGAGAAGCAAACTTGGTTGTGCATTGTATTCCTGTAACGGTTAGAAATGGGCAGGATATGTTTAGATTAACTGGCAGTACCTACTGGTCTAGTGGAATCTTCGAATTTAAAAGGCGTTGGTACAATATTGGTGGCCCAGTATTTTTTTCTAGTTCGAATCTCGCGGCGACACAAATGTTTGCAATATCCGCAGATATTTGGTTGTATACAGGGTGTAAAAAGACAACTACCGAAAACTGAGGGGTTGCAATGGGAACATGCATCTAAACATAGGTATTAGGCGAAAAAAAAAATGCAAAAAAAATTTGGCTTAGCTTAGTCATTTTATTTTATTTTCGGCAATTTACTACTATTACAACTTAATAAACCTACCTAATAATTTCATTTATATTAGAAAAAAACAATTAAAACTCAAAATCCAGCAATCTACGTAAAATAACGCGCCCTAACATACGGAAACAGTAATCTTCAAACGCTCTTTTCTCCGGATTTAATGCTTTTTTCGGAAAATCCTTTTGGATTTGGTTGTGTGTTGAGATGCTGTACCTACCCCTTTCGGCTTCTGTAGACGTCTTTTTACATCCTGTATATTTGATACTTACGACGGATCACTAGTATAGAATATAGGATTAGGTATAACAACTATTTTAAACTGTTGTGCATGATGATATTAATATTATTTTAAACACAACAACTTATATCGAATCCTTGTGTATGTGTGCTTATGCAGTAAATAAATGAATGTCTATGTCTAATCCAATATAAGGGGAAACCCCTAACCACAGAATCCTCAAATGGTTCCATTACAAAAATGGAAACTGATAACAAACCGTATATGGGGCCTTTTATAAAGTAGGTATTGTTACCCATTTACAAGTACATACTATAGTTATATTATATCGCATAGGTACTAGCAGTAGCACATCTACGTATTTTAGAACGTCAAGTTCCAGTAGCATTCCATCTGTTATAGGATATTGACCGCGAGAATGGGATCAGTCAGTACAACACCAGACGGTTTGGCTAGCGATGAATCATGCAAAGTCTACCAAATCCCACGGGAATGCAAATAAACAAGCTCCGTATTTCATCAGATCCTGACATCCAACTGGGGATTCTGATCGAATGGGGAATTCTTGTTTGTTGTTTGAATAAATAGAATGATTTTCTTCTTTGCATCACAGAAGCAGTTTCATGATATTTTTAAACTCCGTTTGTATCAAAATTTGGTTTAAACTGGAAGAAATGATTACAGTGCCACAAACTTTCTGGACTGGTCGCAAAAAGAGAACTTACGAATTCAGATAAGTTTGTGGCACTGTAATTTGTCAACTACTAATGCGCGCGCATTTACCAACTGTACCTATACCTACACATGCAAAGGATTGCGTAAAGTGAGGGCTGTAATCAACAAAGTGCAAATTATATGAAAAGTATTCAATTATAAATATAGTTTAACCGCGCATACACTTTTTTAGATACCACGTGATATGCAAGATGTGATGGGGCCAGAACTATATGGACTAAAGTCGATGCTTCTATGATAAGATTTGAAGACAAAAAGTGGGCTACTGAAAAACTTTTTTTCTATGAAATGAACACGCTGAAGGAAAAGGCAGACGGCAAGTTGATAAGCCGTCCGATATCCGGACAGTTTCCGGATGGTGTCGCGCCCAAATCCGGACTCCGGAATAGGTGCTACAGAGGCCTAACTATTGAAATGGGTAGGTTAAATGAAACGAAGTGCTTTCCGATCTTATCATTATGGGATTGATAATAAAATTCTTAAGAGTACTGGTAACTGGTTTTAAGATTTAATATTATAATTGCAGTTGAAATAGGATATGCCCGCTTCAACATTTATACCGCAACCTAGGTAGAAAAAAAACAGTGGAACTCCAGGAGTGCCGACAGAAATGAAAACTTGTACAATTACGGGTGTATTTTTTATAATCGTCAGGAAATATTTTTTAATCGTCACCGAACGCGCGGCGCGAGACGCCGTGATAAAGGTTCTTTACCGTGTTTAGTTACGGAGTTCAAAACTAGATGGCGCTGACGGTGGTGTCGGTAACACTGTCAGTCTGAGTTCAATAGATTTTTCCCATCTCCAATGCTCGCAAGTTGCAATAAGATTTAGTTCATAAATTTCGATTTCAATTGCACACACCACATTCCCTACCATAATTCAAGCATGAGAACATGTGCTAGACTTATCGAGCTGTAAAGCAATTCCAAACTTCTCCAGAACTATAACATGCAAAACACTCAAACAGCTAACTGGAAACAGTGCCGTGGTCGTGCAAAATTTAGCGCACTTTACTCTCAAGCGAACAATATCTACGGCCGTTAACTAACGGCCGCCGTCTAAACATAGGTTAAACTATCAACAACATACAGTCAAAATTGTCCCAGATAACGATATACCTAGGTACCGTCTAATAAGTCTTAGAAATGAATATAAATATGTATACAATTTCAGGAGGAAATCTAACCCAACTAGGTGCACAGCGTGGTTGGTAAGGTAATAGACGATATGCTTTAGCTTAAATAAGCCGCGATGGCAGAAATATACCTAGGACCAACATAATAATTACCGTTGGTGACGGCTGTCTAGGCATTGTAGTACTATTCATAGGCACTACCAGTCGGGATGAGGAGACAGTTTAAACGAATTCCGTCCCGTGACGTAATTCCTTGGCGCAAATTAACTTAACGATGTCTAGAATTATGAGGTGTGTGGCAACATTTTTATCGTGATAGTGCTGTATAATAAAAAATATTAAAGGTGCATTTACACGATGCGATTTTTCGTACCATTTGCTACGCCCATTGAACATGCCAACGAGGGTCGCGCTAACTATGACAAATCGCATACGATGAGCGTTTCACGTGAAAAATTGCCGTGCGATACGATATCAAATGGGTTGAAATCGCATCGTGTAAATGCACCTTAAAGCCTAAGCATGAAGCTTTCAGGAATATCATATTAAACCATAATTTTCGCATCATGTTTTACAAATGGCATCAAATATTACAGGTCTCCATTTTCCATTTCAATTATCATCCGAATATATAATTTATATAAGCAAACTCAATATTCTTGTTTAACCTTCCAAATAATCATAATAACGTTGATTCTGTGGGTCAGAAGCAACCACTGTGTCAATACTATGATAGCAATTTGAGGAGGTTTTGCTGGCAGAGCATTTTATATTACAGTCGATGTGCACCTAGCAAAACCTCCTGATCCGAAATGGACCTAAGGCGGGGAGCTCCCACTGTTCTTCCAGAGTGTCACGTCATTCCGACCTAGTTTCTCAGCATAATTAATAGCAACGCTCTTAAGAGGATTAATGTCCGCTGATATACTGGCGGAGATCCTAGCGGCTCGCTTAAGTTTTTAGAGCACATAAACTAAGGCTAAGCTAAGACAGTTAACTAAAAGCTTTAAAAGATAGGTATCCCTAGTAATCCTACAAATCCTACTAATGTTATAAAACTGAGTGAATAGTTTTATAGTATTTTAAAACAACATCTGAAATAAGTGATAAACGATTTTATTTGTTGTGTTGTGTGTCGGCAAGAATATAAAATAAAAATATTGAGGTTGTACCGAAACTAAAATGTAAACAGAATAAAACATTTTTATTCGATCAATTTCGATCGATATAAGAATACTATCGAAACTATTAATGCAATTCCTGCAATTGACTCGCAGAGGGGAGAGTCACTTTATAAGGAAATCGCAACTCCGAGCCAATCTAATTAAAAATCAATTGTCTTGTTAGCCCAATCCGTTGGGGTCCGTTCGTAGTTCTAGTTCTGTGGAGGAAGCCTCCAATCATATTCCAACTCAAGGTAAATTGAATAATTCTGGTATATTCTATTATAATGTGTTTTTGTTGCTAGACAGTCAGGGTCAATCCCACATGCCCCAATTTTATAATGAGGTTATTGGCTCAGACTGGCGACGACACTGAGTCTGGCTTTAATATCAGTAGGTTTCATTCCGCAAGTGTAGTGAAAATTGATGAAGCTTTAACCATCTCACAATAGTTACAATCTTTGAAGATTTGTAATTATAATATTGTGGACATCTACCACTAAAGCTTTAACATCAAAAAGCTTTTCGCTGAATTTACACAACTAAAAGTTCCTGTTTACAACACTTCCCATTCAACCGCTAGATCGTGTAAATATTTACGATACGGGAAGTTCAATGTTCGAAGCATAATTTTTCAGAAGAGATCTTTATTACCTTGCATTTCTCTGTGCTTAATAGAAGTTTAGTAATAGCAAAAGACTAAATTAGACAGACTATTTCGCTATACAGATATATGACATCGATAGAACAATTAAACAGCCTTTTTGTCTGAGAATATAATGTTCCATGAAACTGCCGATATTATATGAGTTGACAAAGATATTGAAGCAGTGTTATCGTACAAAGCTACCAAAGGCAGCACGAAATGAAAAGTGTATAATGAAGGAATTGTTCTCAATAATTTATCAAGGGCCAGGGTAATGAATGCTCCAACGGTTCACTGGCAGGCGGACGCAAGAAAATGGAATAACAATACTGTGGCAGCTTTTTAGTCTTCCCGAAAAAACGAGGTTAATTTTAATGAACATGATATTTTTTTAACTAATGAGAGAAATTGGAAACGCTTAAGAGTAATATGTCAAGACGTTATAATTATAAATGAACTATATCGAGTAAACCATCACCCAGATGCGGAACAAAAATCAGCAGAGCATGCAAACATTTGAGCCGCAAGAACGAACTCGCAGCTCTAGCGTCACACGAGCCCGCCTTGCCAGTTGCCTACTACCAAAGCCTTGGAAAAGAGGAAGTAATTATCGTGAAATTCTATTGTAAAGGTTTAGTTAGACCCTTGTTGAGCGCCATTAATCCAAATCCACCCTTCTCGAAAAACCCATTTCGATTACCTATTCGTAGCAAACATGCCATTTCACCAAATAAAACACGATCAAGAGGAATGAAAGTGAATTCGGTTATTCACATAATTATAGTATGTCGTATAGTAAAACTATTTCCATTCTTACTACAGGTTTGATTTCACTGATAGTATGGTCGAAGACACGTGGCTGGGCCATAGTTCGCCGGTGAATGGAGCACGTGGGGCGGGCGCGGCCGCTCGATAGAGCCGAGGCTGCGCGCTGAGCTCGCGCCCGGAACTGCCTCTACCATCGCACCTCACCCCGTCCCCTCCAACCGAGGGGACCAACTTCACAACACCGAAGCTCAACTAAAGCCAGCGCAAACAGACCTCGGCTCATGTAATGAAGGATATCCGATCAAAGCTCTCGCTGCACCGGTGTGGTAATGGAAGAGCCCGGTGTAGGTTTAATCAAAGGTGCTTTGACGTTCTATTATAGAATCGAATTGAGATTGATTGGGAAATTCCTGCTCGATATAACATTTCAAATTGTTTATAGATGCAAAAGTACTCACTCGCTATTATTAAGCGCAAATATTTGCTCAGATGTTCCCTGAGTACCCACAGCAGTGGCAACAATAACGTCTGAGACGTGCATCAGAAATATAATCATAGAAAAAAAAATGAACATGACTTAGAAAATTTTGCCAAAGAAGAATCTTATGACCTGAACGAAAACAACGTACAGCTTTTGAGGTGAACTCCGTGCATTTTTTTGTGGACAACAATAATCTTAAATACGAGTAAGCCTGGGTAATAAAGAATGTATCGTTACGTTTATGTGGACGGGCTTAAAGAGGCTTGGCATCGCGACAATCCACTAAAAAACAAGAGTGTTCGGAACATTTCAAGAGTTGTTCAATAAATGGAGCTGTTTTGAATGCTCGATCCAAAAAATACGGTAATAAAATGCGTTCATGTAAATAAAACATGAGTTGACGATTCGTAAGATTGAGGGCTATTTACTAATTTGTACAGTTTGTAAGACATTAAGCATAAAATATTCGTTGTAAATATAGTTTTGTAGAATACGGAACCTAATTTTCAAGTGGTAATACATCTTCAACTACACCATACATGGTATCGTCAGTAATAACTGCGAGCAAAAGCAAATTAAACTCTTCTCAATTTCCGCTTGATAATTCCCCAGCCGAACTTTTAGTAATTCAACAAAGCCTGTCATTTGTCGATCCGGAAATTAGTAAATATTTCGACCCACTTTCACTAGATCGATAAACCAGATGACTAATGAAATAAAACACAATCCTTCTTCTATCAGTGAATCATCTTCACTTGGTCTTAAAAGATTCGTTGTTCCATGAATTTCCATGAAGATGAAATACACCGCGAACGGGAAATACGAAGTTATATTCATGCAGATAATTTTAGTACCAGTTACCAGACAGCTAGCGTAGACGACCTAGGTTCTACATCTAGTCGGTTATTGAACTTTGATTCCATATGGTAAGATTGAGTTGTAACCTTCCTTAACTACAACAGGTGAACACAATATTTAGCTAATAGTAACTACGAAAACTTTAACACAATATTCACAATGTCACACTGGCGACAACTTAAAAGACAATGATTGATAGAATGTGACAGCTAATCAAAAAATAATTCAACTGCCAACCAACAGCATTCTCTACGAAAAACTAAGTTTGATTACATAATATTTATTCCATTAAAATTCAAGCCACAGAAATATTGAAAATTGACTTTCAATATTTGTACAAAAATTGAAAAAGCGCAACGTTATTTTATTCTGACATTAGTGGCTGTAGTATCCGGCTCGAAGGATCAGCATCCATTAAAACGAAATGAAGTCATTTGACCCGACAATTTTATTTACGACAGTGATTTGTAGCCAATAGCCGAACTGGATATCTATGGAATAACTTGCCATAAACATTTTAATTTATGACTTCATCACAATATAGCATTAAGATTTTGCATATTTTTTCTTGAATCCATGAAATTAAATTATTGCAATTTTGGATATGACTATCAATTAAGTTTGAACTTCAACCTTGCCGTATCGTTTTATAGTTCCAATACGTTTTTTTGATAGAAGTGGTTGTTCAACCCTGGGCTAACCCCACCACCACCATGTACGACGAATAGTCAAAAAAATAATGAGAGAGAGAGAGAATGGTGTTGGTTGTCATAAATCGGGGATATGACACTTTATAAGCTGTCAATGCCATAACTCAGCTAACGGTACTTTGAGTTCATTTTTCAAAAACCAATAGATGCCGGTCACGGACAGAATCAGCTGACTCATCGAAGCCAAACAATCGCGTATTTCAAAATGAACTGGATTAAAAAAAGTCAATTGTCTCGGATAGAGCCCATTTTTGATGCGACGGCTTTGTCGTTTGCACAATGGCAGACCGTATTCATAAATGGGATATCGATGATGGCAGTTTTATTCAAACCGTGAATTGAATACCTTAGCTACAAAGATTTGTTTTTGTTTTTTATGACAAGAAAAGATTGTAAAGATTTTAAGTATGATAAGCTAAACAAACACATTGTAAGAGATAAACAAGTTGTAAGATAAATTTTGGATAGGCTCTCTTTCATCAATTTTTTTATGGAAGTTAGTGAATAATTCTATTGTTTCGTTTGAAACTTACTGACAATTTTTTGCATGATCTGTAGATATTATTTAATTTCCATTTCAGAAAACGCTTAAAAACATACATTCTGTGTACCGAATGAATGCGACCAAACCAAAAAGCTAAATTGTAAAATGCATAACATTCCATTACCCAACACAATAAGCTTATAGCTTTGTTTTTTTAGTCCTTCAGACTAAAAAAACAAAGACTGTAATGGCTTCAAGTTTTTATAGTTAAGCCTTTGCAATCCCATAAAACCGATGTTCTCTTGAACGCTGAATCACACCACGTATGAATCACATAGGATAATAAAATACTGAGCGAAAAGAAAGTGTTAATTCTGAGTATTTCGATACAAGAACGAAGAGACAAGTAATGGCATAAATTTTGCACGGCTAAAATTATTTTACCCCATGGGTCTCATAAAGCAAAAAGAACGACTATTTATGTTGTACAGCATTTTCAAAACTGGTGAAAGGGAGTTGAGAGCACTACATTTGATGCGGTCGAATAGACCTTTGTGCCTTTTGCCGTTGATCCTAACGAACCACCACAGATAACGAATACTGGTCTGAATTGTGGGCCAAGTTTTGTTCGCTGAGATAAATGTGACTGAGATCTTGCGATGGTTGCAAAGAAGTCGCTTGTAAGTGTTACAGGGGTAAATTGTGGCTACAAGGAAATTTGAAAGATGCAATCGTTTGGATAAAAAAGTAGAAATAACACTACAGAGAAAAACTCCCTCCCTGGATCAGGTGATGAGATGCACTTAATGTGCTTCTAAAGCCCAACGTGAAAGTTGACTTTGATAATAAAAGAACAGTTTCAAATGCTTGTACACATAAAAGATAAGTCCATTAGCTGGCGCCGATCAACTACATTAGCCAGGCGCCATGTCACTGTCATTAGAAAAGTGCGTGTTTCTAAAATAATTAAACAAACATGCTGCAGATATAACGTTGAGGATTTAAGGGTCATGTTTGGAAATAAAAAGTTTAATTTGATGCATAAAAGCAACCACATAGCATATTGGTAAGTTAATTAAAATTATAATGGAATAACTGCTGTCCATTACCATAATCAAGTTTCTGAAATCGGTTGTGGTTATTAAAACTTAAAATCTGTTTTTAGTTAATCCGGACTTGGATTGTATATTAAAAGTCCACACAGATTTTCCTTCAACATATAAATCAGATGCAACAATATTCTTTGAAACTTTCACCACACATTAGGCGAGGGGCTTAGACGCGTGTGGGCGTCTATTTATACCAAACGGCTCAGAGACTAGCAATTTGTACGATTACCTCAATATAGCCGTGATAATTTAAATTTATTGACGCTTCACTTGTAATAAACTAAACGAAATGAGACAATAATACATAAATCAGAGAAAACACGAAAAGAATGTATAGTCCATTACTATTAGCTTCATAGTGTCATAAGTGAAATACATGACACAACCACCAATACTTGGACTTATGCCATAAAATACATAAAATGAGCTTACCACTGAATGATTAACCGCACTTTTGAAGACCTGAAACCAAACAAAATAAACATTTTATTGAAGAATCATTTTGACAGAATGTATCTGAACGTAAATATCCTATTCAACCATCTCCAAATGGGTCATAAGTAACTAAGCTGGTAAGTTGGCCATTTTGGTCGTAGAGTCCGAACATGTGTGTAACATCTGTCTTCGTTGCAAACTTGGCAAGGTCGCAGGTAAGGCGTACATTCATAATGTCACTGCAGCGATGACCGTATCGATTGACGTGCGGTCTGCGGTCCTGTTTCCAGGAAACAGACACCATTGATAGTTAAGTTCGTCTGGAAATAAACCTGGAAACTAGAATCTAATGCAACTATACTGTAAAAAGCTGTGGAAATCGGATGCGTTCACTATAGGGAACATACAAAGCACATTTGTTTGTGTAGTTTCAATATTATTTGTAAAACTTCGAGTCACTCAGCGATTCATTTCAAAATTGGGTTGATGTTTCAGCAAATTGACTAGATGAAAGTGGGGGGTGACACGAGCCATTCGAAAGTATTCCATTAAATTTCAACGGCTACTGGTCCGGAACTGATGAGTTTCGCGCTTCAGAATTTTCAAATAACCGTTAGGTAGCTAGTATTTTTTGCACTGAGGACAGCTATTTCACTATAAAATGCTTTCAAAGTAAAACTAACTCAATCAACGCCTTACAAAGAGTCTAATAAAGAGATCTAACGGCTGATCGTAGAAAATCCTTTATAAAGCATTCCAAAGGTGTGTACCAAGTCTGCTTCAGGATTGCAAACGCGTCAAAGTGAAATTTATGTACAATAACACTGTCATTAGTTCTATGCTAAGGCTATTGTGGTGGACAATCAGACAACGAGGTGGAACGGCAGGCGACAGCGCGTGAAACGTGGTTGTAGTGGGGCAGGTGATCTGTCTCTGCTAGGCTGTGGCCAATCGCTGAAACGCGAGATTAATCAGGCTTAGATAATGTGGATTTGTGTAATCTATGCTGACAAAGAGATTTACCAAACTGGCACTCAACCTTGTCAGATGCTGAATTGAAAGCAAATCCTTCAGTCATGCCTGCCTAGCAAAATTGAGACTCTTCTAAGGTCAACGGTTAACTGCCAATTTTAGACACCACACATGAACAATAAGCTAATCTTGCAAAATTAAAGAGTCATCTAGTAAAACAAACGGCATTCATCAAAGTTAGCAACATGCGAGCACGAGCCGCAGATGCATATGACTTGGGGTTGACAATAACCAATTACATACCCCTGCCGAAGCAAGAGGGTTCATGGCCATAAAATGTCTCTAGAGACACGATGCCCTTGAATTATTCCTGTTATGATTACAATGGAGCATGTGGACTGGACATACAAAGTGGCATACCTAAAACAAATAGCAGGATTTGATTTCAGCACATATTTCGAGCTGGAACTGTAGTTACTGGAGAAAATAAGAGTGAATGATTTTGGGGAGACCATTTTCATTATTATGGTGAAAATATTTGAAACAAGAGCCCCCCTATTAACTTGGTAAGTAAACATAACTACTACGACACAGATACATTAGATAGGACGACCATTGTTCCTGTTAACAATAACATTTGACAAGCATTGTGGCCTCAATGTCGCCACTTATTTAGTTGGATACTAGAAACAATACAGCCCACTCCCACGAATATTATAGAGACAACAGAAAGCGACTGTTCTTTAAGTGTAGGTATTGATTAAAATAAATTATTTCATAAATATCTTTCATTGCAATTAATACAAGTTGGCACGCAAAATAAAATAAAATATATAAATCGCAGTGGTCTGAGTACAACAATTACCCACTTGAGCGCCAGCACATAACGATCAATGCGTAATCTGTTACTTTGATTCACTTTAATTACTTAAGTAAAGAGAACCATTAAAGATTAATGAAACAGCGTCAGACCTCAGAGTCGATCTTAAATTAAAATTTGAGACTTAAATTTTTAACTGACAGAAAATGATCAACGGTGAATTCCTGTCTGCAGAATCGTTTCGCCGATTAAGTAAAATTCAATGATATTTTACTATCATTGTCAAAAGTGCTTTAAAGCGCTGGTTGGCATGACATTATGTGTCATTTGTCGCATTATTCATGCAAGTGAAGTCGCCGATGTCGACCTTAAAGTTCTAACAAAAGAATAAAAACACGAGAACATTTTGCCGACTTCTTCCGAGATATTTTACCCAGACAGAGCCACTAAGACCATTTCAAACTTTAAAATCAAAGCAACATGGTCCTCTTTAGCGAAAACCAGAATTCTTTGCCGAAAAAAGAAGCATGTTACTTGGAGTCAAAGTTCAAACTTCGATGCAACGTGTGGGGTTGCGAGTTGTACTTTCACCCTTAGAGGGAGTGTCTCTAAGTTGAAATTCAAACGGGGTCTTGCTTTTAGGGTGTTTTTATGCGGTCGTGTGTCATAGAGCCGGCTGCGAAGGGTCTCTGAAGGAAACGCGACGTTGTTTATAGGTGACGAGGTTTTGCCTCGAACCGCAATGGGGTCTTTTGTTTTTAGCTCTTATTGTTCACGCTGTTGGGAGTCATTTCCATTTCTTGAAACTTTCTTACTCATACTTCCATGAACGAAGTTGAATTTTATGTTTTCCTTTGATTATGCAAGCCATTGGACTTTTTTATTCTGAAGTATAATATGGAATATGTAAGTCAAATAGTTATCTTCCAGCTGCTGTATAAATTATATAGACTACAATATTACGTGAACAGAATAACGTGAACATATGCTTTGTAGTAATGTGATACCTACTTATCATAATTTAATGTTAAACAAGTCCATTTCATCTACAATTATCAACGGAGGCCATGAGCCAAATACCAATAAATACAACGAAGCGCGATCAATTGCTGTGTATAGGTATATGAGGTTCATGGTGTCATCATATGACCTTGAAATAATCTTATCCATACGTTTATCTACTTCCTTCAAGTGATTTTCGTACAATCCTTTAATATTTTGTAGCAGATTTATATTTCCGTTCGGTAGCAAGTTTCTTTTAAAATCAAATAGTAGTGGACAGACAACTCAAAGTTGAAAAGTTTAGTCATAGCAGTGGAATGAAAACTTCAAGGAAATTCCATATAAAATTTTCTTTTCGTTAAAGCAGAGCCTGAATAAACTCAAAAACAGTACGTCCGTATCAATGCCGCTTAATTTGTATATAAAAGCAGACTTCAATCCCATATTTAAATAATAAAGGCGGCTCTTACGCAGATGTTAAACGGTCGGAGGTCGTCCCACTTGCATAATAAATTAAGTTTTGAGGCACCATTATTTCCTATGGTCAATAATAAAACGTTTAGGTTATCGTCATTTAACTTGTATATTCAGTAAAACTTTCAGAAGATTGTTACAGCAGTTGTAAAGCAGCATGAGTTCAGACAGGTATTGATGCTATTGATAACCTTACTCCTTATTGATCAGGAGACTTTGAAGTCGTATCAAATCAAATATCGTTCTCAAATCTGATTGAACTCGTTTGTGGTGTACCTATGCGGCATAATGTTGAACAATTGCAACGATTCCAAGAGCGATGAACTCAGAAAAAACACATTTGAATCGATAGATGATAGCTGAAAGGTAGGCTACTGTATCGATGGTATCATAGCAAACCATTCCGTCATCAGTCTCGGGGGCACATTCCACGAACAGGTTTTACTCTTCATTGAATTTACCATACCGCGTGTACCTGCTTTATTACGTAAATTAGTTGTCGGAATACTATTAAGTAAAACTATGTTTTGGATGAATACTATATATTAACCGGATTGGATTCGAACGAGAATGTTGTCCGACACGAAAGCATTCCTTGGGTTATGATATTTTTATGGAGCTGAGTCGACAAATGGCACTAGTTCAGTTACCTGAATAACAGTACTATGAACTTCATGTAATTTCAGAAAGTAGCAACTTGATCCAGTTACGTTTTTGTAATCATAACAACTCCATACAAAGTTGTAACAATCAGAATAAGGATAAGCGCTAACCTAATAATAACTAATTGGACAGGATAACTTTTCATTATCTCGACGGCGCGAGATAGCATCGCCTTAGAAACAATTTTCGTTTAATCAACTTTCCCCTTCTTCACACCTTAAATTGTATTCCTCCGAGAACCATAAGATAGCGGCCAAGTTCCGAGTTCAACGACCCATCTTATCTTGGACACAGACTTTATCTATCTACAATCCGCATCTTTCCCTCGCGCCTTGGCGCCTAATCGATTCTTTCATCTTTAAACTAAACCTTATTTCTATCAGAATAAAGAGCATTTCAATCCATTGCATCAACATCAGAGGCATGGGAATTTATTGCTTATGTCAGCGCCTTTAGGTCGTCAATTATATGGGCGTGCTCTTGCACAATATTAAAGGGCTGAACTTGCGATGTGCGAAGTCGGTGCCAATATTTGTCTAGATTAGATAAAAGTTGGGCTCAGTCGGGTTTAATCGGATTTGTGCAGCTTTCCTGTTCGATATTTGCCGGAAATTGGTTGTTATGTTTTTTGCACAATATTTTTTGCATTAACAAAATATCTGAAATTGATTTATGGGTTACAATATTACCTATATTACACGTATAACGTGGTATGATTACTGGTCAGTTACGGTGACCACATTTTACGTTCACAAACTCAGTAAATCAGACTCCAACTAATTGTATAATATGAGTTTGATATTTTCCCGTTATGACCGCGAGACACATACCAGTCCGAATAAAACTTTATACCTACGTGCATAATTGAGTCACGGATAGGTCCCAGAATATTTTCTCACGGCCTTGCTCCAGGCTGTTATGCGCTAACAGAGACATAACGACTCCCCTCTAGACCACTTCCCATTCGCGATGTCGACCTAAAAATAAGCAAGACGGGCCAGCTGGTGAAACTGCCAAGCACCTCGCATTGTGTGAGAGTATTAACTATGCAAGATCTGAGGGCCGCACAGGTGTTTCTGTAAGCAAATTGAATATTTGAAAAGTTAACCCGTTTCTACTTTTTCCGATCGCTTTTTACTGGGATATGCGGCAATGTAACATTTATTCAACCCGAGCAGATATAACTTCTACCAACTTCGCACAATGCTCCTTTCCTATTGAGATCCAAATAGCCCGATTTTGGCAGTTCTGAACAATTAGTGGAGGATTTGCGTGAACATGATTCAGCTATATCCAGTTTTCGGATATGCAAGTAATCCGAATCAGCGACAAAAACTGTACTATGAAGTATTAATTCAAATATCCTCATAACCTCAAATGCTCATGAACGCCGGCGAGCGCATTAATCAAATTGCAGCGTTGGAAACACGCTTGGCTATCCAAAACCCATTAATAACGTTATCAGCTCTATCATCGACACGGCATGATACTCCCATACCGTAATTTAATATTCTATGAATACAATAACAGAGAGAGCCTATCGTAAATCAAAGCTCCGACATTAGGTACGGCACGGTACTCTTAAACTGTGTAGGAAACCAGAATCTTTAGCATTTACGTCCATCGAATTAGGATCTCTCAGAATGTGTTTGTCGCAACTTTTTTGTTGGGAGGTGGTAGATCTTGCGTGACTGGTATCAGAATCATCCAAATAGCGAAGAGCCCCGCTCATGAGTGAGGCTTCCCTTGCAGCGTTGGTCAGTGAACTGCGTGCAGAGGGGAGGAGAGGTCAAGGTACAGCGGCCGGGTTGAAGGCAGTTCCGGGCGGGAGCTCAGCGCGCAGCCTCCGCGCTATCGAGCGGCCGCGCCCGCACCCACGTGCTTCATTCACCGGCACGATAACCACGTGTGAGCATCCAGATTTTTTAAATCTTGAAGATTTAAACAACTCAGACATTGAAACCGCCTCTGCAGAGATATTAATGTGATCTACTTGGAAGTATGCCAAACGTGGGAGTATCGTTCAAAAAACGTAGACTTATTGGCGCCCAACGTGGGGCTGTTTTCAACAGGACATGCATTTTTTTGAGAATAAAAGGTTTTTCATAGATTAAAATTATAAGGTCATTTAAAAAGCGAAATATACATTAATTTTATCTAGTTTAATATCAACCAAGTTTAAACTTATCAGTTTAAAGCTTCAGTCGTTTTTCGCATCGAAGCAATACGCAGATGGATCGGAAACGGCTGACATTATATATCCGATCAGCTTCCCTACAGCTCGGAACTGGGGCATTCGTTTAATCAACCAACAACGTCAGCCGGCTTGTGGCACTACAATCAACTTTCTATATAAAATACAAATTTAATCAAGCAATTTCGTAACAAATAATTCAATAATGAAATATCCACAAATTGCAGAGGTTTGTGCGAGTGTCTTAAGCTTTAAAGAAATGAAAAGTCTTGTCAAAATTTTGGATTCCGAAGGGATTCGAACCCGCGACGATCAGACGATCCTCGAAAGCCGGAGTGTCTTACCGTTCGGCCACGGAACCCTAAGTCGTCGCAGTCAACATTTTTGATAAGCTAAGGGTTTTCATTTCTTAATGAAATACCAAGTGTGGATTAACACTATAAAAATTACAAAATTAAGCTTTAAAGTTTGATTATCAATAATTGTTTGACTAACATCAGCATCTATAAACAAGACTCATATGCGACCTCAACGCATTATATTTGAGGTATCATTAAAATACGTACATAGGCTTACAAATGAATGCCATTATTAGCCCCACAATTATCTATTAGATCAAACGAGCAGCTCACCGCAACAGACATTAATTTAAGCTGCACAATTCAATATAAGCAGCCCCACTTTATTATCCGCTGCCAATTTATCTGCGCGGTTTAATGGAAGGTTTATGCTGGACCATGTTTTAGGTAGTATGCGATCCTAGACGACGTTTGTATTGTAACCGACGGAGGCAATCTTAATTTGACGATGGTTATAGCCTCGAAAACTGATACCTATTTGGCAGAGCCGACAATGCTAGAACTAGCCATGGACCTGATTTGAATCCCGTTTGAACGTCATGGTATGAACAATCCTTTACTCTAACAAATTTATCAGCGTGGTTTAAATCGCTCTGTTTTGAAGCGTGCTTATCTGTTCCGGTGTACTTTGTTGTATGATTGACCGCATTATAAACAAAACAGGATGGCAGTGCTCAGTATGTCACGGTGCAAACCCACGCTCTAGAAACATATTGTACATTGTAGTGCGAGTCATTGAAAACATCGATCAGGATATTCTGGGAGGACTAAAATATCAGAGACATTTTATTATTCGTTGGAAATGTCGTGCCATGATTGGCCAAAAGCTCTCTCTTCATTATCAGGCGTTCTGCACGTGTCAAAGGCAGTCTATGAAACTCATATTTCGTCAATCATTGAGGTACATGAGAGGGTGCCATGTGCCTTCAAATTCGACACCTGATACGAGTATAATGATGGATCGTGCGAAGTGCGTTGTCGGTTACTATAATTGACACGTTGTACATTTTCTTTCACACATTTCATGCGACGTAAAAGGTCAGATGGAACAGAGCAGGGCCCTTTTGACCTGGAAAGTTAAAACTAAAGAACGAACGACACGTGAGTGTAATGACGTTATTATTGTAGGCTTTCTGACAGTGATTTCAGGTTATACAAGCATCAGCCTCAAGTCACCTCAAATCATTTCCAAGTACAGGATTTTAGGTAACCTAAAACATGAAGTAACAAAGTTTGTAATAGAAAACAGATTTGACGCAAATCCAAAACTAGATGAGTTACATAGTAAAATGTTCTCAGTAATACGCCTGATACTTCTATTGTACAACTTACATACAAAATGTATCACTTTGAAAAGTTGGAAATAATCTGGATGTTCCTTGTTAGTAGAACCGGAATCGGATGCAGAATCAATCTACTAAGTTCTGTTTGACGTTTCCGACAAATAACGCAAGGAACTAGAGGATCATTTCGCTGCGTAAAACTTGCAGGAAGTTGAGAGTTCTCCCGCATCGTGAAACGAGTTTCGAAACAACGCTTTTAGATCTAAGACGATATACCACGAGACACAACGCAACCATCGGTACACAGCTTGTAAAGGATTGGCAAAAACTAATTCTATTCGGTTAGATTAATAGCTAGTTTGTGAAAACGAATTAACAAATAATAAAAAAAACCGGCCAAGTGTGAGTCGGACTCGCGCACGAAAGGTTCCGTACCATTGTTTACGTTTGTTGTATGAGGGCCCCCTTAAATATTTTATTGTTTTTTAGTATTTGTTGCTATAGCGGCAACAAAAATACATCATCTGTGAAAATTTCAACTGTCTAACTATCACGGATCATGAGATACAGCCTGGTGACAAACGGACGGACAGACAGACAGCGGAGTCTTAGTGACTGCTGATAATTTTATTTATAAAGTACATATGCACGTTTAAGACTTCTTAGAAAAGTCACTTTCGAACTGCATGCACTTGAAAAATAGCTAGCTTGTATATTCGAGCCTAATATCGCGTCCTGTCGTGACGCATCCTAGGGCTAAATGCACCACTAGAACGTCACAGATGCAAGAGTTTCATGTAAGCTATGCTGTGCCAAACAGATTAGTCGCTTCGTATATTACCAAGGTATGAGAGTGCTAGGAAACTGAAATTAAATTCAGAGAAGCTTGCTTTTCAAAAGAATGTAACTTCTGATAAGTATAAGCTGATTTTTATACAAATTAAATCTGCAAAAGGTGATCTACAAGTAACTTTCTGCTCAACATTTGTGTAATGTAATGAATGACATTATGATGGAATAGCGACAAATGACTAGGTTGTAGTGGATTTCCGCTTGTTTGTAACATAGAATAAGGGAATCATAAACTACGCCAACGTTATGGCAGTGAGTCAGTTGATGACATTTAATACCTATTAGTGATTCAACAATACATATTTAAATAATCACTCCAATTAAATATCTATGTTATTACTACAACAATAAAATATTCCTCCACTCTTGTAATGGGGACAAGTGAAACAGAACAAATAGAGATATAAAAAAAATATCTCTCCTAAGTAACCGTCCCGAAGAGGAATTCGCTCAATCGAACTAATTAAATTAATCGAATCGAGTCTTCGCAAAACGACCAGTAAAAAATCAGTTATAGATATGCAAAAATCAGCTCTAAAGCCTAAGCAATTGAGGTCGGCATCATAATCAGAAGTGGGAAGCACCGGCGGGAAATACACTTGAAACGATATTTAAGGCAATTGATTTGAGTATTCAAAATGGCTTTTGTATTGAGATAGATGGGAGGATGGAGAATTCGGTGACTGTAGATAATAACACCGTTAGAATTTAAAGGGATAGATAGATCCTCTTTGGAGTATGCATAAGAATAACAGTAGTTTTATGAAGGAAGCGAAAGTCTTTAATCTGAGTAGTAGATGGGAGAATATAGCACATTTTTCCAAGAAGTTTGGCCCCATGTATACCTTTAAACTTCCTGCACACCTCATATATCATTCGGCGGACGCTGCAATACGAAATAACTTGTTCTAGCTTCGAGTTTTGTTCGGCTTGAATTATTCGTATGTAAAAGCTGACCTTTTGTTATCCGCTGTGTGGGAGGGTACAAAGTTTAATCTGAATAAATGTATATAAAATGCATAGGTATTTTCTCTCCAAATGCAGAACTTGAGTACTGTATACTCAAGTTCTGCATTTGGAGAGAAAATATCATGTAATACATTTAGTTTCTTTATGGTATCTGACCAAGAGGACTGGTGGGACGTGGCAGAGGACCGTGACAGATGGAAGCAATTGGGAGACCTTTGCCCAGCAATGGGAAAGTATGGGTTAATTAAAAAAAATGGTATCTGAAAGACGACTAAGCGTATCTTAAGCGTTGGCAATGATATATATGTGAGTTTGAGAAACATAGAGATCAGAAGAACTTGAAAGAGAACATTGCGTTGCAGAGGGAAGAGATTAAGAATGAATAGAATAGTGACTTATCTCTGTCTTTACGAAAGATCCTTGAACATAAAATCTTAGGCATTTTGGCATATTTTAAATAACTGTTAATATCAGAACTTCAGACTAATAAAACTCAGTTAACTGTTATGACGCGCTTGGTTTAGTGCCAACAATTAGGTGCGTCATATAAAACTTACTGTGAAACGGGAAACTGGGACACAACAAGGAAGTGTTGAGGAACTTAAAACAGTCAATGTTAACCAAAATACAAACGGACGGTTTGAGCGATCTGTCAAGGAAATTATTAATGAAAACTACAAAACTATTGGATTAAACGGTGGTGAACTGGTGTTTTTCAATGAACATTGTTAGTAATTCAAAGATTGAATACCAGGGAAAAACAAGATTCATTGACGTAAAACAGTAATCTATCGTAAACTGTAAAATGACTGTTTTATAACTAAGGAAATCAAATCCTTATTCAATGAGAATAATTTCATTGAACGTTAAAAGGTTATGAGCTACAAGGATTTCATGCCTATCTCTGGTCGTGAAGACTTAAAGCCAATTTCTATATTACATCTGGAGCTTTGTTTACTGTAAGATATTTTAAATTACTTTTGATCGATCTTATTATTTCCATGATATTTCCTCTATGTCATATGGTATGGATCTAGCATGTCACAATGGAATTGAACTATCTGAACTTGAATTCTACTAGTTTATACTATTCTCCCACAACATTTAACCAATTATCTTCAATACCATTAAAAGAAGGAACTGATTTGAGCCCTTTTAAAATTCTTTCCTCGATAGTTACTTCCTCCGCGCCCAAATATGTGAGTTTGTCACGTATTTGGACATCGGCTACTTCTAATACGGACATGGGGATACAATGCACTCACTTCCGTTTGAGGATACGGAGCTTTGCTTAGCGTGTGAATTATGTATGATATATAGAATAAACAGAGCTATTTTTATGTGATCGCAGTCCTTTTGACCAATAGCTCTTTGTAATTTGAACTTCATAGAAAACTAAGTACTTAATTCTGCGAGGAGGGAATTCTGTTGGAATAATTCAGTTCCGTTTTCATTTCGATTATCCTAAAGATTTCAAACATCTCTAAGAACCAACAATAAGATTTTAATTGAATATTATAATAAGAGAAAACAATTATACGTCCCGTGAAGATTATGAAGCTGCTAAATAAATTGAACAAATCATCAAAATCGAGTTCTGTGAATGAAAACGGAATAGCGTTTTCAGATTTACAGAGGATAATAATAAACTCAAATTGAATCCCAAGCTCCATTTTGCAGAATAACTCAATCGCCTGGAGCGGCTGCAATCCGATGTAAACGGATGAACGTAATGTAACACAACACCACATAATGAGATTACGGCAATTATACGGTCGACGACCGGCAAATTCATCAACTCGATGAATTATCTGACAGAAGAAATTCATTAGGAGATGACATCGTGGCGTTTATGAAGCGCTCTGAATTATGGGAGCTGCTGGAATGGACTTATGGTGGCTTATGACCAGAGATATTTAGGTTAGGTTTAATAACTGTGATGAATCTGTTGATACCTTTAGAATGTCTGAAAGAAATCTAGCGTCAAAAGTGCAGCTAGCAAAACTTGATCCTTTAATCCGGGTTGGGTAATATTTTGGTTAAAACTCAAGGTTTATCGATTCAATCAATATTGTTTGAAAACAGTATCCCCTATGAATCGTGTACCCCTATGAATCATGTGTTGTATCGGATCCCTACTTACCGGGAATAAAGGATGAGCTTTACCTTACTAAGAGTGCTCTTGACTTCGATAATTTCATAATTACCATTACACAAATTCGAGGGGAGACTCGTCTTTATAGGGGGTTGTTGACTGATGGTAGAAGTTGAGTTGAAGATTTAATTTTCAAGTGCAATTAAGCATACAAAATTTACACCTTCATATTGCTAGTGATTCTATTGTCAACTAATCTACTTAAACTAAACAAAAATTTATCCATATTAAAGACAAAAAAGGGCCCTTGTCGGCACAACCGAAGCATCCTTCTCCACGTAGTTCTCTGCATGGCATTTAAAAGTACAAAATTGAGGACTGATACACAATATGACGTGGCTTATTGATTAGAGCTTAAACTGCCATGTACTTTAGTAACTGTAATACGCCTAAACTACGTGAAATTTACTTTGTATAAGCAGTAGGAGGTACTAATGTGCTGTATGATCAATGTTATCTGCCGGACACTGCCGCCCACAGACTAGATAGTGTTTCTAGAGCTAGATAAGGAACACTATTCGCACTTTGGATGCACATTAGTTCCCATGATATACAACAAACTATACTGATGATTACAAAGTGCTTCTTTGATAACTAGAACTTTGAATGCGAGAATTGAGTAATGAAGTTTCAAAGAAAATATTAAACTGGTATAATCGTTTTAATAAGGAGTATGACAAAATAATGTCGTAAGATACTGAGGTACATACCGAGTTTCTGGATAAGAGTATTTTAGTATCCCTTCGGTAACCAATTGAATTTAAAAAAAAATAAAAATTATGATGAATGTGTCGCTCTTGACTTCGAAACTACCATAGGCAAGAAATAGAATCAATCTACCGTAATTCGGAGAGTCGGATCTAATTTATGAGTAAAGGAAATTGACAACAAAGAATTATATAAAAATCTGTGATTCCAGGCGAATTGAAACGAATCAGCACGAAGAAAGCTTTTAGGGTAGTAGCAAGCATCTTCAATAGCCTATTGAGAGTTGATACATTATGGATCGGAATCACATAGATCACTGGATCCATTGAATAGCGCCTCTCAAGGAAACCCATTTGAGTCGTGAGATCTTCACTGACGTTCTGATTTCGTCGATAAAGATAGTAATTTTGATAATATTTTCGGTTAATATATTACACAATTATATAAGATTTCCGATACAAAAATCAGATTGATTAACAGCCGGGATCCAAACTAGAAACCTTCAAAATGAAAGTAAGCAGCACGAGGCCAGCTCTTTTATATTTCAGAATTGCCTATACACGTTGTTTCCCTAAAAGAGAGCGCGACCATCTGCAAAATCATTCCATAAAATCTCACAAACGGCAATTAATGACACGAATGATATATATTCAGATACAATAGACTTCAATTGACCATGTCCCACTTAAGTTTATGGCCGCGCAAGTCACGATATTTTACTTTTCATCGAAGTTACCAACGAAAGGTTGGAGCAATATTTCATTCGATTTTATTTGTCTTATATCTAACCCACATCCACTTCTATTCAAGCGGATAGTTTGCGAATAAGGAAACTTAGGAAAACAATGAAAGTTCAGATTTACTCGTATAAAGTAAGAATGTTTAGTAGTAAATACTTTTGAGGAAAATATTAACAAATAAATAAATAATGCTGGACTTTTCACACAGCATCATCTAGCCCCAAAGTAAGCAGAGCTTGTGTTATGGGTACTAGTCACGTACTAGTATACTTTTTGTTTGAAAATACATACATTATTATACATAGAAAACACCCGAGACAAATACTTGTAGATCATACAAACATTTGTCCCACGGCGGGGATCGAACCCGCAACTGCTGCTTCGCAAGCGGGCGTTCGCCCACTGCGCTACAGGTCGTCACAAAACAAGTACCTACATAAACACGAAAAAAATGATCTTAGAAATTGATTCGTCTAATGTGGTGTACAATAAAGTATTTTCTATCTTCTATCTATCTATCTATCTAAACCAACTTTTAAGAATACAATTATACACCCGGTTTTATAGTTTACCATGTAAAATTCAGGTGTGCGTGTGTTCGTAGTTCCTTTTCGAAGCTTGATCGATTTTGATGAAGGTTGAAAGTCCCAATTTCCTCGGTAAAGGCTCAGACAATTCGTTACAGATTACAAATATTACAAAGAAATATTAGAGCGAATCGCGCGGCTCGTTAGGGACACGAGAAATTGTCTCGTAAATTATACACAGTGCCATCGAGTGCAGGAATGTAGCTAGACTGTACAGCGAAGGGGGTTCGTTAGTTCACCTTGAAGGTGATGAAAAAATAATCCATACTACATATTATAAATGTGAAAGTAACTCTGTCTGTCTGTCTGTCTGTTTGTTACCTTTTCACGCCCAAACCACTGAACAGATTAAGCTGAAAATTGTCATGGATAAAGGTTGTATTCCAGGGACGGACATAGGCTACTTTTTATCCCGAAAAAATCCCGAGGGACCGCGGGTTACACCGCGGGAGCGCAGCTAGTATAATATAATATTGAATGAGAAAATAAAGCTTTACTTAGATAGATAGATAGATAAACACTTTATTGTACACAGAAGAAACATAACAGGAACACAAAATAACAAGTAGGTACAATGGGCGGCCTCATCGCTAAAAGCTACTTATATACTTAGATAGCTTCCAACGATCGTCAGAAAGCTAATATTATGTTTTATAAGTTCTAGTGTATTTTGTAAAGTTATGTTAAATATAGCTAAGTTTCTGTATGCATGTTTTTATTATTTCGATGTAGGTAGTAGGTATTATCGATTTATAATTCCAAGTATTGAATAGAGTAAATTTCCATAGTAGCACAAAGATTAGAATTCAGAGATAAGGAGACGTTTGCCGTAACAGCGCCCAACATGAAAATTTAAAAATTTAACTGTTAATCCATAATTTGAACCCAATTCACGGGCTACATGAAATAGGGTAGCAACCCTCTAACCCCTATTTGCCCTGCACTAGGTGAACCAGTCAACCAAGCATCTAAGAAGCCCCTTTTAACTAAAACCCTGGCTACTTGCCTGGTTGGACTAAGTTAATGTGTAAATTAAGCTAGCACATTTGCCGGCAGAACTTACAAGCACTAAGCATTAGTCAGTTGAAAAATTACAGACGTGATAATTCTACTTCAAGCTACCATTCATAAAAACGTGCCACCTTTAATAGCGATAAACGAAACACCGATGAAACTATCGAAAGCTTTTGTAAGCGTCGAAATGCATGAGATGTCGGTCCTACAAACGGCCTGAAAAGACGTCACCAGTAGATCATACGAACTTGAGTTTCACCTTTTAAAGTATTCAATAGAAGAGCCAGCAGTTTGGTGATAAGTTAAAATACTGACCTTTAGATAACATATGAACTGTGAGCTTTTTCTTTTGCTTGTGGGAGCATTCAACTTATCTACATAGTACGCGCTTTTACTGAAAAGCAAGAAGGCAAAGTTATTTCTCTAACTCGGAGATTCTCTTCCTTTTATCGAACCGCACTTTGATCCCCTAAATCTAAAGCGGATGGCAACCAATAAACAGCATTCGTCCAATATCCCCCAGCTGAATCAATTGATTTATAGCGTTAGTACAGTTGGTGTATGCTAAGCCAGTCGAGCCAAGGGTTCCGAGTTTCTTGGGATGAGGAAATGAAAGATCTAGTTTGTATTACACAATTTATCAAGGTGTTTTAACTGGAGTTGTGAGATTTTATGTTTGTTTTGTATTCAATCGTAGGGAGAAGATTTAAGGATAAAGAATGTGTTTGTTGCATAATCTCCGGTTTCGAAAATCTAGATATCTGGTTATGAAGGGTAAGATAGCGGTCAGTTAGGTATTGAGGATATTTTTGACGAGCGGGGATACACATCGCAGATTGTCGCTTTGAGAAAACTCAGTATAGCTGATATAGCTTCTGTAATTGTTTTATAGTGCTGATCCACACTTGGTATTTCATTATGAAATGAAAAGACTTATCAACTTATTTAAATTATTAATTTGGACACCGGCAACAAGGGATTGACTGTGGCCGAGCGGTAAGACACTCCGGCTTTAGGAGGATCGTCTGATCGATGCGGGTTCGAATCCCGTCGGAATCCAAAATTTTGATAAGTCTTTTCATTTCATAGCTGATATAGCGCCTCACCTATTTTTGAAACATGTATAAAATAATATGTTCCACACATTAAATAATTTAAAATTAGGTCCGTAATATTAGAGATGATTTTAGTATGATATTTTAATTTTCCGAGCATAATAGCTGAATGTGACCCAGAATGAAATATCCTTTAATCACACAACCCCGAGTTATTAAGTCGAAATTCGCGACAAAAATGTTAATGTGCCCCGAGTTTTTGCCCCATTACTGCAGTTTCGTAACGTCTGTAGTTTTTACGCAACAACGAGTTTTGAGCTCTACTTCAAGTGGAGGTTAAAACCTTAAACGATTCTGCGTCAAATGCTCCGGTTTAAGGATTAAAAGGTACAGTACAACACATTGCAAGTGTGCTGGATCGATACAAGACGAAATGTAATAATTTTTGATTAATTGTGTTATATTATGATCTTTCAGCATACTATGTTAAAGAGCAAAAACACATTTTTTTTTAAATAAATATTATTTCAGACCCTTTTTATGGTCCTTACAGGCTTAATCCTACAGGTCTTCTTCATACTTATTGAATAACATAGGACACAGTCACAATGTGATGACCCACGTAGGTCAGTGGAAGGAACTTGGTGATGACTGAGTGCATGCCAGCCCAGTGACACGGGAGATATGCGTCAGGACGGTTAGCTATAGCGACCAGAAGACTGTTGCCGCTGTCGCGCTGTTAAGATGGTTGGGGCATATAGTAAGGATAAAAAAAAATCGTAAGTACCAACACATTCAGTGCCAGCAGCACATTTGATAAAATTCATGCACTGTTATTTGCAGGAACGCGTTAACAGAACAGGAGAACATGCGAGTGTAATAGATCTAGATTCAGTATCGTTTCAGCAGGAGATATTTTGGTGAAGGGTCATAACTAGCAGGTTTGTGGAGTGACAAACGCGAAACATGTGTATTGGGATAATGGCAAGTGGAAATCTGTAGTCTCTGCCAACTCCAACAGGAACTACTTAAAAAGTGATTTTGTATTCTAAGCGCAGATAAAATATTACTAGTATTTTTCACGTAGGAACGTATCCCTGACACATAGTATATCTTTTACGTTTTACGCTGTACATCAATGAAAAATTTTGAAATAAATGAAATCTAGTGATAATACACCCAGATACAACTTCAATAAAAAAGGATTTTGTCTATTTCCTTTTTAATTATTTCAGATATTAACATAAAAGCGCCTTATCACGGAACCGTTCCTACGTGAAAAGGACTATAGGTTCTAAGTAAATGAGATTTACATGTTACAAATCCTTGTTTATTTAAACGAATAAAACGACAGCGCCATTCCAATTTGCAGATAAATACGAGTGACCTTCTATTTTTAATAACATGCAAGATTTTACGATACGCAAATTGCATCAGTGAGATGACTCATAAAAGCCACTGTGCTTCTTATTTAGGACAAAAACACGCGATACTTTTTATAATACAAAAAGTTTTAAGCATTAATAATCAAAACAGGTAATGTAGGTAAATGCTACGATTGCATTTTTATTAGACCACTAAGATCGTATCATCAACTCTGGCGAAAATAACGTAGACCATTGTCTTGCTTCAACATTGAGCATGGAGGGCTTTCGAATATTTTTTTTAATCCTTGGTCAGCTGCACACCGTTGTACCTATTCTCCTTTCCGAAAATATTTCTATAAACAAAATTTTTGGTCGAAACGATCCATTATGCATTGATACCTTCGCATGACTCACGGGGGTGACCAGAAGCAATAACCGCCCCTTATTTATTCATTTTGGGGTTACCACGGCCTTGGGGTTCCTTCTAATTAACTCTGATCCAAAAAGAACCTTATTTAAATTAGTCAGTGACGAGTTATTTTCGGATGTTCTGGTCGAAAAACAAATCCGTATTTGGGTGGATCAACTTTTTAGTGTAAAATCTTGTCCCCGACGTAAAAAAAATCATAAAAGGTGCCGAGTTACATTAATTGTCGGTTTTAACATCAATCAATAAAATCAGATCCTTTACCATTGCGCTTGTTCATCAACATTTTAAAAATATTAGGTCAATTATATTAAAAATTGTCGTGAAACAATAGACGAAAATTGGTTTTCATACAAATTTCACTTGTCCCCAACGCAAATTACGCACATATGCAACGCTGCTGTGTAAAATTTTTCCTTGACTTGTCTTTATATTTTATATCTACATTGTTCCTTGATGTACCAGTATTCTAAAATATTGATTTTCGAAACAAAATATTAATTTTTACTATAAAAAAATACAGTTTGAATAGTTGTCCCCGACTTTTACCCAAATCGCGTTGTCAACTGGGTAACGATAAAAAAGTACAACAAAGTGTATGTCATATAGACAATAAATGGCTAGGCTAATAGGAAACTTATCTGCATGTCGTAAAATAAATATTGCTGACCCCTGACCATTTTGTGGACTCTGCCATTACGTTCGTAGTGAGCAGCGGGACTGTGTGTCTTTGTTTTTCATCCGCTAACTCACGACGAAATTTCTACAAGTAAACTACTTATTAAAGTAATTTGGTTATTATGTTTTGACATTTGATTCTGAAATGCTTTACATGCACGTATTTTTTTATTTTAATAAAATTCGTTGAAGAAAAAGAGTAAAAAACCGTAGTTTGTATCCTGAGTCACCGTTCCACTAGCTCACAAAAACTGTGACCCAAGAGACAATTTTTAGTGACCCAAGAGACATTCTGCATAAAAATTTCCTTAATTTATACAATAAACAATCTGGTGAGTGATAAACGTGTTAAATACATAGAGATTCATTGCACATTTTCAGTTTCGAATAAAAAACACTCGTATTTAAGCTTAAAATAACTTTAAATATGATTTAAAAAACAAATCATTTGTGGGGTCGATACAATACACCATACTTCATTCGATTCTGATTTTACGCATTCCATCTTTCTTTTTTGGTCTATTTTTACCCACACTCAATATCGGCGACGGAGAAGAGTCAAGAAGTCACTGGCTCATATGAATGGCTTTCGTAGATGACGAAAAAGAGATTGTTCTATGCTTCTTATCGCTCTCATCATCTCTCTCCATCGCTGTCAGATCGTTTTTAACTATATGGATATACTGCGGATGATGTATACCACCATACAAGTACGGCTACATAGCAAATTTCTCCTAATTCTCATTTAAAGAAGAAAAATAATAGTACCTTGATAGGGAGACACCTTATCACCCAAGCTTTTTACGGCTGTCCTAGGAGACGTCGTAAAAGCTCTTGAATTAGACAGCTCGGGACTAAAAGTCTGTCTGTAGGTAGGTGTCTTTCTGTAGCACCATAAGTTTGTAGACGACCTCACCTCAACCTCATCCTATTTAGGTGGAACTAAAAAAAGATCTTTAGAAAGCTAGAAAGCTTCAGGCCTACTTTTAGAGATGCGTGATCACATCTTGAAGATAAATATGGCCATCTAAAATTATATCGAATCTCCAGTTCCTCGGTTTCAATCATTGCCATTGGAAATAAGATCTGCCAACTATAACATCAGGTGCTGAGACATTGACGCTCATGAAGGAGACTGTGCTGAAGATCAAAGTCGCACCGAGAGCTATAGAGCCAGGAATGCCTGAGTATTCCTGGCTCTATAGCTCTCGATACGATCGTATCAGTGTGATACTGATATCACACTGATACGACCGTGTCCCCAATACCGAAATTCCAAATAAACAAGCCAAAATTTCGAGCTGCACAAGTGGTTATTGGGGCTCAAACGGTGTTGGTTGGGCAGGACTAGCCAGACGCGGTGATGAAAGCAGTAGCAAAGTTGTAATTGAGTCCGCTAACTATGAAATTATGGTGCCAAGACATGGGCACTCACGAATGAGACTGCACAAGGTCAGAGTCGCACTGGAAGCCATGGAATAAGCAATGCTCGGTATTACACTCTTAGATCTATCGAGCCCTCGATACCGAAACACACACACAAGTGGTTATTGGGGCTCAAATGGAGTTGGTTGGGCAGGACAAGTGGCCAGGTGCGGTGATAACAGAGGTGCAAAGTTGTTAACGAGTGGTAGCCCAGAGATGGTAAAAAGAGTGATGGTCGTCATCACATAAAAAATAGATCGACGGCATTGTAACAGGACAGAGACAAATGGCAGAATTGAAGAAAGGCCTATACCCAGGCTGGCCAGACTGACTACAGCTGGCACATCATTTCTCATCCCACGGGATGAAGGGCTGAGGATTTTGATGAATCTACAGGTAGTCAAATTATTATTTTTGGCCTTTTGTTCTAAAAGATATCTGCAGTCTGTAAGTTAGTAGTAAAATAACTACGCTCAAGACGAGACACGATCCAATGCGCCAGAAATTACATTTCATCTACAAAAACCTTTCTTGGTCTTCTATTAAGCGAGATTTAAGTTATTTTGTAAAAAAATGCGATAGAGGACTGGTTTACTACGCAGATGACTGTCTATATAAATGAAAACCACCATTTTCATTAAATTTTATCATTAATTTTAGAGAAAAGTGAGTTATTTGTTAGGTTGGGGGTTTATTTTCTATCTTAACTATTAAAAGTAAACTGGCTGTCACATTTAAAAGATATTTTTGTACATTGTATGGTTTATCATGCTGTAATTTGCCTATGGCATTGTACCATTTATGTCTCTGGAGTCACCAAGTATGTCTCCGGGCTCACGTAGTGTCCCCAAAAATTTTGACATTGTTAGCAAGATTACAAAAAAAGTAAAGGTTATTATACAAAATGTTGTATGACAAAAGTTTAAAGAATATCCAACAATAGTGATGTAAAAAGTGAATTTTTCTGACGTTCCTAGAATCAGAATTACAAGAAAAGTAAATAAAATTTCTTTCATTTAGTGACCCCAGAGACACAATGAGGTATATTTTTAAAAAAATGAGACAGTTTATTCCAATTTTGATTATGCCAGATTGATTTAATTGAATTATAGTTCACAGTAAAACAGATTAACTTTATTAAATATTTTTTTTATGCACTTTTTACCATAATACGTCATTGTTAGTTAGGTGACATTTTTGGGAGCCACTTTTGGAATAAGGGCATAAAAATCCATGAAAACAACAAAATTTTTTGGTGCTTGTAGTAGATTTATAAACTGCAGAAATTTATTTAACAATATTAGGTGAAATTATAGCAATATTTCAACATTTATTTTTTTACACAAAAAGTTGATTCATGACACTAAAAAGTTGATCCACCCATTTACGTTTTTGTCATGACCTTTCAATGTGATAATTGGTTTTATCATTCGTAAATTAGTCTTACAAGTTAAAGTGGAGTATGGATGGACCAGTAAAAAAAACGTCGGATTGTGTGAAACACGATACAAGTCAATGTTAAGGTAACTTGAATGGAAGTTAAAGCTGTTGTGCAAATGCCACAAAAACGGGATACGTGTGTTGATGAAGTATATGAAGAAAGTGCTATTGTAAGATTAATTCAGTAGGTTAACATCAATGTTTATTAAAAATGGGAAGGAATCAAACACTGCATTAAAATCATCAGTGTGTTGCTATAGGATGCACACGTCACACGTATGGTAGGGCCATAGAAAAAAAATACTCAATAACAAAGCTGAAAGTTTGAGTTTGTTTAGATGTTTGTGTTTGAATAACGCCTACACCAGTGAACGGATTTGGATGAAACTTGGAATAGGTGTAGATAGTGACTTGGAATAGCATATAGGCTATAATAAGCCTTTATGCTATTCCAAGTCACAGTTTCCAGGCAAACATAAGCTAGTTATAAAATAAGAGAAGCTTGCTGTTAATGATTCTTGAAAAAAATATATATCATTTTGCCTTTTACTTTTATTCATGTTTATCTGAATATCAACAGATTCTTTTTAGGATACTTCAAAGTAATCATGAATAAGTGATGTAAGGTGTAATTTGCTTATACAAAATGATTGAAGAATTCAAAGGTATGCATCATTATGCAAAAGTTGTAAGCAATGCAATCCCGTTCAGAATACTAAACAGCTTGCAAATGAAATGAACAGTATTGAGATGTTAGTAAATATTATGAACATGATGGTTTTGTATTAATGACTGTTTGTTGTGCACCTAATTTGTGAAAACAACAATTTGTCTTAACAATTTGTGAAAACAAACTCTCCTACTGCCTAGTTGTTTTTCAACCTAACTGACAGCAAATATCTGTAACTAAAGGTACATACATCTCAATACATCCACCGATCCAAATGGAGTGGTTGTCTTCCAAAATCGTTCCGTGAATGGTAAAAACATCTTGGATGGACACAATTAATAAATGCTATTATAATAACGATTTTATGACCGATAAATTTTGACTTTATATTTGACCTGTTATGATTACTAACTAGTACCTAATTAATGTCTAAATCTGTGTGAAAATTATCTACCGACTGTACCTAATACTTCAACATCTGTACCTAACCCACATTGTGTTCAAGCAAATAAATTATCTTTTTCTTATCACATCGTCCAGCTCTGGATTTCAAAACGGATTGAAATCCATGGGTGCAGTTCATTTGGATGTCTACCAAATGGATGTCTTGTGAATGGGTACCTTAAGTTTACATGAACCTAGCAATTTTAGTTACACCAGCATGGCTTAAACATTTTTAGGCGGACCATAAATTAAAGCTCGGAATCATTCAGTTACCGTCACTAGCAGTGACCCATCCTTAGTGTGACCAAGAAAAGCGTTTCTTCATTTCACAAAAAAATAGATATCTGAGATAAACCACACAAGCTAAAGACCAATGATTATGTTTAGTGTCTAGTGTGCTAACAAGTGCAATGTTTAATTTTATTAGTTGAATCACAAGTAGCTGTTGCTACTTACAAGAGACTCTTTTTTTTTGTCAGCTAGAATTGGAACTACACACTCCATAGGATCATATTTAGAGGCGATCAGTATGATGCAGAGTCTTACCAGGGAGCTTCAGCTCAATATTTATGTAGAGGTATTTTTTATGGTTAATAAAAAATAAGTAAAGCACAGGAAGTAATTTAATGAGAAAACAACACTATGAACATAATTATAAACTGGAAACAGGTTTTCTGAATTATGATGCTGAAACATAATTAATTATTTACAAAGAACCGACCTCTGTGGCGCAGTGGGTGAAAAGTCCGCTTGGTACGCAGAAGGTTGCGGGTTCGATCCCCGCGGCGGGATAAATGTTTGTATGATCTGCAAATATTTATCTCGGGTCTGGGTGTTTCTATGTAGGTATAATATGTATGTAATTTACAAACAAAAAGTATATAAGTAGTTTATCAGTTATCTGGTTCCCATAGTACAAGCTATGCTTAGTTTGGGGCTAGATGATGCTGTGTGAAATTGTCCAGCATTATTTATTTATTATTTTATTTCTCAGCTAGAAAAAAAATGTTCCAAGGAATTGGAACTCTACACACTCTATAGGATCACATTTAGAGGTGATCAGTATGATGCAGAGTCTTACCAGGGAGCTTCAGCTCAATATTTATGTAGAGGTACCTAACCATAAAAAATAAGTACAGCACAGGAAGTAATTTAATGAGAAAACAACACTATGAACATAATTACGGGGACCTCTATATTGTAATAGTTTATAACTTGTAATTTCTTTCTGGTAAATAAATTTATTTGTAATTATAAACTGGAAACAGGTTTTCTTAATTATGTGGCTGAAAAGTAATTAATTATTTACAAAGAACCCCTTAGGTTAAAGGTAAAAGGGCAAGAAACTGAAACAAAGAGTAGCAGACAGGGTAGGTAAGTACCTACCATGGGAAGTAAGTCGGTAGTACTATGTTGTTTACTACATAATTCTTTAGTAAAAAAAATCAATAGAACTTTATTTCATACCGAAACTCAGATCCCTTCGGTAGATTAAGACATTTTGCACGCAAACCATTACTCGTACGATCCCCTCGACCCCACACAAGGGGTGGGTCGGCTGATAAACGCCCGCATATAATTTTAACTTACGACTTTATTCCTATTTACTGTGACAAATACTACAATTAATAACTAACAGTCATAAACATTTACAGTTAAATACCTCATAAACTCTCCAAAATGCTGAGCAGAGCCGCTGGGACAAATCCTTGCACAACCACAACGAAAACCAAAATATATGGCGCACAAAACTCGTTCACTTCGATCGTCAATTATAATTAACACAGTATAAGAAACTACGATTTTATTGTGTGATAAAATATCAAATAAATGATGGGAAACCGAATAAAAGTTGCATATCCTTTTCAAAAGAAAAAAATAATTACGGACAACACAACCACCTCCGCAAAATTCCTTACAAAACTGAAAAAAAAAATCATGAATCTCACTCACTCATTCTCATCTCACTCTTCTGGGATAGGGTGGCGCGGGTGTGGGCGCGGGTGGCGCCACTTTAGTTGTCAGTTCGCGCAAGCGCATTGGATATTATACTTGCTCTGAGGCATTGGACCCCAAGCTCTCGTCACCGCTCGAGGGCTTGAATATGGCTTGAACGTCTGTAAAGCCTTTTTATTTGAAAACCATGCAAGTTTTGTCAAAGTCAATTGAGTGAGTCAATAAAGTCAGGAGTAGTATTATTATTCTGTGGTCACTATCATGTCAATATTTTATCAGCTGATTGCGTGCGAAGTTTTGGGAACACCTATCGTCGCAAAAGCCAGAGAAAAAAGAAGAAGAAGAAGAAGTTTTGGGAACAAGTTTTGTCGCTTGAGAATAATTTGTTTTGTTGATTTTAGATGTAACTCAAAATGTTCGATCAAGTAAAACGGGTGCTATTAGTTCTTTCAGGCAAGGGTGGTGTTGGAAAGTCAACAGTTAGTACACAGTTGGCTCTTACACTGAAAGAAAAGAATTACAAAGTAAGTTTCTAACTCTTGAAAATATTTCAACACGTTTATTTCTATGCGTACTGCGTACTAAATTGTATCAAAGAAAAAATAATTAGGCTGGAGTTGGCTTTAGAAGCGAGTCATACGATATTCGTGTTCTCAACTTGACGATGTGAATTTTAAACTTTAGGTTCTCTCTAACCACAGTCTAAAACACAAACTGTGGCGCAGTGGGCGAAGGCCCGCCTGAGAAGCAGAAGGCGGATTCGATTCCCGCCGCGGGATAAATGTTTGTATCATCTGCAAATATTTATCTCGGGGTCTGGTTGTTTCCATATACATATAATATGTAATGTAATTAACAAAAAGTATGTAGTTTATCAGTCATGTAGTACTCATAACACAAGCTCTGCTTACTTTGGGGCTAGATTATGCTGTGTGTTCAGCGTTATTTATTTACAAATAAAAATCTTGTAGGTTGGCCTTTTAGACATCGATTTATGCGGTCCAAGTGTTCCATACATGCTGAATATTGAAAACCAAAGTGTGCATCAAGGGCCTGATGGATGGGTGCCAGTCTACGTGGACAAAGAACAGAAGCTTGCGGTGATGTCTATAGCATTTTTACTAAACTCCAGAAATGATGCAGTGGTGTGGAGAGGGCCAAAGAAGACGTCAATGATAAAACAGTTTTTGGAGGATGTGTATTGGCAGGATTTGGACTACCTAATCATAGATACCCCACCAGGTAATAAAAATATACATACTTATATACTTTTATTAGATTCAAATAAGAAATCAATTTGAAAAAATTTTCAACCTGAGTAACCCCCTACCTACATACAAAATATACATTTTGTATTTTGAGAAAAGTCAATTCATCCTTATTGAGAAACCTGCTGATATCCAGCTAGTTAAAGTGTTATTGCTGATCTCTCCTCGAGTCGTATTCCTCAGTGCTGAGGGTTGTGACCTCCTTTAGGTATCACTTTCTCCCTTATTATGTTTCTCCATCTTCTTCTGTCCCCGACAGTATGAAGAGCATTGTGAATCGTGGTGTCGAGAGTGGTGCAAATTTGGTCAGACCAGCACATCGGACTTCGCCGCTAGGTCTTTTTCCTTCTATTTTTCCAGTCACTATCAGCTTCTTAGAGGTTGTCCCCATCTTTCCTTGCAATGTGACCGAAATACTTGAGGACTTTACGCAGACACTCGGAAAGTCATAGTAAAAAAGGATTTATTCAGTAGGACCGCTGGGATCACTTACAATAGTCTTGGAACTAATTTTACTCCTGTTCTTTCGCGACCAATACCATGAAGAATCAGGGCAAAAACGGTTTGGGGACTATCATTCTTTTAGGTGATTCATCTTAAAACTAAAATTCAGGCTCCAGTGGGCAGCCAGATGATAGATTAGATTGCTGATAGCAATATAAAATTAATACCCAATTATTAATTTCAGGAACATCAGATGAACATATCACAGTAATGGAGAATCTACGCAATGTTCCACACTGCTCAGCCATCCTTGTGACTACACCTCAAGAGGTTGCGATCGAGGATGTTCGTAAAGAGATAACTTTCTGCAGAAAAACCGGCATAGCCATCGAGGGCATTATTGAAAATATGAGCGGGTGAGCATAACTTTATAATGAAACTTAATTAGTATTTCATATCATTCTTTCATAGGAACTTACACAACTTAAACAGTTTTATAGATTACATAGTGAGTACAGGGTGTAATCTAACTATTGATGAAAACTAGATCAGTGCATTCATCATTCTGTTGTAGGTATAACAAATCACATTCATTCAATAAGTATACCAAAAACATTTTAATGTTTTTTTTTTGCAGATATGAGTGTCCAAATTGTAAAGAGTGCACCAACATATTTTCAAGTGGCGGCGGCAAGGCTCTCGCTGAATACGCCAAGGTTCCGTTCCTGGGGAGCCTACCGATAGACCCACGAGTGGGGCAACTAGCCGGGCAAGGCTTAGCTGTAGTGAAGGAGCTGCCTGATTCAACCACAAGCAAAGTCTTCAATAGTTTGTTAAATATTGAAGTAAACACTATATAATATAAAGATCTATTTCATTCATTCATTATCAAAATATCTTACTATTTAAAGTAAAAAAGTTTTTTTTTTTAATATCTTACTAATATATCAGATAAAAATAAAACCCAGTAAAGGCCTACTAATCTATAGCAATTTCTTAAAAGAAAATAAGTGCGTATGTTTTATTTCCTATCAATACAGATTTGGATGAAACCTGGGATGTGTAGGTTGTGGACTTGAATGGCATATTACTTATTAGACTGTAAAATGCTGGTCTCATTTTCTATTAGGATATAATGGCGATAGGTTTAAATAAAACTCTGAATAGGTTTAATACACCTTTTACTAACATATAGAAAATATAATATTTAGTAAGTATATATTTTGTAAAACAAAAAATATAAACAATCACAGCACAATTACTCTACAGTACAGTCAGTATTATAATTACCAATATATTATCAATCATCAAATAATACAAAGTGGCTATACTTCCAAGTGAGTTCACTAGTTAAGTCGTATAAACCTGTTTAAATAAATCAGTAATCCTTATCTAAACCGTAAATAGATATGTTTAAATGCAAATTTGCAACTGAATACTGAGTGTTAAAAGAAACAGCTTTTTAGGTTAACGGGAGAAGTATTTTTACACCCTGTACAATAATAAAATTTCTTAAAAGTTAAAATATAAAAAATAGTCTTACATAAATTAAAAATATAAATTCGTAAAACAAATAAATGATTTAAAATAAACAAATACTTAGGTAAATGATTTTTATCTTGGGTAATTTTTTTTTTATTGAGATGTTTCCAATTTAGTATTTTCACTTTGTCAGACATATAATTTCCTATCATTTCATAAACCACAGTGAACACCAAAAAAACATGGAGACGTTTCTTAAAGGAAATTAGAAAAATATATGATCGCATTTCGGCAACAAACTTACCTACATCAATGTCGTCATTTATATATCAATAGCATGCCTACCCTATCTGTAATTAATTTTGTGACTTCAAAAATGGATCACTCCTGAGTTTGGCTAGGAACACGTGCTTTGGATCATTTTCCAGCGATCGAGTTACTACGTTGAATTCATGTTCACTGTTGTCTACAATTTTGATTCAAGTGCTCTGAATAAATCTCTTAAAACAAAACGATAAATTAATATTATTTTGGCCACTACTACTGTTTGGCTTATCTTACAACATGGAATATAGACTATGCAACTATTACTGCCATTTACTGAAGATTGTCTTGATTCAAGTCGAAGGTAGAATGTCATGGCAGTTTGAGTTTTAAAAGTATGTAAAACACATGTAAATACATCTAACACATATACTATAAACTAAAATAAAAGTGTTACTCCACTCATGTTACCAAAGACTGATTATTTGTACTTAGCGCTCATGGTTGGTACAACCTACTTGGTTATTTTAGGCAAGTCGTCGAAGCTAACACTTTAAATGCCATTTTTAACCGACTTCAAAAAAGGAGGAGGTTCTATGTTCGGGTGTATGTATGTTTTTTTTTTTTTTAATTGATTATGCTAACTACTCGTACTTTGAGGCAGTAAACGCTAGTGTTATTGTCGTTTGACAACGCTAGTGTATGAGGCGAGTGTGTATGGGACAGTTGGAAGGGGAAGGCCTAAGCGAACCTTCTTGGATAAAAATGGCGACATTTTGGAGAAGGGACAGGTCAAAAGTACCCTAAACCCACGAGCATGTATGAAGAATGTAATGAGAGTGAATGAGGCGAAAGTTGTGTGTCAGGATCGTAGCGAGTGGAGATATCTCGGCCATACCTCTTTGGGAAAGAGGTATGGCCGGGAGCCGATCAGCTTATTGATACCTAAGCTGATCGGCTCCCGCAGGACTCTTGGCAAACTATAACGGAGGTCATAAAGTCGGACACTTATACCTAGAACTTAATTAAAATCTAAACTAAACTAAGGTGCTCCCTACAAACACAAAAATATAGCTAGTTCCGCAAAGTGGATACAGTCATGATTCTGTTATTGATATAAGAGAGCACCAAGCTTCTATTCTTCTATTCTACATACACATAACACGAACAAAACAACATTTACACGAAGAATGATCGACAATTTCAGCCTAATTCCCAGCAGGATAAGGTCTAATTTGTACTAGTAGCACTGCTCGCAGCAGCGGCATCCTCGTTCAGCCACATGAACTGACGGATTTCATCCTCCGAGGACGGGCAGCAATGCGGCGGCGCCTTTTGCAACATATTACGCAATTCCTGCAAATAATATCATAGTGGTAGGTACTGTGACGATTTTTTTGATATAAACTTCACGCTATCAAATATGTATTTGGACGTGCCTGACTACCCCCTTAGACATCTTCAAAGCATCTGGAATAATATATATTGGAACGATATATAAAAGGGCTGAGAGAATGTCTACCGCGCCTTGGAGATACAGTCGTGACCCTGTTTACGTTACTTCACGCTACTTGGTATAATTCTGAAAAATTTAAAAATCGGCCAAGTGCGAGTCGGACTCGTGCACAAAGGGTTCCGTATAATCCATCTATGTTTGTATGTTTGTTTGAATTGAATAGGCTCCGAATGGACCGATTTGAAAAATTCGTTCACCATTAGAATCCTGCATTAGCCCTGATTAACAGGCTATATTTTATCCCGAGAAAGTGAAGTTTTCCCGAAGGAACGCGGGTAACACCGCGACAGTCAGCTAGTTACTAAAAACGGCAATAGAATCACGTTTATTGTATGGGAGATTATTCTGTTTTTTTATATTTATTGTTATAGCGGCAACATAAATACATCATCTGTGAAAATCAACTGTCTTACTATCACGGTTCATGAGATACAGCCTGGTGACAGACAGACAGCGAAGTCTTAGTAATAGGGTCCCGTTTTACCCTTTGGGTATGTAACCCTAAAAAATGATATAAAATAGTAGGGTTAAACGTTTTTTATGTGAGGTTAGTTTAATTTAAAATATGCATGATTAATGTTATTATTATTGTGTACAAAACATTGTCATATACCTACTTAAATAGTTATATGGGTACACAAAACAAAAACATTTTTGATAAAATGAAAACATAATAAATAAACTGCAATAAAATTAATAGCATAGGTTACACAAATAAATAAATCTCGGGGTCTTCTAGAAAGAGACAGCCATGGACCTTTAGCTTCAGCAAATTAAACATTTTTTAGATCATAATTAATTTTGCGATTATGCGATCGCCGCGCGCACCACCTTTACCTACAATTAAGTACTTTGAAGCAGTACCTACATTGGGAAAATGAAAAAGGAAACGAATAAATGTACTTTTAAGGCAACGTAGTACCCTACCTACCTACCATATTTAAGTGTACCTACATCTGTAAATCTATCTGTGAATGATGTCTGGATGGATTGTGTGAAGGATGACATGAGTAAGAAAGGAGTGAGTGTTGAGATGACGGCTGATAGAGGAGAATGGAAGAAGAACACATGTTGTGCCGACCCTACATAATGTGGGAAAAGGGTAGGGAGATGATGATGATCTGTAAATCTATCTGTATGTAAAAGTAGCAAATGAAAAAACAGCGGCACTCTAAGAGTGCCGGTAGAAGTGAAAATTTGAACGGTTCTTAACTTGACAAATAACCCGGTGTCGGTGAGCAATCACGTGACTCGCACGTGACCTTTTCGAGGCGATTGTTCCTCATCTACAGCCAAACGCGCCTAAAGAAGTATTCACTTCAAAAATATTTTATTCAATAATGTAAAAAACTAGATCCATGGCCGTTTATATTGAAATGACTACGTACGAACCCCAACAATATCGAACCACTTGTCTCTCTGAAGGCGTCCGGCAACTGTACGTTTTAACATCTGGGGAAGCACAATTAAACTCGTCTCTATGGGCACGTTAGACACGCTTGATAGTTTAGTTTAGATGAAATATTATTACAGTTGTATGTTAAAGGTTAGTTAAAGTTATGTTACAGGTTGATACGTGATACCGTAGCGCGCGCACTTGAATCAACCAATCAGTAAGCTCAAACGGAGAAATCAGATTTCTAAATCTACGGTCGAGTGTTGTGATTGATCTATACAGGGTTTCTCAAACTGGGTTACGCGAACCCCTAGAGGTTCGCCATTCAACGACGGTTCGCGACAAGATGGAAGTAAAGGTGGCTGAATGACTGGCAGGCGCGTGAAGCACACATGTTAGCGCAAAGAATATTTCAATGCCCAGTAAAATGATATTTTGATTACACAGGAACTAGACAGGAAGAATATCCCGAAGTGTCACTCAATGCTGTGAATTTTCTTTTGCCCTTGGCTACAACATAGGTACCTACTTAATGTGAGTGTGTTTTCACATCAAGTCAAAATTGACCAAAATTACTCCTAAAATTGTTTAAATTTGCGACAAGAAATAAGATATTATGGCACTGTATTTGTTTCGTTTTAATGTTTTTTTTTTATATTTCTACTGGGGGGATAAAGCTTCGCTATCATTTAGAATCTTTGATAGGGGTACGTGGTGCCATAAGTTTGAGAAACCCATACAAGTTTTTTTCAATGCCCTGCGTATCGAGCTCACTGTCATATCGCGCTGTCCCTCTCTCACATGAGGCATACATTAATTCACTATCCTGCTCTAATTTTCAGACATGTTGAACTGTCTGGCCCACATTCTGGAAATAAATTCTACATCTGCTTTTGTAAGCGAGCAGTGAGCTTTATGAAATTTTCACGGCTGAATTGAACCTTAATAAAAGTTCATGGAACAAAAATGTGACAGCCTTCAGTCTCAAGTGCGTTTATTTATTCCTAACGTGCCCCGAAACATGGATTCAATCCGTTCGAGTTTGATGAAAGGAACTCGAAGAGAGTAAATACATACAACAATTAGTACATACAATAAATACACAGATATGAAATAGATGAAAAAACGTGTCTAATTTCAAACGAAATAAATACTTTTTATAACCAAAAATAAATGGAATATTAAAAATACTGATGACATCAGAAAATGCGGCTCGCTTCTGACGTGTCAGCATTTTGTCTATTGAATTCACAGTTTGGTCTTTTTGCGTTCTTTGTTTACACCTAAAGCAAGCATAAGGTGCCCTCAACTAAATTGTATAAAATCTAGGAAACATCAAACTTGATGCTTGAACAAGAGCTAAAGGCTCAATGCACATTGAATTGGCAAGCGACGCGTCAATTAGTTTTATAGCGCACCATTATAATCCTTATGAACTATGGTACAAGATATAGAAACGCTTGTAGAATGAACGAGATCTGGCGAAGCCATCTAGCCGCGGTGGCTCGAGCACTTTCCTGCGGTTCATTCTACAAGCGTTTCTATATCTTGTACCATTTTCGTAAGGGTTATAACGGCTTGCTACTTGACGCGTCGCTTGCCAATTCAATGTGCATTGAGCCAAACAGGTGTTTTTAAGTTCCAAGGTAGGTATACAAATTGTTTTTTGGCGTATACGAGGGGGGTGTAAGTAAAGTGCAACCTTCATAGCGTTTCTGTTCCTCGTCCCGGCCTGGGTGTGGTTGACCAAAGGCGCGGGGTAATGCTTGCCGATGATGCATCCAGCACGTTCTTGAACCTCGATCGGCGCCTTCCATGGCTCGTAGCTGGAATTATGATACAAATATTTGTGTGATTAAAACGGTATGTTACAGTCGTGACCCTGTTTACGTTTTACTTACATGTAGTGTGTAGGCATACGTGCCAGTTCAGGCAAGTACCGCCGCACATACTCCCCGCTGGGGTCGAGCCGCTGCCCGAGGCGGATGGGACAGGCGCACTCGCCGCTGTCCAGTAACGCTTCGAACGCGCTCGACGATACCCACATCCAATTGCCGGCGCAAACTGACCTGGAATAAAAGAAAGAAAGATCAGGGAAGCTAATATCTCGTGGGTATTTCCTGGCTTTACTAAATCTTTCCGTCTAAGCATAGCTTTACTATGGGAACCAGATAACTGATACTTAGAAATAGAAGAAGAAGAAATAGAATATTGCTTTATTGCACACCATGAGAAAAAAAACTTATATAGTTTTTGTTTGTAAATACATACATATTATACATAGAAGCACCCAGACCAGACCCGAAATAAGTATTTGCAGATCATACAAACATTTATCCCGCAGCGGGGATCGAACCCGCAACTTTCTGCGTCACAAGCGGGTTTTTACCCACTGCGCAGCACAGGTCGTCAAAGGAAGCACAATTGTCAAACTCTATATAAAGTCCACCTAAACTTTGATTGATACAGTATGATAGACAAGAGAATTACCTACTATAGTCTTTTTCACGCCGGAACGTATGCAAGACACTTCGAGATAATGTCAAAATCAGTCTAATAGTAATGTCCTAAAGGTTAATCGAGATTATCAAAATCGATTTTTGTTTCACTACTATCAATTCATCTCAATCGATTACAAGGTTCATTCATAGACAAAATTACTAAACCAACGATTATTTCTTTACTTATCGATTCATCAATTGTTTCGATTTTCATTTTTGCACTCTCTAATAGATTACGTTCCATTTTACTCAGTACTGTTAATTGGCGGAGTTTTTTATTAAATGTTTATTGTTTATTTATTTATATTTTATGACTCGTTAATGATAATTTATGAAATAATTAAACAGGAAATAGACAAAAACATTTTTTTTTTGTATGTTTTATCGTTTAATTTTTTTTCTTGACATTTTTGTTTCAAATTTGTTGTGAGCCACACAACGTGAAACGAAACAAGTTCAATGTGTCTTGCATACGTTCCGGCGTGAAAAAGACTATAGGTAATAGGTAATCCATCCCCAACTCCACAATTCCATAACAACCCAAAATGTGATACAGTAAAACAAGTAAGAGTGTAACTAAGCTTACCAGTCAGCATCGAGCAGGTACTTCAGGAAATGGTTCAGGCCATGTTCCCAGGACAGCCACAGAGTGCCTCGAGTCAGGAAGGAGGCGACAGTGTTACGCACAACGTGATGCAACCAGCCCTCGGTACGTAGCTGGCGCATTGCCGCATCTATGAACGGAAAGCCCGTACGGCCCTCTGTCCAACTGGAAGAAACAGTTGTGAGTTATACTATAATTCAAAAGATGGAACTGTAACGTACAAGCGCTCGAACGTTCTAGAATATTCGCGCGCAGGAAAGATTCAACGAACATTCTCGCTTGGACATGAGGAATTAATAAATGGACCGTAATACCTAGACTTAAGGTTTAGATTTGTGTGGCGCTACTGACAAGGGACCTTATTACAAGTGTATAAGGTTCAAGGTGTCGTTTTCAGAGGACATAGAAAGATTGTTACGGAACTTCTAGAATGTTCTCGGACTTCGGGGCTTGCGATATATAAATGGGTGGTTTGCGCGTCACGGACAGTTCTTTGTGAATTACGAGCGAGTTAACTTGTGATAAAACGAACTGAATCGTGACTAGTGATATTCAGTGCGATTGTTGATTACTTTAAAGTGTGTTTTGAGTAAATTAGCGTGTAATAAAGTTTCGATAGTTACACCTAGTGTTTATCTTGACGACCTCTGTAGCGCAGTGGGCGAAGGTCCGCTTGCGACACAGTAGGTTGCAGGTTCGGTGGGACAAATGTTTATATGATCTACAGATATTTGTCTCGGGTCTGGGTGTTTCTATGTATAATATGTATGTATTTGCAAATAAAAAGTATATAAGCAGTATATCAGTTATCTGGTTCCCATAGTACAAGCTTTGCTTAGTTTGGGGCTAGATGATGCTGTGTGAAATTGTCCAGCATTATTTATTTATTTATTTATCATCAGAATCGACGAACCCCAGCACGTAACAGAAATATGAACTTTATTTGTATTTATAATATAAGTAGAATTTAATTAACTTTACCGTTGTAGTTCATCTCCTTCAGGATTCTTCCAAGGGATGTCGAGGCAGATAGGGTTGTCAGCCATCTGTCCGTAATTAGGGTTGTTCACACTCATTGTGTAGAAATACTCGCGCCAGATCAATTGCCCTGCAAATGTACAGGTTATTTAGATAAATGATGATGATGTCTTCCAGCCGATTTCGACTATGGCGACTGATTCTAGTTATTACACGCATGTACAGTCAGCAATGAAAATCGATTAACATTTGATGTTTCACAAGTCTGATTATTTCCGAAATCCGTAACATCATGACCAAAATTTTGATTAAGGTGATGTAGGTCGCAAAACTCACGTTTTGACTATACGTCAAGTCATTTTTAAGGCATAAAACATACATACACATACATAAAGTCACGCCTCTTTCCCAAAGGGCTCCAGTCGTTACGATCCTGACACACAACTTTCGCCTCATTCACTCTCATTACATTCTTCATACATGCTCGTCGGTTTAGGGTACTCTTGACCTGGCCCTTCTCCAAAATGTCGCCAATTTGATCCAAGAAGGTTCGCCTAGGCCTTCCCCTTCCAGCTGTCCCATACACACTCGCCTCATACACTTGCTTTGTCAAACGACTGTCATCCATCCTCTCTACATGCCCAAACCATCTTAACATACCTTTTTCGATCCTCAACACTACATCTTCTTTCACTCCACACTGTTCCCTTATCACACTATTTCTCACTCTATCCTTCAACGGTACACATACTACGCAACGCTCTCATTTTTTTTATTTTATTTATTTATTCACACACAACAACACATTACAACCACATTCAATTCATAAAAACTAGGTAGGTACATATCAGATCTTGATTGTGACGTAAAAACTTGTGCGTACTTAAATACCAAGTTAGTTAAAATGTCATGCAGGTAAGCTATGTTAAAAATAAAAACAAAAAAACGAAAGTAAGTAAGGTATAAAGAAAATGTAAACAGCTAGATAACAGAAAACGTAGATAATATGATTTTTTTAAAGTTAAGTTTGACTCAGGACACAAGAGTGTCTGAGTTCGTACTATGTTGTAAAATAATACTTTTAATAATTTTGATGAATTGGTTTAATTTGGGGACAAATATGTCTAATTCCAGATGATCCTTTAGAAGCTCATTGTATTGACGTGCCATTCTGGTCAAGGGATTAAAAAACGATTTCAACAGCATTCACTCTACTCTGATGTTTTTTCTGCCACACCCAACTTTCACTTCCATACATCAATGTCGGTACCAACACTCCTCTATGAACTGCCAGTCGTGCCTTGTTGGACACTTTCCGGCTGCTCATAAAATACACAATAGGCATAAAAACACCGATATTTTTGATTTTTTTGATGACAATAAATAGTTTAGGATATTAGTTTATTAGTTATGGGAGTCGAAACACGATTGACTTAATTTGACTCTATAGAAAAAAATCACAAAGTTACCTCTAAATCTTGGTTCGTAATAATTTCCCAAGAAAAGTTTTTTTTTTCGTAGTTATCGTTTAAAGAAATTTGTATACACCTTCACAAACAATAGATGATTTGAAAAAAACGTAAACAGGGTCACGACTGTATCCCCAAGGCGCGGTAGACATTCTCTCAGATCTTTATATTCCAGATCCTTTGAAGATGTCTAAGGGGGTAGTCAGAGGCATGTACAAATACATATTTGATACATGCCCACATCTTGCAGAAGTTAGTATTCTATACGTGACAGGTTGCAAGCCCATCGCCGCATCGCATGATTTGATTTTATTAAAAATAGTCAAACTGTTAATCTACTTCACAGAAGGGGAATTCGTCTGTGATATACTTTCATTGCTTGCTTTGGAAAACAGCAGATTCTATTTAGATAAAGGAACGGTCATTTGAATATCGAAGTTCGGTTTTCAAGTCCCCGCTGTGATGTAGTTAATTATTGTTCCGTACCCGTAGGATGAAAACGGAACCTTATTACTTACAATTTTTTTTCTAATAAAGATCTTATTAAAATGAGGCTCAGTCAACTCGACATTTGTTGTTTTATATGGACAAGAAAACTTAAGATCATACCCAGATAAAACTTTAAAATATGGGGTTTTAAAACAATTTGGTTTAGGTACAATCATATCTATGGAAGTATACCTGTAATAAAGTGGGTAGCATTAAGATGTCCTTGATGAACTTGACGGAACAGATCATGAACGGCCCAGTAGAATCTGAAATCAATTTAAAAATCCACCCCCATAACGATATACAGTAGCACAAAACAGACTGCACTCATGCTTTGCTAACTTTTTACCATATTGGTTGTGTAACTTTTCTGCTCTTATGCCACTAGATGAACTAAAACTGTGTCATCATCATCATCTTCCTGCCCTTGTCCCACTTTATGTGGGGTCGGCACAAGATGTATCCCTCTTCCTTTTTTTATTTCCCTTTATCAGCCGTTATCTGAGCACACTCACACCATTATCTCGGGTCTGGGTGTTTCTATGTATAATATGTATGTATTTACAAACAAAAAGTATATAAGTAGTATATCAGTTATCTGGTTCCCATATTACAAGCTTTGCTTAGTTTGGGGCTAGTTTGGGGCTGTGTAAAATGTCCAGCATTATTAATTAATTTATTTATTTAATTTTATTTTTATTTTTATTTATTTGTTAACAAAATCCACAGCTCTTATGATTAATTTACAAACTTAAAGATTTAACCTACAGCCAATAATGGATTTATATTATTTTTAACCAGCTAACCGACAATGAAATGACAAAAGTTGAAAGTTTGAATACATGTGTGTGTGATTGTGTGTGTGTGTGAGAGGTAAAAATTCATCCATCCATGTCTTCAGTGTATGTTCACAATGACTTTCCTAAAAGGCTTGACAGATTTCGATGAATTTTTGAAGCTATCGAGCTTCCACGTCTTACAGGATGAAGCCTAAAAGACAAAGACAGCGTTGTATAGCTGCCTCGCTCACTCGCTTAGTTTGTTGCATCGTCCTATCTCGCTTACTCTACCAAACCTGCGCAATCGTTTAACTTCAGAGACCTAAAGATTGGTGTGTACTGTAAGTCACAAATTATTTTTTTCTCTATGGAGTAAATCTTCATCTTCTTTTTCTTGTATAACCAGTTCTTTCATACCAGTGTGGTGAAAGTATATAGAGTAGATTATTTGAACTCACTTCCTAACTGAGAGACATCCGAAGCGCAGCGCCGGACTCAATGATATGGGAGGTCCGAGTAAATCCGGGTTTCCATGCGTTGGTAAATACGAGCCCCTGTAGATAAAAACACCTTAATAGCCGGCTGGAGCAGTCGTACATTCTATCAAGCGTTTCTATATCTTGTTACATTGTTCATAAGGTTTACAATGTCTTGTTACTTCTCGTCGCTGCCAATTCAATGTGCATTGAGCCTTAATCGAATCTTATTTCACCGAAGCGCTTCCTTGCTTCGGAGGGCACGTTGAATTGTCGGTCCCGGCTATTAGTCGTTAAGCCATGACGGAGGCCTTAAGGTGGCCTAAAAACTCGGTCACCAGAGTTGGCCACTGACTCATACGAACTTACTTTTAGCCCATCGCCGCCTATAAGAATACTGATTTCATCACGATATTTTCCTTCGTTTGTAACTTTTAAATCTCATACGTAACTCTTGGGGATAAAGTTCAAAATCACCTGCAGAAAGTCTCGTACTCCACAGCAAGTCGTTGCTTCATTTGCTTCAAAGCAGCAGTTTCGCCGCCCACCCATCGGATCATACGAATATCTTCGTTCTCCAGAAACACGCCTAGATCTTCCGGTTTTGGAACCTAGAATTTGCCTTTCAGTTTTAAGATGGATCACCTAAAATAATGATAGGCCCCAAACCGTGTTTGTTGCCCTGATTCTTCACGGTATTGGTCGCGAAAGAACAGGAGTAAAATTTGTTCTAAGACTATTCTAAGTGATCCCAGCGGTCCTACTGAATAAATGCTTTTTAACCTTGACTTTGGATAATTATTTGGAAAAATTATTGAGCTAAGTCGGAAAGGTATAAGATTTAAGCCTAGAGCTTAAAAAAAATCGGGTATGTTTTGTTCGTTATGTCGAATTTCAGTGGTACATATAGTCAAAGAAGAGAAGAGTTAAAGGTGTGTGTTGAGCAATATTGTGCACCACGATCATATTAAGTAACAATCTATAACTTTTGTATTGTGTGGTGTGGAAACGTTGCCCAACAAAAAGTAACGTCGGTGTGGATGCTATTTTACGTAAAAAAAAAAATTAAAACTGAATTATAAGAGTTTACCTTATCATAAACAGTGAACTCCTCGTAGAAGCAAGCTGGTAAGGTTCCGAACTGGACTCCGTCAAATTCCACGTCTCCCACGGGTCGCGGCGGGTCGCCGATCGTCTCTACCGTGTGCTGAAACGAAGTTATATTCATTGATATCTTTCTCAACGCAATTTCTCAAGCATTGTACGGACTAGAGTCCGTAAAATGCTTGAGAAATTGCGTTGCGTAGCGGTTGAAGTCTACTTCAATGTACGCGTAACCGACAGTTTTTGCAGGTCCCGACTAGTAGTAGCGTTCCTGCAGTTGCTTTCGTCTACACGTATTGGTACGCCTGCTCCGTACAGGCTTCACAAGAACTACTCGTTCTCTCGAACTCGGTCCTACATTTTGCAGAAGTCAGCATGCCATCTCCACGTCCATCACGTATGGAATGCTGACTTCTCGTTGCCAACTCATCACAATGCATTATCCTTATCCATTTTTCACTCACCTAGCTGTCTCAATGTCAACTCACCAGGAACATCTGGTAGGTAAGCGGGATTTGCATTTTTCATACGCACCGCTAAATTGTGGAACTCATTGCCGGGCTCTGTATTTCCCGAAAAGTACAATAGGGGTCTTCAAATCAAGAGTACATAGGTTCCTTCTAGGTAAGCATGCTCCATCGTAGTCGTAGACTGCTTAACATAAGGCAGAGTGAGGTCAAATGCTGACCTTATCAATAAAAAATAATTGCCCGCAGCGCGGCATCTTGCTCCCACAGCGTGTGCGACCTACTCGATACTCTGTCCACTCACAGTGTACTATACTCACCTAGCTAACAGTGTCAACTCACCAGGAACATCTGGTAGGTGAGCGGCGGGATGCCCCCATTTGCCCGCAGTACGGTGTCCGGCTCCCATAGCGTATGAGACACGTGCTCGAGGCATTGAACTCCCACTTCACGACACACTAGCTTCACGGAGTCATCGCGAGCTCGCCAAACTGGCTCGCAGTCTTGCTCGAAGCAAACCTTGCGAATACCTTAAAAAAAACTCACATGGTGATTTGTGCTACATCAGGATACAACTGACAGTTGCATCCTGATGTAGCACAAATCACCATGTCACTCATCATCATCACTGTGGTCAAGTGGAAGCGCCTTAAGACAAGACACTACGGTATCAGGTTCGATTACGGTAGTCGGTAGTACACCAATGAGTGCGTATTTCTGGATAAAAAAGCCACTATGGCAGTACTCTCAAGCGGTAAAGGAAAATATCACCTTACAGAGCTAAAAATAAATATCGAGACGCACAGAGATTCACATAAACTTGACTACTCAAGTGACTCTACAGTCACAGTAGAATCTAGTCCAATTGCCCCTACTATAAACACGACTGGTGTTTGGAGTAGGTGTTCACTGAAATCACTCACCAAACTCCTCCCAAAGCCGTTGGATGATGTCGCTAGGTTTCCCCTTTACCATGAGAAGACGGCCGCCACTCCGCTTAAACTGCGAATCCAGGTCGTCCAGAGCTTCGAGGAGGTAACGCATGCGGTTGTAGCCCACAACCTTTGTTCCTGGCAAAGGCATAAGAAGGGTACAGTATTCATGCAAGGTACAGAACATACCTCTAGAATCACCGTCACCAACTGCTGGTAAGGTATTGTTTTCGTCCAGGATACATCGTAACTGGTTATGGTAACATCCCTAAAAAGCAGTTAAAATGATGATTTCTCTGGAATTTCTAACTCCTTTACGCTAAAAAGGATTTCGATGAAAAGTATGGATGTAAGTATGTAGATTGTAGCTTATTCCTGGATTAAATATAGACTTTTTATCCCTGAAATGTCTCGAAACCTTGACTTTCCCTGAAACCTGAGGAAAGGTTCCTTAGTTACAATAGTAAGTTTACCTGCAGTCTCCCCATCGAAGATGAATATAGGGAAGAATGGCGCTCTCTTGTCTTCCAACGCCGCTAGCATAGAGGGGTTGTCATGGAGACGCAGCCCATGACGGAACCAAAGCACACTGCCGCCCAACATGCTACAATGTTGAATGTATTCAGTCTGTAACAACACAAACAATCTTTTTATCAGACGGTGTAAAGACATGTTGAGGTGACCATGGTCCAGCAGTCTATGGTCGCAGGCATAGACTGCTGGTCGCAAGAAACAGGAGTAGAGTCACCTAGTTCTCAGACTATTGTAAGTGCTCAAACTGGTCCTATATAATCTAGAGACATTGACTCCTCTTAGCATGAGATAAGAACGATGAGGACTTTCCAGTGGCCACCATTTTACTGGACAATAGTCAGAAAATGTTCTGGTACAGGAATACGCCTATTAACAGAAAGACTGACGTCATCAAGTCCATTCCAACGTAACTATACGTGTTCTGTTCGGTATAGGAAGCGGTCTACTGAAATCTAAAATCACAAAGATGACATAACGACTACATGCAAGCATCCTAGGTTACTTCTCTTCGAATCGACCTAGTTATTCCCATAAATGGAACAAGGACTAATAGACATTGATATCTACGCAATCACAGCCTGAAAGCTGATATTAAATTGCTCTATGTTATAATTTCTCTGTAACTATGAACTATTTTTATCCACGAGTAGTAGGTAGGTATGTTCTTTTCTTATCTATGTTGAACATTTGTTTATTTATGTAGTTGTCTCTTTCTGTTCTTAAGTTGTGTTAAAAATAAACTATACTCTTTCTACATTACACATTAGGTACATAATATTACAAAATGGCGATTGGTTGTGAGAAACAAGGTAACTTAAACCAACATCAAAATCTTTAAACTCAACTTTTGTGCGACAGTTTTCATAGTTATTTCATTAAAACCAACCGACATCGAAAACCCACCCTCAGAAGTTCTATAAGTACTTACTTACCTAATTGTTTTAGAAACCCTACAAATTGGAAAGTACCTACATTGTTCACAAATTGCTTGCAACTACTAGGCGCTCATAAACAAGAAGTTGGTAATTATCAATAGCGCATTTAAAGGTCACACAGCAAAAGATTACTCGACAAGGTTATTTATGCTTACGTAGGTTTTACACTTGTGTGTTTTAGGAGATACAGACAAGGACTATTCAGTTTTTTCAATCATATTTCTAAATGAAAACATTATGAAATAGGCTTTTTGATCGAAGGATAGGACATGCTCTTAAAATCTTAAAAAAAAAAAACAATCTGAGAATGGGGAGAAAGGTGTCGTGAATCATGCATGATCCTATTTTAATTAAAAGGATTACTGCTAGGCCGATGTGCTAGGCTAACGAACGAAGGTCTGACATAGCAACGTGAAATACCTAATCCTAGGGTTGCATAACAATACTGCAAGGCTAGGTATGACCTAATAGTTTGCTGAAACTCGATTTCAATGTGTTTATTGATTTTGCCGAGTTTTATTTTCAAAGACATTTTGCAATATCTACATAAATCACATCATACATTCATAGTTAGTACCTAATAGTACATACATTAGGTATTTAGGAATTTTTCACATAGGGTTAGGCAGAAACCAATGGATTTCCACATGCTACTAAATGAATCACGTAAATATCAAAGTTTTTAAAAGAAAAAAATGGTTAATTCACATGGACGTATTTCAAAGATTACTGAGATGAAATGAAGAATAACAGTGGAAAATGGCGAAAGGAAAATGCTGTAGGTATAGGTACCGACCCTATTAGTGCGATAGGTAAGTACTTAGGTTGATCGGTGTTGTTGATTGGGAATGATGATGATGATGATGAGAGGGGCATGCCGGCAGACTGATATTGACAAACTCATTTAAGTTCTGTAAGGACCACTTCTTTGAAGCAGTGGGCGAAGGTCCGCCTGCAAAGTGGTTACAATAGTTTCGATGGTATGAAAATGTTTGTCTCTGGTCTGGGTGTTTTCTATATTTTCTAGTAGAAATCACTTGTTCTAAAACGTTCAAAAACTGTTTTATGTGCACGAACGGAACCTCATTGAGGCGCTTTCAAAAGCCTTTAACCGCACTGGTTCAAAAAACTAGTTTACACAATAGAACTTGACCTCTGTGGCGCAGTGGGTGAAAGGTCGCTTGGGACGCAGAAGGTTGCGGGTTCGATCCCCGCGGCGGGATAAATGTTTGTATGATCTGCAAATATTTATCTCGGGTATGTATATATTTACAAACAAAAATTATCAGTAATCTGGTTCCCATAGTACAAGCTTTGCTTAGTTTTGGGCTAGATGATGCTGTTTGAAATGTCCAGCATTATAATAAAAAGGAACCGAAAAACGTTTTCAATGTGCCTTTTGTAAGTATCCCAAGTAGGTATTATAATATATGATGATAAACTGCATACGACTAACACCGACCAATAGAAGTAACTAAGTGCAATCTAACCTTGCAACATCACCTACCTATAACGCTATACCACAACGTCACAACTACGTCTTAACTAAGATCTAGATGATACAAATGTATTCAGATTTGTATGTATATAATCAGATCCATGATTTGTTTAGTAAAGAAAGTTACTTACAAAATAGCTGACAGCTGTACTCGATGAAGCTCAGCGATGGACTGAAGTTCAAACCGACTTTCATAACCATTCCTGACTGAAGTAGGACCGCGCAGTCGTAGCCCCCCGTGTCCCCGAGGAGTGACAAGAGGGGGGCATGGATCTAGTTAGCCTGGTCCTGCACGTCTGTTTCAGGCGCAATTGTTTCGTTACAAGAAATTAATTGGGATTTTGGATTCAAAACATTACAAACATTTTACGAAAAACCTAGACATTATACAGAGTAACAGTTAGAAAGGTCAGTATGGGGAAGTTTGAAACTATAAGACATACGAAGGTCTATTCTTAGGAACCATGTCATCAATTTTAGTAAAAAGGAAAACTGCATTAACACATAAAAAAAAAACTTGTACCTACCTACTCAGCTCGGGAATCGAACCCGGACGTTTTGAAAAATGAAACTAACACTACTTCTATCTAGATATCGATTGTATAGGTCTTAAGCAGTACCTAAATGTTACTAGAAAAAATGTTACACTCTGTATAAGCATAAGTATTTAAATCAATGTTTAGTGTTTTGTCTGTCTGTTTGTTGGTTTCGGCTTATCACTGAAACGTCTTATAACCGAACATTCACTGGCAGATAGGTGCTGTTATAAGAAAAGCTTAGCATATAATAATAATAATAATGCTGGACTTTTCACACAACATCATCTAGCCCCAAAGTAAGCAGAGCTTGTGTAATGGGTACGAAAGATGACTGATATACTACTTATATACTTTTTGTTTGTAAATACATACATTTTATACATAGAAACACCCAGACCCGAGACAAATATTTGTAGATCATACAAACATTGGTCCCGCCGCGGGGATCGAACCCGCAACCTTTTGCGTCGCAGGCGGGCCTTCGCCCACTGCGCTACAGAGGTCGGCATATACTTAATAGAGAAAGCCAGCGATTTTTTTGGCTTTCGCTGGTGGACCACGAAAGCATTAGAGTTACAACATCTTGCTGACATTAAACAAACAGGTCTCTTCTTTCAGTGTCTTAAAACAGTTTTCGGTCCTCGTCACAAAAAGATATCTTCTATTTTCTCGCGCGATAAGTCAAAAAAGCTCACCGATCGTGTAGACGTGCTTGGTCGCTGGGCTGAGCACTTCAGTGAGGTACTCAACCCGTCTGGCCATAGTGCGGACTTAACATACATAGACTCCCTTCCTTCTTTACCTTTGTCTCCGGAGCTTGACGATCCTCCAACTCTTGAGGAGTTTATCGCAGCGGTTAATCGACTTAAAAATGGCAAAGCCGCCGGCTCAGACAGTCTACCAGCTGAACTTTACAAGTATGGAGGCCCTAAAGTTCAAATAGCACTGTTTGAGCTTGTGCTACGAGCCTGGGATAGTGGCGAAATTCCCCAGGCCTGGAAGGACGCCACTATCTGCAAACTCTATAAAGGAAAAGGTGATACCTCGGACTGTGGATCGTATAGAGGTATCGCTCTCCTCAGTTCGGCCGGCAAGATACTGGCCCATATTATAAATCGCCGGCTTGGAGAGCTCGCTGAGCGCTTTTTACCCGAGAGCCAGTATGGGTTCCGTCCAGGTAGGGGTACGGTCGATGCTATTTTCATTGTCAAACAGTTGCAGGAAAAGTCACTAGAGCAACATCGACCACTGAACATGTGTTTCATTGACTTGGAAAAAGCATTTGACCGTGTACCGAGATCTGCTCTTTGGGCTGTTCTCACAAAAGCTGGATGTCCTGTGAAATTCGTTAATTTAGTGCGCCAATTTCACGATGGCATGATGGTCAAGGTACAGCACGAAAATGATTTCACAGACCACTTCTCGGTAACTAGCGGCGTCAAACAAGGCTGCGTCATTACGCAGCCTCCGACTCTCTTTGCCGTATACTTTGCCTCCGTGCTGAGTGACGCATATGATGACGGCATCGGACAGATCTGCCTTAGTGTCAGGACAGATAAGAGCGTTTTCGACATAAGTCGATTTAGAGCGAAAAGATCGGTACATGAGCTCTCCATCGTAGACGCGCTGTATGCTGACGATATCTGTTTGATGGCCGATGATGTTAGCAGCTTACAGCTCTTCCTCGACCGTTTCAATAAATCGTGTCAAAGGTTTGGTCTGATCATCAGTGTCTCGAAAACCCAAGTGCTCAAACAACCTGCACGCGGCACTACACCTGACCCTACTCCGATTTACCTGAACGGTGTAACGCTGGAAATTTAGAGGTGGGATGTATAAGTAGAAACTAAAAGGTTGGCGTTAATAACAGTATTTTATTCAGCATTCACTGTTGTACAAAAGTCATAAAACTAATAAATTAGGTTAATACAGAGAAGCTATTTTAAAATTATAATATTGATAAGTTAAATTATTACAGAGTGTTGAAGAATGTTGGGCGCCTTAAATTTATATGACCAGCTTAAGTCGGTATAGCAACGAGAAGTATTAACAGGGCGTGAAGGCCTACATTAACTTTCCTAGCAACCAGATAAATATTATTAGGTTTAAATTAAAGTAAAGTCTGAGTCTAGGTGATGTTCAGCATTTGTAGGTTGTAGATTCGGATACCGCAGAGTTGACCGAGGGGTAAAAGTTAGTTAGTTTGGACTCAGCACAGAATATAGAAAAATACACAGCGGACAAGGTCCGACTGTGTTACCAGGTTACTCCGCAGGCGCCCCGCAGGAGCCGAGCTCAAAAGAAGGGGCCAGGCCTCCTTCGGTGCTGCACTGCCAAGGGAACGACCTCTCACAGGCCGTTCCAGGGACGACACAAAACGAGAAAATTGGAGCCTTCAGCTGGACCCCGCTGCCAGTGCTCTGGGGGGGAAGACAAGAGAATAGTGTTAAAGAAGTGTTCCTCAAGATAGGAAACCCTAGGGAGTGACGCGTGGCATTGCCTATCGCCGGTATAAAAAGTACCTTGAACGTAGCTCTCCGATTCCAGGGAAAAGATCCTCTCGGCGGCCTTTTGCAGGTGTCCACGAGGCAGATGTCTCGGGCTCCGGAGTCACGTCACGACTTGACCACGAGGTCCTATTTCCACCAAAAGAACCAGAATTTTAGTCACAGAGCTGGCGAAGCTACGCACAGGCGGATCACTAACATACATACCAGCTGAAGGGATTCCAGTACGAATTTATAAGTTCACGAGTAAAAAGTATACACTCAGTCCGAGTTTCACAGCCAAAGAAAAAGACACGTTCTTCGAAGTCGCCAGCAGAGAATTTAGGGATCACAGCTCAACGCCGCTCACTCCCTTCCAAACCTGAGGGAGGATCCGGGAAGCAAATCTATCCTCCAGTCCGACAGAGACAAGCTCGAACACTCTTCGGACCAGACCAGGTCATTCTTCTACCGATCTATTACGCCATTGCGTACTAACAATCCGAAAAACAAAAGAATACAATAAATTTCAACTCGAGACTGATTTACAAAACAACTCATTAATTTGCAGATTCTTGACAGCTTGCAACACCTATACTGTCAACGTGACATGGACAATAGATGTCAATGTCACTTTTTTTTTTTTTCGCCTAGCATGAATTTAAACCAGTTACAGTACATCCCCAGCCCAGCAGAATTTACGCAGTAAATTCGATCGGCTGACCCCAGCCGAATACCAGAACAGAAGAAAAAACACCAGAAAACACCAGAAATGTTAATGTATCAAACAAAGAAAATATTATTTTACATTCGAAGTAAACCCTATGAGTACCTAAGTAGGTTTATTAGCAATGAATAAGCGACGGTTTAGTCCCGCTACCTATCATGATAGTTTAAAGGTAAGAAAAGTAGCTAGGAGCGTACGTAACTATGTATCTGTACAAAAGTCCCTAGATAATACTATATTTACATATCCTAATGTATAAACTAATGGTAGGTAGTAGTATATTTACATGGTAGGTAGTAATTATTTACTGGCTTAGGGGACTAGTTCCCTAGGATTGAAGATCCTAAGCAGTTTGATACATTCTCCTTCCAAACAATCTCTTTCATTCTTCCCTTTCACAAACCCCCCCTAACAAATCACACAATCATACCTCCACAAGCACACACAGTTTCTCCTATGGAACTGAAGATACTGTGATTGAAAACTAACATACTAACATCATGAAGTCTACCTGTTTAGACATGGTAAGACTGTCCATAGTAATCAAGTGAGTGTATCCAAAATACCCAGTGTTGGCTTATTTCAATAGTCACGACCCGCTAAATGGCAATTGGGGAACATCTCCTTGTAGAAAAAAAACTGCAGAACAAGAAAAAATCCCATAGGTAGTAATTACCTATAACGAAGCCCTAACCTACCTACTTCCTATCTACCTACTGTCTAACCTAATTATTCTAACATGCAACTAAATCTAACCGATACTCTAACCTAACCAACCACGCAACAGGCCGGCGGAAGTGAGGGGTGGTGATTACAGGAGATCAACCACACGACACTCCACTGGGTAGCGGGCCTGTGCCTACCAACAAAAGAAATCAAAGCATGACACCAGCAATCCAACAAACCAAGTATATTCCAACTCCCGGGACAAGTGTTACGTAGCCTGGGCTACGGTCCAGGGCTTTCTTGAGAGCTTGAGAGTCTCAGACAGTCCTAGTCAGAACTGTTTTAGATCTTAGTTAGAAACTAAGTTTTAGTCTTTAAGTTTGAGTTAAGTTAAAGTCTTAGAGAAAGTTTGGTAGTAATTGCTACCAACTCACAGCGTGCTAAGAACGCGCTTGAGTTAAGTGTTAGGTTTAGAGAAAGTTAGGTAGTAATAGCTACCATCTCATAGCGAGCTTAGAACGCGCTTGAGTTAAGTTTTAGTTTAAGTTAGGTAGGAATAGCTACCATCTCAGAACGAGCCCAGAACGCGCTTGAGTTAAGTTTTAGTTTAAGATTAAGTAAGTAGGAGTACCTAGCTTGCTGCTCCTAGCGAGTTAAGACGCGCCATCGCGCTATGTTTTACTAGTTCAACTCTTCGCAGGTCAGTTTGTGAGAACATCTCAGACAAAATGAACTAAGGAGAGTATGAACCAGCATCAGCGGACTAAACGAATTGAATCTTGCAACGTAGATCAGTCAGTTACTTAGGTTAATTAGAAGTTTTAAGGTCCTTAACATGCCAAAATAGAAAGAAGAAAGAATTTATTTCACTAGCCCTTGTGATTTAGTGTACCCAACAAATGCAATAAAAAAAAATAAAAAAAATTTCTTGAGTATATTTAAGTATTTTGTTTTATTTATGTAGTATTAGTGAGAGAATTTAGTAGTAAATATAACAAAAGTTTGAAATTAGCTTATTGATCACTGCAATGTGTTGATATTTAGTGTTTGATTTTTAGTGCAAAGTGATATTAGTTTGGCAATATTACCAGTCAATCAATGTACATACCACACAAACAACAACTATCCAAAAAGAAATAACTATTTACCCAAAGCAACCGAGCCAAATTGAAGTTTCAGAATTTCCTACTAAACAAAGTTACAATTCTAGATAAGACCAGGTATCCTAGAAATTACTATGATTAAGCAAAGAATCTAACCGGGAATATATCAAGCTAAGGATCATCCCAGCAGTAGTTCCTAGAATATTAGAGTAGAGAAAACCCTATCCAGAACTGAATCCAAGAAAATGTAACACCGGAACAACACTATCTATTGAAGCACAATTCCACCATTACAACACTATTGTAAAAACTAGAGTAAACAAAGTGCTGTATGTTTGCATGAGTTTCTAAAGAAGTAAGTATGCAGGTATTAAAATATTAAGTTTAGTTTTTAGATTTTTAAGTTATTTGGTTGCTAAGAATTACAATAAATAGCTGGACAGTTTACACAGTAAAGTTGGCACCATACAATGATAACATCTTATAGTATACACACAATAAAAACAATTTACACAGATCCAATACAATCAAAGGAAGGAAATAAAACACAACAAATATATTTTACACAGTTGTTTTGTTGGTTAGTAAGTTATGTTCTAGCAATAATGTTTATCACCTAATGCTGTAATTTAGAAAGAAAAGTTTTCCTATCTAAAAGTATCTGTGGTTGCTAGGAGTTATTTACCAAGTTGGAAGCGCCACTGTAACGCTTATTTTAAAGTGAAGGCCTACATTAACTTTCCTAGCAACCAGATAAATATTATTAGGTTTAAATTAAAGTAAAGTCTGAGTCTAGGTGATGTTCAGCATTTGTAGGTTGTAGATTCGGATACCGCAGAGTTGACCGAGGGGTAAAAGTTAGTTAGTTTGGACTCAGCACAGAATATAGAAAAATACACAGCGGACAAGGTCCGACTGTGTTACCAGGTTACTCCGCAGGCGCCCCGCAGGAGCCGAGCTCAAAAGAAGGGGCCAGGCCTCCTTCGGTGCTGCACTGCCAAGGGAACGACCTCTCACAGGCCGTTCCAGGGACGACACAAAACGAGAAAATTGGAGCCTTCAGCTGGACCCCGCTGCCAGTGCTCTGGGGGGGAAGACAAGAGAATAGTGTTAAAGAAGTGTTCCTCAAGATAGGAAACCCTAGGGAGTGACGCGTGGCATTGCCTATCGCCGGTATAAAAAGTACCTTGAACGTAGCTCTCCGATTCCAGGGAAAAGATCCTCTCGGCGGCCTTTTGCAGGTGTCCACGAGGCAGATGTCTCGGGCTCCGGAGTCACGTCACGACTTGACCACGAGGTCCTATTTCCACCAAAAGAACCAGAATTTTAGTCACAGAGCTGGCGAAGCTACGCACAGGCGGATCACTAACATACATACCAGCTGAAGGGATTCCAGTACGAATTTATAAGTTCACGAGTAAAAAGTATACACTCAGTCCGAGTTTCACAGCCAAAGAAAAAGACACGTTCTTCGAAGTCGCCAGCAGAGAATTTAGGGATCACAGCTCAACGCCGCTCACTCCCTTCCAAACCTGAGGGAGGATCCGGGAAGCAAATCTATCCTCCAGTCCGACAGAGACAAGCTCGAACACTCTTCGGACCAGACCAGGTCATTCTTCTACCGATCTATTACGCCATTGCGTACTAACAATCCGAAAAACAAAAGAATACAATAAATTTCAACTCGAGACTGATTTACAAAACAACTCATTAATTTGCAGATTCTTGACAGCTTGCAACACCTATACTGTCAACGTGACATGGACAATAGATGTCAATGTCACTTTTTTTTTTTTTCGCCTAGCATGAATTTAAACCAGTTACAACGGAAAGGCATTAGAGGACGTTAAATCGTTTCGGTATCTTGGCAGCTTTATTCGTGACGATAATCGCCTTGAAACCGAAATATCCTCCCGGATAGCAAAAGCAGCTGCATCATTCGGGATGCTTCGTGAAAGAGTTTGGGACTCACATGACCTTCGGCTGCACACTAAGATCGCTGTGTACAAAGCAATTATCCTTCCCATATTGCTGTACGCCACTGAGACTTGGTGTCTTTACAGAGGCGATATAAAGCGCCTAGACACCTTTCATATGAAGTGCCTACGATCAATACTTCGCATTAAGTGGCAGGACCGAGTACCAAATTCTGACGTTTTACGGCGTACTAACCTTAGCGGGTTAGAATCCTTGCTTATCAAAGGACAATTGAGATGGTGCGGACATCTTGTGCGCATGAATGACAGCAGACTACCCAAAGCCGTATTCTACTCCCAGCTAAAGCAGGGAAAGCGTACTCCAGGCGGCCAGTTTCTACGCTACAAGGATGTAATAAAGCGCCATCTCACCGCATGCAACATCCCACGCGAGGGTTGGGAAGAGCTCGCGCAACGGAGACGTGAATGGCGCAGCTCCGTTCATGAGGCTGTGACTATTTTTGAGGAGCGTCGCTTAGAAGATCTTGACGCCAAACGCCTTATGAAGAAGACCCGCCCGAACCCATCCTACACCTACACCTATAACGCAAGTGGTCAGTTGCACTGTGCGCCCTGCAACAGGTCATTTAAGACCAAATTCGGCTTTGCGAGCCACTTTCGGGCTCATAACCGAAAATAAGTTATTTTTTATTTTATTTTTATTTCAAGCCAGGTTTCGCCTTTGTCGGACCCGACAAGGAGGACTATATATAATAGAGAAAGAATAGAGAGTTCCGTAAAGAAATCGCATGCAATTTAAAAAAAAAACCAATGGTCCTAAGTGCGAACACTTGTAAAGGCGGATATAAGTATGTAACTCTTTCACGCAATAACTACTGAATTTTTAATGGAATTTGGCACAGAGTCTAGGTCAAAGTCAAAAAGCATTTATTCAGTAGGACCGCTGGGATCACTTTAGAAGTCTTAAAACTAATTTACTCCTTTTCTTTCTTGAAGAATCAGGGCAACAAACGGACCTATCATTTTTTTAGGTGATCCATCTTAAAACTAAAAAGCCAAGCTCCAGCGGGGAGCCAGTCAAACAAAATCGGGAGATAGATTATAGTCTAAAATAACACATAGGCTACTTTAAACCCGAATTAGTATTCCCGAAGGACTGTGGGTAACACCGCGGAGAGCAGCTAGTAGGTAACAAATAAATAAAGCAGACGTAAAAGCCTATAATGTGGACATCATAGGAAGCTATCGGATTTATGTCAGTATCAGTCCGCTCGACCTTTTCTCGGATGACAGACTTATCAGACATTTGAACAAGGACTAATATTACCCTCCTCAAAGCCATTATCCTGCCAGACTAATGCTGGACACAGTATCCGTCAATTCGCCGCTTCTTATCTAGTGGACAGATTATGCGTGATTGAAACACAAACATCCAAACATCTACCTGACCTACTCACAAACTTTCAGTAGAATACATGTTTTTTACTTGGTGTGAATGAGGGGTAAGACCCCTCGCAGACTACAGACTTTCTATCGGCCGATAGTTGAGACGGAATATACTTCGGCTCGTAATGAGTATGGAGAAGCCCGTCTCAACTATCGGCCGATAGAAAGTCTGTAGTCTGCGCGGGGTGTAAGGGTTCATTGAATCTTTGATATATTTCGCTATCATATTGAGGCCATAGCATAATGTTTATCGATTGACTATGGAGAACCTATGTCTGAATAATGCACGATCAGTTTGCGGTCAGCGTAACAACTGACAACCCTCCTGCAGTACAACAAACCGCCTTACGAAAGGGGTTACCAATTCATGACGCTGTCTGTACCTATACTACAACAGTACATGTAGCTCAGCACACAGATAAGGTGAGGAATTCATATATTAGGGGAAGTCTAACACGTAATGCGGCGGGATGAAACTCATGTAACTAAAAGGGCGATGGAAATGAATGTGGATGGATATGTGAGTAGAGGTAGACCTAAGAAAAGATGGATGGATTGTGTGAAAGAAGATATGGGTAAGAAAAGAGTGGATATGGATATGACGAGTGATTGAGGAGAGTGGAAAAAGAGAACATGTTGTGCTGACCCCGCATCAGCGGGATAAGGGCAGGCCAATGATGATGACATGTAGCTCAGCACACACTTTACACTTTGACTGCTGAAAACACACCTGTATGTGTTTTCTGTGAAGTTACAAGTGACCAGGCGCAGACTGTTTCACCAAGCATGTCATAAACCGTGTGGCAAAGCGGCGGGCGGCTAGCTACTAGCTAGAGTAGTAGACGTGCGTTTGAATACCATCGCGAACAGGAGTAAAATAACCTAGTTTTAAGACGATTCAAAGTGATCCCAGCGGTCCTACTGAATAAATGCTTTTTGACTTTGACTTTGATCTAGAATGCCTAAATATTAGAATCATCAGAACCTAGGAGAAGGTACAATTTTTGGTTACATAGGTACCTAATTATGTACTTACCTACCGTATACAATTACTTACTTGCCTATGTTGTATAAATGAAATGTATTGTAAGCAAAAATTTGTTTCAACATTTTAAAGAAAACAAGTTTTATTTCAGAAGTTGAAACATAAAAGCACAACCCTAATTGTTTTGCTATAATTGACGAAACTTTCGTGAAACCTTAAAATGTTAAAAATATTTCTTTACATTTTCTTACCCCTGTGAATCCATAAAAATACTTACAAACTCTAATTGTTTTATAAAGGTGCCGCCCACGTGCCGCCCCAATTACTCGTAAAATCGATTTCTATGACTGTTTTCTTCGTTTCTTATTTTTTGCGATTAATTGGGAAATGTAAATAGGTATTAGGTAGTGTTGGCCAAATGGGGTTGTACCTTTTTTTAATGCGGATAGAAAATCTGCTCACAGACATCCAATTACGTCGAGGGAAAGTAATTGGGGTGAGTGGGGTTGTCGAGCACTCGACAACCCACTAAAAACTACCCGATGGCCGGCCTCTATGCATAACGAAGGGCTCCGGGATCTCCTACGGAACGCACGCGGTGCCCCTCTCGCATTTTGCCTTGAGCATCCCGGTAATGGCACCCACAGCCACGCCCGGCACCCACACACGCGGCTGTTAAACCGCGTGCGTGGAGCTCACGACGACACCTGCCTAGCAGGTTCGATGCAACAAACTAAGCGAGTGAGCGAGGCAGCTATACAACACAGTCTTTGTCTTTTAGGCCATCCCACAGGAATGGATCCCACAACCCACAGAGCAATACTATCAAGTATAGTTCTACCATTTATGTATTTATGTACAGACACTAAGCTACTACAATACTACAATATGTGCATAAAGACTCTTAGTGCACTGTTGCGGGGAGTGACCGCTTAGACCTAAGTGAAGCACTTAGGCCCCCTTCCACCAGGTGTAGCTCGCGAGTCGACGCGGTTACCAGGGTGTGGCCGCTGCATGCAGGACAGCTACTTGGAGCCAATGGTGGAGAGATTATGAACTACAACGGTCAATGTAAACCCGAGTTAGTATAGGCCGACTGGTAGGATCTGATGCTATAAGTCCACTACACTACACCCCACCCACCACATAAAATTACAAAATTTTACCTAACAAAGGCATGTTAGTTTTGACTTGTGTGTGTAGATTTGTTTCTGTGTGCGTAAGCGATACTGAGAAGCTGTCACTTATACTTTATTACTATACACCACTTGGTATTTAGGCCGGTTTCCTTTCATACTGACCGTCAGCACTGATAAAAAGCAACAATGTTGTAAATCTACCAAATGTTGCAGTGCCCCAGCGGGGTTCATGTTATGACACGCATACCTATATTTTAAGATCTTGTAACTAATAAGGATACTGATTGTACAGCAGTGCTGAGATAAATCAGCGATGCCAATTCTGCCGAGACATTAGTATCCTTACATCATTGTAATAAAGAGTATGCTTCTGTCAGCGCCGACGGTACGCCTGACAGGAAAACCGGCCTTAATTACCACAAATTAATGCAGAATAGGTACCTACCTATGCATGTGCCATGCATGTGCGAATGGGTGCATCTGGCGTTGCTAAAAAATGCTTTGATGCTACCGGACTACACATATTATATTATAACACAAAGTACGATTTTATTTGTAGGTACCTAGATTTTTTTTGTAGGTAATCTAAGACCAGGCACAAAGTTCAAAAATATTGGAACTTACCTACTACTTTATTTTGAAGCAGTCACAACAATAACCCTTGGTTCTGTCCATTTTGTACATAACGTACAAGAATTAGGAACAGTAGGATTCATTTTCTTGTAGAATTTAGAAAGAAACTCGAAATTATATTTGTTTGTTTACGTTCTTTCTTTTTTCCAAATTCCGTAAACTTTTATTTTTCTTCTTCTTCTTTGCATTCTGGCGTTTGTGACGGTAATGTCACAAGTCCGCGTTCGAAATTCTGTGTTGTCAGTGTCAAGAAAACGCGGTTTGACAGTGACAATTATATGAATTCAGGTAGTTTCATTGCAGCCTATTTTCTTTCAGTCCAAAAAAAGAAAGAAAACCCTAACCCTAACCTCCAAAACCGAATCCAAGTAACAAATTTCAAAGCAAAGAAATTACTTTTAGAATAATTGCAAAGATCACAATGAACAGCATTAGACTCATCAAAAATCTGCCTCTTCAGCAGCAGTGGCGATCATTTTCACGATGGTATGCATCAGTATCCAAAGTATTTCAATAGCCTGTAAAGATTAGAGATCAGTGTACTTCACTCACTTCATCAGACTTTATTTTGAAGAAATCGCAGCTAAAGAGTCCTTATCCTGCTTAACAATAATAATACAACATAAAAACCTCTGCTTACCAATCTATATTCTAATTTCCAGTGCAATTCTGCGCCAAGAGGTGGTCTCTGCGGCTTCACCACTCAGCATTCCAGTGCCTGAAGGAGTTGACAAGCCTGTTTCGCCTAAGATTGAGAAGATAGTGTCTGAGATCACCACTCTAAACCTCCTAGAAGTGTCCGAGCTTAGCCAAGTGCTGAAGAAGCGTCTGAACTTGCCTGATGCGCCAGTTATGCCTGCTGGCGGATTCTTCGCCGCAGCGCCTGCCGCGCAAGAAGAAGAAGAGGCGGCTCCTAAAGCTGTGAAGACTAGCTTCACTGTTAGTTATTATAATTTCTTCAACAACTACATTTTACAAGCAGTGGCTTCTTTCAATTTATATTGAGCTCTTGTCAAATCAAGCACAATTTTTAGATCTAATGAGTATGTTACAGTACGGCCGGCGGATCTAGACCGGTCTAAAGTTGCGCTGTGAGCAGGTTGCCCCGCATCTTACCACCTATTCGACCCTAAAAGTGACTACTGCGCAGCGCTGCGACCAAGTTAACGCTGGTCTAGATCCGCCGGCCATACTGTATTACTGTTTTGATTGAAAATATAGTGTAGTACTAGATCAAAACTAAGATGTACTCTGAAGCATTGTGTGGTAAAAAAAACTAGTTCCACTGCTAGGCAATGGCTAATCCAAAAGTCAAAGAACGACATCGCATGCCTCCTCTTTGTATAAACTGATCACACAACTCTAATTTTCTTCCATCTATTCTACTACAAAAATACTAAGTAATGAAGATACTGTTTTTTTTTTCAGGTAAAAATGACCAAATTTGACGACAAGCAGAAAGTGGCGCTTATCAAAGAAATCAAGGGTCTACTTGAAGGATTCAATCTTGTGCAAGCCAAGAAGTTCGTTGAGAGTGTGCCCACTGTTGTCAAGGCTGACATCTCCAAAGACGAGGCTGAGAAACTGAAGGAGGCGTTGTCCAAAGTTGGAGCAGTCATAGAAATAGAATAGATTTAGGTTATGTAAGGCATTTATTATATATAATGTTTAGTTGAAATAAAAATTAAGAATAGAATAATGAAATGTTGTTGATTTTAACTTTTTAAAATCCCATTTTCGAATCACTGATAAATGAGATCAGTACCTACCTAGTCCTAGTACCTACATGGCTGGAGAATCTGTGTGTACTAAAGTATTTATCTTAGTCACGAAAACAGTAGGTTTAATAATTATGTCCCACTGCAGGGCAAAGGCCTCCCTTCCTTTCTTCCACTCAACTCTATTGTAAGCTAATGTTGTCCAATGTGGAGAGTAAGAGTCAAGTTCGTCTCTCCACCGTTGCCGTGGTCTGCCGCGTGGTCGTTTCCTGTCCCTGGGGATCCACTCTGTGGTGATTCGAGCCCACAACTCATCCGACATGCGGCAGACGTGGCCTGCCCAATCCCATTTTAGTTTGCGACTTGTTGCGAGTAGGTTTAATGTCTTGGAAAATTCTGTAACTCATGCATTCAGATTGTTTATTTATTTATTTATTTATTTATTTAGGGCATCCAACAAAGAAATCACATAGAATGCTTATAACTAAAGTAATATTATCTTAGAACAATGTGTTTCTTTAATTAAAGGACACCACAGCATGCAAAAACTTCTCAACAGACTTAAAGCTAAAATAAAATGTGAAAGAATAGTAAAATAATATTAACATTAATTAAAAAAAAAAGAGATCAAATTCTAAAAATGAAGTGACAAAATATTCATTTATAAAAGAATAACAAAACACATATTCAATAATAACTAATGAGATCAAAATTAAAATTAAAAACGTCGTGTTAAGTGGCTCAAGTGTTACATTAAAATTGGTTTTACAAACACAGTTTTGTGAAGATTGGTTTTGAATTTATTTAAGGGTTCGGTAATGTCTATATCTTCACTTTTTGAGAGAGCATTATATTGCCCACAGAGCTTTGGCAGTGGGCTGAATTTTCCTAAATTCGTTCTTGTGTGTGAAGTGGAAAAAAGATTATAGGAACGTTTCCTGGGCAATCGTGAGGGTGCATGGACTTGTAGCTGGTCAACAAGTTCAGGGCAATCAATATTTCCGTTGAACAGTTTATGTAAAAATATGAGATCTAGCCATTTACGGCGATTACAAAGTGTTTTCAATTGATAATGAGCCAACCTGCTACTGTAACTGTTCTTTTTCCTAGCCAGATGATCGCTGTACGAGACGTGGTAAAGAAAGCGTCGTTGAACGCTTTCAATGCGCTTCGAGTATATTTCATAATGTGGATTCCAGATAATGCTGCAGTATTCTAAAATGGGTCTGACTAACGTGTTGAATATTTTTAACTTAGTGGAGGAATGCTTAAACTCTTTACAATTACGTATTACAAAACCTAATGTTTTGAAACTTTTGGTTGTTAAGTTTAGGATATGCTTGTCAAAATTTAATCTGCTGTCATAGATTATCCCCAAATCACGAATTTCCTTTACTGATGTAAGTTCTTGTTCATTTAGAAAGTATTTTGAAGGTTTAGGGTTTTTGCTGCGACTAAAAAGAATATGGAAGCATTTTGATACATTGAGTGGCATTAAATTCAGAAGAGACCAGGTTGACAGTCTGTTCAGGTCTTCTTGTAAAGCAGTTACGTCGGATGATGAATGGATAGGTTTAATTATTTTCATATCGTCTGCATACAAGAAGACTTTCGATTCTTGAAAGCACGATGTAATGTCATTTATAAATGCGTTGAACAATATCGGCCCTAGGTGAGAACCTTGAGGGACTCCGGATGTAGCAAAAAAGGGTTGAGAATGATATCCACTTACGGTTACTCTTGAAAATCTGCTGTTAAGATATGAAGAGATCCATGTTAGAAAACTACCAGACACACCTAAATTAGAAAGCTTTAATATTAGCAAGTTATGGTCAATTTTGTCAAATGCTTTGCTAAAATCTGTGTAGACAGCATCAACGGGAACTCGGTTATCTACAGATGTACAGAGTTCGGAAGTATAGCAAAGTAAGTTTGTTGCCGTGGAGCGGGATTTCATGAATCCGTGTTGATGGTTGGTAATGTGTTGTTTTAGATGCCAGGTTAGATGAATAGTGACTAGTTTTTCAAATATTTTTCCGAAGATTGAAAGGATTGAGATTGGCCGATAATTTACTACGTTATTTTTGTCACCTGATTTAAATATTGGGACGATCTTTGCCTCCTTCCATACATCTGGAAATAAACCTACCTTCAGCGATACATTAAAAATACAATACAGTGGGTATACAAGTGACTTCGCACATTTTTTAATAAAAATGGGAGGAATTCCATCGCTCCCGGCACCTTTGTTTTTTTATTCTATTCTATTCTATTTTTTGTTGTTCTATTTTAGTTTTGTTTTGCTATTCTATTTTAGTTTATATCTTACATGAGAGTATTTTCTCGAGTTTTTTAACTATTTAGGTACTTACATTACTACCTACTTATCGAAAAACGATAGATTCTACCACAGAATACAGATGGTCATGCTAACTATCTGGGTACACAAAACATGTCATGTTTTGTATAATTTTTTAAACTATCATGTTATGTGTTAGGTACATGACTCTTCAGTTTCGTTAATTCGGCCAGTTAGCATCATTGATCTGCAAATATTATGCAATTTCCTCATTTCAAATACCTACTTACCATTGTTCTTCTTCTTCTTCTTTCGTTTCAATGCTTCAAACCATTTTTTGCCAGTATGAGGCCACCCCAACTGTGCTCTCTCTCCGGCGTTAAGCAGGTCCTCTTGGGTGCAGGTTGTAGGGCACAGAGGATATGAGAGCAGGTGTTCCATATCCTGAACAGGAGTCCCGGAATCCCCACCTGGCTAGATTTTCTCTGCAGCGTCCAACTTTGGTCCGGAGTCGGCTAAGAGCTTTCCAAGTTGGCCACTGCAGTTCACCATTGTTCTCGCAAGATTTTAAATCCCTCTAACATAAAAGGTTTCAATAATTTTGCAAATCAGGTATCCTAACTTCAACCTGTAGTGCTGTAAATAATACTACAACATTTTTAAACGAATGTTTATTAAACTTAACAATAGGGCCAATAGTAACAAGATGTATAGAATATGAATCTCCATAGCACCTCCCCGTTTCGTTGCGCAATACACAATTTAGTTAAAAACAAGCGCAACTACGCACAAATGCCTTTAGTTGACCGTGTTTTACTTATCAGTAACAGTCTAACGAATTCACATCACTATTTTCTTCATAAATGCCGAGAACATCGTCGAGTAACGACGATAAACTTCGGATCCCATCATTCCACTTTCTCTTTTCATCTATAACCTCTCTGAAGTTCTTGCCCTTAGTATGTTCCACGTACGCGTATGGTGAAGCAGTTTTCACAATTTTTATCTTCGGTTCCGGTATATCTTCTTGTTTGTTGCTCTTCAAAGACATGTGTCTTTCGTAAATGCTAGATAGGAGATTAATATCCGAAGCATTCAAAATACCCTCTATAACATTGTCATTATCAGGTATTTCGATTTCTGAAGATTCAGCGACCATTTCGCTATCATCCGATTCTTTGAAGGAGCATAGAATATCTTCAACGCTTTCACCTGGTCGTGGTCTAAGACACTCCGGTACTTTATATTTGTTGAGTATATCATTTATTTCTTGGGACAAGTTGAGAGCAGCTGTCAAAACCTCTACATCAGTGTCGTTGTGCAGCAGTTTGATCAAGATAGTAAGAAGTCCAATCGACGAAAGTTCTTCTAGAGTTTTTATTAGTCTTTTCTGTATTTCCATTTCGTTTAGCGTCACTATTTTTCTTGTTTCTCTGGAGAAGGTAACGGGAGGGAATGTTCCATCTAGCATGCCTTGGTCTGTGAGTAGTGACTGGAATACGACTCTCCAGAACTTCAATGCAGCAATTTGTACTTCCCAGTGGAAGTCGCTGAGTGCGGCGGAAACCATGTGCTCGTAGAGGCTCTGTTTAAAGGTGGATGATAGTTTAAGGTTCTGGTATAAATCGCTTAGGACACTGCAAGCCTCTTTACGCACGATGCCTTCTTGGTTGTTGCAGAGGATAAAAATAATGTTGTTCTGGAAGAAAATGAAATGCATTTAGGTATATGAATAAAACTGACATTATCATACCTTAATAGGCCTTAAGGCGGCCTAAAAAATCCGTCACCACAGTTAGCCACTGGCTCATACGAACTTACTTACTTTTATTATCATACCATCCTCTATTTTCTACATAAAGCTTCCTCTCGCATGGTAGGTTAGGTTAGCCAAGTTTATAGTAAGCCTGTACTTTATGCGAGACTACATCTCTTTTAAGTTCCATCCAAATCGATCCATTAAGGCGTGATTAAAACACAATAGGTAGTACCTAATATCCATCATCATCATCACTGCTGGATATAGGGCTCCCTCTGTTTACGCCACTCATTCCGGTCCTGTGCCTCACGCATCCAAAATATATACTGCCTCTTGATGTCCAAACAATAATATCATTAACATTAAACAACACCACAAACAAACATTCTTCAAATATTTTAAGCTTACCTGTATATTTGGGTTCTCGTTAATCAATTGTTCCCACAGTGCATGAATTTTGCTGGCAGCCCCCACACATTTGAGCGCGGAGACCTGCACATAAGACTCAAAGTCGTGGAACGCAATGGTTGCCGCCAAGTTTATCAGATTGTTATCCAAAATCTGCTTTTGGAAGGATGGGAATTCTGTAACAAGAATAATGATGTTGTATAGTACATAACTATGGACGTCAGCGACTAAAGTTCATAAACATTTTGGTGTTTCAATTGAATAGTTACTATGCATTGCACTAACGAAACGTAAACAGGATCACGACAATATTTCCGAGCCTCGGGGAAACAGTCCCGATGCTCGGGACCCGCACGGTAGATATTCATGTCCCCTGTGAACCCCCTCCCCTCCCTCTCGGACCGCGCCTGACCTCATGATGACCAATTATTTGAGAAAAAAAAAACTTAAGTATACAGAAGTTATACAATGTCACACTCACTGACGAAGGATATTTCTGTGCACACAAGAAGCAATTCCAACGCAGAGTCCCGAACTTCCCAAGAGCGGTCGTGGATCTTATTGAAGATGAGTTTGCCCACGTGGTCCATAGGAGAACCTGGCTTCGACTCCAAGAGTAGGGTCAGGTTCGGTGGGAGGAACTTCTTCACCGTCATCGATATCACGTTCAGGGATGCTACCACATACTGGAAGAAAGCTAAGATGAATGATGATGATTAATAAATAAATAATGCTGAACTTTTTCACACAGCATCATCTAGCCCCAAAGTAAGCAGAGCTTGTGTTATGGGTACATATTATACATAGAAAGAAACCCAGACTTGAGACAAATATTTGTAGATAGTTTTCATACAAACAATGGCCCCGCCGCCGCGATTATGATTATTTATATATGACTAGCTGCACTTCCGCTGTGTAACCCGGGGTCCCTCGAGATGTTTTTTAGGAAAACTACCCTATGTACTTCCCTGGGATAAAACGTTCATCCAGGCCAATTTTCAGTCTAATCTGTTCAGTGGTTTGGGCGTGAAAAGGTAACAAACAGACAGACAGAGTTACTTTCACATTTATAATATTACTATGGATTGTTTAATAGCACAGAATACTAACAAATACCCATATAGTAGGGAACACAGATTTATAAAAAAATCCGTGGTAGAGAATGATTCGCAAAAAATTACAATTAGCAACATGACTATGCAAATTCATCAGTTTAAGTTTTTTTAGGAGAGTTTTGATGAGTTGCTGTGCTGAATATTAGGCGTCTCTAACAAATCAGCGATAAGGCCGCCCATTGTACTAATGAACTTGTAAATGTCTCTAATGTATTGTTTTCGTTGTTGTTTTGGTGTACAATAAAGTGTTCATTCATTCATTCATTCATTCTCTTTTTAAAATAGACTTATTAAATGAAGGTACTGGAATATGACAGTTCATATTCCAGTAACTTCATTTAATATGGGACATGTTAAAACTGGCCAATAAGTTAAGTAAAAACACTTACTTTACTGGTCAAGTTTGGCCTCTGCAGTATGCTATAGACCAGCGAGTAGAGGCAGATAACCTCGACACTCTCTCTCCAGTTGATATTGTAATTCTTCAGCAAACACAGCACTGTGTCCATCACGTACGTCATCACTAGTAGTTTATTCTCATTGTTCTCGTATTGTTCACCACCCTGCTCTCGTTTCGCGATACCATAGTCATCTAGAGGATCATACTCCCGAAGAACGTAGAACAGGACTTGGAACATCAAATTCGCTTGTTCCTCATCCAAGTGACCTTTCAAGCAGGACAGTTTCTTCACGCTTTGTACTACTATAGACATTGAGTCGAGCTCTTCGATTAATTCCTTCAATGCATAAGCAGCTTTTGCAGCATGCTCGCAAGTTGAGTTCAATTGTCTATGAATAAAGTCTTCAAATACTTTGTCGGGTCCGCAGCCCATTTTAGTCTTATCCAGCCTCACAAACAACATCAGTGGAACAAGGCACATGAACAGCATTTGATTGCCCATCACAAAATTCTTTCCCTCGACTAACACAACCCCCTTATCCTTATCCTTGGATATTTTCCAGAATATAAGAATGGAATGTATGCAGAACGCAATCGCCAGTGAAGCGTTCCGGCGCTGAATCAAGCATTGGATCACATTGAAGTAAGTCGCATTTATATCTAGGAAATCATCCATCGTGAAAACTACATCTACCCCTGGAGGCTTAGCTAGGAAACGCTTCGCAAACACAAACCAGTACAACAGTTTGATTAGGAGTAGCACTGTTTCTTCTCTGTGTATTCTGTCGAATATAACGTAAAGATGCGAGTAAACCTGGTAAGTTTTGACAAGGTAGTCAATGAGGATGGTATACTTCTCTATGTTAGGATTATCCAGAATCACAGTTAATATATGAAGCGTTGGATCCAGTGTTTTCCCTAATTTATCTTCTTGCTCACTAGACAAGTTCTCAATAGTTATAAAGTCTATTTGAGTGAGCGGTTCCAGAATAACATTGAGCACGAGTTTTATATTCGGGAGATCGCCAAGATCGTTTAGTGTCCAGAGAAATTGTGCAGCGAATTTGTAGGCTTGGCGTTTGACAAATATGGTACATTTTTCATTGCACATGCTTAGGATTTCCTTCCATACTCCTGTTTCTAGTAGCCAGCTTATGCCAGAGTTGTGTTTAGCTACTGCTAGAGCTACATCCATAAAGGCTACTGTCAAGCTGGCATTTGCACTCTCTGGATTGATCTCCTTAAACCCTTTTAGAATTTTCTCTCCTTGTTTGCTGTATATTTTAGAGAAATGGAGTTCCTTGCAAGAAATGATAGAGAGGGTTCGTATTATGAAAACTTTGACAGTATAGTGTACATTGTCTATGTGATCAAGGGATTGAACGATCAGGTCTGATATGAGTGGAATATTTCCGATATCAAATATTTCTGTAACATAGAGAAAAGGCTTTAGTTAGATTGTTTTCAATATTTTCCATTGTGTAGTAATTGTCGGTCCCGGCTATTTAAGTAGTTAAGCGATGACGGAAGCCTTAAGGCGGCTTTAAAACTTCATCACCGGAGTTGGCCACTGACTCATAGGAACTTACTTATTGATAGTATGATGCATTTCTATTAGTACTTTATACCATGTTTATTTGAAAAGCTGTTAAAGTTTTGTAATGTGTACATATTAATTATGCAACTACAATCAACACTTATCTCATGTTTTATCCAGTCGAGTTCACTTAAAGGTATGATGAAATACAAACAAACAGAAAAATGTACTTGTATACTTTGAGATTCAGGATTGCTGTTAATTTTAGGTTTAAATAAATATAGGCATTGTTTATCGCGCCTTGGGGATACAGTTGTGAAGTCATAATTTTTTTTTTTTAAATTAAAAACCTAGTTATTTCTTCTTCTATGTGTTTTAGAAACTTAGATTACCATGGCAGGTACTTTTTGTTTTGAAGAGGGGGCAACAAGTAAGTGGCACACCTGTTAAGTGATTGCCACTGCCCAAAAACAACTGCAGCATCAAGAGGCACTGCAGATGCACCAACCTTTGAGGTAGGAGTAGACTCTTTTCTTGAAGGCGCCTAAGGCGTATTGGTCTATGGCGACAGCTGATTCCGTAAGTCTGATGTGCGAGGCAGGAATTGGCGTGAAAACCGCAGTTTACTTTACACAGAACCTAATTATAATTAATTATATGTTGTGTTACATTACCTGGATCCGAGTTATTGGATACTTTATGGATTAAACTATCTGCGTAGTAGTTATTCATCACATAGCCAGGCTCCACTATTTGGCTAAATAACATCTTCAGCTTGTTTTGAATGCGTATAGCCTCCATTGTGTACTATGGGGTATTATTTACTAGCAGTTTTCAGCATTTAGTAAGGCCTAAATTAGTAAAAACATGGGCTTTATAAATAAATAGGCTTCTTCGGCGGTAGAAGTCCAAAGCCAGAGTTTTACCAAAAAGACGAAAAGAAACACGCTGCCTCAAAATATTAGCCTCAAGGTACGCTATTCACTCAAAATATCAATGCTCGATCACAGTTGCGTAGTATTAATATCTCTCTTTGGATCACAGAACTGAACATGAATTTAACACAACACTTGACAACACTGGCTGGAGCAGAGCGCACCACCCACAGCACAGAACACTATTACCACGGAACAATATTACTCTAACGAGAAGAACGGTCACTACATACTTCGGATTGGCTAACACGGATCACACAACTAGCGCTCTCGTGGAAACCATCCGAAACTAGCTTTAGCGCGGGAAATTTGAAACTGTAGTAGTACAACCAGTACAACGGATCTAGGGCATTCGTGAAGCTAGCCGTTTGTCTGCGCATAGTATGAAAAAGAGTTCATTGCGGAGACAAACGGCTAACTTCACGAATGCCTAGATCCGTTGGGGGAAGTGTACCTTCCCTATTCTTCACCTAAACTAAATTATAAAGAAAACAACGTTTTTAAACATTTTTCAGAATATTTATTTTTCGTGCAAGTAATTTTTTTGATACTTCTTCTGAAAACTCTCGATTTTTGAGTGTACTGAATCTCTTGATGCATATCGCAATTGTGCTTTCAATAATTTTACTTTTATTATTTACTAGCTGCGCCCCGCGGTTTCACCCGCGTAAGTCCCGTTCCCGCGGGAATATCGGGATAAAAAGTAGCCTATGTGTTAATCCAGGGTATCACCTATCTACATACCAAATTTCAACCAAATCGGTCCAGCCGTTTTTGCGTGAAAGAGTAACAAACATCCATACATCCATACATCCATACTTACAAACTTTCGCCTTTATAATATTTATAGGATATAATGCTCTTTGCAACCCCCAAGCCAGTCGAAATTTACGTTATTCACACAAATATGTCTAAGATTACATTTTATGTTTTCTTTGTGCGAATTTTCTTTTAAAAATTCGTTGATTAATGTTGCGGCATTTTCTATGGCTGCACAGAAACTGGGTTGTACATATCTTAAGCTTGGCGTTTTATCGTTATATTCTTTGAAGGATGTGAATAAATGACATAATTCAGTGTTCTGGTCTGCAAGCATGGTTCTTTTACAGAATTCACAATCAAGCTTAAGATTTCTAACAATAAATCCGGCACCATAAGCACATGCTTGCATTTCACCAGAACACTGAGATATGTCTACATTTTGTTCTTCTACCTCTTCTGCACCATCAATTATTTCTGGAATTGGTGCAGAAGAGTTTACATTGTTTTTTAGTTCACATCCTTTTTCTAAAAATATTTTAAAGTTGTCAAGCAGGTCATTGTCGTCATCAATGGTGTTTCTATTTTTATTATTATTTATTAAATTCGTTATCATGCCAGTTTTTAATGCCGCAACAAACTGTACTGACGTGGGGTTTGGGTTTGAGCCACAATTGCTTCGTACGCAACCAAAACAATTTTCGAGAGGGTCCTGATGAAGCCTCCTTACAGATAAAGATTTTATATTATATTTTTTTAAATTTACGAAAATTCTTTCTACGGCGTTTAATGTTCTCAACCAGCCCTCTTGTGATGGAGGCTTACTTCTTGCCCCCAAAAATTTCATTTTATGAAAAAATACTTTAAAAGTTTAGATGAGGGCTGGTCGAGGTCATGTTTGTCAAAAGCAATTTTCCGTGTTTCCTGTCAGCAGAATTTCCGTTTAGTGCGTCAAATAGTTTGTCGATATTTGATACCATCGTTGCCGTCGCAATGGCTTCTTGGGGTAATTCACCTGAAATTGAAATAGTATCGTGAGATATTTTACAATAATGCCTTTTTGCTTAAGGTAGTACGGTACATGCGTACGTGAGTGCCGTGAAACGCCACTAGGAGAACTAACTAATAATAATTTTCAGTAGGTGTATTTACGATATTCTAAAAAGTTCAAAGTAACATTGAAGTCTCAGCAGAAGTATTATTTGACTAACCTTGGCCTATTTTGGCAAATAATCCAGCTGCAACTGAATGGCTTAAGACTTGAGCAGCCAATCGAACCTTCATTTTCTGTTTGCCATTTGGTTGCAGGTGCTGCTGGGTCAAAGCCGGAGCAAACACGAAATTAGGGTTCATTTTTTCAATATTGAAAAATTCTTCAATATGGCTCTGACTATTACTCATAGCGAAGGAGCGCACTGCCACAGATTAGGTAGAGATAAATCGCACTGCCTCTGCCTGCACGACTATTGCTGAGGCACAGAACACTCACTATTACTCGATATAGGAGACCTACAACCACAGAAAAAAAATTACTCTCACGAGAAGAATGCTGACTGCAACAAAAATGGCAGGACCAAAATATCTCGTTTGAATGACCATTTCGTTAGGGGGCACACTAGATGGCGTTGTTGTTGGCGGCAATTTTAAATTATTTTAGCGCAAATTTCTAGCAGCTGACAGGCAGGAATTTAAGTCACTCAGTTTTTTTCTGCTGCTTAGCTTATCTTTTTATCAAAGTTTGACCTAATTAAAACTATTAAGAAAACCGAATGATTAAGAAACACACAACCTCTCATTTTTGTTCCAATTCGACTTTTTTTTATCGAAGTGAGTCTTGCGTTGAGTCGTTCGAGGCACAGACAAAATGAAAGTCTGTGTGCTACGCTACGAAAGAAGTCATGTCGAGACGATCCTCCTAAAGCCGGAGTGCTTTACCGCTCGACTACGAAACCCTTAGTCGTCGCAATCGAAATTCTTGTTATTATGCTCATATTTATCGGTTAAGCACCGGTAATGAATGAAATACCTAACGTGGTTTCACACTTTAGAATTACAAAATTATTGAAGAAGATTTCTCATTTGACGAAATTCAGTTTTTAATTTTGAAGAGACAACCGCTAATACTTACTCTGTGAGGGCCATCGGCCATGTTTTGTTCAAAACCAAATTGACAGGACTGACTGACTGACATAACATAATATGATATAAAACTTGACATTGGCAGATTATTACTAATATTACAGTTAGTTGCCATGGTTGCCTTATAAAAAAAGTAGAAGAAAGCCGCTTGAAATATGTCTGTCTCCTTCTTACTAGTAAAAAAAGATGGAAGATCATTGAAAAAGATAAAGATCGTCGTACGTAGGTCAGCTCGCACTGCTAGTTATTGCTTGCCATTGTTGCCAAGGCCATTTTCATCATTTTTCGTTCATTCATTTCAGTTTACGGAGCGTACATCGTACGGATCTACTGCAGTGATTGTTCTAGAATTACAAACATTTTCTGTCAAAAAAATCTTTCAAGTACTTCGTAAATTATCACGATTTAGGAAAATTGCTTGTGGAGCGAGGAAGGATTATTTATCTAAATACTCTCGAGTGAAAAGTGCTAAAGTTTACAAGCATACTCCTGCCTGAGATGCCTTTACGTGGTGGAAATTTTGTAAGTTACTCAGTTTCTCAATAGTTCTTGTTGTTTTAGTCGTAATACGCATCTTTGTCGTACATAGATTGCACGTTGAAACTCCTAGTGTCGTCATGATGCCCTTGACTAACCGCCGGCGCCGTCCGGCCTTTCTCGACACACTAACCTAATAAAACTGCATTTTCATCTAGTAAATATGGTAAATGCATAAATGAGTTTCAGTTTTGCTCGCTTTCTGTTGCACCACATTTCTGGCACATGTCCAGTGTAGTATCCTTGACTGTGATGTTATGAAATTAATGGTAATTACATGGTGTTGTGTTGCTATGGAGTCTGATAACGTGGTCTTCCACAGGGCGGTTGATTCGTGCCTGCTAACACAAGTGTTCCCGAGTGCCTCCTAACTGCCTGCTTTTGAGGTTAGTTACATTTTTATGTTTGTGTTGTACTGCGAACCGGCCTTCATGTTTCATTATTCAATTGGCTTAGGTATAGGAATCAGCTTTTGGATGTAAGTAAACCTTCAAATTTACCACAATTTTATGACAATATGTACTTAAGTAAATCGTAGCAAGTGGAGATGGTATCTGCCTGCCCCTTGTGGAAAGAGGCGTGATTTTATGTAAGTAAGTAAATAAATGAAGCATCTATCCCTGGCACATGTTAATAATAATAAAATAAATAAATAAAATAAATCCCACCTAAAAATAAACACATTTTACAACAATAATTTTTAGATTGTTGTGTCTTGACAAATTAATGCTAGGTAATTTTATTAGATTAAATAGAAATAATACCTTATTTTTCTCCTATATCATTTTTATGTAAACTAATTCATTGGATGAAATTATATGTTTAGTTTAGATGTGGAATCGTGTAGTATTTATAAGTTACTTAAAATGTTTATTACCACAGACAAGCACTGTCTGAAGTTATTATGAATAGTGCAACAAAATCTCAAAATTATTGATACCTACTCTTGAAACTCCTAAATAATTACACAATGTTCTGTCCTTGTATGGTTACTACAAACAACCCTGCTATAGATTTATCAATTTACCTAAGATATTCTAATAAGTTGACCGGATGCAACCCGATAATGTGGCAAACATCCACACACACAAAATTAACTGCGGAGAAAGCTTGAGAATAGTGGGAGAGCTCCAAAAACATGATTCAGAGGAAAATTTTCCTTGGCCTAGCAGTGAAATTCAAAGGTGTGATATAATAAAATTTAGAGTGTTGCCACAGATAGGCGAAGGCTTGGGTTCAAATCCTGTAATGTTTAACATGCTTTTCTAAATCTTAAGGCAGTTGTCCGAATGCAAGCGAGTGAATGATAAGCGATCAACTATTTTATCACTCAAGAAAAGCAAAAAATGTATCAACGCCGGCCGATCACACCGCGATAAAACTAAAATTACTCTCACAGCGTTCAAAACTTACGCCCAGCGATGAACTAGCCATTTCCTAGCCGAGCGAATGGCAAGTAATCGCCCGCAGCACTCGCTCACCGCTCTATAGCCCAGCGATTGAACTACAATCGCTTCTCGCTGCTCGCCAACTCGTTTGTAGTTCATCTTTCTACTGGCCACTTCGCAGTGAGACAACTGTCTTAACTAAAATATTACATAACTTATTTTTTTAACTTCAGCAAGATTTATTTCGATAGAATCCCAATTCAATTACGACTAATCAGCATGAATTGATCATGGATCACTGGCCGTGATAAGTTTTTGGCTCGTATAACAATGTGGGCGGGCCGTGGGTGTCAAGCTCAGCCTCGGAATGATCTATCAAACTGCCAACACTTTACCTGAATTGAACATGGAGTGGACTTGTGTAACACCTTCCAAGTTGAAGTTGTGCCGTCGTAAATCTAAAGCGACATTAATATTGCAAATGTTGAGAAAGGAACTGTTTGCTCAATGAAACTCTTCGTCTTCCCACATACAAGTCGACAAATATGAGGGCCTTGGACAAGATTTCTATATCCTTCTGTTACAATTAATTTGAAAGCTTGTGATTTGTTTCATCAGTCTCACCTTCCACCAGTGGACTTCCTCAGAAACTACCTCTTGTGTGCAAACGCCACTAGTCCTAAAAAACGCGTTTAAAATGGTTAAAGAAAATGCTGTAAGAAGACCTGCTTTTAAACAATGTTCCAGACTTCCCCTCTACTGAAAGAATAGGTTGCCTCCAGACGAATATAAACTAGAACGCCTCGCAAAATTTTAGTCATTGCGAAAATATGGCGCAGCGTGACTCGGCACTTGTGATTTTTCCGAAGAAAACCTACTGAATGACGGCAACGGAGCGAGTGCTAGGGCACTTCCACTTGTCCTCACAAAAGGCTTGCGCGATGAATAACAAACCAAATAGTGCGTTGTTTTGGAATGTCCCAGGTCGCATACCAGATGTGTTGGCGGCACGTTTGTTATCAATGAAATGATTAATACTTTGAGTCATCGTAAGTCGTAACGTTCGATTTCGATAAAGTGTGCAATTCTCTATGATTATGATTACTTTTGAATTTATTTCTTTTCTAGTAATTGTAGGGACATGACCAACGACATAGTTATGTTGTTAATAAATGTTGATGAATGTGTTTTTCCGTATTACTCCGCACGATTAAGTAGGTAATTTAAGGTACGCGTTAACAGCAATAAACAGAACCTTGATCTGATTCTGGCAATACCTTTGTGTTGTTCGTTAGCTCATTTGGGTGAGCTCGCGATATCTTCTCCAGTTGAAAGCGCCTCACACGTAAAATTGGACTTGGCACACTTCGGGCATTAGTCACTTACCGCGTTTATTTACCTGCGTTAAAGAATTTTGAAAGGGCTTTTGTCTCACCAAATAATGCGTTTCTATGGAGTGTCCAAACCACAGACATCAGAAAGTCCGAACGGTCTTTATTATCTTAGTTAATATTATGGGGTTCATTTGTCGTTTCAACCCGCAGCACAAAATAATGGACTAATGGATGAGAATAGAAAAACACGCAAAAATACTCGGTATTGTAGTATCTACATGAATATTTAAAAGCCAGACATGATAATGGTAAGAATAAATTAAAATATTGAAGTTGTTATTGAACGTCTTCGAGACAGCATAGGTGAATGGATTGGTCTCCTAAATGGTATATTGTCAATGACTTTGTTACTTTGCAGGGGCCACGCATTGCTATTATAAGCTAACAGACATCACTTTGAATAACGTTCGTATGCTCAATTTTGTTTGTTTACCTCCAAGATGGAAACCAGTTGCGTTTGTTTCATGTTTCTGCGGATCTGAATTTACGACATTTGAATCGAGTTCTACATTCCAATGTCTACGTTATATTTAGCGTGATGCGACTATGCGACAGTGCTAACAAAAACTAATTTAGTCTCTGTACTAGAGACGTAACGTCTTATAGTGCCACAAACTTATCTAGACCTGTGGCCAAAAGCGGAACTAACGAAGTTTACTGTAAAGTTTATTTTTCTGCCAACACCAAATGCGATAACAGCGCCTCTCTCACCGGACCAGATAAGTTTGTGGCACTTCGATAGTTCGATACTGAAGGTACCTAGGTATAAGTGTATGAGGATACGTCTGCCAATGAAGCGTAACGTCTCAATGACAAATGTTAGGAGTGTTGTGTTACCCCATACTTGTAAGACTTCTTCAGATACCTTTCAAGTTATGGCCGGATAAAAATGTTCATATTATATCGCTAAGTGAATCTTTATTGGCTCAAAAATACCAGATTTTTTGAGAAATAAGCGTTAAATGTTTCAAAAATACAAAAAAAAAATACAAAATACAAATACATTTATTGCACGAAAAAAGAAAGCACACATACAAAAAAAATTAACAAAAGCAGACATAAAAATATTCGGCAATTGGGCTGGACTCAGCGCTAATCTACGCACATGGTACGTAGTGCTGGTTTTCAGTCCAGTCCAGTGTTCGAGCTAAGGTGGTCGTCGAACGAACGTGTATGAAGTGAGAAGCAGGTTTACAATAAACATCGAACAAATAACATCAAACAGCAATGATATGATAGGTAGGTATGATTATACCTACCCATTAAATGAGATATTGTGTAGATAAGAAATAAGGCAAAATATATATAAAAAATAAGACAAAATATATATATATCCTAATAATATCAACCAGGCTTGTGTATGACTGAGCAAAAGAGAGATGTGTGTGTGTGTGTGTGTATGTGTGTGTGTGTGTGTGTGTGTTTCAGCGGTATTCTGTATACTCTATACTTATCCATGTCATGCTAACGAGAGATAACAACCTTGCACCTCTATGCTATAAAGAGAAACATAGCACTTTTATCTAAAGATACTTACTGTTAAGATTAAGGTACATACTGCATACAGAAAACGTTATCAGGCTGGCAAATTTTTTATAGAACTTTTGTCTTTGTTTTTGTGTCTGAAAAGTCGAGATATTGGTCGGTCCTTGTTAAACCAATACCAACAAAGCCAGTATTCGTTTTGCCGAGAAATAACAGCTTACCCTAGAAAAGCTTCGTAGCCAAAATGGATACAGATGCTTCCATAATCAACTGCGAACACATGCGTCTCGTGAAGTAAATTATGTCATGCATGTTATGTACTCGTACTAGTTACAAGAAATAAATAACTTTAGGAGACACTAACGGCGTCTCAGTTTGCCAGACAACAATAAAGCGACTGTACAAGCTCTTCTATTCTGTGATGTTTGGATTTGGAACAAGAAGCGCGTGTCCTATACGCCAGTGAGTGGTTAACATCCGTATTTTGATAATTCTGAGTTCCGAGAATGTAGATGTTTGAATTTGAGCATTCGAAATGTACGAATGCATCAGACGCTCTGTGAGCTTGTGTATTTATATACTTCTCAGACTTGATCTGCCAGAATGTATGATTACGATAAGAAAGTAGAGAGTTATTCAAGAGAATAGGAGTCGAATAGTGACCGATCACCATCATCACTATCTAAAATTCGGTCACAAAATGATTGGCACTTTGTACAAGCCTTTGCCAGCAGTAAAATTTTCAAATATAGGGCATTTTAAAATAAAAACTACATTGAAACCTTGCATGTTGCGGTGCCAGATTCCATAAAATTACCATGCTTGGCAATGTTCTGCACTTATTCAAATTTATTGTTATAACCTTCGGTTTTCTAAAGCTCGAGACTTTCATATCTACTAGTATTATCCGTCAGAGATTTTAGAATATACAAAGCAAGGCTAGGTAGAATGAATACGTATTCTTGAGTAGTTTTATACGATGAATAAATAAGTTCAAGGTTCATCCATTTACTGTCCGTCGCGTCGCCTCGATTAGCGACGCTTGATCGATTAGTCGCGGGTCAAATCCTAAAGCGACGCTGATGTTACTTATGAACCAGTTGTTATGTTCGTAAACAAGGCAACAAATAAATGTGATGATGGTCGCTGGAGTGAAACCTTGACGTAGTGAAAGCCAACGATGATAAGTATTGAAAAATTCGCAAAACCTGGATTAGGGACGCACAGGAACAAAAATTTTGGCAGAAGCGAGAGGAGTCCTATACCCAGCTGTGGGTGATACCGAGCTGAGATGGTGATGATGTAAATAAAAAAGGTTTGCTGATGATGATATAAAATTGTGCAAGTAACTTTTTAACCTTATAGATAAACTATTAACATTAAAAAAATATAGATAAATCAGCACAGTTGGTGACCTGAAGTGCTACCGCGATAGCACATAACTATTTATTTATGTGATTTCTCATTATAACGTATTTATAGGACACACCTTAAGCCCGTGTCAATGGCCAGGAAAGGTCGCCCTTGCTTTAATTTAAAAACATGACGTTCCAATATAGGAACAAAAAAACTGCCTCTTTTCAATTTGATTCCATTGAATGAGGGGTGACACTGTTGTCATGTTCCCATAGGTATGCGTGACAACATAATTTACCTACACGAAACACGTAAAAATAACGTTTCGTGTACATAACATATTATTATCGTGAAACGACCTTGATGTCCGGAATACAATTATTCTAGTCCAGTCCAGCCTAGATATGCCTTAGATTAATGTTGCCCTGAATAGTTTTTCCCACTATCACACATGATTTTTCCTATTCGACATAGTTTTACTGTGGTTTTACATCCAAAAGATTACATTTTGTGTCACGACCTCACGAGTGTCCTGAATTGTCCGTAACAAATACCAAACGAACATCAAATATGAGATCAGCCATAGTTTAGAACTCGTTTGACTAATACTATAATAAATAACTGACCCATAAACTGCAAAATGACTGTGGACACTTCACCAGGTCATTTATTATCATTACGGCTGATTCCGATGCAACCGGCAGGGCTGACATCATGAAGATTCTTATCTACATATTCTCTTTACTCCTGTACCTATTCACTACTGAACATTGACTTTGGAATTCCGTATTTGGTACAGCAAGGCCCCACTATCGACTGATGCGTCCGAATCATTCAAGATTTCACTTGCGTTTATTACACAGACAACATACAAATATACAATCACTCCGCTTCAGTTTTTTCCTGAAACATTTATTCTTTGCCTGATTCACTTTCATCACATTCTTCCTGATAAGCTTCCTGGTACGGTGATTGATAGTCAGTCATAGACAGTTCTTATAATGGATGTTATTGAACTTATTAATGGCAAGCCTATATTCAAGCCTCTTCCTGATAAAAACAAGGGTTTGATGTAATTTGTAACTGCTAATCGGATTATATCCAAGACAAGATGTCGTAAATCATGATACTGATCTACTATTCGCTTTTCCTTGTATACTTATTTAGTACCTTACTGATCTTGCAAATGCTACAATTTCAAGTTCTTACTAACCATGTGTTATGTTGTGGCTGATAGAAAACTGTTATGGTTTTTTGTTTTGGAATGAACCATTTGCATCATATTGGACAATACAATAAGTTGTTTAGATAACCCTAGTTTGTATAAAGTTGCAGCAAATCTGCTACGGCAATAGTAATTTGCACTAACACCGATGCTGCGTGGGTGATGTGATTCAAAACACGTGGGCAGCTCAAGGACATCCCTTTTACTGCACTTTACCGCTGTAGAGGAAAAAATTATATGCACGTGGCCAGCTGGTGCAAAATAAATCTTATAAAAGTTATTAATATTCTTCATGGACACGTTTATCAAAATAATGCACCTTACCTACTTTTCGCTATCAAAAGGTAAACAGATGTGACCTGAAACTATAGATTGAGGTAAATGTTATTAATTTATTATGCGTTGCTGCTATAGAGCCAAGCCAAACAATGCATTTTATGTGAAACGGAAATGCACTACCAATAGTTACGAAGCCGTAGGCGCGGCTTCAGTCGAACGAAACCAATAAAACAAATACCTACGCTCTTGTTGAAACGTAAATTGAAGAGAGCTATAAATTGTGCTACGTTCGCGACAATCCAAATAATTCGTGTTTCGTGAGTCTGGGCGTCCGGTCTTGATCTTCATCTCGTCAAACGCAACGCAATGACGCAAGAAAATATAATTTGTATAGTGTTATTCCAAAAGATCTATTTCGGTGTTCCACGCCGTCCACCCACAACCACATGCAAAACGAGGCTCATACTTGAACGAGTGAGTGGTGTTCGGACGGAAATATTAAATTCAGTGTCGATCAAGAACAAAAGTTAATAGAAAACGTCATTTGAAGTGCGAGACACGATATGAAGAGAAATGTGAGTAAACAAACCAACCCAGCGCACGCAGACAGATCATACTCTTTATAAATAGCGGTAATATTGAGTTTTGATGGCAACACTGATAGCTCAGAGATGCCAACAGTTGTACGAAATGTTTTGTTTACACGCTCGAATTACTTTTCCTCGTAGACACATTAACATACACTATTGTTTTTCATGTTAGGCTTATCACTATGTTAATTTCATCCAAAATCACCGATCTTTCAACATTAGCCACTTTTTCAGTATTTAGGACGAGTTCCCTCCTACGTGTTTGCGTGTTCCACTTCAGTTTTCATAAACCTTGAATTATTGTATTTCTAGCTAGCATAGTGCTCACAATTACATGAAACTCTTTTTCATATTCGTTCTACCTATGCTAAACGATTTGATATATCTTAATGAGAACTAACATATTATGTTCTTGTGTTTCACTTCCACAATTCTTTGTCTTGAATTCATGTAAATCATCTTATCCTCGACGAGTGTTCTTGCACTGCTCCATTTGAAACCATTCTGACATTTAAATGGTTCAAATTTAAAAATAAACTCGCTGCATTCCTTCTGTGTTAGTAACTCGTAAGTATGAATTCGTTTAGAAACTCGTTAAAATACAACTCCTTTGCAATTGAAATTTGAATGCTCAGTTTTTTGACTTACAAATTCATCATTTTCATTGAGTTCAAGCGCGCCTTGATCGTTATTCCTTTCGCGTTTATCGGCACGGTCGACAACCTTGCGTTACCGATTGAATAATGCCAAATACTTTTTTAGCAAACAGCTGATAGACAATGTTTTACTGCTAACTAATCGTGCATTCAATTGTTTAGTTTCATTTTGTAATTACTGCGTCATTTTCTAATTGTTTTAATAGATTGACTAATTATAAAGATACGGAAGCATCTAGAATTAACTTCCTACAATTTATTCTAATCAATATGTGACTAATTGTCGAATTTACTAAACACGTATTGGCGTTGATATGCACCTTGTTTCTGAGCCAGCCATTCTGGATAATGTCAATGATTTCGATGATTCGGCTGTATGGACTTGTCACATACATCTAGCTAAATGTAGACCCAAGGTGTAAATAGAAAGATAAATAGATAATTGCATACCACACAGCGAAAAAGAAAAATAAACTTAACTTATAGGTAAATATGCAAGTCGATTTGTTTTTACAGAGATGAAAGCTATATTCTTGGTTTGTCTCACCGATGTCTTGTCAATAATGTCCCCGTTGTACTGTTAAGGTGATCCTTCGACACTTCCTGGGAAGTATTAACATTTTATCGAAAATTACCAACTATAAATATTTATCAGATCCTGTGTTTTTGTTGTTATTTGTCAACTGCATGCTGATTTAAATAAAAATATCGATACAGCATTTTAAAAAAAATCCCCATAATAGTTATATTAATGAAATTACAAAATGATAAATGGGAGGACCGTCAACACAATACACGTCCATTAAACGTGGATTTTATAAGGATCGCTGAAGGAAAAAAATAAATATTTATACAGACTGTAATTGCTTTTGTGGCGTCGGTGCAGCGTGTATTGATTGCGCGAGGTGATTCACATCCGAACACTGTAAATTGTAATAAGTGCTTTCCTATGTACCTTACCTACCTATCTATTGTTTACCATTTTTTGGCTCTTAGATCTCTACCTGAGCTCTGCAATAAACAGACTGCAAATACAATTGTATTGTATTATCTATCCAGCATTTTCCATAAAGGAATGAATACACCCACCCAACTCCCCACTGGTTCTCTCAATCTCACACAACCCAGAAGCTCGAAACTCGAAACTTCGAGATAAGAGCCCAAACGCATGCGCGATTCCGCCGTCTAGAACACCAGTGACATTTATTTGAAATCCATTGCTGCTTTTACATACTAAACAAAACATGGAATAAAACAACAAACAGAAATGACCATCGTACATAGTATTGTTTCCGCACGCAACTCATACTTTGCGTGGTATAAGTCAGAACTTTCTGGAAAGATCGCGACTGTTCGCGGTGAATCGCATCGTACCTTGTATAAATACAACGCTCGGCCCTCGCCACCGCAGTATAGATTGAAACGCAAGAGAGGCCGTACATTCGATTCGTCGATACAATTACGCGCAAAGTAACTATCGAGTGAAGTGATTGTGATACATTCCAGTGTTTTTGTAAATTAGAAATGGAGTCACCTGTTGTTTTGGATAAACCGCCGGAGTATCACGGGAGTGATGTAAGTGTCCATTCAAAGCCAATCAAATAGTAACGAAAGGTTTTTTTATTCACAAGTTTTCTGCAGTTTGTTTACAATATGCATTTCTTTAGTTGCAATATTTTTAACAACACGTAATTCTTCGGAATTATCTTCAAATTGACCATGCCCTTGTCTGTATTTCTTTTGATGATCTTAGTCACAATCGCAACGACCATACATTTTGGGAAAGTCGGGAGACCGGTGCCTTTTCTAAACTACTCTTGCCTGGAATAAATCTAAGCAGCATGGCTAAACACTTTATTGTTTAATTCTTCCATTCATTCAAGTCCTTTTGGGATTTTGTTTCTCATCGTAGTTGTTTTACAGTTATTTGTAGTAGTGTTTATGTTGACCTATTACGAAGCGTGGTAGATATAAAACATAATCCTCACTCAGGTACAAATACAATAACAATAATAGAACGCTACAAAAAAAGTTCCAAATAACAGATGTAAACATTTTTACGTCACATGTCGCGCCGGTGTTTGAGTCACGCGATTACGCGCAGCTGCTTTGAAAGAGCTCCATTTATGGACGTTTTCGAAATCGTTCTTTCTTTATATTCCGGTATCTTCGGTGCTTTCCGAAGCACTTGCTTGTAATCTTTAACTGACGTCATTTCATTTTCAATTTCCAAGCTTAAAGCTTTGAAACTCAAAATGAAAGCTTTTCTTAGATAAGTTAGTCTTCAAGTTTAATTACCTACATAGCCTTTCAAGTTCCTTGTTTTGCCTGAAGTATCGAAATACAAAAACTCAAGCTCGAGTCTCTAAAAACTCTGATTTTGTGCTAGTTCAAAACCACAGGAACAAAAAGTTCACATAGATAAGCAAAGTTCGCTTCAATTTCATTACTTGTGTTTTATTAGTACAATTATGTAGATATCTAATACCATCATTTCTATTATTGTAAAGTTCAGTTGCCTCGGCTCTATCCTTTGAAGATGAAATCAACTTCACTTGAGCTTATCTTGCACCGCCTGTGTTCTAAATACTGTTTAATTTTAGGTGTTCAATGATTTTGCTGGAGTTGTTCCTGAAGATTACCAATCATTGATCATGCTGCTATTTCTATAGCTTAAAATATGAAGTACTTATCCAATAATTTTGTTATTTGGTTGTCTCTTGATAATTTTCATTCTTTGATATTTTTTCACGGCTCGTATAAATTGAAATAGATTTTAAGATGATCACAGATAATTCAGAGTGATCACAGTTGTCCTATTGAATAAATGCATGCTATCTTTGTGTTACTATAAAAATCAGCCAAAATACATAGTATGTTTAGCATCACGTTTATCTCACGTTGTCACGTTTTGAAGCCTAAGTTGCCCTATGTTTTTGCGGTAAACAAGATGATTCTTGTAAACATTGAAATAAGTCGATGATGTCATCAGATCATCGATATTTATCTTGGTGGAATAGGTGTACATAATCTAATGTAAAGTATACATTTTGTACAAAAGCGGTCCTAGTGATGTGCCTTGCATGCGTCACATAAAAAATCGCCTACGCGGACTTGTGGTCAATTTATAAAAGGACTAACCGTTTAACAATTGACTATATATGAAATTGTTTCTAAAAGCTTAAAATATCAGAATGGATGCCATTATGATGACGTTTGGCAATATTCATTGTAACTCTTTAAGCGACTCCTTCCCACGCGTTCTAATACTAGTTTCACAAAGTGGGTCAAGCCGAACCGAGACAAGCTTTTAAGGATTATGATTGAGAAAAAAATGGGAATGAATCTTCCAGAACGCTTATTGTTAACACGATAAAAATGTATTCTCAGTTCAATGAAACCAAGTGATCTTATACACTGGTTTCCTGGACATTGAAGACTGTCAAGTCCATTTCTCAGATGTAAAGTATTGTGTTACGTCGGTATATTTCAGCGGTCAATGACTTTCTGTAGCGTTACGACATTATGCATGACATCATGATTATGGATTATGATTTGACTTAATGATTTATTTCTTCAGTTTCACTACGAATCGATTTGTTTTTGACGACTTAGTAGTCTTGTTTTGATAGTGTAGTTCCAATACATATTTTTGTAAGGATAGTTTGTCAGTATCTCGAAAAATACCTCGCATGTATTTGGATCTGCTTTCATAAGTTTTTCTGTTCTTCATTCACGAGATTTGCCACGTGCCTTAGCATCGTGTTGTGATTTTGCGCGGTTTGTTACAAATGAATGTGTGAGTGTGTGACGCAGCAGTTTTTGTTCATCTGCCCACACCGGCATGATGATGTCATTCTTCGGTATTATAATGTCGTTTGGTTTTTATACCTGAACCAACTAATTTATACTTTAGACTTACATATTTTCCATATTCAGAATTAAATCTTCACAAGAAACTTTCAATAGATTTATAATTAAATTATCAAGCAGTAAATACGCGATAACTTGAGTCAAAAAAAAATATATCTGCACCTTACATAAAGTAATTTTGGTATGTGTAATATCAATATCACGTATAGGATCAACTATGATAATTTAAGATTCGTTTCGGTCACCTTGATTGACTTTCGTCACCAGATTAGATCATGTCATTGGGATTTGTTCTATTCCCGAACAATAAACAAGGTGCATTTTTACAAGCTGAGTCAATTTTTGTATGCACCAATGTTGCGATATTTTTGTTAAGGTGTAATCACTGGTGTTTTTTAAGATAACAATCTCAAGTAAATAAGTGTAAGGTGACTGTTACTCCCAAGTTTGATAAATGTTTTAGGTTTTAAAGATCTTTAAAGAATCTTAAGGAAAGTATTGTTACTTAAATAAGAACGTGTAAGGTTAATAGCACTAGGTATACGAAAGTCAATGTGTTTAAACGTCGCTGATCCGTTTTGAGCACATGCAAAAAAGGAATTCGCCTACGCGTCAACTCTGTTTAAACAACATTATTCGAGAAGGTATTTTCTACCACGTACGTACTAAAATATTCTTATTGACAATGTAAACATCCTATTCGCACATGGTGTAGTTAAACTGAAGAAAACAATAGGGAAAATACATGAACATTGTTTTAATAGACCTATATGGATTTCAAGCTATGAGTCGAGCCTGTGTGATGATTTCAAATCTAACTAAATGTGACCCTGATAATGGAATTAATTAATCGATTGTCCGATAGGTACGGAGAACAAAAGTTTCGAATTAAAGGTTATTTACCGTCCTTGCCTTATATGGTTTGTAACTTGCGAGTTGCGACGCAATCACCATTCGCTAACATGTGTATTTGTCTCCTTCGTTTGCAAAACGAACGAATGAGATACATTCACTACCTGCACTTTTGCATACAGATTACAGACTCATCTAGTCTCCGAATAAGCAATAATCGATTGCTTCCTGTTTCTACTCTTTACTGAATTAATGAGGCTTAAGAATCGAAGTGGTAAAAAATAGGCCCGGAAAGTGTTTAAATTGCCGTCTGGCCTTTAACTGTGGCGATGACCGAGGCACGACCGCGGTGCTGTCATGGTCAAAACGTTCGGGAGGCACGTGCTTTCGCTAATTGTGGTAACTCCAGTTTCTTGGCCAGTTGACTGACTTGCTTTAGAATTATCAGCATATCACTGTTTTACTTTCATTTTGACATAACAGTAATCTCGCATTATTAGGTCTGGCAAGTAAACAGTACAAACAGTAGTGTCTTGTGCCTTACCTACATTATATTCAAGATAAACTAGACTTCAAACTTTCAAACCTTGGTGTTAGATCTGTATTCGAGAGTCCGAACTCAGACCCAAGTCCAAGCTCATGCATATATTTTTTCTGTTCTCCATCGAAACTAACATTAGAGCAAGATTCACGATTAAGAGCGCACTCTGAAAAAAAAGGAAACCAAGTTTTTCTGAACATAAATTAGTAAAGGAAGACCAAGTTTTTTGACCAAAGACCGTAATTAATCATTTGGACAGTTGTTTTACCAGTATTGTTGTTACAGCGCGGGTTTCCGTTCGACGACGAGGAGGCTTCGGGCGCGTGGAGCGAGCTCGCGGCGCGACACCCTGACATCGCGGCCAGGCTGCGACAGCGACCTGCTTCAGCTACCTGGGCGCGCAAGCGACGACCTTCCAGCCAGGACGCTACAGACGGTAAATTAAATACTATTTTGTATGATATTTGTTGTTCATGTCGTGGGCTGTCAATAGGTTCAGACTACAGGGTCATGGTGGATGGTATAAGCTTATGCAGGCCTATAAACAGTGAGTGAAGTCGGGTTGCGGATTGATGATTATTGTTCTGCAACTTCTTGAATCTTTTGCGGTCATTAGTTTTATAGACCAACCTTGGCTATAAAAGATAAAGCATAGTTTAAGAAAAAGCCAATTCAGATTGGATTTACAAGAGTAAAGTTAAAGGTTATCTCGTTATCAGAAATAACCGAGCCCGATCATGTTGCAGGTTGTATAAGCAAGCGTTACATTCCAGATTTCGGCGAGAACTTCAGCAACTTCGACAGATTCCCGTTCGACGACATCCCGCCCGAGTTCAGGGAGCACTTCCCCTCTCACTGGAACCGCAGGTTCGGTTCCCGAGAGGAGGCTCCGCAGCCACCTCCTCACGCGTCACCACCACCTTCCACCCCTCAGCACATCGCCACCCAGACCGAGCCGGAGCCAGAGCGAACGCAGCAACCTTCGCAATCCCTCCCGCAGTACGGGTTGAGGAACACCGTCGACCTAGGGCAGAAGAGCCCCGCGGACCCTCGCCTGGTCGATGCGGAGGAGCGCGCGCCGCGCTGCATGTCCGCGCCCCCCGAGCCCCGCCCCGCGCGCGACATGAGCGCGCCGCCGCCCGAGCCCGCGCACGTGCGCCACATCCCCATCTTCGTGGAGGGACGCGACGAGCCCGTCATCAACCGCTCCGACCCCCCGCAGGCTCCACACGCTCCCCCCGCCCCGCACATCGACCGCGAAGCCTACTTCGCGGATGAAACGCCCACCTTCCACCACCCGCCTAACTTCCGCGCGTTCGGCACGCCGAGCGGGAAACCCTTCCGGCCGGGCCCGCAGCCGTTCATGCAGCAGAAGGCGTACCCGCAGACTGCGTTCACGCGCGCTCCTTCCCCGCAGCGAGACCGCTCCCCGCGCCCCCCGCAGCCGCAACCGACCGAGGAACCTTTTGTGAAGGTCCCGGTGCATCATCAGAACGCCGCTCCGCATCCTCCTCAGCAGCCCGCAGCGCCGCAACGCGAGCCGACCCCCCCGCACGTGCCCCCTAAGCCCGCAGTCAACGACCCGATCGCTCAGATCCTCAGCATCCAGACGGACGTCCTCAATCTGATGACCGAGGTGGAGAACTTCACCGGCACCAAGAAGGACAAGCGGTATCTCTTCCTGGACGAGATGCTGACGAGAAATCTGATCAAACTGGACAACATCGAGACGGAGGGCAAGGAGAACATCCGGCTGGCGAGGAAGGAGGCGATTCGATGCATCCAGAAGTGCATCGCGGTGCTCGAGGCGAAAGCGGAGATGAACGGGAACGCCGCGCCGCCCGCGCCCACCGCCGATGTCGATATGAACGAACCGCCCAAAAGTACAGAAGAAGCTCCCGCGGCTAATGGAGAGGTAGAGATGAAGATGGAATCTACGGAACCGCAGACGACGCAAACAGAGGCACAGAACGCTGAGGAAGCGAAGCCTCCCTCGGAACCGCAACCTCAAGAACCGCCCCAGTCCGAAGCGACTCCGGAAACCGAACCGTCCGAAGATAAACAGGAGGAGCAGACCAAGGAGATAGAAGATAAGCCCAGTCCTAAGAAAAAAGTAGTAAAGAAACGCGACAAGAGCAAAGATAAGGCGGCCGCTGAAAGCGCGGAGGCCAAAGATAGCAATAAAGTAGAGAATGTAGTGATGCAAGTAGACTGTAAGGGTGACAAAACCGAGCAAGTGATGGAAGTTGATGGTGCTGCTAGTCAATAGTTGCTTAGTGAATTGATTTAGAACACGGTAACTGTAACCGCACGGGCGCGGCCCGCCTCGCTAAGTGTTTATTTTGTGCATAACACGGTGTTGAGATTGTTTATGTTTGTACATTTTACGTTTTAATATTAAAACACTATGTAAAGGAGTTTGTCCTTTGAGCAGTGTCCTTATTTAAATCCTAATAATAGTATTAATTTATTGTTTATCATTACGTGATACTGATAACACAATTTTCTCAATAAAGAAAAAGAATCGGCATAACTGTTGTTTCATTAAAATTACACCCCAACATAGATTATCTAGATTGTTTATCAAATTCTACTATAGTGTCATTAATTATTTTTCTTTCAAAACATGATTTTTGGTGTTAGAAAATGAAAGAATCTGTTTTCAAGGATAATGTATTATTTTTTTATAAAGCTTACTTACAGTCTGCATGATGATTCCAATATACAATACAGTCTCTTAAATGTCTTTACAATTTCTTTATGTACTTAAAATTATATGTTTAGTATCCTTATTTATGCTAGTAAATAATTATGCTATTTCTTATAAGATTTTGGATACACAAAAGCGATTTCATTTGCTATAATATCGGACATAATGTCTAAAACTACAAACAAGTAGGTATAGGTACTTTCAGTTCTTATCATCCATCCACTTCTAGGTGAACCATTCAAGTAAAAGTAATGGGGAAAAATAACACCAGTGAAGTCTTACTATTGGCTATCAGTAAGTTGCGAAGAAAATTCCTAGTAGTTCAATGGTGAGACTACTCGGTAAAACTACTGGGAATAGGCCATATTTTTTTGCAACAGTTCACCTCTGTCCACCTGTTATGTGGGAAATTCACTGTTCATCTTGTCTCAACTCCATCATCCACCTCCCTAAAACACTTATTTCTACAAAGTTTTTTTACAGCGTCTAGCTTCTTAGAACATTCCAACTCTCTTTAGGTAACTTTAAATTGGTGATGGGGGCAATCTTCACTCCCACTCCTTCATAACCCTGTCCCAATCTTCATCAGGTATGAAAGGCTTATCGATGCAACTGATCATGTGTTCTCCGCAGAATATGCACTCCGCTGCAATAATATCGTCCACCTCATTCCTCAAAACTTCGCGCAGAGGCAGGCCGCTAGATGTCGCTGTGTCCAACTCGATAGGAGATAGGTGTGCCAGCTGGCTTTGCTTGTCTTTTAATTTCTTGAGACGGGCTGGGCCTGGAAGGGTAATAGCTTAATTGAACTGTATCATCTAGTTTTTTAGTGGTAGAAGTAGTAAGAGACAATTATCAAACCAGGCAATTATCGAAATTGCTTGATGAGCATCAAATGTTCAATTAGTTACCCACTGGGGCTTGACATTACCTAAAATAAAGCTAGACACTGTACCTACCTTCTACCTATTGATCACGAAGGAAAAGGTGCAGAATTTACTTAGTTCGTGAGACTACTCGTGGTCCAACTGACGCACTCAAGAGACAGACTGGCTTCTTGGAAATGGAAAGATTGAAGTAGCCATTATGTGCGGTTATGTCGATACTCAGTCACTTACACCTACCTACTTAAATCCGATTTATAATGGAAAACCTTTACCACAGAATACAGATAGCCTACTAAGAAACTATTTAAGTACCCGTTAGTGACTCTGATTGTGGCTGTTAGTTAAGGGATTAAAATACAAATTACTCACTGAGCGTAGGCGCGGTTTCAAGCGCGAGACAGTCAGCATGGAAGCGATGTGAGCAAGGAAACAGATAGAACGGACGCATCAGCAGCGCCAGCTCACAGAGGCAACACAAGTCGGCGGCGGACACTAGTGCTGCACGGTTGCGGAAGGACTGGATCTCGGAGCGGACCTGCAAGATAAAAAATAGCCTATCATTGTATAGTCATCTCAACACGCAATGTAGAATACATTGCGTGTTGAGATGACGGCTGATAGAACGGAGTGAAAACCCGTTGTGCCGAACCCACATGTGAAAAAGTGAAATGACGGGCAGGGAGATGATAACATGGATTAAATACTAAACTAAACTAAAATGCTTCGTTCTTATTTCGTTAACGATAAAGTCCTAAATGGAATGACTATTACAGTCTTTTATTAATGTCACAATGTCGTGCCATTTTCGTCTTTAGCAAGCAGCAGAATCGACGTCATTAAATTGGTGAAATTCAAAAAAGATCAGACCTCAAACTTTCCACAGATAAAAAATAAACCAAATTCAGTACATTGTCACGACTTTTTGGGGTAAATAAATACAGTAATTATAATTTTTTGGCTTGCTAAAAACAATACGGTAAGTGGCTTCGTAAGCAAGAAATCAGGCTGTAGATCAATTATTTTAGAAATTTTCTTTAGCCAGGTCACAGCTTGTATGGAGATGACAGATTTTCTTTAGGTCTCTACATCTTTTACTAGATGGGTTAGATTAGGTTGGTAATTCTGTCTCAATCTTATCTCATTGATTTGAGAGGGACAAAATATATACATACATATTCGGCTGCACGCGTCGCTTCTTCCATTTCAGCTTTCATTTCTTCTATTTGATTGTTATATTCCTGAAAAAATTGCAGAATTACAGTTTTGGTATTATAGGTAAGGATCTACTTTTAACGTTTTTTTTAAGATTGAAAAAAATTCAGGCTGTGGATAATGATGAAGAATTAGGTAATCTTACCTGCAGCGACTGACAGATGGGCTCCCGGAAGTGGTCGATGGTGACGACGTCGCTGAAGAACGGCAGGATGTCCTCGATCTTGATGAGCGGGCATTCCTGAAGGAAGCTCATAGCTTCTTTGAGATCCTGGTTCTTGGTGATCACGTGCTCAGCTGAAAATTTCCAAAATAGCACACATTAGCATTTCACAAAAATATTGAATAAAAAGCAGTGGCACTCCAGGAATGCCGGCGGAAGTGAAAACGGTTCTAAACTTGACAAATAACCCGGTGTCGGTGAGCAGTCACGTGACTCGCACGTGACCTTTTCGAGGCGAATCCAAGAATTTTTCTCATCTCAAAACATCAGGTACGGTTGCGAAATCTTTGGATGAACTTTCGAGTTTACGCGCACAGAAAATACTCGCATGTGCATCTACTCACAAACATCCATTCCGCCTTCGTGAAATGGAACAACAGTATTATGATCAATGTTTAAGACTAACCAATGCTAAGCCAGAGTTGCCGCTGCGTCTCCTCAGAGTCGGGCAGGTTGGCGACACTCTTGGCCAGCGCCAGGTCTACCTCCAGCGCCAGTTCCACCGCTGACTCCCACAGTAGCAGTAGCGCGGACAGCTTCACGCAGGCTTCCGATAGATTCTTCTCACGGCAGAGCCTAGCAAACAAAATGTTAGATGAGTTATGATCAACTCTGGTGACGGAGTTATTAGGCCGCCTTAAGGCATCTGTCATGGCTTAACGACTTAATATCAGGTACCGAAATTTTAACGTGCCATTTGACCCCAAAACTGTTAGTACCTAAGTGGATGACTTAGGTACTAACAGTTTAGAAAGTTGAGCAAATGCCGCAAGACCACTCGCGTCAGATTCGAGTTCACTAGTGAAAGGTGTAGATGGCGCTAACCGGTGCTTAACCGATAAATATGAGCTTATCAAGAATTTCGAATCTGACGTGTGTGGTCCTGAGGCCGAGCGGTCGAAGGCCCTCCGGCTTTAGGAGGATCGTCTGATCATCGCGGGTTGGAATCCCGTCAGTTCATTTCTTAATACTAAGTCCATTTAAACAATGTGTAGTTGAATTTTTACAAAATGAAGGAAAACATCGTCAATAAACAACTTAGTACCTATAGTCTTTTTCACGCCGGAACGTATGCAAGACACTTCGAGATAATGTCAAAATCAGTCTAATAGTAATGTCCTAAAGTTTAATCGAGATTATCAAAATCGATTTTTGTTTCACTACTATCAATTCATCTTAATCGATTACAAGGTTCATTCATAGACAAAATTACTAAACCAACGATTATTTCTTTACTTATCGATTTATCAATTGTTTCGATTTTCATTCTTGCACTCTCTAATAGATTACGTTCCATTTTACTCAGTACTGCTAATTGGCGGAGTTTTTTAGAAAATGTTTATTTTTTATTTATTTATATTTTATGGCTCGTTTATAATAATTTATGAAATAATTAAACAGGAAATAGACAAAAACATTTTTTTTTGTATGTTTTATCGTTTAATTTTTTTTCTTGACTTTTTTGTTTCAAAATTGTTGTGAGCCACACAACGTGAAACGAAACAAGTTCAATGTGTCTTGCATACGTTCCGGCGTGAAAAAGACTATAGTAGTAAAAAGCATCAATCAATGGCTTGTTTAGCTTGTAGCCTGTCACGTATGGTTTAAAGTTTTGTAAAGCACCTAACCTAAGCTTAATATACGGTCCTAGCAATTAATAGTTGTACATTCTAGGATAAAATTAATACTGGAAATGTACTAGTTCATAAGATATATCCCAATAAAAAAACTTTTGAAATGGAAAAAAATTGTCACATATGGAATGCTCACTTCTGTAAAATGGGTGCGTAGTACGAGTAGTAGTAAATAACGTAGTAGGTACCTTAATGCATAATGCACATCATAGTTCACCATCGTAACATCTTGCCCCTGTCTTGTCAAGTATCGCATCAGACACACAGTATCATGTTCCACGTAAAGCGTCAGCAAATAGTTATGTATGGCCTTATCCTTCACATTGAAATGCTGCATCATGAACTCCAAGTAACGAATAATCTCAGAAACATGCTCTTTGTCCGTCTCACAGGATAGGAAAGCAGGAAGCAGCTTTGACGGGCTTAGTCTAGCACCCTGAGCTATCAACGCGTTGATAGTCTGCCTTGGTACTTCTTCCATCAAAACTGGCGTGAACTGGTAAAACAACTCCGGCTTCTTCACCGTCTGGAGCAACTGCAACGCTTCTGAATATGACTTCTTGTAGATATACTGAGCGATCACATTCTCGTAATCCTCGTTTATAAAAGTTAGTTTGATCAAGTTCTGCTTGTCGCCGTGAGAGCTCATGAGGTCGTAGATGACAGATTTCACGTGCTGCATGCAATTTGAGACCTTAGGATGCAGCAAAAAGATTTCAAAGTCGCTTTGTATCTGGCTGTACTTCACTGAATCTTCCTTACCAGTGCGACGTAGCAGACCTAACTGGGATAGGTAAAGCTCCGTCATCCAAATCACGAGCATTGAAATTAGAGACTTATCATCTTCTGCCAAGGCATCTAATCGCTTGCTGAGGTACACTTTCAAAGCGTCGATTTTTTCACCTTCCAAGAACTTAAGGCAAACAGTTTCGAAGCTGTTCTTTGTCTCTGCGTAGATTTCTGCACTTTTCTCGTACTCGCCTTTAGAGAAGAGCAGCTCCGCTTGTTTCACGTTGATCATGTCGATAAAGGCCGGGTTGTTCTGACAGTATTCCTTTGCTAAATCAAACTGTTCTTTATCGGAGTAAATCTTCCATAGATTCCTTTCCTCTCTCACAACTTTGTAGCGGAAGACAGATTTATCTGTGATTGCCCATATTGTTCTTTTGCTCATGTCTCTGACTATGTTCTTCAGCTTTCCGTGTGTTTCTGTGTAGATGTCTTCAAAGACCAGTTCTTGGTTGAGAAGAGAGACGACCTTGACGCGGTCAGAATACATGAGAAGTGCATGGAACTCTGTTAGGACGAATGAGAGAGGGGCGGACTCTTTCTCGTCTCCGCTGCCTACCGGGTAGTTTATGAGTTCGCCTTGCGTGAACAGTGTGTTGGAGTTTTGCTGTGAAGTCGGATCCAACTGTAAAAACAACTCTGATGTCATTTCATCCTATTCTGCTGTAGATTTAGGTCATGGTGAGCCGACAGGATAAGCTATGTCTAAACTTACCCACTAGGAACACTAGGTTCTATCTAAACATTCAGAAGGTAAGCCAAGCAGAAGGTAAGCCAAGCATCAGTATAGTTACAAAAACTTACCTGTCCAAAGAAGACCCCAGGTTCAGTTAGCCATGCAAACGTCTTGGGATTATGATACTTGTCAAAGAAGAACTGCAGCTTCGAGTACTTAAGAGTGGAAGGTATCTCCTGGAAACCTGTTTCTGGCATGGTCAGGTATGTATAGAAGATGGACTGCAGGGAAGGTTTGTCGTCAGTAATGGTCGCGTGGCCAATGAACTGATACAAACGAGTGGGTGTTGTAACAAAGATGAAGTATTTGTTTGTGCTGCTGTTTACTCTGTGGAATTGGATGCCTGTTATCGGCATGTCGCCCGTGCCTTTGCCGATGTCAAATATCTGCAAAAAAGTATCGAAGTTTTGAATGCACACCAACCAATGTAGGTATTAGTCTAGCTCAAAAGCCTTGCAAAAATGTGAATAATTTATGAAATCTGTTTTCAATGTTACCAGTCCATCAATATCCTTTTGTCCATACAGAGGCAGGTAGTTAGGCAGCTTGTGTGGAAACAGAAGAAAAATTAAAACAACCATGAAATCAAAAAGGAGGCCATTCATTTTAGGCCCAAAAGTCAAAAGTGCCGGCCAACGAAAATAAAGGTGTCACCACTATTGGGAAAGTCAATCGGAGTATTTTTCAGTAAAGCACCAAGTCCCTAAGTCAACTGAGTACTTCAAATGATTTTGTAAGTCAAATATTGAATTGTATAGAAATCAAGATTTTTTAACTTAAAAAATCTTTTGTAGTACTTAGTGGCATACTAAAAAATACTCGGATTGAAATTCCCAATACTGTTGAGGCAATACTTTATTTTCATTGGCACTTTTGACTTTTGGGCCCAGCCTGGTATAGAGCGTGAATGGCCTCCTTCAAAAAAAATTATATTAGAGCATATCCAATGGACATTGGCAGGGACTTATTAGCCACTAAAAGAGGGTAGAATGGGCCTAAAAGCCCTTGGGCATAGATTGGGCAGCATTTTTTCAGCATTCAAGTTACTCGGTAACTAGGGAGGTAGACAAGGGGCAAAGAAATCATTACACATTTGAGCCATATTGTCCTAGAATGATAAGTATTATTTTAATATTGAAATATTTAATAAGCATAAAGAAAATTCATACCGGCCTCCAATATGGTTGACTTGCAGTAAACATCTTATCACTCTCAGCCAACATCTCAGTCTCCAGTATATGGCCGTGAGAAGTACCTAGCAGTATCGGCCCGGTCGTTGACTCTGAAGTATTCTCCGTATTCCATCCCACTTCAGTAACTTCATAGTTCCGAGACTTGCTCACAGATTTCGGCTTGACACTTTTCCGATTAAGATAGACCAGTTCTGGTCCAGCATCTACTACCTTGGTTCTTACTGTGAATGCCATTAGGAGGTGATATCCGAGTGGATCGAGATATATTCCAGTAAGTTTTGATGAGGCCTGGACAAATTTTGAGAAGTGAATTTCTGGAAAAAAATAGCCAGGTGTAATAATTATAGGTACTCACTGAAATTTTGCACACAGGTTACAGCATACAGGTTGAAATTGATTCATTCCGACATGCTTTCATAGGATTATAAGTTTAGGAATTCCCCAGAAAATCGAAGCTAATTGTGGACATGTGCTGAAGATATCCTTAGAATCTGAGCAGAACCAGTCTTGTGGAAACAATTATGAGAGCAGTATATAAATAAATAAATAAATAATGCTGGACTTTTCACACAGCATCATCTAGCCCCAAACTAAGCAAAGCTTGTACTATGGGAACCAGATAACTGATATACTACTTAAATACATTTTTGTTCGTAAATACATACATATTATACATAGAAACACCCAACAACATACCTTCATCATTATCAGGCCGCTTCATATCCATTCTAAAGAGTCTTCCATTAGCCATCGCCAGAACGAGGTAATCGTTCGAAACAGCCGCGTGAGTTATTAAGTCTGAAGGATTGAATTTCATCCTCTGCTTCGAGAACATCGGAGTGTTGTCTTCTAACTGCATATTGATATAACCGGAGGACACCATGGGCTCAACAGCAGGCTTCATCCTCTGGGAGCCCTGGGACGCTTGCTCGTACTGATCCAGGATCGAAGTCATGATGTAGCTTAAAAGGCTTCTAAAAACTAAACTACCACTAAATGTAATGTAACGAACGTTACGTAAATAGTAACTATTTGCTTAGTGGGTTGAGTCTAATCGAAAGCTCGAATTACACCGATTAAATTGTACATTTTCCTCCCCTTGATGATTAAAATTAAAACCAAACAAAACAACAAATCTATGTTTTTTTGTCAGATATTTGTCATTGTCACCAAACAGCTGACTCTCGTTCAAAAACTATGTTATAGGTCTAGGACCAAGTACTTGGTCCGAGTTATAGGTACACAATGATGAATAATAGGTAATAGGTAAAAATGAGAAATGGATACACAATGATGTTGTATCCATTTCTCTGGTATATACATTAAACTCGGACGATCGAAGACATTAAAGATTGTTCATCAATCTAAGCGATTTTACTCTCATATTTTATTTATAAAAATGTTTCATTTGCTTGACTTATTTTTGTTTTTGGACGATATTTCTAGTCTGACGAACGAAATCTTAATCTGACGAGATCGAAAGAAATTAGACTTTATTTCTTACGGCGAAAGTTTAATTTGAATTAACCCAGCCGCAGGTCTCTTTTGAGTTTTGATTTGATTATGTTTCATTGTCATTTGTCATTCTTAATTTTGCAATTTCAATTTGTTGAGCTTTGCTTGCTGTCCGTAATTGCTGGGATGTGTGTGTTTTGTGTTGATTATTTATTCTAAAAGTCACGAAATATTCTAATTTTTAGACAAAATAGTATTATAGGGTATTAAATCCTAATCTCTACATTCAATTCAATACCTACTCCACTACGTCGAAACAACTTTTTTCAACTTTTACGAAACCGGTTCGTAAAGTTTTTTGAAAATTGTTTTCAACAGTGACCTTGGCCCATTATCAGTTACTTATCGTATCGCTCGTTGAATGTCAACTGAGGTTTTAGTGCGTTTTCGGCCTTACTCTCAACTTGCTGTACGAATAAACCGCTCGCAGGACCACTAGTGAAATGGCTACCGGTGTCTTACTAAAATCAACGAAATCTACCTGTAAGTTTAGATTTTTTTAATAATCACATCATCATCAATTGCCAAAACATATATTCGAACTGTAACATGGTTACCCTTTCCAGTGTCTCCACTACAATGCCTAAAGACCCTTGCCATTCGTACCTTCACCACCCAGCTGAACGAGAAACAGCAGGAGATCCAGCAGCTGACAAAAGAGTTTGCCGATGAGACCCTGAAGCCCCAAGCAGCCAAGCTCGATAGAGAGGGAAGGTTTCCCTTCGATCATGTTAGTATTCATTTCTTCTGTTCGTGAATGCCAAATCTTGGTATTAGACCTGTATGATTTGAATAACCACAGACACATTTTTCAGCTCCTACCTTCACATTTTTTTCACTATTTGACTACTTATCTAAAAGAATTTTATATAAGCAACTAGCTGTGCTCCCGCGGTGAAACACGCAAGCCCTCGGGATTTTTTCAGGATAAAGAGTAGCCTATGTTCTTCCCTGGGATACAATACAACCTTTATCCATGCCAATTTTCAGCCTAATCTGTTTAAAGTTTTCTGTTGTAAGTGATTTGGGCATGAAAAGGTAACAAACAGACAGACAGACAGAGTTACTTTCACATTTATAATATTAGTATGGATTGTAGCAACATTGCTGTTGCAATACAAGTTAATACAACCAAATCGTCAGGAAATAACAAAAGGTATAAAACGCCATAAAATCCTGTATAATATTATAGGAATTCCAATATGTTGTACACTCAGGGACTGATTTAGAGAAACATATTAATATGACATATTTTATGTGTTTTTATTATTTGTGAGCTAAGTTATAGCACTACTAACTTGTTTCAGACTTTTTGTGTGGATTTTGTGGAATAACATTATCTAGACGGTTTTTATTACAAATCTTATTTACTTAAATTTTGTTGCGTTCCTCTAATTATGTCTATGAGTGTATTATAAAAGAAGACTATAAATCCAGGGTTCATGTATGGTCTTAAGAAAGATAAATAAGCCATCAACTAAAAGTACCTACATAAAAAAATCACTAAACAATAGAAACTTGCCAAAATGGGATCATATCCCATGGAATCAATGATGGACAATATCTTATCATAATCATAGTCTGGATAATATCCATCATATTATGATAACACATTGTGACGTGATTTTGTCTATAATACATAGATATTTTTTTTATCACCTCAAATAAACCCTATCATATGTTATCTTGACTAGATTGGAACACATTCAAATTGAAACCTTATAGCGTTGTGTCATAAGAATTGAAATCGTAATAACTTGAGTCTTTCAGTTTTTGTGGAAATTGTGTGAAATGTTTACAAATTATTGTCAAAATATGTCATAAATGCGTGTCTAAGTCCTTCAGGAATCTTTATTTGTGTTCTCAAAGTTATTAGACTTATTATTAGTCGTAACGCTTGGGCTAATGGGCTTAATAGTATTCAATAGAGCACACATGTACACATCTTACTTTTATTCTGTTAAACGTAACCTTGGTACACTTCTCGAATCTAAATGACACTGAATTAACTCATTAACATACATTGTTCTTGGATTGGCTCAGTTTTGTATTGTATTTATGTAGGCTAGTGAGACTGGAACACAAGTTACGAGTTTTTCATGATTTTTATCTTTTTGACAGCGCCATCTAGCCTCAGACTAAGTAAAATAGTTTATGAATATCCATCATCAAACTGACCTCATAAAACTTACAAACGTCTGAGCGCGAAATAACCCATTGGGAATATGACATTATCCTATTTAAGAAACATTCCAAATTCAGCGTTCTTTCTCAAAAGTCGAAGTCAAAAAGCATTTATTCAGTAGGACCGCTGGGATCACTTTAAATCGTCTCAAAGCTAGGTGATTTTACTCCGGCAGCCTTATTGTTTGACTTGAAATCCATTTCCAGTTGTCATCCCAATCGAGCTCAACCAATCACAAAATGAAAATGACTAACTACCATTTTGGCTCGATGATGATGAATTAATCATTCAGGTTATGGGTCTTATACATTGTTATTAAATCGATTTAACTATCTTCAAAACTACCATTTCATTTCAATCATCACTCCAATTCCAGATCAAAAAACTAACAGACATGGGTCTCATGGGCGCATGCGTGTCCCCCGACTACGGAGGCCTAGGGCTCGACACTCTCTCCCTTGCTATCGCAGTAGAGGAGATCTCCCGAGGCTGTGCCAGCACTGGCATGATCCTGTCCATCCATAACTTTCTTTACGCGAACCTGGTGAATGAGAAAGGGACGGAAGAACAAAAGGAGAAGTTTTTGAGGGAGTTCACAAAAGGAGCGATTGGGTGTTTTGCGCTCAGTGAGCCGGGTAAGTGGATTGTTTTATCGACTATCGGGTCAACAAAGGCACCTCAAAATTATGATTATATGTCCAACGACCCCATTAACCTCCTCACTAGGGGGGAATAATCCAAAATTAGTTGTTAATTCCACATTTTGCTGACATCAACACTCGATGAGAGGTAACAAGCTTATCGCCGTCATGCCGATTTCAGAGTACCTACTGGTAGCGTACTGCGTATTGTCATCGATCACAAAAGAGACATCAGAGATTGTTTTGTAATACCTTCCAAAAAACTAATTACTTAGTGCACAACTAGAATTGAACTTAGCCTTAGGATTTGAAGGCCACCAGTGCTTACCAGCTGCTTATTTTTTTTCGAAGTTTTATTTTCTATCAGTTTTCCAAGTATGAGCAAATTTTTTGTGGGTGTAATGTCAGGCAGGGTTCATTCCTGGTTTTCCTCTCCAGTAGGCACTCTTCATTGATTTAGTCACACATTTAGTTGCATGACATCTTTCCTTTTAAGTCATCTCTTATAAGTAGGTTTTGTGAGTTGCTGTGCTAATTTATTGGGATGACTTTTCAGTTTTGCTAATGGGTTTGAGCAGCGGTTTTGATCTCCAGCTGCTTAATAGTTATGTAAATAATTTACTTTATGATTTCTATCATGAATACGGAATACATGATCAATAAATCAATACGGAACTGCATGACATACTTAAAGTCACAGTAGGTGAAGAGATCAGAACCACTGCTCAAACCTATCAGGAAAACTAAAATGCCATCCTAACCAACTAGCACAGAAACTCACAAACCCTACCTACAAGAGACGACTTAAAAGAAAAGATGTCATGCAGCTGAATGTGTGACTAAACCAATGAAGAGTGCCTACTGGAGAGGAAAACCAGGAGTGAACTCTGCCAGACATTACACCCGCAAACAATTTGCTCATAGTTGGAAAACTGATCGCAAATAAAACTTGGAAAAAAAATAATGATTTCTATCACCATTTCCATCCGTTTCACCATTTCTTCCCACTCCAGGCGCTGGTACAGACGTTGCCAGTATACGCACGACAGCAACTGAAGACGGAGACTACTACATCCTGAATGGCAAGAAGAGCTGGGTCACCTCATCCGTGGAGGGTACTGCCACCGCTGTCTTCGCGACCGTCGACCCTGAACTCAAACACAAAGGCATCGCTTGTAAGTTGCTTCGAATTATACTGAATTTTGCGTAAATGACTAGTGAAACAATGCTATATTCTTTAAACGAGCATTCATATTAAATCTCACTATTATAATAAAGCTAAAAGTTTGTGAGTTTGTTTAGATGTGTGTATGTTTGTGTTTCAATCACGCCTAAACCAGTGAACCGATTTGGATGGAACTTGGAATAGATGTGATGAATAGATGCAATGGTGACATAGAATAGCGTATAGGCTATTTAAAATGTTCGTACCACGCGGGCGAAGCCGCGCGCAGTAGCTAGTGTCATACAAATTAAATTAGTTTTAAAGATTTTGAGTGAAAGAACATACAATATACGATACATAAAGATCAGATCATACTTAAGATACAAAAACCCATAACCAAGAATCTTTGTCATTTAAAATAAAAGTTTGTTAAATTTTCCAGGTTTCCTGGTGCCAATGGACGCTGAAGGTGTCTTCAGAGGCAAGAAAGAACCAATCATTGGAGTAAGGTATGCCCTAAAATAAATTGGTGAAACCAATTGGTGGCCCTTAGTCTTAACAGCTAGGTGATTTTATTGTTAATTAAGGCAAGGTTACCTAAGACTAGTGAACTATTACCGTCTGCCCCCATGCGGTGGCCCTTATGGCTATCATCATCATCATCATCATCATTAGCAGCTCAAATGATAGCCCACTGCTATCAACGTATGAAAAATGGGGGCACACAGTAGTAGGTATAATCAAAATAAAAAAATATTTATTCATTCAGTAAGACCGCTGGTATCACTTAGAAGGTGATTCTAAGAAACAGTACAGTAATGCCCATAAACCATGTGTGACCCAAATATGAAGTATGTCGGACAGGGCTGCCACCGCATGCAACATGAGTTTGGGGGAGGTTCGCATCCCGAAGTCCTATATGGTGGGCACAGAAGGTGAGGGCTTCAAGACTGCCATGGAACAATTGGACCAGGGACGGATTGGCATCGCTGCTCATGCTGTGGGTAAGTTGTTTCAGCCGGAATGTTGTAGACTAATCTTTTGAGAATAACTCCGCAATCTCAGTCTGGGTCTGCGCGATATCGCATTCCGTTGTTCGGTTGCAATTCTGTTGCAGTTCTCGCCAAACGAGAGCATTAGTTTAATTTGGTTGCGCACAAATAATTATTAAATACATTTGTATTCAATTTCGATATCTAAAAGAAAATATATTTTAAACTGATGCTAAATATTGTAAGTTAAATAAGCAATTTATCGAATTTCCAATTTCTTTGAATCCCTCACTACACTCAGGATTCTAACTCAGAATCACTCGCTACGCTCGTGATTCAATTATAGAATCCTTAACAAGAAAAACTAATTAGGTATATTCTTAAATAATTAATAACTAATTATTAATACTCAAATGTAACAGGGGGCAGATCTCCTTTATCTAAAGCCTGAGAAGTTTATTACTCGCTACGCTCGTGATTCAATTATAGAATCCTTAACAAGAAAAACTAATTAGGTATATTCTTAAATAATTAATAACTAATTATTAATACTCAAATCATGCCGTCTTCACCTGTAAGTGTAGAGACACTAAAAAAGAATAGTTGTGTTGTTTCCATATTTTATGTTAAGGTGTACTCTGTGTTGGTGAACTAATAAATAAATAAATAATAAATATATAACAATAGTTTTACAAATATTTCAGGTATCGCACAAGCGGCTCTCGACACGGCGATCAACTACGCGAAAGAAAGGGAGGCGTTTGGCAAACCACTCAGCAGGCTGCCGTCTGTCAAGGTATTTAAACTGTGTTTTCCAGATTACAAGTATATGAGAGTCCCATTATGATATAGATCGAAGGCTATGCAATAATTACTAATTACGTAAGAGAGCTCTGTACCACCGCTCGTCAAGGTATATTAATTTGAGTATTTGGGGTATTTCATTTAAAAATGAAAAGTCTTATCAAAATTTTCGATTTCGACGGGATTCGAACCCGCAACGATCAGACGATCCTCCTTAAGCTGGAAAGACTTATACCGCTCGGCCACGGAATCCTTAACGGCGCAATCGAAATTTTTGCTAAACTCATATTTATCAGTTAAGCACCGGCTTTTTAATTTCTCGACTTAGAATACCCTTGAATTAAATAATAATAAATAATGCTGGACATTTTACACGGCGTCATCTAGCCCCAAAGTAATTCAACTCGATATTGGCAGTTTTTGATACCAAATCCGACGGTTATCTAAATTAGAATAATTATTTAGTTATTTTAAAGTTTTTAATGGGACTTAATCACGGGTCACGCTACTGAAGAGGAAAATAAACAAATGTTATATCTACGCGATTAAGTCCCGTTAAAAATTTTAAAATGTCTTCAAGTCGCGAAAGTTTAAAATGTGTAATCATCGAGTTAATTCCGCAATAATGTTTAATGAATAATTTCCAGGACCGTCTAACCGACATGTGTATACTAGTAGAGACCGCCCGGCTGTGCACGTACCGCGCGGCCACAGCGCTGAGCACCAAGAACAGCGCCATGGCCAAGTACGTGTCGGGGCGCGCGGCCGCCGCCGCCGCCGACCACTGCGTGCAGATACTGGGGGGGCGTGGCCTCTCCACGCACTACCCCGCTGAGCGGCACTTCAGGTAATATTGTGCATCTCGTCACACCAAGAACAGCGCCATGGCCAAGTACGTGTCGGGGCGCGCGGCCGCCGCCGCCGCCGACCACTGCGTGCAGATACTGGGGGGGCGTGGCCTCTCCACGCACTACCCCGCTGAGCGGCACTTCAGGTAATATTGTGCATCTCGTCACACCAAGAACAGCGCCATGGCCAAGTACGTGTCGGGGCGCGCGGCCGCCGCCGCCGCCGACCACTGCGTGCAGATACTGGGGGGGCGTGGCCTCTCCACGCACTACCCCGCTGAGCGGCACTTCAGGTAATATTGTGCATCTCGTCACACCAAGAACAGCGCCATGGCCAAGTACGTGTCGGGGCGCGCGGCCGCCGCCGCCGCCGACCACTGCGTGCAGATACTGGGGGGGCGTGGCCTCTCCACGCACTACCCCGCTGAGCGGCACTTCAGGTAATATTGTGCATCTCGTCACACCAAGAACAGCGCCATGGCCAAGTACGTGTCGGGGCGCGCGGCCGCCGCCGCCGCCGACCACTGCGTGCAGATACTGGGGGGGCGTGGCCTCTCCACGCACTACCCCGCTGAGCGGCACTTCAGGTAATATTGTGCATCTCGTCACACCAAGAACAGCGCCATGGCCAAGTACGTGTCGGGGCGCGCGGCCGCCGCCGCCGCCGACCACTGCGTGCAGATACTGGGGGGGCGTGGCCTCTCCACGCACTACCCCGCTGAGCGGCACTTCAGGTAATATTGTGCATCTCGTCACACCAAGAACAGCGCCATGGCCAAGTACGTGTCGGGGCGCGCGGCCGCCGCCGCCGCCGACCACTGCGTGCAGATACTGGGGGGGCGTGGCCTCTCCACGCACTACCCCGCTGAGCGGCACTTCAGGTAATATTGTGCATCTCGTCACACCAAGAACAGCGCCATGGCCAAGTACGTGTCGGGGCGCGCGGCCGCCGCCGCCGCCGACCACTGCGTGCAGATACTGGGGGGGCGTGGCCTCTCCACGCACTACCCCGCTGAGCGGCACTTCAGGTAATATTGTGCATCTCGTCACACCAAGAACAGCGCCATGGCCAAGTACGTGTCGGGGCGCGCGGCCGCCGCCGCCGCCGACCACTGCGTGCAGATACTGGGGGGGCGTGGCCTCTCCACGCACTACCCCGCTGAGCGGCACTTCAGGTAATATTGTGCATCTCGTCACACCAAGAACAGCGCCATGGCCAAGTACGTGTCGGGGCGCGCGGCCGCCGCCGCCGCCGACCACTGCGTGCAGATACTGGGGGGGCGTGGCCTCTCCACGCACTACCCCGCTGAGCGGCACTTCAGGTAATATTGTGCATCTCGTCACACCAAGAACAGCGCCATGGCCAAGTACGTGTCGGGGCGCGCGGCCGCCGCCGCCGCCGACCACTGCGTGCAGATACTGGGGGGGCGTGGCCTCTCCACGCACTACCCCGCTGAGCGGCACTTCAGGTAATATTGTGCATCTCGTCACACCAAGAACAGCGCCATGGCCAAGTACGTGTCGGGGCGCGCGGCCGCCGCCGCCGCCGACCACTGCGTGCAGATACTGGGGGGGCGTGGCCTCTCCACGCACTACCCCGCTGAGCGGCACTTCAGGTAATATTGTGCATCTCGTCACACCAAGAACAGCGCCATGGCCAAGTACGTGTCGGGGCGCGCGGCCGCCGCCGCCGCCGACCACTGCGTGCAGATACTGGGGGGGCGTGGCCTCTCCACGCACTACCCCGCTGAGCGGCACTTCAGGTAATATTGTGCATCTCGTCACACCAAGAACAGCGCCATGGCCAAGTACGTGTCGGGGCGCGCGGCCGCCGCCGCCGCCGACCACTGCGTGCAGATACTGGGGGGGCGTGGCCTCTCCACGCACTACCCCGCTGAGCGGCACTTCAGGTAATATTGTGCATCTCGTCACACCAAGAACAGCGCCATGGCCAAGTACGTGTCGGGGCGCGCGGCCGCCGCCGCCGCCGACCACTGCGTGCAGATACTGGGGGGGCGTGGCCTCTCCACGCACTACCCCGCTGAGCGGCACTTCAGGTAATATTGTGCATCTCGTCACACCAAGAACAGCGCCATGGCCAAGTACGTGTCGGGGCGCGCGGCCGCCGCCGCCGCCGACCACTGCGTGCAGATACTGGGGGGGCGTGGCCTCTCCACGCACTACCCCGCTGAGCGGCACTTCAGGTAATATTGTGCATCTCGTCACACCAAGAACAGCGCCATGGCCAAGTACGTGTCGGGGCGCGCGGCCGCCGCCGCCGCCGACCACTGCGTGCAGATACTGGGGGGGCGTGGCCTCTCCACGCACTACCCCGCTGAGCGGCACTTCAGGTAATATTGTGCATCTCGTCACACCAAGAACAGCGCCATGGCCAAGTACGTGTCGGGGCGCGCGGCCGCCGCCGCCGCCGACCACTGCGTGCAGATACTGGGGGGGCGTGGCCTCTCCACGCACTACCCCGCTGAGCGGCACTTCAGGTAATATTGTGCATCTCGTCACACCAAGAACAGCGCCATGGCCAAGTACGTGTCGGGGCGCGCGGCCGCCGCCGCCGCCGACCACTGCGTGCAGATACTGGGGGGGCGTGGCCTCTCCACGCACTACCCCGCTGAGCGGCACTTCAGGTAATATTGTGCATCTCGTCACACCAAGAACAGCGCCATGGCCAAGTACGTGTCGGGGCGCGCGGCCGCCGCCGCCGCCGACCACTGCGTGCAGATACTGGGGGGGCGTGGCCTCTCCACGCACTACCCCGCTGAGCGGCACTTCAGGTAATATTGTGCATCTCGTCACACCAAGAACAGCGCCATGGCCAAGTACGTGTCGGGGCGCGCGGCCGCCGCCGCCGCCGACCACTGCGTGCAGATACTGGGGGGGCGTGGCCTCTCCACGCACTACCCCGCTGAGCGGCACTTCAGGTAATATTGTGCATCTCGTCACACCAAGAACAGCGCCATGGCCAAGTACGTGTCGGGGCGCGCGGCCGCCGCCGCCGCCGACCACTGCGTGCAGATACTGGGGGGGCGTGGCCTCTCCACGCACTACCCCGCTGAGCGGCACTTCAGGTAATATTGTGCATCTCGTCACACTGCTAGGAAAAATTCTACCTCATAAACCCCCAATCATCCTCTCGAGATAAGTAAGCTCGTATGAGTAAGTGACCGACTCTAGTGACGGCCCTCCGGAGTGTGTAAGAATCCCTCCAACGTCAAACCTTCTCCCGAACTGTTTGTCTGTTTCTCTATGCTCATTTCGGAAATAGCCTATTCGTGTTTATAAATAATCAATAAATAATGCTGGACATTTCACACAGCATCATCTCGAACTAAGCAAAGACTCATCATTAAGACTTTTCATTTCTTAATGAAATACCAAGTGTGGATTAACACTATAAAATTACAAATTATAAGCAAAGCTTGTACTATGGGAACCAGATAACTGATATACAGGGTGTAAAAAGACGTCTACCGAAGCCGAAAGGAGTAGTTACAGCATCCCAACACACAACCAAATCCAAAAGGATTTTCCGAAATATCATTATATCCGGAGAAAACAGCGTTTGAAGAGTACTGTTTGCGTATGCTTTGGGCGCGTTGATTTACGTAGATTGCTGGATTTTGAGTCAAAACTGTTATTTTCTTTTGTAAATGAAATTGAAATGAAATGGTCTTATTATGTTGTACTAGTAGTAAATAACCGAGAATAACATAAAATGACTAAGCTAAGTCAAAAACATTTTTGCGTTTTTTTTCGTTAAATATGTTTAGAGTCATGGTCTGATTGCAACCCCATAGTTTTCGGTAGTTGTCTTTTTACACCCTGTATATATTTTTTGTAAATACATACATATTTTACATAGAAACACCCAGACCCGAGATAAATATTAGCAGATCATACAAATATTTATCCCGTGGCGAGGATCGAACCCGCAACCTTCTGCGTCTCAAGCGGGCTTTCACCCACTGCGCTACAGAGGTTTGTTTTATCAAAATACGTGCACAAATCAAACTCCAGTGGACCTAAGATGAAACTTAGAATAGGTGTATAATATGGATAATATACAATATCTGGTATGTTATTATCTACTATATAGAAATAAGTCGGGTTTTCCTTCCTGACGCTATAACTCCAGAACGCACGAACCGATTTCCACGGTTTTGCATTCGTTGGAAAGGTCTCGGGCTCCGTGAGGTTTATAGCAAAGAAAATTTAGGAAAAATTTCAACAGAAAAGCGGGAAAAAAATGCGCAGACGAAGTCGCGCGGGTCAGCTAGTCTACTATATAAAAATAAGTCGGGTTTTCCTTCCTGACGCTATAACTCCAGAACGCACGAACCGATTTCCACGGTTTTTCATTCGTTGGAAAGGGCTCCGTGAGGTTTATAGCAAAGAAAATTCAGGAAAAATCTGGTGGCATCTGGTGGCGAAACGGAGTTCGCTGGGTTTGCTAGTTTTATATAAGATCCTTTTTACCCTTTGCAGAGATGCGCGTGGTACTCAAATATATGGCGGAGTGACCGACATCCAGAAACGTCTCATTGGCCACTATCTCTTGAAGGAACACGACGCGCTGTGAGCTAAGTAAATCTAGTCTCTATGCCCTTACGAATAAGGATAAATGTCGAATCTAAGCATTTTGAAACTTAAAGTGCCTTTTGTGCGTTTTGCTATTGCTCCGCATATTTTTCTTAATTTGGAACAATTTACAGGGATAATGAAACAATAATATTTTTTATGCACATGTGGATTATGCATGACCACATGATCATGCTGCATAATCATTTGATTACTTTGCAAAGAACAAAATTACGCCTGTTAAGGTAACCAAAGACTGCTTAGCATTTTATTGTTTTTCGAACATGAGATAGAACCAAATATAACATCGTATTCTAATTCTTAAAAATCACGTTTTTACATTTTGTTAGAATCTTTTCTTATCTTATATTAATTTTCATAAAATCATTCCATTTAAATATTTTTCGAATTTATCTTTATACTACAGGGTTCTTTTAAAATGTGTCTACTTAAGTGTTAAGTGTCATAATCAGTATCATTTGGTACTTATTTCATTGTAAGAATAATAATAATATTTAAAACATTGTCTAATGATTGTGTTCAAGTCGTTTAAGTGCTAAAAGTGGGCATTTTAGGAATTGATTACTTAAACAGTTTTTTCCTAATAAATATGAAATACGTTTTATAAACTAAGTAAGACCACACTCTGATAATTTAAATAATAACAATTACTTGATTTAAAATCGCGTTACACATATTGACTGAACAAATCATTAAGCTGCGTACGGACCACGCGTTCTAGGCAACGCGTTCATGCGTTCCAAGGCCCCCCACGAGTCGATGTAAAATGACAAAATGTATAATATTTTGACGACTCGCGCAAGCCAGCCCCCCTAGCCATGTCACAAATTGCAATAGAATAGAAATCGAATCGACAGATAACGCTGAGACTACACCAGCGTCACATGGCACGTGACGCGATAATTGACCTAAAATTTATGAATTTTTGGAAAGATGGAGTCTCAGCGTTATCTGTCGATTCGATTTCTATTCTATTGGGATTTGCAACATGGCTAGGGGGGCAGCCCCCTGGAACGCGTGAACGCGTAGAAAGGCGTAGCATTACCAAATTCAAATCGACTGTAACATTATATCTAAAACGAATTGTATACAGAATTGTTATAGCAAGTAAGATATTAAAGTCATTTATATTTGTTGTATTTGTATAGCTTGTTATTGAATATATTTTTCTAAAAGATACCGGCTTGTTACTTATGTTCTAGGTTAGACCTTAGTTCTATTACTTTACGGTTCGATTTCCATTGAAAAACGATGTACAGTACGCACAACTGATCTTTAGCTCTCTAAAGTAGCTGCATAGAACCGATTTTTGATGACGCCTAAAAGACGAAGACAGCGTTGTATAGCTGCCTCGCTCACTCGCTTAGTTTGTTGCATCGTCCTATCTCGCCTACTTTACCAAATCATTTAGTGCATCTAACTTCAGAGAGCTAAGTATTTTCTTGAAGAATGTAATGATAGTGTTCCATTTTGTTTGTGTTATTTTTTTTTAAATCTGTATTAGATTGTGGTCAATATAAGATATATTTACCCTAAAGATTTCAAAATGCTTTCCAAAATTGCACCCATGTGGGACTTGAACCCGCGACCTTTACCTAACGCTCTTTCCATCTGAGCCAATGCTGTGACAATCTTATTGTTGGAACTGCTCACCGTCATTATTGATTGCTAAAGGACAGTGATTCATTGAAAGTTCACAATCGAGTTACTTATCTACCGCGTTCTCATCAAGCAAACAACGATAGCGATACCTTATCATTCCCGCTCGATCGTCCGAACTGTCACAATGCGGAGAATTTTCACATTATTTTTATTATTCCATAACTCTATCCAAGACGAACAAAGCGCTAAACTAAAACTATGTGATTTCTGCACTTGTGGGGAAATACCCGAAATCAATGGAGGACAATTGGTGTTCAATATATTGTGTTCGGAGAGTGATAAAATAAAGAAACAAGTGAATGATTTGGATAAGATCGAGTGGCCGGACAATCCTAATGGGCTGAAGATTGCCGCTACGTTTGAAGGACTAGGCCTGACTACCCTTGGCAAGTGAGTACAAAACTAACTCTAATGATTTATGTCAATCTTGACTATGCTATGTTGTATCGGTGTGGGCATGGAGAGAGTAATTATGAGAAAAGTGCGTGCTAGAAGTGAAAAATCTAGATCTCTATCTATTATAGACGAACATTCTTGTAATTTTGATATACTTAAGCAAATAAAATAACCTAAAATATAATAAGGTTTAAAAGGTATAGTAGGTACTCATAAAATAAAAAAAAATATCATAGTCATGCATGAGTCAGGCAATATTAATTTTGCACTGAAGAAGAGTCTTTGCGCCTAGACTATTTCACTAACCAAATAACAAAATATCTCAAATAATATTTCCTAAAATACCTAAACCTGTTCATAATTTGTTTTGGTAGTTACCTTGACTGCTTATCAGCAGGTAATTAAGGCTCTACATAAGGGCATATGTTGACTTAATAGTATCTTTGTTTACTCGGGGTTTTAAAAACAGGCCTACTTTATCATTTTAATTACGGTAGGTAAATAAAATTAAAGGTATGTTTGTGTTCTATGTATAGAGCCTTAGTGCTAAAATACGCACTTTGCTTTATGAATCAACCGATATCGATCTGTTATTGATTACATATTTCATAGTAAATAGGTAGTCAATAGATAATAAATCGGAAGTATTTCAAGGAAATATTCAACTAAGTTATTGGGTAGCATTCTCATCTCACCAATTTTTGATTTTTAAGACTGAGTTGTAAGATATTTTTTCGTCACCAAAGCCTTTTGGTGTTTGGCCTTTTGGTGCCAAGTTGATTTGCGCGACAAAAATATGATTTTTCCAAGCTACTCCTAAACAAAATTCCACATAGAAAGTTCCAATGTGATTGAAACTTAAACATGCATATTACCCCTCGCAGTCTACAGACTTTCTAGCGGCCGATAGTTGAGACGGATTATGCTTCGGCTCGTAATGAGCATGGAGAAGTATACCCCGTCTCAACTATCGGCCGATAGAAAGTCTGTAGTCTGCGAGGGGTCTAAAGGTGTACTATCCTGAAATGTCTAATCTAGATCGATAGACAACAAGTTATGCAGGTCGTTGCTCTAAGATGTTTTCCAAATCATATGATGTTTTTAATTCTCTCCGTCGTTGAACTAATCAAATGTTATCTAATTAGAGTTTTTATCTACTCCCCATCAATCAACCTGGTTAATTGTGAGTTTATTTTGCAAATCAGGCAGGAAATAACCTACTTGGACACAAAGGAGCTTAGATATTCAGCTTTCAGATATTTTCGGAACCATGTACACAGGTACATAGTTCCGAAAATATCTGAAAGCTGAATATCTAAGCTCCTTTTTGTCTAAGGAAACTTATGAACTATTCATCTCTTTGGCTATTTCATGCGAACGAAAAGAGATGGTAACAGTCGGTTAATTTATACGGGCTAATAATCTCATGAAAATTATTAGAGACAGTGACCCAAAAAGCAAGAAATCAAATTCCGCTTTCTTTAAAAAAAATCATCGAAAAATACTATATATGAATGAATGAATGAAAATTCCTTATACAAAAAACAAAAGAAAAATCACATAAAAATGTACAATGAGCGGCCTTATCGCTAAGATCACGATCTCTTCATGAAATGATTGTATCAAGCGATACATTATTGCTACTTTACATTTCAGATTACCACCAAACTCACAAGTTGAATCTCTACGCTTCACTAACAATGCAATCAAAACCTACTGGCCCGATCCTTTCAGCGATGTGCCAAACCTGAAGAAGCTCTCCTTCTCCCAAAACGAGCTCTGGGAGATCACTCCTGACCTCTTCACTAACATCCAATCTTTAGAAGAGTTAGATCTGTCTTATAACAAACTCTCGGAGTTCAATCCTTTGATCTTCAAGCATTTAAGGAGTGTGAAGGTCCTGAATTTAAAAGGTAATTCCTTGAAGGATATTCCTATAGAGGCGTTGCAGTCTATGGCGTCGTTGGAAGACTTGGATCTGAGTAAGAATAGTATTAGCTATGTGGCATTGCAGAGGAATAAGACAGTGTTGACTGGACTGAAGAGATTGTGCTTGAAGGACAACAAAATCAGAGCTGTTATGAAGGATTCCTTTCCTGCTGCTAATATTATGTGAGTATAACAATTTTAAATAGCCTTTATGGTAATCCAGAAAGCGATCTATAATCTATTCCAAGTTTTATCTAATTCGGTCCACCGGTTATGGCGTGATTCAAACACAAATTTCTAAATCAAGGATAGTACAAAGTATAAAAGTGTACCTACTTATTTAAATTATTTTTTTGTTTTCACTTTCAGAGAATTCCTTGACCTATCTTATAACGGTATAGAAGTGATAGAAGAAGACGCTTTCCTCACTTGCATCAGCTTAAGAGAATTGAACCTTGAGTGCAACTCCCTAGCGCTGGTTTTTGCACTACCGCCCTCACTCGAAATAGCTATACTGAAGATTAATAGCTTCCACCATTGGCCAAAGTTCCCAAGAGGGATCAAGTACATCGATATATCATACAATAAGTTGACTGACTTGTATGATGAGAGTCAAGTCCGATTTGACAATTTGGAGGTAAGAACATACTAAAATTCAACAATAAATTGCACTGCTTAATGCTTTGAGCCGTGTTGATCAATCTTTACTTAATTATTTGAATTTTATGAGCCCAGATAATACAGGGTGTAAAAAGACTGCTACCGAAAACTGAGGGGTTGCAATCAGACCATGACTCTAAACATATTTAGAGAAAAAAAACGCAAAAAAAATTTTTGACTCAGCTTCGTCATGTTATGTTATTTTCGTTTATTTACTACTAGTACGACATAATAAGACCATACCTACCTAATAATTGCATTTATAAAAGAAAAAAACAATTAAAACTCAAAATCCAGCAATCTACGTGAAAAAACGCACCCAAAACATACGCAAACAGCACTCTTCAAACGCTGTTTTCTCCGGATATAATGCTTTTTTCGGAAAATCCTTTTGGATTTGGTTGTGTGTTGGGATGCTGTACCTACCCCTTTCGGCTTCGGTAGACGTCTTTTTACACCCTGTATAATAGAGGTGTGAGTAACCTACTATAGAAATACATATTTTGGTTTGATTTCAGGTCCTAAACATAGGCGGAAACCAAATAAAAGAACTAAACGTAGAGAAGAAACTACCAAAGCTATTCATACTCGACGCTTCCTACAACCTCATTACAGACATACCCAAATCGTTGAGCACTCAATTTTTCCCTAATCTCGAGGAGTTGCATTTAGATGGCAACCCTATCGAGGATATTTACTTCAAGAATATTATTGCACTGAAGAATTTATTTATCAGTGATTTGAGTAAATTGAGGGTAGTTGGGGATAAAGCGTTTAGCAATGTTATAGGGAGGGGAGATGAGACAGGAGATCTGTATTGCTTCTCGCTCTATTTATCGAGTTGTCCGCTGCTGACGGAAATCCACGAAGGCGCTTTTGATGGCACTTCGGTATGCATGGTAAGCTAGAATTTATGGAGTTTTTTTTTTAGTTTTTTTAAGCTCACCCAATACATATTTCAACTGTGTTCAAGTGGCGAGACTGGTAATGCTCGAACTAGCTTTAGTCCTGTGTCCATTTCTATGCATATTTCTTCATGTCGTGTGACTACTCTATCCTTACGAATCAGTGCAGCGTAGTATAAGCGCGTTTCAAAAATGCTTGGGTGTCATTTCCTGATACTTTAAGCCTCAATTGTAATTTAAGTGCCTGGGAAATAAAAGTTCTTAACCCCCCAAAAGTGGTTTGAAAACGCGTTACATTTCTGCGATTTGATTATTTTCAGTTGGATATAAGCAAGAACAATTTATCAGTCCTTCCACCGCGTCTATTAAACTGGACATCGTTGTCTGAGGGCGTAAATCTTCAACACAATCCTTGGGACTGCAGCTGCAACAATACGCGATGGATGGAGGACAAACTACTGCCTATCATCTTCAATACCAACGCTAAGTTGCTGGATGAACTTAGGTTTGGATGTATTGTGCTTAGTTGTTCTTGATAGATCGTTGGCGTTACCAACTGAGAGCTTCCGTTCGTAGGGCACGTTAGTGTATCCTGGCTATTAAGTTGTAAGCCGTCAAAGTCAAAAGTCAAAAAGCATTTATTCAGTAGGACCGCTGGGATAACTTAAAATAGTCTTAGAACTAATTTTACTCCTATTCTTTCGCGACCAATACCGTGAAGAATCAGGGCAACAAACACGGTTTGGAGCCTATCATTCTTTTAGGTGATCTATCTTAAAACTAAAAGTCAAGCTCCAGTGGGGCGCCAGTCAAAGAAAATTGCGGCTCGTCAAAGTAAGTTTAGATGCTCATAAAGTGCAAAAAACTAACGCCTCAACAAACTTTGCCTGACAGAGGCCTTAAGCGGCCTAAAACCCCGTCATCAAAGCTGGCACTCTTACTTGTTTAGCATGTTTAAATTATATTTAAACTTTGATGTGATATACACAGATGTAGGAGTCCCAAAGAGCTGGAAGGTGTCCGCTTCGTGCACTGGTACAAGTGGCCGGAGCATGCGCTGTGTAACAGCCAAGCCTCAGGCAACTATATGGTAAGCACTAGCACCATTTATTACGGAAGAGGAAAAGCTAAGGGGCGTGGTCCGACTGTCAGGGGATACACGCGAGCTTTTGGCACATCAGCCTGCAGGGACAATTTCACGGACCAATTCCCTAAATTGTGGAATTCTTTGGAGTTGTGTTGTGTTGATGACAATAAGGAGGCAATATTATTATAATATATATGTATTATTATAATATTGCCTATTTACAATGCTGGACATTTCACACAGTATCATCTAGCTAAACTAAGCAAAGCTTGAACTATGGGAACTATGTTACTGATATACTTACTACTTATATACTTTTTGTTTGTAAATACATACATTTATACATAGAAACACCCAGACGCGAGATAAATATTTGCAGATCATACAAACATTTATCCCGCGGCGGGGATCGAACCCGCAACCTTCTGCGTCACAAGCGGGTTTTAACTTCTCTAGAATGCCCTGCGGTAGCCGGCAACAGGAACAGACCTTTCTGCTTCTTAGATTGTTCCTGCCACCTTGCAAGGTTGACGTGTGTCTAGATTCTAAATTGACCCTGCGGCAGATTTTTCAGAAATTGAATTCTTAACGGCGAAGGAAAACATCGTAACCCACAGCTAAGTATTCACCACTTATTGACAAAATGAACTAAAATGAAATAGCTTTATTATGAAATAAAGGCAACTATTTTTATCTTCCAGCTGTCACCATTAACGGAAAGTGACCCTCAAGTGAGTCTCCTACAAATCATCCTAGGCTGTGCCATCATAGTGTCCCTTTGCATAGCGATAGGGCTGTGCGTATATCTAGTTAAGACAAGAAAGCGGCAACGACCGAGAAAACCACCGGCGCAGACGCCAGCTGATATATTCAATGGGAAACCGCAGAATGATGAGCTCAAAGCACTCTTCAAGGGTCAAGATTGACGTACAAGTGTTGATAAGTTACAGTTCTTCCATCTCTCGAAAGAAAGCGATACCCCGCGATACTAAGCGCTCATTGGTCCATGGAGCGTTCCCGAGCTAACGCACACAGAAACAAAGTGCATGTGCAACTACACACACAAATAAGAACAACCCGCCTGAGATGGAACGACTGCTGTACGTCCTTTGTTCACCATACCTGTCAAATCATCATTAGGTACGTAGTTAGGGGCTAGTTTCACCCATGAGTTCAATGGTTTCACCAATTTCAATCTCTGCTAGTTCTTCTTCTTCTTCTTTTACTTAATGGCAATCTACTCAACTATTGTAGGTGTAATTCTGCCAATGTCAAGTTTGAAATTAAATCACGGTTAAGGAATATTTTCTTCAAACTTCGTTGATTTGTCTGTTGCTATGGTTACGGCGCGAACTTTTCGATGTTTTTGGACCTTGTGACATTTTTGATGTCAACTGTCTGTGAGCTAACCGGCCACCAGAGCAGCGATTAGATTTAGCGGATTTTAATGAAGATATTCCTTTGTTAGAGCATGATGGAACACAAAACAATCGTAACGGTCCGTTAAAATCTTAATCTGTTGTTATTTGTCTTACATTTGATGTCCAAACAACTAACGCTCTGTTACATAAAGTTTGGTGAAACTAGCCCTAAAGTTGTGACGATTTAATCGGTCGCAATTTACGTCATTTTGTATCGAAATGTACTCTGAATAGGGTTCAAATTCGTTTGTGCAAGTTTCCTAAAATAGCCTGGGGGCTATATCCAGCAGTGAGTGAAGTGAAGTCTGGTTGTGGATGATGATGACATTTATCTTCACATATAGAAATAGCGCCACTCTGAAAGGACTTCTTTTGTAGATTTCATAATGTTATGATTGTAAATAGAAAAATTTAGTAATAGATCGAAATTAATGTGATACATTATTCCCGTTACCTTTGCAATAAGATATTTATAAAATAAAAGTATAAATACTTAAATAAATATTTATTTATTCACATAATTTCATATTTCACCTGTAGGAATATAAAAACCTAAGGGTCGATTCACATCTGACCGAAGATCCGTCGCGTATTATCGGTCGCGGAACGCCAGAACTGACAAATGTATAGAAAAACACTCGACCGTTCACACTCGACGGACTAACGTATCATCCGTCGGAGTGTTTTTCTATACATTTGTCAGTTCTGGCGTTCCGCGACCGATAATCCGCGACGGATCTTCGGTCAGATGTGAATCGACCCTAAGTTTATTTTATTTTTTGAATGGGTTGATTATTTTACGCAAAGTCGCTGGTCCGTTCCACTTGCCTTTGATCAGTCGTTTCCAATACATGAATGGTAAAATGTTCTTCTTCATGAAGAAGAAAAACTTGCGCTCAACGCTCTGAAATAAGAAAACTATGTAGAAATGTCCGTAATATGTTGGAAATCGTCGTAAAAAGTGTCTCGTTCATTTGTGAAAAATAAATGAGTGTCAGAATGGCTGGTGTACCAGAGCGAATCGAGTCGTGTTTGGTATCAAAAAAATGTACCAAAATTGTACTTGTTAGTACAAATGTAAGAGGTACTAAATAGTACAATTTTGGTAATTTTTTTCATTCTGACACTCATAAAAATAATTGTTTAGCTCGCTTTTATATTACTGTAGGTACCTAACATACCTACTACCTACCTAAACCGCACCGTGCTTATTTATTATTTAGATAAGGAAAAAATAATAATAAAATAACTGCTACCTTACTAATAAAGTTTATTCAAAACATAGAGAAACGTGTAAAACACAGTCGTCCATTTTATGACCTTCATAAATTTTCTTCTCATAAAGGTAGACTCGATTAGACTTTACTGGTCTTTCTCGTAGCTATCAACACCAATTAGGTATGTTTAATCAAGGTATGTCTTATATGCTCGTCTGGAACATCTATAAGCAGCTCTAAGTACTCCTGTTGCTTCTCAGTGAGGCTCTCCTCGTCAGCATTCAACAACTCCTCTCGCAGATCTTTAACGAACGACCCGATGTGATACCCGTCACAATCCGACATCAATGTGAACATATCCACAGCACCGTTTCTAGATTCCCTATAAAATTTACTGTACGCCCCGTAGTAAAATTGTTCCATGCTTGCATATTCGACTAGTTCTCCAGGTTTTACATCACTGCCGATAAACCAAGATACATACCCGCGCCCAATATTGCTTACATTATTTTCTATTTGATTACAATCGCACGTGTATTCTATATCAACTACTTTAGAGTATAAGTGATGATGGCTCTCCTCGACGCATTCTTCCAATGACGCAACGTGCGATTTACCGCTGGTATACGAAATTATTTCGCCAGTAGCTCTCTTTGTGTCACAAGTGTGAATCTTCACATTGTACATCACTATTACGTCCAAACCCATGTTTTTCGATTAGCCGTACGTTTGTGTAGAGGTTATGGAATAGAATTCACGTCACTGTGTTTCCCGCTCACTAGTTCAGAAATTACTAAACTGGTATTTTATTTATTGGCAAAACAAACAGCTACATTACAAAAATTACATCATTCATGAGTAGGCGGAGTCCTAAGGTACCTACTTGGGATTCCCGTGAAACGTATATCGATAAGTATTGCGTTACCCATTGGATGAAACTGTAGCGCGATATAGGTACTAGCTCGAACAGCGTCATCAATTACTTAATTATGTTAGTGGCACACACTGGTGATGGAGAGAGACTTCCTACATAGATTAACATTTGAAACATTTTGACTTCCTTGCTTAAGGAAAAGATCATGGTATACTTAGGGGCTATGGTACCTACTGCGGTATCTAAGACTTAGATAGTGCTATAGGATGGATACCGTAGTAGTTTTCCGAAACCGTATAGAACACTGAATCTCACCTGATCAAAAGGGAAGGTCTCACAAACCTTCTTATCATACAGAAACTCTGCCAATATGCCAGTTTTGTATGAAGTCAGCATGGGACAGGCGCCGTATCCGTTGTATTTAGCCGGGAGCGCGCGGTCTGCCATAGTAGCCACCAAATTCTTTTCAACCACGTAGCTTTGACTAGCTGGAAACCAAGAGAATATAGGTAGGTCACACAAAACTACTTTATAACCAAGACAAATGAGAAATTGCGGCAAAAATGTTCCTCATTTTTTAGACTCGACCCTACCGTCTACTGTCACTTAAATTCCCCTCCAATATTATAAACCTAATAAGTATTTGAATATTCTTAAAGATATAGATACATGTGTTTCAATCACAGTCAAACGGTGAAAGATTATGATGGTTAGGTCAAATCTTAGAATAGACAATCACGCCAAAGAGAGTTTAAAGTCTGGAGTGCCTATATAGCCCGTAGGAAATTTTATTTTGGAAAGTCGAAAAGTTTACCTATATGTAAGATTATATTTTCGAAGAACCACAAGTAACACCGCGGGGCGCAGTAGAAAAAACTTACAGACAGCCGCAGCAGTCTTGCTATTTGGCGTGCACAGGCAGTCGCCCAGTCCGTACACGTTAGGAAACCGTCGATGCTGAAGCGTGTGTTTATCTACGTCCAGATAGCCATACTCTGTTACCAGCTCGCTGCACTTCGTAAGGCAGACGGGGGGAGACATGGGCGGAGCCACGTGCAGCAAGTTGTATGGGAGAGTGAAAGTCTGGAAACAAATGTAATGGAACTCATGGCAAAGGTGGCCGAGGTCGGCCACCTTTGCCAGTGACTGAATATTGAAGAGTATAAAACTTTGAAGGAATCGTTTCCACAGAGTCTATGGTGAATGTTTTTCAAAATTGTGGCATGTCTCAAAGCCACTATACCTATTTGGTATCTTCTGCAATCAGGTTCTTATTCATGTTGGTTTATCTTCACCAACCAAGCCTAGCGTTATCAGAAAATAGAGGAGAAGAAATAGTAACACACCCCGCCACAGCTGCTTCTAAAAAGCGCCCCTCTCGCCGTGATCTCATCCAGCTCCGCATGGTAGACCACTGCGATGTTTCTCGTCGCCGCCACCTGCGTTAAAGCCTGCGCGTACTTCGGCACACCGAAGATGCAACCCATGCCTGTCGCGTATGTGATGCTGCTTTGAGCGCGGATCTTATTCTGCCGACAATTATAGGTTTATAGACTAAAAAGACAAAATCGTTTATTCGATATCTTATCATAAAAATATTGGATTCCCTGTGTCGTTGTTATCAGGAACTAGGAAAAACGGTACCATAATGGCCAAACCCGAAAATATCTGCGGGCCATGCAAATATTTGCGCTAGAATCGAACTCGTGCGTCACCGAGGAATCGCTTTGACTACGAGGTCGCCAAGTAGTCAAACAGTCCAGTAATGGTCGCATTGTGACTAAAGATTTCAGGAACACAAGTTAACACAAGCTGCCTTATTTACCTTTCTCCAATAATCATCAGCCAGATACATGACCTTCTGCGCGGCGCCAGAACACTTCCCTCCACACACAGGGTAGGTGAAAACCGCGTGTCCACCCTTGAACTGTTTCAGGAGAGCCCAGGTCTTCGTGCAATACTCCGGCGAGTAGATTGTCGTGACGGGGAGGTTGGAGTCCAAAGCTTGCTTCAAACCTGGGATCTGATGATATGTTGTTTTAGGGATAGGTTTGGGTTAATTAGCTATTGATGTAGTTCAATGATGATGAAACATAGGGCAACGCAACATCTTCGAAGATGGGCGGAAAAAGCTAAGGCCCCAAGCCGTAATTTGTTTTGGTCGTAAGGATGAGACAGAAGATGGGAGAAACATAATAAACCTTTTCATAATCATTCTTCAGTCCAACTGCGATAACCATGTATTCGTACACGATTTTGTCTCCACAGCGCGTATAAACTGCATTGTTGCAAGGGTCAAAATCCTCTGCATGATCCTTCATCCAGCCCACACAGCTGGGGAGGACAGATTCGGTGGATTTGAAGGTGTCTCCGAATTGTTTGATGCCGGTTGCGACGAGCGTGAATAGGGGTTGGTTGTAGTGGACCTGAGTAAATTATGTTTATTAAATTTTCAGATGGTGAAATTATCGTTTGATGATGATCCATACCTGTCTCTTGAGATTGTGTTCAAGAGGCAAATCCTGGTTAAGGAATTCCATAGTTTAAAAGAAGTCACAAAAACAAAGACGCAATGCTCTGCTCAAAAACTTTGCAATGGGCAGCTTTTTTCGATACCTAGGTACGTGCTGCCCACAAAACCTCAACAACGCCCCTGATTATTGTGAACCAATACACCACAGATCAGAGAATCCTCAAATAATGTAAACTACTTATAAAGGCCTATGTATAATGGTTTTACCGCCGAAGGTTCCAGTATAATGATGTCATGTTCTTTCAACCTGCGGGCGAAGCGCCATGCGGTGCTGCAGCCGCCAGCTCCGCCCCCCACTATTAGCAGCTTGCATCTACAACCAACAAACTTCCTCTAATTGCATATCCAGCCCACACTTGCATAACAAGTGTGGGCTGGATATGCAATTAGAGGAAGTGTAAGTGTTGTTTTTTCTTTCGATCTGAAGGTTTGAATCCCCGTAGGTATTTTAAAAACAGCAACTTTGCTCCAGACATATTGATCATGCCATTACTGTGGAGCTAAATGGTGTATGTGCTGGTCCTATTTCATCTCAAACAATGTCCCTATTGAGTAGCATAGATACCTTCGTCTAGTTTTTTATTCCAGATTTTACACAGGGTCACGACTGTATCCCCGAGGCGCGGTAGACATTCTCTCAGATCTTTTATATTCCAGATCCTTTGAAGATGTCTAAGGGGGTAGTCAGAGGCATGTACAAATACATATTTGATACATGCCCACATCTTGCAGAAGTTAGTATTCCATACGTGACAGGTTGCAAGCCCATCGCCGCCTATAAGAATAACTAACTGGTTTCCTCACGATGTTTTTCTTCACCGTTCAGAGCTCGTGTTAGAGCGTATATAAATTTTACGACACGCAAAATCCATTGATGCACGGCCGGGGTTGTACCACGACCTTCGGATTGAAAGTCGAGGTACAACCCCATTCGGCCAACACGGCCAGATTATAATGGGCTATAAACCCGGGCTATGCCAGGGGCCTAATACCAGCTAGTAAATGAAAAACTTACTTATGTTGTTGCCTAACACACGTATTACACATACAGTAATATCTCGTGGCTTGAGTCAGATGTTTAGCTGTCGCCATCACCACTGGGAATTTATTCAGGAAATCTAAATATTAGGTTACCATGTTTATCGTGATTTTGACAAATTTAGCCAACTAGATTAGTCTAGTGTAGCCGTTTTCGCTTGGTACGATGTTTTCTTGGAGTTTGAGCACCTGGATTCCTGTTTGAGGAAACCAGTTCATCATCTTCCTGCCCTTTTCCCACATTATGTGGGGTCGGCACAACATGCGTTCTTCTTCCATTCTCCTCTATCAGCTGTCATCTATATGTATAGTAGTATATCAGTTATCTGGTTCCCATAGTACAAGCTTTGCTTAGTTTGGGGCTAGATGATGCTGTGTGAAATGTCCAGCATTATTTACTTACTTATCTCAACACTCACTCCTTTCTTACTCATGTCATCCTTCACACAATTTCTTTTTTCTTTCCTCAAAGAAAAGATGGGTGGATCTTTTTGTGGAAGTTTTTGAGGAAACCAGTTATTAAATCTATTACGCGGCCTAAAATATCTTAGGAATAAAAACGTTATAGTGAAAGATATTAAGTTTAGTAAAATATAATTTATTATTTAACATTTAATAAACTTTCTATAAAAACTATATTATCCGTACTGATAAAATGATATCTTTGTATAACAATAACAAAACTTTACACAGGCAGAATAACATATTATTATACAAAAACAACTGATTTAAATTTTATTTTAGAATAGGTACTTAAGTAGTGGTCAGGTCATTGAAACACTTTTAAAGCTTGAAGACAAGCTGATAGAGATAACCAATCAACGCAATTTTTTTCTCGCTCTGGCCGTGTGCAACGAGTTTGCAACGAGTATACCCACATTTGGCATAAAAAGATAATTTAAATTCAGTAAAATCTTTTATATCAAAACTGAGTACTTAATTCAATATTAATTTCAAGAAATCACAGCGGTTTTTTTTCACCAAGTTGTTGCGCCTTAGATCACTAACATACCAAATCAAGACCAACTATTTATCCATCAATCCCTTACAATAATAAGGGTGATGAAAAAATTTTATATACAAAACATAGATGCATAAATCCAATCAAATAACATCCAATATAAATATGAAGGTTAAATAAATTAGTTCATGTATTCGCAATATACTTCTTATAGAATTATCGTCTGATTAATAACTTACATTACAAAGACTTTCATAAATATGTATGTCTGTCATAAATGTTTGACTGACTGTGCCATAAATATTGGGCAACTTCAAGCTTTCGTCACTGGAGTCAACTTACAACCCGCTTACAACTTACAGCCGATCTCATTTACTTAGCAAAGGGGTTGATAATTTTCCTCACGAACTCTGGTCCATGGTAATAGCCTTTGAGCATTAATTGCCAGTAGATGAACGGGAACAGATCCTTCTTCATGTAGAACGCGATCTTACTTTCTTGTGCCTGAAAGTATAATACAAACATTTTTATTTAGAACGTAACAAATGAAAAATATAGCATTTGAGAAATACTGACAGCAAAAGTAAAAATGTTGTCGCAGCTAGTAACAAAATATAGAGAGTAAAGAGAGTGGGACCCAGTGCACTGGCCCGAGTGACTCCAGCATTAAGTTTTAAAAGCTTCAGTATATTTATTGCTGGGTATTATTAATTGACATCGCATTCACCTGGTTGAAAGGCATAGTCTCATGAACCACTCCATCATACAAGAACTCTGCGAGTATACACGTGCTGTATGACGTCACTAGCGGACAGGCGCCGTAACCGTCGTACTTCTTAGAAGGATTGTCCTTCTTCATCGTTCGGAGTAGATTGTGTTCCACCACGTAGCTTTGTTTCGCTAGAATGATTAACTTTGATAAAACGGGAAAAAAGTTGTGATGTCAAGTTCCAGGTTTAGTAAAACATTCCCCACAAACTCACACAGTACTACATAACAGAATGCACAAATGCGTTGTAACCAAAAAGTAACTTACCAATAGCAGCGGCAGTTTTGCTGTTCGGCGTGTTAGTACAATCTCCAATGCCATACATATTCTTGTATTTCGTGTGTTGAAGCGTAAATTTGTCGACGTCTAAAAAGCCTGCTTTGTCGACGATGTCCATATTTTTTGAGAGGAAATCGGGAGTTTTCATCGGAGGCGCCACGTGGAGCATGTCGTATTTCATAGTCACTTCCTGTAAAGAATATTTTATTTTAGACAAATGTTTGTATATTCTACAAATATTTTGTCCAAGCAATAACACAGGCATTGCAGCGTTCCGCAGTGTCCAGCGCTGTTTTTTTTTATTTTGATTTTGAAGACTTAAAAGTATGACCGCTAGTAAGATCACAACGCCAATAAGATGTGAACAAAAACGATAAAGATCTCATAAATAGGCACTCAAACTTTTTTTGATGAGTCTTTGGACAGTTTGAGTTTGGATGTTTGTGCTTCAATCAAGCCTTGGCCGCCGATATGGAAACTTGTAATACATACATATAGTAGCAAGACTATTTAAAATGTTGTCTATTGGCTACCCTACCACAGCCGTTTTCTCATGGTCCCATTAATGACGATGAGGGAGAAATGTTTCTCGTAGTCCCATTAGTATGTGCGGTTGTGGAAGATCAAAGTCGGTTGGTTAGGAAAGTGAAAAACTACGCGCGAGTCGCGCGAGCGTAGCGAGCGTGCCGAGGTAGCGACCGCCGATACTCATTCTTTCCACCAAGCTAAGAAAATTTTACTACGAGAAACAATTTTCCCTTGGTCCCATTAATGGGACCACGAGAAAATGCCCGCCACCACGCGAGCGCAGCCACGGGCGGAAGCTAGATATTACTTACTTTGCTCTTATCATCGCTGCAAACAAAGACAGCCTCCTTCGTGTCGGGACAGATGCGGTTCAGCACCGTCTTATAGTTAACGTTGATGTCCTTCCGCCGGGCGACCTTCAGCAGCTCGTCAGCGTACTTCTTCACTCCGAAGATGACGGGCAGGCATGTGTTGTAGTGGATACGAGACTTTGAGCGCACGTTCGCCTGGATACATGTTCAATGGTTAAGGTGATGGTAAAGTAATAATGGAAGCATAGAAACATAGTAAAATATAAAATGTAATTATCAAGCGCTCGTGATTGTGCTTGCTTAGTCGTTCTTGATGGATCGTCGAAGTTAAGTTAAACGTTCGAAACGGTCTGTAAGTGGAAGGACCACCAGTGGTGTGAGTCAGTGGCCAACTCTGGTGACGGAGTTTTTAAGCCGCCTTAAGGCCTCCGTCATGGCTTAACAACTTAAATAGCCGAGAACTACAATTTTACGTGCCCTCCGAAGCACGGAAGCGCTGAGATGAAAATGGTCGAGGTCGATCCCGTATATTCTTGTGAAATTGTCCAGCATTATTTATTTTATTTTTTATTCAAGTCGTTAAGCCATGACGGATGCCCTATGGCGGCCTTAAAACTCCGTCACTAGAGTTGGCCACTGACTCGTACGAACTTACTCAATATTACATATCCATATGCATAACCCTGACTTGACCCAACACCGTCAGAGAAACACCAAGAAATTGAATTATTGTTCATACCTATTTTGACTGATAGACTAGATTCACCATCATTAATTAGTAGCTCAAATAATAGTCCACAGCTGGACATAAGCCACCTCCCTCAAACGCCACTCTAATCGGCTCTGTGCTGATCTCATCCATGTCTTTCTATTTCTTATGGGACGCATTATTTAGATCAGTCTACTAGGTATATCCGCGGTATTTATTGATGTTTGTATAATACTACAAACAAACCAATCACGTCATGATGGTCATCACATAAAATACACAATAGTACGCGAATCACAAATGTTTTGAGATAAAGCGCATTGTTTTGGCTTCTCTTTCGATTCGGAGTGTGTGAATCAAACAATGAATTGGTACACATTCCAAGTTAATAATACAACAAGACTCCTATGAGTAACAAACTTATTATACCTATCTATACCATCAAGGTCATTACCTTAATCAAGATTACACTAAGGCCTAAAAAACATTTATGGTTATTCATAGGTTATGCATGACATAACTTTTTTTTTTTTTTTTTTTAGTAGCCCGTAGGGATCCCACTTCTGGGCAAGGGCCTCTCCCAAACATTTGGGAGGAATTGCCATAATCGCCACGCTTGGCAGGCGGGTTGGCGATCGCAGTAAGATGTCAAACGGTTCAGAGACGCTGCTGCCCGTCTTCTGTGTTCCTTTATTCCCTTAGTCGCCTTTTACGACACCCACGGGATGAAATGGGTTGGTACTATTCGCCGCCGGCACCACACAGCTTAAGTAACTTTAAGTCAAGTTTATTAGTAAGAGCCATACCGAATATGGCTCTTGCTGTGTTTAGGTTTTTTTTTATTAACCTATAGATACTTTCCCACTGCTGGGCAAAGGTCTCCCCTAATTGCTTCCATCTGTCACGGCCCCCTGCCACATCGTTTAGGTATTTTACAAGTTGTTTAAGTTTGCAGGTACTTACTTTGGGTTTGTCCGGGTCAACATTTTTTGTGCCCAATTGAGCTGAACTTTGGAACACAATGAGAGTTTCAATTACAATTTAAAAAGTGGCGACAGACAGAAGCTGTTCAATGGAACTCCTCAATGATTAACAGTAAAATTATGTTTCATTCAAAAGCCTATTTTGCAGAATATTTTTTCAACAAATACTTAAAAGCTCACCCTAGTGAAGTGTGAGTCAGCTAGATAAGCGATCTTCTGCGGCGCTCCAGGACATTTGATCGCCGTGTCGGGGTACGTAAAGATCGCATCACCCCCTTTGAAGTGACGGAGATCGTTCCAAGTCTTCTCGCAATACTCCGGAGCGAAGATCGTGGAGACTCTGCTTTGGCTGTCTTCCAATGCTTCCCATAACCCGGGTATCTGGGGATTGTATTCAATTAAATTTTAACCCGCCTGTGATGCAGAAGATTGCGGGTTCTTTATCCGACGATCAAATCAAATCAAATCAAATCAAATCATTTATTAATTCATAATTCCAGGTACCTTTAAACAATGATTTTAAAACAATTTTTCCAGCCGGAACCTGCCCTTACAGGCGTATGAATAAAACATTCAAGTATTAACCAAATAAAACAGAACAAAACACATGCGATTACAGTTAACTCTTCTCCAATTACATTAAAATAAAAATGTCAAAGTAGTTACTAAATTTTGTAGTCAAAGAATTCATTCAAACTATAAAAGCATTTTTCAATGAGCCATCGCGTCAAATTTGTTTTAAATCTACTAAATGTCATATCTTTTAAATCGTCAGGAATTTTATTATAAATTTTTATTGCCATTATAAAACTATTATTAGATGATAATGTCAATCTTGTAAGCGGCGTAAATAATTTGTTTTTATATTTTGGTCTAACACTGTATTTACTCATGGTACTAGCTTCTTGAAATAGGCTTTTATTTTGAAATACAAATACACTTACATCTAATATATAAATCGAAGTTAATGTCAAAATTTTATATTGTCGAAAATAAGTTAAGTAAGTTAAATAAGTTATAAGTAATAAGTTTAGATTTAAGATGGATCACCTAAAAGAAAGCTAGGCACCAAACCGATTCTTCACGGTAATGGTCGCGAAGGAACAGGAGTAAAATCACCTAGTTTTAAGACGTTTCAAAGTGATCCCAGCGGTCCTACTGAATAAATGCTTTTTGACTTTGACTTTGACTCGACGCGGGACAAGTTTGCAATCTGCAATTATTTTTCTTAAGTTGGGTGTGTAAAAACAGTATTTGTATGCCAAATGTTGGCACACCATAAGTTTATAGTGACTAGATAAGATTATAGTTAGCTGATCTGATGATGGAGTCAGGAGCTGTTCGACAGAAGCCCTCAGTGAATAACTGTAAAATCTGTGTTGAGGTCACCTATTTCTCACCTAAAAAAGTTTGTTTTGAAAAAGATGTTTTCAGTAATTTTTATCTCCCAGATAACCCATACAAAACTCACCTTGCCATAATCGCTGCATAGTCCCACAGCAATAATAATATACTCATAGTTTATGACATGTTTATCGCACGTGTACACTTTATTTTTCTCCGGGTCTATTTTGTCTGCTTTGTCTTGAATCCACTTTGCATTAGCGGGCAGTACCTCTTGTGCTAGCCTGTGTGTTTCTAGCACACGCTTAACGCCTGCACCCACTAGGGTGAACAGTGGCTGGTAGTAGTGATCCTGAAATAGAATTGTCTCATCTAGAACTTAACACGGAATAAATATAAATCTATACTAATATTATAAAGAGGAAAGATTTGTTTGTTTGTTTGAAATGAATAGGCTCCGAAACTACTGGACCGATTTGAAAAATTCTTTCACCAATTGAATGTTACATTATCCCCCATGAACATAGGCTATATTTTATCCCGGGGAAGTGAAGTTTTCCCGAGGAATTGCGGGTAATACCGCGGCGGACAGCTAGTCATTTATAAACAAACTCACAACTAGGTGTGAAATTATACTAATCTAGGTACCTATATGAATTTTATTTGAATAAGGGTCCAAGGTGAAGAGGCATCCTATGAGACAACCACATTCTCAGTTCTATACTGTGTATACGCAGGGACATTATCATCAACAGGCAGTCAGGTCTCGTAACTCGTGTTCTCTCGCCAAGGCCTATGGAATGGACTACAAACAGCGCTACCACCCCATTTGATTAATTAAGAGCTATTCTGAATGCAATGTGTCAGACAGATGTGCCAAAAGCCACAAAACATTTAGGTTTCCTACGTGTTTTGTGGCTTTTTTCACACCTTTAAGGTAAAATTTTGTTTAAATAAGTTGAAAACGAATCTCAGAAAACTGTTGATAACCCTGCGAACTTGAATCTGCGAACCCTTATCGAAAAGTGGCTTGATTTTGATACGGATATTTTTCTAAAAAAAAAAAAGTATATAAGTAGTATATCAGTCTTCTTAGTACCCAAAACACAAGCTCTGCTTACTTTGCTTTGGGGCTAGATGATGCTGTGTGAAAAGTCCAGCATTATTTATTTATTTATTATTTATATTCTCTAATTCTTAGTTACTAATTTCATTTCATTTCAAAATATTCACATTCTCTCTGAGAATTCCAACAGCAAAACTCGTTTAGTTTGTGAGTAATGTTTACCAGATCAATAGTTATAGTGTATTGTTTGCCAAGTAGTTAACTGGTGCGTAATAAACATTGATAACTGGACATTACCGCTGTAATATCTTTTGCAAGGACTATGCTATAGGATACATTACATTTGATTGATTATTGTGTATGTTGAGTCACAAGATTACATAGATAAAAATCATATAATTTTTTGAGCAATGATTTATCAATAAATATGTATAAATGCATGATTATATCAGTTAGTAAAAGAAACTATCAGTTTGGATTAAGTTATACCATATCAACCTATCTAATTTGATTTAATGTAATGACTTATATTAAAGATAAGGCTTGAGACTCAGATTCAATATGAATTAAGAATTAAACATAGATTCTTCAATTAAGATTATTACAAAAGGAAAAGTAATAGATCACCTAGTAAAATACTAAGAACTAGGTGGGCTAGATCAAACTATACATATATTACGTAGTTTTTGATAGTAAAAGTATTTTGACACTCACCGGGCTTGGTTCCAGAACAATGACACTGCCCTTTTGCTTAAGCCTTCTAGAGAACTTTGCAGCCATGGTGCAGCCCCCCGAGCCGCCTCCCACCACCAGCACCTTGCATCTATAGACATTCATTTATCAGTTTCTTTATAAGCTTGAAGTTTGAGAAAAAGTTTATTTATTTGTTTAGGGCACCAAAAAAACCACGTAGGTAGGTTCCTCATGTTTTACAAAACATCCTGGAGTAGGCAGTGTAGGTACAAACATATTTAATTCATATTTTATGAGGTCAAAGTCGGTTGAGTCGATTTATAGAATAGAAACAAAAAAAAAAACTTATTTTTGTGTGGAATGATAAATGCAGTTGTAAGTTTTAGAAACAAGAATAAGTTGGTATTTTAGTAGACCAATTTTTAAGTTGAAGACTTACGAGTAATTAGCATTGTAAGCTGTAGAAACTGAAAAGTTACGGCAAGTTCCCGACGTTGAGGATATGGAACTAAGTTTGCGAATCACATTCATGTTGAAGTACTCGGCCGACGACTAACTCATCAAATAACCGACTAGTGCTAGTGTTAAATTTGCGCGGTGATGTAATAATGCGAATTGCGATAATGATTATTGATTACACGTAAATGTAGATTGTTTGTATTGTAGTTTGTAGATTTACGTTCTTGTTTGGTTTGTTTTTCTGCCTTTGCTTGCCTTAGGTTGCCATTATGACGTTGACATATAAGTAAAACTAACTTTTGAAAATGACATCATCTATGATTTTGTATACAGTAGCCATAAACTAAAGATGATAAAATCCAAAAAGGTACCATGCTAAATCCATGAATATAGTAGTAATGGAACGTAATATAATTTGAAAATTACATTCGTATGAAAAGAAAAATTATAATATTAATATAAATAAATTTTTATTAAAAAACAACCAAGTAGTTTTCGCATCGCACCCGTCCAACAAACAAAACACACTAAGTATGCCAAAATACGCACCGCTATTTATCTTCTACGCAGTATCCCTAGTACGTCTGTGTTTATCTTGTATTTGTATTTGCGAGTAACGAAGCGTAATGTTTAATGTAAAAAATGGCGGACGACGATGAAATAGATATTTTGGGAGATTTTTCTTTTGATTCCTGTTTAGCTCAAAATAACCAAGGAATGTGAGTGTCAGTTTGTGAAAAACTATAAAAATAATATTTACTACACTTTTGTACCTGTGGCTCGGCCATTTATTCCTATTCCGTGAATATTGGGTTATGTTGTTGTTTTGGTGTCACTCAGTCAAAACAAAGTGAAATTGTTTTCTTACGTAATTACTTGAGTGCTGTTTTTATTAACAATATTTATTTTATATTTAGTCCCTCCTGTTCAAATCGTGAAGATACGGTGCACCCACAGTGGCTACTCGACTCTACAGAGACCAATAACTGGTATGATAAACAATCTAAAGACTCCCTACAGTCCTTACGGTAAGTTTACTATTCAGAATTAGTTGAAAATATAGTTCATGAATAGTAAAGCTACAAGATCTCTAAACTGATGGTTTCTGCTGAAATTATCCCATTTGGCTGTATTGTTTCAGGAACTTTAGTGGTCCTTCAAAGAAACTACTAGGAGATCATAGCCTGAGGAAGTTGAATAGAAAGCCTCATACAGTTTGGAGCCAGGCAGAGAGAACTACACTTGCCCAAGAGATGGTAAGATTTCAAGCTTGAATGCATAAATGTATCATTGATTTTCAACATTAGTTCAACAATTTAATCTCATATTTTAGGCAAAATATGGTAGAGACATCGAAAAGATATCACAAACACTGAAATCCAAGACTGAAGGAGAGATCCAAGCTATCATTGATGCTGAATGTGGTATTATTTTGGAGAAAACATCCTATGATCTAGACAAATTTGAAGACAATGCTGACATACCGTCTGTGGGTCATGAAGAAGTAGTCACAGACAGCCAAATAAAAAAAGTAGTTGTCACACCAGTAACTGCAACAAAACATCCATTCGGAAAAAAAAAATTCTACCCCAAATCTAAAAACAGTTTACTAATATCAAACATAGGAAATGATAGGATAGAGCTTCCAGAATCAACAGAAATCTTCTATGAAGACGACATGATCATAGGCTCAACTGAATCGATAGGTTCCGAGTTAGATATAACTGATATAGTTTCTAAGAATATTGCAAAACAGCAAGCTAAAGTAAAGGCTGAGAAGAAAATTGGTAACCATAGGAGGAAAGTCTCCAAAAACTATGACAAGGGGCCAAGACATAAGGATTTGTTGAAGTCACCACAGGGGAGGCAGAGGAAAGACTCAAGTTTGTCCGATGATAGTGTAAAGAGTCCTAAAATGCAGATTGTGCTGGGATCCGGCCAAGCTTTGCCTGTCTCTGAAGGAGAACAAGTGGTATGTTTGCTTTATTATATTTATTTTATTACGTTTTAAACATCACAATGATCAAATAAGTACAGATTGAACATTGAGAACATGTCTCATCTATATCTATACTAATATTATAAAGAGGAAAGATTTGTTTGTTTGTTTGAAATGATTAGGCTCCGAAACTACTGGACCGATTTGGAAAATTCGTTCACCAATAGAATCCTACCTCCCGATGAACATAGGCTATATTTTATTCTGGGGAAGTGAAGTTTTCCCGAGGGATCGCGGGTAACACCGCGGCGGACAGCTAGTACATTATATTTCTCTTGTTTATTACTTAGGGGTATTTTAAAATCGTGCATTACATTTTATTATTTATTCTAGATTAAGATTGAAAAGAAGAAAGACTCGGAACCAGACAGTGATATAGAAATAGATGTTGATAGCGACAATGAAGGAAATGTTAGTAAAACGAAACCCAAGCCAGAAGTTAAGCCGACAGAAGAGCCTATAGCAGTTCCATTGAGGAAGTTTGAACCAATGCCTAGAAGACAGAAGAAAATCAATTTGGTAAGTAAACTGACACTTTTATGTTAAAATGGAATATTTTGAAGCAAAGTTAACTTATGTATAGCCTTCCAAACTAAGCCACTTGTTTGTTCTACTTGATTTTTTTTAGAGAGACCTGGGTAGTGAATTTATCGACTTCAGCGGAACGCATCCTCAACATTCCGTTCCATGGAATTGATCCAAACCTGATGTTTCCTGCACTCTGATTGGTTGTGGTCGGTTGAACAGCTGACTTACCAACCTGAATGCGTTCCGCTGAAGTATGAATCACTACCTTTGAGGCAAAGGACAAAACTTGCTGATCATGGTGCTCAAATCTTATTATTTATTTATACCATCTTAGAATTTACCTATAATTAAATAGGTACATACAATTTTCTCCTCCTCTCTCCTCTGTTAAATTAATTTGCACACCGATAATTTTCGGTAAAGCATGTTGTGACAAATTATAAAACTTTTGATCTTGCATGTAAATGTAACCTACACAATGTTTTAAGCAAATAAATTATCTTTATCTTTATCTTTATCTCCTAAAAAAAAATACATACAATTTTCTAAATTTTTTTTTTTTTCCAATTTTCTAGGATGGGGGTGGAGGCTACACAATAATGCACACTGAGGCTGGTGACTTGTATGAAGTGGGTTCGGAGCCACGGCGCGAGAGGCAGCCTAAGAAGCAGCCTATCCATCTCATCCGATGCAAAGTCTACAATGCTGAGAAACCGGTATGTCACGGTTGTATTCACAAGAAATTTGGGTAGAATCTCCATTTTTTAGATGCTTATTTTTGTGTGTTATTGCCAAGTAATGTGATAATTCACATTATTTCTTTGTAGTGTTGTTTGGAGGCACCATTTCAATAATAGATGGCCTGATACTGAGCATTAAGTATCTAAGTCAGTTGTCCAGGTCAAGCATTTGCCATCTCTTTAGGCATTTCACACTTAGATATCTAGGAGGTTCTGTTCTGGGCTAGTGTGTGTATTCTTAATTTTTTGTATTTTTTGCTATATTGGCCAACTTCTTTGACGGTTGGTATTTCCAGGTCTTCGTGTCATGTAAGCTTATAAAAAATATATAATTCGACTGAATTATATGAACCAAGCCAATATACCAAGCTCTGCAGAACTAAACCTTCCATCTCTTCAACCAAGACTACCCTTAAGGCGTCAGTTGTTATAGAAGTGTTCTTCCCAGGCACCATACGACGTGCACCTGCACGTGTCCACCCTGATCCTGATGGACGCGCACGCGCACACGTCGCGCGGCGAGGTGATGGGTCTGGCGGGAGGCTGCGTGGCCGGCCGGCGGCTCCTGGTGAGCGGGTACAGGCGTGCCGCCGCCGCTTCAGGCCACACACACTGTGATATGGAGCCGGGTAGGTAGCCAGTGTACGGCGAGGTGATGGGTCTGGCGGGAGGCTGCGTGGCCGGCCGGCGGCTCCTGGTGAGCGGGTACAGGCGTGCCGCCGCCGCTTCAGGCCACACACACTGTGATATGGAGCCGGGTAGGTAGCCAGTGTACGGCGAGGTGATGGGTCTGGCGGGAGGCTGCGTGGCCGGCCGGCGGCTCCTGGTGAGCGGGTACAGGCGTGCCGCCGCCGCTTCAGGCCACACACACTGTGATATGGAGCCGGGTAGGTAGCCAGTGTACGGCGAGGTGATGGGTCTGGCGGGAGGCTGCGTGGCCGGCCGGCGGCTCCTGGTGAGCGGGTACAGGCGTGCCGCCGCCGCTTCAGGCCACACACACTGTGATATGGAGCCGGGTAGGTAGCCAGTGTACGGCGAGGTGATGGGTCTGGCGGGAGGCTGCGTGGCCGGCCGACGGCTCCTGGTGAGCGGGTACAGGCGTGCCGCCGCCGCTTCAGGCCACACACACTGTGATATGGAGCCGGGTAGGTAGCCAGTGTACGGCGAGGTGATGGGTCTGGCGGGAGGCTGCGTGGCCGGCCGGCGGCTCCTGGTGAGCGGGTACAGGCGTGCCGCCGCCGCTTCAGGCCACACACACTGTGATATGGAGCCGGGTAGGTAGCCAGTGTACGGCGAGGTGATGGGTCTGGCGGGAGGCTGCGTGGCCGGCCGGCGGCTCCTGGTGAGCGGGTACAGGCGTGCCGCCGCCGCTTCAGGCCACACACACTGTGATATGGAGCCGGGTAGGTAGCCAGTGTACGGCGAGGTGATGGGTCTGGCGGGAGGCTGCGTGGCCGGCCGGCGGCTCCTGGTGAGCGGGTACAGGCGTGCCGCCGCCGCTTCAGGCCACACACACTGTGATATGGAGCCGGGTAGGTAGCCAGTGTACGGCGAGGTGATGGGTCTGGCGGGAGGCTGCGTGGCCGGCCGGCGGCTCCTGGTGAGCGGGTACAGGCGTGCCGCCGCCGCTTCAGGCCACACACACTGTGATATGGAGCCGGGTAGGTAGCCAGTGTACGGCGAGGTGATGGGTCTGGCGGGAGGCTGCGTGGCCGGCCGGCGGCTCCTGGTGAGCGGGTACAGGCGTGCCGCCGCCGCTTCAGGCCACACACACTGTGATATGGAGCCGGGTAGGTAGCCAGTGTACGGCGAGGTGATGGGTCTGGCGGGAGGCTGCGTGGCCGGCCGGCGGCTCCTGGTGAGCGGGTACAGGCGTGCCGCCGCCGCTTCAGGCCACACACACTGTGATATGGAGCCGGGTAGGTAGCCAGTGTACGGCGAGGTGATGGGTCTGGCGGGAGGCTGCGTGGCCGGCCGGCGGCTCCTGGTGAGCGGGTACAGGCGTGCCGCCGCCGCTTCAGGCCACACACACTGTGATATGGAGCCGGGTAGGTAGCCAGTGTACGGCGAGGTGATGGGTCTGGCGGGAGGCTGCGTGGCCGGCCGGCGGCTCCTGGTGAGCGGGTACAGGCGTGCCGCCGCCGCTTCAGGCCACACACACTGTGATATGGAGCCGGGTAGGTAGCCAGTGTACGGCGAGGTGATGGGTCTGGCGGGAGGCTGCGTGGCCGGCCGGCGGCTCCTGGTGAGCGGGTACAGGCGTGCCGCCGCCGCTTCAGGCCACACACACTGTGATATGGAGCCGGGTAGGTAGCCAGTGTACGGCGAGGTGATGGGTCTGGCGGGAGGCTGCGTGGCCGGCCGGCGGCTCCTGGTGAGCGGGTACAGGCGTGCCGCCGCCGCTTCAGGCCACACACACTGTGATATGGAGCCGGGTAGGTAGCCAGTGTACGGCGAGGTGATGGGTCTGGCGGGAGGCTGCGTGGCCGGCCGGCGGCTCCTGGTGAGCGGGTACAGGCGTGCCGCCGCCGCTTCAGGCCACACACACTGTGATATGGAGCCGGGTAGGTAGCCAGTGTACGGCGAGGTGATGGGTCTGGCGGGAGGCTGCGTGGCCGGCCGGCGGCTCCTGGTGAGCGGGTACAGGCGTGCCGCCGCCGCTTCAGGCCACACACACTGTGATATGGAGCCGGGTAGGTAGCCAGTGTACGGCGAGGTGATGGGTCTGGCGGGAGGCTGCGTGGCCGGCCGGCGGCTCCTGGTGAGCGGGTACAGGCGTGCCGCCGCCGCTTCAGGCCACACACACTGTGATATGGAGCCGGGTAGGTAGCCAGTGTACGGCGAGGTGATGGGTCTGGCGGGAGGCTGCGTGGCCGGCCGGCGGCTCCTGGTGAGCGGGTACAGGCGTGCCGCCGCCGCTTCAGGCCACACACACTGTGATATGGAGCCGGGTAGGTAGCCAGTGTACGGCGAGGTGATGGGTCTGGCGGGAGGCTGCGTGGCCGGCCGGCGGCTCCTGGTGAGCGGGTACAGGCGTGCCGCCGCCGCTTCAGGCCACACACACTGTGATATGGAGCCGGGTAGGTAGCCAGTGTACGGCGAGGTGATGGGTCTGGCGGGAGGCTGCGTGGCCGGCCGGCGGCTCCTGGTGAGCGGGTACAGGCGTGCCGCCGCCGCTTCAGGCCACACACACTGTGATATGGAGCCGGGTAGGTAGCCAGTGTACGGCGAGGTGATGGGTCTGGCGGGAGGCTGCGTGGCCGGCCGGCGGCTCCTGGTGAGCGGGTACAGGCGTGCCGCCGCCGCTTCAGGCCACACACACTGTGATATGGAGCCGGGTAGGTAGCCAGTGTACGGCGAGGTGATGGGTCTGGCGGGAGGCTGCGTGGCCGGCCGGCGGCTCCTGGTGAGCGGGTACAGGCGTGCCGCCGCCGCTTCAGGCCACACACACTGTGATATGGAGCCGGGTAGGTAGCCAGTGTACGGCGAGGTGATGGGTCTGGCGGGAGGCTGCGTGGCCGGCCGGCGGCTCCTGGTGAGCGGGTACAGGCGTGCCGCCGCCGCTTCAGGCCACACACACTGTGATATGGAGCCGGGTAGGTAGCCAGTGTACGGCGAGGTGATGGGTCTGGCGGGAGGCTGCGTGGCCGGCCGGCGGCTCCTGGTGAGCGGGTACAGGCGTGCCGCCGCCGCTTCAGGCCACACACACTGTGATATGGAGCCGGGTAGGTAGCCAGTGTACGGCGAGGTGATGGGTCTGGCGGGAGGCTGCGTGGCCGGCCGGCGGCTCCTGGTGAGCGGGTACAGGCGTGCCGCCGCCGCTTCAGGCCACACACACTGTGATATGGAGCCGGGTAGGTAGCCAGTGTACGGCGAGGTGATGGGTCTGGCGGGAGGCTGCGTGGCCGGCCGGCGGCTCCTGGTGAGCGGGTACAGGCGTGCCGCCGCCGCTTCAGGCCACACACACTGTGATATGGAGCCGGGTAGGTAGCCAGTGTACGGCGAGGTGATGGGTCTGGCGGGAGGCTGCGTGGCCGGCCGGCGGCTCCTGGTGAGCGGGTACAGGCGTGCCGCCGCCGCTTCAGGCCACACACACTGTGATATGGAGCCGGGTAGGTAGCCAGTGTACGGCGAGGTGATGGGTCTGGCGGGAGGCTGCGTGGCCGGCCGGCGGCTCCTGGTGAGCGGGTACAGGCGTGCCGCCGCCGCTTCAGGCCACACACACTGTGATATGGAGCCGGGTAGGTAGCCAGTGTACGGCGAGGTGATGGGTCTGGCGGGAGGCTGCGTGGCCGGCCGGCGGCTCCTGGTGAGCGGGTACAGGCGTGCCGCCGCCGCTTCAGGCCACACACACTGTGATATGGAGCCGGGTAGGTAGCCAGTGTACGGCGAGGTGATGGGTCTGGCGGGAGGCTGCGTGGCCGGCCGACGGCTCCTGGTGAGCGGGTACAGGCGTGCCGCCGCCGCTTCAGGCCACACACACTGTGATATGGAGCCGGGTAGGTAGCCAGTGTACGGCGAGGTGATGGGTCTGGCGGGAGGCTGCGTGGCCGGCCGGCGGCTCCTGGTGAGCGGGTACAGGCGTGCCGCCGCCGCTTCAGGCCACACACACTGTGATATGGAGCCGGGTAGGTAGCCAGTGTACGGCGAGGTGATGGGTCTGGCGGGAGGCTGCGTGGCCGGCCGGCGGCTCCTGGTGAGCGGGTACAGGCGTGCCGCCGCCGCTTCAGGCCACACACACTGTGATATGGAGCCGGGTAGGTAGCCAGTGTACGGCGAGGTGATGGGTCTGGCGGGAGGCTGCGTGGCCGGCCGGCGGCTCCTGGTGAGCGGGTACAGGCGTGCCGCCGCCGCTTCAGGCCACACACACTGTGATATGGAGCCGGGTAGGTAGCCAGTGTACGGCGAGGTGATGGGTCTGGCGGGAGGCTGCGTGGCCGGCCGGCGGCTCCTGGTGAGCGGGTACAGGCGTGCCGCCGCCGCTTCAGGCCACACACACTGTGATATGGAGCCGGGTAGGTAGCCAGTGTACGGCGAGGTGATGGGTCTGGCGGGAGGCTGCGTGGCCGGCCGGCGGCTCCTGGTGAGCGGGTACAGGCGTGCCGCCGCCGCTTCAGGCCACACACACTGTGATATGGAGCCGGGTAGGTAGCCAGTGTACGGCGAGGTGATGGGTCTGGCGGGAGGCTGCGTGGCCGGCCGGCGGCTCCTGGTGAGCGGGTACAGGCGTGCCGCCGCCGCTTCAGGCCACACACACTGTGATATGGAGCCGGGTAGGTAGCCAGTGTACGGCGAGGTGATGGGTCTGGCGGGAGGCTGCGTGGCCGGCCGGCGGCTCCTGGTGAGCGGGTACAGGCGTGCCGCCGCCGCTTCAGGCCACACACACTGTGATATGGAGCCGGGTAGGTAGCCAGTGTACGGCGAGGTGATGGGTCTGGCGGGAGGCTGCGTGGCCGGCCGGCGGCTCCTGGTGAGCGGGTACAGGCGTGCCGCCGCCGCTTCAGGCCACACACACTGTGATATGGAGCCGGGTAGGTAGCCAGTGTACGGCGAGGTGATGGGTCTGGCGGGAGGCTGCGTGGCCGGCCGGCGGCTCCTGGTGAGCGGGTACAGGCGTGCCGCCGCCGCTTCAGGCCACACACACTGTGATATGGAGCCGGGTAGGTAGCCAGTGTACGGCGAGGTGATGGGTCTGGCGGGAGGCTGCGTGGCCGGCCGGCGGCTCCTGGTGAGCGGGTACAGGCGTGCCGCCGCCGCTTCAGGCCACACACACTGTGATATGGAGCCGGGTAGGTAGCCAGTGTACGGCGAGGTGATGGGTCTGGCGGGAGGCTGCGTGGCCGGCCGGCGGCTCCTGGTGAGCGGGTACAGGCGTGCCGCCGCCGCTTCAGGCCACACACACTGTGATATGGAGCCGGGTAGGTAGCCAGTGTACGGCGAGGTGATGGGTCTGGCGGGAGGCTGCGTGGCCGGCCGGCGGCTCCTGGTGAGCGGGTACAGGCGTGCCGCCGCCGCTTCAGGCCACACACACTGTGATATGGAGCCGGGTAGGTAGCCAGTGTACGGCGAGGTGATGGGTCTGGCGGGAGGCTGCGTGGCCGGCCGACGGCTCCTGGTGAGCGGGTACAGGCGTGCCGCCGCCGCTTCAGGCCACACACACTGTGATATGGAGCCGGGTAGGTAGCCAGTGTACGGCGAGGTGATGGGTCTGGCGGGAGGCTGCGTGGCCGGCCGACGGCTCCTGGTGAGCGGGTACAGGCGTGCCGCCGCCGCTTCAGGCCACACACACTGTGATATGGAGCCGGGTAGGTAGCCAGTGTACGGCGAGGTGATGGGTCTGGCGGGAGGCTGCGTGGCCGGCCGGCGGCTCCTGGTGAGCGGGTACAGGCGTGCCGCCGCCGCTTCAGGCCACACACACTGTGATATGGAGCCGGGTAGGTAGCCAGTGTACGGCGAGGTGATGGGTCTGGCGGGAGGCTGCGTGGCCGGCCGACGGCTCCTGGTGAGCGGGTACAGGCGTGCCGCCGCCGCTTCAGGCCACACACACTGTGATATGGAGCCGGGTAGGTAGCCAGTGTACGGCGAGGTGATGGGTCTGGCGGGAGGCTGCGTGGCCGGCCGGCGGCTCCTGGTGAGCGGGTACAGGCGTGCCGCCGCCGCTTCAGGCCACACACACTGTGATATGGAGCCGGGTAGGTAGCCAGTGTACGGCGAGGTGATGGGTCTGGCGGGAGGCTGCGTGGCCGGCCGGCGGCTCCTGGTGAGCGGGTACAGGCGTGCCGCCGCCGCTTCAGGCCACACACACTGTGATATGGAGCCGGGTAGGTAGCCAGTGTACGGCGAGGTGATGGGTCTGGCGGGAGGCTGCGTGGCCGGCCGACGGCTCCTGGTGAGCGGGTACAGGCGTGCCGCCGCCGCTTCAGGCCACACACACTGTGATATGGAGCCGGGTAGGTAGCCAGTGTACGGCGAGGTGATGGGTCTGGCGGGAGGCTGCGTGGCCGGCCGGCGGCTCCTGGTGAGCGGGTACAGGCGTGCCGCCGCCGCTTCAGGCCACACACACTGTGATATGGAGCCGGGTAGGTAGCCAGTGTACGGCGAGGTGATGGGTCTGGCGGGAGGCTGCGTGGCCGGCCGACGGCTCCTGGTGAGCGGGTACAGGCGTGCCGCCGCCGCTTCAGGCCACACACACTGTGATATGGAGCCGGGTAGGTAGCCAGTGTACGGCGAGGTGATGGGTCTGGCGGGAGGCTGCGTGGCCGGCCGACGGCTCCTGGTGAGCGGGTACAGGCGTGCCGCCGCCGCTTCAGGCCACACACACTGTGATATGGAGCCGGGTAGGTAGCCAGTGTACGGCGAGGTGATGGGTCTGGCGGGAGGCTGCGTGGCCGGCCGGCGGCTCCTGGTGAGCGGGTACAGGCGTGCCGCCGCCGCTTCAGGCCACACACACTGTGATATGGAGCCGGGTAGGTAGCCAGTGTACGGCGAGGTGATGGGTCTGGCGGGAGGCTGCGTGGCCGGCCGGCGGCTCCTGGTGAGCGGGTACAGGCGTGCCGCCGCCGCTTCAGGCCACACACACTGTGATATGGAGCCGGGTAGGTAGCCAGTGTACGGCGAGGTGATGGGTCTGGCGGGAGGCTGCGTGGCCGGCCGGCGGCTCCTGGTGAGCGGGTACAGGCGTGCCGCCGCCGCTTCAGGCCACACACACTGTGATATGGAGCCGGGTAGGTAGCCAGTGTACGGCGAGGTGATGGGTCTGGCGGGAGGCTGCGTGGCCGGCCGGCGGCTCCTGGTGAGCGGGTACAGGCGTGCCGCCGCCGCTTCAGGCCACACACACTGTGATATGGAGCCGGGTAGGTAGCCAGTGTACGGCGAGGTGATGGGTCTGGCGGGAGGCTGCGTGGCCGGCCGGCGGCTCCTGGTGAGCGGGTACAGGCGTGCCGCCGCCGCTTCAGGCCACACACACTGTGATATGGAGCCGGGTAGGTAGCCAGTGTACGGCGAGGTGATGGGTCTGGCGGGAGGCTGCGTGGCCGGCCGACGGCTCCTGGTGAGCGGGTACAGGCGTGCCGCCGCCGCTTCAGGCCACACACACTGTGATATGGAGCCGGGTAGGTAGCCAGTGTACGGCGAGGTGATGGGTCTGGCGGGAGGCTGCGTGGCCGGCCGACGGCTCCTGGTGAGCGGGTACAGGCGTGCCGCCGCCGCTTCAGGCCACACACACTGTGATATGGAGCCGGGTAGGTAGCCAGTGTACGGCGAGGTGATGGGTCTGGCGGGAGGCTGCGTGGCCGGCCGGCGGCTCCTGGTGAGCGGGTACAGGCGTGCCGCCGCCGCTTCAGGCCACACACACTGTGATATGGAGCCGGGTAGGTAGCCAGTGTACGGCGAGGTGATGGGTCTGGCGGGAGGCTGCGTGGCCGGCCGACGGCTCCTGGTGAGCGGGTACAGGCGTGCCGCCGCCGCTTCAGGCCACACACACTGTGATATGGAGCCGGGTAGGTAGCCAGTGTACGGCGAGGTGATGGGTCTGGCGGGAGGCTGCGTGGCCGGCCGACGGCTCCTGGTGAGCGGGTACAGGCGTGCCGCCGCCGCTTCAGGCCACACACACTGTGATATGGAGCCGGGTAGGTAGCCAGTGTACGGCGAGGTGATGGGTCTGGCGGGAGGCTGCGTGGCCGGCCGGCGGCTCCTGGTGAGCGGGTACAGGCGTGCCGCCGCCGCTTCAGGCCACACACACTGTGATATGGAGCCGGGTAGGTAGCCAGTGTACGGCGAGGTGATGGGTCTGGCGGGAGGCTGCGTGGCCGGCCGACGGCTCCTGGTGAGCGGGTACAGGCGTGCCGCCGCCGCTTCAGGCCACACACACTGTGATATGGAGCCGGGTAGGTAGCCAGTGTACGGCGAGGTGATGTGTCTGGCGGGAGGCTGCGTGGCCGGCCGACGGCTCCTGGTGAGCGGGTACAGGCGTGCCGCCGCCGCTTCAGGCCACACACACTGTGATATGGAGCCGGGTAGGTAGCCAGTGTACGGCGAGGTGATGGGTCTGGCGGGAGGCTGCGTGGCCGGCCGACGGCTCCTGGTGAGCGGGTACAGGCGTGCCGCCGCCGCTTCAGGCCACACACACTGTGATATGGAGCCGGGTAGGTAGCCAGTGTACGGCGAGGTGATGGGTCTGGCGGGAGGCTGCGTGGCCGGCCGACGGCTCCTGGTGAGCGGGTACAGGCGTGCCGCCGCCGCTTCAGGCCACACACACTGTGATATGGAGCCGGGTAGGTAGCCAGTGTACGGCGAGGTGATGGGTCTGGCGGGAGGCTGCGTGGCCGGCCGCCGGCTCCTGGTGAGCGGGTACAGGCGTGCCGCCGCCGCTTCAGGCCACACACACTGTGATATGGAGCCGGGTAGGTAGCCAGTGTACGGCGAGGTGATGGGTCTGGCGGGAGGCTGCGTGGCCGGCCGCCGGCTCCTGGTGAGCGGGTACAGGCGTGCCGCCGCCGCTTCAGGCCACACACACTGTGATATGGAGCCGGGTAGGTAGCCAGTGTACGGCGAGGTGATGGGTCTGGCGGGAGGCTGCGTGGCCGGCCGACGGCTCCTGGTGAGCGGGTACAGGCGTGCCGCCGCCGCTTCAGGCCACACACACTGTGATATGGAGCCGGGTAGGTAGCCAGTGTACGGCGAGGTGATGGGTCTGGCGGGAGGCTGCGTGGCCGGCCGGCGGCTCCTGGTGAGCGGGTACAGGCGTGCCGCCGCCGCTTCAGGCCACACACACTGTGATATGGAGCCGGGTAGGTAGCCAGTGTACGGCGAGGTGATGGGTCTGGCGGGAGGCTGCGTGGCCGGCCGGCGGCTCCTGGTGAGCGGGTACAGGCGTGCCGCCGCCGCTTCAGGCCACACACACTGTGATATGGAGCCGGGTAGGTAGCCAGTGTACGGCGAGGTGATGGGTCTGGCGGGAGGGTGCGTGGCCGGCCGACGGCTCCTGGTGAGCGGGTACAGGCGTGCCGCCGCCGCTTCAGGCCACACACACTGTGATATGGAGCCGGGTAGGTAGCCAGTGTACGGCGAGGTGATGGGTCTGGCGGGAGGCTGCGTGGCCGGCCGCCGGCTCCTGGTGAGCGGGTACAGGCGTGCCGCCGCCGCTTCAGGCCACACACACTGTGATATGGAGCCGGGTAGGTAGCCAGTGTACGGCGAGGTGATGGGTCTGGCGGGAGGCTGCGTGGCCGGCCGCCGGCTCCTGGTGAGCGGGTACAGGCGTGCCGCCGCCGCTTCAGGCCACACACACTGTGATATGGAGCCGGGTAGGTAGCCAGTGTACGGCGAGGTGATGGGTCTGGCGGGAGGCTGCGTGGCCGGCCGCCGGCTCCTGGTGAGCGGGTACAGGCGTGCCGCCGCCGCTTCAGGCCACACACACTGTGATATGGAGCCGGGTAGGTAGCCAGTGTACGGCGAGGTGATGGGTCTGGCGGGAGGCTGCGTGGCCGGCCGGCGGCTCCTGGTGAGCGGGTACAGGCGTGCCGCCGCCGCTTCAGGCCACACACACTGTGATATGGAGCCGGGTAGGTAGCCAGTGTACGGAGCTGATAAAGTGATCTATCTGAACAGAAAATGATTAGATAAGGGTTATTTTAATTTGTCTGGAAGGATTTGGATTCTATATTCGGTATACGCATAAAAATTTTACCGTGTCTATGGGATTACGCGACTAATTTGAATAGTGAAGGGCGTCGGAGTGGATGTTGGAGACTACCGCCGCAATTCTTTGTCCGATAAATAATCCGCCTGTCTTCGAGCGAATTCAACTATATAAATATCCGTAGTATCGCAATCGCTCGCTGTGGAGAGGCTACACCTTTTTTCTTTCCATTACTATAGTTCAACCTACTGTATGCCTTGCCATAAACCAAGAAGTGAAATGAAGTACTCTGATGCCTTCTTGTATTACCCTCTCTGGTTCCAAAGAGGCTACTCATATCGCTGTCGTGTTCCCATAGTCACGCTGTTGGGGATACTCAGCGGATTAAATAAAACAGTGGACTGTAATTTAGGAAGTTGGTTATATTATTGGACTGAGACGCGCGCCTAGAAGGTTCCGTGATTTGTGTGTAGTGCTATGCGCGGCTCGATGCGGTCTGGCGGGGCGCCTCGTCCCCCGGACCCCGCTCGCTGCGTCTCATGGGCGCGCTGCTTTGTCTGCATTTTTTTTGCTCGCGGTGCTCAAAATTCCACCTGTACCCTCAGTATCGCAAGCGCTGGCTGCTCAGACCCTGGCCGCGGGGGGGCTGTGCGTGGTGGGCTGGCACCACTCGCACCCCCAGTTCCCGCCGGCCCCCTCGCTGCAGGACCTGCGGTCGCAGCGGCTCCTGCAGCGCTCGGAGTGGCGCGCGCCGCTGGTGGCGCTCATCACCTCGCAGCATTGGTCGCCCGGACGGACCGCGTCGCAGTACTGGTAAAGTTTTTTTTTTGTTAACCTATACAATCAAATTATTACGTTTTAATGTTGTATTAACACTCATGAGGCATTTGAGCTGGACTAAGATAGATCTGTGGCCACCATCACTGGCCAGGGGGCCTATTGTCTAACTTGAAATCCATTCCCATTTCCCATTCCAACCAATCACACAATACGATGACGTATTTTGTCATGATACGTCATTTCGTGTTGTGTGATTGGTTGGAATGGGAAATGGGAGTGGATTTCAAGTTAGGCAATAGGCCCCCAGGTCTCATGAAATCTCGTAATAATGAAGACTTGTAGACTTTAGTCAAATATCAATATTGACTCAATTGCTTAGTGCGTCACCAGGATCGGTGAAGGTAGTGTTCTAAAATCATAACCTTCACTGATCCGTGGTGACACACTAATTTGTTAAGTTATGGCAATTGGCAACTTGCAGCTTTGTGCGGTCGCTCAGCTTGTCGCTTTAAGTCCCATGCGACCTACATGCGACTTTCAAAAATAAATTGAATCCTTTAACAACAATAGTAATAATCCTATGTCAATAATACCACAACTATCTCTCCCTTCCTCACTATTAATTCCGGTAATTATTCATCAAACAACATTAACAATGCTAACTATCCAGCTGCCTCCGCGTAGAAGAAGACGACAGTGCAGGCGAACCAGTCGGCTACCGTCTGCCAGTGCGACTGGTCCGCGACGTGTCGCCGACGCGTCTGCTACCCTCCCTCGCTGAGCTACTTCCTTCGAGCCCCGACCAGCTGGCTGTGCGACTCAGTACCGATACCTGCCCGCATGCGAAGATGACTTATCTGGAGAAGGTGGGTGGATGAATCCCACTAATTAAAGCTGAAAGTTTTTTTTTTTTTTTTTAATGCTGGACATTTCACACAGCATCATCTAGCCCCAAACTAAGCAAAGCTTGTACTATGGGAACCAAATAACTGATATACTACTTATATACTTTTTTTTTTGTTTGTAAATACATACATATCATACATAGAAACACCCAGACCCGAGATAAATATTTGCAGATTATACAAACATTTATCCCGCCGCGGGGATCGAACCCGCAACCTTCTGCGTCCCAAGCGGGCTTTCACCCACTGCGCCACAGAGGTCGTCAAAGTTTGTGAGTTTCTTTAGATGTTTGTGTTCCAATTACGCCTAAACCAGTAAACCGATTTGGATGAAACTTGGAATAGGCGTAGAGACCTGGAATAGCATACCTATAAGCCGCGCGCATTAGCTATAATAAATAAATATCAAAGTTGATACACAAGTTCGGTAAAGCTGACCTAGATGCTGATGCATCTAGCTAGGTCCATCCGAAAATATAATGAATAAAGCTAGCGGTTTCGAGCGTAGCCATCAGTTTAGAAAAAGGTCATTTTTTCATCTCAATTTCAAAGGAAAATATTTGACCAAAAACTTCACATTTATAATATGAAATTTTAATAATGAAACCGGTTTTCTACTCTGCATAAAGTAATTCATAAAATGTCTTTGCCCACAGTTTATCTCAAGCACTTCCCACCACATGCGGTCAGCAGGCTACGCCGATGACGATCCTATCGTCCTACAGCTTATACAAGGCATCAGGGATATATTCAGATAGCTCTGTCACTTCGCTTTAACCTCGACAGTGACTATCTAGCACTATAAAGAATTCAGTGCAGTTTTACTATTGTTTAAAAGTTGCTATTGATTTTTAGGAGACTTACATGAAGATGGAAGTTACTTGGAATGGAACTATGGTTTACCTCTTGAAAACAGTCTCGAACAGAGACACAGACTTTATTTATTTGTTAATAATTAATTTTGATATTTAAGAATTGTTTCATAGGTATTTATAAACAATACTTGTATCATAATAAGTGTTTTTGACTGTTCATTTCTTATATATATTCCTGGATGAGTTCCCTCTAATACATGTGTATATTAGTATAAGTACAATTTATTTACAGAAACTAAGCTACTACAATATGTACATAAAATTATATACATAGTATAAGTTAAGAAAAATACTTCACGCAATACCAATTTTAATAGTTTTAAATTGTTAAAATTAAAATGAAACATGGTTGTTGTATAGCTCTATGATACATAACACTGACTGCAGTTGGTGTAGAGCTTTGATCGGCGCAAGGAGAGTTAAGATAAAGGCTAATATTCGTTTTTGGCAAATAACCATTTTGTTAACGCTTGGACTACATTACCGGAAATCAGCGATTTTGTATGTGATGTGCTGAATTACATAGCATGCATATATTTCAGTTCATGCTGGTCACGCACGCTAATAGTTTTCTCATTCCCGACAATGTAGTCTTGTTGTACTGATTTCCTTAGTTCATTTTGTCCAGTATTACTCTATTGATAGAAAAAGTGTATAAGTAAACTTTATAAACTTTTAGCTGTTTTATATTCGTTTTCCCAATTACTGTGATTATAAATATTCATAAATACATATATCGAGTTTCATTTCACTTACATTTAAACCTGTTGCGCAGTCAATGGAATAAGTAAGGGCAGGGAGATAATATAAACTAGCTCTATCGCTGAAACCGCGATCAACGAACTGCACACGATTTTTAAGTGAAAACTTCTTTAGGCGCGTTCGGCAGTTTTGAGATGAGAAAAATCTTGGATTCGTCTCGAAAAGGTCACATGCGAGTGTGACGTGGATGCTCACCGACACCGGGTTATTTGTCAAGTTTAGAACCATTTAAGTTGTCACTTCTGCCGGCACTCCTGGAGTGCCCCTGTTTTTTTCCACTGTCGGCGTAATAATGCAATTTCTTCAATTTTTATGGTATTCTATTCCGTAGCATGACTTATCATTATCACCCACTAGCTGTGCTAGTAGATTCTTATATCTCAGGTATAATCTGTAAACTACTAATGCCGGCCACCCACGATCCCTACCGTCCAGTTTGCAGCGCTGCAAACTTGATCAAGTCGGCAGAACGAAGTTCTTTTTCGCTTGTCATGCACACCCATACCAATACACCGTCAAGTTTACTGGACGCCGCATCCAGTCCGCTGCAGACTGGACGGTAAACTTGATCGTGGGTGGCCGGCATAAGGAAACACAAAAACAAAGGAACAACAAATGTAGAAAAGAAAAGGCAAGCGTATATGGCACAGTTCCAGTTTATTTTAAATGTTACATGTGCTAGATAAAAAAATAATACAGTCCGATTAGTGAAATTCTTTTACCATTAGACGCTGAAACAGCGACCTATTTTCAGCTGAACGATTGACAATAATACTTTTAGCAAGTAAATTTTATCATTACAAACTCACTATCTTCATAATTCTTAACTTGAAACACATTATATTTTTTTACAATTTAACAAGCATTTAAAACGATATATTTTTGAGCCCTCGTGGACAATTTGATAGTACTTACAAGGTACTTCGAGACGCTACTGTTTACTGAAAATACCATATTTAGATAATTTATAAACAATACATTACTTGATTTATTTTTACAGTCATTGTCGCTTGAGTTGCGTCACAGGTATACAATTACTGGCGGGACCACGCCCTACACACAATCTACCAGAGATTTTTTGAGTAAGTCAGAAAGATAGTCCACATCAAGGAATGATATAAAAGAATGGCAAGACAAATACTATTCAAGAAAAAGTAAAAAATGGGATAATTCCTGTACATGACTGGAAGACATAAGGGGGAACGAGCAGAGAATCTCGGGTATTTTGTGTCTAAGACGGTGCCACAGCGTCACTTCGCAACTTCGGGCAATAAATAAAAAATGTTTTTATTAAATTAATAAAAAATAAAGAGTTACCTCTATATTTACAACGTGTTAACTTACAACTAACTAGAAGCATCAACTATGAAACTTTTTATTTAACATTGAAGGCACATATTTCCGCACCGATTCTCTTCATAACATACGGTGCACTATCCGCTGGCAACGACTCGTGTACTTTAAATTTACAAACACAACAAACAATGACGCACTATTCTAGACTTTATCGGCTAAAAGTCGACAATAGCGCGAATGTACAGCCGGCATCGTGTTGTGCATCCATGGACCGAACCCGACATCTAACTAACTTATCTAACGCGAATAAGTACTGCATGGAACTATATATTTTCATTGCACGTTATATCGAACTAATTATAAAGATAGTTTTATAAACCAGTGCAAAATTATAACTAATATGAAAAACAAATTAATTTGTTCAAAATAATATGCATTGTAAATGTTGTCGACCAAGCACCACGCGAACTAGTGCCCGGCGATGGCGCCCAGCTCAGTAGAAGATAGTTAGTTGACATAGGGCAGGGCAACTCAGTTTGGCAATAAAATTGTAGTTCGCACTTTTTATGGCAACACAGTCACGGAATTTACAAAGAAAAAGTATAAAAAGGTGTTTGTATTCCCAGATTTTATCTTTAAAAAACTCTGTAACTGTGTCTTTATGAAAAGCGACACAAAATTGACTGATCTTAAAAAACTGATCCAACAAATTCTTAAAACTATTTGGCTACATTAGTCCTATTCACAGCTGCAGAACGGAAATCATAACACTGCTCACTTAATGTAGGTACTTAAATTCATTGATATTTGATTGAGATCCCACAACGCTATGGAAGAGTTTACTTGGCTATTTTAGAGTACAATTTGGATGTAAAACATAACTTTTATTTGTAAATTATCATATAGATGTTTGATTAGAATTTCGAAAAAATGAAACAAAAATAAAGTTACCTTCTACATCCAACTGCGAATTTAGTCTCCCGATAGGCAATTTTCTGATTTTATTAACGAAATAATATAAATTTAATTCAACAGAACACGTCAGTATAAATCTAAAAATAATTATTTAAAAAATATACAAACTAAGCAGTCATTCACGTAACACTAGGAATATAAAAGATTGCGTACATACAGTTGCAGTAAAAAATACCGTACAATAGTAAGCGTACTCACCTAGCAGAGATAAAGTAAAAATAATTCAAATATTTCGTGAAAACTAATGTCAGTAAGGAACAGATTGTTTTTACAATGAATTTGCACGATGTTCATGATTATTTGTTATAATCATTGTTTTATTTATAAATAAATAAATTATTAGTCTAGTTCACCACCTATAGACATACATATTTTTATGTATAACATCAAATAATTTTGCTGAGCAATCAGTTGTGAACTGTTGCTGCACATTCTGATACAAGCCGAGGCGATGACGCTTCGCGCAACCTCGAATAAACATACAAGCACAAACACTGGGAGGTAAGTAGGATAATACAAATATAGCTTTTATTCGGTGGATTTACAGCGAACGCGCTAAGGGCCAATCACGTCATTAACTAGATAACTATTTAAAATAAATATTTTGCCAAATGTTTTTTATTTATATCAGCTCTTAGCGCGTCACTTCTAACACAAGCCATCTATCACTACCGGACAGCGCGACTTCCATACAGTAATAGTTCCTTGATTCCCAAGCACACAGCATATAAAAAGCATCCGACTTTCCTTAGACACGCGAAAGAAACCTCACACTTGGATAAAAGCGATACTCTTTAATAGAATAATCACTACAATGATGTACAGTCAGCGACAGAAGTTAATGAATAATTGGAGATTCTGAAGATTCATTTTCATCAATGTTTATGGGAAAACTGCCTATTTTTTTTCAAAAAGTAACGGTGCAAGGCAAAGCATCCAATATAAGGTAAAGTTGTATCTAAAACTCAACGAACTTCGAAGTTATTGAATATTCAAAAACATCAAATGTTCATGAACTTCTGTCGCTGACTGTACAATGAAGGAGGTTCTATAATCCGCATCAAATTCAAGCAGTATTGTTCCATTGAATACAAAATCCAAGGCCTCAAACAAGTATTCAGCTTGAAATTCCCCAGCTTAAAAAATTCCGTGTATTTTCTTCGCTTGTAAACGCCCAGTAGAAGTATATCGGAGATCCCATAGTTGATGGAGACGGAGCTACTCGATGGTTTTGACCCTCGCCATAACTTTCCCTTCAAACATCGGCAACGTGTCGGTATCGCAGCACACCTCCTCTTGGATAACCGTGTCTAGATCCGCGCAGTTCGTTTTGAAGAAGTATCTGCAAATTATAATAGATATTTGACATAGTGGACATGTCTCTGACTACAATAGACATCTTCAAAGGATCTGTAATGCATAAAAGATCTGAGAGAATGTCTATGGGAACAGTCGTGAGCCTGTTTACGTTAGAGTGGGGCTGGCGGGATTGACGTGATAGAGAAGAAACTTTTACCCGACAAATGTTTCTGCCCGCTGAATAGATAAATCGAAATTTAAAAGAATACGATTGGCCAACTATTGTTATTGACATTATTTATTTAAGACTAGCTGACAGTCGCGGTGTTACCCGCGTTCCCTCGAGAAAACTTCACTTTCCCGGGATAAAATATAGCCTATGTCATCAGGGATAGTGTAGGATTCTAATGGTGAAAGAATTTTTCAAATCGGTCCTGTAGTTTCGGAGCCTATTCACTTCAAACAAACAATCATACACACAAATCTTTCCTCTTTATAATATTAGTGTAGATTTAATATTTTAAGCTATGATTTAGCTTCACACCAGCACTTAAAAACTACTTCTGTCCTTCAACCTCAATAACTCGCAACCTAAAAAACACTATGAACATTCGGTCACTTCAATCAAAGTCAACAAAACAAAGTTGCAAAGCCTTACCTGTAGTTTCCCTTCCTCGGCAGGTAATCCTTGAAGATCTTGAGAGTGAGCGGCGCGGCCGGCACCTTGAACCGGTACGGCACCAGCTCGTCCAAGAAGGAGACCACCACCACGGTGTGCCGCGTCTCCGCACCCGCCGCTGTGGCGCCGCTGTGGCTCGGCTTGCTGTTGCTGCCGCTGGAAGAGAAGATAATGTTCAATGATGGGTTTTGAAAGGACTATCAGTGTTAAACAGGCTCTACGGTGTGGCATCCACATCAAAATGTAACACTCCACGGTGTAACACCTAAAAGACATTGTAACACCAACTCCGCGATGTAACACCTAAAAGACATTGTAACACCCACACCACGTTACATTGTGTCCTTCATGGGATAGTGTGTGTCTAAAACAATAAAAACTCGAAATCCAGCAATCTACGTAAAATAACGCACCCAGTACTTTTAGTCTTATTATGGTGTACTAGTAGTAAATAATCGAAAATAACAAGAAATGCGTTTTTTTTTCTCTAAATATGTTTAGAATCATGGTCTGATTGCAACCCCTCAGTTTTCAGTAGTTGTCTTTTTACACCCTGTATAGATGACTGGACTTAGCGAGTGGGTAACGACGCGCTGTTCGAAATATACCGAAATAGATGGCACATGTGCTCACACCAGTAAAGGGCAGTAGATATTGTACCTAATTGCCCGTTAGTGTTTGTACTTTTCTCTTTCTTCTGTGTTCTGTGCCTTTTTTTGTAAAAATTGTTTACAGCTGCGAATAAGTATATGTCTATGTAGATAGAGGGTACAGATACAGACCGTGTGCGAGGCGTCTGCTTGTCTCGGCGCCGTTCGTCCCGGTCGAGGGAGGAGGCGCGCTCGTGCCTCGCCCGCCCGTCCGCCACCCACAGGAGCAGGCGGGAGCCGCCCCCGCCGGCCGCTGACGATACTATGTAGATAGAGGGTACAGATACAGACCGTGTGCGAGGCGTCTGCTTGTCTCGGCGCCGTTCGTCCCGGTCGAGGGAGGAGGCGCGCTCGTGCCTCGCCCGCCCGTCCGCCACCCACAGGAGCAGGCGGGAGCCGCCCCCGCCGGCCGCTGACGATACTATGTAGATAGAGGGTACAGATACAGACCGTGTGCGAGGCGTCTGCTTGTCTCGGCGCCGTTCGTCCCGGTCGAGGGAGGAGGCGCGCTCGTGCCTCGCCCGCCCGTCCGCCACCCACAGGAGCAGGCGGGAGCCGCCCCCGCCGGCCGCTGACGATACTATGTAGATAGAGGGTACAGATACAGACCGTGTGCGAGGCGTCTGCTTGTCTCGGCGCCGTTCGTCCCGGTCGAGGGAGGAGGCGCGCTCGTGCCTCGCCCGCCCGTCCGCCACCCACAGGAGCAGGCGGGAGCCGCCCCCGCCGGCCGCTGACGATACTATGTAGATAGAGGGTACAGATACAGACCGTGTGCGAGGCGTCTGCTTGTCTCGGCGCCGTTCGTCCCGGTCGAGGGAGGAGGCGCGCTCGTGCCTCGCCCGCCCGTCCGCCACCCACAGGAGCAGGCGCGACCCCCCTCCCCCCGCCGGCCGCTGACGATACTATGTAGATAGAGGGTACAGATACAGACCGTGTGCGAGGCGTCTGCTTGTCTCGGCGCCGTTCGTCCCGGTCGAGGGAGGAGGCGCGCTCGTGCCTCGCCCGCCCGTCCGCCACCCACAGGAGCAGGCGGGAGCCGCCCCCGCCGCCGCCGACGATACTATGTAGATAGAGGGTACAGATACAGACCGTGTGCGAGGCGTCTGCTTGTCTCGGCGCCGTTCGTCCCGGTCGAGGGAGGAGGCGCGCTCGTGCCTCGCCCGCCCGTCCGCCACCCACAGGAGCAGGCGGGAGCCGCCCCCGCCGCCGCCGACGATACTATGTAGATAGAGGGTACAGATACAGACCGTGTGCGAGGCGTCTGCTTGTCTCGGCGCCGTTCGTCCCGGTCGAGGGAGGAGGCGCGCTCGTGCCTCGCCCGCCCGTCCGCCACCCACAGGAGCAGGCGGGAGCCGCCCCCGCCGCCGCCGACGATACTATGTAGATAGAGGGTACAGATACAGACCGTGTGCGAGGCGCCTGCTTGTCTCGGCGCCGTTCGTCCCGGTCGAGGGAGGAGGCGCGCTCGTGCCTCGCCCGCCCGTCCGCCACCCACAGGAGCAGGCGGGAGCCGCCCCCGCCGGCCGCTGACGATACTATGTAGATAGAGGGTACAGATACAGACCGTGTGCGAGGCGCCTGCTTGTCTCGGCGCCGTTCGTCCCGGTCGAGGGAGGAGGCGCGCTCGTGCCTCGCCCGCCCGTCCGCCACCCACAGGAGCAGGCGCGACCCCCCTCCCCCCGCCGCCGACGACACCACCGACACCCCGCTGTCCGTCAGCTCCGTCACCGTCTTCTTCGACATTGAGCTGTAATTAAAAAAATAAAATAAATAAATAATGCTGGACATTTCACACAGCATCATCTAGCCCCAAACTAAGCAAAGCTTGTACTATGGGAACCAGATAACTGATATACTACTTATATACTTTTTGTTTGTAAATACATACATATTATACATAGAAACACCTAAAATTATAATTATTTATTATTATACATAAAATAATGCAACTTATAGGTATTGTATACATGTAGCGGGTGTAATACACAGTAAAAAGCAGAACATAGGCGATTGACGTGGGACAAAAATAAAATTAGGTTTCTTGACTAACACGAAAAAAATACCACTGATTTTTAAATAAATAAACAAATAATGCTGGACGTTTCACACAGCGTCATCTAGCCCCAAACAAAGCATAGGCTATGGGAACCAGATAACTGCTATACTGCTTACATACTTTTTGTTTGTAAATACATATTATACGAAACACCCAGACCCGAGATAAATATTTGCAGATCATACAAACATTTATCCCATTTTGGGAACCGAACCCGGAACCTTCTGCGTCCCAAGCGGGCTTTCGCAGCCCACTGCGCCACATAGGTCGTAAATTTTTTTATGTAACGTAGATCATTCGTCTACAACAACAGACGAGTAGGTCGTCCGGCAGCTAGATGGGTTGACGACATAATAAAAACAACATACGAACATGGGTCAGACTAGCGCAAGATAGGGAAGGTTGGCAAGAGCGAAGAGAGGCCTATGCCCAGCAGTGGGATGAAAAAGGCTGCGGATGATGATGATGATGAGATCATTAAACGATAATATAGAAAACTCTCTGACGTGAAAGTAAGAGGTAGAAAATTTACACAGCATGCGATGAATAATAAAATTGAATTGCCGTAACGGTAAAAATTCTTGAAAAAACTCTGTAAATGTTTAACTCCGGATCATGAACAGCGCGTACGCTTATTTAAAGAAATTGTAATGAGCACAACAAGCGAATATCGATAAAAAATAAAGCGTTAATACCAAAGCCAGTTTTCTTTTTCAAGTTCAGTCAGATTTCTTTCTGAAGCAAACACATTGAGGTCGTGTGACTGAAATGGTCTTTAATCATATTTTGTATAAATCACATTTAAAAAGATAATTATAACGCTCGTGGTCGTGGAAGCGCTCGTGGTCGTGCTTGCTTAGACGTTCTTGATAGATCGTCGAAGTTAAGCAACGTTCGAAACGGTCTGTAAGTGGATGGGTGACCGCCAGTGGCATTTTCATCTGAGCGCTTCCGTGCTTCGGAGGGCACGTTAAATTGTCGGTCCCGGCTATTTAAGTCGTTAAGCCATGACGGAGGCCTTAAGGCGGCCTAAAAACTCCGTCACCAGAGTTGGCCACTGACTCATACGAACTTACTTACTAATGAGCTCGAATGAGTTAGGCCCAATGCACATTGAATTGGCAAGCGACGCGTATAGTTATAGAATGAACCGCACGAAAGTGTTTAAGCCGGCGCGGCCCCGCTAGATGGCTTCGCTAGACCTCGTCCATTCTACAAGCGTTTCTCTAACCTGTAGCATTGTTCATAAGGTTTATAATGGCTTGCTATAAACTAATTGACGCGTCGCTTGCCAATTCAATGTGCATTGAGCCTTAGTGGCCCACTCTAGTGAGTTTAATAAGATTTATTTCGAAATGTCTTGGGTTGATATTTTGATGAGATTGTTGTGGTATTTGATAATTTACAATTTGATTTTCCGATTCATAGTTTGAGATTGCTAAATGAATCTTTCAAATTCATATAAATTTAAACTATAGATTTGATATAAGTATTTTAAATATTGATGTGATATATTTTAAAATATAGCGACCATGTTAGCCCACGCTGACTTTAAAAGAACACACACACACACACATAAGAAAGAAATAATTACCTAAAGATATAATACAGATGCGACACTCCTGCGATTGCATGTCAAAATATTTTCGCAAATTTTAGTAATAATTCAATAATCAAGTACAAAATCATTTTACAATTCATTAATCAAACAAGAGTATTGCACTTTTTTCTACTCTTAACTTATATGCTACAAGGATTGAAATGTATTTTGTACGATTATGAAAGAAATGGAGACAGTATTGGAAATTTTGGTATTATAAATCAGTGCAAAATAGATTTCAATACGTTTAAACTTCACACGTTATTGGATAATTTGAAAAGTTTGTATAGTTTTTTTCTGAAACGTTGTGTATATACAATGTTGTGTAATTATCGTATGCGATCAGAATGTGTGACATAGTTACCGTATAGTATGTTACAGTGCGGTATGTTACCAAGTGATATGTTACATTGTAGCATGTTACTGTAAGGTATGTTACCGTGCAGTGTGTTACAGCAAGGCACATACTAATAAACCTGGTATAAAGTTATTCCTGAGTGTAAACTGTCAAAATGTATGGTTATTCTTGGTTTATTCCGAGAAATAACTTTATGTCACGTTTCATGGTAAGGCTACAAGTGTGAGCGTGTAGTATAGTTATCGTGTGGTATGTTACAGTGTTATATGTTACCCTGCGGTATGTTACCGTGTGGTATGTTACCGTGTGGTATGATACCTTGAAGCATTGTTACAGTGTAATATGCTAGATTATGTATGTATAGTTACCGGCGCGTATGCAGGGAGTCTGCGTGCGTGTAGTGCCCGGAGTCTGCGGAGAGGGCGGAGGGGGCGCGGCGCGGGGCGGCCCGCGCGCGGCGCCGCCCGCCCGGGGGCGACGCGCCCGGGGTGCGCTCCGACCACACGCGGGATACGTGCTGGTCTGTACATACACATGTAACTGGGATAAGAAACTAATCTAAACTAAAATGGCGCTCGCTCACTAGCGTCATTAGTGTGCAAGCGAAAGATTTATTTGTGTTGAACATTATACAAAGTGGGAAAAAAATTAAACTCAGGCAGCGACTTCCGACCAAATTAAGGCAAGACGTCTGCTGATCGCTTTTGATTTGATTGAACAGATTTTGATGAATAAGGCGTCAATCAATTCAACATGGTCCAAGAGACGGTAAATTTTGTCCTGGGAATACTAAAACTCGTAGTTATACTGTTTTATTAATTGGTACGTGGAGTGGGTAGTGAGATCTGAATATTTCAATGCCATAGAAAACACAGTCAATAATTAATTAATCTAATCCCTTACCAAGGATATCCTGATCGTTATCATCCTCCAACTGCAACTTTTCTCTAATAGCGGCCGCCACCAACTGCGGCGGTAAAGCTTGACTGCACGCCTCCTCGCTGTCACCCTGTGGATCAATGATCAATCAATGTAGTTTCACAGCAAGATCGCTAGATGGCGACACACGACAAGTTAGCGTTTATGCTGTATGCAAATGTAACTCGGTTTAAGTTAATAAGCCCTCCCACATACACCCTGAATGTATTGCTGAAATCAGAATCTTAAATTCAGATTATTCCTTTAAGAACTCCCGGAAATCCATACTTAACGCTTTTTAACACACACATACAGATTTTTTCAGATGATGAGATTATCTGTACTGAACTTAAGATTCTGATTTCAGCAATACATTCAGGATGTATGTGGCCGGCCTTATTAACTTAAACCGAGTTACACTTGCATACAGCATAAACGCCTCCAAATTAAGCAGAGCTTGTGTTATGGGTACTACATGACTGATATACTACATAAATACTCTTTTGTTTGTAAATACATACATTATCATAAAATAGAAACACCCAGAGCCAACATATATATTTGTAGATCATACAAACATTTATTGCGGCGGGGATCGAACCCGCAACCTCCTACGTCACAACAAGGCTTTCATCCACTGCGCCACAGCGGTCGTTTGTCATATGCATGGGGTATCACAGTATACTGCATGCGGGGTAGGGTAGGGTATCTATACGTACGTCATTGAGTCGTCTCTCGAGCCGCTCCTTAGTATCGAGGTCGCGTCGCACCCGCTCCAGCCGCTCGATCAGCAGCGGCGCGAACTCCGCCGGCGGCAGCACGCGGAACTGTTCCGACTGCATGCGGTGGGTTCGCGGGATCACCTGCAAAGTTAAACACATTATAGAAACAAAACATATAAACATCACGAAAAGATGTTTATGAGGCATGTAAATAAAATACAGGGTTATTTGTAAAACACCGTTAAGGCGTTCTCTCAGGACTGTATAGTCCTGAGAGAACGCCTTAACGTCTACTATCATCATAAACAACAACTTTTGTTCTATGACTTTTTACTTCAAGACTTCGTTGTCCTATCTAACACATTTCGCCCCCCACCGCTCTAACCCCGCTCCCTTCGCTATTGTACTATCGCTTTCTTTTGCTTCGCATAGACTTTGTAACATTTAGAGCGAATTAAATGTTTTTTTTTGTATGAAAATCCTATGAAATAAAATAATGATGAATTTTAAAAAGTCATAAAATAAAACTTGTTGTTTATGATGATAGTAATAATAGTCCTGAGAGGTTACCGGTGTTTTACAAATAAACCTGTATATTTAGCCGCGTACTGACTGCGAGCAGCCTCAGGCGTTTGCCTCGCAACGTTTACCGCAAGCCAGAGCGCGCACTTTTAGAGCTTTCTGTTAGTTACTTGAATATTCCCTGTATTTTATGAAACTCCTTACCATAGCAACGTCCTGTTCTTTGTTGATGACAGCGTGTCGATCCAAACCGTGCAATCGAGCGCGTTGTCTCGACTCTCGCGACTCTCTCCGCGCAGACACGCCATCTCTGTTGTAACATTGGAAACTATTACTCTAAAATACAAAATGGCCATTGAATCTGTATTTATTGATTTAGAATTTTTATTGTTTTGAGAGGAGTGATTATAAAAGTTACTAAAAATGTCAATGTTTTAATGATCTTGATGTATGAAATAAAAAAATGCAGAAAAAGTTATTTTTTTTTAAATCATTGAGATTTGATATTAAAATTTGTATCTTTAAATGGAATGAGCCAATACGATTTCCAATCTTTCAACTGTATTTCATACAGAAACTTGCTTGCAGTGAAGTGAATGTTAAAAGAATGATAAATTAGTGCTGGGGTTCTAAGCTTCATTCAATATCAAAAAACTACATCTATGTACTTACTACACTATAACAGGAACTATACACACTATTTATGTACATACTTACTTTCAGCCAAAATACTTTATTAAAACCAGCAATGTATACTCACGCGCAATAGCTTCACACGCACGAGTCAATGCGTTTGTTCCTTATACACTGCTCGTTATCTATCCACCTATGGTCCAGTCGTGGTACAAAAACAGCAATACTCACACACTGCTGCCGGAGAGCGAGACAGCATCACTATCCGCGCGACCGCTGCTCAACGAGGCGCGTTCGGAGTCTTGTCTCGAGGCGGGACAGTAGCCGGCGTAAGATACGTGCGCGCTGTACACTGACCGCTTCCTGTGGCTGTACCACCCGAATGGAGAACGCGTGCCGCAATGGACATTGCGTTAACGTTTATACGGGGGATAGTGGGGAGGATTTCGTTGCAATGTTCGTTTTGTGTATAGGAAATGAAATTGTGTTTGTCAGTCATTGATAGCAATATTGGTATTTTCAAAAGGATTTTATGTTAGGATTGAATAAAAGGGTAAAACAATTCGGGTGGTATAACAGCGTAGATACGATATGCAGCGATGCAGCGAGCATGCGGGCACAAACATGGGGGAAAACAATACATGGAGTCAGAAGCTGCCGGGGGCAAACAAAATGTTATAAAAACCAGAATCATACAAATTATATAACTACCATTTACATGTAAGGAGGAAAATGTATTTTCAATAACGATCCCTTTGAAGATTGTAGGGTAGATTGAGGGTATACATTATTAAAGTTTATTCTACCACTTCAGGGCATGACTATATGTATTTTAACACATTCCGTGGCCCCAACCCTGGTTGGGGGCTAATCAGGTCAGTGCCCGTACTCACTGATAGCATTTAGCGTATTTGACGATTATTTTAATGCCTACAGCAATAAAAAGTATTGAATTTTGAGTAATGTATAATTTGTATGATTCTGAAGGGCATTGTAAATTAAAATAGGCATTAAAAGAGCTTGGATTTATCATGCTTTGGCTAAGGGTCACACTTTATGATCTAATGATGACAATAAAACTGACAAATAAAATGAGAATATCTATAAACAAAAAAGATCTAACTGAAGATATTTTTCTAAGTAATCTAATATTGATTTATTTCTAAAATACAGCCAATAAATCACAACAGCTAAACTAATTAACCTAAAATATTTCTTTATATTTCTTTCAAATGCCTTATGCTTAATGCAGACTGAATTTGCAGCGACGCGACGCGACGAGATCAAGACATTATAAACCTTATGAACAATATTACAAGATACAGAAACGCTTGATAATGATAGCAGTTCGCCGGCGCGAGGCTTCGCCACACCTCTCATTCTATATCTTATTACATTGTTCTTAAGGTTTATATTCGTCGACGTCGTTAACTAGTAACGTCTGTTTGCACTAGACTTTATCTGTCGTGATCAAATGTATCGAAACATTGCCGTTATTTAATTCAACGATATTTTATTACAAGATTTATTCCTATGCCTAGTAAAACTAATTTTAAAAGTGGTCAAGTTTAGTGCAAACAGCCATACTGTGAAAGTACAGTAACTTCACGAATGCCTAGATCCGTTGAAGTAACTGCATTACATAACGCACTACCTATTTCCTACTAACTTGTACAGTACTGCAAATCTTCAACACTATCTAAGCTACTGGTACAACTTTAATATAATTGTACAGTGCAACACAACATAGTACTCACGGTGCGATATCGGAGTGCAGCCGGCGCGACTGCGTGGCTAGAAGCGCGTCGTGCGTCAGCCGCGCCGCGCCGCTCGCCGCCGCCGCCGCGCCTTCCAGCTCCTCTCCCTCGTGGAGAGTCGCCAAACCACCCACAGCACACATTTGCTGGAAAAATAGACAATATTAATGACATAACATTTGATTGCGTAACTTAAATGTACATAGATCTTAGTATAGTTTCTGGCTAAAACTAATTGATGACTTATAAATGATTTTAGGTTCACATCAGCCTACAATGACCACAATATCAAGTTTATCGTCTAAGCTCAAAATGTTATTTAACTCAATTCTACCGTAGAGATTGGTGGTAATCGCAAGATTGTTATCCAGAATTGTTGCAATTGAATTTATTGCTTGATTGCAAGAAAACCGCGGGTTAAAGTAAGTGGTAAAAAATAGCTTTCTATAAGACGGAATAAAGTCTTGTAGCAAAGTTTGTGATTTTCTCTCCTGTTGTAATTGAACATGTGATACTAAATCCTACGCTAAGGATATTATAGGTGGAGTAAAATATTACCTCTCTCACAGCATGCGGCGGCGAGGTGTCCGGCGACGATAGAGGCTGCGTAGCCGCACTCACATACGACACGTACGCTTCAGATCGCAGGAACGCTTGGTACGTACTCTCAGTGATGGCTCGCGTTACCTGGAATACGTGACCTTTCAATTGTGGCGTACTGTACTGGTGATACGTTCGTGGAAAAAATATTATTTAGTGAGAGTATTTTTAGAAAATATAATTACTATGTGAGGAAATTAATGTTAATCAGATAAACGGTAGAAACCAAACTAATAGAAAAGGAAGGGAATCGAATGATTAATTTAGTCGTGTGAATAAAAATATGTACCTCCTGTTCCATATTATCAAAGATAGTTTTCTCAATATTGGAGCCGTCTTTGAGGCTCGTTTTCACCTGCTGTTTCAGGTCTTCAGGCATCGCTAGCTGAGACTTGCGGAGAAATCTGACAAAAGAAATCAAAATTACTAATTTTGCAATTTTTCAAGTGCATTTTTGCATCCATTTCACATTTTATGTGGCCTATTTTTATGTAAGGTTATGTATTGATTAATAAGAAGCAAATTCCTTTTAACTGCTATGGTGTATCAACTTCCTGGTGAAAGCAAATCTTTTATGGACAAAACTCTTGTTACATCACACACACGTATTCTGTTTTTTAAGAAGACCTATTTCAATTTAAAACTAGTTGGCGCAGTCGGATAGAATTTCTGGCGCAGCCGCCGTGATGCCTCCCTTTCCTAAGAACAGAACCTTTTAACTAAAAAAATTTCCCCATCCTGTATACTTTTTTTTTTACTTACTTATAAATAGCGGAGACGACCTGCCGGATCTTGTTGGGCTCGGCCTCCTGCCGCAGCCCGTGCACCGCGAAGTAGAAGTTGAGCCGGTCGACGTGCAAGCCGCCCGCGCCGCCCACAAACTTGCGGAACAAACGCACTCCTTCTGCGTCCTAATGATAAACAACATTTTCACCTTACTAGCTCAAAAAGGGCGCTTTTGCCGCGTAAAAACAGTGAGCAAAACTCTACTTTGCTCACACTATGAGGAAAAGTGATTTGAATTTAGAATGCTGCAAGCAACCAATGAGAATCGAATATTACAGGCCGCAGCGTGCGCCCGGCCAGGCGGCGGCGGCGGACAAGGTACCCTGGTGGCAGGACTGGTAGCCTGCTACTTGAGGGGCAAGAAAAATAGCGGGAATTGGTTTTCCTTACATCTTGTATTTTAGAAATGAAAAGTCTTATGTATCAAAATTTTCGATTCCGACGGGATTCGAACCCGCGATGATTAGACGATCCTCCTAAAGCCGGAGTGCCTTCGACCGCTCGGCCACAGAACCACATACGTCAATTTAGCAATTCTTGATAAGCTCATATTTATCGGTTAATATCATCGCGGGTTCGAATCCCGTCAGAATCAAAAATTTTGATAAGACTTTTCATTTCTAAATGAAATACCAAGTGTGGATTAGCACTATTAAATTACAAAAAATCTTGTATTTTTTCGCTAGTAAGGTGAAAAGTTGTATGTATCACACGAGAGCAAAATAATTTGTTGCTTATGCTTTTGAATCTCTCACTACACTCAGGATTCTAACATAGAATCACTCGCTACGCTCGTGATTCAAATATAGAATCCTTCGTTTGTTCGAGATTCAAACTCAGCACTCGCAACAAAAACGAATTTTGCTCTCTTGTGGAACAATGTACTATTTATAAACTGACTAGCAAACCCAGCGAACTCCGTTTCGCCACCAGATGCCACCAGATTTTTCCTGAATTTTCTTTGCTATAACTATAAACCTCACGGAGCCCGAGACCTTTCCAACGAATGCAAAACCGTGGAAATCGGTTCGTGCGTTCTGGAGTTATAGCGTCAAGAAGGAAAACCCGACTTATTTTTATATAGTAGATATTCCTTTGTGGTCAGTAAAACAAATTGTTTTTAATAACAATTCTTGCGATCGGTGTAACCCGATGATAGTGCGAACTACCGAATGTTATGCAAAAACCTTTACGCTATTGCGTCTTATTTTGAAAAACAATACATTTTATTGATTCGATCACAACTTTTATTACGTTTCCGCGGTGCAGCAACAACCGTGGTCGCGGGGGCGAATCATGAATAGCAACATCGGTATATAATAATAGGTAACTAAAAGAAGCGCTCGTGTTCGTGCTTGCTTAGTCGTTCTTGATAGATCGTCGAAGTTAAGCAACGTTCGAAACGGTCTGTAAGTGGATGGGTGACCGACCGCCAATGGCATTTTCATCTGAGCGCTTCCGTGCTTCGGCACGTTAAATTGTCGGTCCCGGCTATTTAAGTCGTTAAGCCATGACGGAGGCCTTAAGGCCGCCTAAAAACTCCGTCACCAGAGTTGGCCACTGACTCATACGAACTTACTTACTTAATAATAACTTACTAACTCAACGCGATAAAATCCTGTAAATGTTATTCTAAATAGGTACAATGATTAGTGTTACCTCGAGTAATTCATGCAGACTTTTGGCCCATCGCATGTACGGCGGCGAGGTGGGCGACCGCGACGAGCCTGACGAGCCTTCCGTCTGCTCGCGCCATACCATGCCCATCCTTACACATAAAAATGTTTCTATAGCATTCTATATTTCGTTAGATAGATAGATAGAAAATACTTTACTGTACACCACATGGACATTACAAAATACAAACAAAGATACAAGAAAATATTTGAAGCGAAGTACAATGGGCGGTCTTATCGCTGTGAGCGATAAGACCGTCTGTGAGTTCGTTCCTCCTTCTAAAGTCATTATTTGACTAATTTATGTATGTACTCCTACGAAATTTCAACCATTGACTCGGTTTCCAATGGCGCAGATGGATAGAGTGTAAAAGCGTGGGTTCAAGTCCCGCATGGATGCAATTTTTGGGATGCATTTTTAAAATCTTTACTATCTTTTATTCAATTAACAATACTTCTATTCCACGAAAACAAAACAGGGCTCCAATGGACTGGGTTTCCAATCTTCAAATCCATCTTCACAGGCGTTACGAGTTGGTGATGCTGATTGTACAAAACCAAGCTCCAATGGAGTTCCAAACAAAGCTAGGCCACAAGGTTTGTGACACAACAAGCTTGCTGCTGTTATTTGAATATGTACGTGAGTACTTACTTGGACAGATGTGGTTGTGTGAACACATGTTTGGATTGAGATTTAGACTTTTCCTCCCCGGGCGCCGGCGGCAGCGACGACCTGTCTGCAAGCTTGTGATCCCAACCTAAGGACCAACAATTTTCGATTTATTTATTGCTTGTGAACCTAGGTTACAGAGTAGATGGTTGTGCTTAAAACTAAGGCTCAAGCGACATTGAATTAGCAAGCGACGCGTCAATAATTTTATTGCAGGCCATTATGAACCTTATGAACAATGGTACAAAATATAGAAACGCTTGTAGAATGAACCACTCGAGCCAGCGCGGCCCGCTAGATGGCTTCGCCAGATCTCGTTAATTCTACAAGCGTTTCTATATCTTGTACTAAGGTTTATAATGGCTTGCTATAAAACTAATTGACGCGTCGCTTCCCAATTCAATGTGCATTGAGCCTAAGAATCTCTAGATCCTGCTGATTAGCATAATAGGAGCGCTCATAGTCGTGCCTGCTTAGTCGTTCTTGATAGATCATCGAAGTTAAGCAACGTTCGAAACGGTCTGTAAGTGGATGGGTGACTGCTAGTGGCATTTTCATCTGAACGCTTCCGTGCTTCGGCTATTACGGCTATTTAAGTCGTTAAGCCATGACGGAGGCTTTAAGGCGGCCTAAAAACTCCGTCACCAGAGTTGCCCACTGACTCATATGAACTTACTGACTGAGCATAATAGGCAATCATGAAAACAAGCTTCATCAAGTTTAATGTTAATACATAGTTTTCAATAAGTATCTTCATGTATAGAAAACATTGTTACGACTAAAGTAAAATCCCGCACGTCCATATTACGAATGTACGGAAATAGGGAGAGCTCAATCAAGCGACGGGAGTGAATCCTTTCGCTTCCCCGATGTACAATGGGTACATCAGTGCAGGTTCACTTACGTTCGCGTTTTTAATCAAACTAATCCATACTAATATTATAAATGTGAAAGTAACTCTGTCTGTCTGTCTGTCTGTTTGTTACCTTTTCACGCCCAAACCACTGAACAGATTAGGCTGAAAATTGGCATGGATAAAGGTTGTATCCCAGGGACGGACATAGGCTACTTTTTATCCCGAAAAAATCCCTAGGGACCGCGGGTTACACCGCGGGAGTGCAGCTAGTAAATTATATTAAAACACGAGATATAAGGACAAAAGTATATCCTGCTTTACTCTTAAAATACATTTTATTTGTATCAGAAAGAAAGTATCACAACATCCAAGCCCTCTCTTGCAAATAAAAACAGCTTAAATTTCGTTTATCTGCGTATAAGATAAGCACTGAACTTAGTTTTCACTAATGAGTGCACATTATATTGATTAATGATTTGTGTTGATTCATAAACTTCAGCAAATGATGTTAAAAGGTCGTTTCCACTTGCAAGCCTTTAAGTAAAACCTCCGTGATTGAGGCAACCTATAGACAGAATATAGATACTCTTACCTTGCGGGTGGCCGCCTATAGGAGTGTGGCTCATGGCGCACAGGCCCTTGTCCCACCCGCGCGCTGCATGGCGAGACACCACCTGCAAACAAATATCCATCAGATATTTACTAGAGCAAGAAAGGCATACTTACTAATCAAATAACTTTCAAGACGTCTCAGCCTGACTGCATACATCTGCGTACACATATTATATTACATATTTGTTGTAAAAAGCCTTTTAAAAGAATGCTTACACGCATTCTTATAGAAAGCTCTGCTATAGCCAGCATCTACTTGATTGCTACAACGTCTTGTTTGGGATTCTACTATTTTATGGTTTGGTTGATATGAGACCATTATTGCTGAATATTCTATATTTAGTAAGATGCTGAACGAATGAACCCTGTTAAGTGGGCGAAAGCGATAACATCTTGGCAGCCCGACGGGACACGGGGTCGCGGTCGGCCGAGGAAGCGTTGGCGGGACGATCTCGACGCCTTCGAGAGAGAATGGTGGGAGATCTCGAAAGAGAGAGATGGTTGGAGGGATTTGGGGGAGACCTTTGCCCAGCAGTGGGACGAAATAGGTTGATTAAAAAAGTAAGATGCTATGGAAGAATGACGAAAAAGCAGATTAGGAGAAAAGTATTTCCTTAAGATTTTTTTCTTCTTTCAACAGTTGCCTAGATAGCGGAAGTAGGTTTTTGATATTTAGTTTTAATTTAGTTATGGAAGAAGTACTAGATTATTATAAAAGCGTTAAAACTTAATTTCAAAAACCTTCCTCTAATCGCATTTTAAATCTGTTCACGGAATGGTGGCGATGCCGAAAGCCACGACCGTCTAGGCCACGTAAGGCACGCGAAGCTAAAATCAATAGGCGTCGACGCTTTGAGAGTTTGAACTGAAAAATTAAAATAAAGGAACCTAAATAATGTATAATTTGTTACTTTTCTTAAGTTCATTTATTTCTGACTCTTCTTTCTTCAGACTGGTTTTAAAATTTTAACATCAAAATATGGTAGGTATGTGCACTCATTATATGCACCAATATTATATCAGAAGTAACAGTAATTCTTATTATACTTTCCAACTCATTAATAGTTTAAAGCCAAGCGTCCCCAGCTCCGATCAGACATTTCAACAACGGTTGCGTAACAACAAGGCACAAGCCCCAGTAAAAAATCAATAAACCAAACAATAAGGATCATGGCTAGTACAACATTACATTTGTATGAGTAAGAACGGGACAGCAAGTAAAAAATAAGGGAGTGTGCCGGAGTCAAGAGTCTCCGGCATCGATCGGCATCGGGTAGCCAACACCATGATGCTACACAAAAGAATATTTATGAAATCTATGATCATTTCTGAATTAAACCCCTCAAGATACTTATTAAAATATCAAATTTCATAAGTTTGCAGCCAAATAATGAACCAACGGCAAACACAAAATAGTCAAAATCCATTGAAATAACATTTCTTTTCAATCATAAATTTAATTTAGCACAAAAAAGGGATAATTCACATTATGATCATGTCAAAACCAATTAAATCATAACTTCATGGTTCAATAACTAATGCCAAAAAAAGCTTCTTTTAGTGAGTGAAAGAAAAAAATCATAATAGACCTTACCATGTTCATTGTGTACACAAACAATACAGAGTGGATATAACTGAGGTTAATAGAATTATGATTTTCAATATTATAACTGATATTAATACTTTTAAGATGTAAAAAGCTCTTATTCAATTGTGGCACGGCTGCGCAACTCAGCGGTAGAGGTACGAGTGAGAGATCCGTGCGGAGACTGGATGCTAACACAATGGGGTTCTGATGTGGCTCTGGCCCTTGCATATTGTATAGCTGTATTATGATAGGGTTCATTATAAATATGAAATCAATAACGTGCAACTGACAGCAAAGTATGAAATTTTAAATAGAGATTCTGAAGGGTTAGTTACAACAAGGTTTTATGAATTTAAAATGTTTATGCTGCTTATTGTCAGGGGACAAAACTTGCCACAAACAAAAATAATTCTAATGTTAGGCACCTCAACTTACTTATCAAAACATCTGCAGCATTTTGGAACCAAAATTGTAAGAGATCTATAAGATGTAGATAACTGGCGTCTGTGGCGTTTCGCTAGACCAACTCTGATAACTTTTCATTGAAAATGACGAGTGTAAACACAGGAAACAATTTGTAAACAAAGGCCCTGCTCGTAAAACCTGCGACGCCCGTAACGACGAGAAGGTGTAATTTTATCAGGAGGCACTTCACATACCACACAACAGTCTCAAGCTCAAGAATACAGCAAAATCAAGCAGACGAATGTGGTCATAAAATAGTGATAAAATCGAGATACTAAAACTACACCCGGAAGGACATTTTTAGCACCGAATGAATTAAACTGAACACAGAAAGTGGTATTTATGCTAGGGACGGTGTTGAAGACGACTAAAAATATGGAAAATAAAAAGCGTGTGCATAAAAAGTTAGGTAAAACTTCGAAAATAAAGCTTGGCTCGGATTTTGTACACAATGCGGACAGGTAAAGCCAAAAGACCAAGTTTGTTTGTCCGACCGATTTGTTTGACAGTGACTGAAAGTTCTTGGTGACAGTGAACGCCACAAGCGAGCGACATCTCAAACCGCCATCTGTCGCCAACAAATGCCAACAATGTTCACGCTCTGTTCGGTGAACCTTGAACTCGGTGCTCATAATTTGCATGTTGTTTGGTACCAAAAATTTCCGCTAGATGGCAGAACTGGTACAACGAAAGCGCAAAAGTTTAAAATATACATTTGCGCCTGTGCAGCCAAGTCCTCCCTCAATTTTACTTTTCATTTTTCAAATCATAAATCTTGTGATACAATTCTAGTATGACTTTAAGTAAGTACCTACTTACATAATTATAATAAAGTTTAAATAGGCACGCACCTGTTTAGCAGCTTACTGCCGCTGCATTTCGATTCTTGATAAAAGTGGCCTTAGGAAATCTGAAACAAAAAATATCAAAATTAAGCATTGGAAATGTGTAGAAGGTGTAACAGAACCGTTGCGTCGCCAACTGTTTCTTTGTAAAGTTACAGTAAAACACAGACGAATCAGTAAAACTACTAGGTAAGGTATGTAATTTGGTATTGATAATTCATACATTTAATTAGTGGATTTCTAGGCCATCCCAAGAAAAACATAATAATATTAACCTACGATTTCGATTCATAACTTTGAATAAAGATCAAAGATCACACAACCTTGAATAGGCAGCAAACTTCTCGAACTCAAGCCTTTCAGTGCGTTATTGCTTGCGAAGTGCGCTCCTAAAAATATAGGTAGCTTTGAAGTAGAATTAATTTGAAGATTCCAGCTCGACTTACAGTTGGAATGAGCTGACTACAAAGCTTCTTCTGTATAAAGGCATTCATAATTTGATTTTGCGCTGTATTGTAGGTAATGCCAGGTGTTTAGAGGGCTTTCTAGCTCTTTGATAGCTTTTTTAGCTAAGGTAATCTAATATTATTTGAAACTATTAGACCCCTCGCAGACTACAGAATTTCTATCGGCCGAAAGTTGAGACGGGCTTTCTTCATACTTATTACGAGCCGAAGTATATTCCATCTCAACTATCGGCCGATAGAAAGTGTGCAGTCTGCGAGGGGAATTAATGAGATAAATTTGCCTTTTAGAAAGCCTATCAATGAATGGAAAGAAAAACTCACAGTACTCATTACATTAAGTAGGTTAAGGACTAAAATCTTTTTTCATTACACCTAGATGCACGCACATGCACCCACTGTTACAATCCCATCTCTCTCTCTCTCTTAAGGTTTACTGTAAGAGAACTCTTTTTAGGGTTAAGCTCGCCTTTGCCATTACTTCTCTAGATTAAGTGTTTATATATGTTATTTCTTTGTGCAATAAAGAATAAATAAAAAAATAAAATGAATACTTTGTCTCTGAAGCACTCAAAATTGGAGCCCGAACATTACTCCCACATATTACTAACCTTTTTAACTCAATTTTGTACTCCGGTAAACTTCCAAATAACATGTGCCATTCTAATATCATACTTCTCCACAAGAAAGGTGACAAAAGTAACATCAATAATTATAGACCAATTAGTTTAGTATCTCACTTATATAAGACATTTATTAAAACCATTCATAATAGAATCGATGGACAGCTAAATAGCCACCAACCTCCTGAGCAAGCTGGATTTCGGCCCAGCTTCTCAACTATAGACCACTTACACGCCATCAACCAAATAATCGAAAAGTATAATGAGTTTCATAAACCACTATACTTGGCCTTCGTGGATTACACGAAGGCAATTGACAGCATCTATTACTCAAGTATTTTCACAGCACTCAAAAATCAAGAAATTAATGAATCATACATAGACATTATTCAAAATATATATAACAATAGCACGGCTGACATTAAACTAATCACATCAGGACCACACTTCCTCATACAAAAAGGCGTCAAGCAGGGCGATCCGCTCTCCCCAAAACTTTTCACAAGCACTCTAGAGGAGGTATTTAAAAAACTAGCGGATTCTTGGGCGCAGAGGGGGATATCATTAGGCGGAAAGAAGCTTACCAACCTTCGATTCGCCGATGGTATAGTCCTTTTCGCCCCAACTGCACTTGAGCTTCAACATATGCTTCAAGATCTAAGCATAGCAAGCCTTGAGGTTGGACTGACGATGAACCGGTCAAAGACGCAAATAATGACCAACAGCACCAAACGAAAGATCGAGGTGGACGGGCAAGTGATTCACTACGTCGAGTGGTATACCTACTTGGGCCAGATAGTTTCTTTTCAAAACAGGCAGGATAAAGAGATCGATCGCAGGATCGATAACGCCTGGAAAAACTTCTGGTCCATGAAAGAGCTTCTTAAGGGATCTCTCCCTCTAACACTAAAGCGCAAACTCATCGACATGTGTATCTTGCCCGTTCTCACCTATGGTGCACAAACGTGGTCATTGACCGAGTCTAAGTCCAAACTCAAGGTTTGCCAAAGGGCGATGGAGCGCAGCGTGCTTGGAGTCAAGAGGACTGACAGAGTCCGTAACACCACGCTGCGTTCAGCAACTCGAATCGCCGATGTAGGGGATAAGTCTGCCAAGCTGAAGTGGGATTGGGCGGGCCACGTGAGCCGAATGCATCCCGATAGATGGGCTAAGATCGTGACGCAGTGGGTGCCTGACGATGGGCGGCGACGCCGAGGCAGGCCTCGAAGACGCTGGCGTGACGATCTCGATGCATTCCGAGCTGACTGGTGGGACGAAGCTGGCGACCGCAAGTCTTGGAAAATGGTGGGGGGAGACCTTTGCCCAGCAGTGGGACAGCATAGGTTAGAAAAAAAAAAAAAAAGAATACTTTGAATACGTTGTATGTTCAACAGATAAATAATAATCACACGCATTGTATTAAGTTATCGATCGATCGGATACTAGTTCCTGGGCCATTCTTTGCGACGGAAGAGGTTTGCCCATCACCAAAATCAGCCTGTCGCTCAGCAGGTAACTAAATAAAATATAAAAATCACAATCAAACTGAATCTTAAAGCTTGATCAAAGCGCAGGCTTCAAAACAAAGTATCGATAGGGCACTTTCTCCAATTCGAGTCATTAGGGAACGAGCTACGCACTAAGCTATTCTTTGATGTGCGCAAACTTTTCGCCCGCCAATGATTGCCCTAATGGAACTGTACGTTATTTCTATAATTTAATTTTTATCAAACAAATCCGTGGATTTTTAAATTGGATTTGGCAAGTTTTGTTTTTGTCGACTTCAAAGGCTGTGACACATAGGTTCAGTCAGGCAAACTATAATATTTATAAATCAGGCCGATCATTTATCAAAGTGAGGAACCTTAATTACTTTTTATTTATAATTTTCTTGAAATTAATGTACCTACTTTGCTAATTAAATTCTGAATTACTGATTACAGAACTTAAAAGAGAGGACATCTCTTTGATAGATACCAGCAATAGTTTATGAAAAGACGCCTAAAAGTAAATTTCTATATGAAAAGGGACCAAACTTAAAAGGAAATAATACCGCATGATTGGTTTTACAAGTCCGCAACATCAAAAGATTGGGTCCTTTCATTTCGCGAGAGCCATTCATAGATTACACTTAAAGAAAATACTAGGAAACCGTTCTACCTACTTAATTATGCTCAGAAGATAGCCATCAACTCAAACAGAGTTAAAAGAAGCAGATAAGCCACCACTCCAATACTGTAGAGAGCTCGGCTCGTACGTACCTCAATGCGGTAATCTTTCTGCCGAACATCTCCGCTTTGCCTACTCAAAAAGCTAAGGATAACATCAATCAGTCATCAAAGAGAAATCACTTTGATCGAGTTTCCTGAGAATTTCCTTACACACTAATCAATCGGGGTGGGGTATTTTCAATGGGAAAGGCATTAGGGGCAATAGTTGTAGCTTGTGGTAAACTGTTTGCGAGTGCGGGGGTAGTAAAGTGGGGGGATGTTCTCGCCCGCACATCAAAGGCGAGCCGAGACAAAGCTCCTGGAGCCTTTTAACTTTATTTAGCGGAGTGGTAAGTTTAGCTGGTCGCGATTCGCGCAGGTTAAAGAGTAACACACTCACTTTGTGCCCGGGCCCGGGGGGCGCTAGGGCCGACTCCGAGCCGACTGCAAGGGTTATCTAGGACACACACTTATCTGTACCACACCGGTACTCTACAGCGAATCACTAGCTTATAAAAAAATTTTGATGACACGCTATTGTGCCGCATGTTAAAGTTAAATTAACTTAGCCGTTTTGTGCAAATCGCCGAATAATCAAAAATCAGGCAATTTCAAGAAAGGAATTTCAATAATAACTTAAATTTGTTATATCAATTAAAATGTAAAACAACCACCTCAAAGAGAACATACCGCAGAGCATTTAGCAAAAACTCAATTACGCAGCCAAAGTCAATATCATTCAAAATATGAAAACAATAAAACAACATAAAATACATCAAAGAGATTCAATTAATATCCTATTATCGGTGCACGGTTACTTAAAACGCAATTAAACTTGATTGAGAGGTTTGTCATAGGTCATGGCTGAGTTGTCAACCCTGCGAAGGGGAGGGGGTATCAAACGGGCCGCTAATACCGCCCGCACCGCGCGCGGCGGCTCTTTGTCGGCGCCCTTTGAGTTGCGGATGATACTGAGCGCCACCTAAGCTTTGACCACAGTTCAATATGAACAGAAGAACAAATTCATTACTATATCAATATAAAGGCAACTCTTAGAAATCTTGATATCTTGGGCTGAAGCATAATGTACTTTTATTCTATCTACTCCAACAATGTCCACCGAAAAATTAGATAAGATAAGATTTAGTTCAAAGACGTAAAATCTAAATTGCAATTCCACTACCTAAGATAGGGACATGAAGTTAAGTCTGTTGGAGTACTGGGCAAAGGTCTCCCCCATATCTTTCCATTCATCTCTCTCCTTCGAGATCTTTGACCATTCTCTCACTGGTCGCACTATATTTTATAAGCGCTGGAAAGACAACTTCGACTCCATTGATAGTGGATGGTCGAACCAATCAAAGGAGAGAGAGAGATGGTTGAAAAGAATTGGGCTTTGCCCAGCTGTAGGACAGTATAGGTTGAAAAAAAAATTGTTTAAATATTTTTTATGATATGGTGGTGGTGAAGCTGGCCTTAAAACTATGTTGCCAATCAAAATAAAATCCCAGAGCATTCCTGTATCTTTATGACGAAGTAAATCTTTTATACAAACAACCCCACTGCTTCACATGTCCTGTGACGTACAAACACTGTCAATGGCTCTCCCGAGGCGAAATGGTGATATATGCGTAAAATTCAACGATACGATTGCTAGCTCTTTTATTGCCTAGAGTGTGAAACTTGTTTCGCTTTGCATATTACTAAATGATCGGAACATTCATTCTTCGAATCTTATGAGATCTTTTAAGAAAACATTCTTATTTAATCACTCTTTTTCATGGAACCTATTTTAAATACTATGGTTAAATTTTTTGGGTTTTGAGAAAGCGTCTCCGTCACAAATCCTGAAATGCAGTTAGGCTAAATAGTCTACTTTGAGAAATGAAAAGTCTTATCAAAACTAATAAAAATAATATGATACTTATTAGAAATACCATTCTTAAGCTACGCAATACATTCTATGTTTGTTTCATCGGTCAAATCAGTGTGGTATCGAACATACAAACCTATTATTATTATTGTATTTACGAAGAAAAAGTATATAAGTAATATATCAGTCATCTTAGTACCCATAACAGAAGCTCTGCTTACTTTGGGGCTAGATGATGCAGTGTGAATAGTCCAGCATTATTTATTTATTTATATTCAGATTTTGCTGCGATCACTGAATAAACTCTTTTTGACGTCTAACAAATACCGAATTTAACCAGTTACATTCTGTAAAAAAATAATGATCCTACTGGCATAATCTCAACTGTGGCACTGCCAATAAATCACGGAGTATTCATCGCAACTCTTTGACAGATTATAAGAGTAACCTTACAAAGCTTTGCAGCTGTTTCCCTCCACTGTGGCGTGCAATAAACTGTCGATAGCATTTCTAGGGCGGAATGATGCCTATATGAATAGATACAATTAGCATTGATGATAATTTTACAGAGGTGTGTTGTGACTTGTGAACTTGTGAGTGGGATTGTGAACTTTTGATCCGAACGTCGTGGGTTTGTATATACGTAAATGTCTCGCAAGTGTGCGCATGAATTGCCTCAACCTGCCTCAACGCAATGTATAAATAAACTAATCAAAGTGCAAAAGTTTACACGCAACATTGTCAATAACAGCAGAATAAATAATAAATTCTGATTTAAGAGAATATTTTGAAACTCATCCTTATAATCTTCAGATACCTCTACACTGCCCCTCTTACAAATAACTCAAATAAGCAATCAGATAACCCACTAAACAAACAAGTCACGTTCTAATATCCACAAACAAAATAATTTCACGTGCTTAATAAAATAAATCAGTTCATTAAATGGCGCGGCTTCGAAATCCACAAACGCAATGTTGATTACCATAAGCTGGGACAAAGCGCGCCGGGTGCCCTTTGACGAATTAGCGTACATTGCCTACTGCTGTACTCAAACTGACGATCGAAAACTAAATAAATGAAATGAGGTGTGCTAAGGAAATCTGAACTTTACTCATATTCATGTTGACCCGATTAGAATCGCTCTTGTTACGCTTATACAGGTGTTACCAGAGGACTTTTTTTTCTGATAATTTTAAAAACTAGTGGTTCTGTGAGAACAGGAGACCTCGCGAACAAAATTGAAATTTAGGTGCTTTGTATTATCCTATAGGCTTACCTATGCCTATGTACACTTTTAAGCAAAAGAGAGGAATAAATTTTAGTAATTACTCGCGTTCCTTTGGTCCTAGGGGGTCGAATCTGGTGTCAACGGGTTCGTCTTGTAAATGCGGAGAGGACTGCGTAGTCTGATTGGTATAGGTAGATATAAATTTTACGAAAAAACGTCCTTTATAACGCTAAAACAAACATCCAGCCGCTTTCCCCCCTTTCACCTCCCCCTTTTGGATTTTTTTTTCATAACAACTTGTGTAGAATGAAGTCCATAATATGCCTTTTATATTTGACTTAAATCTGTCATAAATAACGCTACAGCAAACTTCCACCCCTTTCCCCCCCATTTTCGCTCCAATCAAAAATCGCAATCGACAATCGTTTTTTTAATAAGTCAAGGAACCAGTGTGCCAATTTTCGTCAAAATTGGTTGAAAAATGCGACCTGTAGGCGATTACTGACAGACGGACGGACGGACGGACGGACGGACGGACAGAAGGACAAAAGCATTTTTGGCCAATCTCGAAACTGAGACGCTTCGCTCGCTCGGTCAATTATGAGAATAAACTCAATAATTAGTATGTAAGTAATTCAAATGTCCGATAATACACAATTTTAGGGTTTTTTGCCGAAATGCATTCTTGCCTATTTAGCAAACATAGATGAGTTACCAGTATTACTTCAAATAGCTTGTCACGAATTTCTACTTCTTGCTTGTTTAAATTCAAATTGAAGTTATTACTATTATAGCAAAGTTCGAAAGAACTTCTGGCCAATTATCTCGCTATTTTTAATTTTCGTCATGTCTTATACGCAGCTACAAGTTATATCCACTCTGTACATTTAGGAAGGCATTTCGATTCAAAGCCATTGAAATGTTTTGCATAAATCTAGCCGATAAGTGATTTAGACAGACATACAAAGACCTAATTTATAGACAATCACTTTGTCCGTCTGACCAACAAACGTCCGTCGAAACTGTGGTAGGGGCGACGAAATTGATTTTCCAATGATCAAAAGAATCAAATTCGCAAAGGGAAGGGAAGTAATTTGTTTGACCAAAGAGAAGCGAATGGCTGTCGTTCAGAATTGAAAAATGTGGCTTTAAAGTTGAGCTAGATGGGAGTAGTACTTAAACTGGATCAGAAAAATTACTGCGGTTCTATCCTTATATAAGTCCCCTTTACTGTGTTAATTGTGTTGCTGTTATCTTGAGCTTTTCTTATCTGATCTTCAGCGGCAAAGAAAGCAATACTTACTTAATCAAATTGAAATAGCATTTCGTACGAGATACATAGTTGAGCTTTTTATAACTGAATGATTCATTTGCGATACTGTCAAAAGTCGATAGTCAAAATCGATAGTTGAATCATCAATCTATACTAGCGCATCGTAAAAGTGTGACTAAGCCGTAAATTAGGATGACGGCACCAGCAAACAAACTTTCAATAATGTTTTAAGAAAAGCGGAAACATTACTTCTCAAACCTACTAAATATTCATACCATCGGGTTAGATACATAGTGTAAATAATACCTAATAAAGTCTCATCACGTAAAATCGAATCTACTGATACACTTCATGATAGTATAGTTAGATATTCCGCACGTGCATATGGATATACGTGATTTCCTTACTAATTAACGTGAAATGCTAATGAACTGTTTCTTGAATATTCACTTACTATTCAAAATACCTATAAGTTACGTAAACATATTCCTCCATAGATCTCCATAGATGGACCTCTATTATATAGCAAGTTGATAAATTAAGCCTCCAAAAATAAATATTTTCTCTACACACAAGAAGATGAAGGCCGAGAAGATGGCATTAATATTTTAAACCGAAGAAACAAATTAGATACTAAAATATCAAATGTAGAATTCAGAAGGCGATGTCGTAAATTCCCCGGATCGCACGTGTTGCCTATTCGACCGCAACGCGCCGCGCCGCGCCGTCTGGCCCGGCTAGCAGGGGCTCATCCGAGCATATCCTTGCATCACGCATCTTGACCGCAACCGCAGCTTCCATTCCACCATCTCACGGTACATTGCGAAGGTATTTTTCATATTTCCAATCCACCTCTTATTCTCGGCCATCGCATACTTGGCAGAAACCAAAAATTCCACAGGCCACGAATTCGATTTGGAATTTTCATTATTGTGGGTTTCTAAACAGTTTTACGATTGTTCTTTTAAAATAGATGACAATATTTCTTTTTGAGTTACATTGTTTGCATTCTTTTAAAATTTAGATATAATAAATACCCAAAACAGATCGCCAGACTGCAATAAAATTAAACAATGTTTTAACAATAGCACACACAACGCACTCAAAGCCTGTTTGTATGGTGTGTTGCGCAATTCAATAATTCCCGAAACATTTGACTAATCAAAGGGGAGTGTAGTGTACTCGTGCATTCAAATGTTGTCAATAGGCCAGTAGCCACCCTTTCTATAAAGTTCCTGTACTTATTCGTCGCTACATACAAATTGTCCACCTGTATTATCGAAAGGGGAAATTGACCACGTGACTCAAGTCTGCATGAAAACGATTTCGAGTGTAAATTTCTACCCTATTACAGTTCAATTTAGAGTAAGTTTTCCAATTACTAAGAAGGAAAGAGACTCACGTGTCACCATTTTCCAAGTTCCATAGGGGACTGTTCGTGCGAAATGTCTTATGAAATGAAGGATAAATTGTCACTAGGGATTTGAATTCCAATTCGGGGAAAATAGGGTTCTGGATGTGATATAGTAAGGAAAGACAGAATGCAATCAATAAATCTGAATGTGGTATATGAAAATGTTAAACAGGTAATACTGAAATCAACATCCGGAAAAACGAAATGTCCCTCAAAGTGAAGATTAGAAAAGCGACATACCAAATGATTGTTGTGATTGTTCAATCCCGAAAGCAATCAGGGTAGAGACGCAAAGAAGTCGCCCCGAGGCGCACCTCCATTCAATCTAGCATTGTTTTTCCCGATTACAGGCCTGATTAAGTCGTCTGACTGTAAGGTAGTGATGTCTGATATCCCGGGAAAAGACAGGAAAATGTAAGATGGTATTTTCCTTATTTTACAATTTACGTTGTGGTATTTATTAGACATCATTAGTTTATTTATTTGTGTTTCATTTACCACTAACTTATACGAACTTACATGAAACTTGAAAACCATTTCAGAAATTACATGTTATCTACCCAATCAAGCTCACTTGTACTCTACCATTAACAACAAAAAGCGCTCGTGGTCGTGCTTGCTTAGTCGTTCTTGATAGATCGTCGAAGTTAAGCAACGTTCTAATCGGTCTGTAAGTGGATGGGTGCCAGTGGCATTTTCATCTGAGCGCTTCCTTGCTTCGGAGGCCAGAGTTGGCCACTGACTCATACGAACTTTTTAAGGTATTTTAACACAAATAACGGGATATTTAAAATGATTTACTTTTTGTTTAAAAAACTTACTTAGGCACTTACTTTTAGTACTAACAACGCGCTTATTTTACAAAACCAAGGTGATTTTACGGAAGTCACATGACGACACTAGTGAGTCCCACCAGGTGGGCGAGACATCACTAATCATCCGTGGAATAGGGTTCTCTAGCCCACGGCAGCGGTGAATAATGGAGGAGCAGCCTTAATCTTGGGCACAATGCCGTCTGCAAGCGACGTTTTGCATACAATGACTAGTTGTGACGGAAAATGCGCCCGTCACGGAAAAGCTTTTGCTCTTTCGAGATTTTTTTTTTACTTTTCGGCAAGGGAAATTAGATGTGGGGTTTCAGCGAAACTGAGCTAAGAGCATTTTACTTCATATACCTACTGCTGTTTTCTAAATGTTGATACTTGCGACTAAGAAAGATATGTTGCCCTGTGGTGACCCCCTGAATTTAAATACAAAAGGCACATAATGAAGAAACTCAGATAAACGTCACAACGCTTTACTAAGATCAAATTGATCAGCTAAATTAGCAATGGTAAGAAACAAATCAAAAAAAGGATATTGAATATAAGATTTCCAATTCCCAAAAACTATCAGACATTTATGAAACCGTAACTGTCAAAGCTTCGAATGTACAATACGTTTTGGCCGCAAAATTGATTTATTTTTTACTGGACATGCGCGGGATCGACATGTTCGAGAGGCCTACACCGCAACACCCGTGCCTGTGTGACAGCCCGGTGGAAATGCATCTGTGCAGCCCTCCAAGTGCCTTGACCACAACCACTCGATTCGGCAATCAAAAAAAATACAGTCAATTCGAACGTGAACGCATTTTATCAATTCTTAAAACACAATATTTTATAAATGAGTTACGGTTTGCGCCAAACCATTAAGGCCAGGGTCAGGGCCACCTCAAGTGCTTCTACGCCGCTAATTATAGCGATATTTGACATTAAATTACAAAAATTGCGCTAGTTAATGGTATTAGGCGCAAGTGAGTCCTTAGCTCAAAAGCAATATCAATAAATGCGAAGCGCTGAAGCAGAAAGCTTCATTTATTATTCCGATCTAAGCACCCAAAACCGTAATCTGCGTAGAAATCTGCCGTAAACGTCAATTTAAACGAAAACAGTGGTTAACTAAGCCAATTATTGTGGTTTAATTGTGAATTTGTGAATCACTCTCCCTCTCTAGCGAAGCGGATTCAACATGGGGTGAAAAGAGACAAATGTCAATATAGAAGATTTCTTATTTTGATAGTCTCCGACGCCTTTGAACAACTCTCAGTGGTTTGGATGATTGGACTGATGAATAAAACATCTGTCAATTTGTGTAATAGCCGTGTTCTGGTTTTATGCAGGAGTCAATTTAATTTTTCCTGCTTTATTGAGTGGAAAACTCACTCATTTCGAAACTGAATACGATTGCAATAAGATTAAAAATTATAAAGAGTTTGACACAGGGAGATTACATTCTGGACCAATTTGTTTGCAGGCAAATTGGTTTCCAATTAATACACTAAAAGCTTTTTGAAACCGGCGCGGTTGAAATTCAGGATTGGTTTGGGCTATTACTTAGTAATACATTCATATTTGCTCCCCTAAGAAGATTAAAAACAAATATAAAATTTAACTTTTAAAACCACTTCCACTTTTGTAGTTCTTCTCTTCCACTTTGGTACAGTTATACAAAATACAAATACAAAATACAAAATTGGTTCTGTTGATGAGTAGATATGAAATCTCGTTCATCCTGATTCATCTGTCAGCCTCACGCGTGGCATGCACACGAGCGATCCTCAAATAATGTGCTGGGAAGGCCATTTACATCGTGCTTTGAAATTTTATCACCTCTATCGCAACTAGAAATCTAATACCTCTGTGCTAAGCGAGCGTGATTGGGTTGAGTTGAATATGGGGGGATGATCAGACCACCCCAATGGCTAGAATGAGATTGGATTAATGATTCGTTTTATCATAAGATGAATAAAACTCTGAGCAATTTGAAAAAAAAAAACTCTCAATTTCCTGTCCTGTAAATATGAAATTTTGCAGAGACTTGCTACGCCAAGCGTGGCCAAAATAGTTAAACAAAATAAATTATACAAGCCATGGTAATGCGGTTCGTACAACCAGTACGCTCCGTAGTTCTAAATAATTAAAACTTGATATTACAGTTGGCTTAATATCCCTAAAAGACAAGATAAACATAAACTATCAATGTGCACTTTGCACCCACCTCCGTACGCTATATCGCCGAACCCTAACCGTATCAGATGACGGGCCAACTTTCCACTAACAATTGTATACCGAGGGTTTTAGCCGGTAATGTGTTCGCTAACTGAGTCAGCAGTTTTGCACTAGCTTAAACGGGAAACGTTGTTTCTCTGACAAGCGAACGGATATAATTGACCTATCGTAAAGTTGCGTGAAGCGGCTTCGCCAACGTATCGACAAAATAAAAGGCCTTTCTATTCTAGTTTCGGTTTTTGAGGAGTGATTGAACCACATACGTACAAAAGTAGAATGATTTACAGAAGCCGATATCGTCTCAATCAAACACGAACATTTAAATCTATTTTCATCATTACATCTCATCATCAAAACTGTGTTGGCTTGGGTGTATCCATATTTGAGAAATCGAAGCCTTACTTATGATGGATTTTCTCTTTTTGGGAAATGTATAAATCACAATCTTTAAACGGTCTCAAAGACTGTCTACCGCACCTTAGGATTATCATGGGACAGCTATAGACTCAGAGATCCTATATTGTTCATCGCTGGAGCGCTAGAACAATTGCTTCCTATGTCGCGCGCTTCGATCAACTATCTGTCGCGTGTGAAAATTATAAATTTGTTATAACAGAACCTGGCAAAACCCAATGAAAACGTATTTGTGATATAATAAATTCCAAGAATTTACAACCCTTTGCAAATGTTCCCTGCAGAAATTGCCAGTGGGCGTTATAAGACCTCATGATTGTCATAACCAGCCGCAGCTGTCACGAGAGCAGCGGGCGCCGTCGCAGCCAGCAGACGCCACGCGGCGGCTGAATAATGCAAATGGATGAGGATTTGTTGTTCGTAGGCTCGCCAGATATAATTTAAATTGTAATGGAAATGTATTTAGGCAATGAGAATGTACGTAGACACAAATTAGGTAAAAGTAATTAAACAAAATAAAATGAGTCACAACTGTTAGTTACCCAAAGCGCAGTAGTTTTTCTGAGATCTTCAGACAGTCTAGGAGGCAACTAGTTTTTCTTTCACTATCAAGAGCTACACAAGTATTCTTATTCCGAGGATAGAACTCGAAAGTAGATTCCACCAGGCCAAGAAACTTTTTGTGAATAAAACAAAGCATTGAATATGTAAAGAAAATATGGGAAGACATAAGTAAAGTAGTAGATTTACTCTCGTTCAAATCAAATTTTGTGACGAACAGCTACGAAGGAAAGCAATCAAAATAATCATATTCCCGGCATATCAAGACGGATGGAACGAAAGTGCACCTCTATCCACATAATGTAGCTGAGGAAATGTGAAATGAATATACATACGGCTGTCGAATCAAATCACATATCGAATCACAATTTCGGCTGAATATTAAGCTTATTTATTTCATAGTGGTCAACATTGCAATATTTTCTTTCTCTCTCAAGTAATGAATATCAAATTCGTGTCTTTGGATTAGTTTAGATCCTCTGCAAAGAGATACGTCGGCGTAGTAAATTACCTAGATATGCGCGAAGTAGTACATAGTGCAATTACGTCAAAAGTCCATTTATCATGAAAGAAACGTGTGCTTTTGATTTCCCCTACACATAAAGGAGTAACGACTTGAATGTTCACGTGCGATGTCCATTCTGCTTATGAAGTAAAGCTCCTCTCTAATGCTTGGACTTCAGAGCGAAGCTTACCATGATTAGTCAGCCTCAGCGCTAACAGTCTATGGTCTCGAATTAGGCCTTTCATGCCAACAGAATGACCGTGGGCAATATTCCGGCATAAAAGAGTTGTCCGCTCAGCAACGGGCGCAAAAGGTAATCTGCCAGATTGTTGCGCCACAGATAATGGTATAGTAATATTGGCCACGTGAAGAGGGCTATTGTAGCCTGAAAGTTAATTTCGTACCTTTGTGGATGAACCGTGGCACATACCTACGACTATGATGAGATTATTTTTAGGTATATGAAAGAAACCAAATAATTAAAAAACAATTTGCGAGGCAAAATTGATACATTGGACTAGAACTATATCATTATGTATGACTAGCTACTGCGCGCGGCTTCACCCGCGTGGTACCAGCAATTTGAATAGCCTATATGCTATTCCAGGTCACTCTCTACGCCTATAAGTTCCATCCAAATCGGTTCACTGGTTTAGGCGTGATTGAAACACAAACATCTAAACAAACTCACAAATTTTCAGCTTTATTATATGAGTGGGAAGCATCATAATGCAAATACTAATTCCTTATTAACATTAATTACAAATCATTCGTTAGTCATAATTGCCTCAGGGCGTAGAAATGAATGGTATACATCAAAATGATTGGTTATTTCGATGCATAATCAAATTCGCATGGTTACTAAAACACGATGAAATCGCAATAGTGATACGATTTATACAAAATGTTGTACATTTCTACGAATGTGTAAATTAAAAGACTATTAAAAAGCGTTGATAAACGACATCGCCCCGTTGGCAGCGCCAGCGAATAATGTGGTGAACCCGTTGTCATCAATTAGCTTGCTTCTTGCATTTTTCAGCGTTTCTCCTCCGCTAAACGTTTATTTATAGGGTAATTAATGCGTCTCCGGCGCCAATGCTAAATGCCACAAAACACCCGCCTATTTGTAGGGGACAGAGGTGGAGACAAACAAGCAACACGTTTTGCAGAGAGAAAATTTGCACGTGCCCAGACACATTGAAAGGAACTTTTATTTCTGGCTCAATAGCATTCAAATGAAATACGGATTGATAATTTTCCACATACCTAGAATATTTCCCAGAAAACTGTAATGGTGGATAAAAGCCAACAGCAACTTATTAATGTTTGCTTTCAACAGTACATATCACTGGTAAACGTTTTAACATGGAAAATAAAATGTATTTGCTGTAATAAACATAAAATATACATTTTATAGATGATCTAGGTAAATAAAACGGTTGAATTCATAGTTATATATTTTAAGTGTTATTTGCTGGCAGCAATCGGTCAGAACATAAATTTTGGAAATGCGAAAAGTAGTGCAAATATAATGTTTTAATGCTAAAATAAAAACTGATGAACCAAAACGTAGTTCTGTAATTCTTTATTGTATACAAGAGAACACATACAAAAATGATGTTATAACAATGTACAAAAGCCGAGCTAAATAAGCGTAAATTCATTGTAAAAAATTTAAAAAAAAAATAACCATGAAAACTCGGAACATCTTCTGGTTTAAGTGAGCGAAATAAAGTACCAATGTTTTCATCGGTAGAGCAATACAAAAGTAGGATTGGAAAGAAATGAGGTAATAATGAAATGAAATGAGACAATTCATAGAAAGCTGGGCGCGCAGATGTGCCGCGTCCAATCATCACATCTTTATGGAAAAATCTCAACAAGAAACCGATTTATTCAATTTGCTGATTGAATTCTATAAATCTTATGAGTTTACAACAAATAGTCAGGAACAATACCCGGATTTTTTAAGACTATCTTATACTCATAGAGAACAGAAAGTATTTTAGGAAATCTTCATTCAGCTCAACATCACCCATAATATAAATTTTACTAGGCTTATGTAGTCACAATTTCCGTAAGGAAGGATCCCAGAACAGTAATTGTGGATAACGGTACCTACAATTTCCATGACTAACATTATTTTTAAATGAAATCAAAACTTGATGTCATAATCCCATTACTTCTACGCGTTTACTCTCAAAAGAGGCAACAGTTGAAGTAAGCCGTCGTCAGTAGCGAGGGAAAAAGCAAATTTTTATATTAAACGGAGCCTGCATTCACGTGAGGGCCCTAGACGACAAATTAAGTGACATTAGACGTATAATGGTGGAGGTAGACGTGAAAAGCGGAGAGCTGTTGTGCGCCGCAACGGTAGGCGCTGGAGGGCCGTCGCATGCGAGCTGCCGAACGATACGGCGCGCCTGTGTGCGGTATTACCTTTGTTTGCAATCCTGCCGTGACATTTAAGAACTACTGAAATCCATTTCAGAATCGACAACAACTATGAACCCTTAGTTCTAGTCATTTACAACATGATTGCATTTATTTGCGTTTCTATGTTTGTATTGTATCTATGTTTCATCGAAAAGCAATTTAACAAATTCGCGAGTATTTTTCACAGGAAAATCGTCAGAAAAAACTAAATGAAAACCGATAAGTCATTACTGAATTGACTAGAACGCGATATTGCTGTAACAAGGCACCGAGTACCGATTCGGCAAAATCGCAGTAGCTAAACATTGGGTTTTGCTGCTGCAGAAATAAGGTAGAATTTAGTATGACAAGTGAGTCGTGCTAGTGTTGCTGATAGCACAAAAGCGAAATAACTTGTTATTATGTCGTTAACGAATAAAGAGTTCCGTAGATTGCCGACGCGACGGATTACAGCAGCGAGCGTGTGGAGAAAATTGATATTGCGAAGTACCCAGTACCTACTCTGAAATGTGTACCTTATACACATACTTACTTGACCGTCTTTATTGAGTCGGTCGTCTCTTTGTGAACTCTTTTGTTCTTTGCTATCAAAAGGCAATGTACAAATAACGTAACCGTTGGAACTAAAAGTCAATATGCTTTATGTAAAAGGAGCTGATCTTTTATGAAAATCTAAGAACTGTACTAAAACGATTGCTAATAAACACAATTTTTCATACAAGTAATATATAGGTGGATGCATTCGAATAGTAGGTATTCTAAAAAAAGGATTTTCAGAAAGTTATGTTAAGACGTCAAGAAAATTGTAATAGTTCTTACCTTCAAAATGTTAGCTGAATGGTGTCGTATATGAGGAGAATAACATCCTGAAACAAAAGACAACAAAGTTTAAATTCGTGTAACCATTTAGTAAACAGACATTCAAATAAATAAGGCAGATTCAGGTGACAATCAGCTAATGGCAGGGTATGACTGGATGAGCTGACTGTTTGTGCAGCCATAGAGTCGCGCTGTCGAGGACCACTACCACTACACAAATACAGCAATTGCAATAATGGTATCAAATATTTTTTCCGTTGTTTGAGGTACACTTACTTTTCAAATACATATTTTAAGTTTAACTGAGATTTGTGAGAGAAAATGCAAACGTTCCGTTCCCACACGAACCTGTATAAGCTTTCAGACATTTTGTCATTCAGAGTTGTATTGACTTAATTATTCTGTGATAATATATTTTTCATCAATGCAATTTTATACATGGCGTTTACGTTAAATTAAGGCCTTGTTGGAGTAAGTTTATAATATTCTAAACGATTACTTATTAGAATCGTGTAAGGTTTACAAAAATAAGCAAAATAAAACTTTTGAAACAATTGTCGTTAAACATTTTTAAAACATAAACATATGGACATCCGGTCCTCGGCATTTCTCAGTCAAAGACTTGAAGCCGACAATGAACATAGGCCATAAAGATATAAAATTACATCAAATATTTGCAACGTGTCGTTTATCATGCATCAGCCTCGGCCGCGGGCGGGAAGGCTGCGCTGGCGCCGACGGGCCGACCGCGTGGGTTGAGCACACGCATCCTAAGCAAAAAGCCGATCGGCGCGGCGGCCGGCCGGCCACCGCGGCATTCCTTCCCCAAACCGGTCCCCTCTCAATGGAAGCCGAAGTACAAACAGACGTTAAACAAAACAAATCCTTATTCCATAAAGATTTTGAGCTTAAATCTCCAGAGCAAGATAAAGCTGTTGAGCACATGAGAGAAAATTATAATCATATTACAGAAGTAATAGAGGACAAAAACTTGAATGATTACAACGGAGCTGAATGTCAAATGGATAAGACCTTGAGGAATTAAATCATGGAGATGAATTGAAAATGAAAGGGAGCAACGGCTTGACGTATTTTTTATTGCTGCAACATCTCTCCTAATTTAAGCGGAATAAAAGTTCTTGAGTTACATTTTAGGGCATAAATCTATTATACATATAGTTTATAATTAATTAGATTAAGTCCTAAACTATAAGAAAAACATCACGTTCTATTCTACCGCATCATAAAGTCACATTCCAAGAACATAAATAACAATCCGCTAAATTAGTAGTTCTTTGAAAACGAGTACGAAATGAAACATCGATGACTGAGAAGGCACCAAACTTCAATTAGGGCAGCAAGGCAAACATTTCTGATCACATTCTGATCTGTGACGTCATAAAGGGTCTGCTAGGTAGGCGGCGCGGGCGCTGCTGGTTCCAGGAACCAGCCGGCCGAGATCATAAACTGTTGGGCACAATGCCATCGCGCACCCCACTACGTCGCGCCGTCGGTCGTATCACATTTTGATTTTGAAATTCCTTTTGAAGGTACCGTATTTCAAGTTTATGAGCTTTGTTCTTAGTACTGAATTCTGATAAAATAATGAGGCAGGTTTATAAGGTTCGAGTGATGAATTGAAAATGAATTAGAATTGAAAGAGCTCATCTGTGCTATAAAATATTATCTAGGTGGGAGATTGGTAAAGTTAGGGATGGGTCCAGTGGACAATTTTGGGGAAAGCCCTTGCCGACCTACCTAGAGGTAGATAGATAAAACAAACTAACATACAGGTAGAGCTTTTTGAGTGGAACAAAACTCTTGATAATTAGCATTGTCTGTGATAATCCTAATCCCACTCATATAATAAGCTGAAGGTTTGTGAGTTTGTTTAGATGTTTGGATATTTGTATGTTTGTGTATCAATCACGCTTAAACCAGTGAACCGATTTGGATGAAATTTGGAATAGGCGTAGAATGGCCTTGAATAGCATATAGGATATTCAAAATGTTGGTACCACGCGGGCGAAGCCGCGCGCATTAGCTAGTTAAATCACAAAGAAAACATAAAAAAAGACCATTAGCTAACGCATAACCACCTTTTTAGGAAATTAAGTGTTTGCGTTTGATATTGTAAAGGCTATTGTAAAGGTCCTCGGAATGAACCGTGAAACAATTTGAATTCAATCAAGTAAAAGGTTCAGAGGCTTCAAGCACTCAGGGAAACCTATTCGATGCTATTTCATAATCTGATTACCCACACATAACTCAGCATCATCATCATCTGCCTATAGCCGTCCTCTGCTGGCCTAATGAGCGCCATTGCGCCCTGTCCTCAGCACGACGCATCCCGATTCTGCCAGCAGCCTTTCGCAGATCGTCACTCCACCTGGCCGGAGGGCGTCCTACAATACGTTAGCAGAGTCGCGGTCTCCACTCAAGAACTCGTTTACCCCAGCGGTTATCGGTTCTTCGGCAGATATGGCTAGCCCACTGCCACTTCAGCTTGCTAATTCTCTGAGCTATGTCGACAACTTTGGTTCTATGTCGGATAGTCTCATTGCGGATTCTATCCTTCAGAGAAACTCCGAGCATAGCTCGTTCCATAGCTCGCTGAGCGACTTTAAACTGGTAGACTAGCCGTACTGTGAGTGTCCACGTTTCGGCACCGTAGGTCATGACAGGTAGGACGCACTGATTAAAAACTTTAGTTTTCAGACATTGCGGTATGGGTGACGAGAAAACTCGACGTAGTTTTCCAAATGCTGCCCTACCCAGCTGAATCCTTCTTTTGGCCTCCTTTTCAAAGTTGCTTCTACCTAACTGCAAAATCTGCCCAAGGTATGTGAACTGCGATACAACTTCAAGAAGGTTACTATTAACAGCGACAGGTTTCGGACACATTACTAACAAACGGAAAATGCTTTAAAGTGACTCCGTGTTAACCTTTATAGGTATACTTAAAGGTTGCATTGAGCAAATAGATAAAAGGGGTTATACAAGACAGAAAAAAATTATTCAAAACTCAACTCTAATTTAAAATTCCATCAAAGCCTTTATTATGTTTGATTAAAGGGTTTCAAACAACGAAGTGGAGCGACCGAGTACGAGCATGTTGTAGGTAAGTCTCAAACATACCCATGTGATTAAAGTTTCCTTAGAGCCAAGTCAGAGCCGTGCGAGTGTGCGAAGTCTTGCGGGAGTTACAAGTTGATAGGACATTCCGTATTAATTAATTAAATAAGTCTGCTAAAGCGAAGCGGAGTTGGAAACAGTCGGCGCTGGCGAGTTGCGACTTGCGAGTTGTCAGTCGCGTGTCAATAAGACAGCGAGAGACACGGCGGATTTAAGTATGGGGCGCGCCGGGGGCGTCGGGCGCACCGCCACCCCAGTGTGTGGTTTCCTTTTGATGTCATCTTCGCGCAAACTTTGCTACGGATCGGCTTTGAGATAGAGAGACGGAGAGTGACTAATTTGGCCCAGCATTTGATCTCGAGAACTCTGATGTGTGCGTCCCGCTCGCACCCACCTCCTAATGCCGGGAAGCTCTTTGCAAAATTTCTCTTTGATCGTAAAGTTAAATTATATGGGAATTTAGCATTAAATGGATACACATGTGAGGAACATACACGTGCCGCTCATGGCTAGAGCCGCTGGCCGACAGACTCGCCGCTGCGTCCGCTACGCCGTCGATGGTCAAAGATACGAGGAGCATTCGACGATAACGACATCTTACATAAATAATGAGAGAAGAGTCACTTTCAAAGTAATACATTTGTAGGAGCGGCGCTCGTATTTAACTCCGCCTAATTTGCCGCGAGTACGCGTACCTTTGAGAGCTCCGTTTTTACTAGTTTACGAAACAGATATTTGCGCCCGCCTTTCCTTTGATACGGCACTTTGTGGAGCATTTTACACGAGTTTCTTTTGAGGCCATTCAGACGGTGAGTAACGAAAGGCTGTCTTTGATAAACACGTGCGAGGACTCTTCAGTACTTATTAGGGGTGCTCTCTTTGAGAGTGCTTCTTGTGAAATCTATTTGAAACGTTCACAATATCAAAGCGGCTCCGATGAAAGCTGCGCTAATTAAACTGTCACTAATAAAATTATGCGAAAAATTGAATCTCTGAGTGTTTTTCTTGATAAAAGGCTCTTTTAATTTGCTGTAGTGCTGCGAATTATGAAATTTAGAACTAATTATGAAAATGAATGGTTTGTTGACTTTGACGACGGCGTAGTCCTTGTCGTTTGATAGAATCTTGTTAGAGGCTCCTAGACTTGCGAGTTGAAAGCGGGCTGGAGCTATTACTAGGGTATTAATGTTGGGTCACACACTCGTGTGAGTCAAAGACGAGTGAGCAAAGTGGCGTCTTTGTGAGGCGCCGCCGACGCCGCGCGCCGGGAAACGCTCCGTGTTTCAACTCGCGACAAGCTCTTTGTCTTGCGACGCCTTTACAATGCACCGCTTTAATAATACACTACGCAATAAGTTTACTAACGCAATTACTACACTCAAACCTTATTTAACAGGAGTAGACTTAAGTTATAGCAAGTTTTTTAAGGATCAATGCTTTCAAAACTGTAACGGACTACAAATGTTTGAAATGCATTGTTGATATTCTGATTATATTCTATGCTTAGCCGAATATTGCTTATGAAGCGCAAATCCCCACACAAATAAAAAGATGAAAGTAAAATTTCTTAACATTGATAACGTTATTTTAGATCAAAGGCGTTTTATGAGCTTTGATGTTTTCATCTTTTAAACGATGTCTCAGTGGGAGAATGGTGGTTAGCTTGAAATAAAGGTGCATTGTACCTTGTGAAGTTGTTACAGAAATTTTGAGATACAGTACCTCACCAGCCCAGTGCTAAACAACGCTGAAACTTAAAAGATTTCGCACCTCTGCATGTGGTTCAACAATAAAACATACAGCAATATTCGGTGTATTTCTTATTCAACCCACAGGTTCAACCCAAAAGCCGAAAATAATAATATTTTTTGCGTTTCTCACCACCGATTTTTTTGATTTCTGTTTCAACCCACACAGAAGCAAAAGAACCTAACTAACAAAACTCTACCTCTAGGTACAGTCAAAAACGAAAAGCGTGAGACTTGTTTAGAATAGTTTAATCAAAACAACATTATGAAAATTGCAGTTTTGTAATAGTAGTATTATAAAGACAAGATAAATCGTTTTGAACATAAAATGAGGATGTTTAACATTATGTAAATATACACCGCTATTTTATGACTACCAAAATTTATTTAACTATCACAAAGTTATCGAGGATTGTAGTCAACCAAAACCGAACAAAATTTTATGAAAACTGTACAAATAAGAACTAAAGACAACAATCGCGTACAGACTCTCATTCGAACTATGTTCTCGTATCATCTCCAGTCAGTAAAACCGCAGTAACTATCATAAATCCATGTCTGACTCGTCTCGTCTCCTTTTGAGGTTATAATTTTTTTTTCTCTTTTTTTGAGTTTTAACTACATAAATGTGATCAGTAACAGACACCGAGACCATGTTTAAAATTTTTTTGGTAATTACAAAATAGCGGTGTATAACAAACACAAAGTTGGATGTTTAAAAATGTTTTTCATACCTTAAACATAATTTTTTTTGTAAAAATCACAGTTTTTTTCAAAAAAATTGCACTAAACAATAGAAAGGATATACCTACTTAGTAATAGTAATAATAACGCTTTTGCTATGTTGTTGAACCTAGTGTAGATTCAGTAATCGACCTTAAAAAAATATGCTTAGTTAGATTCGTATAAAATACTTACTAAACTATTAGTTCTACTGTACAAAATCGATGGTTTTAGCTGTGGTATGAGAAAGAAACATATTATGGGTCGAAACGCAAAAAAATATTAATTAATTTTGTAGCGGGTTGAAACAACGACATATTAATGTAATAGACATAGCAATGTTGAAAAATAAATAAGTGGTGTGAAACAGAAATAAAATATCTTTGGGTTGAACCTGTGGCTTGAATAAGAAATACACTCATATTTATACATTACTTGTTTAAAATGATTAACTGAGCAAGTCGGTTACTCTAAATTGAATTACAACAATAACATTTTCTTGTGTTTTCTGAAACTAAAGTTAATTTGAAAGTTCCAAATGAAATCGCCCGTTATTAAAAGACGTCCGAAAAATATCAAAGCAATATGAACTACAAAGGGCAAAAAATATAATCAAATTCTCAAATATAAGCGCTTCTTAGAAACACTCGAAATCAAAGGGACACCTAATTTATAAATTGCAATTACATCGACAGCCGGCTTCGGCAGATAATAAAAAAATTACAGAGAACAGATTACGAACACTAAATTTAATTACAAAGCGAACTGGAATATAACAAATTGAAGAGGATAAACGCGACAAAGTAAAAGAGAAAACACACCCAAAGGAAACTCGTAGCATTGATATAAACGAAATTTAAATTAAGTACAAAGGGAAAGAAGATGAAAAAAATCCTTTCATTGAAAGCTCTCATCCCGGAGTCAGAGGGCCGGGCGGCTACATCAAAGACAGCTACCCACCTCCCGTCTCTAGCCTTATCTATCTGTGCGAAACCGAGTTTGGAAATTAGCACCCACTGCGGCCTTTCGGGGGCGCTCAAAGACGCTAGCCGCGTGCGCAAGCAACCCTTTCAGCGATTCTGCTCTTTAGCATTATGATTTCAACGGGCTTTTTTGCTTAATTTGCAAACGGTGAAGTGATAATGTAGCTAATGACATATTTTATTCAGGGTTTAAAGCGTCGAGTCCGCTGTATTCCGAGGTATGAAGGTAATCATATGCGGATTTCTAAGTGCCGTGTGTGTGCTTGCTTATATTATGCGAGATGGATCTGAGGACGTGTAGGTACTAAGGGTTCTTCATATAAAATTAATACTCATTGACCAAATCCAAGTGACAATCGATTAGATAATGCTTCAAACGTTTTGCTGCAATTTCGTTGCAGATAGACTAAACAGAAACTAGGATTTAGTATTCGTTAATCCTATATATTCCAAAAAGGTAACCGATACTGTTACAGGATAACTTTGTTGTAGGTATACATTAATAAAAGGCATTATTAATTTTGGCAATTGGTTTATTGGTACGCATTTTTCTTAAATTTATACCCTTCTATTTTGTATGCATTGAGCACTTAAGCAATGATTTTTACAATAAACGAATACTCAAGCACTAGTTAATCAACTCTTATGGTGATCTAATTGACGTTTTCTCACTTTTACCTGATCGCATACTTGTCCGCGCCGTACGCGCCGCAGTTATTTTTCTATACAAACAATGCTGATGACGTCAGAAAATGCGGCTCGCTTCTGACGTCAGCAGCATTTTCTCTATTGAATTGCCATTTCCGCGCGTTCGACTGGACTGGACGACCACACATTGAAGCTGGCTTTTTGTTCAGAGATGATGAACCAAGCCAAAAGGCCACATACCTACGTTTAAATGTAACTGCTTAGAACCTTACTTTCTTGCTTTGCAAGACCTCACATCACTTTAATACAGTACAATAATATGTGTCACAAATACTTTGACTTACATGATTATTTGACCTTACACCTAGCATTTAATTTTATTTTGATTTATGCCACTAAAAGCATGCCATTCTCTCGGTCCGCACACCGAAATCGGTAAAACATGTTGTTACAAAACTTACCTAAAATGTAGTCCTCCTATTTACACATGTTTATGCAAATAAATAATCTTAATCTTTATCTAAATACCTCAGATAGAGGAACTTTGAATGTTTCCCTTGAAACGGGATGCTAATAGCAAGAAGTGGGCGAAATGTGAAACCGGCGCATGTAGAGTCGACTCTTGCGCATTGGAGCTGTTAAAAACACTTTGGACGCAAGTCTCATTCGCTCTTGTCCGTTTATCTTCAAAAATAAAGGTGTTCTAGGCGATTGCATGAGTTTTATATATCTTCACTAATAGTAATACTCTTTCTAATAATCTTTTAGCATATTTCAGTCTTAAAAATATTTTTTATTTTGATGGTGGAGAAACGTTTTAAATGTAAAAAAAATCAAAATTATTTGCGTATCAGTTTTTCATAATAAGACTATCAGACCCACGATTTGCATTAAACATAAAAAGTTTTAGGTACGTAGATTATTTTTAATTTTTTATGATGTTGCAGAGATTTGGAGCGCGTTGATGTCTTTTCTATAACAAAGACGGACTTGAAGACACAAGCTTCACTTTAATACAATCGATGTTTAAGATCAAATGTATAAAAGTAATCAACAACCTCAATACATAGCTGAAACAACAACTACTAGTAAGAAGCTTTCAAATAATAAAACAAAAAACTATTAACAATAACAAATGCCAAAACAATGTATGCATATTGATTGTTATAAACTTAAAACATCAAAGGCAGCATTGTATTAAAGTAAACTCTAATAAAAAATTAACACAATACGCGCTAACAAAATAGCGTGTCGAAACAATAGCAATAACCCAAGGACCATAACAATGGATGCATTCAAAACTCAAATACACTAAAAATAAGGACTCTAACAACAATAACAAATAACTTATCGCTGAACGTACCGCTGCTGACGGATGCCGAAGAGCTTGTTAACAGTTTTTGGATTAGTCAAAAGTTTAATTCAAGTTATTATACCTGTATGCGAGAATCTTTAATCGAAAATCCAATTAACTATGCACTACACACCGAAAGCACATCAAATACGAACTATTTGTAACACCAATTACACTAATTCATTGATATAACACAGAAACTAAGCTTTTCTAAAAAGTTATAACACTTTTCCAACTATACGATCGCGTTGCGTAAATTTTTCAACACAGTGGAACGGTGATACGCACGCGAGGGGCAAGTGACGACTGACAGTTTTCACGAAGAGAAATGCGCGCGCCGCACGTGGTCTTAAAATTGGGCGGAGCGAAGTAAAATCTGGCGCCGTGATTGGCGCAGTGGTCCCTTTGATCAGCCGCCGACGACTAACTACATCGCTCTGCGCCTTAATCTCGGTAGTAACGTCCTTTTAAAACAGGTAATTTTATTACAAAAATGTGGATACTTTTTATGGTCAGTCGAGCAAGCGTTGTACGAAGCCAAAGGACCCCTCAATTCGAGCCGGATGATATTTTCTACATGCATGAGGCGGCCGCCAGCCGGCAGCGGTGAATGCAATCTCAATAATACATTAACGGGTCACTTACTGTCAAAGGATGAAAGTTTTTTAGTCGACGTATTACACCGTTTTGCGGATTCAGAGTATCCCGCCTCTCTTTGAACATGACATCAAAGGCAGTGTACTTACACAGTTTGAAATGAAAGCACCTACTTATTTGTGTTTTTGTTGGTCATAAAGTAGTTGCTAGATTTTGCTTGATTTATGAATTCTGCTTATGGTTATTTTATCATCGGCTTCATTATATTTTTATTGACTCTTGCTTTTTATAGGAAAAACATTATATCTTCAAGGTAGACATTATATCTTCGATCACGTCACTCAGCAAGATAATTTTGAAGATGTCCAAGGAGGGAGAGTCAGAGGCACGTCTTAATACGTTATTTGCCCACATTTTGTATGAGTCAGCATCCATTGAGTCAGCTCGCAACCTTCGAATTGGTCGAGAGTAGGTCCCACCAGGCAATACGTTGTTTAATTTTGTTTCGTTTTCTTTAAATGTAAAAAATATAACTAACAAAACTATAACTATGTCCAGGGCATAAGCTACGCCCCTTCCAAATTTCATCCAAGTATCCGAACACCCCTTGAAAACACATACAAATTCAAAACTATTTATGACTATAATCGTTATCTATAGTATATATTCGAAGTTTCATCTAAATCGGTTCACTGGTTTGGGCGTGATTGAAGTACAAATGTTTTATTCATACCTGTGTGAACCTGGAACCCGACTTGAAGAAATCGGTTTTTTTTTAAATGCATACGTTTGTACTCGGTATGTACTTGTTTGTACCATCTTTTTTTTTGTTTGTACCTTAAAGGGTTCGGAGATATCGAATTTTTAAAATTACTCAGAACCCGACTTTAAGGAATCGATTTTGTTTTAAATGCATACGTTTGTACTCGGTATGTACTTGTTTGTACCATCTTTTTTTTTGTTTGTACCTCAAGGGGGTCGAACATAGCAAGTTTTCAAAAGTTGAAATGAAGGTAAATCGGTCATTTTTCCAGATAATCAAAATCTGCGAGCAGGGTTGGATTCACCATCGTTTGTACCCGTTTGTACCACCGAGCGATTCGTTTGTACCTCAAGGGGGTCGAACATAGCAAGTTTTCAAAAGTTGAAATGAAGGTAAATCGGTCATTTTTCAAGATAATCAAAATCTGCGAGCAGGGTTGGATTCACCATCGTTTGTACCCGTTTGTACCACCGAGCGATTCGTTTGTACCTCAAGGGGGTCGAACATAGCAAGTTTTCAAAAGTTGAAATGAAGGTAAATCGGTCATTTTTCCAGATAATCAAAATCTGCGAGCAGGGTTGGATTCACCATCGTTTGTACCCGTTTGTACCACCGAGCGATTCGTTTGTACCTCAAGGGGGTCGAACATAGCAAGTTTTCAAAAGTTTAAATCGGTCATTTTTCAAGATAATCAAAATCTGCGAGCAGGGTTGGATTCACCATCGTTTGTACCCGTTTGTACCACCGAGCGATTCGTTTGTACCTCAAGGGGGTCGAACATAGCAAGTTTTCAAAAGTTGAAATGAAGGTAAATCGGTCATTTTTCCAGATAATCAAAATCTGCGAGCAGGGTCGGATTCACCATCGTTTGTACCCGTTTGTACCACCGAGCGATTCGTTTGTACCTCAAGGGGGTCGAACATAGCAAGTTTTCAAAAGTTGAAATTGGTCATTTTTCCAGATAATCAAAATCTGCGAGCAGGGTTGGATTCACCATCGTTTGTACCCGTTTGTACCACCGAGCGATTCGTTTGTACCTCAAGGGGGTCAAACATAGCAAGTTTTCAAAAGTTGAAATGAAGGTAAATCGGTCATTTTTCAAGATAATCAAAATCTGCGAGCAGGGTTGGATTCACCATCGTTTGTACCCGTTTGTACCACCGAGCGATTCGTTTGTACCTCAAGGGGGTCGAACATAGCAAGTTTTCAAAACTTGAAATGAAGGTAAATTGGTCATTTTTCCAGATAATCAAAATCTGCGAGCAGGGTCGGATTCACCATCGTTTGTACCCGTTTGTACCACCGAGCGATTCGTTTGTACCTCAAGGGGGTCGAACATAGCAAGTTTTCAAAACTTGAAATGAAGGTAAATCGGTAATTTTTCCAGATAATCAAAATCTGCGAGCAGGGTTGGATTCACCATCGTAAGTACCCGTTTGTACCACCGAGCGATTCGTTTGTACCTCAAGGGGGTCGAACATAGCAAGTTTTCAAAATTTGAAATGAAGGTAAATCGGTAATTTTTCCAGATAATCAAAATCTGCGAGCAGGGTTGGATTCACCATCGTTTGTATCCGTTTGTACCACCGAGCGATTCGTTTGTACCTCAAGGAAGTCGAACATAGCAAGTTTTCAAAACTTGAAATGAAACTAAATCGGTAATCAAAAACTGATTATCACTGAGCGAATGTCATTGCTAGCCACGCGTTTTCGTCAGCGCGATTAAGGATTTGTACAATTTTAGTAGCGACATCTAGTTCTGATCCAAAGTACTGACACTGTCAAGTTTAGAATACCGTAAGATGGCACCACCGGTCTTGGAAATGAAACAGACGGTTAACATAGCTTTTCTCTTATCTATCTCCTATCCTATTGTTCAAGCAACTAATTTCAACCTATATTTTTTAACATCATTGACTGGTAGGTAGTATCTAATCTACTTATTACAAAATTATAGGCACCTACCTTGTAAATTTAAGTAGGTAGATACAATAAGTAGGTAGGTAAGTATACAATTTCTATAAGAAAGCGACAGCTGATTTTTCTTCGCGGATTATTAAAAATACTTATAATTATTTTTTTTATTTATTTATCATAATTAAAGGTTTATATTAACAATTTGTAGAAATAGCATTCAGTAAACCACTACGGTTCATAAAAGAAAAGTACTATTTATCGAGTCATCATCAACTTAACTACATAATCTTATATTCGTAATACTTACAGATAAACATAAACTAACGAGGTAAAATGGAAAAATGACCGATTTACCTTCATTTCAATTTTTGAAAACTTGCTATGTTCAACCCCCTTGAGGTACAAACGAATCTCTCGGTGGTACAAACGGGTACAAAGGACGGTGAATCCAACCCTGCTGGCAGATTTTGATTATCTGGAAAAATGACCCATTTACCTTCATTTCAAGTTTTGAAAACTTGCTATGTTCGATCCCCTTGAGGTACAAACGAATCGCTTGGTGGTACAAACGGGTACAAACGATGGTGAATCCAACCCTGCTCGCAGATTTTGATTATCTGGAAAAATGACCAATTTACCTTCATTTCAAGTTTTGAAAACTTGCTATGTTCGACCCCCTTGAGGTACAAACGAATCGCTCGGTGGTACAAACGGGTACAAACGATGGTGAATCCAACCCTGCTCGCAGATTTTGATTATCTGGAAAAATGACCAATTTACCTTCATTTCAAGTTTTGAAAACTTGCTATGTTCGACCCCCTTGAGGTACAAACGAATCGCTCGGTGGTACAAACGGGTACAAACGATGGTGAATCCAACCCTGCTCGCAGATTTTGATTATCTTGAAAAATGACCGATTTACCTTCATTTCAAGTTTTGAAAACTTGCTATGTTCGACCCCCTTGAGGTACAAACGAATTGCTCGGTGGTACAAACGGGTACAAACGATGGTAAATCCAATCCTGCTCGCAGATTTTGATTATCTTAAAAAATGACCGATTTCAACTTTTGAAAACTTGCTATGTTCGACCCCCTTGAGGTACAAACGAATCGCTCGGTGGTACAAACGGGTACAAACGATGGTGAATCCAACCCTGCTCGCAGATTTTGATTATCTGGAAAAATGACCGATTTACCTTCATTTCAAGTTTTGAAAACTTGCTATGTTCGACCCCCTTGAGGTACAAACGAATCGCTCGGTGGTACAAACGGGTACAAACGATGGTGAATCCAATCCTGCTCGCAGATTTTGATTATCTTAAAAAATGACCGATTTCAACTTTTGAAAACTTGCTATGTTCGACCCCCTTGAGGTACAAACGAATCGCTCGGTGGTACAAACGGGTACAAACGATGGTGAATCCAACCCTGCTCGCAGATTTTGATTATCTGGAAAAATGACCGATTTACCTTCATTTCAAGTTTTGAAAACTTGCTATGTTCGACCCCCTTGAGGTACAAACGAATCGCTCGGTGGTACAAACGGGTACAAACGATGGTGAATCCAACCCTGCTCGCAGATTTTGATTATCTGGAAAAATGACCGATTTACCTTCATTTCAACTTTTGAAAACTTGCTATGTTCGACCCCCTTGAGGTACAAACGAATCGCTTGGTGGTACAAACGGGTACAAACGATGGTGAATCCAACCCTGCTCGCAGATTTTGATTATCTTGAAAAATGACCGATTTACCTTCATTTCAACTTTTGAAAACTTGCTATGTTCGACCCCCTTGAGGTACAAACGAATCGCTTGGTGGTACAAACGGGTACAAACGATGGTGAATCCAACCCTGCTCGCAGATTTTGATTATCTTGAAAAATGACCGATTTACCTTCATTTCAACTTTTGAAAACTTGCTACGTTCGACCCCCTTGAGGTACAAACGAATCGCTTGGTGGTACAAACGGGTACAAACGATGGTGAATCCAACCCTGCTCGCAGATTTTGATTATCTTGAAAAATGACCGATTTCAACTTTTGAAAACTTGCTATGTTCGACCCCCTTGAGGTACAAACGAATTGCTCGGTGGTACAAACGGGTACAAACGATGGTGAATCCAACCCTGCTCGCAGATTTTGATTATCTTGAAAAATGAACGATTTACCTTCATTTCAACTTTTGAAAACTTGCTATGTTCGACCCCCTTGAGGTACAAACGAATCGCTCGGTGGTACAAACGGGTACAAACGATGGTGAATCCAACCCTGCTCGCAGATTTTGATTATCTTGAAAAATGACCGATTTACCTTCATTTCAACTTTTGAAAACTTGCTATGTTCGACCCCCTTGAGGTACAAACGAATTGCTCGGTGGTACAAACGGGTACAAACGATGGTGAATCCAACCCTGCTCGCAGATTTTGATTATCTTGAAAAATGAACGATTTACCTTCATTTCAACTTTTGAAAACTTGCTATGTTCGACCCCCTTGAGGTACAAACAAAAAAAAAGATGGTACAAACAAGTACATACCGAGTACAAACGTATGCATTTAAAACAAAATCGATTCCTTAAAGTCGGGTTCTGAGTAATTTTAAAAATTCGATATCTCCGAACCCTTTAAGGTACAAACAAAAAAAAAGATGGTACAAACAAGTACATACCGAGTACAAACGTATGCATTAAAAAAAAACCGATTTCTTCAAGTCGGGTTCCAGGTTCACACAGGTTTTATTCATAAACTTAAGTAACAAAAATTAACCATGTTGGATACCTCATTTTAAGTATAAAATACCTGTATTAGGAGAATATCGCTCTTCCAATTTGTGGCTTATAAGATAACAGTGGTGTTTTAACAAGCATTAAAACATTTCTATAAAACATAAAATAATTTCTACATAAAAGTTATTCTTTTCGTGTTTACAAAACTACAAACATCTAAACAAACTCACAAACTTTATTATATGAGTGGGATATGTGTGTGGTTTTAGTTCATTTGAGTATTTCACGATATCTTTGAACATGCATGATAATGATAATAGATATGAGTGTTAGAAGTTGCAGACATGAATAAGTAGCATTTGAACTGATAAATTACAAGTGTTAAGTATAATTAAAGCGTTCACCACCGGACTATCGTGGATTTAATGAACTAAGGTTCATCATAGCGTACACAATATTATTCAACCTCAATACAAGCAGCAAACTCATTATTAGTCCCCACGTTCTGTTTTACTTGAAACTGTCATCAAGAGAAACGCTTCGCAACCTCATACAGTGCCTGAGGGCTTGCAGCGACATCTCGCACGAGTCACGGCGCTATTCGCAATCGTAAGCAATAACGTTCGATGCGATCGCTGATATTAATAAAGGTGCCGGGTCGGCAGCGCTGCAGCAAGCGGAGCCGCCGGCGCCGGCTCGTCTCGCTGCATATTGCCGCTGCCGACGCACACACGCGCCCCACGCACACACCCGCGCGCGCCCCACATATAATGTCAAAGGGTGAGCGCGCTGCCTCACAAAGCGTAAGTGCAACCACTAAAAGCCAATCCTAAGTTTTATTGATACACATTGTATTGCGACAAAGTCTCCGTCGACGTCGGCCCCACTCACCCCACGCGCCGCACAAAGACAATATCGCGACGTCAAAGGAGCGGGCCGGGAGGCGCGCCCGCCGCCCGCCCAACCCGCCTAAAGGAAATGAAAAATTAAATTGTCAACACATTTAATATCTGCGAAAACGTGCACGGCTTCGCCTTTGAACGCGCCTTCTCGGAGGAACCACCGCGGCTCCGGCTTTAAGTATTAAAATTTTCAGTCTTAAAATTGAAATTCTATTTAAGTTTAATTAGACGTCGCGGGCCGAAGTTCGAAGTGGCATTAGATCAGTAGCGCTAATGAGGCCCGCGGCGAGCACACGTCGCAGGTGCGAGGCGTGCGCGGTGGGAGGGGGCCCCCTCGCGTTTGATCGACGCCGCCGCTTTGACAATTATTAAAATTCGCCTCGTACCTCTCGAGCCTCATCTTTTTCCGTCGCCTCGATTACGCCACGGGTTTGTCTCATTAGGGCTTTTGTATGGTATCGCGAGCTCCCCTTTGATGTGAGGCGCGGAGGCGCGGCTGGCCGTGGTCCACCTGCACTTTTATTGTTCCCGCCCGGCCTCGAATTTGCACGCTTCACTTTGAGTTCTCTTTGCGATTAGACCGTTGGACGCTCTTTGACCTGCGATGCGACCGTTGGAAAGACAACATATTATCGGCCCTTGTCGTTGCGTGGCTTTGTTCTTTGTATGTTTATTTACACACTAGCTGCGCCCCGCGGTTTCACCCGCGTAAGTCCCGTTCCCGCGGGAATATCGGGATAAAAAGTAGCCTATGTGTTAATCCAGGGTATCACCTATCTACATACCAAATTTCAACCAAATCGGTCCAGCCGTTTTTGCGTGAAAGAGTAACAAACATCCATACATCCATACATCCATACTTACAAACTTTCGCCTTTATAATATTTATAGGATTTATGAAAATTAAACAAAAATGTCAAAAGACAATTGGGTCATAATAGGATGCGTGTTGTCGCGCGCGTCGCATCAGTTGAGTTGAATATTAGTGAATGTTTGCCGGGGCGGGCCTGGGCTGGGCTGAGCGCGCACTCGACACCCCTTTATTACTTCTGTTCTCTTTGTGCTCGCTAGCTATCATCATCAAGCATACGTTCCAAATTAAAACTTTGTCACCTCTATTTTTTATTGGCACCCAACATGGGGCGTAGCGAAAGGGGTAGGTAATTGTCATTCAACAAAAGTTAAATGGCGTTTCGATTGGATTGCATCAAACGTAGAGTAGTTCCTACGAGCGTTTTATTTCAATAAATAATAATTATTCGATCTTGGACACGTGAGTGAAGAGTTGACATAGCATGATTTGGAGTTCTTTGATTGGTTTATAAAATGTACTACACTTTACGTTATAAAAATTAGTCGCTAATGGCATGCGCACAGTCAAAGTGCTTGGGTTACTCCAGACGAGTTATCATCACAAAGCCAGCATAATAAGAGAGCATCGCAAAGACATTTTAAATAAAGCTTTGTCGCAGGATAGATAAAAGGGAATTTGTTTGTATTAGTAGGTACTAAGTAGAACAAGGTAAGGCAGTATCACACAAACGTTGCTTTCTTCAAAGGCAATATAATTTCTTATCTTTCAAAGCTTTAAGTTTTATGAAAGGTTGCGTTCAATATTTTATATTTCTACGAAGAATTATATTTCCACAGTGTTATGTTACGTGTTCAGATCATTTATTCACAAAGCATAGCACTTATGAATATGAATCTAGAAATGTAGTTGATTAAGTCATAACCTATTTCCAGAATTATTGGAAGCTAAAAAGCAAATACGCTTCACTAGAAGTAAGTACAATGTAAGTGAAACTAGAAGAGAAACAAGTAGCCGATTCACATAATTTCCCTTGACCTGAGTCCAAACGTCGCGAATAGAATTTAACACTAGGGGTGTGAGAAGACAAACGCTTTGTTGTGCCGAACGCAGCCTCAGCCTTTCATCTTCCGCCGTCCTTCAGGACCGATTGAAGTGCCAGGGTTGGCACGTTTTCGAACAGATCGGAGGATTCATGTTTTTTACGGGATAAATTTGATTCGTCGTAGAAGTACCGGTTTTTTTTCATAAAAAGCATTATGCCACTCCGATTTCTCTGAAAGAAAGCCACAGCACTGTCTAGGCACTGGTAGTTAAATAAACCCATTAAACAAATAGATTAATTATAAAAATATGCAGCTGTTCCTCCGTTTTGATTATGGATATGAAATGGCTGACAAAGACCGCTAACAAGTAGAAATAGGCAAGTTATTCATAAGCATTTTATTATCGTTTTAAAGATGAAAAATTATATGACTACCAAATTTTTGGCACGTTTTTTATGTGAAAACACACAGCAGCCCTATATTTATGTCCACAGTGCATTCCGTTTGATGTTGTATCCTTCAGGCGACGAGACTCTTTTCTTATTATCAGTTCGCCTAAAGCTAAAATTAATATTTGAATATCACAAGTCACTTGACAACATAATAAAAATATTCTCTCACCACAAGTTACATGCTATTTCGAGCGAATACTTTCTGTAATTTAATGTTTTTTTGTTTCCGTTTATAATATCTGTCGCAGGTAGATTTAATTACCCATGAGGTTTTAATTGTGCGTAATATGCACATGACAGACACAAAGGAGCTTTTGGGCGGTTGCCCAGTTTTTGAACGTTTAACAAGGCAACTGAGCGTATTATTAATCATTGGTTTTACAATTTCACATTGACCTTTCATTTAGGTGCGAGAATAGCTTCCGGTGTATTACTTCAACACTTAGGAACATTTATTACTAATACGGTTTCGTCATTGCATGGTTCCTAAAATTTACAATAAGATACCAGAGAGCATAAAAGAATTAAAATTAACAAGTTTTAAGGCACAACTTAAGGCATTGCTGGTAGAAAAATGTTACTACAGTTTATCTGAGTTTTTTATTGACGACCTATGCTATGTATTTTGTGTGACATGATTTAATTGATATGTGTGAATAAACAGTTATTAATATTAATGTAGTTATAGACAATAATATAAATTTGCATGCCTATTTTATGGTAAGAATGTATTGGAACTCAGCTTATTATCCTACACCAACATTGTACCTACATACTTTCTAGCAAATAAATGATTTGAATTTGAATTTGAAAGTCATTGCAATAAATACAGTAACTTTTGGTGACATTGCTCTTGTACCGAATATTGACACAAGCCACCGCAGTACAGATTGAAATAGTAATTTGGGCGGGACGGTGCACTCAGCGATGCTAAGTAAACTCAAGATCGCGCAGAAACGACGACGGAATCGAATCGAATGTAGGCGTAGATTCAATATCTAGACAGAATAATCTTTTTGCAATTGCACCACAGAGTAAAGTAAGTAGTTTTATAACTATTCCTGTTTTGGAGTTACTAGGTAATTAGAATGAGAAAAGCACTTTCGAAAGTTAAAACTTTGAGAAGTTGGCGCATCTTAAGTAACACAAAGTAAAGCTTGTGACAAAGATAAATAAATAGTTGTATCAATCGAGCGAGCGATGTGAGCGGTAAAGCACGAGATTTATGTGTAAAAAACACAGCCAAGGTCCACAATACTTTTATACATTGAAGTAATGTCAAGTCGCTCAGACATCTATTTTGGAATTGGTCCAAACTCGCTTGAATCCGAGGCTATCCGTATTTGCACCACTTCCTATTACTGCGCTGCGTCAGTGCCTTTTTCCATTCCGTCAATCAGCCAGATGTTTTCCGCGGAGTGAATAGGCAATGCTGGAGCGATAAATTCGTTTTACCGCATCCCTATTCACCAACGACTGAAGATGGAACGCCAGTTAAAGTTTCCACAGCTATAAAGTAGCTTGGAAATAAGATGTCGATAAGGAACGTAGATTTTTTAAAATGTTTGAGAATAAGGGTGCTGATGCCGACTCCGTAGGAGGCAGACGTAGCGACGCTCGCGCCTACAATCTACATAATGCACCGGGCGGGCCGGTAGACATCGAGGCCTAAATTGCATTGTTGTGCTCAATCTCTGATTTGATAAGAAATGCGAAGAGATTGGAACATTCGAACGCTAGGCGAGACTTCAGTTTTGTTGAGTGCTTTCTTATTGTCTACCTATGAAACTCAAGCCTTCACAGGTGATTTATACAGCGTCAGGCAGTGAGACAACTTATGCCTACACTCAACGGGAAGCTGTATTGCCTGGGAGTTGGGTTGGGACATTGTTTTGAGATGGAATAGGCTTGCCCTTCCCCAGAACCTAAACCATCCTCTCAGCTTAATCGGTCTTGCAGGAAAGACAACGTCAATACGTGTGGAGCTGACTAAGCTACGGGTTTCGTCACGATGTCTACCTATACAACCAGATTAAATCCAATACAGCCTTTCATCAGCCACATTAATAGACGATAATTTTCAGATGGATTCAATACAAAACACGCATAAAATTATCGAGACGGGCGAATAAGGGTCGGTTCACATCTGACGGAAGATGCGTCGCGTATTATCCGTCGCGTAACGCCAGAACAGACAATTATTATAATAAAACATTCAACCTTTCACACTTAACCGATGATACGCGATGATGATAAACGAAGACCACTGAATACGCTCGACGCATCTTCCGTCAGATGTGAACCGACCCTAAGCGAATCTAAACAGAACAAAACCTGTGATGATTTAATGCGCACACATCAAATGCCAAGAGTAACAACAACTGGTATAATAAAACCACGGGCAAATGTTTAGTACCAGCTCCCGTAGACTTCATTATCGTTATTATTACGACTTGTTTACCGACCGGCAATTCGGTGGTTATTAGAGAAGTTGTCGAAGGCAGCTGGAGGCCTGCCAGCCAGCTCGACATGATGCCCGAACTAATACAACTTCCGCCAACATGCGATGCTCTGCAGAGCCCGCAACTTCTTACAGCTCAAACTGAACTTCAGTTTTGATGGTTGATAGAGGAATTACTAAATGAGAGTGCTCATGAGTTTTCGTCTTTGTAAAACACTTTTTCTTTTTCTTGTGGAAACTTAAAAGTTAACTAACGCTGATGACAACAAATCGTTATGTAGAGCCAGATAACGTTATCAGCCCCCTTACCATGGCGTTTGTCTAGGTTCCAGAGAATAGAAAAAAATGACAGTAATGACATTAGAGTGTGGATAAAACGGGTAGAAAAGTAACTTTTTTCCACTTTCTACGCGTTTTATCCACACTCTTATGTCATTACTGTCATTTCTTTCTATTCTCTGGTACCTAGACAAACGCCATGGTTAGGGGGCTGATGGATAAATAATAGTGGCACTTTGCTAGCTAATCTATAATCTCAGCGAAGACGCTGTTACGTTAGCAAAATACTAATCACGTTGCATTAAAGCAGTTAATAAAGCTTGTTTGTACTCGATGATATCGCAAGGCATACAAAGTGGGCCCTGACGCCATTTCCTCATGGCATAGTCTTCTAGTCAAAAGGCTCACTTAACCTTAGCGAAACTCAATAACTTTCACTTTAAATAATAAATTCTCCTTTGAAGCGGCCCGCGTTGAACACAACTGATTCAGGGCTGCCATAATTCATTGCATAATTTTGTGACTCTTCCTTTATTTTATTAATTTCCATTTTGATATCTTTCGATTGAGTGGAGTGAGATTGCGCCTTCGATAATAGCTTTCCTTTCTTCACCACTTTGCCTTTCACCTTTGACAATTATCAGTGAAGAACAAGATAGCATTTATTTGCATGCAAAAGCTGAAGGAATAATTAGCACTGTTTGAAGCAACGATTGGAGTAATGCTAGTATTTGTACGGTGGGTAAAAACGAGACAAATCTACCACAAAAACAACGACTGGTGCTCTTTACTTTGTAGTCTCGTAGGCCGAAAAGTAAAACGAGTACCTCCTTGTACAAAGTTTAAATCCTCACAAAGACAACTCATTAGGCACTCTGCACACCAAACAGCAGGAGCTTCTATAAAAAAATCAGCGAATCCTACGTAAAGGAGTGAACGCTCTCATTTATATCTCCCTTTGAACTTGAGGATTTTTCTTTTAAGCTCTTTTTACACAGTTGTGAAAAAAAAATCCTTGTCTTGTCTCCTGCTCGTAATGTGAGCCTTATCATATTAAGCACTTACCTTAGAGTTCAATCATATTTTTTGCCCTTCATGAGTTGAGTTTTAAATTGAACCCCAATCTTTTTCAAAGAAATTAAAACAGTAATTTTACTGTATATTATGTAACTCCACCTTTATGTACAAGTTCCGCATCTGAGTAAATTCGTCTGGGAAAGGATCGAGTTGCGACTTCGTAATTAAATCATTTCTTCGTATTAAATCGGCCTCCTTTGACAGCTCGTATTGAGCCCTCTCAGAGCCCTTCAGGTGGGCGTCGATGACATTTGCTTTCATGTATTTTAATTTAGATTTTTAAGGGGTTAAGGATTTCCTATGTCTTATATTTCATCGCTATTGCTGTTATTATTGGTTTTTACTTGAAGAGAAAATCAAAACTTATTCGTCGCCAATTTTATTTTAATAAAGCCGACTAAAATATTCGAATCGTGATTGCCAATAAAATTCGCTACAATAAACTATGTGGCACATAAATTATGTAAAAAACCAGAGAAACCAAATCAAATTTCCAATATTCCGAGTAAATTGGTAAAACGTATTTCACAGTGGTTAAGCTAAGCAAGCAGGTAAGTGATACTTGCAAGGAAATGCTTGGCCCGAACAAGGAAATACCTGTAACTACATCAAGCAAGCCGAATTAATGTAGTGGAAGAGTTAATTTGCGTTGCGGGCGGGTCGGTTTGCCAGTAATTAGTTTAATATCCGCCAGGCGGGGTGCAACGCGCCCTTGTGATGGAATTAGCTCAAATTGCATTGTCAACGGTTACGCGGGAAATTCGATTAGTGCATTTCAAACGAAAACTGGCCATTTTCTGCCGGGACAGAGCTAGTTCGCTTGGCGTACAATAATCCAACTAATATTATTTTGAAATGTGGATTAATGTTTCGCTTTAACATCGCAAGTTGATAGGCGAAAGAACAAATCTATGACTTCATACCCTTACGGGAAGGAGACGTGATTTTATGCATGTCTCCATTTAACATGCGCATGCTATGCAAGTTACGCGAACCTTTTTAGCGAGCATAAAATAACAAAACCATTACAATAGCAAAGAGACCACGAAAGTACAAATATTGAAAATGAAAATCCGCATCAAAGACTGAGATAGACTGAAAGCTGAAATGCAAATACTGACGGCACCTATACATTTAAAATTGCAGACGGCACAAATGGATGTTACGCATCGATTGAACCTTCCTTTAGAGCCTCATTCCGATCTTGTGGCAAACAAAGAGTGGCGTCAAAGGCTCTGTGTAAAAAGGAATCCAGTGATAGAGGCAGTCAACAATGGGCCAGATACCGCTCTGGCGTAGTTTACAGGCAATAGCGTGCAACATCCAATATTCTAACTAGTTTCTGCTTCGATATGGGCAATGGGCATGTGCAAAAGTGTTGGAAGCTAAACTCTAGATACTCTATAATCAAAGGATCTTGTGTGCGTGAACATCATTATAATTATCTGTTTTTGGTGTCCCGACGAGGCAGAGGTTCTGTCTGATTAGACAATCGTAGAAATCCCAAGCACCACCAGAGGTAGGTTATATGCATTGCAATAATTTCTCATGGGAAGAAATTATCTATCCACAGTATCATGTCAGGAAATAAAACTATAAGTTACGCACTATTGTCCAATAACCATCTTCCATTATAAAGACAAAGTTCTCAGAATCGAGAACTGACCTTTCATCACATCATCCACATAGTGACTTACTGCTGAGTTTAAATATATAAAAGCACTTATGTATTGTCGCGTTTTCAATTACGTATTAATTAAACGGGATCTATCGCGTACCTTATGAAGTGCAGTGCGTCGTAACATTACGCAGCGGTGTCAAGATACGGTCAGTGTCGTGTGCGCCGGTGTAAACGCCGTCGTTTAGATAAACTGAAGATATGTGAGGGTAGTTGTAAAACTATCGCTCATCGACGGGGGCTCCGTCACATACTCCAGTTTGCCCGCGATCGCGCCTGTTGCAACACAGGCGAAACGTCGGGAAATAATAAAATAAGGTACGCGATAAATTTATACGTAATTATGAATAGTGATCGCGAAAGTTTAAGAAAGACTATTGTCGCGTTTTGTTCGTAGATTGAAGCTGCGTGATGTCGCGGCACAGCGAGGTGGGCTTCCGCCGTCTCTTTGTGCCGCATTGATACCACGCCGCCGATAAATATTGTGGCGAGCTTTGAGCCGGCTCCGGCGACCTCGCACATACATATTAAGGTGGATTCACATTGCTGAAATCACCTTGATTTCTGACTTATTATATACCTTTGCATGTTATGGATCATTTCAACAAGTATTGAACCGATTTCGGAAATCATTTCACTGGTAAAACTTCGTAGCCTCCTACTGGTCCAAATGGCTCTGAATAGCGTGTTATATCGACTCGAAAGCAGAAGAAGACTATCTTTAGGCTGTATCTTATGTACGAGTAGGTACCTTGCAGGCAAGAAATGGCGATGAATTAGTATTCAACGGCAAAAGGTATCAACTATGAGGATAAATTTAAAGAGCGTTAAGAGCCTGAAATCTGATATGACTTCATTATATTATTTTTCTCTATAGTACTCATTAGTCATGCCTCGTATCAAGTCTGACGTAGCAATTATATTTGGTATCAAAGTTATAACGTCAAAACTTTATACATCGTGTATCGAATAAAATGCTCTAAATTTTTCATCAAATGTAATTGTGAAGTCAGCTTTAGCATCGAACTTTGCACGGCGCGTTATTAAACCTAGGTCAGGGTTCTGGAAAGCATGTCGCTTGCTCTTTGTACAACAGGTATTTCCAAAGTCTGAAGTAATATTAAATCAGACGCATAGGTACCGCCTTTGAAGTATTAATGACTCACACATAAACGAGCAACATAACTGAACTAGCTAGTAAAAAGCTTCGGAAATTTACATGAGCTTTGATTGAGTTTTTGATTTTAGTTAAGAGATCCGGAATAAAACTGTGTATTTTATGTGCATTTTTTATACCACCATCTACCAACAAATCTATACTGTGCTTGTGTTTACTGTTCGAGGTAAGAAATTCTAGTCTTCAACTAATTTGTATCTTAAATCAAGAGCTAAATAGCGATGTCATTTGTGCCCATGCCCAAGTCGCGTCTCCTCTCTCGTCTCAGCAAATATCCAATGTAGCGTCTGCGGCTCTTTGCCGGCACTCTGCAAACACCTCGACAATCATTATGATCTAACGTCGTATAGACGTCGTACAAGTCCGCAGCACCCTTTGACGGGGCTCGCGCAACCCACAAAGCGATTGCACCGCTGACGAACTTCGTTTATACGATAACGTTGGTTTTGTACACTCGATTTTCATATTTCGTGTCGAGTTGCTTTGCAGAACGTGTGTATTTTTGAAACGTTTCAGCTGCCCAAAGCCGTTCCGTGAAATGTTTGGGAATTGGGAGGTTGGGGGTTAGAGTCAAATAATCAGTCCTATGTTTTTTGGTTTTAGGCAAAGCGAGACAACGAGGCTCTTTTCGTGCTCTTGTCACATGATTTAGAAGAACAAATTAAAAAATTTATGAATATACTTAGTAGAGTTACACACCGTCTTAATTTAATTTATGACTGAATTCCAAAAACAATATTTTTATTTAGCAATAAGAGAGAAAGAAAATATTTTTATTTGTATCTACTTACTTTTTTTCTGGTCCTAATTTTGTCAAAATAATCAAAACAGTCATTTAAAAAAATATATTCTGTTTGATATTGGATAATTCTCTTTGATGCATTCTACCGGCAACACAATGTGAAACACTACAGATACAATGTAGATGAGCCGAGACTCAAAAGAGTTGAGTAGATCACACTACGATTTGGCACGTGGTTGTACGGTCAGCACACCCGGCAGTGGGCGATTCAGTTACCAAAGCAGCTGTTTAAGTTCATTTCCAGCAAATATTTATTGAGAGTACGTACCCTTTGATGTTACAATAAAGTGAGAGAATGCAAAAGCGACAATGTTAATGAGGCGAGTCGAGTAGATCACAGGATTACAATAACGCCACGAGGTGTAAGATCAGCATAGACGCGTACTGTGACCAAAATATTGTCTCTATAACATTTCCCTTTGATGCACAACAAAGTGTGAGAATAGTAGATACGTAGGCGGCTGCGGCTGCCGACGGTACCGGCGGCGCCTTTGCGTCTGGCTTTGATCTCGCGCGACGCCTTCCGTCGATTCAGCTTTTTGTTCTTCATTTGATTAACATCAATGAAACGCTAAGTAGTCGAGTGACTTTGTGGCGTTATGATAATTGATACATTTTAAACGATCCTTTGCGAGTTCTACGAATTGTTTTGAACATTTTACACTGTTTGCTATTTGGTAAAACTATCCTTCCGTTATCTACACTAATATTATAAAGAGGAAAGATTTGTTTGTTTGTTTGAATTGAATAGGCTCCGAAACTACAGGACCGATTTGAAAAATTCTTTCACCATTAGAATTCTACATGATAATGTAGAATTCTAATGGTGAAAGAATGATGAACTGATGAACATAGGCTATATTTTATCCCGGGAAAGTGAAGTTTTCCGCGACGGACAGCTAGTCGTTAGATAAGATAGCTCGGTAAGTAATTAAGTTAAGTTTTGACTGCATTTTGGACTGTATTTTTGGTTACGTAAGTAATTGCATTTCAGCGAATAATATTCATTTGGCGCATTAATTAAAGCGCGCGAAGAAACCGTGACTCTTTATTTGGTGCCAAAACCGAGTGCAGGATCGGTAGATTCGGTAGTCGACAAATAGTTTCGCTAATGAGACCGCCTCTGTACACCGCTAGTGACTGCGGGTAGTGATTTTCAGTGCTCAGAGAGCAAAGGTTGTTATTTGACTGGCAGAACAAGCACGATAAACCTAAGAAAGAGGAGCCTCAAAAAACATTTAATCAGTACGAGCACTGGGATCACATACAAGAACCTAGTAGGATGGCCTAGTGATTATGAGCCTAGCCTTTTTCTACTCATGTGTGTTATTCAGATGACGTTGCTCTGATCATAGATGGTCATCGTCGTCAAATGAAATAATTTTGATAATAAACTCGAACTGATAGTCTGATACATTGAATAGAGACATCTGCTTGCCTGCCTTACAAACCCCAGATGCATAGCAAAACAAACAATGCACAACGTATCCAGAGGCGCGAAACGGCAATGCACCCGTGAAATTTCGCAAATAAATAGCGGTAAAGATAATAAATTACAGAGAAATTGCTAATGATGAGCGGCGCGGGGGCCGCGGGCGGTGCATTAAGCCGGCGGCAAACATCAAAGGGCCCTTTGACCGAGCCGACACTCCCACTCCCACCCGCGCCCGTCGGAGTCCTGTTTGCTACTAATGCTGAAGCGATACTCTATAGTTGCCATTAGTCACAACTGCTGATATCAATTAATCAATCAGTGATTTGTCAGGCTTCCGTTTTCGTAGCGATCACTACTTTGAACTGACTTCAAGCGCGGAGGTATTAGCGATGATAAAATCATTTGAAATCAATCTATCTATTCAGCCCGGTTGCACCCACTGCTGAGTATAGGCCTTCTCGCTATAACGCCTCTCTTTTCGGTTCTGTGCAGTCCTTTCCCAAAATTTAAATCAAACCCAAAAAAAAAAATTTACCAAGGAACTTTTATAACGAACTGAAGACCAAAGAACTTTAACACCAGACGTAAAAAGAGGGATGTTACGTAAAACTTGTGACGTGTGAATCTGTGCGAGTGTGGTGCGATTTGGTACGAGTCTATAGAAAGATGAATTGATGGGGCGTTGCTTTCGTCACTAAGGATTCAAGAAAACAAGTCCAGGTGATTTATTGTGTTGGGTTATTTTAAATACACCTGTAGACTAACTTTATCAGTACCTAATCTGATTGATTTACAAACATGGCTATGTATATTCGTACTTATACTAGGTACTTATAAATGTTTACCTTATTCACCGGTGAGTATTATTAGACTAACAGATTAAGATAATATTTCTTGGGTATTACAACATTTTTGCTATCTCGAATAATAAACAGCGAAAGGTTTGAAGTAATTTTAACAGTTATATCGACTCTTTTTGCAGACATTATCTTGCAGAATATTCAGCTTATCTTCAAGCATGCTTCAATTGTGTAAATTACATTAATTTAGAGCAATAAAACAATTACTTATCAAGTGAATTAAAAGATAATCCATTTTAACAAATTCAAGTGTCGCATAATCTGCTGATGATTTATTACTTAGTGAACAGATGTTTACTCCATTTTTATATATTATTTTAAAACCCTTTTATAAGAAAGTTATAAACAATGTCATTAAGCATTCATGACTTTATGTCGGTCGACTCTTTTATTGAACGGACTTGTAGATTTACGAAATAGGGGAGTAAAAATATTTGCCAATAACATGCCAGAGGCATGAAGTGTAAGTGTAGGAGTGCTGGAGTGCCTCGTTATCACACTCTCGTCTCCAAGCGGCACGTAACGATACCCTGGAGTGAGCTCTCCTTAGGACCTAGCATGTGCTGCAATCTAACATATTGAGTGAATCATTACACTAACTATTTTGAAGACAGAAAATGTGTTTCTGACCAATCATAGATTTACAACAGTAAAGAAAGCCAATCTCAAAATGAATGATCTCTAAAAAGACCACTGTTTTGCTCTAGCAAATTTACAGAGCATTCAATTATTGGCAAAGCATAGGTCGACCTAATGCGGGCTAATTGGCAATGGCGTGTGGTAAGACGACTTGGGAGATACAGGGCCCTCCAGCCGAGAGCTATCGACCACCGGCGAACTGATTGTCGTGCAATTACTGCAGCACAAGGAATGCGGACTTGAAACGCTACTTGCATAGCTGCTACGTGTACCACACTGATTAAATTGCCTCAATGAAATATATGATCAATAAATTGTGCAATCTTAAGCTTCGTTCATTACTTTACAGAAACGCGGTGTATAAAATGATCCCGCTAATAGCCTGCTTCTTCAAACACTATAAATCATACAGTTTGTGAGTATAATTTTTATGTAGGTTATGTTAATGGTAATAGATATTTTTGACCTATAAGCGATATGTACACAAATAGACACTACAACGTTCATTTAAAGATTATTTGATAGTTCAGAATAGCGCAAATAATGAGTCGGTTCGCAATTATCATCATTCTGCTATATCAATTGGAAACACGAATAATTGAACCGACGAGATCGCCGGACATCGACAGAGCACAATCGCAGCGTTGCCCTGTGTCGACGCAACGGCTACGCCTCAAGTGACACTAGACATCGGGCTCAAAGGCGAGTGTTTGCCCCTTTGTCTTACCGGGCAATTAGTGCAGTCCGTTCATTTAATTCTATCGGTCGATTAGCAACGGAGCCAGGTGGCCATTAATTGTCCGGGCCAATTTGCAGTCCCTTGTTGGGCGCCAGCGCTACGGGCCGCACAAAGTGCTACTGTGGCTATTTGATATGATATTACGTATGGACGGTAAGTTGAGCATCACTTGTGTTCACGCTGCGGAAACTATTCGGTTCAAGAGCTCGTTTGAGGTATCTGTTTATGTTTGGGGAGGCATAGCTTATCATTTTTGCGTCGTATTATGGAAGCAATTACCTACTTTATATTTTAATACTTATTACTTAACTTACAGTAAGTTCCTCAGAATGTGCGATTAATTTTTTTCTTTTAATCTTAATTCAGGGACAGTTTTCTTTTTAACGCGAACTCAGCTAAGCTCAAACACATATCAACGATACGCCAGCGCCAGTGAGGTGAATCCGGAAATAAGTTTGCAGTTCGAAGGTACAAAAATCTTATAACTTTCCTCTCGATATTTTTCTTACCTCAGAAAGAGTTGAAAACTTTACAACTTGTTAAATCAAGGCGGGTGCCCGCATGCACAGTTCAAGTTTTATATTTCGAGATTGGGCCCATCATCTCGGATTGGATCGCGATAACTTTTCCTTCGGGAATCAGAGTTATTTGGTGCGGGAAATTCAGATTGCATTTCTACCTTTACTAAGTTTACTTGCCTTCTTAAATTGTTAGACTACGACAAATTGTAATGAATTTAGAGTGGATTCAAACAAATATATTCCTACGAATGTTTTTCTACCAGTTATTGTTTTCTCAATGAAACACCAAAGCTGCTAACAATGCAGCAATTAAAATAATTGACCATAAGTCACGAAACATTCTATTACCGTAACAATTTGAAGGCTTTTAGGTACCGTCAAATGTGGAAAGAATTCATGAAATTCTTTTAACTGAACTAATACTTCAGCTTCATAAAAGTGTATTGACAGAACGGATAACAAAGGACCCTTAGGGTCGGTTCATATCTAACGGAATATCGGTCGCGGATTATCGGTCGCGGAACGCCAGAACTGACAAATGTATAGAAAAACACTCGACCGTTCACACTCAACCGATGATACGTTAGTCCGTCGAGTGTGAACGGTCGAGTGTTTTTCTATACATTTGTCAGTTCTGGCGTTCCGCGACCGATATTCCGTTAGATATGAACCGACCCTTAAGGTTTCGTTTCTTACTTTCGAGAAACGGATCCCTAGGAATAACTAAACAATCCCTACTCGAGTCCAGCGTACTGCCGAAGTCGTAAGTCCACTTGTTACAAAGCAAAGGATCGCCCCCTTTGAGGCTCAAAGCAGTATGCCCTAAAGTCTTATGAACTTACTTAGTCTTATGCAATTGTAATTTGGTAAATGCTAGTTCGTTTAACTTATCTAATACATTATGAGTAGAGAAAAGCATAATAACGTAACGTGCGTAGATTTTTGTAGCGATTTTTGATACGACATTTCAGATAAAGCTAGAAGTATTTTTTTGCAAAAATTCCAAAAATACTTTTTTAGCACGTTGTCTGAAATGGTAATTACTAATTTGCGATTATGTTCACGTTAATTAAAAAAAGTATTTGATGAGCTCTTAAATTTTAATTGGTGTTGTTGGTGCAATAATGCAACTTTCTGCATTTATTTTTCTCTTATGCGGTCTCTTTTACTACTTTTATCGTTTTTTTTATTGTTTACTATCTGATTCAAATATAATTACCAGTTTAATTGATAACCAGTCAGAGGGAGGTTTATATGAATTCTACTTTCAGCCATTTTATAAAAATATGAATTCAAAAAGCTTTTAAATATCTAGATAAATTGCTAATCCGTTCGTTGCCGACGAAAATGTTGAAAAATTAGACGACCTTTAGTAAAAGGAGTTACGTCGTTTTTCTCCGGGCGGGCGGTATTAGCGCTCAGTCGCATCTTCAGAGGGCGGCGAGATCAAAGGATAGGTACACAGTAACCGCTCCCATTGATGTCGCGCACACAAAGGGAATTGATTGTTGCAAAACTACTTTTTATACTAGGATCTGTGACACATTAAGTACAAAGGAGTTTTTAAGCTGGAGGGTGGGAATACAGTTTTTTTTTAATCATTATCATTCATATCATTCAATCATTTAGTGAGATTAAAGTGAGTTAGCCCTTGGTAATCCAAGGATTGATTTTACAAAGATACTTGTTTTATGATTGTGATGGACTCCATTACTGGTGTAATACCTGCACTCGAGAGGACTTAAATAAGGTCATGGATAGGGGCGTAAGAGTCGCCGACTATTGGGAAAAAAAAATTAAGTCATTGACACGATAGAAGAAGTGTAGTGATAGCTCTTGACTCAACTTAGCTCGGCTATGATCTTTGTGCTATCTGCCCTGTGCTGCTCTTGCAAAAATTTTAGCTATCTGTAACAGATAGACATACACAAAACTGGCCTGTGTAAGTACAGCCCTTAATTATCATGGTATTTACTCATAAATGACAATTTGGGCAAATTATAGCATTTCAGCTTATGATAGTGAATCTGAATACTAATCATGGACATGTTATCATTATCATTTGCAACTGACATTATAAAATTATGACCTGTGTGAACCTGGAACCCGACTTGAAGAAATCGGTTTTTTTTTAATGCATACGTTTGTACTCGGTATGTACTTGTTTGTACCATCTTTTTTTTTGTTTGTACCTCAAGGGGGTCGAACATAGCAAGTTTTCAAAACTTGAAATGAAGGTAAATCGGTCATTTTTCAAGATAATCAAAATCTGCGAGCAGGGTTGGATTCACCATCGTTTGTACCCGTTTGTACCACCGAGCGATTCGTTTGTACCTCAAGGGGGTCGAACATAGCAAGTTTTCAAAAGTTGAAATGAAGGTAAATCGGTCATTTTTCAAGATAATCCAAATCTGCGAGCAGGGTTGGATTCACCATCGTTTATACCCGTTTGTACCACCGAGCGATTCGTTTGTACCTCAAGGGGGTCGAACATAGCAAGTTTTCAAAAGTTGAAATCGGCAATTTTTCAAGATAATCAAAATCTGCGAGCAGGGTTCGATTCACCATCGTTTGTACCCGTTTGTACCACCGAGCGATTCGTTTGTACCTCAAGGGGGTCGAACATAGCAAGTTTTCAAAAGTTGAAATGGGTCATTTTTCAAGATAATCAAAATCTGCGAGCAGGGTTCGATTCACCATCGTTTGTACCCGTTTGTACCACCGAGCGATTCGTTTGTACCTCAAGGGGGTCGAACATAGCAAGTTTTCAAAACATGAAATCGTAAAACTCATTTTCCGAATTATCAATATAATTTTTGTAATTGCACCAATCTCGATACGCCGCTAGCTCCGATTGCGCAAGCGAGTCGAAAGCGCACGTGTAATAAAAAGTTACGTCTTTTCTTCCTACATGAACTGGCCCCAGCACTTGTCCGTTTTTGAGCAACGGTAGATGGCCATTCTGTTTTGGTATCTCAATAACGCTTTCTATGTCCGGGCACGGAGTGAGATACTTGCCGCGTTTCGGCCATTTTTTTTGTGCTCCATTTGGATTTTTTTACAATTTTTCAGGGCAATCTCGTGCAGTGGTTTTTTCCCCGTGTTTGGACAAATTTTTGCCACCCCAGTTTTCTTCCTCTTTTAAAAACGGGTACGTCTCTTTACAGCCTTTGGTCGACTCAGCCTCTTGCACTGACTTGGTGGTACAAACGGGTACAAACGATGGTGAATCCAACCCTGCTCGCAGATTTGGATTATCTTGAAAAATGACCGATTTACCTTCATTTCAAGTTTTGAAAACTTGCTATGTTCGACCCCCTTGAGGTACAAACGAATCGCTCGGTGGTACAAACGGGTACAAACGATGGTGAATCCAACCCTGCTCGCAGATTTTGATTATCTTGAAAAATGACCGATTTACCTTCATTTCAACTTTTGAAAACTTGCTATGTTCGACCCCCTTGAGGTACAAACGAATCGCTCGGTGGTACAAACGGGTACAAACGATGGTGAATCCAACCCTGCTCGCAGATTTGGATTATCTTGAAAAATTACCGATTTACCTTCATTTCAAGTTTTGAAAACTTGCTATGTTCGACCCCCTTGAGGTACAAACGAATCGCTCGGTGGTACAAACGGGTACAAACGATGGTGAATCCAACCCTGCTCGCAGATTTAGATTATCTTGAAAAATTACCGATTTACCTTCATTTCAAGTTTTGAAAACTTGCTATGTTCGACCCCCTTGAGGTACAAACAAAAAAAAAGATGGTACAAACAAGTACATACCGAGTACAAACGTATGCATTTAAAACAAAATCGATTCCTCAAAGTCGGGTTCTGAGTAATTTTAAAAATTCGATATCTCCGAACCCTTTAAGGTACAAACAAAAAAAAAGATGGTACAAACAAGTACATACCGAGTACAAACGTATGCATTAAAAAAAAAACCGATTTCTTCAAGTCGGGTTCCAGGTTCACACAGGTAAAATTATGCTGGACAAATAATTATCACAACAGTATCCCTAGTGCGTACCCTAGGTATTATCTGAGATAATAGGTTCAAGATCCTTTTAGTCAGTAGTTATAGTTACCCTTCAATTTACGTAGTGGGCTACATTACTAATAAGCTTGTATCGATGTAACTCTTTAGTATTAACTCTTGTAATGTAGCTGTTTGTAAACACACAGCAACACAGGGTCACGACTGTATCCCCAAGGCGCGGTAGACATTCTCTCAGATCTTTTATATTTCAGATCCTTTGAAGATGTCTAAGGGGGTAGTCAGAGGCATGTACGAATACATATTTGATACATGCCCACATCTTGCAGAAGTTAGTATTCCATACATGACAGGTTGCAAGCCCATCGCCGCCTATAAGAATAGCTGTTTGTTTTGCCAATAAATAAAATAAAATTATCTTTTTAGGTTGATTTTTTGCTTTAAGTTGCAATATTTTCATATAATTAGCTAAACCAAGGGTAGGGAATGTAAATGTCTGTAGTTCGTTGATTTTTGTTTCATTTTAAAATAATATGGAGATTTATTTTGAAGTGTAGGAACCTTTTTTCTACATAAATAATAATATCTTTATAACCTAACATTTTACTCAGCTCAAAACTAATTAAAAGTACTTTGTTAGGTGTTAGTTTTTTGTACTTTATGAGCATCTAAACTTACTTTGACGAGCCTCAATTCTCTTTGACTGGCTTCCAACTGGAGCTTGACTTTTAGTTTTAAGATGGATCACCTATCAGAATGATAGGCCCCAAACAGTGTATGTTGCCCTGATTCTTCACGGTATTTGTCGCTAAAAAACAGACTAAAATTAGTTCTAAGACTATTTTAAGTGATCCCAGCGGTCCTACTGAATACGGCTTTTTGACTTTGTGTTATGGATTAGATTTACTACAAAATAAATAGTTTTTAACTATCAGAACTGAATATAAATCAAATAAAACAATATTTCAAATTTAAATGCCCTTATTATTATGCCACAATATTAATAAAATTAAGTAGGTATTTAGAAATATGTATAATGGTACTTTTCTTTTCAGTATTTTGGTTAACTGATATTTAGATTAACTGAATAATTTTGTGTTTAAAAAGCCAGTTTGAGTCTGTTGTGGTCTTTAAGCAGATTTGGAGACAGCGATAGTTTGTTCATTTTTGGGAAAACTTAAGAACCTCTGAATAATGCATACTAATATAAGGTTGCACTTGCTTCTTATAATATTGTTATTTAGCTGAACGTTAAAATACTTGGATTGGATTAGGTAAACAACAATGTATGGGAGGGGAAGACTTTAAAAGTTTGTAAACAAACTTTTTGTTAAAGTCGTGCTACTATTCTTATATTATATTGGTGTATAATAAATACACGTATATAAACTCAATTACGTACGAAATTCTGAAATACAACACACAAGATCCTAACCTTACAGTAAATTATTTTTAACTATTTTATTACCTGGGTTATTTTAATTCCGGTACCAACAAAGCCCCGGTGGCTAATTACGAGGTAATGGGCATCAAAATAAACTTAAACATTCTATAGTGTTAATTTTAGGAGTCGTATGCTTGCAGTAAGCATCAGTCTTACCTCGTTGACACCTGAATCTCCAAGTGATCCCAGAGTTCGTTACAACTTTATTCACGAAACTTTCAACTTTCTGGAAACAGTTTACACACTTTGCGGTAGAAAAACACTACACACAACTTTATTTCAAGTCTTTCAGTGTTTAAACGAACTGAAAACAATACAATCGCGTCGAAAACAAAAAATTATTCACACGCTTGACGTCGCTTTCGCCATGGTGTTGATGCACATTAGCGCTCTCTGACGGCGAGATGTAGAACTATTCAAGTAATGCTACGTTCCACTTTACGCAGAACTGAGGATGTAGCTTTGTTATTAAATCGAACCAACACAGAATTCCGTATACCTACTTCTTCCGTATCTACCTGTGTCCCACTTTTGGGTTAGTCTCCCCCTATCTTCCACTCCCTGCGTATCAAGGCCACGGCACGGTTTGCTAGTAAGGCATCCAGTCCCTTGATTACGGATCTCGCGACAGGCGTAATCTCGCAGTCACCGCTGTCAAACTTGTTATAAATGGACGTAGTTAAGCGTAAAGGAATCAATCCACACTCCTGTCGAGTTTGAATTATAAAGTCTTTCATTTTAAGCTAACTATATTCAGGAATCGGGTTCAACAGATAAATTAAGAGCGTGCGACGTGATATTGCTGCGCTGCGATTGGTCAACGTTTGTTCTCCTTGAAAATTTTATGCAACATGTCATAAAAAATCAATAAAAGATACTTTTTGAAGTGAAAATTAAAATCGGCTTAGGAATTAAATTGATACGGTCAAACGTCTATTTACGATCCAAAAATGAGTGTCAATTTGTGTAGTTTTAAAATGAAAAACCCTGTATATTAATCCACCAACCAATCCACACTCAGTATTTGCGACTGAATTTGTGGAACGTTGCAGGTATTTTTCACATATATTCACACAAGTATTTTTTAAAAGACCGGGTAAAAGGTCTCCCTGACAATAAAAATGGTAGAGAACCATTTTTTTAAGATTACCAGAGAAATGGGATACTACTTACAGGTATAAAACATCATTGAAGATGACACAATTACTTTGAACTTCAAATTAATTCGGATAAAACTTTTTACAGCAGGGTGATATATAATAATAAAACAATAATAATTATCAAAAAACATGCTTTATTTCGACAAACACTTTCATAGCATATGATGAGATACAATTAAATAAAAACACGCATAGTTATATGAAATTGACGATGAGAACGTTAGCTTAAAAACAATGGAATAAACATATTTCTTGTACAGAAACAAAGAATTCACTGCTCATTCTAATAATCACTTACAAAATTGTAAGAATCACTGAATTAAAAGTATATCAACCTAGACTCGAGTACCTACCTAATAGGTTTTGACATAAAAATTGCGCCTGTATTCAGACACCAAGAATATATGATATTTATTTTGTCATCCAATCCACACAGTTCATTATCCAAATGATTACAAACTTAAGTTTAATCGAGACTGTCTAAAGCCAGGTCCACAGCGCCGTGTTTTAGTGTTTTCTAACATGTTAGCATTGTTTTCCACCAATGGCACGCGCCTATTCAGTTAATAACATGTTAAAAACACGGAGCTGTGGACCCGGCTTGAGTATTTCAGAAACATGAGCAGGTACAACATAGCGAACCAAATTATCCTCAATCACTCACTATAACACTACAAAAATGACTAAAGAAATGACTCTGCCTTAAAAGACTATAATAAATATTCATTTGTAGAGAAAAATAAGTCGTTGAGGTAAAATGTATGCCAGATCTTAACATGGTTCACAAATATCTATAACGCCATGTAAAGTGATACATAAGGAACTTATAACTAACATAGAAAGCAACAATAACTCAAATTTAAAACACAAGATGTAAGGGTAATTTTAGACCATAGCTTCACTCGGTATAACTGTGGCACCAATAAAAAAAAACAGTTTACTGCTGGTTAGTAAAGTACGCGTGCTACTCGTACAAGATAATACAAACGTATTGATTTATTAAAACAATAACCATGGATAAACAGCAACCATCATTTTGAATAATTTTTGTACAACTACTAAAAATTATCGAAGTTGTGAAAGTCACTCGAGATTGATGCATAAAGTGAACAAGCTGTTTTCTTAAGAACCCTCGCAGACTACAGACTTTCTATCGGCCGATAGTTGAGACGGAATATACTTCGGCTCGTAATGAGTATGGAGAAGTTTAGCCCGTCTCAACTATCGGCCGATAGAAAGTCTGTAGTCCTAGCACACTAATGGTTCTAGATAGTTGTATTGATAAACGCAAAATCAACTTTAAACTGCTCTAAAGCAAACGCTTTTAATAATAAAATGTTGATAAAGAACAAAAATACACTTCTTACTCTAATCTTATCAGCCTCTTCTTACGGTAAAGAAAAAATATTGAACAAGTAAAGTGCGCTTGCGCATTCACTAAATTCTATCTTTTATAGGTGTCACCTATACCTATCGCGAGGTTACGACTAGTAATTACTCTATACTGAGTTTTATAGTAATTTTATCCCACTAATAAAGCTGAAAGTTTGTGAGTTTGTTTAGATGTTTGTATGTTTGTGTTTCAATCTCGCCTAAACCAGTGAACCGATTTGGTTGAAACTTGGAATAGGTGTAGATAGTGACCTAGAATAGCATATAGGGTACCTATTTAAAATATTGATACCACGCGGGCGAAGCCGCGCGCAGAAGCTAATACATATTATTTACTACATGATTTATACAGCGTCAAGAGGCAACCTATGCCTTCACACAATGAGACACTACATCTATAGCAGTCCACTGCTGGACATAGGTCTAATGAGCGCCATTGCACCCTGTCCACAGCTCTTGGCATCCATACTAATATTATAAATGTGAAAGTAACTCTGTCTGTCTGTCTATTTGTCTGTCTGTTTGTTACCTTTTCACGCCAAAACCGCTGAACAGATTAGGCTGAAAATTGGCATGGATAAAAGTTGTATCCCAGGGGACATAGGACATAGGCTACTTTTTATCCCGAGGGAACGCGGGTTACACCGCGGGAGCGCAGCTAGTCCATAATAAGTCGAGTCGCGGTCTAGATACAGTGTCTGGGATATATTTTAAGATGAAATAGGCTTGCCCAGCACTTAAACCATCATCTCACTACTACGCTACTAATAACTTAGATATTCTTTGTTATAATTTGACCTTCAGTTTGCTGTACCATATGATTTTAAATCATGATAATTTCCAAGATATAATTGCTAGTCGACACCTCGCAAAAGCTAGATACAATCACTACAATCAACAATCTAATACACCAACTCTAAGATTGACACACGATTGGGTAATTTTTCTACAAAGCAACTACCAAACGCGAATCTATAATGGGTGCTCAGCATGTTTGATTGATAAAACGCTTAGGTATATACTTTGTTTAAACACTCTTGCAAAAGTACAGAGTTACCATATTATTTCTTGTGATTGCCGTGCCGGGCTTTGAGCTAACTCTTACGCACACAGCAATAAATAACAAGCTCGTAGTATTTTAGTAGGTGGACCGGTCTCTGCCTACCCCTAAGGGGCGTGATTTTATGTATGTATGTATAATTATCTATTCTATACAAAACATCTTAACCAATCAAAATTGTGTCAACAAGTAAGACTCGTCAAGTCGGCAGGGCAGGCATAATATCTGAATTACAGTACAAAATCAAGACTAAGGATTTGTACTGTAATTAAGATATTACGCCTGCCCTGTTTTATAGGAAACACACCCTAAGACTTCATCTTATTCAGACCCTTGATGAAAGTAGACATGTCATACTCCTCTTCATACTGCGTATCGTCCCACAGATCAGGTAGAGTCTCCAGCACTGACTTCCCAGGTTCAGAAACAGGTGTGGGAGTGATTCCCGCGTTTGAGCCGGACAAGCTGAACAGGTCGAGCAGTTGGTCGGTGCCCATTGTTTCCATCGCTGCGTTCTCGCTGCTGATAACTGTGTTCGCTGTCATGAGCTTGAACTTTTGTAGCCTGAAATTGAGAGGATTCTAGTTAGTTTTTGAAGTGAAAACTTCTTTAGGCGCGTTGGGCAGTTTTGAGATGAGAATAAATACTTGGATTCGCCTCGAAAGGTCACGTGCGACACACGTGACTGCTCACCGACACCTACCAGTAGCGCCATCTAGTTCGATACCTACTCGGTTTTTAGGGCGTCTTATGGCCTCCGTCATGGCGTAACGACTTATGACCCGGGACCGACAATTTAACGTGCCCTCCGAAGCACTCAGTTGAATACCACCGGCGGCCACCCATCCATTTACTGACGTTGCTAAACTTTGACGATATATCAAGAACAACAAGCGCTTCATCACTTTCCTTATCTGTTGTTATTCCTGTCTTATCATCACAAAAATCACTGATAATCTCACCCCATAATCTTCTCCTCAAGCGTATCCCTGGTGATAAGCCGGTATACATTGACGACCTTCTTCTGTCCGATGCGATGGGCGCGGTCCATGGCTTGCAGATCCTTCATGGGGTTCCAATCGTGCTCCACGAATATCACCGTGTCGGCGCCCGTTAGGTTCAAACCAAGACCGCCCACCTGGAATAGAATATAACTTTAATAAGAGAATGAATGAGTGCCATTATAAAATGACCGCTTTCCTGCTTCAGAGGGTGCTCTAAATTGTCAGTTTCGGCTAGAATAGCTGGTAATAACGTCGTCAATGAGGATGAATTGATGAATGATAACTAGTGGTATAATCAAATGAGCGCTTCCGTGTTTCAAAGAGCACGCATTTTCGGTCCCGACTAAGTAGTATTACATAGAAGAGTTTTCCACTAAGTCAGACGAACTTACTTATTGTACACTCTTTAAATCAATCATGGGCGGTGTTTTTCCTAGAAGCTTTCTCTTCCAAATAATTTTTGAATGGAAAGAAGCTAAAACTATAGTATTTCAGGGGAAAATATCAAAAATGAAGATGATGTGAATGAAACAAAAAATGTGCCAGACTTATATGGAAGTGGAAATCTATGGTCTCTGCATTTCATTTCATAGCATAATAAGTAATCTCACCGCAGTAGTAAGCAGCAGACAATCAATCGACACATCGCTGTTGAACCTCGATACAATCGCATGCCTCTGATGCGGCGGCACTTTCCCGTCCAAACGCAGGTACGTGACCGTCGGTAGATTGCGCTTTAACAAATCCTTTTCAACAATATCTAACATCTTTTTCAGTTGGCAGAAGATGAGGGCGCGGTGTTGGGAGACGATCGCTTCTGGTTCCGCGTCTGATGCTGTGGTGCCTATACCGCAGTCGAGGAGGAGTTGTCTGGAAGATAATAAATGAGTTTGGTTGATTTTCCTTTTGATGAAGCGAAGCGTCAGTCAGAACACAAGTTTCATCTGCTTTTGAGAAGTATTTTAATTTTGATTGAAATACTTTTCAGAAGCAGATGATTGCTCGGGAATGTATTTCAATAATAACAATTATCTACAAGCTATCATCATCATCCTGCCTATGTCTCACATTATGTGGGGTGTTACTTTATCAGTCGTCATAATATATTAATGACTAGCTGTCCGTCGCGATGTTACCCGCGTTCCCTCGGGAAAACTTCACTTTCCCGGTATAAAATATAGCCTATGTTCATCAGGGATAATGTAGGATTCTTTTGGTGAAATAATTTCAAACAATCAAACGAACAAACAAACAAATCTTTCCTCTTTATAATATTAGTGTAGATTATCTGCACTCACTCCTCTCTAGTGCGAGTAAAAACTATGGAAATGTATTGATCAATTCGTTCAGAACCTGGATTAAAAAATCAGCTACCAACTTCTACCTAAAATTAACTAGGAAAACAGGTTGTTTACTCTATTTAAATTCGGATAGTTTCCGATATCGAATACAACAGACTTTCCGACGAATACAAATACCCCTGTAAAAAACATTAAATTGGTCGAATTTTGTTAGTTACTAGCCGCCCTTCCGCGGCGTAACACGCGGTCCCTCGGGATAACTTAATTTTTTCGGGATTAAAAGTAGCCTATGTCCTTCCCTGGTATACAACCTTTATCCTTGGCAAATTTCAGCTCAATCTGTTCAGCGGTTAGGGCGTGAAAAGGTAACAAACAGATTACTTTCACATTTATAATATTAGTATGGATACTCACTTGAGTGCGGGCAGTTTAGCAGAATGTTCAATATCATCCAAGTTGGAGTTCTTAGCGGTGAGCTCCTGGCCGATAGCCAACGCCTGAGGATGGTCCGCGGTCAGCACCAACTTCGGGTGGTTGCATACGTTCTGAAGGTAGTGCAGTGCCTGGAAATAATAGGTAAGATCATTTGTTTCATAAAATATTGTAACATTACTTTATGAAGGGAAAATAGTTGATGGACTCTCGCAATATGCGAAGAGAAGTTTATGATTGTCATTGGCGTCGATTCTGTTGTTCACTGACTAAAGATAACTAAACTAAAATGCTACTTTCTTATTACCTCTACGGTAAGGTCCAAAATAGAATGACTATCATAGTGGCATTCCTAAAATTACTTATTTGTAGTAAAAATGAAGTATTTGTGGGTAGAATTAGTCAACACGATTTTACTTGCTGTGTGAAACAGCTGCTACAGAAGCTCAAAAACGCCATTTTGATTATACTTTTAGTAAAGTCACTTTCAATGACGTGCTATTTTCGTCTTTAGTGAGAACGGAATAAGAACGTTCAAGTTTTCGTTTAATTAGGTTTAGTCAGTGAACAGCAGAATCGACGTTATTGTCTTTTTATTTTTATATCAATCATCCGTTTAGGAGCTACAAGGCTTCAGACAAGAACTGACTGATAAATACTTTTTATCAGCCATGATACTGATTAACATTATTATTATATTATTATTAATTATATGCAAAGAAAATACCCATACCCAAAACAAACATTTGCATTCTTGGCTTGATCACTGCGCTTATGTTCTCCCGCTTGTATATTAATACCGTGACCTAGTGTCGACAGTGTATGAAATTGCAATGCCCGGGAATAAGAGTTTGTATTAAACCCCTGCATAGCAGACGAAGACTTACCTGGAAGACATGAGTATGACTGCTAGTGCTGGTAATATCCTGAGCTTGCGGCATGTGCTGTCGCGAGAAGTCTTCGTACAGCCGCCGCTGCAACGCGCTGAGCTCGCAATAATAGTCCTGCGTTATCTTCGGAGGCAGCTCCTTTAGTACATCCTCTTTTACGCGGCGCAGAAGGAAGGGTAGCACCTGGAATAAAATACCATCATCATTATCTTCCTACCCTTTTCCCACATTATGTGAGGTCGGCATAACAAGTGTTCTTCCATTCTCCTCTATCAACCGTCATCTCAACACTCACTCCCTTCTTACTCATGTGTAGTAAGAAAGTAACTGTAGCCCCATCAATATTACCTGTCTATGCAATGCTTCGACAGCGAGTGCCCCAGCTTGCAATTGGTGTGGAGCGGCCTTTGCGTCGCGTGCTCCGAGGATGGGACGTGAGTATCGCGCCGTGAACTGACGCTCCGTGCCCAGTAGACCCGGCATCAGGAAGTCGAAGAGTGACCAAAGTTCCAATACGTTGTTCTGCAGAATTAATAACATCTTGAGACTTGCAAAAGAGATTCGGAAACTCTATTTCTATAGCAAAAAACTTTAAAAAAGTACTTACAAAAAAATTAAGTGCAAAAAGTTACTGTCCTACTTGGATTTGAACTTGGGGCTGTCTTACTCAGAGGCGGAAGTCTTTGTATGTATTTAAAAACAAAAAGTATATAGGTAGATAATATATCAGTTATCTGGTTCCCATAATACAAGCTATGCTTACTTTGGGGCTAGATGATGCTGTGTGAAATGTCCAGCATTATTTATTTATTTATTATTATGTCAACCATTCTGACCATTTCGATACAATGCGTGACGTAATTAAGGTAGGTCTAGGTATAGAGATGGTGTCGTAACAGTCACGTAACTGAGTTTGATCTCAAACCCATCTCAAAATTGCCCAACGCGCCTACAGAAGTTTTCACTTCAAATAAGGGGTCGCGGTCGGCCGAGGAAGCGTTGGCGGGACGATCTCGACGCCTTCGAGAGAGAATGGTGGGAGATCTCGAAAGAGAGAGATGGTTGGAGGGATTTGGGGGAGACCTTTGCCAACAGTGGGCCGAAACAGGTTGATTATAAAAATAAGATTTCGAAGTCAAACCTGAATCGGAGTTCCGGACAAGATCAGCCGATGATTAGCCACGAGCTGCTTGATCGCTTTAAACGCCTTCGTCTTGCCATTCTTAATCACATGTCCTTCGTCCAATATACAGTAGTTCCATTTAATACTGCTGAAGAAGTCAATATCCTTCCGTACAATGTCGTATGAGGCGACGATGAAATTGTAGTATTTGACTTGGCAACGCAGACGCTCGCGTTCTACCGGAGGTCCCACGTACTGCAGCGGTTTAAGGAACTTTGATGGTATGAACTTGCCGACTTCGAAGACCCAATGACCTGAAATAGTTCATGATTTAATAACAAAGGTAATTATGATTTTGTAATACGGGTATTTTTCAGACTCAGAGCAAAATATTGTGCTCCATAACCACTTCACTGGCTATGAAAAAAATTGCATAGATTTAATTTTCACTACAATTGAACACCAATGCAAATATCACGATCTGCTGAAAGTCAAAACATTATAAGTCAAAGTCAAAAAGCATTTATTCAGTAGGACCTCTGGGATCACTTAATAGTCTTAGAACTCATTTTACTCCTGTTCTTTCGCGACCAATACCGTGAAGAATCAGGGCAACAAACACGGTTTAAGGCCTATCATTCTTTTAGGTGATCTATCTTAAAACTAAAAGTCAAGCTCCAGTGGGGAGCCAGTTAAAGAGAATTGAGGAACATTTCAAGCGGCTATTTCTTAATTTCACGTGACTTCATTATGCGGCTTTGAGCGTAGTAAATTTTAAGAGGGAGAGTATTGAATGTTGAAATAACGCCTGGTAGAACAAAGAAGAGACGTGTTGTGTCGATCCGTCTTGCCCAGACCCATATCGTCACGCAACACCCCATGTAACTAGTACTTGAGTAAGTGGTCGTCACATAACACTCCGTGTAACTTGTACTTGTGTAAGTGGTCGTCACACAACACTCCGTGTAACTTTTCTGTGTAAGTGGTCGTCACACAACACTCCGTGTAACTTATCCTTATGTAAGTGGTCGTCAGACTACACCCCGTGTAACCAGTACTTGTGTCTATATACCACTCACCAGTGAGAGTGGGGGGACAGACGACGAGTGAGGGCAGCGAGGGCAGCCCCTCCCTCCGCCGCTCTAGATGAGCACCAGCCACCACCACCAGCGACTGCAGCGTCTTGCCCAGACCCATGTCGTCACACAACACCCCGTGTAACTTGTACTCGTAGAGGAAACGTAGCCAGTTTACACCGGCCTGGAAGCAAAAATGTTAATTACAAGCTTTTACTGGGTTACCCTGAGGTGATTAGACATAGATGTTTATTAATTTGCCACTCAAGCACAGATAAAATTCACTACAAACAAAAGGTAGAACATAAAAAAATACGACCAATCAGAAAACAATTGAAATGATCGCTAAGACACGTATTTGACGGAGGAGTTCTGTTGAATAGCTTCTCACTCTATAATCAGATCAGCTCGCTATCATTGCTGACATATGTGCCAAAGTTCAACTCTATCGCACACTGGGTACTGTGTAAAATTGCAAGATTCGACCCGGACAAGTATACTATACACAAACAAATATTGCACTAGGTATTTCTCATTTCTCAAGTATTGCAATTTTTGATGTTTTCATTCCAATTTTACTTTCATACATAAAACCAAGCCTCTGCCATTCTGTCAGATCTGTAATCTATAATTTTTGTAAATTTCAAAGTCCACACTTTTATTGAGAAATTACGACGGGATTTGAAGCCGCGACGAGCAGATGATCCTCCTAAAGCCTACCTTCAACCGCTCGAATCCCGTCGGATTTGAGATTTGAAAAGTCTTATCAAAATCGAAAATTTTGATAAGACTTTTCAAATCTCAAAGATCTGTGATCTGTCTTGGTTTGAAAGTATTTATCTTTACAACTTAACAAACATTTGATATTTGATAGATTTACCTGTTGATAACTCCTCAACTCAGCCGACACTGGCACCGGAATCTTATAGTCCTTGATAGACTTAGGATTGAACAGTTGCTCCAGGAACTCCTTATCCCGGACACGTCTAGCCTTCAGCTCGGGGGATAATCCGGGAGGTTCCGGGATAGCCCCGTCTAGTGGCATCAGTTGGATGAGGCAGGCGAAGCAACGCGTCGACATTATACGCACGGCCTCACAGTGGTCGCTCATACGACCTGAGGAAATATAATTTTATTGGAATGGAATTTATATATTTGAAACTTTCCAAATCATGTACCGAGTGCATCAATGGAGCTCCTCATTAAAGATTTTGTCTTCAAAATCCTTTAGTTATACTGAGTGCCAAGTACGACTTTTTCACCTGGTGGTTTTCATTAGTAATGAACGAGTATCAACCAATAGATGGCGCTGTTTGTTACTCACAGTTCATCGTAGTAAAGTGCCACAAACTTATGTGAACTGGTGAGAGAGGCGCTGTTGTCGCATTTGATGTTGGCAGAAAAATAATAAAATTCGTTAGTTCCACTTTTGGCCACCGGTCCAGTAAGTTTATGGCACTGTACACATTAACGCGACCGAGTAACTAAAACCCTCTTTCTGCACTGAACTAGTCAAAAGACTCACCTAACAAAGGTACGACAAGCAGCACAATATACGGCACAATTTGCAACTGTAGCGCCTCGGAGACTCGAGCCAATGCTTCTGCCGCGCCGCAACGGATTCTGTCGCACCGCACATCTCCTAGTGCTGGGATTAGCTATAACAAATCATAAGTGAAATAAATTTATTATAATAACCTTACTACTATTATAAATGCTTAAGTTTGAATAGATGAATGTGTACTTGAAACGGCTAAACACATTTTAGGTACATACTTCTCATAAGAGACTCTCCGAGAGACTGCTAATGTAGGTTTATTAATTCTTCACACTGAAACCGCTGAACAGATTTAGGTAAAATTTTATATGAATGTTCGACATACCATGAACCACATAGGCTACTTTTTATTTATGATGAAGAATTATTGGGGCACAACTCTTCTTTCTTACCTCATTTATCAACATATGCATAGTATCCACCGCATGATGCCGACAGAGCGCCGCGAGTGCTCGCGCCGCCATATGCCTGACGGCGGTGTAACGCGTGCGAACGAGCGCGCAGCACGCTCGCGCCCATTCGCGCGAACGCTCGCGCAGACGTGTGTGGATGTGACCGCATACAGCCTCGAATACTTGCAAACGGGAGACCAGCTCTTCGGCGGCGTCTACTTCTTGCGATTCTATTTCTGGAAATTATTAAAGTTAGTAAAACAATTGACAGCTTCCTTGATAAGACAAGCTGAGGAATGGCAGGAGAGAAAAGTCAGAGTGGATGAGCATGAAAATGAAGTTAATGTTTTTTTTATTGCTAGGTGATTTTCGCACACACGATTATTTATTTCACCGGCGGCACTGCGATAATTCAGGTCGCATCTCTAACATTTTGCCAAACACATTAAAAATGTTGTCAAATCATGTAAACTACAATGTAATCATGAAAATTTTACAAATACATATATTAAAAGATAACTCACCGTCATCCGTCATAACAGTAGCGAAGGGCTCCGATATGAACTCCCAAAGCTTAGGCAGTTTCTCCGGCAAATGTTCGCCGAAGTGCGCCGTCAGACTCGTCATAGCGAGCGTTGCGCCGCGACGCTGTATCCTTAGTAGTTTCCTAGCCTGGAATAAATACATATTTGTACACTGTACAATATTCTAACTCTTATTTTATTTAAATTTTAGCTCATACCTAGTATTGAGCGATTGGTTGAGCTCAATTGGGATGATAACTGAATGGATTACAAGTTAGACAATAAGGTCCGTATTGAACTGAGTGATTACTTTTTCAGCTCTTATTTTCCCACTGTAGAGCAAAGGCCAAGGATTGAGAAAAATGTATAAAAGGATACCTTCCTTTTATCTCTCTTGGCTGCAGTGGGCAAATCTGAAAGATGCACATCTAACACGGCCCGCCATCCCCGCGTGGATGTCTGTGCGTCATCATCATCATCATGTGGATGGTAGAATATACAAACTTATGGGACATGAAGGGGAAGTACCTCGTAGATAGTGTATTTTGCTTAAAGAAGACTTTATGTTATTTTTAAAACTTAGTAATTCCGCATTCATAGATTTTCTAAAAATTACTTGCTTCGTCTGGGAATCGAACCGACTCAAATGTCAAAAAAAAATCACCCTACTTTTATGATGCCAATCGAAAGAATAGCTAAAAAATAATAACTCTGCTTAGGTAACATTGTATTTTAAAAGAAAGGAACAACGTAAAATGAGTTTTGAATGAGTCAAATTTCAAGAAAGTTATTTATTGCCGTCGACGACGTTCAAACTGAATTGTGCCATATCACATCGAGTGTTCACCATAAAATGATAAGAAAATCAACAGGTAGCGGACTCATTAAAAGATTGGCGATTTGCGTAAGACAAGAGGGATCACATCTTGAGCATTTAATTAATTAATTTACAAAAAAATACCCACTTAATTGACTACGGCAGTTACATGTATGTTTTTATGTTGATTAAAATGATTAATTTTACGTTGTTCCTTTCTTTTAAAATACAATGTTACCTAAGCAGAGTTATTATTTTTTAGCTATTCTTTCGATTGGCATCATAAAAGTAGGGTGATTTTTTTTGACATTTGAGTCGGTTCGATTCCCAGACGAAGCAAGTAATTTTTAGAAAATCTATGAATGCGGAATTACTAAGTTTTAAAAATAACATAAAGTCTTCTTTAAGCAAAATACACTATCTACGATATTTAAGGTACTTCCTCTTCATGTCCCATAAGTTTGGGACGCCCTGTATAAGGCACAACAGATGTAAACTGGCAACCAAACTAGTATAAGTACCTGCCTATATTCTGGCAAAATAAATTCTATTCTATTCACAGCCTGACTTCACCCACTGCTGGGTATAGGCCTCCCTAAGTTTGTGCCATCCACCACGATCCTGCGATAATCGGACCCATTGACGGCCCGCGACGTGTAATGATTATTATTGTATTGGGTAGACGATATTGTTATTGACGATATTGTTGGGGCAGAAAAGTTCGCGAGTGGAGGCCACGCACCGGAAATCGCAGCAGAGGACGGCCCCCCACGAGATGGAAAGACGATCTTGTAAAGGTTGCTGGGAGCCGTTGGGTGCAGGCTGCACAAGATCGATCGCTGTGGAAATCTATAGGGGAGGCCTATGTTCAGCAGTGGACGCAGGATGGCTGAGATGATGATGATGATGATGAGACGATATTGTGCGTGATAGAGTCAAAATTAAAAGGATGTCTATCTATTTTTATCTGGGGATATAGTGAAGAGTATATTGTTATCTACCTCATCCTCATGCGCCAGCAGCTGGTCGACGTGGATGTTGGCGTGCGAGGGCGGCCGCCCGCGGCGCGGCGCCACGCGCTCCGCGCTCCGCTGCTGCTCCCACAGCGTCAGGATACCGTTGTGTTTGTCCACTGGGTACAATAATACATAGCATTGTACAAATACAACGGTAAAACTATACACCACTATTTTATGACTACGACAAGGACAGTTGCAGCGGATGCAGAAAATGGTAATGGCATGGTCAGAACTTTTTTTTATTTAACTATGACAAAGTTATCGAGGATTGTATAGTCAACCAAAACCGAACAAAATTTTATGAAAACTGTACAAATAAGTGCTATAGAAAACTGTACAACAATCGCGTTTAAATTCTCATTCGAACTATGCTCTCGCATCATCATCAGTCAGTAAAACCGCAGTAGCTATCATAAATGCATGTCTGACTCGTCTCTTCTCCTTTTGAGGTTATACTTTTTTTTATCTTTTTTTGAGTTTTAAATGTGATCTGTAAAAGTTTAAAATTTGTTTGTTAATAAAAAAATAGAAGTGTATAAGTTGGTCAGGACCTATATAACGTCACGCCAGTTCGTAAAGCCGGGTACTGAGCAACGTTACGAGGTGTAATGTAACGTGTTACACAGCGAGCGTTCGTGCAGTCAGTACGGGGAAACAAGGCACTCGCAGCGAGCAACGAGCGGTTTTTAGACGTTTTAGCCCTCGGCGTAACAAAACATGCTCGCTGCGAATGTTACATTACACCTCGTAACGTTGGTCCGGCTCTACATAACCCGGCTTTACGAGACGTAATGTAAGCCGTAGCGAGCATTCCACGTTATTGAAGCCGTTCGTTGCTCGCGCACTGACTGCACAAACGCTGTGTAACACGTTACATTACGCCCCGTAACACCGGTCAGTATCAAATTTATGGTCAGCGACTAAGGGTTCACATAGTACATTTGAATTTAGCTTGTATTGGATGCTTATCTTGCAGCGTATTCCAGTCTACATTATACATTTATTCAAATTTTTACACAAACCTCTTTTATGTATTCCAGATTTAAGAAGATGTCGAAGGGATCAGAGCCATGTCCAAATACAATTTAGTAATGAGTAAGATAATTACATGCAGATCCGTGCGCAGTAGATATTTCAGCCTTGCCCTCCGCGCCGCTATCGCCGCTTCCAGAATCAGACTCCTCCGCGTTGTCTAACTGGATCCGAGGTGTGAAGTCTGGATCGCATCTGATAAACAAATCTAATTTATTTACAGTACGCACAACCGATCTTTGTCTGTCTGAAGTTAGGTGCACTAAACGATTGGGCAGGTTTGCGCGAGTAGGCGAGATAGCACGATGCAACAAACTAAGCGAGTGAGCGAGGCAGATTTTCAACGCTGTCTTCGTATTTTTCTCCTGCCTCTTAAAAGGAAAGAGCCTGCACAACTTTGCACAATGTACGACATCTATTGTGTATCCTGGCCACTGATAGAATAGAAAACTAGCTACAACCACAAACAACACAGAACGGATAGTGTAATGCTTAGATCACAACCTTTATTCTACCCACCAAAACAAGATTTTGTTTTTGTAATACTATTGTAATAAGCCCGTATCCTACAAAACCCTCGCCATACAGAAAAAGTATGATAATTTTCACATGGCTGAACTGATTTTGATACAGTCACCTTTCAAACTTAAAGAACTGAATCTGTTATCTGTTCAGCTACAAGGCCACACACAGATAGACGTCTAACTTAAAACAGCCCTTATTGCTTTGGAGTTCGAAACAGAAAATCAAACTGTTTACACCAATTCTATAAGATTCTGAAATCTTCAATACGAACCTAAGAAATGCCTTCAAATTCACCAGCACTTTATTATTAGGACACGGGTCTCTGTTCACTAACTGCGCCAGCAGCGCCGCCAGAGTGCTAGCGGAGTTCGCTTGCAACTCTTCAGAGTACTCTTTCTTGATGCTCTCCATCAAAGGTTTCACGACTGGGTTCAGCTTTTCCGGGAGAGAATGGAGATTGGAACAGGCGCCTGCTAAAGCTGCTTGTACACTGAAAAAATAATACGTTAATTTTAGAATATTTTGTGTTTAATTACAGCGTGATAAATAACATATTAGATCGCACTAGCTTCTGCACGCTGCTTTGCCTGCGTGGTACCAACATTTTGAATAGCCTTAATATTCCAGGTCACTATCTACACCTATTCCAAGTTTCATCCAAATCGGTTCACTGGTTTAGGCGTGATTGAAACAAAAACATCCAAACTTCTTTTTTTATAATGAATGGGTCGGCTCTTAACCTCGAAACTTACATGCAAGAATGAGGTCTACGATGGAGCGAGCCTACCCAGAAGGTGCCTATTAACTCTCTTCTTAATAACATCTAAACAAACTCACAAACTTTCAGCTTTATTATATTAGTGGATTTCAATACGTATGTTGCAAGCTTAACAATGTTCTCTTCATCATTTAGAGCTCGGGTTATCCGATAATTATGAAAAGTCCATTGTTGCACGTTCTGATTTCGAGTATGACCTTCAACGTCTTCTGACGTTGCATGTTAGGCATGTGGCATGTGGCATGTGGCGCGCTTCCAACCGAAAAAATCAAATTCTAGAACGCGCAAGCAACATTATCTTGGCAAATTAACATATGTAGAACCATCCGACATTATCTGTCGGCTGAAAGGCCCTAAGGTATGTGGACCAGTTGGCGACGACCTTAGAAAGGGTAGTACTACTCTCTTACTTCTCTTTGCCATGAATTTGGGGGAATACCGCCTACCCCCAAATTGGTGACCCGGACGTGATCATCATCATCACCCAAAGGCACTTGTCTCACTCGGCAAGTAAGCTAGCAATTATTTATCGCTCAAGAAATTAACCACTTAAATAGATTCCGGATCAACTGAGACTCATACATAAAAATACTCACGACACATTATATGTCCCCTGTTCAATAGTGCAAGCGTTGACAGCAGTTTGCAAACATTTCCGTCTGTCTTCTAACGTCTGTGCTACCCGCTTCGACTTCATTGTAGCCACCATTGGCTGTGTGACTGACGTCATGTGTACTACCTGCAAGGGGTTGTGGACTTTAAGATCTTTATACATAAGGAATTTTCAGAAAAAACTTTCCATAAAACAATAGATAATCGTCTGAGAGCCTTAATTCGTAGCAATAAGGTGCATTATCTTTTATCAGTTCAATAGTTTTTTCGTAAAGTTTATAAACAACAATCGATCATAGACAATGAACCTTAACTCGTAGGATTAAGGTTCATTATACGTCTAGTTCACAGTCTGAAGGTAAAATAGACTTACTTGTTCTAGCCTCAAAATATTGTTGAATTCTTCGCCGTCAACGGGTAGTTTGTAATGTTTCATCATAGCGAGTAAGTCGCGAGCCTCTTGCAGTATCCTGAAACGATAGAATATAGAGTCTGCGTCAAAGAACGTGGTCAATTGACTTAGGCATTCGGGATATTAGCCCTTGGACAAGCACAGTAGTTTTTAGCCGACTTCAAAAAAGAGGAGGTTCTATGTTCGGCTGTATGTATGTTTTTTATATATGTTCACCGAATTTCCGTCAATTATAGACCGATTTCCAAATTTTTGTTTGAAAGAGTATACTCTCGAGGTGGTCCCATAGAGCCGGTAATAGCACTTTTTAAGTATTGGTACTTGTTAATGCTATTACCGGCTCGTTTAGTACGGGATGATGAGGCAAAAACACGGCGTTATCAGTTCTTGATTTTACTCCTGAGGGATTGATAGTTAAATAAAAATAAATAAATAATGTTGGACATTTCACACAGCATCATCTAGCCCCAAACTAAGCATAGCTTGTACTATGGAAACCAGATAACTGATATACTACTTATATTCTTGTAGTTATATATTTTATTTACAGAAACTAAGCTACTACAATATGTACATAAAGGAGAACGGGCAGGCATGTATGAAGCGCCGCCCAAGTCAAAAAACGATCGCCCGCAGAGTGGACGTATAGTGGAATGGGTAGACCTTCTAAAACACTACAATTGATTGTATGACAGCAAAAAAATCCATCCTACAGAAATCGAGATATTTGCAGTTAAAGGTGGTGACTTTTACAATCATATTTATTGACTTACAGGCTTCCCGCAGACAAGCCACTATGAGCATTCGATAGAACTTTAGAAGCACTACATTTCATTGTATGACAGCTAAAAAATCCATCCTGCAGAAATCGAGTTATTTGCAGTTAAAGGTGGTGACCATCATGTTTTTTGACTTACAAGCTTCCCGCAGATAAGCCACTATGGGCATTCGAAAGAACTTTAGAAGCACTACATTTCATTGTATGACAGCTAAAAATCCATCCTGCAGAAGTCGAGATATTTGCAGTTAAAGGTGGTGACCATCATGTTTTTTGACTTACAGGCTTCCCGCAGATAAGCCACTATGGGCATTCGAAAGAACTTTAGAAGCACTACATTTCATTGTATGACAGCTAAAAATCCATCCTGCAGAAGTCGAGATATTTGCAGTTAAAGGTGGTGACTTTTACCATCATCTTTTTTAACTTACAGGCTTCCCGCAGATAAGCCATTATGGGCATTCGATAGAACTTTAGAAGCACTACATTCGATTGTATGACAGCTAAAAAATCCATCCTGCAGAAGTCCAGATATTTGCAGTTAAAGGTGGTGACTTTTACAATCATATTTATTGACTTACAGGATTCCCGCAGATAAGCCACTATGGGCATTCGATAGAACTTTAGAAGCACTACATTTCATTGTCTGACAGCAAAAAAATCCATCCTGCAGAAGTCGAGATATTTGCAGTTAAAGGTGGTGACTTTAACCATCATCTTTTTTAACTTACTGGCTTCCCGCAGATAAGCCATTATGAACATTCGATAGAACTTTAAAAGCACTACATTCGATTGTATGACAGCTAAAAAATCCATCCTGCAGAAGTCGAGATATTTGCAGTTAAAGGTGGTGACTTTTACAATCATATTTATTGACTTACAGGCTTCCCGCAGACAAGCCACTATGAGCATTCGATAGAACTTTAGAAGCACTACATTTCATTGTATGACAGCTAAAAAATCCATCCTGCAGAAATCGAGTTATTTGCAGTTAAAGGTGGTGACCATCATGTTTTTTGACTTACAGGCTTCCCGCAGATAAGCCACTATGGGCATTCGAAAGAACTTTAGAAGCACTACATTTCATTGTATGACAGCTAAAAAATCCATCCTGCAGAAATCGAGTTATTTGCAGTTATAGGTGGTGACCATCATGTTTTTTGACTTACAGGCTTCCCGCAGATAAGCCACTATGGGCATTCGAAAGAACTTTAGAAGCACTACATTTCATTGTATGAAAGCTAAAAAATCCATCCTGCAGAAATCGAGTTATTTGCAGTTAAAGGTGGTGACCATCATGTTTTTTGACTTACAGCCTTCCCGCAGATAAGCCACTATGGGCATTCGATAGAACTTTAGAAGCACTACATTTCATTGTAAAACAGCTAAAAAAATCCATCCTGCAGAAGTCGAGATATTTGCAGTCAAAGGTGGTGACTTTTACCATCATACGAGTATTTTTTGACTTACAGGCTTCCCGCAGACAGGCTACTATGGGCATTCGACAGAACTTTAGAAGCACTACATTTGATTGTAAGATATCTCGATTTCTGCAGGATGGATTTTTTAGCTGTCATACAATGAAATGTAGTGCTTTTAAAGTTCTATCGAATGCCCATAGTGGCTTATCTGCGGGAAGCCTGTAAGTTAAAAAAGATGATGGTAAAAGTCACCACCTTTAACTGCAAATATCTCGAATACATGATGGTCACCACCTTTAACTGCAAATTACTCGATTACTGCAGGATGGATTTTTTAGCTGTAATACAATGAAATGTCGTGCTTCTAAAGTTCTATCGAATGCCCATAGTTGCTTGTCTGCGGGAAGCCTGTAAGTCAAAAAATACTCGTATGATGGTTAAAGTCACCACCTTTAACTGCAAATATCTCGATTTCTGCAGGATGGATTTTTTAGCTGTCATACAATGAAATGTAGTGCTTCTAAAGTTCTTTCGAATGCCCATAGTGGCTTATCTGCGGGAAGCCTGTAAGTCAAAAAACATGATGGTCACCACATTTAACTGCAAATAACTCGATTTCTGCAGGATGGATTTTTTGGCTGTCATACAATGAAATGTAGTGCTTCTAAAGTTCTATCGAATGCCCATAATGGCTTATCTGCGGGAAGCCTGTAAGTTAAAAAAGATGATGGTAAAAGTCACCACCTTTAACTGCAAATATCTCGACTTCTGCAGGATGGATTTTTTAGCTGTCATACAATCGAATGTAGTGCTTTTAAAGTTCTATCGAATGCCCATTATGGCTTATCTGCGGGAAGCCTGTAAGTTAAAAAAGATGATGGTTAAAGTCACCACCTTTAACTGCAAATATCTCGACTTCTGCAGGATGGATTTTTTAGCTGTCATACAATGAAATGTAGTGCTTCTAAAGTTCTATCGAATGCCCATAGTGGCTTATCTGCGGGAAACCTGTAAGTCAATAAATATGATTGTAAAAGTCACCACCTTTAACTGCAAATATCTGGACTTCTGCAGGATGGATTTTTTAGCTGTCATACAATCGAATGTAGTGCTTCTAAAGTTCTATCGAATGCCCATAGTGGCTTATCTGCGGGAAGCCTGTAAGTCAAAAAACATGATGGTCACCACCTTTAACTGCAAATAACTCGATTTCTGCAGGATGGATTTTTTAGCTGTCATACAATGAAATGTAGTGCTTCTAAAGTTCTATCGAATGCCCATAGTGGCTTATCTGCGGGAAGCCTGTAAGTCAAAAAACATGATGGTAAGAGTCACCACATTTAACTGCAAATATCTCGATTTCTGTAGGATGGATTTTTTAGCTGTCATACAATGAAATGGAGTGTTTTTGAAGGTCTACCCATTCCACCATACGCCCACTCTGCGGGCGATAGTTTTTTGATTTGGGCGGGGATGCCCATTCTCCTTTACAAAATACAATAGAATCAGTCAAGCTATCTAAGGATCGTCGTAAAAACTACTTATATACTTTTGTCGTAAATACATACATATTATACATAGAAACACGCAGACCCGAGATAAATATTTGCAGATCATACAAACATTTATCCCGCGGCGGGGATCGAACCCGCAATCTTCTGCGTCCCAAGCGGGCTTTCACCCATTGCGTCACAGAGGTCGTCGTTGTACACAGAGTTAGGTAGGTATCCCTCAAAAAACCTCTGCCTCAGAAAGGCCGCCCTTTATGTCAAACATTGAAGTCGGTTTTCTTTTTAGTTTTTTAAAAATCGTAATTATTTTTCACTGTGGATTGAAGCGACTAATTTCACGAATCCTTGGATCCGTAGTGTACTTGCAACATTAGTTCGAAGCTTATTTTGCATGGCTAGATAGTTGGCTTACCTATTGCAGTTCATTGCGACTTCATCGTAGTAAAGATTTTGATTGAGCGCCGCATGCAACGTAGTTGTTAAAACAGGCGGCGCCAAGTTAGACATCATATTATCTTCTTCTTCTTTATCGTTTGCCTGAGAATATTTTGAACATAAAATTATTTAAAATGTATGTGTGTGGAGTTAAAATAAGTTTTGACTCACTTTAAATATATACTTTTTCAATAATTTATGGCTAAATCCAGACTGAATAGGCATGATTGTACAATGTTTTTATTTTTATGTTATCCGTGTATCATGTTCTTGTGTACAATAAAGAGTTTATCTATCTATCTATGATGACAATTTTTCAAAATCAACTTTCAAATCAACAATCAGTTACTTCAGAGAGCTAAATGGTTGTACGTAGTACCTCACTTTACGTTCCTCTAACAATGTCTTTTAAATCATTTATTTCTCATTGGTCTAAATATTATAAGACTGACAAATTACCTCATGGTTCCCATTTAGTATAGTCGGCGGGTGCATTTTGTGAATACGCGTGTGCCGAGCCCACGACGATATCACCAGACTAGACACCAGTCTTTGAAGCGCGCTTCCAGATCTTAGATACACTATCATTACCTACAAGATAAAACAGAAAGGAAAGGGATTTTATTGAGAAACTTTGAAACTGACGGATAAGTTCAAAAATGATGTCATGAAGAGACGAACTTTTCATGTGACGAAAATTAACGATGTAAGGTTTGAATGTGGATTGATTTAAAAGAAGGCAGACCAAAATAGATAAGGACTGCATTAAATATGTTAGGGAGAAATATGGAAGGTCCGCTTGCGACGCAGAAGGTTGCGGGTTCGATCCCCGCCGCGGGACAAATATTTGTATGATCTACAGATATTTGTCTCGGGTCTGGGTGTTTTCTATGTATAATATGTATGTACTTACGAACAAAAAGTGTATAAGTAGTATATCAAGTCTTGTAGTACCCATAACACAAGCTCTGCTTACTTTGGGGCTAGACGATGCTGTGTAAAAAGAAAAAAAATGTGGAGAAATGGATTAAATAGTAATAGATGACGGCTGACTGCTGACTGAGCGGAGTTGAGGAAGTGCATGCCCACATAAAAGTTTGATAAGGATAGGGAGATGACGTAAAGGCTGCCAAGTTAAAATGGGAGTGGGCAGGTCATGTCACCCGCATGCACCCAGACAGGTGGGCCTGAATGGTGACTGGTTGGATCCCGGTGGATGGCAGGCGACTCCGAGGCAGGCCTAAAAAGCGCTGGCGCGATGACCTAGACGCCTTTAGTAAGGATTGGGGGAAAATCGCAGAAGATCGAGAAGTGTGGAAGGTGACGGGGGGGGGGAGGCCTTTGCCCAGCAGTGGGACAGTAAGGGAGATTTCTGAAAAAGAGTTTTACATTATGTTGACCAATCAATAAAGTAATGCATACAAACTCACCTTAACATAACAGTCTATAGGACTCTCATCCTCGGGTTTGTACTCTATTCCAGGTGCGGGTTGAACTAAATAACACGACAGGTAACCTGGAAACAAACAGACACAAACATTATAACTAATACAGGGTGTAAAAAGACTGCTACCGAAAACTGAGGGGTTGCAAACAGACCATGACTCTAAACATATTTAGCGACCAAAAACGCATAAAAAATTTTTGACTTAGCTACGTCATGTTATGTTATTTTCGGTTATTTACTACTAGTACGACATAATAAGACCATACCTACCTAATAATTGCATTTATAAAAGAAAAAAACAATTAAAACTCAAAATCCAGCAATCTACGTAAAAAAACGCGCCCAAAACATACGCAAACAGCACTTTTCAAACGCTGTTTTCTCCGGATGTAATGATTTTTTCGGAAAACCCTTTTGGATTTGGTTGTGTGTTGGGATGCTGTACCTACCCCTTTCGGCTTCGGTAGACGTCTTTTTACACCCTGTATTATAAATCTGAAAGTTTTTGAGTATGTTTGTAACTAGTGGGTCGATTTGAATGAAACTTAGAATAAACGTAGATTGTATGTAGCGTAGCCTGGAATATAAAATGTTACTCCATACTCCGTCAGTTGACTTCATTCTCATAACTTCTGTTTCAATGTTGTTTTATTTGATCTTTATTTTTTGTCTTGTTCACTCAACACTATGATATTGTGCGCTAAAAAGTTATCATACAAGCTAGATCCAAACTGTATTAAGCTATTTGATTTTATCTTTGTACTAGCGGCCCGCCCCGGTTTCGCAAGGGTTGATATAGTATTGAAAAAAAAAAAAAATTAATACACCCTTGGCATACATATAAACCTTCCTGTTGAATCACTCTATCTATTTAAAACCGCATCAAAATCCGTTGCGTAGTTTTAAAAATCTAAGTATACATAGGGACAGACAGACAGACAGCGGGAAGCAACTTTGTTTTATACTACGTAGTGAAGTACCGTGTGTTATGTGCTTGAATAAATAAAATAAAAAGTGGGGGGCAGGAAGATGTTGTACTTAAGTAATTAATAACTGACCTAATATATCCGCAGCAAAACACCGAGCTCGCATAACATTTCTGTCACGCGCCAAACAAGGCAGCGACTCGGAACCGCCGACGAGCCACTTCTGGCTCGGACGCACCTCCGGAGGCAGCACGTCTGATGATAATGATGTTGTACGGGCTCTTTTCTCCTGGATGGACAGAATATCAATGGTTTGAAAATTCATTCAAATACTTAGGAGTGTGTTTGTGTGTAGGTATATGAGTTTGTAGGGGTGTGTGTGTGCGTACCTTACACTAGGATTAGCAGACCCATTTAAGGATCATTAAAAGGGTTAAATATCAACTGATCCAGGCCACAGCCAGTAGGAAGTGTCCAAAACGCTTGCGGTATTAATTACTACGCGGAATGGCACTGCTGGTATGCTAATCTATTGAGTCAGATGAAACCTACCCGCTTATCTATATCACTGTATCTTTACTGCAGAATATAGTAATGATTTCAGTCTAAACTTTAGACGATTCCGAGTTTGGCAGGTCGCTAACAGCAAAGTCGGGGCGGGGTCGTGGTGCAGGCGTTTATGTCTTGTTTCATTAATTCACCATGTCATATTCAAAAGATAAGTAGACAGGTGCCGCGGACTCCGTCTCGCCCGCGCCGCGACTCTTGGCTTTTGTTTTTTTTTTACGTTTTCAACGAGATTCGCGTGCCCCAGTTCGTGGTTGTAGAAAAGATGCGATCCAAAGTCATACGAACTTACTTTATCCTAAGTATAGTGCCACAAACTAATCTGAACCAGTGATAGAGGCGCTGTTATCGCATTTGGTGTTGGCAGAAAAATACATTATAGCAAAATTCGTTAGTTCCTCTTTTGGTCACCGGTCCAGATAAGTTTGTGATACTGTAAGTAAACAGGCAAATCTCGGATCACGTGTCGCCTCGACAAACCCCGAAATAATGATGTTTGTTTATGAAACACCACATTATATTGATGGATACCTTAGCAGGCGGCATCAGTAACAAGGCCGGCTCCACCGCTAGCCTTGCGGGTTGCATGGCCAGACAAAGCCAGGTCGCCAGCATTGGACACGCGGCCACTAACACCACATTCAGAGACGCGTGCCGGAGAAAGTTGCTCCACACCTACAAGAAAGAAAATGTAGCTAGAAAGAGATCACGGGGTTTCGTAGTAGACAATTCTCAGAAGAAATATCAGTAGGAAACTGGAACACTTCCTGCGTTAGAATATTCTCAGAACTTTATGATCCTTTCAAATTTGTGGTGTTGTAGTCAACCGCATATCACGGGAGCCACTAACACCACAGGAATGCGGAATTAGACACAAACCTATTTATATGCGCTTTAAACGGTGAAGATAAACATCGTTAGGAAACCTGCAGCTTAGTCAGCTCCACGCGTATTATAGTCGGTCCAACATAATAGGCCACATTTGACGTTTGTCAGTTTGAGCTTTCTAGTGAGGTAACCTTCTTAAAAACTTCGATTATGTTCGAAGTCCGTATCGATTCATTCACATGAATTAAAATTTATCGCCAGGTAAACCGTAAACTAAGAGTAGGTAAGATCAGTTAAAAAAAACCGGGTCTGAAAAAAATAGCACACCAAGAACGCAAAGTCACTTTGCACAACGATCAAGACTGCGTCACAACCCCATTACTTATATTGATAAAAATTGTTCAAAAGTTTATGGTTGTCATGTCAAACAGAGAAAAAAAGTTTTTATGCGATATTCCCGTTGTCCTTTTACAAAAGTACTTTTTGGTATTTAGTAACGTTTTTCGGGATAAATAAGTTTATTTAAAAAAAAAACAATAAGTATTTAATGCGCCATCATCATAATTAAAGGTGAAATATTCCCTTACGAGAAAACATTTCATTCGATTCTAACTCTCAAATTTCGATTATTTTGGGTAACATACCTAGTGTCAAAAGAGAACAAGGGTTTACTGACGCAACATTGTAACAACGTTCAGTTCTCTCGAAAACAGAAATTGTTCTGAAACATAATATGTTTGGATGGTGTAATAAGGAAATAAATCATAAAATTACCTTCTTTTGTCGTTAAGACAAATAAATTATTTAACCGCAATTGAAAAAAAGTTAAGCAATTGTGCAGTACTAACTTCGATAAAATAGTAGTATTTTATGCCCGCCGGTACAAAGTTACGTTGTTAAATTTTGATGAAATGTCAAATGTGGCCTATTAAAATGGACCGACTATAGCTTGTTTTTCTTGTAAAACCGATTAAGCTGAGAGGATGGTGCTGGGCTTATTCCATCTCAAACAATGTCCCAGGCACTTCTGCGTTCCGTTAAGTGTAGGCATATCCTCCTAATGCTGCATAAATAATCTAATATAGATGTAAAGCCCTAACTTTTAGACTAATTTGAATAGATATGAATTATGGACTAACTAGCTGTCCGTCGCGGTGTTACTCGCGGTCCCTCGGGAAAACTTCACTTTCTCGGGATAAAATAGAGCCTATGTTCATTAGGAATAATGTATGTTTCTAATGGTGAAAGAATTTTTCAAATCCGTCCAGTAGTTTCAGAGCATATTCAATTCAAACAAACAAACAAATCTTTTAGTGTAGATGTAGATAAAGCTTACGCAATAAAATAGCTATCTACATACCTGAACTGCAATCTCTTGTATATCATGCACATGCTCAAACAACACCCTTTGGTACACATGTCTCATTGCATCTTGGAGTAATTCAGGAGTCCACATCAACTTATCATCTTCTAAACTTCCACCATCAGCTTCTTTGCTATTTGTCTCATTAGATTCATTTTTTTCATCCCCACAATTTGTTTTGTCTTTGGCACCATTGGTACGTTCAGAAACTCCGTTTTTTAAGGCGATGAGGGGTCGAGTGAGCGTGCGTAGTGTTTGAAGAGTTGCTTTTCTGACGGAGCTGGTGTTGTGGTCGAGATATGGCCAGAGGCGAGGTAAAACGTCAGAGAGATCGATTGGACTGGAATAGATACATTTTAATTAGGCAAATTAGGATTTGAAAAATGCATACCCAAAAATTTATTTGGATTTTTGGGTGCAATTTTTGGGATGCATTTTTTCAAATCATAAAGATCCCTAAAAGTTAGGTAAGTTAGGGCGCATCTAGTCTACTATGACATATAATTGGATACCTCTACTAAATCTACAAGCTTAGTAGTGATATATGTTTGTTTCAATCACGCCCCAGTGTGGACTGATTTGGATAAAACTTAAAATATCTATAAATGCCTGGAATAACATCACTATTTTAATGCTGCTTGTGGAAGCTTCAACAAACAGGAGTATCCTCAATGCGGTAGACATCTTCTCAGATCTTTTTAGATATTTCAGATCCTTTGGAGATGTCTATGAGAATCAGAATGTACATATTGGAAGCTAGAAAATTCTCTTTTAAAGCTTTTTAACACTTACTGCAAAAGCTTCGCCGGTTCAGGCAGAGCCATCAACGCCGCCAATAACGCCATATACGAATTCGCCGGCGCTGCTAACTCATCCTGTTCATGCAACAGCCTCCACAGTCTGTCCACCACAGATCGGAGTGAACTAGCTCGATGTGTTGCGAGTGCGCTAGCGGCCGGTGCTAACGCGGTCGCTGCGACTGCAGAAACGTCTTCTGCTATATCGCCGAGACCTTCGATAAGATGTTCGAGAGCACCGCTTTCGCACGCTACGTCCTATAAAACAGAGAATTACATTAAAATAGAGTCACTGTCCGCTGAAATAAGTAACGCGATGGTTCAACAAATGAAATGATCAATCTTTACGGTGCTGGTCTTTCAAGACTTAAATTTTGGTGAAAAATCGGCTTACATACAAAGCACGGTTCTTCCCACGGACGGAGCTATGGAAAGTCAAAGACAAAGGTCAAAAAGCATTTATTCAGCAGGATCGCTGGGATCACTTAGAATAAATAAATAAATAATGCTGGACATAGAATAGTCTTAGAACTAATTTTACTCCTGTTCTTTCGCGACCAATACCGTGAAGAATCAGGGCAACAAACACGGTTTGGGGCCTATCATTATTTTAGGTGATTCATCTTAAAACTAAAAGTCAAGCTCCAGCCAGTCAAAGAGAATTGAGGCTCGTCAAAGTAAGTTTAGATGCGCTTAGAAAGGGCTTTGCTTGCTGTTTCTCTGTGATCTTTACGAGACCGAATCAGGAATGAAGCGGTACTACTAAAGGCACCGACATATCCCACTGGATTAGCAAGTTAAAGTGGCAGTGGGCGGGACGGGGCACATAGCTCGTAGATCTGACGGCCGTTGGGGCAGAAAAGTTCTCGAGTGGAGACCACGCAAATCGTAGCAGAGGACAGGCCCAAACTTGAAGGAAAGGCTGGAAAGGTGGTCTGATAAAAGTTGCTGGAAGCAGGGTGCAGACCGCAAAAGATCGATCTATCTAATCGATGGAGGAGTTCAGCAGTGGACGTCATGTGGCTGAAATAAGGACAGGCCAGCAGTGTACCTGTCGCGCGGCCAGCAGGTACTTGAAGCCGAGCAGCGCGCCGTGCCTCGCCTCCCACTGCGGCTGCGAGGTGAGCGCGGCCAGCAGGGACGTCATGTGGCTGAAATGATAACAGGCCAGCAGTGTACCTGTCGCGCGGCCAGCAGGTACTTGAAGCCGAGCAGCGCGCCGTGCCTCGCCTCCCACTGCGGCTGCGAGGTGAGCGCGGCCAGCAGGGACGTCATGTGGCTGAAATGATAACAGGCCAGCAGTGTACCTGTCGCGCGGCCAGCAGGTACTTGAAGCCGAGCAGCGCGCCGTGCCTCGCCTCCCACTGCGGCTGCGAGGTGAGCGCGGCCAGCAGGGACGTCATGTGGCTGAAATGATAACAGGCCAGCAGTGTACCTGTCGCGCGGCCAGCAGGTACTTGAAGCCGAGCAGCGCGCCGTGCCTCGCCTCCCACTGCGGCTGCGAGGTGAGCGCGGCCAGCAGGGACGTCATGTGGCTGAAATGATAACAGGCCAGCAGTGTACCTGTCGCGCGGCCAGCAGGTACTTGAAGCCGAGCAGCGCGCCGTGCCTCGCCTCCCACTGCGGCTGCGAGGTGAGCGCGGCCAGCAGGGACGTCATGTGGCTGAAATGATAACAGGCCAGCAGTGTACCTGTCGCGCGGCCAGCAGGTACTTGAAGCCGAGCAGCGCGCCGTGCCTCGCCTCCCACTGCGGCTGCGAGGTGAGCGCGGCCAGCAGGGACGTCATGTGGCTGAAATGATAACAGGCCAGCAGTGTACCTGTCGCGCGGCCAGCAGGTACTTGAAGCCGAGCAGCGCGCCGTGCCTCGCCTCCCACTGCGGCTGCGAGGTGAGCGCGGCCAGCAGGGACGTCATGTGGCTGAAATGATAACAGGCCAGCAGTGTACCTGTCGCGCGGCCAGCAGGTACTTGAAGCCGAGCAGCGCGCCGTGCCTCGCCTCCCACTGCGGCTGCGAGGTGAGCGCGGCCAGCAGGGACGTCATGTGGCTGAAATGATAACAGGCCAGCAGTGTACCTGTCGCGCGGCCAGCAGGTACTTGAAGCCGAGCAGCGCGCCGTGCCTCGCCTCCCACTGCGGCTGCGAGGTGAGCGCGGCCAGCAGGGACGTCATGTGGCTGAAATGATAACAGGCCAGCAGTGTACCTGTCGCGCGGCCAGCAGGTACTTGAAGCCGAGCAGCGCGCCGTGCCTCGCCTCCCACTGCGGCTGCGAGGTGAGCGCGGCCAGCAGGGACGTCATGTGGCTGAAATGATAACAGGCCAGCAGTGTACCTGTCGCGCGGCCAGCAGGTACTTGAAGCCGAGCAGCGCGCCGTGCCTCGCCTCCCACTGCGGCTGCGAGGTGAGCGCGGCCAGCAGGGACGTCATGTGGCTGAAATGATAACAGGCCAGCAGTGTACCTGTCGCGCGGCCAGCAGGTACTTGAAGCCGAGCAGCGCGCCGTGCCTCGCCTCCCACTGCGGCTGCGAGGTGAGCGCGGCCAGCAGGGACGTCATGTGGCTGAAATGATAACAGGCCAGCAGTGTACCTGTCGCGCGGCCAGCAGGTACTTGAAGCCGAGCAGCGCGCCGTGCCTCGCCTCCCACTGCGGCTGCGAGGTGAGCGCGGCCAGCAGGGACGTCATGTGGCTGAAATGATAACAGGCCAGCAGTGTACCTGTCGCGCGGCCAGCAGGTACTTGAAGCCGAGCAGCGCGCCGTGCCTCGCCTCCCACTGCGGCTGCGAGGTGAGCGCGGCCAGCAGGGACGTCATGTGGCTGAAATGATAACAGGCCAGCAGTGTACCTGTCGCGCGGCCAGCAGGTACTTGAAGCCGAGCAGCGCGCCGTGCCTCGCCTCCCACTGCGGCTGCGAGGTGAGCGCGGCCAGCAGGGACGCCACGCGTCGCACTCGCTCGGCACGCATCTGCGCCAGCGCCACGCCCAGCGTTTGCGCGCAAGTTTCCCGCACTGGTGCTACCACCTGATAACATTTACATCCATGTTACACTAGCTGACGGTAGGCTCGTTTTTGCGGTCTAAAGCTCCGACCAGAGGCCTTATTGTCTAACTTGATATCCATTCCCATTTATCATCCCAATTGAGCTCAACCAATCACACAATACGAAAATGACGTATCATGACAAAATACGTCACACGCAAGACGCAAGAATAGTATTATACTAGCTTCGGCGCGCGGCTTCGCCAGCGTGGTACCAACATTTTCAACCTATACCAAGTTTCATCTAAATCGGTTCATTGGTTTAGGCGTGATTGATACACAAACATCCAAATATCCAAACATCTAAACACCCAAACATCTAAATAAACTCAGCTTTATTATATAAGTGGGATTACGTTAGTATATTACGTTACGTATTATACGTTTAGTTTCGCGTTGTTCAAACGCAAAACTAAACTTAAGAAACTAGAGGTCGCGAAGATGTGTAAGGTGTCATAGATATTGCAGTGTCTGCCGAGCAACTGACGACACAGGAGTGACAACAATTGCTTTCAAAATGCGATATTGCTCAAATGGAGCGTATGAGTTCTAGCTTTCGCCGCAAAATATGAAGTACTAGCTACTGCGCTCGGCTTCGCCGACATTTTGAATAGCTTATATGCTATCCCAGGTCACTATCTACGCCTATTCCAAGTTTCATCCGGATCTGTTTACTGGTTTAGGCGTGATTGAAACATCCAAACATCTAAACAAACTCACAAACTTTCAGCTTTATTATATGAGTGGGATTTTTTCATAAGCTTCGTAAATTTTTAAGGTTTTTAATATACCCAGGGGCCGTATTCGCGTTCCCTTTTTCGTTCGTTTGATGAATATTCCCACCACAATTTCTGACTTTAAGGGCCAATTATTCAAACGTTAAAACACAGTCCTAACCTAGGACCAAATATTCTAAACCGAAAAATTGGCCCTTGAAGTCAGAAATCGTGGTGGGAAGCATCCGAATATTCATCAAACAAACGAAAATAGGAACGCGAATACGGCCCCAGGACTAATATTAATCGGAAAAACCTTGAAAATCCTGACCCGGATTCTCAAAAACGTCAAGTAATTTATAATACAGTGCCAAATTATCGTCATGCAGACATGATATTGGAATGAAAGTGTTATTGATAAGATAACAAGTTTACAACTTCGAATATAAACAAAACATCACGATACTGTAATAAAGATAAGGATGTCTACAAAATGTTACAAGATCCAACTTTCACGTGTTACGATAATTTGTGGAAATAGGTTGTACTCAAAATTAACATTTTTATCACTTTGCATTCCGACTATTGGAATTGCATTTCTATAAAATACTGGTTACACTTTTACTAGGACAGCGAGACAACGCAACGCATTTTTACAAATAGCAACACAATGTAGAACTTATCTACAACACAATAAGGTTCACAGTTCAGTAACCACGGCTTATATTATGCGGTATCCTGTTTTGTTCAATATTTACCTGATCGGATACGAAATCCCCGAAGCGATCCAAAGCGAGAACACATAGTAGTCTCAGTGCCATGTCTTCTAACCATTCTTGGTGAGAGTCATCCATCTGTAGACAAACATTGATAATATAACATAACTAGCAAACCCAGCGAACTCCGTTTCGCCACCAGATTTTTCCTGAATTTTCTTTGCTATAAACCTCACGGAGCCCGAGACCTTTTCAACGAATGCAAAACCGTGGAAATCGGTTCGTGCGTTCTGGAGTTATAGCGTCAGGAAGGAAAACCCGACTTATTTTTATATAGTAGATATAACTTCAGAACATTTGCAAGCCATGTAAAATTGAAAGCATGCTAGGAGGATTATGAATAAAACCTCTGTATGATCTGTCTTAATAAAACAGTGCCACTAGGTACTACTATTATAAATTCATAAGCTTGCGAGTGTCTTTGATCTTTTCTAAGTATAGCTATGTATTTCTCGCTGCTTTCCCGAAAAAAAAAACTTGAGAACACAAACTTTTTATGGCACTCGCAGTTTCGGTCTTAGATGAGAAGTTCCCAATATGGGAGGTCAAAGTGTCTGCATCTATGTATAACGAGACTGCGCGATATTAAACACATGTTCAACACGCTCATTTGTAGAGATAGCCTATTGCTTCACAAATGTAGAGATCTATCGGCCGCGGCGTCCCATTCATACAATGCAAATCCTTTCATCGTGAAAACTGAATAATATCATACATACCTGTTGCTTGGTCATCCCAGGGCGCTGTCCCGCCGTGGCCGCGACCTTCGCCCGCAGCAGTTCCCTCAAAGCGCTGGCGGCTCCATGCCGCGCCTCCCATGTAGCGCTGAAGAGAAGCGCTTGGAGCGCTAGACACCAGCTCTCCAGCGGCCAGCGGGGCGACTCGCCCCATGCCCCGGAACAGTCGGGCACTGGGGCTGTGCTCTCGACTGGAGATATTAACACTACATTATTAATCGCTGAAGAGAAGCGCTTGAAGCGCTAAACTCAAGCGGCCAGCGGGGGCTAAGTTACCAAACCTTACAAACTAGAACGTCAAGGTTATTGCCACTCTGAAAACTATAATTGACTTACTCGGGGACTGTATGAGAGATAAAAGTGAACGGTTTCACCTACGTATAAATAAATAAATACCTAAAGTTAAATGAACATTGTTGCTATGGATAAACCGATAACATGTTGCTTACCCCGCCAGTAGCGTATTACTCAAAAACGTTTGGACTGATTCAGAAAATTCTTTTTTTTTTAATGTTAAGTTCACCATATTATAGTATAGGTACTTCCTAGGGTCCATATAGTTTTTATTCCTGGAGTATTGCTTTTCCCGTAAAACTTAAAAACCGTCATCCGTGATGTACCTACTCGTTATTTTTGAATCCTTTTTTTATGATGAAAGGTTCGACTCTTGACCGTGAAACTTACATAGGCAATAATGAGGTCTACGATGGAGCGAGCCTACCCAGAAGGTGCCCATTAACTCTCTTCTTAAAAACAACAGGGTCGTAGCTCAGTGGAAATACAGACGCGGGAAGCTGTTTCAAAATTGTAGTGCGCTTAATAAAAAGAACTTGAAAATATTATATTGAAATCAATAAATTGAATTGAATTATATTGAAATCAGTTTTCTCCCCTTATCACAGAGTTCACTTACAAACAAATTCCTCAGGCTGTTCCATCTTCATCTTCTTCTTATCAGGCTCGACCGGCGGTGTGGGAGGTGCAGAAGGGCCGTCTTCGCTGCAATCCCTTGACTTCTGCTTGCTGAAGGCTGCGCGTGCTTTCCTCTTGGCTAAGTTCATCTCACGCGAGCTTAGGGGTTTTAAGGACGGCGGGACTAGCTCTTGTACTGGCCTCTGCGTGATAGAATACATCATTGTTTTTTTTTAGTGACGTATGGTAAACCTACTGTAGTACTGTAGCGAGGGTTAAGGAACACAGATAGTTATGAACACAGAATATTATATGTGGGCATTCAATAAGGATCTTATATTTCAATCGTTAAAACAATTTTAATTTGAAGTATATTTAACCTTATTAGTCCCTAGATTAAAGTTGTTTAACGATTAAAATTTTTACTTTTTGATTCAAGAAGACAGGCAAATCTGATAGTTAACATTTCAGCTTGACATTGACCCTTCATCAAGAATTAAATAAATAAATAAAAGTAAAAAGAGCTTTATTTTCCTTACCACTATTATTACACTATAACAGGCTTACCATAGAACGTGACATAAAGTTATTCCGGAGTGTAAACTGTCAAAATGTATGGTTATTCTTGATTTATTCGGTGGAATAACTTTATGTCACGTTCTATGGTAAGCCTGTTAGTATTTAAAACTAATTTAATTTGGTTCAATTGTCCGGTAAGGACTGCCTATGGCAGTGAAAGCCTCATCAAGAATTATGAAATGATAAATCAATGATTACTTATATGAAAATTCGTAGCCTTAATTTTAGCATACCATAGAAGAAAAAAAATTTTTGTTTGCAAACGATTAGCATTTTCACTTACCCTATGCGTTTCAGTCTTGAGTGTTACTTTGACGGGACACAAGTCTTCATTAGAGTATACTGAAGTGAGATCTACCCCTATACTGGCCGCCACGTCGAGGCCAAGTCGGGCATTCAGTTGCTGCCTCTGCTTTGCTAGACGTTCGGCTATATCTGAAACATACGCATGACATTATACAATGGTTTATGGTCTATAAGAGCCATGTTGTTCGAATGAGGTTGTGCCTCGACTTTCAATCCTAAGGTCGTGGGTTCGAATCCCGGCCGTGTATCGATGGATTTTTGGTTCCGTAAAATTTATATGCGCTCTTAACGGTGATGGAAAACATCGTGAGAAAACCCGAAGCTTAGTCAGCTCCACACGTATTGTCGTCGTCTTTCCTGTGGGCCAGGCTGATTGAACTAAGAAGATGGTTTAGGTGCTGGGCAAGCCTATTCCAACTCAAACAATGTCCCAGGCACTACAGCGTCCCGTTAAGTGTAGGCATGGATTGCCTCCTGACGCTGTATAAATCATCTAATATAGATGTAAAGGCCTAAGATTGGAGGGGTGCGATTAGAGTTTTCAAGAAGAGAAGTGAAGACTGGCAATTGAAAAATGTCAACAGTATTTCATTATTGAGCATCAAAATAACTAACGATGTGCTAATGAGAAGCGTAAAAAATCATCCTTTATCAGACTCACAATCATAATCAAAATTTTAACATCTAAAAATGTGACATTTTAGTTTGAAAACTTCACTGGAAAAAAATATACGATAATTGGAACGAAGTTCCTTATCGCGCGTTGTGAATGGGGGCTAGACGGAAAAAATTCATACGAAAAGTTGTAACGACACTTTCGAAACTTTCATACGAAAAGTTGTAACGACACTTTTTGCTATAAGTATAAATATATGTTTGTTTGTAAATTATGTTTGTATTGTTGTTGTTAAGTAAGTAAGTAAGTAAGTAAGTGTTGTTGTTGTTGTTGTTGTTATTTTTATTTTAAATTATTACAATTCCTTCACTAAAAAGGAACTTCGTTCCATCCGGGTGTCCCTTGACACCTCTCATGTTTTTTTTTTTAGTACAATAGTGTACTAAGGTGAAGAATGACTCCTCAGGAGTCGGATATTACCTGTTCCGTTGAGTGCTTCCTCGTCCAGGTCGTACTCGTGCCCCTCCGAGGCCATAAGGTGGGCGCCATTTTGTAACACCCGCTGGATGTCGAAGGTTTCGCATCTTAGTCGGCCGTTGTCTTCCGTCTCTGTTTTCTCCTCTAAAACAAAGGGAACAGAAAATCAGAAGGGCAAGTCTATAGAGCAGATGGTCTAGTGGGATCTACATTCTACATCAACTTTGTTAACCTTGATTGACGACCTCAAGAGCGCAGTAAGCGAAGGCCTGCCTGCGACGCAAAAGGTTGCGGGTTTGATCCCCGCGGCGGGACTAATGTTTGTATGATCTACAAATATTTGTCTCGGGTCTGGGTGTTTCTATGTATAATATGTATGTATAAATTTACAAACAAAAAGTATATCAGTCATCTTAGTAACCATAACACAAGCTCTGCTTTCTTTGGGGCTAGATGATGCTGTGTCCAGCATTATTTATTTATTATTGACCCTTAGCGTAGGAGCATGGAATTTTAGTTTTAACGATAAAGGAAAAGATTTTGAGAACCATATTGTTTTTATTGGGTATCTTTGAAGGAACTATACTCGTATTCATAATGAAGATTATAATAACTATCTGTCTAGGTACCTATACGATTGCAAGTACGTGAATTATCATTAAATCCTACGTTGATGCCGTCATAACACTATTAAACTAATTGCACAAAACATCTACATTACGCCAATTTTGTTTTGTCAAATAGCACAGGACATACGCTTGGTTGGGTATAAAAACAAATTTCGGTTTGGGTACATGAAATGCTATTAGGATGTTTAGATAATTACTATTTCAGAACATTACTAAGTACTTATAAATTAAGCTACTACAATATGTACATAAAATTACAAAATACAATGGAATCAGTCAAGCTATCTAAGGATCGTCGTAAAAACGATCTATAGATAGCTCAACTGATCCAGGTCACTGCCAGTCGGAAGCGTGCCTAAAATACTGGCGGCATTGCCACGCTAAATGGCAATGCTGATTCTCTGTGCCAAAAAATCGCCAGCTCTCGAAACACGCGACGCTTCGACCAGACGCCCTCAAAGATTTGTGAAGACGCGATGGGCCCCGGAACCCGACGGACCCAGGGTCTCGACCCCAAATGGTTCAAATATAAATTATAAATTGTAAAACATTCCTTATGTCAATAGACATTCTTACAAAAGGCTTGGGAACCCACTCTACCAGCTAGTTGTAGTATTTGCGTAACATACTTTCACAAATCAATAGCAAGGTCACACATACCATGTCAGTCATTAGCCATGTCACAGATTAGGTAATTATTTAGAGAGATATTGCTAAATACTTTTCGTTTTTGTCCACAGTAAATGATAGAAGAGAGTTTGACGATATTTTTACACGAGTGTACCTATCTACAATAGGTATTTATTTTATATAAGTACATATTATTATTATTACTTCAGCCTGTATTGTCCCACTGCAGGGCAAAGGCCTCCCTCCCTTTTTTCAGTTTTTCCTATCCATGGCTGCAGTGGGCCAATCTGGAAGATGCACATCTAACTCGTCCCGCCATCTCCGTGGTGGTCTGCCGCGTGGACGTCTTGCGTTGGGCACCCATTCAGTTGTGGACTTTGCCCACAAGTCGTCCGACATGCGACAGACATGGCCGGCCCAATCCCACATTTATATACATACTTCGATCAAAAATTAATATACGTAAGGCGCAGGCCACATCTAAATGGCGTCGGGCACTGGCGTCTTCCTATTACATTCAAATGTCATACTACTTACTCGTACTTGGAAATAAAGCACAAATTAGGACACACGGTATTCGTTGATTGGAGCTTCGGGCGCTGGCGTCTTCTTATTCCATTTAAAATGTCATACTAAAATTAAATACATGGAAATAAAGCGCAAATTCCGATCAACGACATACTTTGTGTCCTAATTTGTCTATTTCCATGCATTTAGTATGACATTTGAATGGAATAGGAAGACGCCCGGCCCGAGCCATGTCAGCGCCAGACGCCTGTTAGGTGTGCTTGCGCCTAAAGTTCCAACCAACACTGTTCACAGCCTAATTATTAGGCTCTCGAAGTGAAAATGCATACATTGATTGAATTTCAGAGACTTTAAGCACATACACGAAATGTATGATTGTCGCCTTGCATCAAAGGACACGATTCAGCTTTTATGGGAATGACCGATTCAGCTTATAAGGGGAATAAAGCCTTCACAGTCCGCTTGGCTACTAGTACGTTTTTATCTTACCTAGTAACTCCAGAAATTTCTAGAATGCACTTCGTAATTGATATCATTGTGCTATGTTTTTATGTTGTTGTAAAAATAGCATGCCCTTGCATTTTCTACCTAACCAGTTTATTACGGTGTTAAACAGAAACAAAATGATAAAAATAGCATATACTTGTATTTTCTAGCATTTTTATAGCGATGGTAAACAGAAACAATATTAGAATGCATACGTTTCGTTTTTTTAATTGCAAAAATGCACACATTGCAATTGTCATTAAGGTATTTAATTTTTACGACGAAAGTAATAAAATTTGCTTCATCAAATGACAATCAACACATTTATAGCTTCAGCAATATATTCAATTGATACTTAAATATCCGATAAACTTAAACAGCCTTACTAATAAACGTAGTATAACCATACAAATGTTTAGTTTATACATGTCACAACTTTAGTACCACGTTTTTAGTAGGACAAAGCCTACAAGCGCTCGTGGTCGTGCTTGCTTAGTCGTGATGGATCGTCGAAGTTAAGCAACGTTCGAAGCGGTCTGTAAGTGGATAGGTGACCGCCAGTGGCATTTTCATCTGAGCGCTAACCGTGCTTTGCCGTTAAATTGTCGGTCCAGAGGCCACAAGGCGACCTAAAAACTCCGTCACCAGAGTTGGCCACTGACTCATACGAACTTACTTACTTACTAGTCCAAAAAGTAACTAGATACGTGCTATTATCAGATATCTACCGTACCTGCCGACGCAATCGTGAGCAAGCTTACGTTTTGTCAATGACACACAACACAATCAACTTACTAGATATACTTTGACCCTATACTCGTAGTAGAGCATCTAATGTCAGAACCTCCAGTGGTCAGAACTGATAACGTAATTACATACTTATATCGTGGATGAAGTGAATAATGAAGATAACCTACATACCAAAGGGAACCAATATACAGGGTAAAAAAAGACTACTACTGAAAACTGAGGGGTTGCAATCAGACCATGATTCTAAACTTAATTAGCGAAAAAAAAACGCTAAAAAAAATCTTGACTTAGCACCGTCATTTTATGTTATTTTTGGTTATTTACAACATAATAAGACCACATACCTTTAAATTTCATTTATAAAAGTAAATAACAATAAAAACTCAGAATCCAGCAATCTACGTAAAACAACGCGCCCATAACATACGCAAATAGTAATCTTCAAACGTTTTCTCCGGGTATACTAATGATTTTTTCAGAAAATCCTTTTGGACTTGGTTCTGTGTTGGCATGCTGTACATACTCCTTTCGGCTTCGGTAGACATCTTTTTACACCCCGTATTTATGGTATGTAAAGAATGTTCATTTCATTCCAAGAGTTCAACGACAGTTATAGCAAAGTAATAGGGAGTTTTTTGTTTGACATTTATGCTGAAGTCTATTTTCTATTGTCTATTGAGCAATTTAGTTTAACTTACTTCCGGTCACAATGAGACCGGAACACAAGTTAGTCAAATGAATACTTAATAAATATTTTTTTTGCATGTCTTATTCCAGGTTTTAATTCTGTAATGTCTTTATTGTACACAAGAGAATAGTGACAACAACAATATGTTAAAAAGTACATGTACAAAGGTGAGCTTAACCCTAAAAGTGTTTTCTACCAGCAAACCTTTTGAGTCTAGGGAGAAGGCATTTAACTACGTATATTATAGGTTAAAATAAAAAAAAGAGACCTTATACGCAGGTCCATTTTTTTCTTAACCTATATTCCTTCCAACCATCTCTGTCCCGGCCCATTTCCCACCAGCCTTCCTCAAAGGCATCGAGATCGTCACGCCAACGTTTCTTCGGCCTGCCCCAGCTGAAAGGCCTTATAGGTCCGATTGCGCCACAAAGTTTCGCATTTAAAATATTAATTAGGTACTTGTTTATTTTTTAAAACCAATTACAGAAATGTTGAAAGAAAGATAATTTATTACCAGCTTCCCATGGTTTATCGAAAAAAGTGTGCTAAACCAGTTTGCAAGCGAAGGTCGCGCGTTGTCAGACAAACGCCAAAAGTCCTCTAGACAAGCGAGCATTGCAAATTGAATCGCAAATGATAAATAAGTACCGCTTACTATACAATAAATTCAATGGATCTATCGATCAAGATTTGATCGAAGGATCTATGCATTCGTGAAGTTAGCCGTTTGTCTGCGCAGAACACAATTTTGTATGAAAAAGGGCTAACTTCACGAAATCCTTTGAACGTTTTGTAACTTACTTTACTATAAAATAGTAAACAATACTGCACTAGAAAAACAAAGACTAAACATAACCATAACCAAGACGACCTCTGTAGCGTAGTGGGCGAAGGCCCGCCTGCGACGCAAGAGGTTGAGGGTTCGATCCCCGCGGCGGCGGGACCAATATTTGTCTCGAGTCTGGGTGTATGTTACAAACAAAAAGTATATAAGTAGTATATCAGTCATTGTAGTAAACATAACACAAGCTCTACTTACATTCTTTGGGGCTAGATGATGCCGTGTGAAAAAGTCCAGCATTATTATTATTATTTATTTATTAGCCCTTGTTTCTCTAGTGCAGTATTTTTTTCTTTTGACACTGGCTTCTTCACTAGGGCGCTGCCATCTAAACAGATGGACTGGTGTCACTATACACAGCGTTAGCCACTTGTCTACACTACTGTTGCAGGTGCGAGTTAAACAACTATTCCACAAAGTAGGTCAGACAGTTATGCAGTATCATATTCAATTGATCAAAACGATGAATTACAATGGAGTCCTATGGTATTTATGAACGCTTTTGTGTTACTTCTATTCAAATTGAACGGGTTTTATACAGGTATTTGTAAGTATGACGTATGACAGTCATCATTGTGTGGATAGAGATGAGCTGAATGGTCCAATGATAAGCGACCGACATGATCCGAGTACCTTTAAGCTGCGTATCGATTATGCGCTCCAAGAGATCGAACATTGGCGCGCGCTCCAGCCGCGCGAAATGGATACCATTTTGGAACGCGCGCCAATGTGTTCGTTGGAGCGCCCGAACGCGGAGCGGTCCGTTCCGTCGGCTGTCGGTTTTTTACCACGCATCAATCGCGGCGCGCGCGCCAATTGAGACGGACACGTTGTATTTTTTTGTGTTTGTGCGCTCCCATTATGGATAACCAAAGCTTCCATGATGAAGGGTCAAACACTGGAACGGTTGCCACGCGCGCTTAGTTGATATACTTCAAAAGTTTGGCACGCGTTCCGCGGAACGCACTCTCGGCGCGGTCATTCATGGCGCGCGCGCCAGGAGCGCATAATCGATACGCAGCTTTAGACCCCTCGCAGTCTACAGACATTCTATCGATCGATAGTTGAGACGGAATATACTTCGGCTCGTAATGAAAGTCTGTAGTCTGCGAGGGGTCTTAGATCTCTGTTTAGTATTAACCATACTAAAAATATAATTTAGAATCCTTAGGTATTATTTATGCGCATTTCATTTCCATTGTAGTTGTACCAATGAAGTACTAAATCTATACTAATATTATAAAGAGGAAAGATTTGTTTGAACTGAATAAGCTCCGAAACTACTGGACCGATTAGAAAAATTCTTTCACCATTGGAATCCTACATTATCCCTGATGAACATAGGCTACATTTTATCCCGGGAAAGTGAAGTTTTCCCGAGGGATCGCGGGTAACACCGCGACGGACAGCTTTTAGAAATAGAAAATAATTTATTTCTGTAACAGGTTAACAATAGCTAGTAAATAAATAAATGACAAGGTAGATGAGTAAGTCACCTAGTCCTCAAGGAGCCTACGCATTTACAAAGGTCATGGAGGTGGGCGTGACTAATGAGATAGCCAGCTGACAACGACTGCGTTAATTCTTATCAGCTCGAACCGGTGAACCGCATATCAAGCAACAAAACAGTAAGCTCTCTTTTTAAGCTTATCAGAAATAGCGAATTGCGATTCACTACAATATGACGTGCACAATTTGTCGTACCAGATTACGTGAGTTTACGTGTCAGTCAATTCAATGATTTCATCTATTCAACTAACATTCTAGTCCAGCTCTTAGGATAAAAAACAAGCGGTTTTTACTTAGAAATCTATAGAAATATTTATTGCACTTATGTTGTTAAGGTGTTAGTGTACATACAGCGTCTTACCATAGAACGTGACATAAAGTTATTCCGGAGTATAAACTGTCAAAATGTATGGTTATTTTTGATTTATTCGGTGGAATAACTTTATGTCACGTTCTATGGTAAGACCACCTACATCGTAAGTTGCATTAATGGCAAACTGTACTTAATATATATTATATTTTCCTACTTACTAATAATATGTATAACTTTATGCGAAATGTGTGGCAGCACGCTGCAACTGTCGGCACAAGACAAACCTTGTATGGTTTAATGTGTCGTATTATGTAAGACTATAAATAAGTTTTTGATAAATAAAGAATGCCAATTGTTGGATGGTACGCCTTAGCTGAATCGGATGGCATATGTTATGGAGGTACCTGGATTAACCAATAGACTACCTTCTTCCGAGGAATCACGTGTAACAATGCAGTCCGTAGCTAGTTATAATCTACTGCGCATTGAAAGATTACTGACCTTTTATGTCCGTGAACGGAGGCGGGTGCCATTCTGGAACATTCGAGAGGATAGCTTCCACCGCCTGTGGAACCGAAAAAATCAAGTTAGAACACTATTAGATTGAGATGCGAACTAAAAGGTGACCCAAAGGTTGACGGCCAGTTGGGCAAACAAGGGCAGACGAGTCCTATTTGTGTTTATAGACTAACGGTTTACTGTCTAGACTTTGTTTACTAAAAAAATCAATATATTCCCGTCACGTTTATCCAGTTTCCTTTCCTCATTACTTAGTCTGAGTTCTAACATTGCATTGTTATTGTACGAATACTAAAAATATTTTAAAATATGTATAGACAAGAGAGGTGGAAGACCTCGTTTCATAATGCCAGCCAGAAAGCAAAACAAATTCTTGGAGTGCATGTCATCATATTCTAGCTAGAGAGTTATTTGCGATATTTTTTTAAATTTTTATGTTAGGTATTTTAATTAATCGTTTGGGAGCTACGATACCACAGACACATAGACATAAACTTTAAAATTATAACAACCCTCTAATTTTGCGTCGAGGGTTAAAAAGAAAACATTTTTACATCATCATCATCATCATCTGCAAGCATATTGCTGGGCATAAGCCTCCCCGCTCAAACAACATAACAAAAATTAGAAAATATAACTTCGCTTAATTCATGAAACTAATGAGTTTTTAATGCAACGTAGCCAGAATTGTTTCAGCATACGCAAATTAAATTCCCGATACAAACGAAGGCACGCGTAGAAGTATGCAAAGCAAACGAAATTGTTCGTGAAATATTGTAATATGAGTAACAGAGCATGATGGTTGTGGTTCATTAGCCATTTGTTGAAACAAATTACTGTACTAATCAAAAAGTTAACATATAATTACGTTTTTAAAAAAAAAGAAAAACCGACTTCAATGTACGACTCTACCACGGCGTGACTCAGGGAATCAATAAGCCATACATACAAATCTAAATAAGAATAAGTTTTTTTTTAATATCATCAAGTACAAGCTTTTAATGGATTACCGTGATCTGATTGAACTCACCGATGTAAGTACAACATTTCATTTCAATCAACCTATTTTCTGAGGAGTTCCGTTCTCCATCATCGGATCAGCTCGCAGTCATCATATTTCAAATTAGTAAATGAAACTTGACCGATGTAGTGAGTTTCAACTCAATCAACCTATTAACTGAGGAGTTCCATTCTCCATCATCAGATCAGCTCGCTGTCACTATATTTTAAAATTTTAGATGATACTTGATCTAGAAACCGAGTTTCAACTAAATCGGTCGATTATCTGAGGAGTTCCCTCCATCATAAGATCAGCTCGCTGTCACCATTTTTGAAAATTTTAGATGATACTCAATCTACGAACCGAGTTTCAACTCAATCGGCCTATTGTCTGAGGAGTTCCCTGGAACAGCTCTTGACTCCATCATCAGATAAGCTTGAAAGAAAGAAATAAATAATGCTAAACAGATAATGCTTAGGCTCCACCGGCGTCTAAAGGCAATAATTACCAAAACTGCATACATTTTATGTCAAGTCTCGCGACACGTGAGTTCCTGGCATTAGTAAATTGTCAATTTGACATATTGCATAGAGAGTCTTAGACTTATCTGTCGATTCGATTTACAATGGCTAGGAGGGAAGGTTTTTAGAGTTTTACGGGCAAATTATCAAACCCTCAGGAATAAAATTTATATGGGACCACCTCTGGAGTATACCCTTTCAAACAAAAAAATAATTTTGAAAATCGGTCCACAATTGGCGGAGTAATCGCGTAACATGATACAAAAAAAAAATAATAATAAAAAACATACAGGCGAATTGAGAACCTCCTCCTTTTTTTGAAGTCGGTTAACAAGTCACGCTTATTTCCCGTCGGAGTAGGCAGAACCAAGGGATTTCATCTAGCCACGTTCATACTACGTTGAATTGAGTGTTTTTAATCAGAAAATGTGAAATAAGATTTTTTACTAGTTTTTTATCAGTTTGTTTGTGTATCAATCACGCCTAAACCAGTGAACCGATTTGGATGAAACTTGGAATAGGCGTAGATAGTGACCTGGAACAGCATATAGGCTATTAAAAATGTTGGTATCATGCGAGCGAAGCCGCGCGCAGAAGCTAGTATCAAATAAAGTTTTCTACGCCGTACATTCATTGCAATGTATGGTCGCTGACTTTTCTAATTTAAATGGTAATACAAAACAATGAGTAAACAAAACCAAATAAAGCAGATCGCATTATAGTTTACAGACAATGACTTATGTAATGAATAAATTAAATTGTTAGTCGCAAATGAGGATACATATGTTTTGGCGCAGTAACAAAAAGGTGGGCAGGTTCTCACTAAACGATTGTTTTCGGAAGTGCCTCTGCTCTGACTTGACGACTTTCTTATAAAACTTCAATTATCACGAATGCCCTAAACATATCTAAGATAATGTCAACCTATCCTAGGCACTATACATAAATAATACGATAGATCTATTGATAGTTGTTTGAGGAAAGAGACTTTAAAACAAAATAAAGAGTAGTAATTCCAGTGTAAATAAACAACAATGAAATCAGGTGAACATTATGCTGAACATTGATGCAGGAAAAACGATTGTCGAGCATTTACTTAGTATTGTAGGCAGGTACATATCTATCAAGAACGGATAAAGTTCACTGAGGCATACGATATGGCAAATTCAATATGTTTCCACTTCAACGCACACCGATGCAAACGCTCATCTATCTGATGGAAAACTCAATGAGAAACAATAACTCACTCAACTGTAGTGGATTGATTGAACGATGGAAGTATACTCGTATGTAATATAATTTTTGTTTACGATTAGGATACACTTACTATCTTAATTTGATTAATGTAAAGAGCTGAGAAGAAAAGCTGATGAGAAGGGAAGAATGTCATGTACTTGGTATGAATATTGATGGATTTACGAGTAGAGGTAGGCCAAAGAAAAGATAGATGGATTGTGTGAAGGATGACATGAGTAAGAAAGGAGTGAGTATTGAGATGACGGCTGATAGAGGAGAATGGAAGAAGAACACAATATGTTGTGCCGACCCCACATAATGTGGGAAAAGGGCAGGGAGATGAAAGAGCTAGGCTGTTTTCTTGTAAATATAAAATTGACATGATTTTTTATAGCCTATTATTACAAAATTACCTACAAACAAGCTACAATTTGCTAGAACCCTTATTGCGCCAAATTAATTGCTAAAATGAATTCACACGCATAGTAATGCGAAAATTATACGGATGATAATAGCAGCTTTAAATTTAGTAAATTACTAAGTTACCTAACGGTTAATCACAAAGCGTATCAATGAACAAATATTTGAGTTTATAATAAGGTTTAGTCCGAAGCCACTGTTATCTTTTACAATTTTATCAGATGCCATGTTTATGTTACCAGAGAATATTTTACTATGTAATTGTCAGAGATCTAATTGGTCGCGTTCATTTTATGCGAACAAAAGTACTGTAACCCTGAATTGTTTTTATTAAAAACGTGTTTTTATTGGATTCATGGATTGAAAATTGTAGATCTTTACAAAATTAGACAGTTAAAGAAGAACTGTGCGTTTCGCATACATAAACAAACTGTCAAACATGATACTTTCCAAAGTCATCAAAGGCACTTTGCTAAAATTCACTCTTATCATATTTACGAAGATTTTAACTCGACTAACTAGAGATATAAACGGTAAAGAAAAACATCGTGAGGGAACTAGATCAACTCTTGCGCGATAGGCTTATTGCTTCAGCAAAATGTGAACTCTTGAATGATATTTTGTTACTGACCAGAGCAGCAGCGACTCTGGTCTCCCAAGCCGGCGAGCGTAGATGCTTCGTGAGTCTTCCAAGAAGCCGATGCAACTCCTCAGGGTGTGCCTTCTGCACCTCCCCGAGCTGCCTGGCTGCTGCCCGCCGGGTCGCCGCCCCAGCACCGGCTTCTAGGAGTACGAAGAGCCGATCTAACCTGGATACAGATTTTCAACATGAATGTACTAGATACGCAATTGCAAGGGTGCAGATGGGATTCCCAATAGCATATTAAGTCACCTTTCGGAATTTTCGCTGGTTGAAACTTAAAATCACACTGTTAAATAAGAATTTTATCGAGGAATCGGCGATTGGTTAAATTCACTCATATTCACAGTCGCTTGACTGAAATAGATCAAGTGGTTCCTTCCGTTACAACGGCATACTCCCTTCGATACTTAACCAAACTCAATGAATGGTTCCATTCAATCTAAATCCACACACGAGTCTGTATTCAGTCTTTGTTGATAGACTTAGAGTGTTTATAAAATATCCAGCTATTTGTGGAACAAAGAAAACTCCTGTTTCTTTTGAACAGGAGTTCAACAAGAAATGTTCGAGGTCGCAATCGTTGGCAACAACTGCGATAAGGGAAAGAACCAAGCATTTAAACTGGTACATAAATACAGATTGTGTAGGGCCACAGTAGGGCTAGGCTATAATACACTGGGCTAGTAATGATTGCTCAAGTGCTTTAAAAAGCCTTGAAACACTAACAAGAGTTAAAAAATCGCCGAGACAGGTCTTATGAGAGCGATCATACCATAAACACACAGTAAGCAGTCACCAACTACACATATCACTCAACCACAGACAATAACTCTACTAAATCAGTATAGCCAGTTTTGTTTACCTATCTTGTATTTCTGTGAGGTCACCTCAGGGTATGCAATATACAATTTCGCTATCAAATTGTTGTTGAACTGATGCTATCATGGAAAATAATGGGAAAGCTCAAAGGTCGTGCGTGAAAGAGTATCCATTACATCGCATTAAAAGTCGTGATGCGTACAAATGCTTACGAGTATGCGATAACCTGTATACGAGACGAAGGTACGTAGAATAACTATAAACATTATGTGTTTCGATATTTTGTATAAATAATAATCAGGTCTTATGGTTTTCTTGAAATGTCTACTACATTCTACGAGTATTAAGTATTTAAAATATTTAAAAAAATAACACAACTATTTTAAATACCTAATATACATCTAATTCAAAGGAAAAACCTAGAGATGACCTGTTTATCATAACCAGATTTATATGACAGATAAGGTGAGACGATATTATAGTAAACAAGGAATTAAATGTTGAGATGACAGCTGATAAGCGCAGAGTGGGTGAGGTAAACCCGCGACCCCACACAACAGTAAATACTGACCTTAGCCAGTTGATAATGATGACAGTGAGCTGAAATCATCGTACCTAACTTAACTAAAGTACCGAAAGTCTTAATAGAGATATAATGAAAAGCAAAAATACACTACATGGCTTGGAAAACTCGAGAAAAGGCGCACGCTCAATTACTCCTAATCTAATCAAGTCGGCGAACGACCATCAATTTATTTAATGACACACGCCCTCAATTTTTATTGAACTCTCAAGTGGCCGGCCTGGTCATAAATGTTGCAATATATGTTTCCAAAACAAAAGTATTACGCTAACCCAATGAAACTATTTAGTTTCTTAGACTAACTGTATGGCAGGCAAGCTTATGGTCCCGGTATGGCGATCAAGTGCCCTAAAAACTTCGCCAAAGCGACTCATACCAACCAGTAAGGTTATAGTAAAGTTAAATTAACAAGTTGGTACACAACCAAATCTACATCTTGTTTCAATATGACAAAGGGCATAAGTATTACAAACCAAAACGACGTCACATGTTCGATAAAAGTGTGTATTATTTAGGTAAGTAACAAAACATCTACGTGATCAAGTTTTCCTACTAAAGTCTATCAAACAACTAACAGGAAAAAACACGACTATAATTTACACATTTTAGACGCGAAATGGGTTAAATTAAATAAAAAAGCTTCAGTATCTACACAGTAATCCATCTACACCTATAAAAGAGCTTAACCCAATGATATTCATTGGCTAAACCTGACTGACTGAGTCATCCATCATCGACGAGCCAAAACCGCTGAAGCTAGAAAGCTGAAATGAAAGAAGCATCTCTCTATAGCAAAACTACGCGATAAAGCGGAATTTCTAATAAAGTTTATATGGGACCTGGGCAAAATATACAAAATATAACTGAAAATAGACTTAATATTTGGTATTTTTAAACCGGGTATTTATCACGTACCTATTGTTATTATTTCTTTTTTCCGACGTTTCGGACGCATTGCAGCGCCCGTGGTCACGGATGAACTGAGGCACGGCGAGTTAGCTTCTATTATTGAGAGTAGATTGCGTCTACCCTCAATTCGTCTTCAGAATCCGATAAGGCCAGATTCACACCGCGACACACGACACTGATTGTATCAACTTGCGGCAAACACGAACCACGACTCACACACTTATTAATAACAGGATTCCACGAGGCCGAGAGTCGAAAACCATCTTCACGGTAATAACAATAGGTACGTGATAAATACCCGGTTTAAAAATAATAATTATGTCACCAAATCACGAAAGTTTAAAAAGTTTAATATTTGGTACCTACCTAGTAATAATGTAACGTGTGATAGCTAGCTGTGTATAAAATACCAAAGTAAACTTACCTAGAAGTCATGGTGGTTCCGTCCACTCAGTCTGTACACTGAAACAAAAGAATGATTCCATTAATAATCCATTAGCCGTGCCTTCGCAGACTTTATTGTTGAAGCAGTAATTCGAGCTCGATCGATACATTTATCACGTAAACACCTACCATTACAAAATGCTGTCCTAAATAGTGCGTCCGTCGCATTTATAATGTTACGAGTGGTATAAAAGCTCTGAATGGTTTTATCAGGAACTGAGTCATGCAAAACGAAGTATTCATTACGGATAGACGTTTCCTGTGGTTGTGTGATATCAATGCTTCTAGATAATAGGGGCTAGCTGAAACCGTTCAGTACAGATTCTTGAATCAAAGAGCATTTGCACGGAACGCGTAAAAATTACGTCGTCGTGCGAACAGGGGCTTAGTGCGACGCTCGCTCGGCCGCTAGGTAAATGGCATCGGCTAGCAAAATGAGCTAAAAATTGCATGGTGTAAATCTTTTCTATTCCAAGTATAGTTTAAAAATAAAAGTCAAGTAGGGAATCTTAAAGCCGTCATTGCGTCAGATTAGCGCAGGATCGTGGTGGATGGCACAAGCTTAGGGAGGCCTATACCCAGCAGTGGGTGAAGTCAGGTTGTGGATGATGATGATGATGAGGGAATCTACAAGCGCCATATAATCCATTTAATCGCCATACTAAATATTGTCGACAAAAAGTTATAGGTCTACCTATAACTTTCTCTCGAATATCCTCGAAAACCCTAATATCGCGATTTTTTTATATATGGGCAAGAGTTTTATAAAGTTTATGTAAAGCCCTAAAATTTATTATGGTCAGTTTATCAGAAATACGACCTAATTCAATCGGCTTATCGCAGTTCTTATCATAGCATAGGTACCGTAGACGAAAGAGTTAAGCTCTATGTAAACTTAAACTGGGCCTAACAGTAGACTTACAAATAGTTTGGGCAAGAATAGTGACTAGTGCTCTGCACGATGCACTAGCCAGTCTATTAAAATAACGGGGTTAATCTTCTTCAGAGTTTCACAGTAATAGAGCAATGATAAGAACTGATGACAAATAATTTACTTCCCCTATCAACCTCCTTGGCAAAGTCAAGGGCAAGCTTCTCATTCATAAACACATAGAGAAAAATAATTAATTGAAAAAAAAATGTAAAGAAATTAATTTAATTAGAGAAATAAAATTCATAAACCTGGTTATTATTAAATATAAAAGAGAAATAAAATTCATAAACCTCGTTATCTTTAGAAAAACATTAGATGCTCTCTCAAAAGTGAAAAATATAGCTCAGTCTATCAACACAACCACAAAGTTGTAATAAATTGACTCATTTCAGATAGATATCATAAAAAACTAGTTGTAAAACTGGGAACAGTTACCTCTAAGCAATTCATATGTAGGAACCATGAAATTACCATGTAATTACAACAGTGATAAGCTGTTGGTAAGTTTAGCACTACATTTAGTTGTAATTTCATGTTCTACACATCAAATTCTCACACACTCTCACCATCAGCATTTATTTATTTACCTTGTTACTATTCAGTTGGTCATTCTTATAAGAATTCTATTGAACGTCTAATCTAAGGTGTTGTTTATCTAAATACTTCAATATTGAGTTTGCTAAAACTGGAGTTATTTCATAGTCATGCAACTGTTGTCTTGTTATTGTATGATTATGAACAGTTCTGCGATGATCCTGCGTACCTACCAGTTCTATTAGATAAAGTTCATATAAGAAACCAAAAACAGGGATCTCGAGATTAGCATGACCTAAGGTATGCTGAACTATTCTGTGACTCCTACAACCAGGCGGTTAAAAAGAGTTGATAATGATTCATATGTGTCCACCAGAATTCGAATACATGATTTATTTTTGGAAAAAAACACCTACCTATGAAAGATATGTTATAATAACCCTAAACCGACGAGCATGTATGAAGAATGTAATGAGAGTAAATGAGGCGAAAGTTGTGTGTCAGGATCGTAGCAAGTGGAGATCTGTGGTCTCTGCCTACCCCTTTGGGAAAGAGGCGTGATTTTATGTATGTATGTTATGATATAATAATTATCATTCCTTTGAATCACATTTAAATAATTGAGTGCCTACTACTATCTATTATCGCATACAGAATATTCTTCAGTTACCACTGGTTCAATTATTTTAATCTAAGAAACTACATCAGTTTTTTCAATTTCCAAGAAACAATGTTCTTGCAGAAGGTAATCTGTACCTACTTAGGATAGAATTTAAATTTATCACAACAGATCAAATAAAGTGAAAGCATGAAATTCTTAAATCTATAATTCAAATTGTACAACAGTAAAATAAACAAACAGTAATGTGTGAAGAGATGGTTATATTTATCTTGTAGTGGGTAGGGAGAGCAAGTACTGATTGTGGTATGAGCGATAGCTTTCCCTATAGCTGTATTCCACGTCGCGATAGAAACCAACAACTCTAAATCAAAACATTGAGTGCGGTAACGGAACGTATGTAACACTAGCTAGCTAGCCTTTCACGCATGCTAACATATGGCCGTGCCACCATTGTAATATTGATTACTCCAATTTATGCACTCTTTCTCAGTCTAGACCTCCAATAATGACCTTGAATTATATTTTATTCAATTGTGACGAAATCAGCATACCTACGTAGCTTTATTATAGCTCGTGATAGTTTTTTATAAGCCACAAATATTCACGAGCAAGTGCAGATGAACGGAAGTATAATTTCCTTCTTTCTTTTGGCTGATATTTCTAAATAAAACACTCACCTTAAGTAATAATAAGCGTATCAAGTCACTGCACCTAATTCCTTCCATTTTCTATGCCACAAAAAGTCACACACGATAACATTTTCGTCAAAATACACAAACAAAAAAAACCAACACGACGAGAGGAAGCGCATCATCCAAGCTTCAATTATATACTGACAGCCATGCTGCTGATGAGTCCGTCTTTATTGTGGACTTCCGCGCTGATTGGTTGAATTACAGCTGATATAAAAAATAATTGGCAGAGTCCACCAATAGCAAGACCGGATTCAAAAAATTCTTGATTTTCTGCCAAAAATTGTTTGAAATGCAATATCGCCCAAGAGCTAAAAATGAACTAAGCATTATTGCATACTATTTTGATTTTTTCATTATATTTATGATTATTATTCATTAATTTAAAAGAATCCATGAGAATAGGACTGTAAATAAATAAATAATAATCTAGCCTGCGATAAAGGTTCATTGGTCCGAGGAATTTTTTTTTTGTAGCTGTCATAATATTTTCTAATCAACGTCTAAAAGTGTACTTCTGTCACTGTCAACGAACATCTGTCGCTATCTATTCACCTTGCTTCTTCAATCAAACAAAACAATATTGTTTGATTTTAGGTTAACTTTCATGATAATGATTTCGTGCTTCTCGTAGCTCTTTTAGACTGAGCAAAATGGGAAAAAAGAATAAGAACCAGAAAAAGAAAGTCACTCTAGTGTTTGATGAAGCTAAAAGAAAGTGAGTATTTGCTAAAATTTATTCCTACTCATTATTTTACAACAAATCACACAAAAGTTGAGACTGTAACTTTATTATTTCAGAGATTTCTTGTGTGGGTTTCGCAAGAGAAAATTAGAAAGAAAGAAGAAAGCACAAGAAGAAATACAGCGACTTCTTAAAGAAGAGAGAAAGCGAATCAAGCAAGAGGTACCTAACTGATAGAAAATGTACCTAGAATTAGTTTCAAGAACTGGCTGTCTGCTAAAAGTAATAACAGTCTAAATTGAATATCTTTTATTTTTCAGAACAAAGAATCATACAAGAAACTAATTGTATCCAGTCGGCCTATACCTGATATTGAACAGTTACTTCAAGATGAGTATGAGGATGAAGACGTCAATGTCAAAATTGTTGAACTTTCCTCAGACACATTACAGAAAAAAGATTTAGTCATTGGAGAGAACAGACCTAAAGAAGTAGTTAAAAAAGAGGTACAAAAGAAAAAAACAAACCAAGATATAACAGAAATACCTGGCATGGGTTTAGAAGAAAGTGCCCAAGAGTCTGAACAAGAAGAAGAAGACAAAGATGACAATTTAAAAACTAAAAAGGAAATAAAAAGCCTGCTCAAGAAACAAGCTACTAAGAAAATACAGAAGAGCAAAGTGTTCCAAATGAAAAATAAACTAGACAGAGTTCAGAACAAGAAAAAATCTCAACAGAAAAAAGGTCACATGAAATCTAAATTAGATTCAAGGAAAGGCTATAATAATGCTAAAGCTAGAGCTGATCCAGAAAAGGCTGGTTCAGGGAAAAAACATGGAAAAGGGAAATCTAAAAAGAAACAAGGAAGGAGAAAACATTAAAGTATTCTTAGAAAAAACATTTTTTTTATTATCTATACTTATTATTAATGAGGTAACATGATTTAAATTATAACTTGAGAATCAACATCAATTAAACATAACATTCAAACAATCATTTCTTAGCTGATCTAGTTTTCCTGCTCCCATTATCTTCTTTAGTTTTGACAGCATCACTGTCTCCAACTTTGATATTTGGAGACTTTCTTTTCACTGATGACCTGGTAGGTTTAGCACCAACATCTATCTCAAGATTTCTGGCAACATTCACTTTTATGTTGGCACTTGTAACAAAGTTGTTGGAATCTGAATCATCTGTATCATGTTGGTTTGTTTCAACTTTCCTTGGTATAGATTTTCTTTTACGAACTGCCTTGACAGGCTCAACTACTAAAGCGTCTGTATTTTGTACATCATCAGTATTTGGTTCCTTGTTTTGAATATTTTTTTTGGGTGTAACTTTCCTCTTAATAACATTCTTGGCTGCAGTTTCAGAATTCAAAGTCATAGATGGTTTTGCTTCAAAATCTTTATCTTCTATTTCATTTGGTTCTGTCTTAGCTTGATTCTTTTTAGGAGTGATTTTCTTTTTTGTATATTTGTTATTAGCAGCTTCGACTTGCAAAGTGTTAGTTGAATCTGTCTCAGCAAAATCATCTTCATCATGCTTCTCATCTTTTATAGATTTGTTTGGTGTTAGTTTCCTTTTTCTAGGAGACTTTTCAGGTTTCACTACTTCTTTTGAAACTTCCATGTGCTTTTTATCAAAATCCTTCATCTCTTCCTTTGCTTGTTTCTTAGGTGTCACCTTCTGCTTTTTAGGTGACTTTGCATCAAGAGCTTCAGACTTCATAGGAGACTTTTTAGGAGATTTTCTTCCCATGCCACTGGATGGGCAAATATCTCTATTTAAGCATTCTTGGCAATTAGGACCTATAGGCAAGCATATTGTTTGTCCAAAGCCAACCATGAGATGGTTAACTTCACTCCACAACTCAAAAGGTATCCATGATTGCAGAGCTTTCCTTGTATCTTCTGGAGTGCTAGTTGCTTTCTTCACCCAGCCTATTCTATTGCTTATCCTGTGCACATGTGTGTCCACACCTTGAAAAGATACAATTTATTAAAATTCAACTTACTTTTCCGAGCTTAATTTATGAGGAAAATAAAAACAGGGGTTTTTAGTGTGGGGTTACGACTGTGGTATGAACCTACCAATTCCAGTAATTTTGTCCCAAGCAACCTTCATGCAGATGTGAGCCATTTTAGGGCCAACCCCTGTGAGCTTGCACAGTTTCTCCACCGAGTCTGGAATGTCGCCATTGTACTGTTCCTTCAGAGTCTGGGTAGTCTTTTTTATGTATTTCACTTTTGTCTGAAAACCATGAAATATTGTAGGTGAAGTCAGGTTTTGGATGGTGATCATGCCAGGCTTTTGAGGCACATAAAATACTTCAGATTTATCATTAAATATTTTTTTTATGTACCTAGATTTTAAATTTATAAGCTTACCTTCCAAAAGCCAACTGGATAAATTAGTTTACCCAACTCATCATCACTCATCTCGAGGACACTGTCTACAGTCAGTCCTCGAGCTCGCAGCCGTTCCATAGCTGCAAATGTGACCTGGTCCTTTGTTTGGCTGGACAGCATCAGAGATATAAGAGATTGATATCTATAAACCTGAACAGGTAAAAAATATATAATCAAATGGTAAGTACACCAATCTCTGTCCTGTATGAGATAATGCAGAACAAGTTAATTAGCACTTAATAGAAACTGCTTTTGTATGTTTAAATACATATACCTCAGGAAGTGCATTATCATCCATGCTCATGTGACATCCCATAGAGTCAACCGGAGCATCATTATTTGCCCTCATGATTCTCAGGTTTACAAGAAACTCTTGCCAGTTTGGTGGTTCCCATAGACCCTTTGGTTCCTTAAAAATAAATAAAATATTTGATTTATCTTACTCAGTGGATTTATTAGAACATAGGCTATATTTTGAAAAGTTTGATATTTCTTACTTCTTTTACAGGAGAAACTTTTTCAAATTCAATTCTAACGTGCGGTTTTTTATCGTACTTGAATCTGCTCAAATCTGGGAAGGATTTATTCAAGCTTGCTTCAATACCATCCATCAGCTCCTCTGTTTCCGCTTGTAGTTCATTTTCTTTGTTTACTTGCAATTTTTCAGTCTTCTTCGAAGCACTGGATAGTACTTTGGGACAAGATTTTGTTTTGTTTCGGGACGGAGGCATGGTTATAAGTTTTTTTACTAAGCGGTGAATTTTATATTTGTTTGCTTTGTAGGTATTAAACGATAGGTGTAGTGTAGTACCAATAAATCGTATTTTATTTTTCTTTCTAAACCTCTGTGTTCTAAACCTATTAAAAGTAATCTCTACCCGTTTCACGGAACAATATTACTCACACCCGCCCCTTGATTACGGATCTCGCGACAGGCGTAATCTCGCAATTACTGCTGTCAAACTTGTGTTAAATGGACGTAGATTAGCGTAAAGGAAGCAATCCACACTCATGTCGAGTCTGAATTGTATTTAACTCAATTTCGACATGAGTGTGGATTGGTTTCTTTACGCATAACTACGTCCGTTTAACACAAGTTTGACAGCAGTAATTGCGAGATTAGCCTGTCGCGAGATCCGTAATCAAGGGGCCGTTTGCCAGGCTTATCACGTATAAATTTGCAGTAGCAAAAGTGGAAGCAGCGCGACCGCGACCGCGACGCGAATGGTTGCAAATTGTTACTAAAAGCCGTATCATGGAAGCCTTTTGCCCGCCTGTCGCAAGATTGTTGCTTGGATGCACTTTTTCCGTGAACACTAGCGCCACCAGCGATAGCAGCAATAAGCGGAAACAAATTTAATGCAGTTTTTAACGTTATCTGTGGTAAAATGTTCATTCCGTACGCGCCTTTTTTGTTGATTTCATAATCTGTGGTTGGTTGACTTTGTTATTGCTTTGCTTTGTTGACGAGTTTTTTACCAAGAGTTTTTGAATAATTTGGAAAAGTAAGTTATCAATGAAGTACCTTTAATGCGTAGTTTTGTTTTCTTTCTGTCTCTATCATGTTCTTGTAATTTCAGTGGAACATCAAGTTTCCGCCTAACAAATTGACGAGTTGCTGCAGCACCTCATGATGCTCTCGAACCTTGCCACAGCCGTTGGTCTGGGAGCTAGATCAAAGGAACAAAACAAGACCATAGATCGTGGGTGGAATGATCTCTCTCGCTGCCAGGCTCAACGCTCACGGAAGAGGTGCCACTAAAACTGGGCAGCGGTGGAAACGTGAATGAATTCTTGTTTTACATTTAGATCTCAAGCTCACGTATCATGCTTGGGCACAGAATACAGAGGCTTGGGTTACCTTAGGTAACAATAGTGGTTTTCTTTACGTTTTCTTATATTCCTAGTACTGGGCGGACTTGAAGTTCAAAACTAAAAGTAGGGCCGCCTCAAGGTGACGGGAAGCTTGGTTCCCAAGACTAATGCAAAGCACATTTTTCAAATTGCTAAGGCAGAAAGTTGAATTGGTACCGTACTTACAATGTAAAAGTGTAACATTTCTATTACTTTGTTGTTTCAGAAAGCCCAGTTTATAGACAACCGTGAGGGTCCAGAAACCAAATCAACAGTGTCACGGAGGCAGCTGTTTTGACTGGTAAGTCTATTATCTATTTTTTTTTAATTAATGACTAAATGTCATCGACACATTTAAAATTAAAAAAATCTCATATATTATGCATATAATATTTTAATGTTTAAAAAAGTCAAAACTGTATCTAGCTAGATATAAGGTCAGAATACAAGACTAGACTATTACGTAATTATTATAATGTCATCAACAGTTATCCTAATTTATTTTAACATTTTACAGGCCAAAGAATGAATCTATTGTAGGTCACTGAATTAGAGCAGAGTGCAAGCAGCTGATGCCGCCATTATATCAACAGAAGGCGCGAATGCAGGCGGAGGCATCTCTCTATTGCAAAGGCTGTGCACGAGCCAAGTATAATGTTCAATAAATTATGTGACGTAATGTCAAAAAAAATAAAAATGTTTTTTACTTGCCCACTATTCTATTTTAGATCAATGTAGATATATAGGTACATAATAAGATGACATTACACAGTAGGTACAAACCACACAAGTATAAACATTAGACGGACATCAACATATACTAAGGATCATATAGAACTAAAGAATAAGTATCAGTATTACCCAATAAAAATAAATAGTGATGCAGAGCTATGTTCTATAATCCCACAACCTCTTTACAGTGATAGAAAGTTGTTGACTGCCATTTTGTAACATCTGGGATTCATTCTGGTCCTCAACTTGATCCCTAAGTGATTCTTGCTGATTTACCTCAGCTTGGGTGTCTGTGGGTGACAGCTCAGGCACAGGACGCCTCTCGCTATTGGCCATGTGATGTAGGACACAGCATACATTTATTATTTTCGCTACAGTATAGTGGTCTTAAGGCAGCACTCTATGAACCAGTAAACAATGGCAACGGGCCTTTTAGTACTTCTATGCATCGTTTAACAGTGTTCCTGACCTTGCAGTGAACATTTATGTAATGTTCCTCAGGAGTCTCAGGACCAGTATTGACAATACCTTGAGTAACCTGCAAGAAAATCATTTAAATAAATAAGTAAGCATAAATATAATATTAGTAAGCTTTTAGTCAACTCACCTAAATTATTGGCAAGAGTTTGGTCAAAATTGGGGGAACCTACCTAAAAGCCAGAGAGTTTCCCCATCATTATGGAGTTGTTGGATGTGTGGATATATTTCTGACTGACGCCCAGATGAATGCATCATGGGTGGCTCATCCAAAGGTTGCATCAACATGTAAAATGTTCAAATCACTGAACCATATCTGAAAAACAATATAATATAATATTAGACCATATTTCGCAATAAATGATTTGATTTGATTTGATTTTAGGTACCAATAATCATACAGTAGGTACTACAATAAACATTAATTGATGTAAGTTTAATTAGGTACCAAATTAGAGCACAATCCAACTACTTCATGATTATTTACATTGCTTATGTAACTTAGAGGCTATTGAATATTTATGTAAATAAACAGTACAAAGCACATTCTCATTGAATAAGTAGCTGTGATAAATTAGAAATTACAACTTACATAGCACATACACAACTTTTACTTCACAAAATTTAACAAAGTATCTCAGCAATCGCCAAAAAACAAGTGCTGGGGTTGTTGCTGATTGTTACTTCAAAACGCTTTGCTACCCCTGTCGTGCTGCTGTCAAAAGTGCTTACGTAATATCAAATTGTACCAAGAATACGATCAGAATGCACTTTTTAGTTTACTGATTGTCCGGTAGAGGGCGACCTAGTGCTCGACCTGCTGTTGCTACTGTAACTGCTGATTTCTGCTGATAGCTAATACAAAATTGACGTCTGACAGAAATGACTGCGAGATTTACGCCTGTTGCATACTGGTCACGAGTTACATGATAAGCTTGTTGCTTGCCGTGGATCGTGGGTTGCCATTGTTGCCAATTGCCAATTATTGCCGCTTTATTTATATAATCTGTGCAATTGCCTGAGTTTGCCCCACTCTGTGGTTTGCCCTTGGAGTAACTCAGTTACTCTGTGGAGTAACTATAAAAGTTTGCCAACTGAGAACGACAGAGAGAAAAATATTTTTTTTTTCTTTTTTTTTTTTCTTTGTGTTTGTAAAGTATTATTATGTCAATTGTGAATGGCAGTGACATACTTCGGTTTTGTGTTTGACAGTGACTGACAGAGAGAATCGAAGGATCTCGCTCGCTCGCCCTGTGCGTCTCGCTTGGGGACTGTTTTTGATGAGATTGAGTTGAGATTTATTTTGTATTCTATTGTAATTATAAAATTTACCAAAGTATCTTACTTAACAGAGAAAATGGCTGAAATATTGCTTGATCCAAAGATTCGTCTGTGGGTGTTTCTACCAATTGTTATTATAACCTTCCTTGTTGGAATTGTCAGGCACTATGTGTCCATCATTTTATCTTCACAGAAAAAAGTGGAGCTGATTCAAATGCAGGACAGGTACGTTTCCAATTACTACAGTCTATTAACAGCTCAGTTAGTTATCAGATTTTACCCAAAAAGTGTTGATGTCATGAACTGTGCCTGTTTCTAGTCAAGTTATGATCCGAGCAAGACTGCTCCGTGAGAACGGAAAGTACCTGCCCCGTCAATCATTTGCTATGCGTCGCTATTGGTTCAACAATGAAGAAGATGGTTACTTCAAAGTGCAGAAAAGAGCTGCAACTTCACAGGTATGTTCATCTAAAACATCTTTTATATACAGAAATCCATTAATAGGGCTTTGGTGATTGACTGACATATTAACCTGCAGCCTAAACAAGTTTTGCTGTAGTTTGGGGCTGATGACACTGAAACATTTACCTATCGATGATAGACGAGCAGCTGTTCCTGACAAGTCTATGTCAGTGTTGAACTAGTCTGATTGTTCAAGATTGGTTAATCTTTTTGAGCACTGATTTATTAGTTCGTAGCCAATTGTCAAGCTTGTTCTTAATAAACCAATTGACAGAAGTAGCAGTAACAACACCATTTCTGCCAATATTTATTTGTTATACTTACTTATAATTTCAGAATCCCATGACAGACCCTGGAATGATGACAGACATGCTCAAAGGCAATGTCACAAATGTGTTGCCCATGATTGTTATTGGAGGATGGATTAACTGGATGTTCAGCGGCTTCCTAACAAGTACGCCTTTCTTTTCAATGAATAGAATAGATATTTTATTTATTTATTTATAATACACAGGCAGCTCTCAGAGCTAATGCGTGTATGTCTTAGTCCTTGTCAGTGCGGTTTAAATATTTGTCCAGTCTATTCTTGAAAGAGATCACTGACTCTGGTAACTGGTTCCAGGTTTGCACAACGCGATTGGGCAATATGTGCTCTCTATTTCCAATCATTTTTTTAATCAACCTATCTCGTCCGACTGCTGGGCAAAGGTCTCCCCAAACTCCTCCAATGGTCTCTGTCTTCTGCCACATTCCACCAATCGCCCTTAAAGGCATCAATGTCATCTCACCAACGTTTCCGAGGGCGACCTCTATGCCGCCGTCCTTCTGGCATCCATGGCGTTTTTCTAATAATAATAATAGAAAAATATTTTGAAAGTATCTTTGGAATTCGTAAAAAAATATGAAGGAGTGACAGTTTAATAATAAAGTATTTAATTTTGTATCATTGACAGCTAAGGTCCCATTCCCGCTAACATTACGCTTCAAGCCCATGCTCCAGAGAGGTGTGGAACTGGCATACCTGGATGCATCCTGGGTGTCTTCAGCATCATGGTACTTCCTCAATGTGTTTGGACTGCGGACTATTTATGCACTGGTCTTAGGAGAAAATAATGGTAAGAAATTTCGAAATTGATCTTGTGAATGTCTGTCAAAACTCAAGGCAAGAAGCCTTGAGGTTCGACAGTCAGCAAAAAATACTTAGAATAGCTGTACCCTGTGATATTTTCCGTGGAAAAGTATTCAGAGCTATGATCAATATGCTTATTCCAAATTTCATCAAAATCAGTTCAGCTGTTTCAGCGTGATTAAGGCTCAATGCAGACTGAATTGGCAGCCTAAATAACGCGTTTGTAGCGCAGGCATAATCATCATCATTTGCCTGCCCTTATCCCGGCAGGCATGATCATAAGAGATTAATTAATATTACTACAATAAACCAACCAGAGCTGTAATTGCTTTTTATTTCCAGCGGCTGACCAATCCAAGGTGATGCAGGAGCAGATGTCGGGCGCCGCGATGGCAATGCCTCCAGACCCGAAGGCCGCCTTCAAGGCCGAGTGGGAAGCCCTAGAGATCACCGAGCACAAGTGGGCGCTCGCCTCTGTCGAAAGTGAACTGTTGGCTCGTGCAGATTAAGGCATACCCTAATGTGATTGTGTTGGGTGTATGGTATTTAATTTAGTATTTATCATATAAATAAATTATTGACCATAAGTATGTATATTTTTTTTGCTAAGTACATGGTAAAATCCCTATAGGTAAGTAATAGTTTTACAAAAAAAAAGGTTTACCATTTTGGAACAGCAAAATGCAAAAACAAATTGCAATTTAAATTGTTTATTCAATGCAAAAGTAGATATTTACAATTTTTATGCTTTCTAAAAAATGTATATTATCCAGTAATCAAATCGTAACATAAATTATTGCTTCAATTACATCATTTTATGGTTTCTACTTATTTTATTTTAGAACTTATTTTGGTTACTTAAAACTGACAAAAACAAATTACCACAGAAACCATTAAATCAATGCAAAAAGACGGATATACTACTGCAATGGCATTTCCCTTTGCATTGGTATTCCATTACATTGTGGTAGCATAATTAAAAACAAATAGGCTTATTTACATAAGAGCTGTGCTAGGATATAATCTACAGAGAAGAATAACCCAATATTTTTGATGGTTCCATAATGATGGGTACAAATACAAACAAGCAACAAGCATCTTCTAAAGCCATGTCTCCTGCGACCAAAAATAACAAAACACGTTTTCCGTCCGCCTTGGATAACATTTTACGTACAAAATAGGCCACGCCCATATTTTGTTGGATGTTTGATGTGAATGTGTTGAACACAAAAAAAGTGTCACAGGAGACCCGGCTTAACATAAATAAATATAATCGTAGTAACATAACAAAGTATTGATTATCAAAGTCTATCTTTATTTTAGATCCCCAAATAATGACTGAATTAAAACAGTTCCCGGTTTTTGATTCAGGACGAAGGATGGGGCACTTATTGGTAAACTTGGTTCAACTAATCTAGGTATTCATTGTCTACTGCGACTTCGCGATTACTTACGATTCATCGGCTTTTAGTATTCTAATGCTGGCCACCCACGATCAAGTTTACCGTCCAGCGGACTGGATGCGGCGTCCAGTAAACTTGACGGTGTATTGGTATGGGTGTGCATGACAAGCGAAAAAGAACTTCGTTCTGCCGACTTGATCAAGTTTTCAGCGCCGCAAACTGGACGGTAGACTGGATTGTGGGTGGCTGGCATAGCACTCATAATTGATTTATGCGCTTGGCCAAAGTTTTACATTTATTTGTCATTTTAAGCAACATGAAATAAACCAGACTTCTTCACGTCATCATCTTTATGTTTTATAATAATTCAGGTTTTACTTTAAGCAGAATATAACCATCTCACAAGATACAATAACAATATCTTCTCTTCTGGTAGAGATCGCTTTTTAGCGATAAAACCGCCGATTGTATGTTAAAGTTAAGTTTTTTTGTTTACTTTTATATGTTTGTTTAGCTTTTTATGTGGTGTACAATAAAGTATTTTTATTTTTCTATCTATCTTCATCTAACAGAATTCCATACAAACTATCTTTTATAATAAAAGTGAGAACATAAAGCTTTTCTCTACAATTTGGAAGACCATGCCCCACAATACATAACTGCATGAGTCACTGATGAGTCTGTTTGTAACAGTAGTCACGAAAAAGAACTGGCTCGACATTACTTCCCCAACTTCCCACATCACTAAACAGAATTGATAGAAGAACTACTTCTTAATGAGTTGAACAACGTCTTCGTCGCTTACGGTGTGTCCGATGCCGACGCGTTGCGGCGAGTACTTGGTGGACGTGCCCCAGACTAGCGCGTACTTCAGCTGTGCGACCAGCGAACGATGGATGGCATGGCATACATGCTCTATTGTCACTCCCTAGAAAAAACAAAATACAATGTAGGTCAGAGTCAGTACTCAGTAGTCAGGTCTCTGACCTTCCAAGGCCAAACAAAGTACGAAGTTTGCGAGAGATGAATGGTCAATTCTGACAAAAATTAACCCTTGGCTTACTCATGGTAATTTAGCTACCAAGTAGTATGGTAAATTCTGTAACACATACCATGATTCATAGACTTACACAAATACATATTTATTTTACCATAAAAAACTAGAATCTATCTATAATCAAAGTGTCAGTGGAAAAACATTTAACCTCTCATAATAATCAGAAAGCTTACCCTTCTCAAGATAAGTCCATCATCAAAGTCCGGTGGCTGGCCAGGCTTCTTAGTGTACACCCTGATGAGAGAGAGGTACTCCCACAGCGTTTCCAACAAGTAATCCAGGTTTAGCTTCATATTACAACTGAAACAAACAAAATATTGAATTGGCGGAAGGGGGAGCGCTTTGCCAGTGTAGTAAACAATACGTTTTGATAAGCACTCTATGATGGCCGCCGAATGGCTTCCGTCGTGGCTTAATGACGTTATAGCCGGGACCGACATTAAAGTCCACTCATCCACTTTGTGCTGTGAGCTCATTTCTATGAGGATCATCAATGCACCTCAAAAATCTATCAAGAACGACTAAGCAAGCTTAGGTTTAGGGGCTACAAAAAGAACCAGTTCTCAAAATCAAGTGTCAAATTGTGTTCACCTGACGACGACAGAGTTGGGCTGGCGCGCGATACGGTCCACCTCCTGGATGGAGATCTGATCTATCTTGTTGTACACGTAGATGCAGGGCAGGTACACACGGTTGCCGAGGATCACATCGATCAGTTCGTCAGCCGTGCAATCCTCGCGGAACAACACCTGCAATTAATAAACTATACTCACACTGTTCACTCCAAGCTACAAAACAAACATGTATTCTTCATTTATGCTTTTACTAGCTGTCCGCTGCTGTGTTCATTGGGGATAATGTAGGATTCTATTGGTGAAAGAATTTTTCAAATCGGTCCAGTAGTTTTGGAGCCTATTCATTTCAAAGTTCAAACAAACAAATCTTTCCTCTTTATAATTTAGTATAGATAAATGACTGATAGAAAGAAAGAAGAAAGAAAAAGCATTTATTCAAATGAGTCAGTGGCCAACTCTGGTGACGGAGTTTATAGGCTGCCTCATGGCCTTTGTCATGGCTTAACGACTTAAATAGTCGGGACAGACAATTTAACGTGAGCTCCGAAGGAAACAGCGCCATATAATTCGTTCTACACGCTTTTTATGGTTCGGTGATATTGACAAGAGTTACCCAGGGAAGAGATTCTGAAATATGCTAAAAAGTTTCATATTTTCAAGTTTTCGCCACAATAACTAAGTATGTAGTTTTATTACACAATGCCAAGAATTTTTGCACCAATTTAACTTACCTCAGCATTGAAAATCTTGTATTCATGTAATATCATTTGCACCATCTTCTCGTCTACTTTAGTAAGCTGGCATGTGGAGTTGAATGATAGACCTCCACCCTTTTTAACCTGTAGACAGAACAAATTACTATATTTTTTTGTGTATTACTTGATAAGCCGGAATCAATCACAAATCTCTAGCTAAGGTTTCGAAATTTTAATTTCTCTGCTCTAGCTTTGTGATTGGTTGGAACAAATAACTGAATTGAAACCTAGATCAAGCAGTCAGGAAGCCATCCACCAATAATGGTACCTTGAAATAAATATTAGGCTTCATCTTATTGAGACGGATGCCGACACTCTCCAGCTCCTTCTCAAGCAGTTGACGGTGCACATAGGGCTTTGTGGCATCCAGCATCATCAGCACCAGGTCTGCTGTTCTAGCCACTGCTATCACCTAGCACAAACAATATTATTTCAATTATGTGTTACAATGGGTTTGAGAAAAAAATCACTGTTGTGGTAGCATGACTATGTATTATGGCAATTGGATTGTCATATGGAAAGCTTGCAATAGGGACCATGCTTGGGAAAATAGTTGTGATACTGTTTTGTTTATTTCTTGATCAGCAAATCTATCCGATCAAGTGATTTAAAACAAAAATAACTCACCTGTCTTCCTCTACCCTTGCCTTGGGCAGCTCCTTCAATGATACCAGGCAAATCAAGCAGTTGGATGTTAGCGCCTTTGTACTCGATCACTCCAGGGATGCATGTCAGCGTTGTAAACTCATAGTTGGCAGCTTCTGAGTGTGTGTGTGTGAGAGTTGAAAGTAGGGTGGACTGGAAAACATAATTTTTTGTAATTTTTTATAGTGTTAATCCACACTTGGTATTTCATTAAGAAATGAAGTTTTATCAAAATTCTCGATTTTGACGGGATTCGAACCCGCGATGATCAGACGATCCTCCAAAAGCCGGAGTGCCTTCGACCGCTTGGCCACAGAACCACAGACATCAGATTTTAATTTCTTGTTAAGCTCATATTTATCGGTTAAGGATCGGTTAGCGCCATCTACACGTTTCACTAGTGAACTCATGCTCATTGTGGAAAACATATAAAAAAGCTTTAGTCAATTTTGATTGATTGTTGCAGTACACCAAAACTGAGGAAGTTGGTTTAATAAATTAAAAAGGATTGTATGCAGACTCACCTTTCCCACAGAAGGGAAACCAATGAGTGCTACTCTGGCATCACCAGATTTGAGTACATCAAACCCTTCGCCTTTATCCCCTCCTTTCTTAGACGGCTCTAGTAGCTGTGACCGGTACTTGGCTAGCTTTGCCTTCAGCAGACCCAAGTGGTACTCAGTGGCTGAAATAAAATAAAATATGTACAACATAACCTGAGTTCCATGAAATATTTGATTTCTGCATGTTGTATAGGGGAGAGTGGAAGACTATTTTGAAGGAGCATTTTCTATTGTTAAATATTTATTGTTGTGTCAAATTCAAATTCAACTTCATTTATTTTGCGAAACAAGGGTTAACAATAGATGACTGGAGAAAGATATATGCACAGCCTTGTTCAGCTTAACAGCATGCAAAATGTTACCTTATACAAAAAAATAAAAAATCTAATTACATTTTTATTATTTTTTACATTTAAGTCCATAATATTAAGAAAATAATAAATAAATATTTAATGGTGCGTCAGAAGATTCGATGTCAAATTGTTATTTCAGTATGTCAAGTTATAAAAAATTGTCCAAGAGATATTCATTGATACTATAATAAACCTTTTGCAATAAGAATTTTTTTAATCTTAATTTGAAAATACCAGTTACATTTATTTCTATTATATCTTGAGGTAAGTGGTTATAAATACGAGACGCCATGCAGAACACACTATTGTTTAACATTGCAGTCTTATTTGGTGGGCAAAGAATTTTTAAACAATGACGCTTATTAGTAAAATGTTTAAATAAATTATCATTTGTTTTTACAAAAATTGCCAAATCATAAATATATATACAGGGTAAAGTTAAAATATGTATTTAATTGAGAGAAGTAGCTCTTACAACTATCAATTGATTTTAGCTTACAGATAGCCCTGACGCATTTCTTTTGTGCTTTAAAAACTGATTCTATGCCACTTGAGTTGCCCCAGAATATAACTCCATATCTCAGAATAGAAGCTGTACCCATGATAGGCTGTGACAACTGTTGCAACATTAGCTACTTTAGAAAGCATGTAGAGTGCATAAGATTGTTGATTTATTCTTAAACATAAGCTCTCAACGTGCGATTTCCATCTTAAATTGCAGTCAATGTCTATACCTAAAAACTTTGTAGAGTCAATGAGTTGAATATGGTGTCCCAAGTAATTGATATTTATTTCGTCAATTCGGATATCTCTAGTTCTGAATACCATAAGTTTAGTCTTGCTCAGATTTATTTTTAAATTTATTGAATCAAGCCATTGAATTATATCTCCCAATGTATAGTTTATGTCATTTTCAACAATCAGCTTATGTTTATATACGTATCTATAGTTTTTATATTTAAGTATACATACATATAATATTATTATTATTGCTTTATGTTTATGTATGTATGTTTATTTTATTGTTAAGATAAAAATATTTGTCTCTTTCATTCTCTTTGGGCGGCGATGGGCTTGCAACCTGTCACGTATGGAATACTAACTTCTGCAAGATGTGGGCATGTATCAAATATGTATTTGTACATGCCTCTGACTACCCCCTTAGACATCTTCAAAGGATCTGGAATATAAAGATCTGAGAGAATGTCTACCGCGCCTTGGGGATACAGTCGTGACCCTGTTTACGTTTACGTTTACGTTTTTTACGTTTTCATTCTCTTTGTACATGTACCCACTATCTATTTTGCACAACTCTCTAGCCTCAAAGGTTTGATGGAAGAAAACTCTTTGTAGGGTTAAGCTCACCTTTGTACAATAAAGAATTAAGAGAGTGGAAGAAGAGAACATGTTGTGTCGTCCCCGCTTATGCGAGCTATGGGCAGGCAAATGATGATGTGATTTGTTCATGTAAGAAAACCATTTCATGTATTATATTTGCTGTAACCTACATAAAGGAACTGAAAGTTTACTGTGTTGGGTATAAAGCAGAGAATGTACCTAGTTGGTTTGATTAAAAGTTATAGTTAGAGTATAGTGGCCCCAGAATAATTAGTGTCGAAAATAATATACTGGTTAGATCTATATTTACGATACTATTGATGAATTATACTAGGATTTACCTTTATTTTTCTGCGTCCGTGCAATTTCCCTTTCAATCTCTGCAATCTTTTCCAGGATTCCCATTGTAAATACAAGTTGAAAGTACACGTAACCAACAAGTGTAAAACTTTTGTTGTTTTCACAAGAATATCATAGTCATAACAGTTATGTTAAATACATTTAGTTTTGTTTTTAGATCCGCAAACAAATACTATACAAAAAGTTCGTAAAACGCCTGAAAACGATATGAAGTGGGATAGGAATCCATCCAATTTTATTATTGAGGTTAGATTTTTCTTGTTTTTGTGCCGTGCATCGATCGACATGACATTCGACCGACAGAGTAGAGTCGACAGACAGCAGGACAGTTTGACAGACAGAATGACAACCACAGACCAAAAGAACGACAGACTGACAGCGACCGAACGAGTGGAACACAGAGCACTCACCAAATGACCCAGAGGTTGCTACCGCTGCGAGTTGAAGCCAGGGTACTACCCTGGCTTCAATCCCGATTTTCCTCTCTACCCTGAGGGTAGAGAGGAAAATCCTCGGAGCCCTTACTAAACGCGGACTCAACAGAGGCGTTTAAAGAAAACCACAACAGAGCACTCGGACCAAGAACAGAGCATATATATATACTCTGTGGTCTGACGCAAGTCTGACGGTCTGACCACAGAGTAAGTTTATCGGTCTGACGACTCTCGCTCAATCACTCCACAGTATTCACGACAGAAATGATGGCCTGGAAGCTAGAATAGTTTTAATTGGCGTAGTGGAACTGTCGTTCAATATGTCGTGGATTCGAATATTCACTGTGTGGTTAACTACCTTGCCAAGTATCACCATTTTTGAAGTTAGTACGAGTAGCAATGGCCATAGGTACATTGTCATAGTACCTAAGTAAGGTATTAGAATAGGATGCCTAATTTTTTTTTAAAGCAGGCCGCTGTCTGTTGTGGCACGCTTCACTCGGCTCGTGCGTTGTTAGGATACTAACGTAACCATGCTCGTCGCTACGCTCCTCACCACCTATCCGTATATATTATGAGCCTTTATTTCTGAATATACTTAAATATTAATGTTTTTTTCTTAAATGTAACTTAAGTTTTAATAGTACTAAATAAGGTCACGTACTTCAGTGTGCCTATTAGCAAAGGCCTCCTCTAACTCCTTCCAGTGTTCTCTATCTAATGCAGTTCTTCTCCAGTATGGTCCGGCTGACAGCCTTATTTCATCTTCCCATCTTTTAGCCGGTCTTCCCTTCTTTCTCTTCCCATCTCTCGGTTACAAGTTTGTTATAATTTTGCTCCACTTTTCATTTATTCAGTTATTCAGTTATTCAGTTATTTATTCACTTTAAATTATCATTACAGATTAATTTTAAATCTAATGCGATAATCTAGATGAGATTGAGATCATAAACTTATAAACTATTTATTTACAAAGAACACATTTTATAACAAACAAACAAAAAAATTCAAAAAATTATAACAACTCGTTTAAAAAAATTATTTAGGTAAAATTAGATAACGACTTAAACTTAAATAGGTAGGTACTTATTTAAATATTGCGTGGGTACATATCCAACTAAGAATGAAATAAATTAAAATAGTAGTATCTACTTTATGTGTAGGTACTTAGCTAGGGTAACTACCAAGGCAGAAGGAGACTAGGCTCTTCACAGTAGGTCAAGCAAGCTCTCACCAAGGCTGGCCATGTGACATGGAACACATCAAACTCCATGTTCGAGAGCAGTAGTGCATTGAGATGGCGTTGTGCGCGGCATACAGGGGACTGTTGATGAGCTACAGTGCGTGCAGTTCTAGGCGCAAACAATGGCACACGCCCAGGACGGAATCTAATGCGATGCTCTGGCACGTACAATCGGCTTACTTCCTCAAGTAATTCAGGACAGATTAGGACACCACGTAGGATCCTACAGATAGTTAAGATTTGTTCGCATAACCTACGCGTTTCCAGTGAGTGGAATCCTAGAGTGCCCTGAAGGAATCTGGTCGGGTAAAGGAATGGGTAGTACCCGTATGCCTTTTTGTACAAAAAGCGCAGAAATTTTTTCTGCATTTATGTTGCCCATCTCCATTTTTGTTCGTCTTTTTTTGTTAGTATATCTGTAACTTTTGTTTTTGTTCTAATGGTTTTGTGGTTTATCTTGTTTAGTTTTATTTATTTATTTCGGGAAAACAAACAACTACATTATAAATATATACTTACATTAACTTAGTTTTCTAGTATTAAGCATGCTCCTTTTCATTGCCCTTTGGCAGCTTTGTAGTTTATCTCTATGAAATTTGCTCAATGCCCATGTCTCGCACCCATAACATAATCCTATCCTATAAATAATTATACTTACCAAACTGAATTGTGTCTAAAGATTGTTATGACATATGTAGATATATTATACTAAAAGATTAAAATGTTTTTTTTTTTTTTTTTTTTTTTTGTTTTGGATTTTCATCATGCGATCAGTCATCATCATCATCATCATTTGCCTGCCCTTATCCCGCTTATGCAGGGTCGGCACAACATGTTCTCTTCTTCCACTCTCCCCTATCACTCGTCATCTTCGTATTCACTCCCTTCTTACCCATATCTTCTTTCACACAATCCATCCATCTTTTCTTTGGTCTACCTCTACTCACATATCCATCCACATTCATTTCCATCACCCTTTTAGTTACGTGACTTTCATCCCTCCACATTACATGCCCATACCACGCTAACCTATTGCTCCTCAATTTTTCAGTCACCGGCGCTACTTTCAGACTTCCCCTAATATATTCATTCCTCACCTTATCCATTCGCGTCACTCCGCACATCCATCTCAACATTCATGATGATCAGTCGTGCCGACTATAAGCAGATGTGCTGTGTGCTTTTTAGCGTGGAGGGCGCTACTCCCAGCGGAGCCAGCCCTTTCTTTGTATTGGCGCATGGACCTTCTTACTGTTCTAGTCGAAGAGGTCTCGCCGCTTTTTTAATCGACGTAAGCTTTCAGGAACAGTAAGTTGTCCAGCGAGCTGGTTTGGGTGTTTTTCGAGTCTTAACTTGTATTTGTGGGCATACGTTGCAATTTCCTCTTTTATTGTTGGCATGCCAAGGCATTCATGGATCTCAGCTGTTCTGATGAACCATGGGGTGCACGAAATTTGCTTAAGGATGTAGTTTTGCACCCTTTGCATTTTCATTATGTTTGAGGCACAAGCGGAGCCCCATAGCTGTATGCCATAAGTCCAAATAGGTTTCAGAATAGTTTTGTAAATAAGTAGCTTGTTGTCGATGGTGAGTTTAGAGTTTCTTCCCAGCAGCCAATAAAGACCCTTGTATTTTAAGTTTATTTGATCCCTCTTAGCTTGGACATGTTTTTTCCAGGTGAGTCTACGATCTAGGTGCATGCCTAGGTACTTCACTGAGTTTTGGTGTGGTAGTTGTGTACCGTTTAGAAAGACAGGAGCGCAATCTTCCTTTCGGAGTGTGAATGTTACGTGCAATGATTTGGACACACTGGCTGCGATTCTCCATTTGGCTAGCCATTCCTCTATCCTATTTAGGCTGTGTTGTAAAGTTTGTGAGGCCATGATCGGGCATTTGTTCGATGCAAGAAGGGCCGTATCGTCAGCGAATGTTGCAACGGTGACCTCCGTGCTCTGCGGCAGATCCTGTGTGTATAGTGTATACAGGACTGGTCCCAGGACTGACCCCTGAGGCACCCCTGCGCGTATGTCATGAAAACGTGACGTGCTGTTGTTTTCTTTAACTTGGAAAATCCTATTGGACAGATATGATTGTAGGATTCCAAAAAATGTGTGTGGTAGAAGGCTTTTTATTTTGAATAGCAGACCTTTGTGCCAGACGCGATCAAAGGCTTGTTGAATATCGATGAAGGCTGACGAGCAATATTCTTTTTTTTCCATGGATTTCCTAATTTTTCTGCACACTCTATGGACTTGTTCTATGGTGGCGTGTTCTTTTCTAAAACCAAATTGATGATCAGGGATAATGGATTTTTCTTTGATAATGCCTAGCATTCTGTGCAGTAAAGACTTTTCGAGCAGCTTTGACATTATTGGCAGGAGGCTAATGGGCCTGTATGAAGTAACATCGTGGGCCGGTTTACCAGGTTTATGGACCATTATAACCTGTGATACTTTCCATAGATCTGGGAAATGTCCAACTCTTATAATGGCGTTGAATAGCATGGTGAGGTACACCAAGACTTTTCGAGGTGACTCTTCGAGGACTTTTTTGTCGATGAGATCGTAGCCAGGTGCTTTATTGTTCTCCATGGTCTTAATGTTATTGTAAATTTCCCTTGGTGTTACCAGTTTTAAGGGTAGGTCAAGTTGGAGGTCCTGGTTGAGAGTCAAGTCGATATCCGATTCATCTGCATCGGGTCTAGGATCGTTTGGTTTGAAAACTTGACTGAGATGGTTAGCAAAAGCCTCGGCTTTTTCCTGTTCAGTTCTAATCCACTGCGCGCCGTGTAAACGCAGCGGTGGCTTTTGGTATAAGGGGCGATCTAGGTTCTTGCATGCCTTCCATAGCGAGTAATTAGTTGCTTTTGTGGCCGTTAGTTCCTCCAAGTAGGTATTTAAAGCGGCGTCATTAGCTTCCGTTATTAGGGCTTTTAGTTCTCGTATAGCGTTGTTTAGTGCGGTCTTATCACTCGAGTTTCTGCTGTTATGCCATACTCTGCGTAATCTTCTTTTTTCGAGTATTTTTTGCCGTATGGTGTCACAGTATGTCTTAGTCTGAGGGAGACGGTTTGTGAGTTCGGGCGTTGAAGCCCAGCAACTTTCTTGCAGCACTGAAGTTATTGCCCTAGTGGCGTTGTCTATGTCTATTTCTGTTTGAAGAGAGATTTTTAGTTCTAATCTCTCTTGGACTAGTTCTCGAAAAGAGTTCCAATCTGTGCGTTTGTTGTACAGTTTCAGTTTGCTCTCTATGTTCAGAGCAGTAATGCCGATGGTCAGTATTACTGGGACATGATTTGTGTTAGAGTCCAGACACGTTCGTACTTGGTAAGGAAGTCTGGTTAGCCCTTTCATAATGAAAAAGTCAATTACATCTGGAAGTCTGTTAGGGTCAGTTGGCCAGTTGGTCGGGTCCGTTGTCGAGATTGTAGTGAGCGTGTTCCTTTCTATGCTCTTCTTGAGCTCCCTTCCTCTTGTATTAGTTAGTCTAGAGGCCCAATGAACGTGTTTCGCATTCCAGTCGCCTCCGGCTATGAAGCGCGATCCAAGTGAGTTAAAGAACTCTTCATATTGTTCCTCTTTTATGGTGTACTTTGGAGGGCAGTATATAGCGGATACATTGAATGTTCCATTCCGATCTGTGACTGCTTGTATGTGCGGTTTCTTAAACTGCGGTTGTTCATAGTGCATAATACTTGACCTTACAATTATGGCCGCTCCCGCATGGGCTGTACCATCAGGGTGGTTCGTAGCATAAATATTATAATTACGTATTTTAATACTGTTGTTTTCAGTTAGATGAGATTCAGACACTAATAATATGTCTATGTTGTGCGTATGTAGTAAGACTTCTACCTCTCCTAGATTAGGAGATAGACCGTCTGGGTTCCGTGTGGCTATCTTGAGGGAAGCCATTATGACATCTTGGTCACCAGGGTCGTTATGAGGTTGATTAAGGTACTCATTTGTTGTAATATTAGGTCAAACTTTTCAGCTTGTTTGATTAGCATCTCTTCTATTTTTGTATTTGTTGTGGGGGTTTCTGCATTGCTGTTGTTTTGATTTCCTCGCAGTACATTAGCATAATTTGGTTTGTTGGTGTCCGGATTTGGTCTTCCAAAAGATCAAAATGTGAAAAAAAATTAAGCCACACTTGTGTTGTTATACGAAATTAGATTATGACATTTCAATTTATGTCTAATGAAGGTCACCATTTTACGAGTAATATCCGACCCTATTTATCAAGCACGGCCAACTTGAAATACTTCATCAGTTTATATTGCTCGTAATAAAATTGAATTATGCTATAATCATGGATTATTCGAATATAACAACACACTTTCATTTATTTATAATCAGGTAAATAGCATTTCCAATTTAGCTACGTTTTATTTAGGTAGATTAGATACCTATTTAAACGCATGCGGTAGGTACCTAACCTACCTATGTACTAATTTAATTCTACCTAGCTAGAGAACAATATAATCATTCATCAATTCAGAGCTACGATCAATAATGATCAGCAAGCTCACACATACTTACCTAAAAGCTTAGTCTGAGACCATGGTGATGGTGATCTGACATTATAAGTACTTACCTAGGTATTGTATCTAATCTACCTACGACGAAAATACGTAATTACCTACCTAGGTACTTACGGTTTGTACGTTGTTTACTATTGATTGTTTGCTCGCTTACAATAAATAGGTACCTAAACTTACGTACTTATATATATTATTATATTTTTGTTTAAGCCTTCTTCTGCAAGGATTTGTATACTCATCGAATATTGCTTTAAGATCAATAGAAGAAATGGCACTTGAATATGAAGACGATAAAAATTCAATGATCGCAATGACGGAGAGAGGCAATTTACGTTTCAGTTTGCAACTAGCACAAGACCAGAAAAACGCATCAATCATCAACTCAATAACTTACGCTTAGTTACTCAATAGTTTATACAGCGTCAGGAGGCAATCCATGCCTACACTTAACGGGACGCTGTAGTGCATGGGACATTGTTTGAGATGGAATAGGCTTGCCCAGCACCTAAACCAACCTCAGCCTGGCTTATTGGAAAGACAACGTCAATACGTGTGGAGCTGACTAAGCTGCGGGTTTTCTCACGATCAACGAAATAATACTTACTTATAATATTCAGTTATTTTGCTTTTTTAAGTAGGTATCTATAATAAAAAAATAAACGGCATAGTATTGAACCATTTTGTACTAATTACAGACAACTCCAATTGGTATGAAGATTTTTATGAAGAATTGGACAATCGTATTAGAATGGAACCATCTATGAATATGATTTTTTTTGGACCTCCTAGCTCATTTATGAGGCTAGACACTGAGACAATATTGCATTTATTGATCAACACGAAAAAAAACTTAATACCAATAGCAAGGACCTTATTAGCGTGGGACATGGTTACCGGTTTGTCACTAATAGCTTACGTACTATAATATTCTAAATGAACTCAGATCTTAATTCAAATAACAACTCGAATTATTGAATTCGAAGAATACTATCGTGAGGAAACCAGTAACATTCGTCAGTAAAATGGGGTTTGCAATCTTAGTTGGTATTGTTATAAATGGGTGCGTGAGTTACGTGACTGATTTCATTTTGCAGATGGAAAAACGGCAGCTTTTCTACAAGGTCGTGAATTTCTAGCTTTTGGAACTCTGTTGAACGTTGTCCCAGAAGAGGACCTGTATTACGTGAATTTTGGAGATTCCTCTGTTATTCGATTTTTCTCGACACATAATCTAAAATTACACAAACGCAAGGTTAATATGTCAATTTATCTTGTTACCACAGATACCTAATAGTGATTCAGGTTAGTAGATTCTAGATAGGCAAAAAGAGGTTTTTATGTTGCATACCTAGACCTACTTATATGGGTTATGTAGTAGGTAGGTTCACGATAGTTACTCTAAGGGTTCATGAAACATATAGGTATAGTGATGGCTAGGTATCTTTTTACTTTCTGTACCAGAATATTTGATTAACTACTTATGAATGTATGATTTTACAGCTTGGTGTACTAATTGCTGCATATAGGCGATACTATGGGATGCACTGGTACTCAAATAGTACTTATATTAATGAGTTGGGATACTTGCTATGTGGATTTTCATCGTTGGATCTTATGAGGATAACCCCTGAAACATTTAAAGAACTAAATATTGACGTTTTAGGAAAATTGGTTGGATGTGATGCCAATCAAACAAAGGTAGATTGCCATAAAAACTCTAATTCATAACTGGGGACTAGTAGGTACCTATTGATTATTTCTAATCTAATAAGTTAACTACTAAAATTTCAGACTCTTTACAATATAGCTACGAAACCACAAGCTTACGGTGAACCCTATCAATGGACTTCTCATGAAATATCTAGACTCGGTAGTTTATTTGGATGTAAGTTCTATTTTTCTAGTTGCTCTCTACCTGCAGCTAAACGAATCGATTAAGCTTTAATTAACTTCATTCAGGCATTCCTAAGGAAGATATAAGTTCAATACAGCTAGAAGCAATCGCTGCAATCACACCTCAGGTAATGAAATCTATCAATCAGGTGAAATTGGAGTTTTTCACAAAGCAGCAAATACTGAGGATGAGTCCAGGAACTCGACGCACGTACATTCTACGGATGCAATTGAAGAACAGCCTTGACATGAGTCAGCTAGCAAAACGCGCTAAGGGTTCCCGAAAATGTCCTGATTACAATCATGTCGTGGTCACCCTAGTGTTCTATTTTTGGTACAATAACAATATCTCTAAAATTATATTAAAGGTAGGGTAAATTTAACTAAAATGATGTTCAATATGTTTTAATTTTATGAATTTTTATTCTACATGCTGATTACCTCTGAAACTCTGCTGAATTAGGTAAAGATTGCTCAATAAATAAGCAATTAGCATTTCCTTTCCCGTTAGAATAGAAGCAGTTTCCGGTTTAAACTAAATGTCGCCTAAAAAAATATCTAATAATTTTTAGGTAAGATGATGATTAATAAATTGATGGGTAATGGACCGTATAAATTTGCTTTTCCTAATTTATTAGGGGTCTATGAAACATAAATTTAGCCAATTATTAGTTATTAGAGCTGTTACCGGAAATTAGTATTTCAGTGGTTTTGTTTTCCGCCATTTTTATCTGAATTTTACTCATTCGTTCATTCTTCTTTTCGTTTCGTTTTTTCTTTTCTTTTTTTGAAAATCACGGGGAGGGCGTAATTGTGTAGTGGATTATTTTCGTAGTTATTTGTTGTAAGTTATAATTTATAGTGGCTAAAATGCCTCCAGTTAAGCATTATTCAACTAGTGAAGTGAATCAGTATGAATTATCATCAAGATTATTGTCTCTAACTGAAAATAATACATCGTATACATTGACACAAATCAACGGTCAAAGAATCTACAGAAAAGCCCCCCACGCTTGGAGCGGGCCTGAACCTTCGAGGAATTGTGAAGTAAGTTCCTTCCCTCATTTCTAAACTGTTCCTTTCGTAATTCATGTATTCCATTTTGATCTAAACTAATCCTACCTAAAGTCAGTCCAGTCAGTAGATGCGCATGTCATGTCATTCAAACGAGAAAATACGAGAAATCACATTATTCTGCGTAGGTTCCTCCATTCCTTTCTTCATACACTTCTAGATTTTTTTAGCTATCACTACATAATTTAGTTCTAAAAACAATTTGGGAAGTATTTTCAGGGGTCCTTGACAAATGAAATTGTCGGGTCGTTTTTTTACAGCTAGGTATTTCCTACCCACCACTCATATTCCCACGAATTGTGTAGTCTTTACTTACGGTAGCCTAATTTATCAGGGACGATTCTCGTTCCAGTAGGTAATTTAAATCATTAAAACAAATTAGTTCAAGAATTATTGGAGAACTTGCTGGTACCTAATAGGTAAGGTGTAGGTACTTGTAGGTATTATCAAAGCTAGCTACATACCTCAATCCACTAACAAGTAGATACCTACTTGTTAGTGGATTGAGTTAATTGAAATATGTAGCTACCAGGTTCCTGAGAATTATTTCATTGGACAGGTTTTCATTGGGCGCATCCCTCATGACTGCTTTGAAGACACGCTTGTGCCTCTGTTCAGGCAGGCGGGCGAACTCTTTGAGTTTCGTCTCATGATCAACTTCTCTGGATGGAATAGGGGGTGAGTTTTGTTTTCAACTCGTAGCGTACTTGATTCATAACTATTCTACCTACTTGATTCATAACTATTTATTATTCTACAGGTATGCTTTCGCGATGTATACTTCGGATTTGGAGGCCGCTAACGCCATTCGCTTGTTCAACAACTACATGATCAGACCATCATGGCAGCTCGGTATGTTTCTGGTCATCAATTGAAAGTGTAGGCGTAGATAGTTCATCTACCTACTCTTACCTGCACTATTTAGGTAGTCTTTAAATGAAATGTTTAATATGAGTTCATGTAGCTAATTACAGTACGTTTTATTGAAATGGCTAACTTCACAAATGCCTTAAATCATTGGCGGTACTGTACCTATTCTTACTCGGCCACTAGTGACTACATACAGTCAGTCAAATTCAGTTACTACATTTGGCATATAAACTGATGCTGTAACCGTAACTCCTAGGCGTGTGCCCATCCATCAACAACTGCCGCATCTTCATATCCCGGATCCCTCCAACGACACCGTCCGCTGAGATAGTGCGACTACTGTACGCGCTAACGGATGAAGTTCAGGAGGTGCGCATTAGGCGCTCGGTGGCCTCTTGTGCCGCGATCGTGGAGTATAAGTCGCACCGTGGCGCGGCCATGGCGCGCAAGGCGCTGGTGGCGGCGGCCGCGGCGGCCTGGGGCTCCGGAGCGCGCCCCGCCGTCGACTGGTCATTGCCGCAGTCGCCGCAGCTGCTGAAGCAGTATCGAGAGGTAAGTACACGTTTTATAACAGTAAGCAGATGCCTATTTATTCCCTTGTTCTCAAATTGCAAAGAAGTAAATAAACAATGATAAGGTCATGATTATGCTTACAGTCGTCGCGTTTCTATTAGGACTGGCCCTATAAGTTTTTATATAAGCGTTATTAGCCTAACTCTTATAAGATTCCAGTTGGTGATCACAAGAATAGTTATGCTGTTATTTTCTTACAGTCTTAAATGAATCCAGGTGGTATTATTATAATAGACAACCTACCAGCTTAATTACATGTATAATTTATTTGAAGAGTTCCATCTTCCTGTACAGATCGGTCGCTGGTCCCCGGAGCGCGGCGTGGAACTATCCCGAGCGCCGGAGGAGCCCGCGGGCGCCTCGCCGCCGCCCGCTGCGCCCTCTTACACGCTGGAGCCCTGGTCGCAGGCGCGCAGACTGCGCATGATACACGAGGCGCAGCGCAACGCAGCCGCGCCCGAGTGAGTACTGTACTGTGCTACACGCTGGAGATCAACTGCTGCTTCCGTGCTTCGGAGGATACGTAAAATGTCATTCCCAGCTATCAAGTAGCCAAGCAAGACGGAGGCCCTAAGGCGGCCTATAAACTCCGTCAGCAGAGGTGGCCACTATCGCACACGAACTTACTTTACCTTACATAAAACACGCAGCCGGCGGTATTGAATGTCTGCAGGCGGCGAGGGTTTTCAACGATTTTAGATTGATTTGATGCTTCAGTCCATCTTTAATTTCCCCGCCTAGCTGACTTGACATCCGTTTCTTGTTTATGCTTTTTTCCTGATTTTCAGCTTAGGAAATTAGGGTAAATTTGTAGGTAGGTAGATATATTCTAATATAAACAATAGTAATCACTACGCATAGGATTGGTCATTGTTGCTGATTAATGCTGACGCTCAACAAAGCTCATAATGCGTGCGCCTTTGCTACGTAATGAATATTGTAACATTGTAAGCTAAATTGTTTGATAATTTGATCAGATTATTTAGACGATATGCTGACTTTGATGGACGTGTTTGGAATGGAAACGTATTGAATCAAAATAATAAATCTACTATAATAAATGGGGATTTTAGAAAACATTCATACCGAAACTAATTTGAATTGTACGCCAAAAAAGATAATTATTTAATGTTATCGGAGCTAACCTGACCTACTTTGAACATAAGTTCAAAGTAAATACTTTACAGCCCTCCTAAGGTCGTTGGGATTTGGTGTGATCCGCACAAGATCGAATGTTCTACGAATCTATTAGGGAGGGCCTATGTTTAGCAGTAGAAGTCATGTGACTGATATCTGAGGGCTGTTAATGATATGATAATTTTACTCTCGGCTCTACCGAGTATTGAACGCATAGCACGAAAGCTCGACGCTGATTATTTACTTTATAACAGTAAAGCCTGCTGCTTTTCGAATGCGCTTTTGAACGAATTAAACTCGGTACGAAAACGCACAACGTTCCCGACTCTCCGTACCACGGTCTCACACACGCTGCGAGCACGACTAGTTTGTGTTCATACAAGTAGAATTTGTACAAAAAGGCATCCGAAGTGAGGCCTTACCGAGTCGTAATCGCTTGTAATCGCTTGTACTACGAAAACTCGCTGATTCTTGGTGAACAATAAATTGAACGTCTGATAACAGATGGTCACCGCGCGCCAGCATGGAGTCCCTGGCGGCGTCCCTCTCGTCGCTGCAGCTGGGCGGATGGGGCGGCGTGTGGGCCCCGCCTGGCGCCGCCGCCGCCGCGGGGGCTCCGCGCCCGCAGCACCCCGACTATAACCCGTGGACTGCGCCGCTGCCCATGCATGACTGCATGCCGCATCGGGACCAGTGAGTATACCATGACATAAAGTACTGCAGTGCTAAGAATAGAAAGGCTGGATGATTACAGAATCCTTTTTGACTTGGACACGCACAATTCCAATTGTTACAGTAATTCTTTACTGTTTGATAAATACCTCAGTTCCTGTCATTACGATCGCAATTATCAATATGATTACTTCCACTGAGACTATCTGTAGTCTTAGTACCGTCTTAATACCTTAGTTACTCTTACAATCGAATGATGAAAAAGCCTATAAAATGATTACTTCTTCCACTGTGAGAAAGATACCTGTTCCTGTCATTCTGTCATGTTGTTCTGATCGTACATTATCAATGTTGTTATTACTTCTTCCACTGTTCACAAAATATATCAGTTCCTCTCACGATCTAATGATGAAGCAGGGTATATGCTGGAATAATATCTGAAACTTTTCTGCAATGTTTTGTACGAGTGTGTGTTCAAATATAAAGGATTCGGAAGTTATGCGGCCGGTCTACCATAATATTATGTGTAACAAATACTGAAAGATGAGCGTCAAGAACTCTTCGCGTAAAATCTGCTAACATGATCCTGAAAATTAGTTTTGACTTTAGCAACAACAAAGTTGAGAAGAATACCTATTGACGCTCATCTCTCAGAAAGTATTGGCAAAACACTGATTTCTCATTACATGAATACTTATTTAAAAGTTATCCTTCAACTTTGAGCAGAGCAATTTTCATGTTGTTTTGCTTTTGAAAGATCTAGAGTCATAAAAATCAGTGTTATGTTAATGATGGATTTGTACTGCTATTAACACGGTTGAGGGTTTTTTGCTGTGATTGGAGAAGAAGTAAGCTAAATCGTGAAGCCATTAAACTATCACTCTAGAAAGATGTTTTCGCCTTTGCTTAAGATTAGTAAGCACTTCTTCTTCAAACTAACCTTTGTACATTCCATAGTTTGTGTGGTTGGTTTTATTTAGCACTGCACTACTGCATGTTTCTGCTCACATGTCCTCAAATATGATTTGATTTCGTTTGTGTTGATTAATTTATTGCATGAATTAGTTAAGGAACGCACGGTTGTGCGCGCATGTTTGTGTGGGATCCAGGAGTGTTGGGGCTAAAAATTATTGCCGAGAATAATGCATTTCGTGTGTGAATTCAGTTTATAACAAATCAATTTACCATCTTGGTTTTGCTGAATAAGAATCACGACAGTGCACTTTCTTTGTGGCGCAAAATGCACCAGCTTGCTTTATTGTAACCTTTCTGTTTGTTTTGTTATGGGTAATATTATTACGAAGCGTATTTTCATTGCACCTAGTTACTGCATCTTTATGGTACACGGTTACAATACGCAATACCTACGCATCCTAGAAAATTGTCATAAAAAGTGATAATACGCTTTGTAGTACCTACTTTATTAATTTAGGAAATTACGAATAGGGATGAAATAGATTGTTTGCAAGTCTCTGCTCACTCATCTATTCTTCAAATTGTTCTATTATCACAGAGGAGACTAACATCAATTATTCCTCATTCTATCCCCATTAGCTCCTGCACATAAAGACATAAGAGAGGTAAATTTTAATTTTAGATATTATTTAATTTCAATCCTAATGTATTTTAATTAAGAATCCAATTTGAATGGCATCGATGTTGTTCTCCTTCGGTATAGTAAGCATGCATGTCTAACATTGTTCGTTATGAAGTAAGGAGAGGGCGACAGCTCTAGGGTTTAAGTACTTGCACTACTGGCGATCCGAATTTTTTGATATTTTTTCAACGAAATATTCACGTTATTGTACTTTACTATTTCTGTGTATGAATAAGTCTATTAAAATCAGGTTTTAAGTAAAATCAATTTGGATCTGTTTTCTCAGCAATTAATAAACTCAGCATTATGAAATTATCTATCTACAAACAAAGCAAAATCTAACCATTTTGTAACGAGACAATATGAATTTATCTCTCGATGTTTTATGAGATTTTTGATTATTGCATGCCAGTATTGATTAATAAATTTAAGTATAATGATTTATGTTTGCGTTTGATTTGCTGCTTCCTAGTTTTTATGGTTGCTCTTTATAGATTTTAATGTAAGTGCATTCAGCTATCGCCATCTAACACCGTAACATCGACACGCACTTGTGTAATCGTAAAAATACTTCACTGCTTTTAACAGTTGTTCACACATTCATAGGACAAGCGACTGTAGGTTCTTGTTTATACTAACGCAATGTAAGTTGCCTATACTTTCCTTATCTAGGTCACACACATGCTACATAACAGTCCACAGGGACTAGTTACTGGTCAGTTATTAAAAGTTTGATTAAATAAGGCCAAAGTGCTGACAGGCAAACTGCACTGTTCAGGGAAGGTCATCTGTTGTCTTATTTGCTCAGGTATTCCTGATAAGATTGCTTAGGATAGCTATCCGTTATCGAACTGTATTAGATAAATCTGCTTCTGCAGATGAAACTCGGGTACCATGATGCAATCAGCTGCTCGGTAATCGCTAAGTTCCAAGCGCCAGCCTTTAAACTCCTTCAATGTCACCGCAGCACCGCGTAATGTTTAGCATCAAACAAAAGTCAGCTTCGGTGGCGCGCGCTCGTCTCCTCTCCAAACTATGCTGTATTATGTCACCTCGGCAAAGGTGGGCTAGGCAGCGTTGATAAACAGTGGTGTAACTTATCGGCATGGCGGTGTTTGACAAGTGGGTCGTGCTCAAGATAGTGGAATTCGTAAGTCGATTGCACCATAACATAACGTATGCTAAAAGGTTGTTTGGCAACTTGGTCCCACTTGCACTGATACTTGAATATAAGTTCAACTTTTTCTATACGTTATCACTTGACTTTTTGATTAGCTTGCTGGATTTGCTGGTGGAAGTGGGACTGGTCTAAGTATATGGTCGGTTAGATTAATGGTTTTCTTGCTTTCTAACGAAATACTGTTTTGGTTTATCTGGTTTTTAAATTAAATAACTTTTTAATTACCTGATGCAAAACCAGTTCGTTTTGCAAGACTAAAATAGCAATATTATTTTTAATGTTTATTGATTTTTGCTAGGTAGTAACGTCGTGATTAGGTCAAGGTAGTAAACTGCGTATTTTATTTATTATATGTGTAGTTATACTTGCGTAACTTATACTAAGAAAGTTTCCATGACTCAATTCAAGCATCTGCCTCGAAAACTTATCAAATTAATAGATAAACTTTTCACTGGCCGACTTTGCCCGGGTGCAACTTAAATATACCCGAGTTATTTATTGTATACCTGATGATATTTTTCATTATCATCAGGTAAAATATAGTAATCTTTTAAATAGTGAATATTTCATATAGGTTCCTCCTTCCCTTCCCATGCGGAAGTGAAAAAGCTTACAAAATTCGCATTCTCGTTAATGTATTGATAATAGATTCGAATCATTATTCGTCTACTAACTGCGCATATAACTACATAAATCTGTAACATCCTGTAATTTACATGAAAGAATGTCTGAAGAGGTCGTCACCCACACTATTCAGTCTCGAAGGATGACACGACGCGAAGCATTCATATGTTGCAAATAACTGAAACTATTATGTACTTGAAATACATAAATGGTACATTGTCTCATTCATGTGCTAATTTTTCATCTGAATAGATGGCATTGGTATATTTTCAAACTAAGATTTCAACTAAGATTGGTTTGCTTTCAACTGTTTGGTACGCTAATATCTAAAAACCACACGCTACTACGTTTGTTATTTTTAGATTTATTTTGATTTTCAATGTGCATCTATTTTGTTTGACAGAGTTAGGTATGTATGAATAAAATTCTATTCAAATGAATTCGATAATTTTGAACCACTTGCGATTAGTAGCAACGAAATGATGTGATTAGGTGCTGTCCCTTGAGTATATCTAAGACAGTAGTCACTTTTCACATTGTTACATTTACGCAAGATAGTTTACATGACAGGTTGCAAGCCCATCGCCGTCATGTTAACCCAGAACTTTAAAAACCAATTGGTACAAATATAAGTATGATCTTCACAGGAATCTGGTAAACCAAGACGGTGTGAATCATCAGTTCAAATAGCAGTAATTAAGAGTAGATGATTACCAATCTTACGTTCTGGCGCGGACAATCGTTAGTGTCATGTTAGTCATTTCGGTGACAAATTGTCACTTGTATCCGGCATTGACTCCGTGATACGTGCAAATTAATTTACTTTATCAACTACCCGCCGTTTTCATATCCCGTACATAACAAAGCAGTGAATATTCCAAACACTATACCTTAACTATAAACCTAAGCATTTCTAGTCGTGTTACTAGATCTTTCTGGGAATCAATCATTTATTCGCAGGAATGTACTTAGATGTTGCTAAATAATTAAGTAGATGGATCCTATACATTCTGCCTCGTCGTTAAGGCGTGATTTATAAATTAATTAAGAAGAAATAGAACTAAAGACATCCTCACTGATCTTCGAAAATTCAAGCTTTTACAAATCTAACCAATATGTACCTACGGTCCAAGCAACCGTGCACCTTCCTGGGTCAGCAGAAAGGCGCTGCGCGTGTGACCCAGAAAAAAATGAAATACCTAACAATTAGAGAAAATTCGTTTTTTTGCGAGTTGAATAGGAAGAGTTAAGGTTTAAAACTTGAATGTGACGTGTTTTCTGTAATCAAACAGGTATTTGAATCTATTAAAACACGTTACTCGTTCGCATTTTCCTCTACGTTCAAAATGCATTCCAAGTTTTCTGCTACCAATCATAATAATGTAGGAAAACACATTTTCTATGCATCGCACGTAAGTATACATAATAGTTTGTACATAAGTGTCAGGCTAAACAGTTGCTCCTTGCGTCTCCAATGTCACTCCCACGGAGTACAATGACGTCAGGTGGTAAGGCCGAAGCTCCGCCTATTGTTGTGGACAATGATGTTTCCTTTTGGATGGGTTGCAAGGTCTGCGCATTGTGGCTTTTTGCTTGATGCTACTAACGCTACTGGTTTTGGGATGTCTGCATGGTTTTTCAGCTTGTGCACTAACTTTTCACTTGGAATGTAAGTACATATTATTTGTTAATATCCTTGTAAATATGTATAACGTGTTATAATGTAATAATTTGTAGCTTTGGTTTCCTCGTAGGTGTCTCATTCAGTTTTTCCATTTATGTAATTGGTTGTGATGATCTAGCTTAGTCCAATTAGCTTAGTCAAGTCACTTAAACCCTACTTGTGACTCACATAAGTTCATTTTCAAGTCAAAAGTTTCATCCAAATCAGTTACCATCGATGTGGATGTATCAGAAACATCCACCAGGAACATGTGTAAATGTCTAATTATAAAAGTGGCCGTTTTTTCGTGGTTCTATTATTTTGTCCCAGTAATAGGACCAGGTACGGGGTCACTACAATAACGAGTAAAATTAAGTCTAATTTTACTCGTTATTGTAGTGACCCCTCTTAAAATTTCAGGCTGCGACCGTACCTCGTCCTATTACTGGGACAAAATAATGGGACCACGAAAATACAGCCACTTTTATGATAAAGTCTTATTGCACAACACACAAGATTTTTCAATTGGACGTGTACGATTGGGGGGGGGGGGGGGGGGTCATATCTTCATATAAAGCTGCTTGATTCTAAAAGTATTATCCTGTCAGTTGGTGTGCGTTGCTTGCCTGGTGGCCAAGCGCGTGTCGCAGGATGATGAAGCACGTCTGGCGCTGTTCCTTCAGAAGTTCTCCCGCGAGTGGTCGCTACTCACCTCCGTCACCTGGGACTCTGTGGGCGGCGCCTTCGCTGATGCTATCTATGGAGGTAACTATTTTTCATTGACAACTTGGATTTGTCTTAAAATCAGACTGAGATTGGTTCGTTGAGTCATGCCGGTTCCAGACTCCATCACACCATTTTGAGGTTGATGTATGTAGAAAAGATTAAAAACTTGGGAAACAGGCGAATCAAGGTCGTAAAATTATTACAAATTCTAAAACTGGTCTACAGGATTCATCTCTTAAACTTACCACCTCTGATAACCAATGATATTTTACTTTACTGATATCTATGTTTGCTTAACGTTGGTTAATACCAGGATATTCAATTCTAGGACAATTAATGTTATCTATATTCATCATAATACCGAAATCGGCGAGGCGGATTATTATGAATACCGTCTAGTAATGTTATATACAGCCATTGACCTGTATCAATTACCTTTTGAATACAATTCGTTATGAATATTATTGGGGTCAAACCGCAAACGATCATATTAAAGACATCAATGGACTAAGTATGAGCCATCTAAGTCGTTTTCTAAGAGTAGGTGTACCTGAAGAAAATTCAAAGGCTTTCCCTGCCCTGATTCTTTACGGTATTGGTCGCGAAGAAACAGGAGTAAAATCATCTAGTTTTAAGACGTTTCAAAGTGATCCCAGCGGTCCTACTGAATAAATGCTTTTTGACTTTGACTTTCAAATATAGTGAGAAGGAAAAAATAAAGAAATATAGGCTCATAAAAATGCATTCATGTCATTGGCTTATTTTATAGCCGAGAGCCGCATAACACCCTTGTCCCACTGTTCATTTTCATTCATCATTTTGAGTCAATCCATCAATCGATCCTAGTCAATCACGGCTAACTCCAGATCTCTTCACCGTGGTCCATCTGGGAAATAAGTTCAATCTTGGCTTCTTCCTACAGGTTACGTGATAATTACGTTCGTGCTGGTAGTCGCGCGTATCATGCAAGAGATCCCCAAAGGTAGACGGATCCTGGAGGGACTTTTCTTGGGATTCGGCATGCTGTTCTTCCTGATAATTGGTGAGACTTTTTTTTGTTGTCATAGGAAAGTAAGTTCGTATGAGTCAGTGGCCAACTCTGGTGACGTAGTTTTTAGACCGCCTTAAGGCCTCCGTCATGGCTTAACGACTTAAATAGCCAGGACCGACAATTTAACGTGCCCTCAGAAGCACGGAAGCGCTCAGATGAAAATGCCACTGGCGGTCACCCATCCACTTACAGACCGTTTAGAACGTTGCTTAACTTCGACGATCTATCAAGAACGACTAAGCAAACACGACCACGAGCGCTTCAGGAATTCAGCGTTGTCATAGGAAGAACTGAAGAACTACGCTGGCTTAAATAGTAAACGGATGCTTTATTGTAGGTAGATAGATAGATAGATAGATATATTTATTTCTCAAAAGTTAACAATCTTTAGTTAGTAGTGTTTCTAAGCCTTTAGGTTTGTCTAAACACTACGTTCTCGTTTACAGTAACAAAATTATGTAGGTACAAAGTTTGAGTTTGATAACTTCATGATGATGATGATTAGGTACAGCAATACATAAGGAAATAAAATCTGAGAATGTATTTATCACACAAGTTTTGGTACCTAATTAGATGGAAAAGTTTAGCTTTCCAACTTACCATTAACTTACTCTAAGAATTTCGTAATGTAGTTCAACGATAGCGTGAAAATGAGCTTGTAATGTTAAAATGTCGAAAACCAACACACCCTCGTGACGTAACTACTGAAAATACTTTGCCCGTGCGTGATTAATTGTTTAATGTATAAGCAAAGCCGCTTTAATCTAAGTAATGGGCGACGAGAAAATAGAAGCGAATGTAAAATTTGTCAAAAACTGAAACGGAAATATAATATTGTGAATGGGAGAGTACTAAACTAACAAATGAACATTTACTGAAACAGTATATTAAGTAACTGGTATTTCCATAGGTGGACTCGAGCTTGCGTCTCTTGACTCCGTGCCCCGGAACCTGGTCGTCAATGCTTCAGTCCTCGGCAGTCTATCCCTGGTGGTAGCCGCCTTGTTCCTTATAGACCTCATGGGGCCAAGGATCTATACCGCCACGTCTCAAGCACAGACCGATCCTATATCATCTCCTAAAGTCGAAAAGAAAGTTTCAATAGCTACTCCACCAACCACGAACGGTCATCTGCCTGCGGAAAAACAGAATGGATTGAACGGGCATCTACCTTCCGATAGACCCAAGGATCTACATATCGATGTGACAGACGCTAAAGAGAAGGAAGCGAAAAAGGAAACGAAACTTCTAGAAACGTCGCTGGACGGCGACACCAAGCTGGATATAGATGAAATGCTGGAAAAGACGAAGTTTGGTTCCTTGAGGAATGGAATTGAAGGTGGCAACTACGTCAGGCTATCAGACCCTATATCAGAACCTGATAGATTACACTACGAGCGCGAACTCTCTAAATTCAACGAAAGATACTTCAGAGATTTCCTAGACAACTTTGCCGGAAAACTAACAGTGAGAGAGAACTATTTGCCGGAACCTCACACGCCTGTCTTCGCTAAAGTGAAGACGGGACGTTTGAAGAGTTACGATGAGGAATCTCCGACTTACGAAAGGAACCAGAACTACGAGAAGAAATCGCCTTCCAAAGCGAAGACGGTGCCGTCTCCCACTTTGCAGCAATTGGAGGATTACTTGAAGAGTTCTTCGAGAGCTCGCAGAGCTGATACGCCGGCTCTGTTCCCGATGGAGCCGATAGAGGAGAAGGAGACCACAGACACGGAAGGCAGGGCGTCAGGAACCCCAACTGACCCGGGATATGTGCAATATACGGCGGGCCGTTGGGCTGACAAACATCGCGAGCTTAGAACACCCAGACATAGTCCAACATAACTCCGACAAAAACAGTGATATTAAGTTTTTTCAACGAACATTGACTGACCAAATCCACCTAGTGTGTGTGAATATGTGAGCAAGCCATTTAATTAAGTTTATTTAGGCACTAATATATTTTTAGCAATTAAGTAAAGACGAAAATATTTAATAATTAAAAGAATTTAACTCCCATGTCAGTTTTTCAATTATATGCAATTTTTTGTTTTTTTCACATGAAAATTATTTCAACAAAAGAATTAACGGGCAAGGTAAGACGTAAATATTTAATGGAAATCTCGGTAGGAAGTTCGTTGCTCCGTGCTAAGTGGAAGATTAGACTTAATTTTAAAATAATGAGCGTGCGACACATGCCTCTATCCTTGCTAGATAACTACACACGCATTTGGATGTGATAATGGAGGGCACTCGATCTTCGCACCATTTTAATTATGACAACTTCAGGGCTCATTTTATGTTGAAGTAGAAGGAAATTGCGTAATTTTGTAGTTTGTGGTTATTTTGCTGTTTACGTCTGTGGTTTAGATCGTATACCGGAAATTTTCCCTTGGACAGGTATATTTAATTTTGTCGCTAGACTGCTAGAACTTTGTCTCGAACCTAAAAGAATGCTAGGCCCCAAACCGTGTTTGTTGTCCTGATTATTCACGGTATTGGTCGCGAAAGAACAGGAGTAAAATTAGTTTTAAGACTATTCAAAGTGATCACAGCAGTCCTACTGATTAAAAAAAATGGTCAGGCACAGAATAGAACAAACACTTTTCATACTTTTTGCTAGTTTATGGTTTGAAGAATTCTTAGTTTCATGACAAACCGAATACATATCCGCCTCAAAACATTAATTAAATTCTCAAGCTCGGCTCTTAATTATCGGACAAAAACTCAACAATTCGTTTGATGGTTATCAAAATAATCCACGATCATTAATAATCATTAGTCATTGGCGAAGCTTGTTTTTCAGATAGCAGAAAAATAACAGGACTAGGAAAACAACAAAATGAATCCAGAAATTAAAACTCACCTAAGAGATAGATCACTTCATTCCACATCAACTAATAGTCGATTATTATCAAAATTATGATGTGCTAAGTGCGTAGACATTAGTTTGTTCATGCTATACTTAATATGGCATGTTTTATAGGTAGGTACGATGAGAGAAACCGCGGGCAGAAGCTTATCCTACTTACTACCATACTATTACACGATTGATTGATTCTATTGAACGGATTTCACAATCGCAGTATTCATTAGATACGCTGAAACAACGCGTCATTGAGGGCCAGCGGCCGCGGCCGTGCTAACGAGACCTTCCAAACGAAAAGCATGGTCCATTGAAGCTGAACATCTACATTTACTACGAATTAGCGGATGTTAGCGAATGTCAAGAGCAGTGTTAAGTTTTGTGCGGTTACCTTTGAATTTAGCGATCTTACGATTTACGATCATTTAATTTGATCTAAGGAAATGACATTTCTGATCGTTCAGATCAAGCCACTCATGATTTACGGATTCCTACGTCCAAATACATTTTGGCGCATGTCCACATTTTGCAAAAAAACCTTAAGTTTACTAAAAGTTGTCATAAGCTTAGGTTACTAACAAACCTAAGCTTATGACAACTTTTAGTATAGCGTGCTTATGCCCAGTGACTCAGATAGTAGCTACATATTCTCATAAAATGTAAATTAATTGTAATGCGAGTAAATATGTAGACGTAGAGGCTTGTTCTCACGCTAAACCGACCTCGCAGTGAGTTGTCAATATGTAATTACAGAATTACGGAAAATAGCCACAATACCTGCAATAAAACTAAAACAGTATGTACCTACTGCCAGATCAGTGAGAAACATTAAAAATAAACCGGTTGTGTACCAATTATGTGGTTAGATTATGTTTAGTTACAACCAGTAACAGGTGATTATTATTTTGCGAAAAATATACTTATGTAGTAGGAAAATAGCGTCTGACTTACCTCAAAACTGATTACCAAGGCTCGCAATTTAATCAACATTATGCATTTTATTTACGTCGCGTCCTGTAGCCGGAGTCAATCAATGCTTTCAATCATCATTAGAAAAAGCTAAACCTAGATTAGTCTGGGTGCCGGATTCTTTAGTCTGGGCGCGAAGAACAGGTGAAGTCATCTGGTCTCTTGCTTCAGCGTGACATCGATCTTATTGAATAAAACTTAGGTAGTTATTTTACAGCGTCAGGAAGCAACTCAACTGGACGCTGAGCCTTTGAGGGACCTTTGAAATTTATTGAATAAAGCACTGATTTTAATAAATATGTCCTACTTTCAGTGTTTCCATATCCACATTATAGTCACGCATTAGCGGCAGCCTCGGAGTCGTTTTAGACAAAGGACACTTTTTAACGCCTCGTGGGAATGGACCCGCGCCGTGCGGCCTTCGCACATCCAACGGAGTCTTCTATTGCTGTTAGATACATGTATCTTACCACTATTAGGTAGGTACATGTACCTAATAGTGGTCAAGTTATTCAGGGTTTTTACGAATTTACTTCGAATCGATGGACCAGTTTTTTTCTTTTTCTCGTATGTCATACACGCTTACTGTTACATTTTCTCGTGTCTGCATTTATTATTAAGTGAAAACTTCTTTAAGCGCGTTTGGTAGTTTTGAGATAAGAAAATAATCTTGGATTCGCCTCGAAAAGGTCACGTGCGAGTCACGCGACTGCTCACCGACACCGGGTTATTTGTCAAGTTATGAACCGTTCACCGGCACTCCTGGAGTGCCACCTTTTTTCAGTTTGTATTTCGTATCATTTCTTTGGTCAGAAGTTAAAATTTTCTATATTGTCTATCCTTTTTCGTCTTAATGTCACTGTGGAATATAATGCGGTGACTGATATACTGGTAGTTATTGAACTTAATTGGGTGCAATAGGTGACGGCAGAGATCACGTCCTTTAAGAGCATCACACGGATGCACTGTTGAACCTAGTTGCACTGACCTGGATTCGACTACTTGACTATTCGGACATACTAAACTCAAATGTAGGCAAAGTAGTACCTAAGTATTCTCACGTAGTTGGAAGACGAAGGTGTTAGGTTTCTACAAACGCTGAAAAAATGGTAGAGTTCAACTAAGTAGGTACTTACCTATACATATCTAGCGGCCCGCCCCGGCTTCGCACGGGTTGATATAGTATTGAACAAAAAAAATTAATTACCTTTTGATATTTTTCCCGTATTTTCTTTGCTATAAACCTCACGGAGCCCGAGACCTTTCCAACGAATGCAAAACCGTGGAAATCGGTTCGTGCGTTCTGGAGTTATAGCGTCAGGAAGGAAAACCCGACTTATTTTTATATAGTAGATGTATGTATTTGGGCAAAGTTATTTTTCGCGCTAGTATTTTAGTATCACAGAAGGCGAACGGAAAGTAAGAAGCGTTTGCAAATGGACTAAGTAAAAAACAAAAGATTTAAAATATATTTTTATTGATATCTACAATACATTCTCACATACATGGAATATTCTTCGATTAATTACATTTCGTACGAAAATAACTATAATTCAAGTACAATAACATGACTCCGACCTTGAGGGTCTTTGGATTTTTCTCTAAAATCTATGTTTTATATATTATTTTAACAAATTGTATATTTTTAAATATAAATAGCACCTTTCAAGAACATCAGAAGTATAAAAGATAAATTGTTGCCAACAATTACCTATAAGACCTGTAGCTAGTAAGTTTACATTTAATTTTATGGAAATAGCAATACTATTTATAACATAATACGAATTCCATAATATATTTATTGATTACATAGTTCATGATATTCTTATCATTAAACATTTGATAATTATACTTAATTCATATCAGATGGTCTTGGTAAATGTTCTACTCTACGGTATACTTAAAAATTGCATTGCATTTACAAAATATATAAAATAAATCAATGGAATGGAGACGTTATTCTAATTGGAATGTGATTATTGGAAATATGAGATTATCTTACACTGCTAATATTAAAATAGTGACTAAAATGAAAATAGAAATATTGCCTACTGCATTTGTGCCCTTGAGTCCTATTATCATTTCAATCATTTACAAAATCAGATCTGTAAAGGACGGATTCTTACTCTGAGACAAATCATAATATTGTTTGCTCCCTCACTCTCACTAGAGCGAAAGAGACAATTTTAGGATTCGTCAGCAGAGTAGAGCTTGTTGAGGTAAAGAAACGTATACAAGCAGTTTGCTAGGCGTTACGTATATAATACACTGCACGAACATCCAGTCTGTCCATGGGTCTGTTGACGGCTTAGGTGTTGAACGCTGAAACAAAAGAATATTATTTAGACTTTCTCACTAAATAAGAAGAATCTCAATTTTATACTAATCTTGCAGAAAACATGTAATTTTTTTTGCTTGTAGGGAAATCCGTTGGATTAAATATCTAAAACTACCCGACAAAGGACAAGGAGTCACTATCTGTGCCTATTCCAAGTTTCATCCAAATCAGTTCACTGATTTATGCGTCATTGAAACACAAACTATACTAAACCTTAGGCCTTTACTCTCATCGTCAGGAGGCAACCTATGCCTACACTTAACGGGACGCTGTAATGCCTGGGACATTAAGCGAAACGAAAAATTCATTAATGTACGGCCGGGATTCGAACCCACGACCTTCGGATTGAAAGTCGAGGTACAAAGCCATTCGGCCAACACGGCTCTCAAACACAAACATACAAACATCTAAATAAACTCACAACTTTCGGCTTTATTATATTAGTGGGATGATAGGAACAGACAATCTTGTCCGAAACTCAGGGCACCCATTATAATGTAATCTGTAGGGACGGAGAAATAGTGTGATAAGGGAACAGTGTGGAGTGAAAGAAGATGTAGTGTTGAGGATCGAAAAAGGTATGTTAAGATGGTTTGGGCATGTAGAGAGGATGGATGACAGTCGTTTGACAAAGCAAGTGTATGAGGCGAGTGTGTATGGGACAGCTGGAACAGGAAGGCCTAGGCGAACCTTCTTGGATCAAATTGGCGACATTTTGGAGAAGGGCCAGGTCAAGAGTACCCTAAACCGACGAGCATGTATGAAGAATGTAATGAGAGTGAATGAGGCGAAAGTTGTGTGTCAGGATCGTAGCGAGTGGAGATCCGTGCTCTCTGCCTACCCCTTTGGGAAAGAGGCGTGATTTTATGTATGTATGTAGGGGCGTCATAATGTTTATTGTCACTGCAAATTATTTTTTGTTAAATAAAGTATGTTATAAAGTTACCTGTCTCAGGCCGGGTGTCCCTCTGCAGCGCGACATATTGTCTGACGAGTCGGGCGATTTCGTGCGCCTGCTCCGCCTGCAGCCGCGTCACGCGCTGTTGCAGCAGCGACCCGCATTTCACGTCCAGGAACAGTGTGCCGTCCTCTGACCGGACCTGGGGGGGAGAGAGTTTTTAAGAGAATTGGTAATTGTGGTTTTTCCGAGTCGTCGCTGAAACGAGTATTACCATACCAGTCTACCATAAAATAAACAACTGGACCATGCAATCATTTTGTTCCATACTGTTTTTAAATAAATATCTGATTCTAAATCATTATTGAAAATGCACGATAAAATTGCATAAATCTCTCTCTCTTCCCGACTATTTATCCCACATGGTGGTGAGGTCAGCCTTCCTAACACTCTTCCTCCACTTCGCCCTATCCATGACGTCATCATGGGAAACGTCGCATGCCTTTATATCTCGTTCCAACACAGCTGTCCAGGTTGTTTTTGGTCTCCCTCTAGATCTTTTACCGGAGATGGACAGTCCCAGTACCTGGTTGCCAACGTAATCGGGTGATCTTCTTTTGACATGTCCATACCATCTCATCCTGTTCTCCTGCAGCTTCTCCGCAATGTCGCGGACTCCCAGACTACCACGCACATACTCATTCCGGATTTTATCCAGCCATAAATACTTAAATAATTGCATAAATACTTAAATAAAAACAAAACTGAATTTTGATTTATCATCACACAATTCTATTTATTCATGAATATAAAACAAGATTGAGTAAAAACACAGTGGCACTCCACGGTTCTAAACTTGACAAATAACCGTCGGTGAGCAGTCACATGACTCGCACGAGACCTTTTCGAGGCGAATCCAAGAATTATTTCTCATCTCAAAACTGCCAAACGCGCCTAAAGAAGGCAGTTGTATCTCCCGAGTAATTCCTGTCATTTACCTTCCTAGTAGATATAAGCTCGGCATACGGCCAGTGTGTATCGGTCTCGTGTGTGGCTGGATGCAGCAGATGGACCCCGCGGCGGTTGAGCGCCAGCACGTGCTCGCGCCAGTCGCCGCCCGGCCCCGGCCCCGCGCCGGCGCCGGACACGCGCCGGACGGCGAAGAAGGAGGAGCCGAATAGTGGCCAACGGGATAGCACCTGGAAGGAAGTATGTGTTAGTGACCATGGAAGGAGTTTTGAGACTCCGGTGCATATGGGATGAAATAATCCCAGATCCCACTCATATAATAAAGCTGAAAGTTTGTTAAATGTTTGTATGTTTGTGTTTCAATCGAGCCTAAACAAGTGAACCGATTTGGATGAAACTTGGAATTGGTGTAGATAGTGACCTGGAATAGCATATAGGCAATTCAAAATGTTGGAACCACGCGGGCGAAGCCGCACGCAGAAGTAGTGCAATGAGATAATGGTTTGAATCGAAACTTTGATTAAGGCCGGCTACATACATGCTGAATGTCTTGCTGAAATGAGAATCTGAAATTCAGATTGTTCATACATTCATAACCTGAAAAAATCAGAATGTGTGGAATCCTGGGCTTCAATCTGACTTTCAGATTCTGATTTTAGCAAGACATTCAGCATGTATGTGGCTAATAGTCTTACTCAAAGTAAGCAAGGATCGTTTCTGTATTTTCAAGGCACATAGACCTTATCAGATCAAGTCATTAAAGATGCTATGAATATGTCTAGTTTCTAGGGGTTTGTAGGAAGCAAAGCAATGTCCACATTTTTCATAATACTATCAGTTTCTTAGATGAATCTTAATAAATCTAAGTAACAGTAAATTCTGCTGAATAGATCCAACGCAGTCCAGGCAAGCCACTTTAGTGCCTGAGCACAAACAGCACTATCAATCTCCCTCTGTTTTCTCTCTTACCTGTAGAACTTTGGCTTTAGCAGCTGCAGGAGTAAGAGTCCTCGCATGAGGCCACTCCGCCGCGACCCAGGCTGCCCATTTAGGCGGCCTTGGGTCCCGTAACGCCAGTAATGGCTTGGGTAGGAGATACTTCAGGTCTCTTGGAGCTGGTGCGTCAGGCAGGCCAGCTGCACGGTGTAATAAGGCGGCTACTAGTGCTGCCTCACGGATTACTGCGCTGGCCGGGGCGCCGCCTCCTGGTAGAACTAGGAGTAGGCCTTCTAGGTAGTCTGGAGCCACCTGGGATAATAAAGGTCTTGGTGAATATACAAAAATAGGAAAAAAAAGGTATGTTGTTTTGTTCAAAATCCTATAGAATAGAAGATTTCGGAAGAGGTACTCAGAGGCACTTATAAGTCTTTGTCTCTCATTTTTGACGTTTATTTTTGCGTGTATGTTAAAATTCTTTGAAGATGTCCAAGGGTAGGTAGTCAGAGGCATGGCTTTTTACTTTTTACTTTCTACTTTCTCATATTTTACTGAAGCAAGCTACATCGAGCTCTAGGAACAGATGACTCCTCCAAAGAGCACCACCAAAGTTCCAGCTCGTATACTCGTGGAGACTTGGAGATAAAAATAACTCCTACTTCGTATAGAAAAGAGATAAAAGTAAGTAAGTTCGTATGAGTCAGTGGCCAACTCTGGTGACGGAGTTTTTAGGCCGCCTTAAGGCCTCCCGTCATGGCTTAACGACTTAAATAGCCGGGACCGACAATTTAACGTGCCCTCTGAAGCACGGAAGCGCTCAGATGAAAATGCCACTGGCGGTCACCCATCCACTAACAGACCGTTTCAAACGTTGCTTAACTTCGACGATCTATCAAGAACGACTAAGCAAGCACGACCACGAGCGCTTCGAAGAAAAGAGATGAGCAACAAGTTGTTGTACCTGGTTGAACAGCACTTCAGTATACAACGGCGGAGCGTCAGGTTTGAGCGGATGGTGCCACACGCTGCGACAGAAGATGAGGTAGAAGGGGTGGTGCGCCCGCTGCAGTTCCGTGCTGACGTCCAGAACGTATTCGTCGCCGGCCAGCGGCATCGTTAGAGCGTCGCCTGCTACTATGCAGTATAGGGAGAACTCGGCGCGTTCCGCTTCGGAGCTCACGCCGATCTGGAATGAACGAATGAGGTCATTAAACAAACAAATAATGCTGGATATTTCACACAACATCATCTAGCCCCAAACTAAGCAAAGCTTGTACTATGGGTAGAGTCTGGTAGAGATCGCTATTTAGCGATAAGACCGCCGATTGTATGTCATTGTGTTTTTTGTTTAGTTTTCCATTTTTGTTTATTTTTATTATGTGGTGTGCAATAAAGTATTTTCTATCTTCTATCTATCTATGGGAACCAGATAACTGATATACTACTTATATACTTTTTGTTTGTAAATACATACATATTATACATAGAAACACCCAGACCTGAGATAAATATTCGCAGATCATACAAACATGCGGGGATCGAACCCGCAACCTTCTGCGTCCAAAGCGGGCTTTCACCCACTGCGCCACAGAGGTCGACAATTGAAACATTGGTTACTTTTGTTTCACAAACAAAATTAATTTGAATTTGGGTGGGTTTCTCTGGGGGGGCGATAAAATTTAATGATATAAATATTTCTGGACATTCCACACATCGTCATCTAGCCCCAAACTTAGCAACGCTGTGGAAACCAGGCCCTTGATTCAGACTTCAGCGGAACGCATTCGGGTCGGAATCGGTCAGCTGTTTAACCGACCGCAACCAATCATAGTGCAAGAATTTATCCAAAACTGACGACCCGAATGCATTCCGCTGAAGTCTGAATCAAGGGCCATATACCCGAAATAAATATTTGCAGATCATACAAGGCCAGGGTAGAGATTCAGACTTCATTTATTTCGGAATAGGTCAGCTGTTCAACCGACCGCAACCAATCACAGTGCAAGTAACGTCAGTTTTGGATTAATTCCTGCACTGTGATGTTGCAGTCGGTCGAATTCCGAACCGAATGCATTCCGCTGAAGTCGGAATCACATGTAAAAATATCACATAAATAAATAAATTTATCCATACTAATATTATAAATGTGAAAGTAACTCTGTCTGTCTGTCTGTCTGTTTGTTACCTTTTCACGCCCAAACCGCTGAACAGATTAAGCTGAAATTTGGCATAGATAAAGAATATACCCCAGGGATGGACATAGGCTACTTTTTTTTGTCAATAACCATAAGGGGGCGTCAAAATAAGGGTTGCAAGTTTATATGGGGAAAAAAGTTAAGCGACCCTGGGCGCGGTCATAAAGAGGATGGGTGACCGCCCGAGCCACTTTTTGCACTCTAAATTTTTTTTGTTTTTTTTTTTATTTTGCTTAATAAATGATTTTAAAATTAATTATAAACATGTAACATGTGTGTTCCCACCCATCAATATATCTGAACTCCGAAGTTATGCTTTTTTGATATTAAAATATTTTTTCCTTGGCTTTAGTTAGAACGCCATCTATATCACCGAGGGTAAATTGATTTATACTTTGCTCCTAGGTGGCGTTTCTATTAAAATACGATCATTTTGACTTTTGAAAAGTAAATGGAGATTTTTGCTTAGAGTTTCCGATCTTTTTGTTTGTTTTCAAATTTCAAGTACCTACTTATGTTTTTTTGCTCACGAATTTGCAGGTAGGTAATATTAGTTACCTAATCGTTTTATTTCGAAATTCAAAACCAAACAGTACTTGCTATTAAAAAAAAATACGTTTCGAGTCAATTTCTTCAAAAAAATTGCCGCTCGCTTCGACAAGTTTCACACCAGTTGCCACTATCGTTTTGAAGCGCTCTTGGTCGTGCTTGCTTAGTCGTTCTTGATAGATCGTCGAAGTTAAGCAACGTTCGAAACGGTCTGTAAGTGGATGGATGACCGCCAGTGGCATTTTCATCTGAGCGCTTCCGTGCTTCGGAGGGCACGTTAAATGGTCGGTCCCGGCTATTTAAGTCATGACGGAAGCCTTAAGGCGGCCTAAAAACTCCGTCACCAGAGTTGGCCACTGACTCATACGAACTTAGGTACTTACTATCGTTTTGTTCTAAGCATTGCAAGATTACCTCTTGAAATTCTTGAGAGGAGAGGAACATAACGCAAAATTAGTTATTTATTCGATCGAAATTCAAAACAATTCATAAACTTAACGTTAAAATGATTATTGTATCAAGCGAAAGAGTTTAATAGTTTGTATATTTTTTCGATTCACTCAAGACTCCTGCATTTTGTTCCTAATAATGCGCAGACGAAGTCGCGCAGGTCAGCTAGTCATTATATATTTATCGCCCTTCGCCCACTACGCCAAAAGGTCAAACAGGTTATCCTCCACTCTCTATCTCTCTGCCTCACACATTCCATCCATCCTTAGATCACTTACAAGTGAGCACAGCTCATTAACAATATCCTGGACGACAGTAGCACATCTAGTATTCACAACACGTTCAGCTCCCCCCGGCAGACGGTAGAGCTGACGGCGCGCCGAGCGGCCGGCAGAGACGGCCGTCACCTCCTCCACACTGGGCACGTTCTTACGGCCGCCACAGCGCAGTGTTTTGCGAAGGTTCGCGAGGCAGACGGCCGCGGTGCCCTGGCAGGGACGTCGCCGGTCCGCAGCTGCTGCTGATAGGTACTCTACTAGGAACGGCCTGGAAAGGGAACGGGAATTATTTACCGAAACCAACAAAATACATTAGAGCCCTTACTAATAAACTTGACAAAGTTATGTCATGCATAAACTAAAAATTTGTATGGTTATTCAAGATTATTAGTAAGAACCTAGGACTATTTTACATAGTATAGATTTAGTTAATAAGTAGGTAATCATTAAAATATTTATGTGTAGGTACATTGTACTCGTACATACATGTAGGTATCTAAGATATTATAAAGCAACAGTCTAAATCATTTTTAAACCTTTTTACTCGGCCTACCGCGATACAGGCTTGACCTAGTGCAGGGTCCGTTGTAAATTATTTAAGTATAAATAAATTGTTTATACTTAATATTTTTCATTTTATATCTAGTTGCACTGACTGATCGTGGCCGAAAGGGAACTGAACGTCCTGTTATTAAAAAAAACTTCGTTTTATTCCACACCCCCTCTTAAAATCCTTTCACCTGGTCTAAAAATAACAAGTGACATGTACAGATCCTATGTATTATTTAATTGGTAGGTACCTGAGCGTCTCCGAGCAGGTGAAGTAAGCGGCGAGGATGGACATGAGTCTCCAGGCGCGCTGGCAGGAGTCCGGCGCCTGCGACCGGTTCGAGGTGGTCTGCTTCATCAGCTGGCAGTACACCTCGTCGCAGAGTTCCGGTACTGTGTGGCAGTGCTACACAGGGAAATGAATAAATTATCAAATATATAAACTAAAGGGAATGGTAGGTTGTCCAACAAAAGAAATTTTGTTATAATAACGGTAATGTTGACTAGCAAAAATATTGCCAGCGGAAATAATAAAAAAACTTCACAATAGTGTCTCCTACCAGCATGCTTACCATGATCATAGTATAATATGGTGGAATAGAGTAAAATAATTTGTGTTTAGGCAAAATCATCTTTTCTACAACCGCGATAGATCTCAAAATCGTCTAAGCTATAGTCTTTTTCACGCCGGAACGTATGCAAGACACATTGAACTTGTTTCGTTTCACGTTGTGTGGCTCACAACAATTTAGAAACAAAAAAGTCAAGAAAAAAAATTTAACGATAAAGCATACAAAAAAAATGTTTTTGTCTATTTCCTGTTTAATTATTTCATAAAATATCATAAACGAGCCATAAAATATAAATAAATAAACAATAAACATTTTCTAAAAAACTCCGCCAATTAACAGTACTGAGTAAAATGGAACGTAATCTAGTAGAGAGTGCAAAAATGAAAATCGAAACAATCGATGAATCGATAAGTAAAAAAATAATCGTTGGTTTAGTAATTTTGTTTATGAATGAACCTTGTAATCGATTGAGATGAATTGATAGTAGTGAAACAAAAATCGATTTTGATGATCTCGATTAAACTTTAGGACATTACTATTAGACTGATTTTGACATTATCTCGAAGTGTCTTGCATACGTTCCGGCGTGAAAAAGACTATAAATATATTTTTCTTTAATGTATCGTAGAGGTGTGGTCATGATAAGCAGACAGGCTATAGCTAAACATCCATATCTACGCCATTTTTATAAAAATAGGTCACGCCGTTAAATAGTATGAATTCAGCTCAAGAATTCATTCAAAATGCCGGTACATTTTGAATATGAATGATGGAAAGATGATTTAAGATGAGAGAAATAGTTTCCTGATCCCTGCATTGGTACCTAATTGGTTTTCATTCGCCATAATTCATTAAAAGCAATAACAAACCGCTTACGTGCCACAGTGGGCACGTCAACTTGCTTGTGCCAGTTATTTCGTTAAGACATGACGGAAGGTATCGGGCGGCTTTAAAAGCTCATTACTTGGCAACTAACTCACATTACTTGGCAACTAACTCACATTACCTACTTCTATAGTAAGTAAATCGTTTTGTAAGTTTGCGATTTTATAACCAACCAATGTTTTCATAACTTGAAATTACGGATTCCCCAGCCTAAAACATTACAGAGCCGACCATTTCATGCGAGAAAGTTGTTACGTCCACTTTCCGCGCTCCGTCATGCGATCAATCTTCCAGAAGGTTCACTTAGACATAGACAGACATTTATTCACCACTTTGGCGCACAATACAATCACTATAGTCCTTTTCACATAGGAACGGTTCCATGTTAGGCCGCTTTTATGTTAATATAAAAAAGGAAATATACAAAATCCTTTTTTATTGAAGTTCTATCTTTTAGTAATATCACTAGATTTCATTTATTTCAAAATTTTTCATTGTTGTACAGCGTAAAACGTAAAAGTTATATGTGTCAGGGATACGTTCCTACGTGAAAAATACTATAGGATAAAAAATACAAAATAAAAAAGAAGCTTATTAAAAAATTAAAAGTTGGAGAATTGTGATTGTGTGTCGCAGCAGCAAATAGGCGTCGACTCAGTATTATGTCGTCCCACTGAGAAGTGGTAAGGCGCTGGTATTCTGCCGAAGCCCTCATAGTCACTCGACCCCGTGAGACTACAATCTGTGTATTTGTGTGTGTTGTTTTCTGTGTGATTTTTAGAGATACGTATACCTTATTATGTATAAGTAAGGTATAAGTATACTTACCATCAGAACTGTGTAGACGCACTTCACTTCTGTCAGGTCTTGGTGCAGGTTCCTCTCATTTGGCTGCAAGTCTCCGCAGTAAGCTCGTATGCAGGTGAAGCATTCTAACGCTGCAGGGGCTAAGGCAGGGGGTAGTCGCAACAGGGGTGCGCGTAGAGGAGTCGCCTGCCATTTCACCACATCGGTCTGGGCTTTCCATGTCCATTCGTTCCGTTTCGCTTTGCTTTTCAATGAAGAATCCGCTTTCAGGATTTCAAGTCTGCAAAGAAAACAATGGTTATGCGTGTTGGTTTCGAAGTTTTTTAAGTGTAACGGGAAAAGCCCCACTCGTGGAAAATCTAACGGTTGGTAGATTATAATCGTGCGCGTGGGTACTTAACATGATATTAAAAACTTTAATACGCTTTAGTATCGCACGCTTTCGAAACTAAATGCACACTCATGTAGTTTAACTAACTGTCAAAATGTTGAAATGCAAATAACGCAAGCAAATCCTCTTTATTACATCATTGTGCTATTCTTCATCCGTTAGTAATTACCAATAGAATCTTTTCAGGTAAAAGTTGAATAATGTTTTTGTTGAAGAAATTGTGTGAACGTTGATAAGGTGGTCTTTGGTAAATACAAGAAAGTTTTCACTTAACATACGCACTCGTGTTCCATCACATAATAGAATTCACATACGCAAGTGTTAAAAGCACCCCATTGTGTGGTGAATATAAACATGCTTCTCTGGCATACCCGTAGTGTACCGGAAGTACTAACACTGTCGCTGCATTTAATGCAAATTATAGTGCGTGAGTCGGTCACACTGATTTTTTACACAATACTTTTGGATAGGGTTGGCTACTATGGAAACCAAACTATTGTATTAATTTCGAAACGATACAGAATCAAGACTGTATCTCCTTGGTTCTCTGATCCATTGATTTAAGCCTATTGGGGAACCTTAGCATTTAGCTAAAAGATTATTTATGTAATTTAAAGTATCTTGGGAAAACTGATTTTTGGGCATGCTGACAGCCCTGCAGGTTGGTGATTAGTCTGTGCTTATAAACCGTAAACAATTTTATTGCTGTTTGCACAGCCAGGTACCAACCTGCAGTGGCCACTATTGACTCACTCTCTGTTTCTCGCTGCCTCTAAGAAAGGCCATCAAACGTTTTATGGCAAGATTACGGAAAATAAGAATTTATAAAGCGGCAAAAAAATAACTTACCTCGGTAAAAACATTTTATAACCAATAAAATCAAACAAGAGTCAGTAACAAGTTCGAATAATAAACACAGTTTATTATGTGGATTAAATAATCTAATCTAGTGAGTACGTCCTGCGTTGGCGATTGATTTATCTTTAATTCGATACATCATACATACGAGTTACGTTGTGCGCAACTGTAGAAACCGGCGGAGGTGGTTAACGGATCGGGAAATCCTTAACCTGCTTCATTTTTTCATAAACCCTGTTACGTATGAATGAAACATAATAATTATGTAAACATACATATTGAAAACAGGTCAAGGTGAGATGTACACCTTATGAATAAAATAATAAGCATAAAGTTATGAGTGAAACTGATAACAAAAATATGAACATTTTCAATTCGCACTAGTGATTTACGCAGTTGACGGTTTGTATTAAAAAAGTTCAATGATCTCACAAGACAGGAACGATGGAGTCGTCTTCTTCGAAATCGCCAGCCAGACTGTCACCCGACATGATTTCCGAACCGACCGACATGACCGCAGCCGATCGCAAACTAACGCAAATCATTCGAAAGTATCGAACCCCAACAACTGTGAGGAAGCATTTTTGTTGAATAATTTACCATACATTTTGGCTTACGACTGTTCAGGTTGTAAGCCAATGAAGCCAAGAACAATGTTACATCCACTTTATGCAAAAATGTAGCTCTTTAAGCGATGCCTAGCTTAGGCAACTTGTCCAGTGAATACGAATTAATTGGGTGTTAAGTAATGGAATGCCAACACTGGTATTGGAAGTGGAAGCCACCAACAGCCCACAGATATTTAATCTGTTTAGTTACAACAAATTAATTTGAAACGGAATGTTATGCTTGATGTACCGATGGATCGTACGGTGAGTGATTTTAAGTCCATCCTGACAGACACTAACAGTGAGTTATTGAATTGATCTACTTTATTTTGATTGAAATTCTAAGGTAGAGCACACACTGCACATACACTGAACCAGATATTAAAACGAAAACAAATTGCACGTTACGAAAATGTATCCGTATTCACTGTCCATTGACGATGATAACCGCGCGAAGTGAAAATGCGTTCGAATACTTGCATTCGGTACTTGAGCCTCGCCGCAGCAGCACACGGCATGGTCGAAGGTTACGTGTCTTCTGCCGCCGCGACCTCTGTGCGTTCCGCGCGACCGACACTTCTCAACTAAGCAGGGCTGTTCCACTTTTGCGAACTGTTTTTATAGTGCATTGTTTTGTTGCTGACAAAAGTGTTACCTAAGCCGAAAATCTCGTTGCGAAAACGCTTTTGTTTTCTTACAAAGATGTGAAAAATCTGCTGAAGATTGAAACTGTTTGGTACCAATAGGATCATGTATTGACGCAGAGAAAACTGTTTCTTATGTATTCTTTCGAATGGATGTGGGGAGTTAGGAAGACACGAACCATATTATTAATGAGTGCATTTGAGCAAATAATCGAAGCGAAACCAGAGTAGTCATTGTTGCGTGGAAATTGGGACAGAATATGATTGTTTTCGGTCACATTTCGGTTAAGAAATCCCTCTTGTAAGGCCGTAATACGGAAGATGTGATAATCTTTTAAGTTTTAAAGTAATTGGGTCCACTTCTTACCAGATACTCCTCATTGTGAAATTATCATAAATCTTGATTGTTGGACCCTTTATGTCGTCTTACGTTGCTTCTATTTGGCAACCCTGAGATGCCATGAAAGACAAAAAGTGGGCAATGATTCCTCTATTGCGTAGGAATCCTGCATTCAATGTTAATAGAACCCACGGTTTTTAGAAAGCATTGTATGGCGCTACAGAGGCGGGGTAGGGAAACGTAACCGCATGCCAATTAAAAAGGTTAATGATACGATCATACGAATTTGCCGAAGCCTACAAGTATGTTAGTCAGAAAAGGCAGGACTTCGACTTGAGTCCTAATCTTAATGATAAATCGAGATGTGACCTAGTTTTTATGCGTTGTAAAAATATGTAAATGTGAAGCAGATTAGATCCTATTAATAAATGCGAAATATTTAAGCAGGCTGCGTTGAATATTCATAGTGTCATGATTCTTACATATGTCATGTTATGAGACTATTCTTAAAGCCTGTTTTAGATGCTTATGAATGAAGACTTCGTCACGACTTTTAATCAATAGACGGCTTTAGAACTAGTCAATATTTCAGTGTAGCGTTAATAAGTGGTACCCGTTAGTATTTACGTCGAAGCTCGTTATATTTAATTAGGATATTCTGCTTTACAGAGCCGCATAAAAACAGCACTTAATCAGAATTTTCTATTATTATCCGATAACTTTTAATGATACTCTATGCTAGTTTTTATAATGTTTGTAGGTAGAGCGAAGCAATGTGCCCCAGACACGGTCCGATAAGTTGAATTCTGTTTGTATTCATAAATTCATGTATAGGTATAAAATTTATTTCTATTTTATAGGCATCGATGTAAGTAGATTCAAAGGATCTGGAGTATAAAGATCTGAGAGAATGTCTACCGCGCCTTGGGGATACAGTCGTGACCCTGTGTGTGTGTGTGTGTAAGTAGGCTGTGAAGTAAAAAATGTTTCGTATCTATTCAGTACTGTTTTGTCTATAGATGAGCCGTGTTGGTCGAATGGGGTTGTACCTCGACTTTCAATCCGAAGGTCGTGGGTTCGAATCCCTGCCGTGCATCAATGGATCTTTCGTTCCGTAATATTTAAATGCGCTTTAGCACGAGCTCTCAACGGTGAAGGAAAACATCGTGAGGAAACCCGTAGCTTACTCAGCTCCACACGTATTGACGTCGTCTTTCCTGTGGGCCAGGCTAATTGAACTGAGAGGATGGCTTACGTGCTGGGCAAGCCTATTCCATCTCAAACAATGTCCCAGGCACTACAGCATCCCGTTAAGTGTAGGCATGGATTGCCTCCCGACGAATCATTCTATTGTAATATCCTTCCTAATATCCTAATTCCTAATATTCTTTATATCCTAATCCTAATAATCCTTAGTATGTTTGGATGTTTGTATGTTTGTGTAACAATCACGCCTAAACCAGTGAACCGATTTGGATGAAACTTGGAATAGGCATAGATGACCTGGAATAGCATATAGGCTATTCAAAATGTTGGTACCACGCGGGCGAAGCACGCGCACAAGCTAGTTTAATATAGGCCTAAGTTTTTTTGTAGATAGATGCTTGTAATTATTGTAGGTTGGTTTAAATAAAAAGTCTACTCACTCAGGGCTCTGTCTAAAGTGATCCACAGCAAACTGCAGCAGTGGGTGTCGGCCATCATGCTGCGGGGTTGTCTGGTCTCTCCTGTCATCTCTATCTCGATCTCTTTCACGCTCCCGGGGCACAGGAGACGTCTGTCCTCTTCTCTCTATGTGCTCTCTATCAGTTTCGTCACGAGAATCTCTAGATTCCCGCAGCTCTCTAGAGTCACGCAATTCCCTGGAGTCTCGCACCTCCCTCGAGTCTCGCATTTCTCTGGGTTCCCGCATTTCTCTGGAGTCTCGCATTTCTCTGGAGTCTCGCATTTCTCTGGAGTCTCGCATTTCTCTAGATTCCCGCATCTCTCTCGATTCCCGCATTTCTCGTATTTCTCTCGAGTCTCTCGTTTCTCGAGACTCCCTCGGTTCACGGCTATCTCTTTCCGGTCTCTCTTTGGCGACTCCATTTGTTATTGCTTTTGGTTGGACCTGTAACAAAAATAACCTGTTTAGGCAAGTACGTTTTTCCGCAAAAATTGTCATAATTTCTTTGTGAACCACCCACATCAAAAAACAGTACTATGTACATTGAAATTACGCTTTCTGGCATCGCAAATAATGTAGAGCGATTATCTTAAGAAACATATTGACCAATTAAGTTGGTTCGTGCTGATAGAGACATCGCGCGGGAGCGGGAAAGCGTGAATGGACGGAGAATGTAACTAAATTAAAGTAACCGACACACCTTATCAAAGAAATACTGACTTTATTAATAACTAAAGATCGCATTTCCGATCGCGCGATGGGTGGTAGACATTAAAAAAGTCCATAAATTTTGGATACGCGAAGCACAGGACCGGAATAAATGGCGTCAACAGAGGGAGGCCTACACCCAACAGTGGGATATTTTTGGCTGCGGATGATGAAAGATTATTGATCAATAATTCTACCACCAAATCATTGAAAAACATCACGAGTATAATAAACCCCTGTATCTGGCCTTTGTGGATTACACAAAGGCCTTTGATAGTATCACCCACACAGCTATTTTCAAAGCATTAAAAGATCAAGAAATAGAACAGACATACATAGACTTGCTGGAAAATATATACAACAACAGCACAGCCACAATCAAACTCGAGAGTTCTGGTCCCTCCTTCAGAATCGAAAAAGGTGTTAAACAGGGTGACCCCCTATCCCCTAAACTTTTTACAAGTACCTTAGAGGAAGTATTTAAAAAGTTGGCGGCATCCTGGATAACATACGGGATCAAAGTTGAAGGTAGAAATCTTACGAACCTGCGCTTTGCTGATGATATCGTGCTCTTTGCATCATCGGCACAAGAACTCCAAACGATGCTCCAAGGCCTGATCACAGCAAGTCTTGATGTAGGTCTGGTAATGAATCGGTCAAAGACTCAAGTCATGTCAAATAGCACGAAACGTAGCGTCACTGTCGATGGGCAGATAATACAGTACGTCGATGAGTACATATACTTAGGCCAAGTAGTCTCCTTCCAATGCAGGCAGGACAGGGAAATAAGTCGCCGCATTGAGAACGCATGGAGGAGCTACTGGGCCATGAAGCAACATATGAAGGGCAACCTTCCCATATCACTAAAGCGCAAACTCATCGACACCTGTATCCTGCCCATATTGACCTACGGTGCTCAGACATGGTCTTTGACTGAATCACAAAAATCGGACCTCAAGATTTGCCAGAGAGCTATGGAGCGCAGCGTTTTAAAGATCAAAAGAACCGATAGAGTCCGAAATACCGTAATCCGATCAAAAACAGGCATAGCGGATGTAGGTACGAGGACTGCACGTTTGAAGTGGGACTGGGCAGGTCACGTGGCTCGAATGCACCCAGAACGTTGGGCGAAGATCGTCACTCAGTGGGTGCCTGAAAACAGTCGAAGACGACGCGGCAGACCCAGAAAAAGGTGGCGAGACGATCTGGATGCATTCGAGCCAGACTGGCAAACCGTGGCCTTGGAGCGCAAGGAGTGGAAGCTAAGGGGGGAGACCTTTGCCCAGCAGTGGGACACGATAGGTTGAGTAAAAAAAAAAAAAAAAAATTCTACCACCGTTCTTTAATTATTTTCAATTTCGACTGCAAAATCGTTTGCTATGACGGCAGCCTACTTGTAGATTAAGCCACGAATAGGTTTTGTATTTTAAAAGTTTATTTAGCTACCAATGACTCGTGCTTCATTCTATGTGCGTGAATATATTATTTATTCACCATTGTATAAAAAATATTCATTGAATTTAGATTCAGAGTCACCCACGGTTTCTAACAAAGTACTAAATTAAACGTATGATTTAGTAAATGTTCGGATAATCTTAAGACCCCTCGCAGACTACAGACTTTCTATCGGCCGATACTTGAGGCGGACCTCAAGTATCGGCCGATAGAAAGTCTGCAGTCTGCGACGAGGCTAAAAGTTTTTATTCGCCATAATTTGTCACCTTTGGTTTTCTTTTCAGGGTCTTTCTGCTCAACGTCCTGATAACTCCGTAGAAGTTTTCCATTGTAACACAAGCACTTTTAAAACCTAGCAGTCGTCTTTCGAAATTCATCGATAAATTCGGTCGTTTTTTCGCAATATTTCGTCAGTTCACATGATTCTTCACTAAGGTTCACTGGTTTATAAGTAAGGATTTTTTATAATAGTTTCGTTATCGATATTTCATTTTCGCACAGCTCTGGCGAGGCGCAGCGTAGATGTGCGGCCGCGGCGTTGGCTCGCGTGCCGCCATCCTTATACATATTGATGCAATCTGGATATTGTGTTCGCTCCGATTAATCGCTAATTTCTTTCGTAATTCGAATTCTTTGCCTATAACTGTTGTTTCAACGGTAAACAGCCTTTGCATATGGATTCGATTCAACGATAGCTCAAGCGTGTTACAAAATATATTTTGCTAATAATCGAAAAATAACATCGTATTGATTAATGCCATTATATTCATACAAAAGACATAAACGCGCTCGTGCTCGTTTTCTGTTTTCTTTTACAATTTGTAACCTAGTAAGCAATTTGTAACCTACTAGCTGTCCGTCGCGGTGTTACCCGCGGTCCCTCGGGAAAACTTCAGTTTCCCGGGATAAAATATAGCCTATGTTCATCAGGGATAATGTAGGATTCTAATGGTGAAAGAATTTTTCAAATCGTTCCAGTAGTTTCGGAGCCTATTCAATTCAAACAAATCTTTCCTCTTTATAATATTATAGTATAGACTAGTAATTTATGCATAATTAGTAGGTACTCAAGTAACACGACCTGTAGAGCAAAGCAGGTATATTAACCCCTATATGAATGTCAAAATAGCGGTGATTCACATTGAAATAAATCGTTGCAACTTAAACAGCTCTATTTGTCAAGACGGATGCTCGGAGTCGTCTGCAGTGACCCGGCTCTTGGAAACTCTGCTCCACATCCAGGAAACGATCACGGCAATTAATGATTTGTACCTAGCACAGTCAGCAAGGAAAGTCGTTTAACAGCAGATTAATTAAAAAACGCAATTTATTTTAATGTTTTATGTAAAAAAAACTTTGCGTTACAAATTATTATGGACTGAGACCTAATCTTCAGAATTTGACAAAATTTTGGCCGCGAAGTTACGGATTTTGGAAATATTCCGATTTTTGAAACGTCAAAATGTTCATCGACTTTCGTTGCTGACTGTACATCTTAGGTTAAGTTTAGAGCTATTGGCTACCCCCTTAACAAAATGTTGTTTACTGAACCAATAGTGTATATTCTGCCGCGATGTGAATTGCTCGTTAAGTTTTGGTAAGGCGTTTTGTGTGTGTTCATGTCTTGGTTGCTTCTTTTTATTCTCAAGGCGCGGTTTTGTGAAATTATGAGGGTGTTTTAAGTGCGGTGGAAACATCTTATTTTAACAACATCATAGTCAACTTGCACGACCGGGATTAATTTTGTAAAATAACAAAAGCAAGTTATCGTTTTGAAACCCCACTATCCTCTACATCCCACTAATAAAGCTGAAAGTTTGTGAGTTTGTTTAAGTTTGTGTTTCACAATATAATATTTTGGGCACGCTTCCGACTGGCAGTGACCTGGATCAGTTGAGCTATCTAATAGATCGTTTACGACGATCCTTAGATAGCTTGACTGATTCTATTGTATTGTAATTTTATGTACATATTGTAGTAGCTTAGTGTCTGTTATTTCCTTGTAATGCAATTATATTGTTTCAATCACGCCTAAACCAGTGAACCGATTTGGATGAAACTTGGAATAGGTGTAGATAGTAACCTGGAATAACATTTATAGGCTATTTAAAATGTTGGTACCACGCAAGCGAAGCCCGCTAGAAGCAAGTAATATCATAAATTGAAAATTAGCATAACAGCACTCCACATTATGCTAACTGTTGATGCGAATGTAACGTTTAGCACTGCATAGATAGCATGCTTGATGAAGCGTTCAATGCGTAAGTGTGAAGTGAAGGAGCAGTAGTCGTGTAACGTGTGGGCGTGTCGTTCTGCCACCACTGAGCAGGTGATGAGCGAGAAAGTATGGAAATCGAGTTTTCCTTTGTAATCGACGTTTCCCTTGACGGAAGAGATTGAATTATGGGCTGTTGAGTAATGCAAGTTTATGAATAGAGTTAGCAGTAACGATGATATTAATTAGCCTGTAACTGCAATAGAAGATGTGTTGGATGATTTAGATTACTTTTAACCGACTTCAAAAAAAGGAGGAGGTTCTCAATTCGTCTGTACGATTTTATCTTGTTCCGCGATTACTCCACCAATTATGGACCGATTTTCAAGATTTCTTTTTTGTTTGAAAGGGTATGCTCCAGAGGTGGTCCCATATAAATTTTAATCCTGAGGGTTTTAAACTTTTCCCGTAAAACTCTAAAAACCTTCCCTTCTAGCCATTGTAAATCGAATCGACAGCTCAGGCTCTCTATGCATTATGTCAAACTGACGATAGCAACTCACGTGCCGCGAAACTTGACATAAAAATGTAAGTTTGCCAAAGATATACCAAAAAGGTTCAATTCTAAATCCATGAAGTTTGTAGTTTTGGTAATTAATGCCATTAGACGCCGGTTGGCTTATTGATTCCCTGAGTCACGCCGCGTGTAGAGTCGAACATTGAAGTCGGGTTTTCTTTTAGTTTTAAAACGTAATTATCATAGATAATGACATAATGGAGAAATATTAATAACATATCAGATATTGACGATAGTTGTTTTTGCTCGTTGCTTCGTTATTTATTATTAACACAGTTTAACAAAGTTCATTTGCCCTTGTTCCTCTTCCAACTCGCACGACTCACGACAAACGGCCTACAAAGCCTTGTTATCGCCTCATTAGCGCTTTTGCGGCAACACGTTTATACGTCCATTGCAAAAAGTCCCTGAAATCTGACAGATGCTACAACCATCTGCATGTAGCCGGGTTATACTTCTGTTACTTGACCCAGTTGACAAAATACCAACTTTATGGAATTATTGCTTTAGTTTCCGCAGTGACGATTAGGTACTGTTATTAGCTATGCTCAGTTACTGTAGGAAGTCAGACACTGAGGTCGCAAAGTTAACCATTGATTTCAGACGCCTAGTTTCTGCATTTATAATAGCTCATTCCCAATTAACCAGGTAAAAACTAAATGGTACCAAGGTACTTACTTTATTTTTGTCATATCATGCAAGTATCATGCCGTGGCAAATTTCAACGTAGACTAGATTTTAAAACAACCAATTCACTTAAGTTGCTAGGAGGTGATAATTCTGAGGAACATAGAACGTTAGCACACAGTTGTAATAAGTACACGACACGGAAATCCATCAGACATCACGAGCACGACTAGTCACTCCACTTCTCAATGTTAAGGAACAGCTTTTTCCGTATCTTGTTGGCCGTTCTAGTGGATTAGCTAGTAATATTATTTTAATATCAAGCATATAAAAGCTTTGATACTCTTATTATGGCTAAGCTTTAATCTGTATTAATGCCTAGGCTGCCAACTTTTACCCTTCACGACGAAGAAATGTTTGTAGTCTTTAAAACCCACTTCAAAACATGCTTGATCAGCCTTAAATCATTTAGACGAGATGCGCCTTTCCTTGTATCTCCCCTATGTACCTACACGATTCCAAATCATAATAGAATTTAGCAAGAGTGTGCGTAAAAATGAGTGTCAGTAATTTTTTAAGAATATCTACGTGTGTAAAATGCGTTCGTGTCCACGTCCCTCGCAAAAATCGGCAGAAAATTTTGAAAGAGGAATTCTGTCAATAACTCGTCCAGTTCTAGTTTGTATGGGTGATCAGCCAATATGAACTAATACATGCGGCGTCAACCAACTTTCCACAACCATGGGTACTGATGCAATTAGCTGGGGATTCATTAATTACTTTGATATGCATTGCGGCTATCAAGTTTAAATCTGAGGAAGCTAGGCTAGACTTTCTAGTGTACTATTTACTAAAGAAAAAGTGGTGCATAGAAGATCTGCATAAAAGAGAATTGATACAACTTTTAATTCAGTAGGACCGTAACAGACCTTAGTGAGGAGGACCTTAGTAGGTGAGGACTATGTATGTGACTGTTTGGTACAAATTATGATTTAAAACTTACCCACTACACGCTAGAGTAATCAGTAGCAGAAACAATAATCATTTCGAATTTTATTGTATAATCGTTGGCTAATTTAACACGGCAACGTCTGTTTTATTGCCACTAATGATAATGATTCACTTAGTGTAATGTCAACCGTATATTAAAAGTTCCCCTGAGAAGGCTGTGATGCAACTACAATAAATCTTGGGTCTATGTGTTAATACCATTTAGTTATGGTGTCATGATATCATAAATCTGTATGTTTATGTGACATAGAAGCGACTTTCTCCGTGACGTTATCTTAAGATACAATCAACAGTAATATGTGTGTTTGTTATTCGTTTACGCTGTAATATTTGAACGGATTTAGATGATTCATTGTGAATGTAGTCTAGATCCTGGATTAACTAGTCTACTTTTTGTCTTGAAAAAGAGAAGTGTTCTCGAGAAACCGCGGGTCGCTAGCTTTAGTATTCAAGAAGACATGCAACTCAAAAATATGAGATTATTGGTAGCATAGTCTTATCACACTACATGATCTGTCATGGCAGCCTTACATTCGCTTTTTTGTCAAACATTAAGTTCAAAATCCTTGATCTTTTATAGAATAACAGTAAAAATATATTATCCTCTGGTAGCCCATATAACACAAGGATATAGTGGCATTTAGATGCAATTTGTAAAATAGGAGACTTCCGGTGTCTGCGTCAGATTACACAGATTTTACATAATGAGACTGATTTTATATGTAGACCTTGCTGGTTTGACTTGTTCTTGAACTGATAATGCTGGGTCATCCTCAGACGAACATTATTAAGCAAGTATTATACGATCATATTGCTCAATTTAATTTTGTAATGTTAGCTAATTTCAATGTAGTTTTTACCTCAGCAATGTTTTGATTTATGTTGCGGGGTAATATGAGAACAGCTTCAAGATTTTTAACAAAAATGGACATTATTCATTTAAATTTGATCTCAATTGCAAAATGTGTGCTAGTAGTAGCTATCAATAAGAATAGCTTTTACTTTCATCGAGCCAACTTACGGCTATCATCAAAACTAATGCGCGTACGCATTTGCCGAAAACCATGCTTTATTATGTGTGGAAAGTGAGAGAGAAGGCCGGTCACGCTCTCTTTAAATCTATGGCAATTAGTTCACTTGATAGCCTATTATGTTACCTGCTGGGACTAACCACTTATTTTTATCAAAATCTTAGATTGTGTTCCTGTATGTAGACTTGAGTTATGTCGATTCACACATAGGTACATGGACTTCTATCTCACGCTGCACAACTGCACCGTGCAATCTACAACAATGTTTGTAAACACTGCCATAAACATAATTATTTGTGCGCGTGACCTTGTTTTCTGTATAATAAAAGTACGTTCAATCGAAAGCAAAACAAGTGTGCATGGTGAACATCAAATATTGTTATTCACGCCACGGTGTACAGGAATCATGGGCCAGTGAGCGCTACCCCTTGTATGGAGCAGGTGTCATCAACAAAACAAAATTATTGGGCGATTATAGCACTTATTGTGTAAATATAAGGCAGTGTGTGCATCAAGTCAAGTGAAGGATAAAACTAACGACTACAACAACTGCTTTGAAATAATTTTTGATAACATCTTAACACTTCCTTCGTGTCGAAAAAAAGAAAAGTAACGAACTTTATAATAAGCAAATTATCTAATTGTATTCAAATTCGTTACATGCAAACGTTTGTACCTACATTTTAGGCGTAGGTTTCACCTACCTAAACAGAAGTAATAGTTTTAGTTTGAACTCAATTGAATTACTTAGTAGCAAGTAAGTACCAAGCCAAGACGTAATGAATCAGTGACCAGCGAGATCACTTCTCGTGGAAATGAGAGCTAGACCACGTTAAAAGAAGTAAAACAGTTCAAGCCGTTAGATCGATTGGGAACGAATATGAACGAATGGCGACAGTTTGTAATCGATTTGGCTCTCGATCTGACGAGTAATCGTCCACCATTTGTGTCACACACATCAGTTATTACGATACAATAGATGTTTGTTTAGCAATATAGGTAATGGGTTTTATGAAATGCAATTTTGAATAAGCTTACTCAAGTTATTTACTTTTCATGACAGTGATAAAGTAGGGATACCTCAAGGTGCTCTCGTAAGACCTACTGATACTTTTCAATGGTTCTTTGCGGAGGTTGGTCAGTTCAATTAGAAAGAGAAATGTAACAAATAACCAATCCCTAGAGCACTATGAACCGTTATCAATACTCAGGCCAGAATTTAATCAAGCCAACACAATGGTACGAAATCGCACATAATGAAGGCTATTTCAGTTTTCCCACGGATTCGCTAATATGAGCCAAACCGTGTCGTCTGTTCGCATTAGGAAGCGGAAGCACGCTCCAAGTGACGCGCTTGTGGGGCCTCTGGACATTAGGTATGGTGGATTTGCAGGGTGACACGTTACACAATGGCTCTTCATCACACTGTTTTTATGTGTAAAATAACGACTCTATCAGGAAGAAGACTACCCTACGTCCAAACAAGAAGACAAGTTTAGACATACTCTTCTGTTTTCTTTAACTGTAAAATGTTATGAAATAGATTTGAAAGTCCAGATAGAACCAGTTGCTAGAGATGCATCCTTATTGTTCTATACAAGGATAACATTTGGAAACTGTCCAAATACTATTTTATTTCTCATTTCTTTGGATATGTTCCAGAGGAATATGTAATGTCGTCTGGCAACTATGATTTCCAACTGCGCATATTAATGCCACAATAAGAAGAACATTTTCAGTGAGAGGCGTGTGGAATAGCAGGTAAGCATCAAATATCTGTGATTTACTGACCTTGAAGAGGAACATTCTTGACATCTCTATAATAAACATGAATTTATTGAGAGAAACTCACCGTAACTATGATTACGGCTAAACTTAGAGACCGGAACAACTACCGCGTTCTGTTCTTAATAACCTATCTTAGTTTCAAACGATTAAACTTTACTACTGAAGTAAATTATTCCTTGTGATATTTCATCCATACCTTCCGCTGTTATGTTACTTGGAATCAATTTAAATGATATTGTATCTTAGTAGTATCTAATAATCTAATGTAATTTTTCTTGTATGACTTAAAATGTATTTTTAAAATAGAATTTGATGGGAGTTTGTATTTCAGCCACCCTAGCTTAGTTAACATTATAATTTTAAAGTTTTCTACACACATCATAAGGTCCGTACACACGGAGTAATAACCCACTATTACTGTACAATTGACGTACCGATACGTATGCAAAGACTTTCCCTCGCGAGCGCCACGGATCGACCACTCCGGTATGTGACGACTGTTTCACTTTTCAGTGCAATTACTGGCCAAAAACCATTATTGTGAAACGATAATAACTGTAACTGCATTCTCTGTTATTTATAGGTATAGGTAGGGTTGTTGTTTCCTTGGATGAGGACTCGCGGGACTTGGCAAATCCTAATTAAGAAAAGCTAGTAGGAGTATCATGAACTTTTGATATCATTTTCGGAAAAAAGCACGGAGTCTTCGTGTCGATAGAGAAATTTCGTAACCGAAAAGATGGCGATACTACTCGTACAACCACAATGGGATGACAAGACTAAAATAAATTTCTCCAAACAGAAGTACATGGAAGAACCACAGTCATTTTGCATTTCACACATTTCCCAAGAGAATTTACCAAAGCTATTGATTAAACGCTGTTTCCCATCGCTAAAGATTGAATGGATCATTCAATTAAAATGTCTCGAGCAGCAATGCGCCTCTAATAGTGATTCAAGCGTACTTGCTTACCTTGACTTGCAAAGGGTCGTGGTTGAGTACAGGTACCTACTACGACTGTTGTTTTATTAAGAACCTATTGTTTGTGACTTTGTTAAGAAGAAGGACAGTGAGTTAGGAACATCATTTTGAATGGGGTTTTAAAGATGCGTTTTACTTACAAATAAAATGAAAGTCAGATAAAAAGGATAGATTTTTTTACCTATAGCTTCTCGTATTAAAAGGTTTTTGGTTAATAGCAATTTTTAGGTCCTTATTTGTAAGGCCGGATAAGAATGTATTGAGCAATAAGGCTAAATTTGGTTACTTTATTAGGTAGGTACCGTAGTATCTATACGAGTAGGTTTAGTTCGACTGAGGTTGAGCTTATTATAAGTTACCTACCGATGCCAGCTTTGCAAGTCACAAATCAGAATGCCAATACTATGAGCGAAGTATCAATAATAATAACCATTAGATAACTGTGGATTATGCAACCTTTGGATCATATGAACATGAATATAAATAAAGGTCAAAAGTACGATGAATTGCAGGTTTTCGACTGATAGAATGGAAGACACAGACAGAAGAGGAAGTTAAACTACGTTGAGACATATTAGGTCGATCGGTTGGTTTAAAAAGAAACTGTTTCGTTTATTTTGCTATAATTATGCAGATCCATACTAGGCTTTCAATCGGTTATTATTTAATAGGTGAAAATTATGATTGCCTTTGTTTGAACTGAATTGGCTCATGAATAGTTCGATCACACAGCGCTCATAAACGTAGATTGGAAAGTGCCGCTTGCCGCGTGCTAGACAAAAACTAAATAAATCGATTTGCAATTATCACGTTTTCAACATCATCGCATTTTGTAACAAACTCACAATAAAATAATTTCACATGACGTAGCACAATAGCATTACGAAAATATTACATCGCATATTCAAAACTGCTGAGTAGAGCAATAACACAATCACAAGAGCTAACTTGACTGACCTGGGTGTCGGTCTTATCCGTCAAGTTTTCGAATCTAGCGAGGATCGCCTTCACCGAAACCTTCGGCTCCATAGATTCTTCATGGATCGTCTCCATGTGCCCGCTGGAGGATGACGAGAAGCTCTGCGGATATTTCTTTGTTCTATCGGAATTGATTTTCCGCCTCGGCGGGTCAAGATCACCGCGGGTGTCGGCTCCTGAATCCGAGTCTTCAGGGGCTGAAGCGTCGGCGCTGGAGGCGGCGCCCTCGGAAGAGTTGATGAGGGAGTCGAGGCTGGGGGCTCGCCTGGGGGGTGAGAAGTCGTGCTCCTGAGGGTCGAGCTCGAGGCCGTAGACGCGCTGAAGGTGCCTCCAGTTGTCGCGCATGGCCACGGAAAGGCGCGGGCGCTGCATGGTGCGCGCGAGTGCGCGGCCGCCGGCGGACTGCCGCGCGCGTCGCACGCGCCGCCCCAGAGGTCGTCTGTTGCACCGCCTGACATTTTTTATCGGAGGCCAACATAGAGTTTATGACACCTTGTTCTCGGAATGCAGGTGATTGTAAACAGGTCACAAAGCCATGTTGTGGTGGAGGCTGATAGATCGAAACCTAAAATAATTGTTTAGGATTCGTTATTCAGGCACTAGTTTTGGTCATAGAAGGACCTCTTACCAAACTGATACAAACACATACTAAACGACATTTCGTTCGCAAGACATTAGCTAGAAATCTCATCAAACGATGGTTGATTTTCTAAACGCACGATTCCAACGTTCCCTTTCACAATTTACGTGAAAACACCGGATACGCGACAATGATGATTCGCAGATATTTCCTTAATATGAACAGTGGTCGTGAGAGCATTTCAGTTTTTCTTTAGCACTATCCACTAACGCATAAACAGGTGTTTCGTCATTTCACTGGTTCCTTTCTGGCTATCTTGCCAGAAATCAGCTCGATGAGTATTGGATCCTAAAATAGTGCGGAGTGTGTACAAAATTTGGGTTTAATACTCCTGCAATTTATCAAGGAAAAGAAAAAGTTCTAAGAAACTAGTCGATCGCATTCCAGAGAAGATCACTGCGCCACAGATGATGCATTACTCACTGAGAACAGGCGCGTGTCACTAGAATCATAGCGGAACTCCTCGTAATGGTGGAGCGGTCACTTTAACGGACTGCGCGGGCGCAGATAATGTGATAGTTGGAGTAGCGGTAGCAATAAAGGGTTCATTATTAAATTAGTTCTGCTGGATTGCTTCACTGGTCTCCAGGCGACTGTGGTGATCGATATTTGCCAGGAAAAAGCTTTAAAGTGGTTTATCTAATCGACAGCGTCATCTTACTGTGGAGTAGCTTTAACTGTATACCTAACTTAATAGTTGTTAGGTATTTGGGATTCTTCCAGGTGCTTGTGATTAGAAACACGGAACTCCAACTTGCTAACAGTTTTTATTTAAATAAATACAAAGAATAATCTTTACGGGCGTGAGATGTTCACGGCTTCCGAATAAAGTAATAATGGCGTCTCGCCGGATGTCCATGCGCATAGGGATGGGCTGGTCCGCGTAGGGATGCCCATCGACCACAGATAAGGTATTTGTTTCCTAAACAATAGTTTTAAACGTAATTTTAAAATTATTTGCACCCGTGTGACATCTCTCACACAATCCACCTCCTTTTAATTATTTCCTAATACAATAATAATGTACCTATTTCGAAGAATACATTGCTATCATATCTACTAGGCAAAGATATCACAGAAATATTGGTTAATAACGCATCGCTTTAGTAGGTAGTAAATGTTCGTAGAAGATTAATAATAATAGGTATTTACTTAGAAATTATATTTACGCATAGAATGAGATTGCGGTGTAATAACAAATAGCCATTGGTTTATTGTACTTAGGTGTTGAATAACTATTGTTTCTGAAATCGTAAATAACACCACTATTACTTAATAGTATAATTGTATCTCGGCATTTCTTTATGTATAGCAAACAAGCGTTCCTACAACATAACGATATTTTATAGTCTGCTCCTCCTTGATTATTTTATGCTTAGGTCCGAGGGGGGTGGTCACAGGGGACATGACCCCTCCCCCTCCCAAAATCGTAGTAGTTTATGAAAACTAATCGTAATATCTATAGTTCACCTAAATTGAAAAGTCGTTTTTTTTTTCTTGGGCAGTGAGTCACCTCAAAAAAAACTTGCTAATGTGAGAAAAACAATTTTGAGAAAACGATTAAAATATAAGTAGGTACTTAAAAAAACCCCGTGTTCATTCACAAGTTCAACTAAAAGTTAGATTCATCAGAGAGCCATCGTCACGGCTACCTAGTATCATAACTCGGTACAGTTACCAGCGCCAATTAAGAGCTCATTAAATAAACTCATTGAATTGCAAATGAAGGTGATCTCTAGTTATTTAGGGCTATTGAACTGCCTTTAGAGGTCTGTAAATGACACTTCTGTTACCTATGTACCTACCTACGTCCTACCTACGAACGATCTCCATTTAATTAAGACGACATAACCCTAACGGATATCCTATGCTGAGCTATGGCCCATTTTGCATTGCCCGTTTTTGTTCCTTTTATCAACTGTTTGTACTATTTGTTGCAAAATAAATATTTTTCTTTCTTTCTTTCTTTACATACCTAGATTCTTTTAAGAGTCTCGTAGTGGGAGTGGCTCTGTCTACAAGAAATAAGAGAATCATCAACGTTTGCAGAAAGACGAAATAATATTGAATTCATTGTGAGTTCGTGTCCGGATTTTTTTAAGTGAAAACTTTAAAAACGTTCGGCATTTTTGAGATGGGAAAAAACCATCAAACTCGCGAGTCGCAAAATTGTTACGACACCATCTCGCACTATACCTTAATTTCGTCATACATTGTATCGTCAGAATGGTCGAACTGTAGAGATCAGGTTCTGAGTGAGACAACCCCGAGTTCAAATCCCGGCAGGACAGTAAATTTTTGCACTTTGTTTTTTATTTATTTTTTGTAGGTAAGTAAGTACTTTTTTTAAGCATAGAACCGTTACCGAATCCTCGTTCAAGTTTTCACTTCTGTCGGCACTCCTGGAGTGCCACTGTTTTTTTTTAATTCGTTTAATCCTTCTCGATTGGCGGAAAATGTGACATTGAAAACCCTATCTAGCTTAAAAGAAAGGTGCTTCAAAGCTTATGAAACGTTAATTTGAGTATATTGAAGTTCTTCCGGCATATAGGCGTTCCGTTCAATTATGTCATAACCAGCTATCGATCTTTTAATTCTTTATTTAGATTACGTAAAGCTATAAGATGTTACGTGGTTATAGGTATTTTGATTTACAATGACAAGCACAAACGAACCATTAGTCACGATAGTTTGTAGAGGAGACATTTATGCACAACTTTATCATATTTTCAATCAAAATCTCCATTCGGTCATTTGGTTCATATAAATAATGTAACCTTGTAAGTAACTACTATTTTATTTTGCAGTCATCAACTAGAAATTTATTAAAACAAGATCATTTCAAAAGCCTTTTAGGTAAGCTTAGGTATGTCATGTAGGTATGCTATCTACTTGGGTAGGTAATACCTACTGCTATTATGAAATGTCCAGCATTATTTATTTTATTTATTAAGACAAGGTCACATGAAACGCTGACACAGCGTTGTTTAGGTATAATTATACACCCCTATTTTTTATTACCAAAAAAATTTTAAACATGGTCTCGGTGTCTGTTACTGATCACATTTATGTAGTTAAAACTTGTAGCTAAAACTCAACCAAAAACGTTAAAATAAATTTTGTTCGGTTTTGGTTGAGTACAATCCTCGATAACTTTGTGATAGTTAAATAAAAAAAAGTTCTGACTATGCCATTATCATTTTCTGCATTTGCTGCAACTGTCCTTAAATTTTTTTTGGTAGTCATAAAATAGCGATGTATTATGTATTACCGCAAAATAGCCGAAATACTTAATAACATTTTCTTCGTAGTCGTACATTTGCCTTGCTCCAGATTAACATTCGATAACAGAGGCATAAAAGTCGTATTTCAAGATTATCTCAAAAAGTTAAACAGCCATAAAATGTTAAAGGCCGATTCACACACATCAGTGATGTCACAGTTCCGGCATACATTCTCTATTGACTGATTGTCGCCAATGAAAGGCTGAGAGCACTGTGACTGACACTGTAGGTGTGGATGCGTTCGTAGCTTGTTCGCAGAGAGTGTATGGAAGAATTATTTTTACTGTGCTGGTATTGTGCCGGAACTATGCCTTCACTGATGTGTGTGAATCTACCTTAAATCTTAATGCATCTTAAGACGTAAAAAAACAAACACCGAATTATGACCTCAATTCAATAAGTTTATTATCATCAAGTTACATCATTAAGAAAGTACAGGCGAATACGACAGAGCTTTTCGTATGGAATGTTAAACTTTAGTGACTTTAGATAGTTTATTGCTAGGTATGTCCATCCCCAGTTTCTGCCCTTAGCCCTCGTCTTAAGTGGATAAAGGGTCGGTTCACATCTGACGGAAGATGTGTCGAGCGTATTTAGCGGTCTTTGTTTATCATCATCGCGAAGGATGAATGTTTTCTCATATAATTGTCTGTTCCGGCACAAACATACAGTTTAGTTTCTTCCCTGTTAACCATTGAAGATGGTATTGGTCGCGAAAGAACAGGAGTAAAATTAGTTTTAAGAAGTGATCCCAGCGGTCCTACTGAATAAATGCTTTTTGACTTTGACTTTGACATAATATTAATTAAAGCTATCTTACGGTAGTTGATTAGTATTTACCAAGGTATTTATATAAGTAGGTACTTAATATTAAAAAAGTTCAAGTTGAGCTATCTATAGATCGTTTTTACGACGATCCTTAGATAACTTGACTGATTCTATTGTATTTTGTAATTTTATGTACATATTGTAGTAGCTTAGTTTCTGTAAATAAATTGTCATGTTTTATGTTAAAAAAAAAAAAAAAAAAAGTTCAAGTGCATTATGTTGATGACATGCATTTTTCGCAGAACATTCTACTGTCCCAAATAGCTTTATGTATCTTTAATGAGGATATTATGAAGTTCATGAGTGTTGCGCGCGACTGTACCTACAGGTAATGGTAATACCTACTGGACAAGTACGGGTATTGATGTTACTTCCGGTCACTTCACTTTAAAAACATTAATAAATTTGACGACCTCTGGTAGCGCAGTGGGTGAAAGCCCGCTTGGGACGCAGAAGGTTGGGGGTCGATCCCCGCCGCGGGATAAATGTTTGTATGAACTGCAAATGTTCATCTCGGGTCTGGGTGTTTCTATGTATAATATGTATCTATTTACAAACAAAAAGTATATAAAGTAGTATCAGTTATCATCTGGTTCCCACTTCCCATAGTACAAGCTTTGCTTAGTTTGGGGCTAGATGATGCTGTGTGAAATGTCCAGCATTATTTGTTTATTTATTTAAATTAACTTGAAAATATTGGACCGTGAAGTAATTATAAATTTTAATATTGTAGAGCAATAAGATCGATCTCACATAATCGGCTAACTTTGTAGGAGACAAGCCGATAGATACTAAATATAATGACCACATACGCTGCACATTTTGTTCTCTAGCTTAGCCCTAAAGCTTTTTTGATATCATTGCGCTTTTGAATAAACGGCAGAAAATTTGGCACAGCCTTGCCAACCGGCTGCGCCAGTCATTTACAAGACTCTGACAGGTCACTGTTCCGCCTGCGCCGTGAACTGTGATGAGCATTGCGCTTTTTAAGAAACTGGCGCAGCCATAACCATGCAGCCGGCAATCTTAACAGATTCATCGGTCGTAACAATTAACGTAATAGAGTAGCGTTGTTTTTCCGGGCAGGACGACGTCTGCCGGGTCCGCTAGTTTAGCCTAAAGCACTGAGGTAATATAGCATAGAGTACTGACCTGTTCGGCCTGTGCGGCGAACTCCGTGATGAGGGAATGCGCGTGGTGAGCGAGTGGCGCGTGTAAAGAAAGTGGGGCGTCGCGCGCGCCGCTCAGTTGCAACGAGTGCGGCGCGGGGCAGGCTGCGCGTAACCCGTTTAGTGCTAGACTGCGCCGGATTGTTAGACCCGCTGGACCTGTGTAACACAATATTTTAGTTTATTCGTGTCAAAACTATCTTTAGAGAAAAGAGGAAGAGAAAGAACCTACTCGAGCTTGAATGAAGAATGTAATGAGAGTAGGTAAGTTAGTTCGGATCAGCTAGTGAAGAACTCTAGTGACAGAGGTTTTAGGCCGCCTAACGACCTCCATCATGGCATGGCATGAGAGTGAATGAAGCGAAAGATGCATCTAAGCCTATCTAAAGGAAAGGAGCGTGAAAACATGTAAGAATTGCCCACTATGTAAACAAAATGGTCTATTATGATGGATATTATGGGTATGGGTAAGCCTGCTTCATTTCAAAAATGTCTTAGGCGCTACAGCATCATATGATTACGCATTGCCCGCTAATCAATAAATCAACTAAGTTTTCTCGCGTTCATACATTCGCAAACAAAAAATAACAGAGACAAGTACCTTTGACTCCAATAGTAACACCAGTGTGCGAGACAGCCAGCACAGCATTCTCCCCAGGTGGTATACGAACAGCGAACAGCCTTGCGAAGTAGAAAGGCCAGGTCCTCGCCAGTTCCACCGCCTGTCGCTTGGCTTGAGCTCGAGGCGAGGTACCGAGGGTACGGAGTAAGGCGGCACCAGCCCGTTTCTCGCTAGCGTTAATTCGAAGAGAGGGGATCGTGGAGTTTATGTCGTGGACTACCTGGAGAGAAATGTATGGTTACAATGCTGATCTAGATTCATCAGCATTCGTGATGCCGTTTTGGTGCGCAGAAGAAAATAAAGACTCCTCGCAGACTACAGACTTTCTATCGGCCGATAGTTGAGATGGGCTATACTTCTCCATACTCAATACGAGCCGAAGTATGTTCCGTCTCAACTACCGGCCGATAGAAAGTCTGCAGGTCTTATTTAGAAATACATTGACAATGAACTGAGCCGTGACCACGTGTGTGGCAACACAGCCGAAACGTCAGGAAATAATAAAAGTAAGTAAAAAGAGCTGTCAAATATGGGTAATGAACGAAAGTTTAAAACAATTTGAAAAGATTTATGTTTTCTATCTGTTATCTGAAATACGCCATTTCACACAAGCACTCGGACCATATCAATTTATCAATTATTTTACGATTAGCCACAATTTTAGTCTACTTACTTGAGCATACAGAAGATCTAATATGGCGGGGTCGTTGTAGGTTTCTGCGGGCGTGAACACTTCCTTGCGCACGCGCAGCTTCCAAGGCACGCGGCCGTACGTTATGAACGAGTGGTCTGCGGGCAGAAGCGCAGCGGGGGCTGGCTCGTCACCTGCGAAACATATTGTATCATTATTTATTTATTTATCCTTTATTGCACAAAGAAATGATATACATAAACACTTAATCTAGAGAAGTAATCGCAAAGGCGAGCTTAACCCTAAAAAGAGTTCTCTTACAGCAAACCTTATGGGAGAGAGAGAGATGGGGTTGTAACCGTGGGTGCATGTGCATTTTGGCATAATTAAAAAGATTTCAGTCCTTAACCTACTTAATTTAATGAAATAATAGCTAAATATTAAGTAAATAATAATACTTACACTAAAATAAAAAGTACTACATACATATACTTACAAACAATGAATATTAAATAACATACATAAACATACACAAACATACATATACCTAAATAACATAACTATAAAGACAGGTAATGCTCTCTGACTTTACGCTTGAAAGTGAATAGCGAGGGACTAGCACGAATATCGTGCGGGAGAGAATTCCATAGCCTAACTAACCGAATCGACAGTAAATGAGTCACCATAACAGCTTGAGGAGTGAACTGGGAATTTGAGGAGAAGGGAACTCGTTGTTCTACAAGGTTGGTCACGAGGGTAAAGGAAATCAAAACGCTCACGGAGGTAAGAAGGAGATAAAGGGTTGTTTAGAATGTTAAAGAGAAGTGAGAGGACGTGCAGATCACGCCTCCGACGGATTGGAAGCCATTTTAACTGAGCTCTGAACATTGAGACGTGATCGTACTTCCGTAACCCAAAAATAAACCGGATACATAAATTTTGAAGACGTTCTAATTTGTTGAGTAATTCCTCCGTGGCCTCAAGGAAACAAGAGTCAGCGTAATCAATTAGGGGGAGAAGAAGTGACTGAGCTAAAGTAATTTTAGTTTTTAGTGGAAGGAACTTCTGAAAACGTTTAAGGGAATGAAAAGAGTAGTGAACACGCTGGCTGATAGCATTGACTTGCTTCTGCCAGGATAAAGATTGGTCAAAAATTACTCCCGGATTCATTACCTATTTAGCAATATGAAAAGAAACAACAAAAGAACGTATGAAATTGAAACTTACGCTCAATATGTTCTGTTTTATCCGTAACATGAGTGGAGACAGAATGCCTTCTCTCAGCTTCCATCTTCCTGTCTCGCTCTTTCTGCTGCATGTGGGTTTTGAACGTCGCTCGCTTCGATGTATCAGAGTTCTCTCCTTGGAACACGTCAGAGCGAGGACTGTCTCTCGCTCTACCGACTAGCATGTCCCGGGAGTTCTTCCTGCCGTCGAACCGCTCGAAGTCATCGTAGAACGGCGAACGTTTCCTGTCAAAGTTGCCGTCACCGTTCTCTTCTTTCCTCCGTTCGGTTCTTGTCGGGTGGATCTCGTATATCTCCGAAGCTTCTCGCCCTGAAAAGTTGTCACGGTCGCGACGATCCACGCCAGATTCCGAGTCCCACTCGTCCCGTCCATTCTGTTCTCTATCTCCGTTGTAACTGGACTCGTCTCCCCAATCATCTCGCATTTGGTTTTCACGTCTGTCAGAGGTTAAGAAACGTGAAGCTAAATCGTCTCTGGGAGGCTCAGAGTCCTCGCGGCGTCGAGAGTTCCAGTTGGCTAAGAAAGCGTGGCGCTCGTCCGCTTCTCTGTTCTGATGGACTCCGAAAGTGTCCCTATCTCGGCGTAGCTGGGCGAAGGTGGACTGGTCGGGAGCTGGTGGAGGCGGCGCTGGTTGTCCGGGGGGTGAGGGGGGAGCCTTGGGCGGAGGTGGCGCCGGGCCTGGAGGCGCTGGAGGTAACGGCGGAGGTGGAGCATTCCACTGCATCGCTCCTCCTAACTGTCTTTCCAGCATCAGCTTCCTAGTATCCTCCAATTTATTGACAGTCCTAGGAGTCTCCGCGTTCGAGGATGTGCTTCTCACGGAATGGTTAGCTGTGACGCGTTCCAATCGTTGCCTCATCTCGGAACTCAGTTTCAGTTTCCCGACGCTGCCCGGCGAGGGACGCTGCGCGCCGATTTCGAAGCTGCGTCGGGTGGTTCTTTGGCTGGGCGGTTCCCTATCTTTGGGCGTGGAGATGATCCCGTCCACTTCAAACTCCTCCCATTCGATGCCGGGAGATGCCTCGGATTTGGAGCGAGCTCTTGGAGGTTCATGCTCCATTGATCCGTTGGTTTGCGCTTGAGGGGTGTGTCTTCTTTGGATCTGTCGCATTTTAAATTTAGTGAAGTCTTGAGCTTGGTCGCCGCCGACCGCGTCCTTGGGCGGGGGCCACCTCCATTTTCCAATTCGTACCGTCTTCGCTCTACCGTAAGGGTCCATGAACCCTCTTAGTTCGGATGGGTCACAGCTGTGAAGTGGCGGAGGCATGGGCGGCGGGGGCGGGGGAGGTGCGCCGGTCGATGAACTCTCATTGGATTCGCGTCTAGCTTTAGGCGTGCTTCGTGGAGGTGAATGAACTTGAGCATGCACCACAGTTGAGGAACGAATAGGCGAGGTCGGCTCCGATTCCGAAGGCTCTGCGACCTGACCCGCCAGCAACGTTTGCAGAGCTTGGTTCTGAGCCAGCAGTTGCTGCTGTATCTGCAAGTTCTGAGCCATGGCGCTTTGTAAGAAAGCTCGTTGCAGATTCTGGTGGTACGCGTTGATATCTACAGTTCCGGGCGGAGGTAGGTGCAGACCTAAAGCTGCCGCCAGCGCTTCAGGCGTCGCCGGCATGGTTGTAGGAAGCGGCATCTGTCCAAAACTCAGCGATGTGTTAGCTGATTGCGCGCGGGGCGTCGCTCCGCCGCCTTTTATAGCACCCGATAGCCCTTCCCCGTCCGTCAACCTTTTCAAACTATCGTTCATGAATATAGGATCGAAGAGGTTCGTGATGTAATCATCGACAGAGTCCACACTGGATTCCTTTCTCGATTTCGACTTCTCCTTGTCTTCCTTGCCTCCACCTTTGATCATCATATTTATGTCTGTGTTATTCAGAGTGTTGATTTGTTCGTTGTACTCGCAGTTGAGGACGCTGTCGATGAATTCGGTGTAGGTTTTATCTGTGTTCCTGGCTCCTTTGTTTTTGCCTCCTTTGATGCTGGCGGCGAGGGATCGTGCGTCAGACATCTCATCGATGTTAGGGTCGAGGACTGGAGAGAACAGGTCATCTAGGAACTGGTCGACGTCGGAGGCCTGGCTTGGGACGCGGACGCGACGCACGTGCGACGCCAGGCTCGGGGCTTCGGATGTGTCCGACATTGCGGAGGATCTGGCAATTAAAGTAAAGATTATCATTGATTTTAAAACACAAAAAAAATCGAAGATCGAGACATGTTTCACAGGTCTACGGCTGAATGGCTAGTGGGGGTTGATTATGAGAAGAAGATAATGTTGATGAATTAATGCTAATTGTTTCAAGTTCGCAAAATAAGTTCAATTCAATCTGCGTCAATATTACATGGTCGGAATATTTAGACCAGTAAATATATCTATTACACCTACATGTTATGAAATGTAAGACTAATAATATGGTAATATGAATACATATAGCTTACCTGACACCTCCAAACTCCGAGCTCTTTTCGATATAAGCGCGACTAGACTGCGAGCCGGCCGGCGCACGTTTCCCTGCATACTGACTCTTGATATACCGGGAAGGAACCCGCGACCCTGTGCCATACTCCATCTCCATAGCACCTTTACTGCTAGTCACACTTGGGGCACCATGGAGTCTTTCAACTGAATGATATCGATCGTTCAATCGAGATTGGGACAGCCCTAGATCGGCTAACTTATGTTGCTGCGGAACAGGGTTGTCACCTAGTAAATTGTCTAAGGATCTGCTTCTAACTTTGTCTGATGCTTGGTCGAAGTAGCGTTCGTTGAGAGCGGATTCTCGGGATAAGATATCGTGGGAGTTCTTTCTTGAGTATTCGCTGTTCCGTTTGTTCATAGTGTGAGTGTCCTCTCTAGAGTATTCACTATTGCGTTTGTTCATAGTGTGAGTATCTTCTCTGGAGTATTCACTATTACGTTTGTTCATGGTGTGCGTGTCTTCGCGTTCTCTAGAGTACTCGCTATTCCGTTTGGTCATAGTGTGTGTTTCCTCGCGTTCTATCTTCCAGTTGTATTCGGAGAGGCCCTCGTCGATCGATTCTTGCAGCAAGCGAGGGATGCTCGGAGAACGTGACTTTGGTGGTTCAGGTGGTGGGATCTGCAAAATTATAACCTATCAAGTATTTTCCTACTAACGTTATGATGAAGTAACGTTTGTGCTTATTTAGATTGTCTGATTACCATGTACCCAAATGGTAGTCACTATATTATTGTATTTCAATATTCAATACAGTATGATTCATCGACATACCGCAAACCACGTAGACTCTCGAAAGCAGCCACAGGGGATCCCCCTCTTCTGTGACTACCCATTTTCCTTGCCGAAGACGACAGTAAAATTCCAAACTAAGGGCCCGGTTTAGCCCGCAGCACCTCAGCCCTGGGGCCCGTATTCCCGTTCATTTTTTTTTGTTCGTTTCATGTATATTCAGATGTTTCTTACTAAGAGCTATCCGAAAAAATAACGGGAATAATTCCCCAGGCACCTTTTTTTAATTATGATGGGTCGGCTCTTGACCTCGAAACTTAGGCAAAAATGAGGTCTACGATGGAGCGAGCCTACCCAGAAGGTGCCTATTAACTCTCTATTCCTAATAACCTAGTATAACCTACCTATTCCCGTTATTTTTTTTTCGTGTGGTGCTGGGCATGTCTATACATACCAGCGGTCTAGCCTGTGCGGGGTCGGCGGAGGAGGCGCGGGGCGGCGGCGCGGGGGGCGTCTGCCGGCCGAGCGTCGGCCCCGGGGCAGCCCGCAGCGCCTCAGCCCTGGTGCTGCCCAGTGCGGCCCATGTCTCTATCTCTCCTACTGTGTCTAACGCGTACTCGCAGCCGGCCCATTCTGAGAAACAATTTAGAAATGAAATGTTATCTTGTAACATTGATTTGTAAACACTTATCGATGTTATGCGGGCTTTACACGTTGGTAGACCTAGACAAACATAACTGTAGTTCTCTCGCTTGCACATCATAGTGTCCAAGCAAGAGAGCAGGAGTTTGGTTTGTCTAGGTTTGCCATGATGTAAAGTTCATTTTACAATTATTTTTTAAATAATCTCAACAACGCCACTAATCTCCGCACTAGTGGGGCAGTTCGGAATAAAAAGTCTCATCAACCCCACTGCTCAAAGTGCCCAATTCAATGAGGAATAAAAGTTACCAACGACGCCATTGCGCTTTTCTCTTTCTTCTGTGTTCACTGTTGGTACCTTTTTTTGTAAAAATTGTTGTTGTGTACAGCTGCGAATAAACGTATGTCTATGTCTATGTCCATTGACTTTTTTATTTTGATTAATTTGTGTTTTTCGTTGTGGAAAATGTAAACCTGTATTCTGTTCTATTCTGAAATTCTACGGGAGAAAACGTAGTGTAGACTTTTAAAGTACCTACCAGTGATAGTGTTGTTGTGTTCTAACGCGAGCGTCCAGCCCGACGGGCGCCGCGCCACGCCCGCGGCCGCCAGCGCCGCGCCCGCCGCGCGCTCACACGTCGACCATGGTTCCACACACACATGCTGTACCTACCAGTGATAGTGTTGTTGTGTTCTAACGCGAGCGTCCAGCCCGACGGGCGCCGCGCCACGCCCGCGGCCGCCAGCGCCGCGCCCGCCGCGCGCTCGCACGTCGACCATGGTTCCACACACACATGCTGTACCTACCAGTGATAGTGTTGTTGTGTTCTAACGCGAGCGTCCAGCCCGACGGGCGCCGCGCCACGCCCGCGGCCGCCAGCGCCGCGCCCGCCGCGCGCTCACACGTCGACCATGGTTCCACACACACATGCTGTACCTACCAGTGATAGTGTTGTTGTGTTCTAACGCGAGCGTCCAGCCCGACGGGCGCCGCGCCACGCCCGCGGCCGCCAGCGCCGCGCCCGCCGCGCGCTCACACGTCGACCATGGTTCCACACACACATGCTGTACCTACCAGTGATGGTGTTGTTGTGTTCTAACGCGAGCGTCCAGCCCGACGGGCGCCGCGCCACGCCCGCGGCCGCCAGCGCCGCGCCCGCCGCGCGCTCGCACGTCGACCATGGTTCCACACACACATGCTGTACCTACCAGTGATGGTGTTGTTGTGTTCTAACGCGAGCGTCCAGCCCGACGGGCGCCGCGCCACGCCCGCGGCCGCCAGCGCCGCGCCCGCCGCGCGCTCGCACGTCGACCATGGTTCCACACACACATGCTGTACCTACCAGTGATGGTGTTGTTGTGTTCTAACGCGAGCGTCCAGCCCGACGGGCGCCGCGCCACGCCCGCGGCCGCCAGCGCCGCGCCCGCCGCGCGCTCGCACGTCGACCATGGTTCCACACACACATGCTGTACCTACCAGTGATGGTGTTGTTGTGTTCTAACGCGAGCGTCCAGCCCGACGGGCGCCGCGCCACGCCCGCGGCCGCCAGCGCCGCGCCCGCCGCGCGCTCGCACGTCGACCATGGTTCCACACACACATGCTGTACCTACCAGTGATGGTGTTGTTGTGTTCTAACGCGAGCGTCCAGCCCGACGGGCGCCGCGCCACGCCCGCGGCCGCCAGCGCCGCGCCCGCCGCGCGCTCGCACGTCGACCATGGTTCCACACACACATGCTGTACCTACCAGTGATGGTGTTGTTGTGTTCTAACGCGAGCGTCCAGCCCGACGGGCGCCGCGCCACGCCCGCGGCCGCCAGCGCCGCGCCCGCCGCGCGCTCACACGTCGACCATGGTTCCACACACACATGCTGTACCTACCAGTGATGGTGTTGTTGTGTTCTAACGCGAGCGTCCAGCCCGACGGGCGCCGCGCCACGCCCGCGGCCGCCAGCGCCGCGCCCGCCGCGCGCTCACACGTCGACCATGGTTCCACACACACATGCTGTACCTACCAGTGATGGTGTTGTTGTGTTCTAACGCGAGCGTCCAGCCCGACGGGCGCCGCGCCACGCCCGCGGCCGCCAGCGCCGCGCCCGCCGCGCGCTCACACGTCGACCATGGTTCCACACACACATGCTGTACCTACCAGTGATGGTGTTGTTGTGTTCTAACGCGAGCGTCCAGCCCGACGGGCGCCGCGCCACGCCCGCGGCCGCCAGCGCCGCGCCCGCCGCGCGCTCACACGTCGACCATGGTTCCACACACACATGCTGTACCTACCAGTGATGGTGTTGTTGTGTTCTAACGCGAGCGTCCAGCCCGACGGGCGCCGCGCCACGCCCGCGGCCGCCAGCGCCGCGCCCGCCGCGCGCTCACACGTCGACCATGGTTCCACACACACATGCTGTACCTACCAGTGATGGTGTTGTTGTGTTCTAACGCGAGCGTCCAGCCCGACGGGCGCCGCGCCACGCCCGCGGCCGCCAGCGCCGCGCCCGCCGCGCGCTCGCACGTCGACCATGGTTCCACACACACATGCTGTACCTACCAGTGATGGTGTTGTTGTGTTCTAACGCGAGCGTCCAGCCCGACGGGCGCCGCGCCACGCCCGCGGCCGCCAGCGCCGCGCCCGCCGCGCGCTCGCACGTCGACCATGGTTCCACACACACATGCTGTACCTACCAGTGATGGTGTTGTTGTGTTCTAACGCGAGCGTCCAGCCCGACGGGCGCCGCGCCACGCCCGCGGCCGCCAGCGCCGCGCCCGCCGCGCGCTCGCACGTCGACCATGGTTCCACACACACATGCTGTACCTACCAGTGATGGTGTTGTTGTGTTCTAACGCGAGCGTCCAGCCCGACGGGCGCCGCGCCACGCCCGCGGCCGCCAGCGCCGCGCCCGCCGCGCGCTCGCACGTCGACCATGGTTCCACACACACATGCTGTACCTACCAGTGATGGTGTTGTTGTGTTCTAACGCGAGCGTCCAGCCCGACGGGCGCCGCGCCACGCCCGCGGCCGCCAGCGCCGCGCCCGCCGCGCGCTCGCACGTCGACCATGGTTCCACACACACATGCTGTACCTACCAGTGATGGTGTTGTTGTGTTCTAACGCGAGCGTCCAGCCCGACGGGCGCCGCGCCACGCCCGCGGCCGCCAGCGCCGCGCCCGCCGCGCGCTCACACGTCGACCATGGTTCCACACACACATGCTGTACCTACCAGTGATGGTGTTGTTGTGTTCTAACGCGAGCGTCCAGCCCGACGGGCGCCGCGCCACGCCCGCGGCCGCCAGCGCCGCGCCCGCCGCGCGCTCACACGTCGACCATGGTTCCACACACACATGCTGTACCTACCAGTGATGGTGTTGTTGTGTTCTAACGCGAGCGTCCAGCCCGACGGGCGCCGCGCCACGCCCGCGGCCGCCAGCGCCGCGCCCGCCGCGCGCTCGCACGTCGACCATGGTTCCACACACACATGCTGTACCTACCAGTGATGGTGTTGTTGTGTTCTAACGCGAGCGTCCAGCCCGACGGGCGCCGCGCCACGCCCGCGGCCGCCAGCGCCGCGCCCGCCGCGCGCTCACACGTCGACCATGGTTCCACACACACATGCTGTACCTACCAGTGATGGTGTTGTTGTGTTCTAACGCGAGCGTCCAGCCCGACGGGCGCCGCGCCACGCCCGCGGCCGCCAGCGCCGCGCCCGCCGCGCGCTCACACGTCGACCATGGTTCCACACACACATGCTGTACCTACCAGTGATGGTGTTGTTGTGTTCTAACGCGAGCGTCCAGCCCGACGGGCGCCGCGCCACGCCCGCGGCCGCCAGCGCCGCGCCCGCCGCGCGCTCACACGTCGACCATGGTTCCACACACACATGCTGTACCTACCAGTGATGGTGTTGTTGTGTTCTAACGCGAGCGTCCAGCCCGACGGGCGCCGCGCCACGCCCGCGGCCGCCAGCGCCGCGCCCGCCGCGCGCTCGCACGTCGACCATGGTTCCACACACACATGCTGTACCTACCAGTGATGGTGTTGTTGTGTTCTAACGCGAGCGTCCAGCCCGACGGGCGCCGCGCCACGCCCGCGGCCGCCAGCGCCGCGCCCGCCGCGCGCTCACACGTCGACCATGGTTCCACACACACATGCTGCACGGAATCTGCAAATAAAACACAAATGTTCGTATGTTAGGCCGTTGTTTTTAGGCCGCCTTAGGCTGAATTGGCAGCGACGCGACGTAACAAGACATTATAAACCTTAAGAACAATGTAACAAGATATAGAATGAAAGAGCCGGCTCGAGCAGTCTCGTGCGGTCGCGAGCTATCAGCTAAGCTTCTTTTATAGTCTATTCAAATACTGTGTAAGGAAAATAAAAGATTTTATTTTATTTATTTATACATACCGTCATACAGCCGCAGAGGTAACGCCGGCCTCGCGTCGGCTCTCGCAGCCTTCCATTCTAGCAGAGTGGGCGGCGTGCGACGCGCCACGCCGGCCGACCGCGCCGCGCCCGCGCCCCGACCGCATACTAAACGCAGTAGTAACGCGCGCATCGATGGCGGAGCACGCTCGATTATGAATCGGGCCATGTATCTGGGTAAGTATAAAACAAACGTTATCGACTATAAATCGTAAAATGTCTCTCAAAAGATGTACCCATGCGAGACTTGAACCTGCTTTTTTGGGATGATTTAAAAAAATCTTTAGTGATCTATTAGTATGAGGTATAGCTAAAAACATTATCTTATCATCACGAATGTATCCCTAAGCTGCGGTAAACATTTTCACCTTTTTCGCATTACATTAATTTTGATTGTTCTCTTATACGAGTACAGAAATGAATATCAAATAGATGACCAGATTACATGAAACACAAACTGCTGTATTATGGTTATCAAAACCTCGTCGCCAATTAAACAAGCGCTGTTACAGTAGAATTTTATACAGCTAACTCACTTATGCAGAGGCGGCGAGGGTGGTGCGGCGGCCAAACAGTGCGCCAACAGTAACCAAACTCGCTGTGGCGCGTTCCCACTCGCTTGGTTGCAAACTTGAACGCAAATTTCATCTCGTAAAGCCCGAGAGTTCAGAGCTCGAGACACTATGTTGTCTGCCAACACCTATAAATGAAATATAAATTAAAATGGGTACGTATTAGAATGGTCGAGGTTTAAAACATTTATGGTTGAAATCTCGATGGTCAAATACCCTAAAATTACAATGATTGGTTGATCTACATTCGAAATAATGATAATTCTTAATGTCGAATTTATCTATTGAAGTTTCTGTTTTTTTCCAACTTTTAGCGTCACAAATAAAGCAACAGTTGGAATAATTTTATCCACAATCTTAAGTTGTACCTTTTGCCTTGCTTCGTTTCCAGCAGCTGTTTCATCACACCATCTCAGGATGAGTTTGAAAGTTGCTACAGCGTCGTTGAAATCTTGGTCTCTGAAAACACATTTCAAAATGAAACAAAAGAAAAACAAATAGGATCCCTGTATACCCGAGGCGCAGTAGAAATTCTCTTAGAAAAATATATTGAAATGATATCTTGAACTTAATGACAATTTGCGTTACATTTCTATTACAACTAGTAGGTCAACTAGGCTTAGCTTAGTCAGTCGCTCACCTTACTGCGGCCTTAGCCAGGAACGGCCTAGTGATGGGATGTTTCCTTGGACTGAGCTGGCCACCGTCCGCGAAATAAACAGAACTGAACTTTGAGAATGCGAACTGTTCCAAATCACGGGGTAACTGGACTTCCTCGTCTTCCACATGGACGTCTCCTGCCACCTGCAAATAAAAAATGTTTGAATTCTTATTCGTACTATTCCGTAGTATGTTTTAAAGTTTTAGTAATTCAAAATAGCGTTATTAGTGAGCAGCAAAATATTGATTTATAAAAATCCGACTAACCTAACCAATATTATAAACCACTAGCTGTCCGTCCCAGTGTTACCCGTGTTCCCTAGGGCAAACATAATTTTCCCGGGATAGTGTAGGATTCTATTGGTGAAAGAATTTTTCAAATCGGTCAGTAGTTTCATTTGAACGAATTTGAATTGAATCGGAGCCTTCATTTCAAACAAACTAACAAACAAATCTTTCCTCTTTATAATATTAGTATAGATAGTATAGATGACCAATTGGACCACAGTCGCAACCACGTCCACAATATTGGATCACATACAAAAGGAAGCAGTAAGCGATCACGGGCTCTGAATTTTTTTTTTTTTTTTTTTTTTTATTAAATAGGTCAGCATTAATAAAGATAATATTTATCCTGTCCATTCAAAGGTTACCTGGAAGAGATCGCTTTTAGCGATAAGGTCGCCCATTGTACCATATTTTTGCATGTTTGTTTTTAATTTATGTTATTTTAATGGTGTGCAAACTTGTAGTATTCTCCTCTATTCTATCTTCATATGAAAAAGCCAGATGTATAAAATACCTTGACTAAATTCCTATCAGTATGCGGAGACTGCCACTCATCTATCTTGGAGAGTATGTAAGCAAGCTCGGCTGGCACTTCTAACGCTTGTAAATTCTCCGCTTTCGCAGCTTTGGCTTGCACTGCTTGCGCCTTTTGTTCCGCTGCTCGTCTCCTGAAACAGTTTTAACTTTATTACGGGGTATTTATTACAGACTGGGTTTATTTACATCGATTCTTACACTATTATTTTCAGTTTTCGATTTTTTCTGCACACATGCCTGCGGTTCAGTGTAGCAGGGACAATCTAGGAAGCAGGAAGGTCTTGTGACTTGCCCAAGTCTATATTCTGTGCCGAACGGGCAATCTAACAAATGGCCCCTGTTTGCAATTAAAGAGGCAAATTGGTTCGATACTGTAATCGTCAGCTATAGAGGTATACAGTTTTAGTCATGAATTGAGCAAAAAAGCTAGGATGGAAAAATCTTAATCTCGAGGTTTGTAATAAGGTCAATTCAAGGGCGCATGATCACGTATGTTGTTCGTTATAAAACAAACTGCAGGTACTCACTTAGCCGCAACTTGTTGCTGTTCCGCCCGCCTCTTGGACTGTTCCTTGAGCTGAGCGACTCTCCTCCTGGCTCGTCGTCCCCGTACTAACGCCTGGGCCTTAATAACTCCGTAACGTGCTGTGAGGTACCGCCGTCGAGTGGCGGCGCCGCGCCACCATGATTGTAGCTTCACGGTGGAACGTTGCATTTGGTGGTATCGCTTTCTGTAAGTATTTTTCTAGTTAGGAAAATTCAATTCAATTCAATTTTTGTTTATTGCTTCATGTTAGTTACAATGTCTTAAATATAGGTAGGCGTTTCATAACATGAACCCCGCTGGGGCACTGCAACATTTGGTAGGTTACTTATAAACTAACTTATGTAGGTAAACTAACTTATGTAGGTATATATTGGTTGGTTCAAGTACTATTAAATATATATTTAGAATCCGAGTTTACTTTTTATTAAATCTTTTATTGTCATCTAGATAATCTTGAATATTGTAATAACTTTTTTCTATGAGGTAAGATTTTAATTTTTTGTTAAATATTATATTTTCTTCTAAGTTTTGTAGTTCTGAGGATAAATTATTATAAATTTGGATTGACATGTTATATGTTCCTGAAAAACTTTATAGTCAAAAGTACTGGATCATTGAAAAGTGAGGAAAAACTATTTGAGGACGCCTTCTTTAGTGCTTTAAGTTCTATAGTCTTTTTCACGGCGGAACGTATGCAAGACACTTCGAGATGATGTCAAAATCAGTCTAATGTCCTAAAGTTTAATCGAGATTATCAAAATCGATTTTTGTTTCACTACTATCAATTCATCTCAATCGATTAAAAGGTTTATTCATAGACAAAATTACTAAACCAACGATTATTTTTTTACTTATCGATTTATCGATTGTTTCGATTTTCATTTTCGTACTCTCTAATAGATTACGTTCCATTTTACTCAGTACTGTTATTTGGCGGAGTTTTTTAGAAAATGTTTATTGTTTATTTATTTATATTTTATGGCACGTTTATGATAATTTATGAAATAATTAAACAGGAAATAGACAAAAACATTTTTTTTTGTTTGTTTTATCGTTCAATTTTTTTTCTTGATTTTTTGTTTCAAAATTGTTGTGAGCTACACAACGTGAAACGAAACAATTAACAAGCTCAATGTGTCTTGCTTAAGTTCCGCCGTGAAAAAGACTATAATTGTCCGACCGCAGCAAGCGAGCGTTATTTCATCGCTCAAGAGACAAAAGATATACACTATACAGTGAACCGGTGAGAGGCGCTGTAATCGCATTTGGTGTTATCAGAAAAATAAATTTTAATTTTAAGTTCGTTAGTTCCTCTTTTGGCCACCGGATAGATAAGTTTGTGACACTGTAGATTCCGTGTCAATAAAATAGATAAATATAATAAACTAGCAAACCCCGCGAACTCCGTTTCGCCACCAGAAATTTTCTGGAGCCCGAGACCTTTCCAACGAATGCAAAACCATGGAAATCGGTTCGTGCGTTCTGGAGTTATAGCGTCAGGAAGGAAAACCCGGATTTTTATATAGTAGATAAGAGTTCAGCGCCGGCTGTTCACACCGCCGACGATAATTAGTTTTACCGCGGCGATAAAACTATCATTTACTCGCCCGCTTGCCATAAAGTTTTTCGACATTTAACTTATTAAATCTAGTGTTTTTAAAGTGCTGTCATTTGCAATCAATAAGGAAATAAAGAATAATGTAAGGGTCAAGCTACATTGAATTGGCAAGCGCGCGGCTTTTAGTTTTATAGCAAGCCATTTTAAACCTTATGAACAATGGTACAAGATATAGAAACGCTTGTAGAATGAACCGCTCGCGCCGGCGCTTCCCGCTAGATGGCTTTTCAAAATCTCGTTAAGTCTACAAGCGTTTCTATATCTTGTGCCTTTATTGATAAGGTTTATAATGGCTTGCCATAAAACCTAAAAGTCGCTTCGCTTGCCAATTCAATGTGGCTTGACCCTAACGCTTGCTTTTTAAATTGATTTACCTAGCAAGATATCCCCGAACTTGAGCCTGCAACAGAGTCGCAGCAGCCCGCAGCTTGTCAGCCCTGGCCCTCTCTAGGGCTCGGTGTAACGCTTCTCGTATGAAGACTCGAGCTGCCCCAAGCTGGTAGTCGGCACCGACTGAAAATTAAAATTAAATTATGTTCCTAGAAGGTTATGTTAGAACGGAAGGATTTTCTAATTATTTAACGATTTTATAAAACTTCATGACTAAATTAAACCTGAATTAAAATAGGCGTTAAATTTATTTTTCAGTTTCTCACACACAAGCAACAAGGAAAAGAAAACAAATGAAAATCAAGATCATTAGATTTTCAAAAATGTCCGCCACATTTTAATTTGAAAGAGGAATGAGTCTAGTCTAGTAGGTAGAGTATTCAAAACTTTTTGATCGATTTGCTAGGAGGTTTCATTACGGAAAAGGTTCTAAATTCGAATTTTATGTTATGAATGCATCGCACATTGCACCATATGATAAGGAGATGCCCATATCCTTCGGTGACTGGAAGCCATCACCATAAATTAGCCGTTAGCCTAGATTTACATATTAAGTAGCTTCTTACTGTGAATATTAAGTGAATGCAAGTTACCTATCTATACTAAAACTGACCTACAGAAGGTGTAGTGTGCTATGTGATAACTGGTGACACGATGGCATTTGTACTCACATAAAACCATAGCTTTCAACAAAAAACTCTGCTTTTTCACTCCTTTCCACGATTTCCATTTTTCCTTTACTTTCTTACACTGAGACATCTTGAATCAAACTAAACGGTAGATGACATCGCTTGACAACTTTTGCCTTATCTTCATCTTCTAATTGATTTAGAATTAACTTTTGTATTCTGTATCGAGTTTAATGAACAAAGTAATTGAGGATAAGCATTTCTATTTTAGATGAGATAAGATTTTGGTTTACTAATGGGCTCTGATGATAAACAGATAATAAACTATCGGTTCTAAATTGTTCCTAGTTTATTTAGTAGTCAAAAATATTTGATTCATTTGTCAGTTATTGATTCTTTCAGATTTTGCATTGCTTACATATCTTATTGCCACAAACTTATTTGGGCCGGCGGCCAAAAGAGGTAGGTACTAACGAATTTTACTGTAAAATATATTTTTCTGCCAATGAGATAAAAGCGCCTCTGTCACCGGTTCAGATAAGTTTGTGGCTCTGTACTGACTTAAAACAAAGTTAACTTAGTACTGTACAATGATGTTATATACTATAGTATACAAATCTGGAATACTGTATTAACCCACATTCAATCGACATTTCAATCGTATGATGTAAAATGTCAAAATGTATACGCATTTCACTACTACGCGTAGCCTGGATCGCGTAGTCTGTACAAGGCTTTATTACTGCTTAGTTATCTTTGTCACTTCCAAATGAATTAATTTGTCTAAAGGTATTTCAGTAGTAGGCAACAATGCAGGAACTCACCGGCTCCCGTAGGCGGCATCTCAGCGAGTATTGAATTGCAAATCTCGCGGTAAGGCGTGGAGCGGGTGGGCGTTGTGTTCAGTAGGTACCTGGGAATTGGGAACGTTATAATTTTGATATGAGTACTACCTACAATTTATGTATTTGAGACTTGTGTACATGTTAATCAAAGATAGCTACACTTAACTTGCAGCTGATGTTTTGAAAATAATCTGATAATATACTTCGCTTTAAATATTTTCTTGTATCTTTGTTTGTATTTTGAAGTATTTTCTATCTATCTATCTTCATATAATGAATATTCTAATCACGTATTATACATTTCTACAGGGACTCGATTCATTTCTCAGCTTGCTTATGTAGCTATCCATAATGCTCTAGAACTTTTGCAATTCAATCTACGGTTTGCTTGCATGGTACCAACATTTCGAAGTTTATTTGATGATGCAGGTCCAGGATCTACCACAATTCCAAACATCCAATCGAGCGTAACTATATCATCCAAATAAACTTTTCTGTAATAGTATTTTTTGAGTACCTACTGTAGGTATCTGTCATACGTGGGAATTTAAAAAACAAACAGACATTGTACCTGTATCTATCCACGAAGTTCTGGAACGGTATCCTTATAGGGTAGCCCGTCTGGCGTATCTTAATAGTATCCAGCATACCAGTGTACCTAAGCTGGGCTAGTACACACGGCATGTCGAACTTCATCGGCGACTTGTCTGTGTTCGGCTTTATACAGCGCACGAACCACGGGTTGCAGCGGGACATGTTTTCGAGCAAACTGTGTAGACTGTCGGAGAACCTGGAAAACAAAAGAAGGATGGTGATACATTGTTTTAGGACGCGAAGTAGTATAACTTGACCCTGATTTCTCTAGACTTATGAGTTCGTACTGTTATGTAGGTACCTTGCAGCAACAGTAGGAGTCCTCGGCTTCATAGTAACGAAGCGTCCATTGGCGCCTCTTGGCAGCGTCTTATTCGCATCATGTTGCGCTCGTAATTGCGTGGACATCTCAGCCACGAGCGGGACTTCGCTGCTGCAGAGAAGTTCCAGCACATCGGCTCGCAGAGCATCCCGGTTCTTGTCGAGGAAACCCTCCACGTTGTACCAAACTTGGCCTGCGTAGTGTTTTATCTGGAAGTTAGACAAATCATAGAATAAAAGCAGTTACGACGGCTTTTGTTGGGTAGCTGGTGAATTCTTAAGTCAGGGTTGAGAGGAAAGCCTTGAATTATCGAGCTCCTGTGAATGATTTCGTTTCTAACACCTAGATTTATTAACAATCAACATACTTGAGTTTAACGGTTACTATTTTGATACAATCGAATATAAGATGGATGGATTGTGTGAAGGATGACATGAGTAAGAAAGGAGAGAGCGTTGAGATGACGGCTGATAGAGGAGAATGGAAGAAGAACACATGTTGTGCCGACCCCACATAGTGTGGGAAAAGGGCAGGGAAATGATGATGATGATACAATCGAAGTAAAAAAATTTTGGCTTGCTTACCCCAAATTCATTAGCTCCTAGCCTAGGTCTAGAGTATAGCTCGTTCAGAGCGTGGTTGTAATGGCACTTCTCAAGGTAGGAGGCATCAGACGCGCGCGGGAAGTTGCTCTCGTCGTCCAGAAGATGAAGGATTCCTACCGGCTTCTTACTGAGCAATTGGATTACTAGAACAAAGAAAAGTTCATTTTAAAATGGGAGGAATAAGATCGGATTTCGTTTAATCTCAGTTTGCAAACTTCGTTCAAAACAAATTACCTGGAGAGTTATCATTCCACGTAAGGTTCGACCACTCCAGCCGTTCCTTCTGATACTCCTGCTGCTCCAGCTTAAATATGTGCTTATTGAAATAGTGCTGCAGCGTTTCGTTTGCATAGTTTATGCAGAGCTGCTCAAACGAGTTCTCTTCCAAGTCTTCAAAGCCAAAGATGTCGAGGAGAGATATCCGATGAGCGTCGTGGAGTCCAGCGCGGTGGACTATGGAGTTTATTCTGAGGACTAGCCAGTTAAACAACGAGGAGTATAGAGCTTTCGCAAAGGCGTCTCGAGCGTCTAAAGCCTGGTCTATCGGTAACGGCGACCTCATCCGTTCAGCTCTAGCAGCAGTCACTCTTGTCGTCAGGGCCCGCGCTAAAGCTTCAGCGGGGACTTTCAATAGATGCGCGGCCCACCGAACTTCAGCGCCTCCGCCTAGTTGTACACCCTCTTGACCGTGTCTCAACTGTCTTCTATGGAAGTAAACGTTGCCCAAATGTAAGACAGCAGCTAACACTCTAATGATGTCTTCTCTTTCAGCATCCCCTATACCCAACACTTGCATTGCACCGCATAAAGCTGACCAGTCTGCTCCGGCACCAGCACCTCCAGAGTCACCACCTTGGTTGAGGTAGAAGTAGTGCTCAGCTGTCAAAAGACCTCTCGCTTTTCTTTGTTCCTCATCCAATCCAGCGAGGAGTTCATAAAACACGTGATAATTCCGTTCTCCCGGAGACTGCGTGACTATCCTTGACTTTTCCAATAAATAATGCGCTACCCTCGCACCAGCCAATGCACCATCCTTGAAGTATAATTCTAAGAGTTTTCCAAAGCGACTAGAGTTGTGGTTTTTTGGTGTCCTCGCGTTTCCGAAGGCTTCTAACAATGGTGCTGCTTCTAAGATCTGTTCGGAGACAGGTGCCCTTCCAGGGGGTGCGGGAGCAACTGCCGCTAGGAACTGGACGGCTAGTTTGGTGGACTCTGTTTTGCCAGCTCCGGACTCGCCCGAGATGAGTATGGCTTGAGGCTGCGGTAAGGACGCACGAGCCGCGGCGGCTATCGCGAACAAGTGTGGTGGGAGGTCGCCTAGTGCTTCAGCGGCGTGGTATCTGAAAACAGAAAATGTAAATTTTAATCATTTGGATTTTTTTTATTTTAGTCGGGCTTTTGAATGATACCAATAAGTATAGAAGTTACCTCCTAGCAGTCTGCAGTCCATACAGTGCATCGACGGGCCGGTACGGATTGACGGCCACCAGAATGGACCCCGCGTATGTGTAGATTAGGCCCTGCTCGTATCTAAGCTTCAGGTTCCAGAGCAAAGCCGCCTCGTGAAGATCGTGGAGGCGCGTCATATCTTCAACACCTGTGGGGCCGAGCTCCTCGCGGGGCCACACCGGGTCACCCTCCTCCTCCCCGTTACCCATTTGAAGAGCAAAGGTTTGGGGCTGAAACGGAAATTGAGTGTGATGAGTAATATAAATAAATAAATTTTTGGTACCAGTAATTTTATGAAGTTTAAAGTGATAATTTTGTAGTCCTGGCTGACTAATTTTAAAAACCATTTAAAAACCAAAATTTACATAAGTATTGAATATTTAAAAATAGTTCCGCTTGTGAGGATCTTGAATAAACACCGGTAAGTTTCTTAGCTAAGATATTAGCATAAGGCCCCACACTGCGTCATTTTCATACATAACGCTCATCGGACTCACAAATTACATCATTATTGTAATCATCAAATCAAGCTACATTTCCCACTGTCTTACTTCAGGATAACGAAACCGGCACAAAAGATCAACCAGACGTAAAATTATACGTCTGCTGACTGTGACATAACCCGAAGATCACAATTGTATCGGAGCATCTCAAGCTCGACCTCTAAACCGCGTTCGCTGTCGGGATCACTCAAAAACCGCGAGCTTAACGCTTGCTGACTTAGCACATTACTAAGTGTCATAGCACAAAAAGAGCGTTGGACCGCGATGACACTGATTAAATAAATAAATAATAAATAATGCTGGACATTTCACACAGCATCATCTAGCCCCAAACTAAGCCAAGCTTGTACTATGGGAACCAGATAACTGATATACTACGTTTATACTTTTTGTTTGTAAATACATATATATTATACATAGAAACACCCAGACCCGAGATAAATATTTGCAGATCATACAAACATTTATCCCGCGGCGGGGATCGAACCCGCAACCTTCTGCGTCCTAAGCGGGCTTTCACCCACTGCGCCACAGAGGTCGTCAAAAGATTACACCGCCAAGAGGAATTGTAATCTCTAAGTGAAAGATTTGCATTTAGTTCCACGATTGAGTAAGCAATAGCTGATCAACTTTGTTGATTATAGCGGTACTATTACCTGACCTTCTTATTCGTGACACATTAGCAAATACAAATAGGTATCCACACAGCTGCAATAAATATTTATAACTGGTGATTGCGTTGACACTAGCATACCTTGCGTGCATTCTGTACCAAGACCGACCGAGTGAACGAGTAACTACCTACTACCTAGTTGACGAATCAGATAGAGCATGTATTCTATAGTTTGTGGATATAGCTTACATTTTGAATCAGAGCGTCCAGGCACAGATCCTTTAGTGACAGAACGAAGTGCACACTCATCCTAAACTTTTTTCCTTTAGGCATTCTAGCACTTGATGATCTCAAAATACTGGGCATAATTTTGACTGTGGAATGAACAGGAGCCGAATGCCTCTTCCTCTGCCGCCGCCGTAGTCTACACGAAGAGTTGGAATCACAGGAGCAAGAAGATAAGTTTGAGTCCGGAGAGCTGTGGGGCGTAGGAGCAAAACGAACCGTTCGAGCCCGCATCAACAAACTTTCAACTGCATTCTTGATGAGTAATCTTTACTATCAATCGCAACGTGCTCTATTAGAAATCCAAGCTTCTCATAGTTCATGGTATTTTAATTAACTTGCTAAGAAAATCACACCCAAGAATCTTGCGAAAGTCTTTTTCAAATAGGCCTGACGTCATTTTGGTCTTGGTGTTCGTCGCGAAGATCACTAATAGATGCATTTATATTTCAGGTGGTTCCTTAATTATCGATCTCTCAAATTCACTCTCAAACCCCTATCATTCTCAAGGTAGCCAGGTGTCTATAATCTTGTTTTCACTGATGCTACCGTTATTTTTATTGACACAACACTTTGTCTGATACCGTACGCGTTCGTCGAAACCACAACCTGTTTCAGTAAAAACTTGGTCTCATTTCGCAAAACGTGGCGCATGGTCCGCCAGTTACGGGTAACTGAATGAGCCACATACCATAGGCTTAGATACCAGGAACTGTTATGGTCAGGCTCTCGTAGGATAACGGAATCTGATGGGACAGGGTACTTTATAGAAATTAGTTGGCAATAAGGTTTACGATTATGACACAGTCGCTAACAAAGTTTACGCTTTGAAATCTAATAGAATGTTCGCTAGCCATATTAGTGGGTGATTATTACTACGTTAGAGCCAAGAACGCGGTCAGACCGATCCCTATAAATCTAGAAATCGATTGGGCAACAGCTCGGCATGTTCCTCCGGTAACCCCGCGCCGGGAAGTGTCTAATTGCCCTCTCATTACAAAATAAGCCGTAAAATCGCGGACGAGGTCTGTTAGACATGAATACAGAATTATCAACGGTTGTTCAAACTTGTTTCTATAGCATGTGCTGTATCGATAGAGAGTGAAAACAGTGTTTTGTAAAAAGCCTATCCAATTGCCTAGCTAACATTTCGATGACATGTTGCAATTTCTTCAATGCTACAACAATTTCAGTTCCACGTTTGGCTAAGGTGATGTGCCACTATTGCAACAACAGTGATTGTCGTGAATAGGAATGATTCAATCTTAGTAAGTCTAGTGTGGTCTAGGTATAAATTGCATACCTTGAGTAAGTACATGATGCTGACCATGAACTGTGTACTAGAGACTGTAATATATCGGATACAATGATAATTTATAAAGCCAGGCAGGCATAAATTAGACGCGGTGTTGAGTCAACTCTCTATCAGCATTCCATCGACGGCCTTGTGATCAGCCGACGTGCCTTCGCGGCCGAACAAAGATTATGAGTCCCTCTACCTGCGTTTGTAAGCGGTACGCTGCAAATGACGCAAAAAAAACGCAGTTGAATGAATGTTTCTGCGAAATCTTGAAAGATGCATGACCTTGTATCTGTAATCTAGACTGGTAATGGCGCGTTAGTTTTTTGTCGTATTCATTTATACGTTTCTGTGATAGATGAAGATCTGTTTCGATAGCATTCATTCGTACAAATGTAATATCAACAACATCATCTACATCCAGTGAATTGGATTCTGTGTCTACAACAGAATAAGAACTGCAAGTATTCAAAAATCGACATTGATTAGTCATCATGAGTCTGCAGATTCAAAGGTCAGGTCAACCTTGGCCAAATCACTATGCAGTGTAAAGCGGATACGGTGAGACATTATCTATTAAAAATAACAACCTGTAACATCTCAAGGAAGTCATCACGTACCGTACGTGATCCGATGTTACTTGTTGCTTCCACATGACGTAACGTTACACCAATTAACGTTATGTGTTACAAACATAATAAAGTTTAATGGCTCCTCGTGATTGTATCATACTCAAATTCTTTTGAATCTCAATTTTTTTAAAATTTGTGATTGTTTGCTATCTCACATAATTACAGGATCAAACGGTAACAACATTCAAACAGGCGTATCAACTCACAAACAAAGATGGAAAGACTTTTCCCATGAAGGTATTTTCTCATGCATTTGGCATACCGGAGTAAGAAGAACTTTTATCGTCTCAAATTACACTTATCTAGCTATTTGTAACATCGAGGAGCATAGGAAAACATCGAGAGGAAACCAAGTCAGCCCGTTTGTTAACGTTTGGACAATTGTGTTCGACTTGTAGGTACCAATCTACTATAGGCTATATGTATAGATGTATCGTTGCTGTGTGTCCTAAAGGACTTTACCATAGTCATGATTTCACAACCCTACAAAGTGACATAGTGAAATGGCTGAGATATTTCAAGGCGACATATTGCATTCACCGAGGCGTGTTCATTTTACGCGAGATTTTGTGTTATTCGTCAGCAAACTATTGCGACCTCGGTCACAGAGGTCAAGAAGCAGGTCGTTCTAGCAATTAATAAATGCGTACATAATATTTTGGCACGAATCTTTTGGCATAGTCGTAATTTCAATATGAGTTTACGATGCAATAAATATTGGTATTTTACTATATTATTTATTTTGAAGGTTTTTTTTTGAGTGGAAAGCATAAGTACTTACTTATATAAAAAAAAAATTTGAAGTTACTAATTGTTTTTGTCATTGAAAGAGGGCCATCAGAAAGATGTGGGGATGAGATTAGAAGAAAATTGAAAGAGGAAACATTTTCTAGCTTGTATCTCTAGCAATATGGGATGCACACGAACGCACGTTTACTGCAAAGGTTTTTTATATGCGAAACCGGGGCTTGAGCGTGGTAATAAAAGTAAGTTCGTATGAGTTAGTGGCCAACTCTGGTGACGGAGTTCTTAGGGTCTACGTCCTGGTATAACGACTTAATAGCCGGGACAGGCAATTTATCGTGCACTCCGAAGCAAGGAAGCACCCAGTTGATAATACCACTACAAGCCCATCCGCTCACTGATCGTTTAGAATGAAGCTACTCCACGAGCGCACCGCACGAGACGGGAGGCTCGTAAGTAAACTGACGACATCTTTTCAAATATTTTAAGGAGGACGAACAACAGATTAGTTGCATCGTTGCATCAGGAATAGCTGTTTCAAACATACATAGAATTGAGCTTGAATCCGCTAGAAATACCTCACAATCTTGGGAAAGTGAAGATCTGGGAATGTGAAAAATGGGGCCTGTGCAAAATTGGGAAAGTGACGACCTGGGAATAAAGGATCATCATCTCTGAGTTCAACGATGCTGTGTATCAACCTCACCTGGCCATTGACGAGTGCACTGACGAGCAGCACCCTGGCAGCTCGATGCAGCTCGACGAGCTCGCCCGGCAGCGGGGCGGCGGCGCCGGCGGGCTGGAACCACACCGACGCCCCCTCCGTCCACTCCACGAGCCCCCCGGACCCCGCCATCCTGGGGACAAGATAAAGATGCACAAATAAGTTATTGGATCTAATATAGTAAGTTCGTGAGTCATTGATATAACAAGCTGTAAACGCAGTCATAGGAGAACGCGTTGATGTCTTTTCCACTAAGATTTCAAGATTCTGATATAAATAAAAACATGTCATATAAAAATTTTAAAAACTCAGTTATCGTGTCGAGTGACGGCTGTCGTTATTTTGTTGTTATACCATATTGTATCCAACTTTTACTGTTGTGCTGTATTAAAATGTAACCTAGTTAAACTAGTATTGTAGAAAGGAAAGGTCATAGCGCAGTCATATCGTGTCATAACATACTAGTTACAGTAGCAAGGTCGCTGATCTTGATACCAATTACTGATGTTATCTCTTTTGATCTGTATATCGTACTTAGGTACCTAATATTGGCCAAGGGATATTGGGTTATGTAGATGACGTGAGGATGAAGAAAATAAATAATATTTTTTAATAGATTTTAATTATTTCTGATACTTGTTAACTTAGGCCATAGGAATAACTTAAATACATGTTTAATCACATTATAAACTACACCAACCGATATGCCGTATCACAAATAAATAGGACAAGGTAGTGGGAAGGGTAAACCACAGGGCGGAGCGGGGCCAAAGCAGATAGCCGGGGGCGGGGCTGGCTGGAAGCAGATGGGTGCAGGCGGGGGCGGCTGCAGGCAGAAGGGCTCCGGCGGCGGCGGCTGGATGCACATCGGCGGCGGAGGAGGCGGCTGCACGCACACCGGCGGCAACGCGGGGGGCTGCACCGTGAGCGGCAGCGGCGGCGGGGGCTGCACGCACATAGGAGGAGGGCACAGGGGCTGGATCGTCAGCGGAGGAGAGGGAGGAGGCTGCACCATCAGCGGCGGAGGACACGGCGGCTGAACCATCATCGGCGGTAGTGGGGGCGGTTGCACCGGCATCGGGGGCAACGCGGGCGGCTGGACCAGCATCTGCCCTAACGGAGGAGGCTGTACCACGATCCTGGGCGGTGCTGGCAGCTCGATAACTATCGGAGGCGGCAGCGGCAGGTCGATAACCATCGGCGACGGACACGGCGGATTCACGTACATGGGCGGCGGCACAGGGGGGTTTACGCACATCGGTGGAAGAGGAGGAGGATTCACACAGATCGGAGGGCCGGGCGGGGGAACCACCGTGATCGGCGGTAAGGGAGGCGGAGACACCATCATTGGAGGCGATGGAGGGGGTGTTACTGTTATCGGACAAGGCTGGGGCAGCTCTAGATACATCGGCGGTAGCGGTGGCGGGGTGACGCATATCGGTGCTGGTGTTGGAAGATTTACGTAGATAGGTGGAGGAGCGCAGGGGCACGCTGGCGGGGCGCAGGGGCACATTGGTGGGGCACAGGGGCACGCTGGCGGGGCACAGGAGCATGCCGGGGCTGCGCAGGGACATGGAGCATAAGGATACGGCATTGGAGGCGGTAGGGCTGGAGGAAGGGCGTACGAATACGCTCCACAATCGTAGGGATACGCTCCGTAGTCATACGGCGATAAAGCGTAGGGTAGAGGTGGTAATACCGCCGGTAGACCGTAGGAGTATGCTCCGTAGTCGAACGGTGACGCTGCATAGTACTGCGCGTTTGATGAGCACTGAAAATTAACAGTCAAGTAAAAATTACAAAAAAAATGGTACTGATATAAAACCGTAGTTTTAAGAAATGAAATAAACTTACCAGTAGTGCTGCTAGTAGTAAAATCATTGTGCTGTCCACCTCAATAGGTGGTCGGAAGACTGCTTGCTTTGACCCTCAAAACACCATATTTTATACGACAATATTGCCCCAGAACAGCGATAAATAATTGTATAACATCTGATAACTCCCTTATCCGAGACCTAGCAAGTGCTTTTCATCAAAATCAAGTAACACATTTGATCGCACGTTGATAAAACACGAACTAGCTTGCGTAAAGATAAAAGATTAAGTACAAGTTTATGTTTCGGTATGCAAAGTGCAATTCAACTTGTCATAATGAGATTGCTGTGTTGCACGTTCCTTGGTGTCGAAAACTGTGAGTCATAACGGGAAACAAAGAGTCCTAAAAACGTATAATATGGCAGCAAACATTTCAGATTTAATTCAACAAGGTATCATTTTGGCTTATTCCGTTTATCCACCCTAAAGAATACACCCTGAACGGTGTGGATTTCATAATAAATGAATTCCGGTTATCCATCTATCCACCCTTGCTTGTAAAATCTATCCTTGCGTGTATTTATCCACGCGTTTCCGAGTAAGTATCCACCTTAGGTGGCTGTTTTAGAGTGGACTAGCTTCTGCGCGCGGCTTTGCCCGCGTGGTACCAACATTTTGAATTATATATGCTATTCCAGGTCACTATCTACACCTACTACCAAATTTCATCCAAATCGGTTCACTGGTTTAGGCGTGATTGATACACAAACATACCCATATATCCAAACATCTAAACAAACTTACAAACTTTCAGCTTTATTACTTTCACTATTTAACTCTACAAAACATTTTACTAAAGAACAGGAGTAAAAACATAAATAGTAAGGGTCCGACTTGACTTAATACAATGAGAGTCAGTGATCGGATCAGTGACTCACGCAATCGTGTTTGTATAAAAAGTATTTACCTTTAAGGTTCGGTTCACATCTGACGGAAGATGCGTCGCGTATCGGTCGTAACGCCAGAGTAGAACGTTTCACTAGAACGTGTAGATGGCGCTAACCGGTGCTTAACCGATAAATATATGAGCTTATCCAGAATTTCGAATTAGATGTAAGGGGTTCCGTTCCAGCGGTTGAAGGCACTCCGGCCTTAGGATACCGTCGGAAACGTAAATTTTGATAGGACTTTTCATTTCTTAACGAAATACCAAGTGAGGATTAAGATTAACACTGTAAAAATTACAAAAAATAACAGACAATTATATGAGAAAACATTCAAACTTTCATACTTAACCGACGATAAACGAAGACCGTTGAGTACGCTCGACGCATCTTCCGTCAGATGTGAACCGACCCTAAGTGTTGGTAGGTAAGGTATGCGCTCTGGTACCTACTAAGGTTCATCATAGCATACCAATAGGTTCGTGAATGCATCGTCGCATTAACACAATCTAGCACGCCGTTTACATGATACCATTCTTGCCTCTAGCAAATACAACTCATAAGCCAGAATGACATTGTGTAAACGGCGTCTGTATCAAAACAGAAACAGGATTACGAGTAACTACGACTTATCCTTTATATATGGGGTAGCCAGAGTCAAGTAAACTACCAGTTTAGCATTCCTACATGACAACTTGTAAGTTCGTCGTCCGCTGATTAGAATACTAACAGGTTATCCTGGAATATTAACTGGAGGTACTGGAACTGACCTTCGGATTGAGTCGAGGCAAATACTCGGCAATATCTACGACATCTTCATTGAGTAGTGTTGTAGTAATTTTAATTGGATAATACTGAAAGATCTCATCTTTGCAATCGCATCACTATATCGGAACGTAAAATCCAACAGCATAACTTCGAGAAATTTCACTGACTTCACACCAGTCCAGCTGACGAATGTATAGGAAACGACAGTTTCACTTTCCATAATCAGATGTATGGCAAACTCGCGTGATGATCGTCCACGGTTTCACGTTAATTACCTTTATGTTTCTATGATAGTCGCTCAAATGAGATAAAGAAATAGGTGTATGTATCGTACAGTCGTACGCTTTTCATCATTGCAGTTAAACGAACTTTATTTTACTTTACATCTTCTACGAGTATAAAGCGGCTGAAAGCTGGCAAGAAAACCGTATGCGATTATCCCTCGGCAAAACTCGCCATTCGAGTCTCGCCTGCGGTGGTTTACATTTTGACAGAAACTCGTATTATTCAATCGATTCTCGATGCGAGTATGACAGGCGAGAGGCGAGGCTCGAAGCATTTGTTTAGACTAAGCGAGCATATTATTGCCTAGAAGAAATCACCGCTCGCATGCGAGAAACTCTCCTTGTGTAACAGTCGCTTAAGATTTGATGATTGACAAAAATGTATAAGAAAGGTAAACAATAAAATGATATAGCAGTTCAACCTGCTGTATAATTTTGTTGTTTAGAAATAGTATAATAAACGATAAAAAAGCAGGTTGGAATCAGGTTTTGGGTGCGAACGAAATGCGGTTAACAATATGTTCATCGGATGACAATATTATACGAAAACAAGTTACGCTTGTTCTAGCTATCAATCTCAAAAAACATAAAATAAAATACGAAAAGATGTCATTTAAAACATACAGACGGTCATAAAACACGAAACCTTGAACTTACGAGCTGATGTATGCAAATGGATGCGATACACGACCCCACCTGAGCTGACCTGCATAGGGTTCATTGCAACAATAGCCAGCACTTCCGCCTCCCGAAGACTCGGAGACCATACGCATACTGATCAGTGAAATGTGAAAGTCAATTTTCTCTACACATTTTTGTGCGTGCGATAACCAAAGCAATTCTTCACACATTGACCACAGTGAGACGCTAAGCAATGTCTACCTTCCCATAGATTCTGCGCTCCTAGTACTTTTTAAAAGACTCGTCTAATCTTTAAAGATTCATTCGGATCATGCTGTTTATGATTGTCCGTTTATTTGAGAGAATTACGGTATTGGGCAAATATTTGTGAATTCATAGCTGATGGTGTCATGGCTCAAATTATTACGTATGTATTATGATTTCGACCTTAGAGGTGAGGCTTTCTATTAGTTCCCATAATGACGAATGGATAGGAGAAACTTCTTTTAATGCTATTGAATGTTTACTAGAAACCTATGAATGATCATGTTAACTCTATACGATGAAGGAAATTTATAAGGTAAAGGAAAATAGCTTCGTCAGCTTCACACATTGCCTTTGCTTATTTCAATTTGATTGAGTACAAAGCCAGCCTTCCCAGGTGATCTGTTAAGTCTAAGCATTATTAATCAAGATTTTCCAAGAAATATTCCGTCAGGTTTTGTCCAAAAGTATAGTTTTTTCGCAATAACTTCTAATGCTTGAGGGACTGTGGTTTTCGATTTTAACATGGTAAGGTTTCACTTAATGCCTGAATTACAGTCGATTTGTAAGCTAGAACGTCTGGATTTATCGTTTAATTTCTCTTCATTGACATGAAAGACTGCATGTGAGAACAGAAAATTTCAAGTTTAAATCGAAATGGTAATCGATACGCTTGTAAAACTACTAATAAACTGATCAAAAGATTAAATTTACGATCAGTAGTTAATTAGATGATACTCCTCAAATACTTGGAATAATTTTTATTCCAGAAAAAATATACTAAATGTAATGAATGTAAAATTATAATTACAAGAAATGTGACGCTTAGTTGGGTTTCGGATCCACAATAATGACTGGTGCTTATTATATTTTGTTGTTCTGAAATTAAATAGCTATTAACTACATTATTATGTACCTACCTACCCTGCTGTGATGTATTCCCCTCTGATTATCCGAGATGGATGAAATTTCTAAATCGTGGTAATCTGAAGTATATGTTTTTATTTGTCAGGTGACTACATTCTCAAAGGGTAGGAAGTTTGTAAAAATTTAAAAAATTCTAAGACCCCTCGCAGACTACAGACTTTCTGTTGGCCGATAGTTGAGACGGGCTATTTCTCCATACTCATTACGAGCCGAAGTATGTTTCGTCTCAACTATCGGCCGATAGAAAGTCTGCAGTCTGCGAGGAGGCTATACCTACGGATTACGTGTACATTTTACATTGACTCGCGCAAACCTTGGAACGTGGAACGCGTAGTCCGTACGCAGCTTCATACAAGTGGTGCTGACTTCACAGAAAAGGCGCTACGCGTAAATCCGTCAGAAACAGACCAACATTAAAAATGATTGATTTGATGATGATGATTATACTCGTACAGTACAACGACAAAACAAAGTTTAGTTTTCATTAGATCATAAAAATTAATCGAATCATTAGCAAGTAATTTCGAAGAAAACAGACACGATTGAAGATTTACGACGTCTCTTTCAAAGAACTTTCAATCTCGCTGCAAAAAGTCTATTGTCCACAGAAATGTTCGCGTGGCTGGAATTATAGTTAACGTCATCGTGAAGTGGTATCGTCACGTACAAACTGTTGGTCAGTCTGTGTGTTTTGTCCCGTTAGTGTTTATTTGCCCCCGGGGGCACGGCAGGCCATTCGGCGAAGTCATAACTAGTCAAGATTCTAGGTGGTCGCGGACGTAAGAAAGACATTCACACCATACCATTCTGTCATACAATTCTTGTCTCTTGCCACAGAATAAGTGATATTAGCTCTTGCTCCGTTGAGTTTGAGAAAGCAAGAGGCAAGAATGGTATGCCAGGTATCGTGTAAATGTTTAAGTCTTTGAAAGATGAAATACTATTATGAAAGTGATCCTGTCGAATCATAATCAAACTTAAAAACGATGACGAAAACGATATAACTTCGCGACTATGATTAGTTAGAGCCGATTGTTTTGCAGACGGACAACGTACACTCGTTATCAGATATACTCGAGCATATTATACAGTTTGGGTTTGATCGGGGAGGCGGAAGAAGCAACAACTAAACAAGTAGTTAAATGAAAGTCATATACCATGTGGACGTGGTTTACCAACTATAATTCTGTGGTGACAAAAATGAAAAAAACGTTTGAAGAAGTCTATGTAGCAGGTGGATAAGATCAACAATACTGAAATCCACATCAGATATTTATAATCAAAGTCAGACGCGAAGTGAGGAAATCATTTGGCGAAAAATGCGGATGAAAATGATTGGAAACCATTAAAATTACCTAACACAATAATTGATAATTATAGCCAACAAATGACTATTGTTGCATTACAGCACAGATCGATTAACATGCAATTACATAAAGTAAAAACAAATTGGCATCGGTATATTAAACTTTTTTTGTTATTTGTATTTAAATGTAATACTTAGTTTACATTAGGTATGTACAGTAGGAGGACCTACCTGACTAACGATACATCCTAATATAGACTCTACCACATTCATCACAAGCCCATTCGCCATCTATAAGAAAATTAGGTATGCCTTACCGAATAAAGAAAAAGTGATTTTAAAATCTTATGATGACACAGAAACATATTGATTAGATCATAAATAAATAGTAGCACAAATCGTTTTGGGTCTATGAATACCTATTGCTATGCTACATGTATGTACCAACAGCGTGCAATTTCTTTAAAATATTGTTTTCTAATTTAGCGAACTAAAAACCGAGAGAAATCGCATTGCGTCGGCGCAGACCGAATAAATCACTCATCTCCCATCCACATAGTGCATGCGAGCAATTAAATGCTAAGCCACGCGTTTTCGCGTATTAGACTTAATTTGGTTGCATAAGTAGTCTTCAGTATTCTTCAGTGTGGGATCGAGGCCGCCGGCTGCGCGGGCGCATCTGTGTCACTAGAACAATGGAAATGTTGAGAGGAAGTGCCAATACTATGAGCGCAATTGTTTTCCTCTGAGAGTTTTGCGACTTAGAGCGGAGAGGACCATGAGTGTTTGAGGCCATAAGCGTCTCAAACTCAACAGATGAATCATCATCTGCATCTTCTTTTCTTCACTTTATTGCAGGAGCATGTTACACAATGTTAGTGCCAAAAAACATAGCATTTTTGAACATTATGTTTATGTAACAAAATTGGTGTTCACTCGTTACTGAAGAAAGTTGTAGGAGCAGTTAAATCATCTAATCCGCTTTAAATTATTCAAAACTATGCTATAAAACGTTTAAATTAAGATGGATGAAGTCGAAACATTCACTTTTTGATGATAATGTTCTAGAAACAGGTATAGCTTTAGAACTGAAACTGTACATTTTGTAAGGGACTCTAACGTCCACTACACATTCGCCGAACTATTTGCCAAACTATTATTTGGATAGAAGATGAAAGGCGAATAGACCCTCACACGTTTGCCGGCCCATTATACTACCTAGGTGTTTGCTTAGGCGCTGTCTCCACGAGCGAGAGAATCGCGACGAGTCCGCCCTCATATCGTCGGAGAATCTCCACGAAAGAGCGATAATCTCGCCGCGTATCGTCGCGAGTCGTAACGGAATCGCAGCGTTTCCGCGGCGACTCGTAACGGTATCGCCGCGTTTCCTTGTCGAAATGTCCTGGCAACGCTGAAATGACGCTGCGTTTGACAGCGCGCCCGCTGCGAGCTCGTCGCGAGAGCGCCACGAGCGCGCGGCGGGGGCCCGCTAATAGTCGCGACGGGCTAGCGACGATGTAACGACGTTTCGCGCGCTTGTTGCCACTCGTCGCATCGCGGCGATAATATCGCCGTGTGGAGACGGCTTCTAGAGAGTGTATAGAAATACGTGGCACGACGAAAATATCGTCGCGATTCTCTTGCTCGTGGAGACAGCGCCTTAGTATTATTTCTAGGCATTCACGGTAAAGTACATAATTCTAAAAAGTCTTGTACTCGCGTAACGTCAAAATCGTATAGGTACATTTTGACATTTCACTCGCGCGAGCCACGAACGCGTGAACGTGTAGTCCGTACCGTACGCAGCTTTATCTTCACCTATCTTCACATTCGCGCACCAAGTGGTACCGAGAATCACAACAATATCTGCACAATACAAAAACTATTCGATTTGGTCAACGCGAACAGCAATAACAAATTAAAATATCAGAGGACAATCGAAACTGGTTCAACCAAAATAGCAATCAGCGGCTAATAACTCCTGGCACGATTTCGTAAGATCCAGTTTGTCCAGTGAAATCAACTATCAATAATTATAGTGGGTACCTACGACAAGTTGCGTTATTACTTATGAAATGAGCACGAAGAGCTATTCAATGTACAATGATGGTGTAGAATCGTAGAATGTCAATCTAACGGCAGAGAAACTATTGAACTTGCGTTACGATCAAAACTGTTTTGATAAATTGGAACTTCGCAGATAAATTTGTATTACGACTAACAAGAGGATCGTCAAAGAATGAGAATACTTATAGAAGAAGAATATGCACGTACAAATAAGGAAATAAATGGCAGTCAGCACGAAAACAGGCGTTCTGGGAAATTATACAAAAGTCATAGAGAGTCTTACGAGCTTATACATAACATAGGAACATAATCGAATGGCATAAGTAGGTATACAATAATATCACTGTAGGTGTACGAATTAATAACAATAGCGATAAAACAATAGAAGTGTGGGATGATAGTACATTTAACCCTTAGAACATCACAATAGCTCATTAAGTCAAAAGTCGCGGAGGAAAAACACCGAACTTTAAATCCAAAGTTCAAAATACAAAGATTTTATATCTTCCGATAGAACAGTGTAACAAGAGCCTCTTGGAGTAATAGATACTTCCATTGAAAAACGTTCCGTGAACCGTGATAATGGATGAGGAGGGTCAGGTTAAACTGGCGACACTGGTTGAGAAGTCAAGAGTCAAGACAATGAGTAATTGGTGCGTCTTCTGAGCAATCTTGTGGCAAAGCGGTCATTAGACGTGTGCGGCACAACAGATGGGTGTATTTAATCGCTTCACTTAAGGTATAAAATCACAAAAATCTTTACACACAACACCCACTGTTTTTTATTGTGAACAGTTTTGGTTGAGAAAGATTAAAAAATATACAAAAAAATACCTATAAAGTAATATAAATAGGTATTATATAAGGCTTCATAACAACCAACTCATTTAAAATGAGATCATAATCAGCATTGTTATTAAGTATAGAATTTTTAAAGGAGATAATGTAACTAAGTACCATTTTAGTGTGTGAAAAAAGTTAAAGAAAGATAGATATCAATAGTAACCTTGTAAGAACTTTAGCAGTCTTTCTAACAAGCAAAGCAAGCAACTCATACGCAACAAAAAACAGGACAGGGTCAATTTGAAGTGTGAGAATATTATTCAGGCAAAACTTCGATAAAATCACGAAATATATAAGTACATAGCTTTTTTCACACGAAAATCTAGACAACCATACAAAATTATTATTAATAAGCTTTATTTTATAGAAACGTAAGATCTGTATAGATTTGGTTTATTGGAAACGGATCAAGTTGTGGGTGTGTTAAGAAAAGAGAAAACCTTGCTGCAAGAAAGTGCTAACATGCGACTTGCTCAACTAACAGACAAATACCCTTCAACACCAGGCCGTTTACTGACAATGGGTAATATTTGTTTTTGTATAGCTGACTGGGCCTGTAAGTGATCTAAGATGATGAGAGCACAAAATATACATCAAGTTAGACATAATCTTCTTTAAGGTGACTTTAGACTAAGCCAATGTTAACAGAGCCGTCGCGGAAAGACTAGCAGAATCCATCACAAAACATCACAATCCACAAATCAGTCGTGATAGATTGAGTGAGAAAATATGCCAATTTCTTGTACTTAACCTACCTTTGAGAAAGAACCCGGCCGCAAGTTATGTTTGTCACGCACGGTTCAGACCAACTGGAACGTAAGACACGTAAATATCCGCCTCATAGCCTAAACAATTGTTATTCTCATCCAATGCTAAGAGCATACATCCGCAACTTTCTTGTGCTTCCGTGAAACGAGTGATGGAAAGTTGTCGCCGCGCCCTCCGATGCTGTTATGTTACCTCATCAATCCACGGAGACAGTCGTGCTTTTATTGAGTAACTGACCTTTACTACAGTACACACCGGTTTTATTCTCGATACACACACGGCAAAAAATAGGCAGCTTGCGAAATAAAACATTGGGAATGCCTCAGGGACCGTATTTCGAACCTTAATTATACTTAACTTCTGAAATTTACGGTGATTGTTTCGAATGCAGTTGTAATAAAATTCGATACAAAACCTGTTCTTTCTGTAAGAGTATAATTTATATCAATCATCAAGTAGTGGTACGGAGGAACAAAAACTTGCACAGTCCAAATTAGAAAATTACGCCAGATGTTCGCATAAACTTTCTAACTGTCGGTCGCTAACTGCGTAACCATTTCCCTATTATATTATAACGACTATATTACGTGTACGTATAGAGCTGTGTAATAAGAATTCTCGATAGACATTGTGGAACAAGTGATAGCAATCCACAATTGCTTTCAAGTTTCATGATTACGAGTAGAACACTGTTTCACCATATGATTTCAAAAGCCTTGGATCAACAAACCATAATATTGATGACACTAGTACTAAAACATTAGCTGTTAAAGCCAGTGTTCTAGTCAACGCAGTAAATTTCAGATTATCTAGAGATAAGTATAAAGGAAAGGTAAACAAAGTTTTATCGCACTAGGGACTGCGATAAGGAGAAGAAAGCTCCGACCGGTTCCTACTGTCTAAAACAGTTAACATTCATGATGAATCATTTGACCTAGCTAGTCGACGAATAACTTTACCTATATCCGTAAAAAGTGAGCAAAGATGCCATAAACCAGCATAAACCTTAAGAAAATAGAGACATTAACATATTTATGTATGAAGAGACCTGTGTGAACTGCGCATACGTAGACGTAGACCAGGTACTCACTTAAAATTGAATTGCATATCCAATATACGTATTCGGATATACTTACGTTGGGTTGGACTATCTTAATTGTTTAGAGATATCTCAAAGCATCATGCAGAAAGTCGTGACTTCAGCATTCATGATGACAATTTCATCACTATCCAGATTTAGCCAGAGCTACTCATCATACAAACTCACTATGGGTAGTCTTGTTTTTTTAATTATGAATGGGTCGACTCTTGACCACGAAACTTACCTAAGCAAGAATGAGATCTACGATGAAACTCGATACGGATTTCGGGGTACGATGAGGATTCGAAAACATGCGTCAAGTGCACGAAAGGAGCCTCTAGGCCAGGCGTACTAACAATCCTTTCACCACACTAGTTCGAAAGAACGAGTGACGAGAAATAAAGAAGAATGGCTCCAACTCCGCCGTAAATAAGTATTGCACTGGTCGATCTAGTTTTCCTACCGTTTGTAATAGACGAAAGTATTGGACGCCTATTTTGCAATTTCGCTCACAATTTTCACCACGGGCAGTGTCGTCCAGCTGTGCGTGTTTGTCGTAATTATGAAAGAGATAGCCTTAGAGAGTATACCACTGAGAGTTGTAAAGTCTGCCATCTACTAAAATGAAAATCTCTAGCAAAATTGCGTCTTTTCCGATTATTGAAAATTTAATATTACTTCTTAACGGTCTACACATTGAATGCCAACTACTGCCAACGCATCAGTATGAACAATGATTTGCGGTATGCCCTCCATCGGAGAGCATCGAAAAGGTGTCAGTATAAACGTTTCATAGATTCCTATAAAAGTTGCAGGGATTCAAGAGATTCGAATGCAAAAATTGAAAACCATGATGTTTTGCAATTTTTGTATTTGAATCACCTAATAAACTCACTTGTGTATGACGATGCATGTTGAGCATCCGCATATCAAAACGCGTTATGCTCTCAACAGCTTTTTAATAAATCTATTACCATCTTGAACGTATTTATTCTAGAACAAGATGAAAAATGAAAAAAGATTTGATGAATAACCGGATTACGAATGAAACCAACACAAAATATCATTCACACTCTGGTGAAGGTTAGGTTCTTAAGGATGAGGACGTCTCACATAACAATAGACGTCCTTATGTTCTGTGTCTTCTTAAGACCGGATTTGACGATTTAGTCGACAGTAGGCCTCAAAGAGAAGCGTAACTCAAATAGATGTTCGTGAATGCTCTGCCGGGCCCCTGACTTCGGGTGTGGCACTTTCTTTTCAACTCCGCGATTTATTACACCACAACCTTTCCGTAATTAACATTCTGAGGCCATATTCTGGCGGTTCGGCCCAGTCGGCATTTTGGGATTGATAATCACGAATATGTAGATTGAAATCTTGTGGAGCTGATTAAAAGTTAATGTCTGATTAATATTTATATCTGCGCACAGAATCGCGTTAAAATTCCCAATAACTTGGAACACTCCGGTCAAAAAAGGACTTTGATTATTGCAGATTTCATTAAAATCACAAAATCATCCTAATATTTGATACCATTTCTTACTCTCGATATGAAAATGATTATTATATTAAAAACATAGGTAGTTCCTACGCTCAGTTTCAGGACTTTATTACCAAGGCACGTAATCCATTCTCAAACTGCTAGCATTACATACAAGATCCAAGGTAAGTATTTATTAGACTCGCCTGGCATTTAATACCATAATGACATTATGACGACACCACATTAGCTATAATCCCATAGATCTGTCGCCAGTGGTTTTCCATCGTAACGACTTATACCGTTGGTATTCTTGCAGATAATAATACGCGTATAGCAAGGTACTGATTGGAGGAAGCCGAGTGTGACGTCCAGTGGCCAAGCGAGGACACATTAGTTCGGATATAGTGACAGAAACTACGATATGAGAAGCACAGATGGGTATAAGCCTCCTCGCAGACTGCAGACTTTCTATCGGCCGATAGTTGAGACGGAACATACTTCGGCTCGTAATGAGTATGGAGAAGTATAGCCCGTCTCAAATATTGACCGATAGATAGTCTGCAGTCTGCAAGGGGTCTAATAGTTACCATTTTGAGCTACTCTTACACCAAAGTAGGTAGGTAAGTCTAAGTGGTTCGCCTCGACCATAGACAACTCAACCTCTTCGACCTGATCCCCCTATAAAGAATGTAATGAGGATGAAGATGAATGAAGCGAAGGTGTCAGGTCAGCAAGTGAAAATCTGAGGTCTCTGATTTTATGCACGCATGCATGTCAAAGCAAACACAAGTAGGTATAAGGAAACTTCTCAACTAAGATACGCTCGAGGTCTTTTACCTGCCCGTCACAGTGCAGTGCCCACCTTGACCGCAGAGCCGGTCAGCTCGATTCTACGCACAGATCGTGTGAATCTGAACTGATATTAGAAAGCAGTTACCTATAGTGCCACACATGGGGGAAGTTTTGTCAACAGGGCCTGTCAGAGCATTTACTTTACGGCGTATATCAAAAAAGAAATGAAAGATGTTAGATGTGAATGAATTAGGCCCTTTCATATTCATACCCAGCATAACTTGAATCTACTACCTTTGGACCTAGTCAACGGCCAGAAAATGAGGACACTACGACAAGGAATCTTTCGGAAGAGTGTAATCAGTTTCTTCTCGATGCTCAATAAATTATTTTGCCATGCCAGGGCTTCAAACTTCAAGCTTCAAAGCACAGATTTTGCCTCTGTCCGTCGATGTACCTTGTATTCTGAGTCGACCTGTACACCTGCGGACAACAGGTGGCTTTCTTGAAGCTGACAGTAATGTGGTATCAATCATTTGCTTGCGGTTGCCGTTCTAGATATGAAGACGAAGCCACTGGATGGTGGCTACATGAGACTGGTTAGAAAAATACCTACCTAGACCTACCGCGAAATCGGAAACTACAACCGGTGCGTAGGTTCGTTTTCTGAGATTCGACTGCTTTTTGAAGATGTCTAAGGTAAGGTAAGTACAAATACCTCATTGCAGTTTTAACATAGGTTATGGTAAGTTTAGTCGGATAATTAGGTCTTCCTTCTCACTTCTCTTAGGCACATATGTAGCGCAAAGAAGGAAATTAGCAAAAAATTAGTTTTCTATGGTCAACGGTATCCCCAAGGTTTTTTTCTATCGATCAAACAATAGAAAACCGTTACGTTCATAGCAGGTACATACGTTAAACTTTGTAGATCCCACTCATATAATAAAGCTGAAAGTTTGTGAGTTTGTTTAGATGTTTGCATATTTGGATGAAACTTGCAATAAGCGTAGATAGTGACGTGGAATAGCATATAAAGGCTATTCAAATGGTGGTACCACGCGAGTGAATCCGCGCGCAGAAGCTAGTATAAAAATAACAGTGCCTGATTGGCAGTTTCATTAGCAAGTGAATCACTCATTGAGCAAACTAACAAACAAAAGACAGGCTTGTAGAAGACGACATCAACATTTGGAATGGAGTTCGAGAAAGTTAGTTCCCATTCAAGACTCATTGGTATTTCGTCAGCGTCGTTATTTGGCTCAGTTTGAAGGACTTGTTTTGGTAATTAAAACACTCACACTTTCTAAGAAAGGTTTTGTTTGGTTTGTGGTTTTATCAGTAACCACAAATAAAACAAAACCCCAAAGTCACGATCCCTTTTTAGGATTCCTTGATTCGTGGTTACGGTTAGGGTTACCATAAACTACGAGATTTTGGGAAAAACACTTGGAAAAAAGCGATATCTCGCTCGACTACTATTGTGCTGCTACTTACTACGTAGGTTCAGTTTATCAGTCTAACCGATTTCCTGTGACTTAGGATTCTTAGTTTCAAATAATTATGCGTGTCCCTTCGTTTGGAAGCTCTCTTAGAGGACGAAATCTGTTTTAGTTATAAAGTTAAGTACTAATACTAGCCCCGATTGTGTAACATTTTTACTAAAATTTTGAGGACTTGTCTGAATAAAAAAACATAGAAGTAGGTACTTACTTGTATTATTATTAGCAAGCAGCTCATTTGCCTCTCCCACTGTGGCTTAGTTTGAGTACAATGATCATTCTAAATATTTATCTCGGGTCTGGGTGTTTCTATGTATAATATGTATGTATTTACAAACAAAAAGTATATAAGTAGTATATCAGTTATCTGGTTCCCATAGTATAAGCTTTGCTTAGTTTGGGGCTAGATGATGCTGTGTGAAATGTCCAGCATTATTTATTTATTTATTTATTTATTCTAGCGATAAAAAACCTTCGTTCGACATCTTCAAAATGATCTGGAATAATTACCTAAAAAATCTGAGAGACTGTCCGTCTCTAGCGCGTACTATCTGATCCGATACATCCCTATTTTTTTTAAATGCTTCTATGGTTTATTTAATTTAAATTTACAAGTCTTAGATTTAAGAGACAATTCGTAATTTCTTTATTGTGTCTAAGCATTTTACGAGACGGTTGAACGGCATTTAAACGGCAACGGAAGTAACGTGAGCCATTGTGTTCCGTACTTGGCAAGCAGGGTTTATAATACCTACCTACCTACAGTCGACGATATAAATAGATGAAAAAACCAATAGGTACCTATTCACAGACGATCCCACAGTCCACACCACACTAGGATTCTCAACTATCTAAAACCCCATTTTTATACACTAACGGCCGGTTTCTCGAACGCTTTTCAAATGGACAAGCTGATTAAACTTGAAATACATGGTCCTCATTGGTCGAATGACAGATTTGACAAATGATTAGTAAATTTTGAAGATGATTTGCGTTCGAGAAACCGGGCGTAAGGCTGACTAAGGTAATCAGAAATGATACCATTCCTCTGATTATCAGTTTATTAATGTTCCTCTAGGTATTTTTGACACTGACTGTACCTATCTATCTACGTGATTACTTTGATTGATCAATGAGAATGACTCTTTGAAGAGCGGTAATAGAATTTCGAATCATTTGTAACTTGTAGGTGCGAGTTTGTTATCAAAGTAAAATTTTCTTTAGAAATGAGTTGCATGCAATTTTTTATTTTTTAAGTTCTTAAGTTCGCATTGTATTTGCTTAGTTTCCATTTTTAAAATTTGTACATAATATTAATATAGTTGAAATTTTAATGAAATATTTTTATTACTTTAACTTTTAATTTAACTGTACTCGCTCGACGTAAAATTTAATACCTTGCTGTCTGTCGCCTATAATTATAATAACATTTAACTAGTTTGTAAGAAATAGTGTACCATTTTTGCATCACAAGATGTATATTGCTCTATATCTAGATGTATATTGTATGGTGGCTCTAAATAAATAAATAAATAAATGATTTGGTTATTTGAACAGATTTTTCAGTCAAGATTAATTTGGAGCTGAAAAGAAACCAATTAGAAAATAGGATCTATAGGGTGTCCATAAATCTATTTTTTTCGGGATAATCTAACTTTTGAAACTTTTAACATAAAATATGTACTTACACCAAAGTAGTTAACTAGTTTTATTTTGCAATTTAGGTACAATACCTATTCGGGATTTGCGTATCAAATACCTGTATAAGTAATTTTAAATAACAAACTATCTCTAGACACTAGTGAGTATACTACCTGCCTAAGCAAGCTGCTGGACAGTATAAAAAATAATAAAAAAATAAAAAAATGCTGGACTTTACACAGCATCATCTAGCCCCAAAGTAAGCAGAGCTTGTGTTATGGGTATTAAGATGACTGATATACTACTTATAAGTATACTTTTTTTTGTAAATACATACATATTATACATAGAAACACCCAGATAAATATTTGCAGATCATACAAACCTTAGTATCTTAGACCTCTAGTATCTTTTTAGATGCCTAAGTAGTTTTTTATTACCCCTACCAACTAATCAAGATTGCATTGCAGCTAAGTAATGGATAACAGGGTCTCGTCAATCAAGTTAGAGGTCACCTCGTGGGATTATTTTGATTGACTTCGGCGTATGATGTCAGGGTTATAAGTAATTGTTTCTTACTTTGAGGTACACAAAATATTGTACCCAGTATTATAATTTTATAACACTTAACTATGTTATGCTGAATACATAAAAATACTTGATTAAAGGTACCATTTACTAAACATTTTCAGACAAGGAGGATCAGTGGAGAGTTCAAATGCACGTTGATCATAATTATGACCATCTTTTGCAAGAAGACATTCACATTCCATAATTGGGGTTGGCATATAAAATTATTTTCAACATGTTTGATTTCTATTTTCCAACGATCGCAAAAAATCTGTCATCATATTCATACATCAAAGTATGTGCTGGTGTGTTGTGAAAGATCTTTTGCGCGTCTTTGCGTCTGTTATTCGTGGTATGCCGCGTTACGAAACCGGTCGGTGCAGTGGTATTTATTACAAACACACATGCTGATCGAGTATTTAGGATACTTGAGTTGTTGCAGTTTCAAACTTTTTTTATACTCGTTGTCGCTTCACTTCACGACATTTTACATCCTTTTCAAATTCCACTCCTGGCGATTTTTCAGGATGTAGGGATCAGGCTAAATTCTTAGATAAGAGCTCGTCCTGCAATCTCATGCGGGTTTTTCGTCAATACGCGTTTATCTAGCTTCTAGGATCTACAAAATACAGGCTGTTAAAAAATGGCCTAATTATTCCTTATACAATAGTCTTTATTTCTTAAAGTATTACAAATCAATTAAAAAGATTAATAGAAGTGGAACCTGCTTTCTGTGTGAGTTATCATTTATTATTGTATCCGATTTGTTGATGAGTTCATTGTTACAAATTATATCCACTTAATAAACAATTTAAGTAGGTTAAGTCATATTTAATAATGTTGTCGTCATTCTGAATTAATCTTACATAGTACCTATTACTGTTAGGATGCCGACCCCACTTAATATAATAGCAGGGGAATGATGGTAGGAAGAAACATGCCAACTGGTATCTTCAGCCTTATTGTTGCAGCCTATCCTTATTAGAAGGTGTCTCCTCTATAAGACGTGTTCGTGTACGTCTTATTCAGGAGTTGTGTGCTAGCCTTGAGCAAAAATATCGGTGAAATCCGTTAGAATCCATCGATTAGAGACAAGCCAATGCGCTTTCTCCGGTAAATCGTTGAGCACGAGACATGTCCGAATTACTTAACCGTGCAAGATGTCTTCATCGCGTAACCGATGCATGAAGATGATAGAATTCTTAAGGTATTGATATTATTATCAAAGGCTTTCCAGATTATTGATTTATTTACCATAGAATCTAGGGCATGTTCGGGCGATGAAGAGGTGTTTTTCAATCTTCAAGGAGGTATGTATAATTTCAACTTCAACCATGACTGTGGGATTAGCTAAGACCTCGTGTTCATATAAGTATTTAAAAATAAAATAATAAAGCAAGACTTTTACTTACGTACCTATCTATCTACCTACTTAATCAATAGATACTCGGTAGGTACCTACATGCAAACATAAAATAAACGTCACTTGACGTGACGTCATCGTGAGTTTCTTTATAAGTTGATGATGAAAAAATATAAATAAACACCTAAATATATTTTTTTCACATAGTTCGTAAAACATTACCAGTTTTTACTCTTTATAGCTATAAAGTAGGTATAGATCTACACGGAAAAAAATAGTACCTAGGTACTTAGTTTTAGAATTCATTAATTAGCTACACTTTACATTAAGTAAATATTTCGTGAAAGCCATCCACCAACATTAAAATGACCTCGAATAGATCGAACGAGCTTTGTTTGTTACGCCCTGCTCCTTAGAACAGGATCTAAGCCCATAAATAGGTTCTACTATTCTAACCATTCATAGAATGTTGACCCGAAACCGATTTTGCAGGCATGTTAGCTCAGCTGTACCTAAGGTACGTGTCGATTTTAGGGCAACGTTAAGCAAAAATACAGCAGAACGTATGCATAGTATATGCATTTTGCATGCGTTGAAATTGAAATAAGTTTAATTTAAACATAATTTTGCCAATAAAATTAGTCAGCTGGGATCTACGAAATTTATACCTAATACAATTTAAGTCATAATCTTTTTGCTGAAGTACCTTCCTACCTAGGTAGGAAACTTCAGCAAAACCTTTTGGTACCTACCTACCTATCATAAACGGACACGGGTGGGTTGGGTATATTATGTAGGTAAGTATGTATCTACCTAAGTAGGTATCTATCTACCTAACCTAAGTCTAGGCTAGGAGTAGTAGTTAATCGCAATCGAAAAAGATGAGAGTTCTCTTGTCGCGACGGGACTATATTTTTTTCCATAATCTATGGATATACATATATGATGTAAGTACCTACCTACCTAGGTAGATGCCTACTATAGTTTTGGGTTAGTTATTAGACCTACCCAGAAAGAGATTAGGAATACCGATAGACTCTGAAGCACGACTAGACTGTCCGACGTTACCGAAAATTTATTGTCACCCTCGTCGACATTTATTTTTGTTTGCATTTTTTTTTCGTATATAATTCGATACGTACTACCTACCTACTTACCTACCTACCACCGTGAGCCTAGATCATGCATCTAGGTAAAATACCTACATCAAGCCTCTAGAAGCAAAAAGACAGCCAATGAAGGCTTCAATGCGAAATTCAACGTCACAGACACGTACGTACAGCCTTTTCAACCTATACTTACAGAGAAATATCCGATGCACCGGAGTTCCTTGAATGTCTCCGTCAACTTTCACTAATATTCATAACACAAGTTGAGAACACAATATCATTCACTGGTGGATTTCAGGTAATCACTAGTAAAACAATAATTTACACACATTATTTACTGCAGCGTAAGTTCGAAAAGCTGTACGCGGCCACCGCAACTCCGCACGACTCGACTATGTAGCTCAACAAAGTTTGCTTGCGCGAACGCAGCCCGCATTCCACGAGAAAAACTATACCTCTCCCGCTCATAATATTTGCAGGGCTCTTTGTGTGACAGAGATAGACTAAAAACTTGGTAAACAGGTATAGTAGGTGTAGGTACTATGTAGGCCCGTTATTCACTCGAAAATAGTAAACGCGCGATTAATTTAAAAGAAATCTTTTCTAAACGTTAGTACCTACATTATACTTTTCTGCAAGCAACTAACGCATAAAAATCTTCAAGATAAAAATAAATGAACTACCTAGGCACATAGCTAATTAGGTAATTTTAAAATACAGATAGGAAGTACCTACCTTCTGTGCCTCTACCCTCTACATACCAATACAACTTAAGATATATTTTGGTTACTACTCTTTGTACAAAACAGTACAAAAACGAAGAAATTACAGCGATTCAGCTTTATCGGTGAACGATGAACTACATGTACAAACAAACATTGCTTTCAAGAAAGAAGAGATACGGTTGGAGAGTTGGAGAAACATTTTTGTTTGTCCATGAAAACTCAATGAATAGTTTAAAAAAGCGCCATCTATTTGCAACGTTAGATAATCATAAAAAAAAATGTTAATGTCAAACAAAATAATAATTCATTGTCATTTTGACTAATTTGATAATGACAGTGACATAAAAAAATAATTGGCACTGTTTTTTTTTGTTTGTCAGTGTCTTGTCACGTCAATTCAATAATAATATTTATAATCTGTGGAAAGCGAGCGTAGAATGGAAAGAAAAAAAATTGTGACACATACCGTCGCAAAAGCCAGAGAAAAAAAGAAGAAGAAGAAGAAACACAGGTGACGCTTTTTGTTTTGGTTGGTGGAGCTGCGAATTTTGCAAACGAAACAAGAGTAATTATTCCAATTTTATTCAGCTCTAGAGAATGCCTAAAGTTCGGCGTAGTCGTAAACCACCACCAGAAGGATGGGAGTTGATCGAACCAACTTTGGAAGAACTAGAACAGAAGATGCGAGAAGGTTAGTTTCCCACTATTGTTTACTTTTTCTAACATGCAAGTTACATTGTAACAAGCAACAAGTGTTGACTCCGCCGCTAATTAACAATACTTCATTTCAGCTGAAACTGAACCTCACGAAGGGAAGCGCAAACAAGAATCTTTGTGGCCAATCTTCAAGATTCACCATCAAAAATCACGATACATTTATGACCTTTTTTACCGACGTAAAGCAATCAGCAGAGAGCTCTACCAATACTGCTTGAATGAGAAGATCGCCGACCAGAACTTAATAGCTAAGTGGAAAAAGACTGGATATGAAAACTTGTGTTGTTTGAGATGCATACAGACTCGGGACACGAATTTTGCTACAAACTGTATCTGCAGGGTGCCTAAAAGCAAGTTGGAGGAAGGTAGGATTGTTGAGTGCGTACATTGTGGCTGCAGAGGTTGCTCCGGATAGTAAATACTAGGATTTATATAGACTATAGATTTACGTTAAGTCTTGATTGTAATTATTAATTTGGTATCCTAATAAATACTTTTAGCAGTTCACTGTCTAATTGCAGATTTGTCTTTGCTCTTACATTACTGTTTAATCGTGTGCCCCTTGTGCCTTAACACCTGCACACAGGAAGACCTCAACACAGCCACAGATAATGCAGTTGAGGTGGCAACCTGTTCAATTTAACGGAGTGAGCATCGACACGATAAGAAGAATTGTTTAATCCTCCCAAGGTAAAATATCAAAGCAGGAATTGTTTTTGAGCACTTTTCTGTTGTATACATCACTACATACTTTCTATTCAGATGAGATGTTGTTTGAATCATGCCTAAACCCGTAAACCGATTTGGATGAAACTTGGAATAGGCGTAGTTAGTGACGAGTATTCAAAATGTTTATACCACGCGGGCGAAGCTATTCATAAATAAAACAAGTTTTAATGAAAGAGTTTATAAAATATTTATTTGACAACAATAATCCCAGAATAGGATAACAGGAAACTACACTAGAAAGACTGGATAATAATGCAGTTTAGAAATCTATATAATTGTACATTAGAATGTATTTTTTATCTGTCTTCATTGTGCAGCCTCCTTAAATTACAATGAGATTAATAACTACAATTATATTCACTTGAGCACTTTGTTTTTCTAATTCTAAATCAGTTCCTGGAAATGTGTACAAATAGGTACATTCTACTTGTTTTATATACAATGTATGCATTCCTAGGTAAACCTTTGCTTACATAGGTTTAACAAACAAAACTTATATATCACTCAATAACAAATAAACAAAACATTTTCCCTGTGAGTATTACAATAATTATGGCACCTTTGATTAACTTAGAGTAAAGAATCATCAAGTAAAGAAACAAATTAATAGAAAGAAATAGAGATTATATTAAATTTTCTTCACATTTGAAAGAAATATAATAGCACAATTTATTCGCAAAGTGACTCACTTAATTGTACATAAATTTATAAGACAAAATTAGTTTTTTTTAGGCAGTAACAAAAAATTTGGCAGTGAAATCAGTCTTAGTAAGTAACAATCATTTAAGATCTTAGACATTTTAAACGACTAATCACAACCCTGTTTCTATTAAATATTCACAATTAAATAGTCATAGTCTTGTGTTCTATCTGCTTAGATAGTTCTATGACCAGATCCTTATAAATCTGAGGATTCATATTCTTGCCCAGCAAGTATAAAATGAACCAATCACCAAAGCCAAATCGCCTAACGATACGGTTAACGGTGCTCCTCTTAACATATCGCAACTGTCCTACAATCATCAATGATCGTAGCGGACGCAGAGAGAATACCATAATTCGGAAAAGTACAGCCATGGTGGATAGAAAACTTAGGATCAACAGCCAGAACCACAGAATAACAAAGATCTTTTCATTGACTATGTTCAATGGGAGGATGCAAAGCCGGTCTTTATTCTGCAAGGTTCCAGAAGGTCCGTAGGTTCTGAGGGAGCATTTTGTGAGTTTGGGAAAATACTTGTCCATCGGGCTGACATTGACAAAGTAATCATCTGTGGTTTCACGCGTCATTTCAGAGAAAGATACAACTGCGGCGCCGTAGTTGCGGAACGCGCCTCCTAGGAAGATGTCGATAAGGAAAATCTGACCTACCTGAAAAGGATAAATAATTTAAATAATTTAAAGCTAGCAAATCGGTCTTCCATTAATTATGAGTAATAATGAACTAATTAAAGGGAATTGTGGTTTTTACTATTTTTAGCATTATGGGTACTTAACATACCATAGGGTTGTTGGTAGTTTATTACTTCATACCACATTTTCTTTAAGCCCTGATTATGCATGACCATCCTGTATTTAAAGTCATTGACCTAGGTATTATAGATCATTAAAGCAGCCCTCTGTCATAGAGAACTACCTTAACTACGGGAAGGAAAGGCTCACAAACTGCTTTGTGTGTAATAAATTTTCCTTACCACATTGACTAGGTTCAGGAGCTCGCAGAAGGCGTAGCGGAGTGCATACATGTTGTGGGTATGCAAGTTGGTGGTGTTTAGGTAGGACAGCAGTTCCACACGACGGTACTCTGACCAATCCTTGGAGACCATTGGGCTGGCTGTAATACAAAAGAAACTAAATTATTATGGAGAAGCTAGTAGTAAATCAAATAATAACAAGTCATTTCAAGTAATCTTACCCAAATCTGATGCCAGCACTTTCAGACGGCCCCCTTCCCATATCTTCCAGAGGTACCTCGGGATGTAAAACATGACAGCTTGTCCGAGCAGCACAAAGCAGACCCACTGGTAATATCTGTGCTTGATCTGCTCATCGTGGTCGCCATGGCTGGGACCTACGCCATGGTAAGCCATGTTCTTACCTTCGATGCCTAGAATGGAGTAAGGTAGATAAGATCATTTATTTCAAAAATATTGTACAACTTAGATAAAAGTAACTTCGTACGAGTTGTGGGCAACTCTGGTGACGGAGTTTATAGTATTGTACAGATTACAGACAAATATGAACTACATTCTTCTGAAGGTACATACCTACTTGACTTCCTAAGAAGTACCTTTATAGTAAGGTAAGGATTTCATTGTTTTATGCACTGTATCCACCTACACTGTATACCCTGATGATGATATTAGTAGTCGGTTCCTACCTACTTAGAAAGACAGATAGAAATGACTTCTTTCGTGGCACAGACACTACTGAGTAGGTAGGTAAGTAGGTACCTTTGAGGCAAAACAAAATCAACAGATGGATGCTAGTTAGGGAAGGTAGGTAGGTAGTCAAGGTACATAAAATCGTGCTGTTTGTGTGGAATAGAAGCCCTATTAGAAGTACCTGTGATTTGGTAGGTATTACATTAGCTTTGATCTGCGACGCTATCTTACCGTATAAATTACTCTTCAACGTGTAAGTTCCATGTATCCAGCAGTAGCTATTCACGGCATCCTTGTCGTTGTGTTCGCCTTCCGCTATGCAGTGGATCGGTTCGCCGAAAAATTGCTTCGAAGTCACCAATAGGGTAAACACCAGTAAAATGATCACAGTTATTTTGTAGTGCATGCGAAACACATTGTTGTCGGTGCAAACATGATCGAATTTGAGAAACGAACGGAAGGGCATAAAAAGATCAATCATTTTGATTAAATTAGCACAATTCACAACAAAAGTGAACACAATACACTGTTTTCTTTCACCTACCCGCGCGAGAAATATTGGAGAAATACGATCGCTCGTTTACTGGCTGCAATGCAAAAATGAAGAAGAAAAAAACGCACTTGCCGCGGGCGGGCGGCCGCTCCGCTCATCCGTCTTATAGATGGCCAATCACAATTCAGCAACCATCAAACCCACATCAAACGAGCTGCGGACCGGAGTGAATGAAATAATTGAATGAACGCATTTACGTAAAGGTTGGCAGCATTGATTGACTATCGAGTTTAAAAAAATAATCGAGGGAGGCTTCATTCATTTTCCTTCAGGCAGGTTGTACGTGTACGCGTTATGCGTCGCGCTGCGTTTTCGTGTTTTTAACATGTTAATAACCGATTGTAATCAAATCGCGCGTGTAATCGCCATGTCGGTCGTTTACGTATCACAACATGCGTGCTTTTGCATGCGTTTCTTTTTAATTCGGATAGTTAGGCGTACGGTCTGTGGTACGGTGTGGCTAACTGAAAATATGTGCAAGCTTCTAAGTTGATTCCAAAAGGCTAATTTGATATGATGTTGCTATTAAGTAGTACTACCGTACCTCTATTAGCAGTTCTAGTTACTACCTACCTACGTCTGTCGTCTTTGGTGCTGGCTTTTAAATTATGTTTGATATAAAGCCAGGTCCACAGCGCCGTGTTTTTATGTTATTAACCGAATAGGCACACGACGTGCCATTGGTGGAAAACAATGCGAACATGTTAGAAAACACTAAAACATAGCGCTGTGGACCCGGCTTATGTATGTTCCTACACCTTTTGTCTATGGTAAATTAAAAAGTCACTGCTGTTTAAATCGGAAAGGTTTAATAAAACTCAAGCTTGAAAACGAAAGTTTATTGGTGTAATTTAAGTTTTCATCCGCAAATAAATACCTACTTTGCAATGCATAAAGTAGGTAGGCACGTACCTACGTTTAGTAGATACCTACTTAACGTGTTAATAAACTTGAAAACATGAAGTGGTGGTATTTGAGCTACAAAATAACTAAATAACCAGTCCCAATAAGTCTTAACATGAAATAAAATTAGGTAGCAATAGGAATGTTCAGCACATTATTTCATAAAAAAAAAAGTAAGTTCGTATGAGTCAGTGGCCAACTCTGGTGACGGAGTTTTTAGGCCGCCTTAAGGCCTCCGTCATGGCTTAACGACTTCAATAGCCGGGACCGACAATTTAACGTGCCCTCCGAAGCACGGAAGCGCTCAGATGAAAATGCCACTGGCGGTCAACCATCCACTTACAGACCGTTTCGAACGTTGCTTAACTTCGACGATCTATCAAGATCGACTAAGCAAGCACGACCACGAGCGCTTCATTATTTCATAGCTAGACTAGACCGTTAATAGCATCGGTCATAGACATCAAATAATACACAGGTACAAAACGACTGAGGATTTCAAAGGATTAAAAAAAATATCACATTATCCTACACCAACCTCATAAAATAGTAGGTACATAATAATAATCGGTTTCATGTAGACGATGTCCAATTAATGTCATTATGAAATAAAAAACTTTGGTTTCAACACTTTCAAACCTACATAGGTACCTAATTAAAACAAGAGTATTTTATTTTATACCTATTAGACATTGGACAAGGATTAGGTAGGGAATTACCTACGTATAATCAACGAGAGACACGGCTCATCACAAATCTGTGAATGCATAAATTGTGCTAATTGATCTTATTTGCATCATTTCTTTTACCTGCATTCATTATGATCCTCGTCGAACTATAATTAAGGCATACCTAGGTAATTATAATACCCACAAACCTGATCAGAAGGTACTGAAGGTACGTTTTCAGAGTCAATAAGAAGTCATGCTTTGAAGTGCTGGAACTGATAAACAGCGTATAAATAAGTCAATAGAGCTTGGTGCTTGAGCAGCGCCCTGTAGGTGCAGTCAGCGTCACCAATTAGTAACCCCCTTAGTAAGGCGGCTTGTACTGTAGGGTTTCCAGGTACTCTGCGCTGTCATGACAATAATTCAAGACTTCGCAGTTGCCGATACACCCTAGGTTGTTTATCTAATGTTTGTACTGATCAAGGCACTGCTATTCAACCCGTTTGGTGTGCCTATATATCTTCATACAAGTTTGTTGCTTACAATCTAGTCAATCGTCATAATCCTAAAACTAACTTCTGTTAAAGGTGAAAACACCAACTACGTTTGAGTGAGTTGTTGCATACAAATCATTAATATTTTTATAATTAAGCTAGTAGGTACATGTAGAGGGTTTTCCAGCTTAGTTGTCCTGTCACCTAACTGTGCTGAGTACTCTGAGTAGGTAGGGAGTACCTACCTAATTCTTTAAATTCTTTGACAACCACCACAATATTTGACACACTCCTCCTGATTACTTATTGCAGACCAAAGTTTATTCCTATCATATTTTATAGTTTGCTTTTGGCTTCTGAATGTAAGTTGTTGCTTTGGGTGGGTTGTCCTTCATCGAAAGCAATATTACCAAGAGCAAAAATATTATCTGGGTCTAGAGCTTTCTTGGCAGCCAACAAGAGGCGATGTCCAGGCTCGCTCACTGTGTCTAAGTACCATTTCTTCCGAAGTTTACCAACACCATGATGATGTGATATTGAACCTGGAAAGAAATATATAACATGTTATAAGTAGGTAAGTAAGTAAGTATACATTGGCTACCAATACGTTTTCGCCGGAATGTTCATATACTGTCCTTACTGTACAATATTCTCTTTCTATCTTCCTCCCCTCGCTATTTAAAAGAACGCTTTGTTTTCCTTCATCAGGCAAATGACCGGAATCTTCGATCTTCAAATTCTCTCCAGCTTGCAACCCCCGTCCATAGCACCACTATGTATGGTGACTCTTTCACCGTACAAGCTGTGCAGCTATGGAACTCCCTACCTGTTTCCATTCGATTATCTAAATCTTTGCATATTTTTAAATCCAGTGTCTGTGATCATTATCTTTCCATGTCTGGTTACTGCTAACTGTTAGTATTGTATAATAGTAAGTAAGTTATTTGTAGGTTTGCTTTTACAGTGCTCTATGTGTAGTTTGTGTGTTGTGTTGTGTGTGTGTGTATAGGTAGGTACTTAGTTTGTTACTGTTTTCTTGCGAGATTAACTTTTGTACACCGCTGTATTTCTGTATTCGACTATCCTGTCCATACAAATGGTTGCCAGGAAGAAATCGCTTTTAGCGATATGGCCGCCCATTGTACAATGTCTATTTTATGTATTCTCTGTATTATGTTTTTGTGTACAATAAAGCGTTTATCTATCTATCTATCTATCTATCTATCTACATTAACTTATTTAGGCTTGAGCCATAAGGTCTGTCAAACGGTCTGAGGTCCACACGGTGTGGACCTCACCTCAGACCGTTTGACAGACCGATCTATCATTCATTCAATATGACTTCATTCATTTCACTGAGACTGAAGTTTGACTCGTTTGACTGAATTTGACTGAAGTCAATTTAGCCAACCAACAGAAACAAACTAATTTATGAATGAAAGAAGGTATTGGCATCGAATAAAAAGCATGAGTCAGATCGATGTCATGTCGTATAAAGAAGTAAAGGAATCCGCATTGGAAAGGGAGAGGTGGAGGAAGTTGCATCATTGCACCGACAAGAGCTGAGCTCTTAAGTTTAATGATGATGATCGGGTCACACCAGAGCACTACCAAAACTTACAGCTGAACATGTTGATCCAAAAAAAAATAAAAAAAATGAAAGTCAAGGCAGCAGCTCAAGTGTTGAGTGCCCGAACTGCAGCAATGTTGAATTATACTCACGCTGTCCGTAAGTAAAATATACTATACCTCTTTTCTATACTAATATTATAAAGAGGAAAGATTTGTTTGTTTGTTTGAAATGAATAAGCTCCGAAACTACTGGACCGATTTGAAAAAATTTTTCACCAATAGAATGCTACATTATTCCCGATGAACATAGGCTATATTTTATCCCGGGGAAGTTAAGTGTTCCCCAGGGGTCGCGGGTACCACCGCGACGGACAGCTAGTTTTATATAAGTTAGTTATTATTTATCTGTAAGTCCTCAGAAGTTCATAACATAAACAAAAGCAAAATTGTATCCTTTTTTATTTAAATTTTTGGATTTGGTTAACCAAAAGAGTAAATTAGTAGTTTAGTTTATAAAATAATAATAAGTATATGGAAATTAATAATGAAAATCTAAGAAATATGACTAGGTGTCCTTGTTCCATTTTCTATAGTTTTTCATTTAATTATTAATGATTTCAGATAAACATCTCAACAATTGCACCAATACCATGGAGACAACAGGAGAAGTGGTGCTTTTCTTTGACGAATTGTTCGACAGCGTGAATGGCTCATCTGGAGCAGTACGGGGGAAAATGCGCAGTGCAGTAAAAGAAAATTCACTACACGAAGAATTTTGGCGCGAAGCGATTACTAAACAAAAAAATATGAAGTTCATAGATACATCTAGCCAATTGGCAAGAAACAGTGGAAAACCTAGACACGTCCGTGTTCCGTCGTTAGATTGGAGAGTTTTCTGGGATTATCCAAATTACTATTTAAAAAATTTGGTGTGACTTATTTTTATCCCAGAAATATTAATCAGGACCCCTTAGAAAACTTTTTTGGTCGTATCAGAGCCCTTAACTCACGAAACACAAACCCTGACGTCAATGCATTTGTGTATTCTTTGAAGTCTTTGGCTATATCAAATATATTAAGCCCCCAATCAAAATTTTTCAATTGTGAAGAAGACGATGGCGAGTCAATCATAAGTTTAAATTACTTATTTTCCTCGTCAAAAATGCTTTATACACAGGATGAAAATGTATCAATAAATAAAATATCGATTGCGCCATCGTCTTCTAAAGTAGCACCAGAAACAAATTCAGAAACTGTCATTGCCGAAAAAGTTAGGGTGCAAACGTCGGCAGCTGGTTACGTTTGTCGAAAAATAACTAAAAAGTTTAATTGCAATTTATGCACAAAAACATACACGACCAAAGAAGTCCAGGGGATCCATAAGTACATACAGTACAGAGAATACAAAAGATTAAAAAATAGTAATTTGGCATATCCCAACGAACGAATTTTTATTTTATATCGAGAAAGCTCCCAAGCCATACATGATTTTCTCAATGACCATTGTCATGAAAAAAATATAAAACATAAATTGAAAATAATAATTTCTAAAACAAATAATATGTCATGGCTTGGGTGCAAAACACATGCATTAAAAGTAAAAAAATATTTTACAACACTACTAATACGACTCCAGTGTCACAATTGGTGTAATATAATAAATAAAATTATAGAGGGAAAATTAGAAGAGAAATATGTTATGGAAATGCACAAAATGCAACGAATTGCATTCGAACAATATAAAATCCATAGGTTACAAAAGTTGAAACTTAATAAATAATTTTCAAAGCTACATAAGAGTTTTATTGTCATTGACATTGCAAATAATATCAAAAAAATATCAGTAGGTACAACCACACATTAAATGTCGATAATAGGAACAGCACTATATCGATATCGTATTGTCCAGTTGCAAGCGCTATTATGGGGTGGTAGTGGGGGTAGTAGCTGGTGAAGGCTAGTCATTCATTCATTCATTAGAATCTGTGGTCCGGAGCGATTGCAGCGCCAAAACGTTTCTTGGTGGAACTAGACAAATTTGACTGTCGCATCTGTAGCTTGCTACTATATTAATCTGTGATAAAAAGTTTACAATTGAATTTACATCGTTTTTGTGGTTCAGTTCGATCGAAATAGTCTGTTTATTAAATCCTCAGAGTAACTATGAACTAGTTAAATCTATCGTACTGCGTAGGTACAGAACAGGATAAGGGATTATGTAGGTATGAACTTACCACCGCATGCAATGATTTCGTCCCGGGCGGCAGTTTCAATTTCTTCGTAGGTCGCTACTGGATCCTTACAGTTCGCGGTGTTGTGCGCGAAGTAGAAGTAGATGCAGCAACCGGCGTCATAACTGAAGAAACAAGTATTTTTTTCAAGTAAGTAAGAACCTACTCTTATAAGAAATTACCTACTCCTAAAATGTTTGTAGGTAAAGATTTGCCTAAAGTCACGCGTGAACGAGAGCCGTGTTGGCCGAAGGGGTTGTGCATTGACTTTCAATCCGAAGGTTGTGGGTTCGGATCCCGCCCTCTGATTATGAATCTCTCGACTATACAGTCACCGCTAGTACCTATTAGAGCCCTATTAGGTGCCCTTGCGCATGTTGCCGTAACTTCTCTCTAGGCGCCTCGGCACCTTTAGTGCCACTAGCCCGCCATAGTCCGGTAAAACTAAAACGGCGTCAGGGCATTAGTATAGGGCTCTCCGAAAAAATTGTCCTGCAGACCCAGCTTCACTTTCCATGAAGCTTGAGCTCTCACATAAACAACGTGCATCTACACACACAATTGCCAATCCCAGTAATACCGCCAACACACTTCGTTATTCGCTATGCGGCTACGCTGTAATCGCTTAAATATTTGCTATGTGAACGAACAACAAATATGCTATCCACACTTCGTGCCCAATATAATGTCATAGGTATACTCACGTCTGCGTGAGCCGGCACGAGATGAAGTAGTGCGTGAGGCCGCGCGCCTCGCACTCGTCGCGCATGCGTCGCTTCACGTTACGACAGAGAGAGAGCGTGCGGTCCCACGGGACGGACGTCTCGAACGACTCCGCTACCACGTCGTACTCCATTGCCACGTCCTGGGTACAGAACAGTCTATAGAATCATCAACACGAAAACGATTGATGATTCTATAGACTGAACTATAAACTGAGCGATGGATGTATGGCATCCATCCCTAGGTGGGGTCGGCGTTTTCGTCCAGTTCAAAAGTCAATAGTCAAAAAAAATTTATTCAGTAGGACCGCAGGGATCACTTAGAATAGTCTTAAAACTAATTTTACTCCTCTTCTTTCGCGACCAATACCGTGAAGAATCAGGGCAAAAAACACGGTCTGGGGCCTATTATTCTTTTAGGTGATCCATGGATCCATTGAGTTGGAGCTGTTACTCCTATCTTTCGTCAATGGTGAAGCGCTCGTGGTCGTGCTTGCTAAGTCGTTCTTGATAGATCGTCAAAGTTATGCAACGTTCGAAACGCTCTCTAAGTGGATGGGTGACCGCCAGTGGCATTTTCATCTGAGCGTTTCCGTGCTTCGGAGGGTACGTCAAATTGTCGGTCCCGGCTATTTATGTCGTTAAGCCATGACGGAGGCCTTAAGGCGGCCTAATAACTCCGTCACCAGAGTTGGCCACTGACTCATACGAATTTACTTAATGGTGAATATACCGGCTACTGCTTTCTAATACTTTCCAATCTTTATTTTTAGGTCTTTAGAATAATGTATTGAAAATTAAACTAATCAGTTAGGTAGGCATTTATTCGATAAGCCATGCCACTTTTAAACGGCTTAAAAAATTATTTGTTACTAAAAGTTGGTTATCAGCTCATCAGAATTTACTTCACTATTATGATCATCCACAGCCGGTTTTAACCAACTGCTGGGCAAAGGACTCCCTTTGTTTGTGTTTTACAGTCAACACGATCATTGTGCTAGTGATATCTAACCAAATGCTCAATAACCTCCGCGACCACTCAACACGAGCCTCACAAAATCTGTTACAGAAGACTCACCCTAAGATAAGCGATGACAAAAGTGAGCGTGTATCCATTTTCACCATTCGCTGCACCAGCGGGTAATCCCCCATACTTCGCCGCAATCGCGTTGAGTCGCTTCTCTCGCTCAGCGACGTCATCGGCGGTACCTTCTAATAGTAGCGTCACTACGCATAATTTGTGAGGATCGAAGCCTTTCACGCGAGTCACGTAGAATTTCTTCAGGCCGTCGAGGATAGCCCCGCCCCATGATGAGTGCATTTTGAGGGCTTGGCCGAAACGGAACTGGAAAAGTTATGCTCTAGTTATGCTGTTATCATTTTGGTGTAGGTACCTAATCTCTATAAACTTGCCTTGAACAAGCTTTAGTTTTCGCTATAGCCTACTGCATGGAGTCAAAGTTTCAAAATGATTCAATTATGAAACCAGCCCGACGCCTAAGGCTATACAATATCTTCGTTCAAAATTATTCAATTATCAAACTAGCCCATTACTTGGTCCCACTTCGTTGTCCATGAGACCATGCTAGAGAGTTGCAAGCCTTGCCAAGTTCCAAAATACAATATTAGGCATAGCTTTCTGGAGACCAGATATCAAAATGAGTTAATCATCATACTAGCCCATCACTTGGTCTACCTGTTCGTTGTCCATAAGCCTGATGCTAGAGGGCTCCAAATCCCGTTTGAAGTGGAACCCTGACTCCCAGTCCGAGAAGATCAGCGACCCGTATTCTTCTAGCTAAGATTCTAGATGATTCAAATCAAATGAGACTAACCTGTCACTTGGTTCGTTGTCCATGAGACAGATGCTGGAGGGCTGCAGACTTTCTGGAGTAGACCTTAGCCTAATATTGTATTTTGGAGCAGAGATCTCCAGATAAGTAAACTATCAAACAAGCACGTCACTTGGTTCCGTCTAATAGTCTTATGGAGTTGAGGTCCCTAATGATTCAATTATGAGATTAGGAGTTCGATAGTCGTTTATCTAGTCTACCTGTTCGTTGTCCATAAGCCTGATGCTGGAGGGCTGCAGACGTTGCCTTGCCACGTCCCGCTCGAAGTGGAACCCTGACTCCCAGTCCGGGAAGATCAGCGAGCCGTATCGAGTCACCGGCGGCAGTGGACGGATCTTTATTGTCACCTGAAATAGAAGTTGCCTATTTAAAAACACTGTTCCGGCTTCGCAAGTTCTTTGTTGTTCACACACAACTCTCGCCATTTTGCACATGCATTATAGAAATCATTGTAAATGGTCTTGACTTTTCATGAAGTTATCTACACTCACTCATACACTAAAGCTATACGCGGTAGGCAGATGGAGACCACGTATTTCCATTTGCTACGACACATTTTTAAGGGTACTTTTGAACTGATCCTTCTTTAAAATGTCACCAATTAGATCGAAGAATTTGCCCTAGATCTTCCCCTTTCAGTTATCCCACCTACACACCTCTCAACTACCACTACAACCTGTTTTGTTAACTTAGGTTTGTTCCAAATATCAGTATACCTACTATCAGTTTATCCTATCGAGTGGTGTATTACCTCCGTGACGACCCCAAAGCATCCCTCAGAGCCCATGATAACATGTTCCCACTCGGGACCGCACGAGATGCGCGGCACTCGGCAACTCTTCTCAAACACGCCGCGCGGAGTCACAACCTAGAAAATTATATTATCTGTACCTGGAACAGCCCAATCGTGATGGTTGGCTTGGATTATGAGGATTTGTTGTCTTGTTTGGTTTTGTTTCGCGACGTTTCACCTGTTACAACAGGCACGTGGACACACTGAATTTAATGATGTCTGACAGTCCCCAGGCCCTTGATTCAGACTTCAGCGGAATGCATTCCGGTCGGAATCGATCAGCTGTTCAACCGACCGCAACCAATCAGAGTGGATCGTCAGTTTTGGATCAATTCTTGCACTGTGATTGGTTGCGTTCAGTTGAACAGCTGACCGATTCCGACCGGAATGCATTCCGCTGAAGTCTGAATCACTAGGCTGATAAGATTATTGGTAGGTCCTGTGTATTTCTGTATTTGTGTGCTCTGTGAACCACCGTGAAGGCAAGATTTCATCTGCGTCTCCCAGGTATTGGGAGTCTACTAAAAACTTGACTGAGTTTAAGGGTTAAAAGTCCAGCCCATTGTAAAACTACCCTCTTTTCCTCAAAATTTAAATACAAACCTTGGTCTGCACAACAAGGTCCTCTATATTCCCGTAGGTATTCTTCTTCATGCCGCTAGCACGAGTGGCCACCCATCCACCGAGCGTTGAGAACTCGTACGAGTCTGGTTCATGGCCCACTGTGTAGCCGCGAGCTCTCATCTCACGCTCTAGGTCCTGTCCGACTATACCTGCCTGGGAATATCAAAATCACTGTCACTACTGCAAAACATTGTCACCACTGAAATATCCCTAAGGCACGGTAGAAAAATGTCAGGTCTTTTTATGTTGTATATTGGGGGAATTCGAAAGTGACTGACCTGTATTCTAGCAAGAAGCTGCTCCTTATCCAGCCACAGTATAGAGTTCATGTTAGTGGTATCAAGAACTAAGATAGGCCTGGGCTCATTGGCAGGGCAAGTGACCGCCCCGGACACCGAGGTACCTCCACCAAAGGGGATGATAACAAAGTGGTTTTTTGACGCACATTCCACTATTTTCTCCACCTAGAAAAGATACTTTTTTGAATATCTTTAAGCAAGAGCCGTTCGATAAGACAAGATCACTAGAATCGTTTTCGAAGCAAGATCATTAGAAAAGTTTCATCCAAATCGGTTCATTGTTTTAGGCGTGATTGAAACACAAACATAGGTACAAACATTTTACAAACTCACAAACATTCAGCTTTAGGTATTATATGAGTGGGATAAAATCTATACCTACTTTGTTGATAGACAAAGTTAGGCCAAGAACGACTACCTTAGGATTTAGACAATTGTCTTTACGAAAACTCATTTTTATAAAATCAAGGTTTCGCTTGCGTAGTTTATAAAATCTTTGTATGTAGGTATTTACCTACCTAAATCATCTCTCCTTCCATACCATCTTTCTCATCTTTACATGCATGAAATTGCATAAAAAAGTAGATAGCTAGTTTCCCCAACAAGCTTTGTTTAAATGAATCATTTATAAACCGCGTGTACAAACACTGTCATGCATGACTTGTTGACTGCTAGTTATAAAACTTTACCTGTTCATGACACTCTGGCCAAATCACAGCATCGGGTATCCTCTTCAAGTTATTTGTCCTCACATCCGCCATATCCTTCAAGGTTTGCCCGTGAGACCTAATAAGTCTATCCATGCCATCCACGCTGACGATTGCTATTTCTTCCAACTCCTTTATGACGTCATCTGATAGCCGACTGGGCTTGAAGCTCTTCGGTGGTTCGGGGATGTTTGGAGGTTTCGCCGCGTCGATGCCGAAGTTCTCCTTGGCCCATAGCGCGAGGAATGGCAGATGCTTGCCACCGATCGTGTATCTGTATGCATAGAATTAGTTACATTGAACATGACAGTCACTATGGCGTGACTATTAGGTACTTCCTCCCATCTTCATAAACCACACTCTAAAAAGCTCATTCCTCATTCACTCATAAAAGCTCGCCAGTTTATTCCAACACTTTTAGCCTTCTCTAAGCTGTCACCAATTTGGTTCTATTTGTCAAGGTCCTTTATGGTTCTATCTACTAAATGCTTGAAGTTCTGAGGGGAATTTGCAAGATACAAAAACGTTTGATGAATAATAGTGTACGAGCCAATATTGCTCGTACAGCATTTAACTTCATTTATAGCTTATTAAGCTATTTACAAAACAGTCGTAACGAAACCTTTGCCAAGCCTCGGTGTCGGCATTTTACGTACTTAGTTATCATTACGTGCGGCTCAGATCATAAAACTAATACAATCTATTTTCTTAATAAACCTAAAAACTAAACAGTGATTTGGTGTCAACTTTACTACCTATAACTTATCTTAACTGGACAGTCCTCAACGAGGAAAACCCCAACAAATAGGTTAGGTTAGTTATTACAGGTTTAGGTACTCATAATGTAATATACAGTTTGTACTCGTGAGTCGTGTGTACCTAGGTAAGTTATTTATTATGACTCGATTGGAAATGACTCTGATCAAGTTATTTAATACACATTAAACAAAAGCGACAAACATTGACGTAGTTTAAACCAAACAACAATATGATTCTTGTCGAGTGGTTGCGTACGGCAAACATGTAAACATGGTCATGTACTTATGTTTGTATGCAATATTGATGCATATTAAATGACCGTTGCAAGTGGTTTTGAGGATAATTTCTGGAATTTGTAAATTAAAATGCCAAGGACTTTAGAAAAATGAGTGAACTACTTAATGGAACAATTCATTCATTTTCAAAAGCTACGCCACGTGTTCTTTTCTTGCTCAAAACCACGTGGCTAGAACTGACTACATGTATGCTGATGTATGTACGGCCAGGTTTTGGTTTAGATAAAAGTGCCTATACTTACTCATTATTAAATATATCTCATCTGGCTAGCTTGCACCAACTTTTCTTTGTGCTCAACATTTGCTTACACTAGTTCTATCTGTGAAAACTTTATTAGCCTTCTGTTTCTAACAACTCTCCTGTGTATTAATATGTTTTTATGTGCTGTTAGTTTCCCATAATTAAATATCATCATCATCTCAGCCTGGTATCACCCAGGCGCGGTCACACAGCCTGAAATTTGGGGGGGGGGGGGGGGTCACTACACTAATAATTGACTTTATTGCACAATAAACAAGATTTTTCTATTAGACGTGTACGATTTTGGGGGGGATCATGTCCCCCGTGACCACCCCCCTTTAACTATGTCGCCGACCCAACGTGAAATAAATACATAAATAAAAATAAAATAAATAAATATCTACGAGCACAGAAAGCACCGAAAAATTGGCCCTTGAAGTCAGAAATCGTGGTGGGAAACATCTGAATATTCATTAAACGAACGAAAAAAAGGAACACGAATGCCTGCACTTTTTGCTTGAAAATACTGTACGAGTATGTCCACTTAAGTCAAGGTACTAAGGCTTGGTCCTGCAATATTGACAAGGGCTGAATTGCCTAACGTTGTTAGCCTAAGGTTCGTCTGTCTATGTACACAAATAGGCTCCTTTTGTGAGCACAATGTACTACAGAAACAAACCTTAGTTTATCTGCCACTTCAGTACGAAGCTTAGGTAATACAGGTGACTCTTTAAACGATCTATTAGTAGTTTTGTTATGCCTTGGAGTAAGAGTGATGTGTATTTATGACAGCTTTGATATATTAATTAAGGTGCAAGTAGGGCTAATCGCTTTGTGCCCTGCCACCTGCCCAAGGAAGGACCTTATGGACGCCAACGGACGCTGGAGTGATGGTGGCGGAGTTTCACTCAAATTGTATTTAACTAGCCTGTACCATTGACACGCAAGAATAATTAATTAATCAAAGTATGAGAGGTTTTACCTTTTTTTTATACCGTCAGAAAATCCATTATGGATACCCTGCCGCCGTGGGGACAGCGAAAACTGACGTACGGCCGGCATCCATGCATGTCAAGGGGCTCCGGGATCTCCTATGGAACGCACCGATGCCCCTCTCGCATTTGCCTAAAGCACTGTCCCGGGAATGGCACCCACAAACACCCCCAGGACCCTCGCGGTGCTTACGACGGCGCTCGCCACAGAGCGCCGCCGCCCTCCCGGGGTCCGCATCATGGACAGCCGAAGTCACCACATCGACCACGCGCGGACCCGGAGAGAGGTTTTACCTACATGTTTAGTTCGTTCGTGGCATGATAAAGTATCCGAGTGTGATCTTAGGAAGTATATTCTGTTACCTCAATATACCATGGTTTGTAATATTCTACGAAACCATGGAGGTATCTATATACCTTGCTTTGATGGTGTTAACTTTATGGCTGGGCAAATAATAGTTATGAACATGTGAAAATTACTTTGAAATTTGAAGGGATAGGTACACAGTGAGTTATAAAGTTGTAGAGCAGCTTTTGTTAGTAATGAGTATTAGTACGTAGGTAATATGGTGTGTTAAATGAGTCTCCTAGCAGCAACCATAGCTGTGTAAACGATGTAAGCTTGAAACGTCAATAAAACCGGCCAAGTGCGAGTCGGACTCGCGCACGAAGGATTCCATACCATTATCTATAAAAACGGCAAAAAAATCACGTTTGTTGTATGGGAGTGCCCTTAAATATACATTTTATTCTGTTTTTTAGTATATGTTGTGTTCAGTACCTACAGCGCCATCTTTTGGTTGATGAAGGAACTGCGGGTGACAGTTCATAATGACCGTCTCAACTGTCAAATGTCACTCAAAGTCATGATGACAGATGACATACACAACAGCAGCTGTCAGCTTCAACAACGCGAATGCAGCTCCATGAAAAACGCAGACTAATCGTCGCCATCTTATCACAAGAAGAACAATGAAACGGTTATAATTTCAATACCTTGTAAATTTCAATAAATCATCTCTAACGTTTAAATAATACGAATCATTCCAACTGGACATCCCCCGTTCCTGCCCAAACATTGGTCCTTCGGAGCCGGATTCAAGATCAAACCAGACGAATTACGAAGGCGTGGATTTGCGAGAGCCATCAAAAGCGAACGGTCAGGATATCCTATCTATTACCCTTCCTTTCCCTGGACTGTGTTAAAATATTTTATCGTGCATGTTCCAGCTGCTGTGCAGTGTGCGTGGCCTAGCGGGCGCCAGCTGATCGGTGCCGTGTGGTGTAAGGTGTTGCTTACGTGAGTACTACTTTCTGTCTTCTCATTTCCACCAATATGACTGAGGAAAATTCTAAATTATCCGTACCTTCTCGGTCTCCTACTAGGACTAGGTCTAAAGACGAATACCTATCCGAGTTAAAGAAACAAAGGGGTCATTTAAAAGGGCGGTTGACACAATTCAAAAGGTTCGTTGACTCATTTAGTGGTGCTAGTTTGACAAAATTACAAGTAGCAGAATTAAAATTACGATTAGATTCAGCTAGTGAGTGTTTTAGTAAATTCAACAACTTGGGAAGCGATATAGAAATGTATTCAGTAGCTGAAGATATACCTAGTCATTTCGACTACATTGAATCGGTAGAATCTTTATATTTTAGTGCAATGGCTTCGGCTAAATGCCTAATCGAAAGTTGTGAGACTAGTGATAACACTAAAATTACGAAATGTAGCCATGTAGCCACGGAAGGTTCAACACTATCACACGTTAAATTGCCGTATATTAAATTCGCCACCTTCAGTGGAATGTACGATGAATGGTTAGAATATAGAAATTCTTACATTACTATGATTCATATGCGTACGGATCTAGATGCGATTCATAAGTTCCATTATCTGAGGTCTTCACTCAGCGGTAGTGCATTGCAGGTGATTAGTGCATTAGAGTTCACTGCGGCTAACTACATTCACGCATGGGAGCTGTTAGAAAATAGATTTCATAATCATAGGCTTCTAATACATAATCACATAAAGTCTCTGTTCAATATTGCATCTCTAAAACAGGAATCAGCAGTGCAGATTAGGAAACTTATAGACACAGTTCTGAGGAATTTACGAGCTCTAAAAACATTAAACGAACCTACTGAGTCTTGGGACACATTAATTATATACTTAATCGTTTCCAAGTTGGATTCCTCCACAGAACGAGAGTGGGAGAACCATAAAGGGTCCCTAGATTCTAGCGTTAAGGGTTTGAAGTTAGAAAATCTTCTAGCATTTTTAAGAAATAGGGCGGATATGTTAGAGATGATAAATGCGAATCATACGAAAGTGCAAGGTAGGCCTAGTAGTGCGACGGGCAACGATACTACTAAGAACGCTCATCAAGTCCACAGCTACGTGTCGACTTCGAATGATGACGTCTCTAAAGGCAAACCGTTTAACAAAATTAATAAAGCGAAACAAAGCTGTGTAAAATGTAACGGTAAACACAGTCTTTATGCGTGCTTTAAATTCCTAAACTTATCAGTTAAGGATAGGATTACATTCGTGAATGAAAATCAGTTATGTATCAATTGCTTTAGGTCAGGGCACTCAATTAATGATTGTCGCTTCGGATCTTGCATGCAATGTAAGCGAAAACATAACAGTTTACTTCACTTAGACGAGCAAGGCGAGAGTAGTAGCTATGCGAATGTGTGTGTGGAGCAGCTTCCTACATGCGCTACTACATCTACAGCTTTGCATGCATCAGCTGACTGCGCCGCGACCGATACGGCCAGTTCAAGCTTATCATTAAACCAGGTTTTGCTGTCTACAGCTTTGATTGAGGTAGCCGATCAGAACAACAAATTTCATGTTGCACGAGCTCTTCTTGATAACGGAAGCCAACATAGCATAATCACGGAGAAATTATCGAAACGTTTAAATGCGCCTTATTTACAGTCCACGGTATGTATATCAGGAGTGGGGCATAACCTCACACATGCGAATAATTTATGCGATATAATGATGCGTTCTAAAACAAGTAACTATAAAATGCGATTGACTTGTTTAGTTCTGCCATCAATAACTCCCTGCTTGCCGTCAACCAGCATTGAGTTCGACTACGTAACTATTCCTGACAATATTCGACTTGCTGATCCTCAGTTCGCTACGCCATCAGAAATAGATTTATTGATTGGAGCTGATAAATTCTGGGAGCTTTTATACGAAGATAGGATAAGACTACCTAGCGGTCCATTTTTGCAAAATTCCAAGTTAGGTTGGTTGATTTCGGGTCCTATAAATACAAAGCACATCACGCAAGGTCAGGTTCAGTGCAATTTCACTGTGACATTAGACGAAAGGTTACGTAAGTTCTGGGAAATCGAAGATTTACCTCATCAAGTGGATAGGGCTTTCACTCAAGATGAACGGAAATGTGAGGACCTATTTATCGAAACCACTAAACGCGAAAAAGATGGTAGATTTTCGGTTTGCATTCCGCTAAGGGAACCAGCTGATACGCTCGGTGATTCCTATACGTTAGCGAAAAAGCGATTTTTGGCATTAGAACGGAAACTCGACCGTTTGCCATCATATAAACGTATGTACTGTGATTTCATGCGCGAATACGAAGCACTAGGTCATATGACCCGCGTAGGTACCTATAGTGAGCCTAGTTTCTTCTTACCTCACCACGGAGTGTATAGGGAGCATAGTAGCACTACAAAACTACGCGTAGTATTCGACGGCAGTGCAAAAACTACATCACAAAAATCATTAAATGATATTCAATTCGCAGGGCCTGCACTGCAAAACGATATATTTTCTATATTACTACGTTTCAGGCAATATAGATACGTAGCATGCGCAGATGTAGAAAAACTCTTTAGGCAAGTTCTCATTCAGCCTCAATTTAGGTCATTGCAAAACATTTGGTCCTTCGAGCCGGATGTTTTGCAATGACCTAAATTGAGGCTGAATGAGAACTTGCCTAAAGAGTTTTTCTATATTTATTAGCGGCAACAGAAATAAGTACATCATCTTTGAAAATTTCAACTCTGTCTAAGTTCATGAGGTTGTACAGCCTGGTGACAGACGGACAGACAGACAGACGGACGCACAGCGGAGTCTTAATAATCATAATAATATCTAAGTAATAGAGTCAAAGCTAAAAAAGGAAAACAAAAGGAGAAGAATATTGTAAGAATGATAACTTTCTAGTCTACAAAAATGAATGAATGAATGACAATACTTTATCGCACTCCTTAAAACCGCAAGATACAATACAAGAAAACCTTCTCGCTGAAAAGCGATCTCTTCCAGGCAATCTTTGGATGGAGAGGAATTTAAATGCATGGAAGATTGAACGGCTTTTTGAATTTACCTACTTGTAACTAGGTATTGGTTCTAAAAACACTTTACGGGCTGGGTGTTGTATGGATCTCGTAGTTTCTGACACCGACGACATAAAATCAAAGGAATCCTAGTGGTGGATCAGCACTATGTATGTGTCTTTTGGGTGTTATTTATTTTAGTATTACTTTACAAGTGGAATAAGGGTAGGAGATGATGATGATGAGTCCTGAATTTCAGATGACATATGCTTATAAGGCCTTGAACTTAATTGCCATGTCTTTATTGGTAAACATTTTACGTTGACATGGTAATCAAACTCATTATTGTTGAGAGTCTTCTATTAATATACCGAATAATTGTATAATTTGTATTGTATGATAATTAAAGGTTAAAGGTACCTGAGCCGCCAAAAATAAATAACTTTACCTACATAAACAAGTTATCATCATCATCGACAAAGTCAGATGTAGCGTAGTATTCCGATACTTAAGGGCTTACCATACGCCGCCATTTTGTAAGCGGGACAGCGAGTGTGATTTGTTCCGCGTGAGAAGAGTACAAAGCTATGGATATGCAACGTTATTTTACTGATTCTGTTAAACATTTTTTTAATTCCTATGATTTCCACTGCAGAGCAAATGTATCCCTAATCTTTCGTTCTATCTCACCTATTCTCGAGGACCTCTGTGGCGCAGTGGGTGAAAGCCCGCTTGGGACGCAGAAGGGTGCGGGTTCGATCTCTGCGGCGGGATAAATGTTTGTATGATCTACAAATATTTATCTCGGGTCTGGGTGTTTTTATGTATTATATGTATGCATTTACAAACAAAAAGTATATAAGTAGTTTATCAGTTATCTGGTTCCCATAGTACATGCTTTGCTTAGTTTGGGGCTAGATGATGCTGTGTGAAATGTGAAGCATTTTTTTTTCTATCTTATATCTGCTCCATATATTTCGTTCCTGGGCTATATCTAAGTGGAAACAAACATAAATGACAATAATTTCATGCAATGCGGATGACGTGTCTCGCGCGAATTAGCGGAAAGTGTCAATTTAGACACACCTACGAACTCGTAGGTTAGAGCTAGTTTCGGTCGGGTTAAGTCACTTTCTTTGTTGTTTTATAATCATTATTTTCCTGCCCTGACCCCACTTTTATGTAAGGCGGCACCACCATATTCTCTTCTTTTACTCTCCCTTATTCGTCATTTACATATTCAGTTCTTTCAAACCTATATCATTTTTTACCATACCCCATTCATCCAAGATGGATGTATTGTGAATTGATGGATTCTTGAATGTGGATGGAGATTTAAGAAGTAGACATGAGTCTACTTCTTAAATCTCTATCCACATTCACCAAATTGATTGACTTTCATCCCTCTGCATGACAGGCTCATTCTTTGTGCGGTCTATGAAAATAGGGGAAAGGTTAAGTGACAGTTACGGAAAATTCTACTACGTTGTAATAACAATATAGTCTGGGTGACTGAATTACCACCCAAACCTTTTAATGGAACCCTAAAACATTTGATAGAACACAATGGCAAGTTTAATAACGATATTACACTTGCCATGTGTTCTATCAAATGTACCTTATTATATTATGGATATCTACGAAGATATCCACAATATAATAGGGTACATCTTCCATGTTTGAAAATGCAATGAAATAGCTTACCTTGCTCCCGTGAAAGACGCTGTTTCTCCATGTATTAAAAACTTCGAATCCTTGTAGCCCCAGCCGTACCATTTCAACAGTTCTTGTCTGAAAAAAATAGATTTAAGTACGTATATAGTAAAAATGTTGTTTAATGTTTGTATGATCTGCAAATATTTATCTCGGGTCTGGGTGTTTCTATGCATAATATGTATGTATTTACAAACAAAAAGTATACATACATACATAAAATCACGCCTCTTTCCCAAAGGGGTAGGACAGAGACCACGGATCTCCACTCGCTACGATCCTGACACACAACTTTCGCCTTATTCACTCATACAAAAAGTATATAAGTAGTATATCAGTTATCTGGTTCCCATAGTACAAGCTTTGCATAGTTTGGGGCTAGATAATGTAGTGTGAAATGGCCAGCATTATTTATTTAAGTATTTAATTAATTAGCAATTGAAAATGTTGTGTTTTGTTTTCGTAGCATGCGTAGCGGCCTCGTAGCGGTCTACTACGAATACTAAGATGATTCAATGCGCTTTAACACGAGCTCTTAACGGTGAAGGAAAACATCGTGAAGAAACCCGCAGCTTAGTCAGCTCCACACGTATTGACGTTGTCTTTCCTGTGGGCCTGGCCGATTAAGCTGAGAGGATGGTTTAGGTGCTGGACAAGCGTATTCCATCTCAAACAATGTCCCAGGCACGTCCCGTTGAGTGTAAAAGATAAAGCAAGTCTAGATGACAATAAAAAATTTAATAAAAAGTAAACTCGGCTTCTAAATATTTAATTGCACTTGAACCTGAAATTGCTCTTGAACAAAAAATGTTTAAATTAAATATCTTGGAGGGCTGAGCCAATCTATACCTACTTAAGTTAGTTTATAAGTTAAATACCTATCAAATGTGCAGTGCCTCAGCGGGGTTCATGTTATGAAACGCCTACCTATATTTTAAGACCTTGTAACTAACATGAAGCGATAAACGAATTTGAATTGAATTGAATTGAATTGTAGGCATAAGTTGTCTCCTGCCTGACGCTGTATAAATTATCTAGTAGGTACCTATTTAAATTTGTAAAGGCCTCAGTTTTTACAATTATTATCTAAGTTTTTACAATTATTATTTTCAGTCATTATAATTTAATTATATAATTATAATTTTACCCTCTTTAGCATGCTTCTCAAAAATATTACATAATAGGATATTTATCGTTTTTTATATTATCTTAGAGTATTTTTTTTTATTTTATACTTACAAATAAATTTCATTTAGGTACATCGAGATGACGGCTGATTGAGGAAAATCCCACATAATATGGGAATTAATGTACATACATTTCCCAAAACGAAAAATCCATTGATATTTAAATCTCACGATCTTTCGGATTTAACGACTCTTCGTATTGAGTAGGTACTCGGCTAACATGGCTTAGGTCTTTAGTAGTTCTTAACTGAATATTATAATATCTAGTGCATGTTTGCACAGTCCTAACAATTGGTCTAGCCTTGAATATAATAAGTCAGCTGCAACTAACTAACAAAACTAGGACGTTCTGAACTAGTGAACAAACCAAAAACCGTTTAGCATGTTACTTGTCAAGTAACTTTTTACGCGACTGTCAGATGAAGGGTTGTTTTTTTGCACGTAGTATCATGTATGTACGTATGTATGCGTTAAATTTCTTTGTATCATTTCTCTCAAACAACTAGATTTCGACATTTATGTTATCGGTAGATTCGTCATAATAACCCAAGTGTCTTATGATAGGTTTTTTGAAAAATAATACAAAATGACGGATCATAAGCGCGAAATAGTAACACGTTAGGAAAAAAAAATTGCCAATCATATCGAGTGGGGTATCCAAATCAAGGATATTAAAGGAGATTACAAAAATATATATTTATTTAAACAAAATGGCGGATCTTAGGAGCGAAATATAAATACGTTACCTTATAAAAAAAATTACCAATCATAGTGGGGTATCAGAATGAAGAAAGATAGAAGGAATGAAGAAATAAAGATAGAAGTCATATGCTAAACTAAGTTTAACTTAGTTTTAAATAACAAATTGGCAATGAATGCATACAAATGGGTTTATTCATAGTTTATGTACCCTATCTACGCATTGGAACATCTCAAAAGTTGACTTTCTTGCAGTCGAGTTTTTTGATTGCGCGAAATAGTAACACGTTAGGAAAAAAAAATTGCCAATCATATCGAGTGGGGTATCCAAATCAAGGATATTAAAGGAGATTACAAAAATATATATTTATTTAAACAAAATGGCGGATCTTAGGAGCGAAATATAAATACGTTACCTTATAAAAAAAATTACCAATCATAGTGGGGTATCAGAATGAAGAAAGATAGAAGGAATGAAGAAATAAAGATAGAAGTCATATGCTAAACTAAGTTTAACTTAGTTTTAAATAACAAATTGGCAATGAATGCATACAAATGGGTTTATTCATAGTTTATGTACCCTATCTACGCATTGGAACATCTCAAAAGTTGACTTTCTTGCAGTCGAGTTTTTTGATTTTTGTAATTGTAATACTTGTTATAACAAATTGTGTTGTCAATGACCTAATCAAGTATCTAACTTAACTACCTATCTAAAATATAATCTAGGAAGTGTACCTACTACCTAAATCATGGGTAAAGGTGGTCATAAAAAATAACCTTGTTGTTACAATGATATTATATTAATTATATTATATTTAATTGTTTTGCTAGATGATGCTGTGTGAAATGTCCAGAATTATTTTTTTTTTTATATACAAGAACAATAGTTTGATTTTGGAATAGAAACATGAAATAATACGTAGATCTAAACAAGATTCAATTACCTATTAAACTAGCTTCTGCCTACCACCTCGCTCGTGTTTTAAACGGCTTTTGCATTTCCCGGCTACGATCGACATCTTCCAAAATAAGTCCACTGCTGGTTAGGGCGTGATTGAAACAGGAACATACAAACTTTAAGATTTATTATTTTAGTCTGAGTTCAATGTGGCAGTAGGTTTGCACCAGGGGTCGGCTTTAAGCCCTTATCTGTTCCTCCTCGTAATGGATGCTCTGACATCAGACATACAGGAGGAGGCACCCTGGTGCATGTTGTTCGCCGACGACATTGTTCTCGTTGGAGAGAATGCAAACGAGGTACAAAGCAGACTGGGAAAATGGCAAGAGAAATTGGAAAGAGTAGGCCTCAAGATCAGCCGCACTAAGACAGAACACTTGTACTGCAACTTTAGTGGCTCTTCTAATTTCTCATCGATTGCTCTAGATGGTGTAACCCTACCAGTCTGCTCCGATTTTAAGTACCTTGGTTCGCTTCTCCAAAACGACGGCAATATTGACCGGGGCGTAAATAATAGGATGAATGCGGGATGGATGAAGTGGCGACAGGTCTCAGGGACGATATGTGACCCGCGAATGCCCCTAAAGCTAAAGGGAAAAGTCTACAAAACGGTCATCAGACCTGTCGTACTGTATGGATCTGAGTGCTGGGCCACGAAAGCGACGGATGAAAGAAGAGTGCATGCGACAGAGATGCGAATGTTGAGATGGATGTGCGGAGTGACGCGAATGGATAAGGTGAGGAATGAATATATTAGGGGAAGTCTGAAAGTAGCGCCGGTGACTGAAAAGTTGAGAAGCAATAGGTTAGCGTGGTATGGGCATGTAATGCGGAGGGATGAAAGTCATGTAACTAAAAGGGTGATGGAAATGAATGGGAATGGATATGTGAGTAGAGGTAGACCTAAGAAAAGATGGATGGATTGTGTGAAAGAAGATATGGAAAAGAAAGGAGTTGATGACGAGATGACGAGTGATAGGGGAGAGTGGAAGAGGAGAACATGTTGTGCCGACCCCGCATGAGCGGGATAAGGGCAGGCCAATGATGATATTTTAGTCTGAGTAAACCACTCATCAAATCATTCAGGGAGGATGAAAGTTTGTTTGCGGAAACGAGATCGCATAAAATGGGACTAAATAGGGAAACTATAGTATTTTTCACGTAGGAACGTATCCGTGACACATATAACTTTTACGTTTTACGCTGTACAACAATAAAAAAAATTGAAATAAATGAAAACTAGTCATAATACTAAAAGATACAACTTCAATAAAAAAGGATGTTGTCTATTTCCTTTTTAATTATTTTACGACCGTTCCTACGTGAAAAGGACTAATACCTTGTAGCGAGACCAGTGATATCCATTTAGACACGATCCTGATTTGATTTAGACTAAAGTCTTATTAAAGAAACATATTTTTTCATCCAAGCTCGCGGTTTGTGTGTTCTTTAACCTGACTCTTCTCCATAATAATTTCGTCTAGGTAAAGTTTAAAGGCTTGTAATAACTAGGTAAGTACCTAATATTTTATTTTTTGCTTGTAATAGTTACATAAATACAAAATCAGGCAATTTAAGATATAAACATAAAAACTAGGTAAGCAACAAATATTTTATTTTTTGCTTGAAATAGTTACATAGGTACAAAATCCGGCAATTTAAGATAATCTAAGTTACAAATAAGGAATTTGTTACCTGCTTTAGTATATGCAAGTGATAAGCATAATATAATTACTATAAAAGATGATTGCGTTGCAGATAAAGTGATATAGATAAATAGATAGCGAGCGTAAAATATGGGTCACAATTTCACAAAATAAGATAAACATAAAATCAATATACATGCCTACTGATAAGATTACGAGCATCGTTTACCTATACGCAGTATCCCTAGTACGTCTGTGGTGTACTACGGATTTACGAGCATGAAGTGGGTAAAAAAATCGATAGTCATGTAGAGTAAGGGTGGCTGCCCTCTAACTACCTTATTATTTTATACTTTTTCTCCCTCAGCGGCTAGTTCTCTACAATAATAATAAATGTTACTCCCGTCGTGTTTAGATATTCGTACCTATTTACTGTATTCGGATATTTTTAGCAACTGTTCGTACCTAATTGAAATCTGGAGCGGTGTGGTTTGGCGGGCGCGAGTTTCTGCCGCTACTGTGACTAGAGTAGGCGGTTTTTATTATTATGGTGTTTATGTGCGAATATTGAAGACAAATGCTTGTATTTTTAGGGCAAAATACAAGTGTTAGTAATAGTTTTCTTAGAAAAATTTATGAAAACTCACCTCCTCCTAGGGATAGCACTTTTCACTTTGATAACCGTGCTGCCTTTCGCACTGCAATCGTTCCTTCTGATTTTACCACTAAAACATTTTTTCACACTATCATGTGTCCTGTTATTTATTGTATTTTCCACAATTTTATTTGTATTTTCCGGGTTGGTTCCGGTTGCTGACATTTTTGCAATGAGTGATTATGGATTTCTGGCGAATCCCATTTGGAAGGATTTTTATAAATCGCGCAGACTGCCGCGCATGCTGTGACATAAGACTACGTCGGTAAAGCAGTGCCATTTTTCAGGGTTAAAAGCGCCATCTGTATTTAAAATTGGAACTATTTACTGTATACGGTTAAAATGCACTAAAAAGGTTTTAGGGCGGCTGTATGAGGTTTAACTGCGCGTCAAATAGTTTCATATCTATACAATAGATGGCAGTACCTACGAATCATTTTTTTATGTTTATGAAAAAAAAACGTACATTTTCTTACACTAATTTTTTATAAATTTACCTAATATTAACGTACTTAAAAACTTTAAATATTAGAATTTATAAACTCCATTTAAATGAATAAATTTACTTTACTTTACGCAATATTCATAACATTCAAGAAGTCTCTTTAGGGTTTTTTCTTTACTTCTCCAACAAATTAATTGCCGTATCGAGTTTAGTTTCTACTTTAGGAACCAATTAGGTCTTTAAGTACCTAACTTATTTCCTAACGACGTTTAAAACACTGAGACGACTCTCAATTTAGCATCCATTTGGTCAAATTTGGAGGCTTAATAGCTATTAAAATAGCCAAATGCAGACTAACTTTTCATCACGTAGGTTCTACAAATATAATATAATAAGTATATCTTTTAATACTTAATAGTTATATTTATATTATGTCTCAAGAAATGTATAGTACCTAAACCTCCCTATTTTTTGCTCTATAAAATGTAGGTAGGTACAGTCTGCGACAGAAGTTCAATTATGATCATGATTTGTGGGAAAATTGTGTATCTTTTTCACAAATAGTGATAGTGCAAGGAAAAGCATAAAGCGCTCGTGGTCGTGCTTGCTTAGTCGTTCTTGATAGATCGTCGAAGTTAAGCAACGTTCGAAACGGTCAGTAAGTGGATGGGTGACCGCCAGTGGCATTTTCATCTGAGCGCTTCCGTGCTTCGGAGGGCACGTTAAATTGTCGGTCCCCGCTATTTAAGTCGTTAAGCCATGACGGAGGCCTTAAGGCGGCCTAAAAACTCCGTTACCAGAGTTGGCCACTGACTCATACGAACTTAGGTACTTTTACTTTTAGGAAAAGCATCAAATATAAGCTAAAGTTTTAACAACACTACGAACTTTAAAGATATAGAAGATATACAAACATCAAATATTCATCAACTTTCGTCGCTGACTGTACCATGTTATAGGGCAATCAAAAACTTTAGTTATGCAAGTTAAGAAATTCCTAAAAAATTGCCTTTTTCAATGAAATGGTGAATAGAATGGGTTGGGTAACCTAAGACTATGAAGGTAACTTCAAGAAAAAAAAAACCATTTGTTTATAGTTTTTATTGACAATAAAACATTATCCTATTTTTTTAAGTTGTACAATATAACGTTTAACTACGTACAAAAGCTTAAGTAGAAAATAATGTAGAGTTAAAGTAGTAAATTCTATTAAATAAGCCTTAAATCTAGGACTAATAAATGCAAAACAGATGTATTAAACATTTTACAAGCTTAAACTAAGATTCTTACGACCTATACAGGTTTAGGCGCGGGACAAACACAAGAAGCGTGGCGCGAGCGCGGCGCCATTTCTTTATATTTTGAAAGAAGAGGCGCCGAAGTCGCGGCCGAGTGGCGCCGCCACTGTGATAAATTTGCATTAAAAATGTATAGAAATTGCGCCACGCCCGCCTCTTATATTTGTCCCGCACTTTTAAGATCTTTAGAAAGGGTGTACCAAAACTACAACCTCTTGTGATAACTGATTTTGTGATAATATAGGTACAAATAAATTAAATATTAGTTTATTCAGACCAAGTCCATCATTATTCACTTAAAAGAAAAAAAGTAAGTAATTAGACTTTTAAACTGTTTCACTTTGTTTTTTAATGAAATTTCACGATTCATAATCCTGATAAAAAAACTTAAAAAACATAAAAATGGTGTAGGAAACTTAATTGTTAAGGTTTAAACTTTAAACCTATTTTGTTTATAAGAAATATGGATGGAACAAAATTACCTACCTGTTCGAATGAATATGTATAGGTACTTACCTAGTCAATTTCAAAATAGCCTCTATTTCATTTTAGATTTTATTTCATGCTGTATCTAGGTCATTTTTCGAGTTAGTTTTTTAGTAGCAGTTTTATTACACCCTATATTACATTTACATACCTATATTATATTAAGATTACGTAGCTAGATATGTAATAGTAATAATTTAAATTCGTAATGCAGTCTCAATATCATAACTACATAAGCACCTATGTATTACTTAAATGTATAGAAACTTCTATTTACAAAGATTATTTTAACTGAACACTTAAATTAAATACACTTCGTTTATCGGATCTAGTTAATTGATCGGATCTAGTTAAAGTTCGTATGAGTCAGTGGCCAACTCTGGCGACGGAGTTTTTAGGCCGCCTTAAGGCCTCCCTCATGGCTGACCGACAATTTAACGTGCCCTCCGAAGCACGGAAGCGCTCAGATGAAAATGCCACTGGTGGACCCATCTACTTAAAGACCGTTTCGAACGTTGCTTAACTTCGACAATCTATCAAGACCGACTAAGCAAGCACGACCACGAGCGCTTCATCTAGTTAGCCGTTTTCGCAGTGACAGCTTTTTATACAAAATTGTGTTCTGCGCAGACAACGGCTAACTTCACGATTGCCTAGATCCGTTGAAAGAACTATACTTTCGGCCGGTTTCTCGAACGCTTTTCAAATTGACAAGCTGATTAAACTTGAAATACTTGGTCCTCATTGGTCGAATGACAGATTTGACAAATGATTAGTTAATTTTGAAGATGATTTGCGTTCGAGAAACCGGCCGTAAATCAGCTTTCAATTCAATTCAATTCATTTATTCATTGCGATAATGGGTAGCTAATATGGATATGGTGCTAATGGATAGTGGGTTAATGGCTTTAGGTACTAAATATGTCTAGATTTCTGAGAGTCAAATCAAAATGCTATATCAAAAGTGAATAGCGCTGAATCAGGGTCGGTTCACATCTGACGGAAGATGCGTCGAGCGTACTCAACAGTCTTCGTTTGTCATCATCGCGTATCATCGGTTAAGTGTGAAAGGTTAAATGCTTTGTCATATAATTGTCTGTTCTGGCGATCTTCAGATGTGAACCGACCCTGAACGATGAAGATGGTCCAGGTTTCAGTTCTAAATCTCTTATAACCGACGACTTAAGTATTCTCCCCCATTTTTAGGGTTCGACAAATAAGGACCCTCAGGTATTTTCGACCTATCATCCCATATGTCTGTATGTCCTCGGATAAGATCCTTATTACCTACTGAAATTTTTGAGAGACCGTAGGTACATATACATACAAAATATTGCATCATTTGGAATGAAAAGAGGTACTAGCCAGACGTGGTCGCATCCTGAAATTTGGGGGGGGGGTGTCACTACACTAATATTAGACTTTATTGCACAATACACAAGATTTTACTATTGACGTGTACAATTTGGGGGGAGGGGGTAATGTCTCCCCCCGCGGACCGCGCCTGGTACTAGCACAGATAAAATAATGTACTAGTGAATAAAAATATGCTAAGCATAATTGAATAGCCTCAGACGTTGGTGTTTGATAGACAATGACCAACAATGAAAAGGTTGTTCGAACGACATCGAGATGGGCCGACGATTTTAACGAGCGTTTGATCATTACATACATAGCTCTTACATGTTTTTCCAAATTGACTCACGAATGAATTGTTCCAAAACCGAACTAAAAATTGTATGGAAAAATGAATGTTGCAACGTCTAAAAGCCTATATGAGGCTTTCGTGATCACTAATAATAAAGATGATAAATTGCGCAATGAATTCCTGTTCATATAGGATTTTTTATCGTTTTTGGTACGAAAATGTTGGTTTAGTAGAGAGCCGATGTTGAAAGAATGTTCCTCATATATTACTGTAGTTTACACGTCAACGCCATCACACAACAGAAACTTACGGCAACAACTTATGGTACTCTACGTTCTTCTTGTTCTTCTCAATAATATAGAAAGACTTGGGCTTTCCATTACCGGAATAGTACTTTCTAAACGACGTCTTCTTAGCTGGAACGTAGTAGGCCAGAGCATCAATCGCGTTCGGATGTCCACTGACGCCTTTCGGCCATGTTGGAGTACTTTCCACGTTTACTACGTCGTCATCGAAGCGGGCTTGGGGCCGGTTCTTTGCGATCTTCTGTAGTACGGGAATATTCCAATGGTACACTCTAGCTGGTTTCCCGTTGCCGGTCATCTGTAAGGGCAGAGTTCTGGCTGCCGCGGGAGCTGGCTCCGGCCTGGTGTAGTAAGACGTGTTAGGAGGCAGTTTGATGACGTACATCCTCGAGTCTCCAGTCGCATGCCGCCTGCCTTGCTCGGAGAACCGCTTCCTGTGATGGGCGGCTGGTATTCTCAGCTTCTTCAAGCCGAGAGAGCTGAGCAGGTCGTGGGTCGATTTGTCCTTGGGGTCGGTCGTGAGGTTCTCGTCGTTTCTGGAGATCGATGGAGCCGCAAAGGTCGCTGTGATGCTGATGATGAGCACGGTTATCCTGAAACAAGAAATAAGAAACTTAATTTTTTATGTAGGCAAAAAGGTATTGTCTTCGTTTCGTTGGGACTTTGGGACTGACTGAAAAAATACTTTAAACAGCAAACAGCTTTGCAGCGCGAAACTAGTACGAGTATAAATATTAAATTCTGTATTTACCTACTTTCCAAACTTTTTACTTTTTAAAAGCTCATTTTTACGATCTAAATTCGAAATTAAAAAGTCATTAAGAATTCGTTCAACTGAAGTGGTTCATCGAAAAAAAAAACATTTCTAATCCATTATTCATTATTCATCATTAATCACTACCTATCGAGTTAGAGGGAGAGAAAAACTACTTATAACTTCTTTATGAAGCTTTGTTCTTTGACCGAACTTTATGCAAACAACATAACAAAAACTCTACACATATCAAGAACCAAAGTAAAACATGCCAAAGGCCATAACTGTTTAACCTGTACATAGCAGAATACTGTTCCTTATTACTCTGGAAGAATGGTGAGGGTAATAGAAAAGTATTATTATCTCTTACAGCGCGCCTCGCCTGTGGTCGTTACGGTGTTGCCATCTCAAGCTTTAAAGGAAACTGCTAATTTTTGATTTAAGAAGATAGGTAGGTTACAAGTAGGTTTTGCAAACAAAAACCTTTATGGGCTATAAAGCTTTGCATCATAAAACCATGGTCATGTTATACGATGCGATGTGGCGCCTAGGAAATTATTATACGTCTTGAGTCGCAGCGGTATCTTATACAGGGTCTTTCAAGTAGTATCCCATTTCTCTGGGTCTTTCATTTAAAACTATACAAACTGACAGGGCTTCATTTTTGAGTTATAAATAGACGTTTGACCGTATCAATTTAATTCCTAAGCCGATATAAGTTTTCACTTCATTTATCTTTATTGACTTTTTAGGACATGTTGCACAACGATTTTCAAGGAGAACAAACATTCCACCAATCACAGCCCGGCTACATCCGAGCGCACACACAATCATTACATAAATATATTTTAATTAATTTATTGAACCCAATTCCTGAATTAAGTTAGTTTAAAATGAAAGACCCTATATTATATAGAAATAAATAGGTATGGTATAGAATCTCAAAGTTGCAAGTTCGAATCCGAGCATCAAATCGTCAGTTCCATCATCAGACTTCGAGACAATGAGACCAGACAATCATATAGAGCATATTAGTAGGTGGTTTATGGCGGTTCGGCGACACATGATTCCAGTATAAGTAGAGCTGCGTGTTGTATGTGTTTGGTGGTGGGTGAGGGTTCTGTTTAAATTGGTGTTGGTTGGAATGGTGCGTTTGAGCTGTGTTTCGATAGTTTGATGTATGGCGGTCGGGGTCTGGGAGCTCTGGTTTCTGGTCGGTGTCAGGGTTGTCACTCGGCTCGCGGTTTCTGATATTCAACAGGATGCGATAGTTACATTGTATTAGTTAATAGTGAAAAAATCAGTGCAAATAATATATTGATTTGATAAGGGAATGAAACAAAGGATTTGCAGGAAATGAGTAATTGATAATAAATCTATGTTTAGATATCTGGATGCTGTTCAATTGGAAAATTCACTTCATACAGCTTCTTGCTGGAGAAGAACGGTGTTGTGTGTGCGCAATTAGTCATGTTATTTTCAAGTATTTTACCGTGGACAATTGTGTTCCATATCCAACAGCATACCGTTGAGAATGGAGTGTACTCAATCATCAAGAAGAACATTTCACAATCAATACAAGAAGATTTGCGTGATCTATGCAGCGTGAGTAATAGCTATATTTTGAAGAATGTTACGTTATTAGATGGAGAGCTGTTTCTTAAGAATTGGTTGATGAAATTATACTTTTATGCAGACAACTACAGTGAGGATTTAATATATGAAAACCGTTTCGATTTTCCTCTTAGAAAATCAAAGAATGTGATGATCACCGTGCGAAGTGGTGAAATGAAAAAAAATAAACAGCTAAATTTACGTTTATGCGATAGAGATAGTAGATTATTGCTGTTTAAATTGGAAGTCACACACTACACCAAAACTCGCGTAAAGCGAAGTGGTAGAGTAACAAATAACTTGCAACAAACTTGGTCATCTGATATGTACGAGCAGAAGTTTACAGATGAGAGAGGCTTAGAAATTACTGTAAAAGTACCAAGAGGGTTCAGAACTAATAGTTCTAATCATCGTCGTCATGCTCACAATTCAATGTCTAGAGATGAAGAAGCGGATAAAATAGAAACATTGACTGAGACAGAGTTAGTAAACTCTACTACTACTACTACGAGTACTACTGCTACTGCTGCTACTACTACGACTACTTCTACAACGCCCTATCCTCTAAGTGAAGCATGTCAGCAATATCAGATCACACTTGAGAGTGTGGTAAACTGGTGTTATGATCAGTTGGAAAAACTAAAAAAAGGTGAAATCGATAGAACAGCCTGCTTAGAAAAAATACTAATGAAGAATTTAGTTTAGGAGTTCGTTCACACACATAATAAGTTATGGTTTCGTTTATCAGTAAAATTAATGTAAGCACCTTTTTACAAAAGTATTGTGGTTTTAATATATGTATAAATGTGGTTGATATGAGTAGATAATATTTTTTCCCATGTGACAGTGTTATGTACCTACTTATGGTTTTCTTTATATCTGAAACAATGTAAATACGGTTTTAATATCTTAATGTGGTTAATAGATAATAGTATTCCCATGTGAACGATACAAGGGTGCTTGTATAAATACCACCCGGAATGCGGTGGAGCATTTATTCAATCCCGAATCGTGCACCAGGCTGTGTCAGTGTGGTCTTTATTCCATCACAAACGAAGACTGTGTCAAAGCGATCGTCAATCTTCAGAGCACTCAAAGACTGTGTCAGTGATCATCAAACTTCAGAGCACTCAGAGACTGTGAGTTTTTGTGTTTTTCATCTTTTGCAACATGTCATCATCAGCATCATCTTCAAGTCAAGCATTATTCAACCTCAACAACTGCGGTAAGAGATGCTGGGTTAAGGTAGGCGATCTTGAAGTAGACAAGCCCTACAAGATTGTCGAGGTAAAGAAGACTTTATCAAAGTTTAACCCATCGAAGATGCAAACAGTTGTAAACTTAGAGAACGGGTACAGCCTCGCATTACCTTCTAGGTTTGATGATATGAATGATGACATGGTTGAGTTCTTACAAACATCAAATGTGTACATGACGAACAAAGGACCCACTGGTAGATCATGGATCATCCATTTCGAGGAGCTATAAAATCCTCCCCAACCTTGAGCTATCATTAAGTACCTACCTACAATATTTTTTATATCTCCATATAAAACTGCATGTTTTTTAATTGCAGTCTGTGATTGATCATGAACAATCAAAATGATAACCTGCTAAACTTAGTGGACGTCATGCTCATCGAGTGTAAAAATGAGTGGATCCAACACATAACAACCAATAGGTTGTTACAGATATGGACTCGTCCCATACCGCTAGTGAAGATACACGGAGATGTTAATTTGGTCTTAACATTTATCTACCAGGCTAGTCAGTTTTACGATACGGAAATATACTCGGCAATACAACTGTGGAGGGAAGTATCAGCACATCAGGAAGACACGTACGGAAACATAAATGTGGAGATCAATGAGTGGCTGCAGCTGTTGAATGAAGTTCCACCTGAATGTTTCACCCAACATTTTTCGGAGCGGGTTTGCAACTTGCTGATAAACGCATTATTAGTTAGCGTAGGTGCAGGGATAGAGATTTAGGTTAGAGGTCCTTTGTATTCTATTTACTTGTTTGTGCACCTACTTGTTTTGTATACCTAATGGATTTTGCAACTGCTAGATTTTTAATTGATATTGATGGATTCCAGGTTGGTAGCACTCTTTATTATAAAGAAATTGGAATTTATGATTTTTATATGAAAGAAGTAACTTTAATGCATGTTAGGCTCCCCGATTGGTTATTGAGCATGGGGAAAACAAAAACTATAATTTATTGTGAAAAAAACATTCATGGTTTACCATTTAAAAATTGTTCTACTGACTTGAGTTACACTAGTGTCATAGACAAAATTAAAGATCTAGACGAGAAAAGCCAATACACTTGGTTATATAAAGGGGGTTGTGTGGAGCGAAAGCTATTAAATTCATTAGGGTTTTCATCCTTCAATATAGAAGCAATCGGTTGTCCGAAATTAGAGAAGGTCATAGACACATTTAACCTGTATAGTCTAGAAAATTGTTCTAGACATACAGTTTTCTCGAACAAATCTCGCATCTGTCATTGCAGTAGTGTGGAAGTACAGGCATTTGCGAAATGGGTTCAGGACTATCTAGAAAGATGATAAAAATATAAAATAAAACTTTAGCAGTTGCATACCACATAATTATTGTACTTATTTAATCAATCGGTTGTTTGTCCGAAAGTAGGTAGGTTATAATTATATTATAAAAAAAAAACATGTACTTATTCTTTTCTAAAATTTTATTATACTTATTCATACTTAGTAGTAGTAGTAAACATGTACTCTTTTCTAAAATTTTATTATATTCAACTTAGTAGTAGTAGGTACTAGGTAGTCATATGATGATGTAATAAAGACATTATAATTAATCTATTTTGTTTTCTTTATCGATCCAACTAGTTGAGTTTAAACCATACCATTTCACTAGAACTTTATCACCTCTTCTTTTCAACACCTTTTCCACTAGGTAGACATCAGGGTACTTTGCTTTTTGTAGCTCTTGTTCATAGAACCCACCTAGGATTGGTTTTTTCTCTTCATCTTGCAATTGATACGTTACAGGATAGGTGTTATTAACTTTCAACACTTGAAATATTTCTGAACTCCAATTTCCTGTAAATCCTTTAGAGAAAACAGATTTATGTTTGCTTATCCGCACATGGTCACCGCATGCATATTTCGCTTTCGGTCGTACTTTGATAAAATTGTAAACATTAGATAAGAGAGCGTTGGCATTCGTTTGGTTCACGGTCACTGGGGCAACCTTGATTGTCCTGTGTACTCTATTATTATATCTGTTCATTAGGTCAGACAATGTATGACCAACCCATTTGTAAGAACCGTTGTAAGCGAATTTTTGCCAGAGCCAACTTTTGATAGTTCTAATAAATCTCTCAACAATAGATGCTTTCATAACACTGTATGTAGAGTAATGGTTAATATTATATTTTCTCATCAACACCTGAAACTTTTTATTGAAAAACTCTCGTCCATCATCAGTCTGAATGTTTTTAGGTATTCTTTGTTGTTGTTGTTGTTGCAATATGTGCAGCATTGCTTGCGTTACATTGTCAGCTGATTTATTCTTAATCGGTTGCGCCCAAGCATATTTCGAGAAAGTATCAATACACGTTAGTATATACTTGAATCCGCTATTGTACTTGGAATATTTTTGCATATCAATCAAATCTATTTGCCAGGTGTCATCCAATCCCTTTTGTATAAAACGTCTTCGTGGAAAATTTTTACGAGCATTTTTATGAAGTTCCTTAACGACCTGCCACTTACTCATAATACTCTTTTCTCCGTGACTGTTTTCGCTGGCTCTTTTTGAAGTTCTTTGGTTTCTGAAAGACGATTGCTTTGAATTTCCTTTAATGTTTGAGAAATTTTCTTAATTTTAAGCAAACACAAGTTCAAAACTTCATCAAGCTGCACCTTAGTGACCGCATCATTCTTCAAAGTACCTTTATTAACATTTCTAAGTACTCGATTTTCAAAATCAACTTGATGTTTCATAACCTTTAGGAGTGTGAGCTTTAATGTTTTCGCATCACTTTTATCCAGATAACGTCCAAACTTATTCACGGTCATTGTTTCACTGAAGGTACGTCAGACATCAAGAGTGTGTTTATACCTTAAAAAGCGGTTTAATTATGTTCGCTTCTTGTAATTCTTCAATGATTGCAATGATTTCATTATCATGCGCATTGTTGCCAGCATTCTGCGAGCTAATGAGAAGACGCAGTCGATCAACAAGTTCATTAGGATCATCCCAATATTTAAAATCAGTATTCAGAGTATATTTTTTCATAAGCAAACTTTTCTTATTATTATTTTTCGCTGAAGATGGTAAGATAACACATCCGCCTACTTTCGCGGAAGATGGTAGACTCAATTGTTTTATGTATTGAGAATATTTGATACTCCTATCACCCTGTATCTGACCATCAGACGAAAAATTTCGTCGATGTGCATTTGTCATTGTAATGATTTTACGATAGTTGACGCCATCTGCCGGTTGAATGAGTGATACCTGAGGTTCTTTTTTGAATAAAAGTTCCATCAGTCCTGGGGTGTATTTGAATTTTACATTCTTGATTATCAAATGGTTTTCGTTAAAATCAATGACGCTGTCGCCTACATGATATCCATCCGATTGTAGGTGTATGCCATAAGGTACTCTTTTCACTTTATTAATAACAACACTATCCAAATAGGATTTTGCCAACGGATTGATATTAGCGCTCGCTTGAGAATTATCCAATTCCTCCTTTATATTATCGGGTTTGATTGTAGAGTTGTTAGGATCCGATTCATCATCATCAGCATCTCTAAAGATGAAGTCATCATTACTATCATCATCGTCACCATCATCATCATCATGATCATTATTTTCTTCATGCTCTTTGCTACTCGTGATTTGTTTTTCCTCATTTTCAGTTTTAGTTTGTTTAGAATCCATTTGTTTCAAAAGAGAATTTAACGGTTTTGTGATTGGCTGAAAAGTTTCCTGCAAGGTTGATGCTAATTCAACTTTACCTTCGTTCAAAGATTTAATTTTCTTTTTCACAGACCTCACAGATTCAATGAGTTTACGTTTAAGCTTTTTATCCCCAAAGATCCGCTGTTGCTGCTGCTGCTGCTGCTGCTGCATCGTAGAAGAGTCCATGGTGTAATGTAAAATGTTTGATTATTTCATCGGTTATATCTTTTTAGACATGTGTAATATCTATTCTAGAATTATAAAGTTATCGAATCCTTTTCGATATCGACCCTTGTTTATATCCACCTCCTCTTTGTTGATCACTATAAATCCATACTTTTCCTTCCAACATTCTCGACACAGTTTCAAAAATGTATCCCACGACATGTCTGTATTCACATGATCATCGTATACATGTCTAAGGTTCATTTCATCCTGCTTGAAGAGAACAATAAAGTTTGCATTATCACGCACCAACTGTTTAGGTATTTTGCTGTAGGTTTGACATAAATAAAAACAATCCAATCCTTTATGTCTACCCATGGAGAAATGTAAACGAATAGGTTCCTGATCTTCCATTGATACATCATCGAATATTATGATGCTGTTGTTGTGAACGTTTTCCGGTGTGGCTACTTCATTTTTATCGGAAAAAGTGTAAAAATTTATTTCAGACACTTGACTGAATACTTTATCCAGGAACATATACTTTGGTTGGTTTAACGATTTTGAATATAAGTAAACGTTTTCAAAAACTAAACCTTTAGACTCTAATAAAAGGGTGAGCAATAGATTAGTTTTACCGCAGCCAGACGGTCCGCAAACCAAACATCTTATGCTGTTCGGCAGCAGTGTGCCGTGTCTGGGACAAGAGCGCTCGCCTTCTTCCGGATTCACATCCCAACCTTTGACTGATAAGCTTGTGGTTTGTTGCTTGAACCGCATTTTTCATTAAAGTGTTAATAAAAGTACCTGCATACGTGTTAAGTAACTTAAAATAACAACAACAGTGCGATCGTCATCAACTCTTTATTATGAGTTGTTGATAAGATGATTGTACAACATAGAAATCGTTTCAGTCATCGGAAAGCTTCTATCAAGGTAGGAAGTGGTTTGGTTAATACACTCATTAATCGTTTACCCTTTGAGCTGCATCTGCCTGGTTATAATTATTGCGGGCCTGGAACGAAATTGGAGAAACGCTTAAACAGAGGCGACGTCGGTATCAATCCTTTGGACGAGGCGTGTAAACTACACGACATTGCATAGGCTCAGCAGAATACATCGTTAGAGAATCGTCATAGAGCTGATTTAGAGCTGGCAACAGCTGCAGAAAGACGTTGGCGCGAGTCAAATAGTTTACCTGAAAGATTATTAGCTCTCGGAGTCAACAAAATAATGAAGTATAAAGTGAAGCGTGGCATGGGGTTGGATCTCAAGAATGTCATAACGGCGGCTCGTAAAGCTGTAAAAAAACACACTTTGAATAAGAACAGCATGCCTACCAACAAACAATTGATAAATGCTGCTATAAAAGCCGCTAGAAATACCATAAAACACAATGGTGTAAAGCGCCACCCCTTGAAAAAACCGAGAGTTATACCGCTACCGAAAAAAGGTGGGTTTTTACCATTGATACCGATCCTCGGAGCGCTGGCGGCTGCGGGCTCTCTAGCCGGCGGGGTGACAACCGCAGCCAAAAATATTTATGAAATGGTTCAAAAGAAAAACCCGAATAACGCGAAAGACTCTATCCCGCATGCTTTGGGGCGGGGTATGTACATGGCGCCTTACAAAAAAGGAATGGGTCTTTATCTAGCACCGTATCAAAAAAACTAGATATAGCCCTGCCGAATCGCGCCCTCCTTGACTGTGAACTAGTGAAGTATGCTAAACAACTGAAAATACCTCATTTTCGAGGTGTGTTTATGCGAGATGATCTACTTAACAGAGGACTGAATGAGTCGAAACCATGGAGGTGTGAGACGGGAATCGTCAATTTAGACGATTCACAAGGGCCTGGAACGCATTGGGTGACGTACGTGAAAAGAGACCGACACTGTGAATACTTTGACAGTTATGGAGATTTAAGACCTCCACAAGAGTTTCTCGATTATATGTCGAATGGCGGTGTTAATGCTGCCGATATAGTGTACAATTACAATAATGTTCAGAAAGCTAAGAAATATAACTGCGGACACTTATGTTTACGTTTCCTATCGAATGTTTGCGATCATATGTTTGATAAATAAAATAAATACCTACCTATATAAATGTTGGGATGAATAAAGCGTTTCATTTAACATTCTCACGTTGTATAACGATAATGTCTTTTACCATATCCCTGAGCGGTAACGAATCAACGCTGAATGCTGACTTTTTTCCATCTCTAGAACTGGGTCAAGGTGAGTATGAATGTGCCCTGATTTATTTTAAAACATTTCATTCAATACCTAATGTGGACAGTAGCAATAATCTGTTTCACTATGGAGATAAGATTATTGAAATTCCTGAAGGCTCCTACGAACTTGAAAACATTATACAATTTTTGAATAAGGAGATTACCAAGAATGCGGGTGATGATGTGAGCAAGTTTATCGAAATGGAAGCCAACACAAACACTATGAAATGCATGTTTTATTCCCATAGCTATGACATACATTTCGAGAAAGAAAACAGTATTGGACGCATATTCGGTTTCTCTAAAAGAATGCTACCTAAAAAGCATATTCACATATCAAATGAACCGATAAATATACTCATCACTAATTCTATAAGAGTCGAGTGCAGCATTATACGAGGTTCATTCGTCAACAACAGACCATCACACGTGCTACACGAGTTTACACCATCGGTACCGCCTGGCTATCAAATCATCGAGTGTCCTCCACATCTTGTCTACCTACCGCTGAAGGTTAACACGATACAGAATCTTCAAGTGCGCATAGTGAACGAACAGGGAAATCCTGTTAATTTCAGAAAAGAAAATATATCACTTCGTCTGCACATCAGGAAGGCGACATAATGATTGTCTATAAAGTGAAGGGTGAATCACACTCCAGCTCTAGTCTTTCCAATAACACGACTGAGACAACATCTCAGAAACCCCCCAAAACCGGTGCCGCTCTGATATCCAACATTATCCATCAACAACAACAAGACTGGATAAAAAAGAGTTCAAGATTAACAAAAGATAACATATTGTTTTTACAATCTCTAGGATTTCGCTTATTATAACAAAAAAATGACGTCAATGTTAAATATTGGGGAGAGTGTGCTCTTCGATGATAGCATTGAGGGTATCGAGTATCACTCGTACACACCCTTCAATGAATCGTATAAAAACAATGATGAAATACGTATCCCCATTAACAATCAGGATGCTATAGTTCTGCCGTGCGAGAGTCAACTCATAGTTGAGGGAAATATCAAAAACTCTTCTTTCATCAATAATGCACCAGCGCATCTGTTTCAAGACATAAGATATGAATTGAACGGTGTAGAGATTGATAGGACGAAGAATTGTGGTGTCACCACTACAATGAAAGGAATCGCATCTTACGGTGAGGAAGAGAGTAAAGCCTTGGAAAATAGCGGGTGGAATTTAAGCGGTTTCAAAGAGTCTGATGGAGATTTCTGTTTCACTATTCCACTTCGTCACCTGTTAGGTTTTGCTGAGGACTACAACAAGGTGATTGTGAACGCGAAGCATGAATTGATATTGAACCGTAGTTCTACAAATTTGAACTGTGCTATCCTCAAGGATATCACTAAAAAGATTGAAATAAACATAACCCGCATTTTATGGCGGATGCCCATCATTAAAGTATCAGATAAAGAAAAGCTCCGTCTGCTGAAGTATGTGGAAGGTAACACCCCGATTCCGATAGCGTTCAGGACGTGGGATCTTTACGAGTACCCCGTGTTACCAAGCGCGCAAAAACATGTTTGGACAGTGAAAACTAGCACTCAGCTGGAAAAACCACGTTTCATTATACTCGGATTTCAACATGCACGTAATAATGACGCGAGTAAAGATAAAAGTTTATTTGATCACACCAACTTTTATAATGCCCGCCTTTATCTCAATTCTCAGTACTATCCTTATGATTCATTCTCTACTGATTTTGAAAAGGGTGTGTACTCGCTTCTGTACCAAGCATTTATCAACTTTAAAAGGGAATACTACGCTACGAAGAATTCTAATGTTCAAGTAGGCCCACCTCATTTCAAAACAAAATTTCCCCTAATCATCATCGACTGCTCCAGACAAATTGATTCTCTTCGCTCAGGTGGCGGCGGCGGTGGTGCTATCGATATCAAACTGGAGATGGAGTTTAAAAAGTCTATACCAAATGATACCACTGCTTACTGTCTAATCATAAATGACTCACTATTTGAGTATAGTATTCTAACTAAATCAGTTCGAAAAATAACAAATTAACAGAAAGTTATAACGATCTCTCCTCAGTATAGGTATCTGTTAACTGATACGAACCGGTCTGTTCTGATCCTGTTAAGCGGTCTGATCTGTTCTGGAATAGTAGTTGTTCAGTTCAGTTCCTCTTTAGCGACCCCGTTGGCAAGATGTGTTGTTTGTTACCTTCGTACGCTCCATCGATCCCACAATTTTACTTTGAACTTTGGAAACAAGCGTACCACACCGGCTCAAGCACAATACCGTGCATTACGACATTTTTGAAACCATCGGATCAGGTTAATGCGGTATTGGACGTCTGCATCAATTTAAGTAATCGCTTAGTGCTGACTAAACAAGAATGGGAGGCGATATTCACGGATGATAACGTGACAGATATATCAGCATTTTTCAAGAATGGTTCCACTCCACCATTGAAGACGGAACAGCAAGCGATAACTTTTATAAATATACAAGGAGAAGTGGAAAAAAACTTTATTGTAATCTACGTTGGAGCTCAATTGATGCGATTGTGCAAAGATGAATGGTGGTGCTTGTGTAAAATTATGAATTGTCTCAACTTGCGTCTTCAACAATTGCATAGATCTAAATTTTACTATGAAAATCGTTTAAACTTCATTAGGAAAAGATTTAAGCTTAGTCAAGTGAAAACATTGTACGAAGCCTCCCTTCTCATGGAGAGTATCTATGATCAAACTTCACTTGTAGACGCTGAAATTAAGTGTTTTGCTTTAGAGTACTTGTTTTATTCATGTTTAATATAAGTATTATGAAATAAATTATTCTTACCACAATTACATTGTTTCTCTTATCTCACCCCCACATTATTATAAGTTATATATATAGGAATATTTAACAAATTGTTAATCAGTAGGTCGCGCTATCTTTCTCTAGTGAGGTAGTTACTTAATTTACGTAAAAAAAAACAGGATCACGACTACTGTAGGTATCCCCAAGGCGTGGATAATTTGTTTTTTTAATAATGTACGAGTGTCCTTTTTGTAATGTTAAAGTTGAAAAAAATCAGTTGATCGTTCACTCTAGAACGAAACGTCATAAACTGTTATGTAAACAAGACTCGGGTGATTACTTTACATATATTATAGATTCAGCGTTTCAGTGTAGAATAGTGTCTTACAGAATCAACGGGTCCTCGACAATATTAGACCCCAAGCTGTACTTGGCTGGAGCGTCGACAAAGGTGCTGCAGTTGCTCAAGCTCGAGTTGCAAACCTATAAGCTTATCAAAACAAACTTGGAACTGTTCTGTACATTTGTGATAATTGTCAAGGATGTCGCCGGTGGTGATACGGAAGAAGAGGTAATCAGAGATTTAAAATCATTCAACACGAAGAATGTGAATTTGGACCTCTCTTCAGATCTATCCTCATTCTATGAAGATATAAGTTCCAGTATCCTGCGAAAGTGTGAAGAGTTTCAAGAAAAGGACAGTGGATGGGCTTTGGAAAAAATTGAATTCTTAGAAGTGAATATTAATAAACACACCCCGCTAGCAGGTAACTCTTACACACCGCTTCCTGTTTGGATACAACGGAAATTTGCTTGCATAAACGTAAAAAACAATGATGACGCATGTTTCTTCTGGGCTGTAGTGAGCGCTCTTTATCCAACCAAATCGAAGCTGAATCGTTTATCCTCATATCCACCTTACGAGACAGTCTTGAAAACGGAAGGAATATCTCTACCGGTGTGCGCGAAGGGCATCAAACGTTTTGAGGTGTTGAATCAGATTAAAGTGAACGTGTACGGTGTTGATTATGTGAAAAAAATTATATTACCAATGTTTATATCATCGAAAACCTACAATCAACATGTGAATCTATTGTTCTATGAAGATGAAAAAACTAAAAAGTCACACTATTGTTGGATAAAAAATTTGTCCCGTTTGTTAAGATCTCAGATCAGTAAACATGAACATCGTCAATACTTTTGTGATGGATGTCTGCAGCGCTTTAACAGTGAGGATAAATTTCAACTTCACAAGAGAATAGGTTGCCAAAAGGCTTTGATCGAACTGCCTTCACCTGAAGACAAATACCTACATTTTAAAAACGTGAGTCATCAACTTCCCGTTCCGTTTGTGATTTATGCTGATTCAGAATCAATATTAAGCTCTATCAAAGACTCGAGTGAACTGAAAAGTACCTATTACACTCACAAACATGTACCGTATAGCTTTGGTTACTATATACATTGTAACTATGATCAGTCACTATCAAAGTTTGTCATGTATCGTGGTGAGGATTGTGTTAAAAAGTTTGTAGATAGTATTTATTCTGATCTTGATCATATCGCGGGAATTTTTTCAAAGGAAATCCCATGTGAAAGTATAACTTTAGAACATCAAACATTATTATCATCTACTTGTTGTTGCATTTGTCTGGAAGATTTCCTTACGACAGAGGAAAGGGTTATCGATCATTGTCATTTTACGGGAAAAATCAGAGGTGTAGCTCATGCAAGATGCAACTTGAAATATACAAAGCTCGACTATGTGCCCATATTTTTCCATAATTTGAGCGGATACGATAGTCATTTATTTATCAAAGAACTGGCTGCTAGAGGTGGGGATGACATTAGATGCATACCCCAACACAAGGAAAAGTATATTTCATTCAGTAAAAAACTTTATTTCAATAATGAATGTGATACTTCCTCCAGAAATATTACTGTACGCTTTGTAGACTCATTCAAATTCATGTCGACAAGTTTGGATAAGTTGGTTAAAAATCTATCACCTGATCAATTCCAAGTACTTCCTCGTTACTTTCCGAATCCTGAACAAATGAATCTGCTTATGCGAAAAGGAGTATTTCCATACGAATACATTGATTCTTGGTTAAAGCTTGAAGAAAATTCCTTACCTCGTAAAGAGTTATTTTACAGTGAACTAACTCAAACTCATGTATCCGATCATGATTATCTACACGCGGAAAGGGTATGGGAAACATTTAAATGTCACTCGTTGGGAGAATACTCTGATTTATATCTCAAAACAGATGTCTTGCTGCTGGTTGAAGTTTTTGAAAACTTTCGCAGTATTTGTTTAGCTGCGTATAAACTGGATCCGTGCAGATATCTTACGGCACCCGGCCTCTCGTGGGATGCCATGTTAAAAGAGACTGGTGTAAATCTTGAACTTCTCACTGATTACGAAATGATTCAATTCATACAATCCGGTATTCGGGGTGGGATCAGTCAAGTTTCGAAAAGATATGCAAAATCTAATAATAAATTTATAGATCCCACCGCTGCAATAATGAACCGAACGCAGGAAAGTAATTTTATAATGTACTTGGATGTTAATAATCTATACGGCCATGCTATGCGTCAAAACCTACCTTTTTCCAACTTTGTTTGGTTGAGTGATTGTGAAATTCAAACATTCGACATTCTCGCTCAGCGATCTGATTCAGATATAGGCTACATTTTAGAGGTGGACTTGGAATATCCGCATTCTCTTCACGACCTGCACAATGACTATCCTTTTTGCGCCGAAACAAAAGTTCCACCTAATGGTAAAACCAAGAAACTATTGCTCACTCTCAACGACAAACAAAACTACACAATTCACTACATGTACTTGAAACAATGTATTGAAAATGGATTAGTTTGCAAAAAAATTCATAGAATTTTATCTTTTCAACAGTCTCCATGGCTGAGATCTTACATAGATTTGAACACTGCAAAAAGACAAGCAGCCGCAAACTCATTTGAAAAGGATTTCTATAAACTCATGAACAACTCAATTTTCGGTAAAACCATAGAAAATGTTGGAAAAAGGGTTGATGTGAAACTATGCGGTAGATGGAATGATCAGAAAACAAAACGTAAATGTAAATATGGAGCAGAGAGATATATTTCTCTTCCTAATTTTCATAGCTCTATAATTTTCTCTGAGGATCTAGTAGCGGTACAGATGAATAAAACAAAAATAACCTATGATAAACCCATTTACATTGGATTCACCGTTCTGGAACTTTCAAAATATGTCATGTACGAATTTCACTATTCCTATATACTACCTAAATATAAACAAAATATAGAACTACTTTACACTGATACCGATTCCTTCATATACAATATTAAAACAGACAACTTTTATGACGACATCAAATGCGATTTACAAGCAAGATTTGACACCTCTGATTTTCCAAAAGACAATGTCTACAACCTACCTTTAGTCAATAAAAAGGTGGTCGGTTTAATGAAAGATGAAAGCAATGGTCGCATCATCAAAGAGTTTATTGGTCTGCGATCAAAAATGTACAGTTACATATTACAAGGTGATTTGACTATCAAGAAAAATAAAGGCACATCTGCTGCAATTGTTCGAAAATTAAACTTTGAAAACTACAGGCAAGCCCTTGATCTCGATTTTAAACTCTTTGATAACATGCATACATTTGTTAGTGTTAAACATAATGTCTACACGAAAATTGTAAGAAAAAAAGTGATATCCGGTAATGATGATAAAAGGTACATTTGCCCTGAAGATTGTATAAGCACGTTAGCTTGGGGTCATTATAAAATAAAATAACCATTTCAGAAAAACACTTTATATTTTATTTACAAACAGTTATCATAATTACCTACTCGTACCTACCTACTTCCCTTATTGCTATAGAACGAACACTTTTTATTAAATTTAAAAGTCACGAAAGGACACCATAGGCCGAGCAATCGCAGATGCTCCATCCAAGGATCGTCTTCTGCTTCCCAATTATTGAGACCGCCACCGCAGTAGAAACATACAGTTTTGTCTTCCAAACCAGTGTAGAAAAAACCAGCATCTGCTAGCGCTTCCGGAGTTGGAGATATTATGTTCAGAGGCCAATTGGCGAAACTCTTCAATCGTGTCGCTTTCGAGGTGTAATACGGGTAAAACGGGGGAGTACTAAGATTGACCCCAATCATCACTATCGCAGACAATGTGAACAATGTGGTTGAAGACGACCGCTCAATCACACGATTTGTGACAAACTGTAGGTATTTCTAATTTATCACACCGATTTTTACTAAGTATAAAGTTATACAATGTAACTATCGCATCCTGTTGAATATCAGAAACCGCGAGCCGAGTGACAACCCTGACACCGACCAGAAACCAGAGCTCCCAGACCCCGACCGCCATACATCAAACTATCGAAACACAGCTCAAACGCACCATTCCAACCAACACCAATTTAAACAGAACCCTCACCCACCACCAAACACATACAACACGCAGCTCTACTTATACTGGAATCATGTGTCGCCGAACCGCCATAAACCACCTACTCATATTTTTAAAGCAAAAAATTGTTTAAAAAACATCAGTTGTGATTGGTGGACCTATAGTAGACCATAATGCTATTTTTAACCGACTTCAAAAAAAGGAGGAGGTTCTATGTTCGGGTGTATGTATGTTTTTTTTTTTTTTTTTTTGGATGTATGTTCATCGATATCTCCGTCAGTTGTAAACCGATTTCCAAATTTTTTGTTTGTTTGAAAGAGTATGCTACCATAGTGGTCCCATAAAAATTTTACTCCTGAGGGATTGATAGTTTTCCCGTAATACTCAAAAAATCACCGATCTTTCCGAAAAATGTGGACCGATTTCCAAAATTTTTTTTTTTGCTTGAAAGTGTATCCATATCTAGGTGGTCCTCATATTTTTTTTTTCCTGAGGGATTGATAGTTTTCCTGTAAATCTCAAAAAACCTCATTCCCACTTCAAAATCTGAGTCAAACATTGAATAGTTTGACATGTTTAAATACGCTCGAGGTGATCCCATATAATTTTATTCCTGAGGGATTCTCACTCTAACTTCTTTAATCTTGACTATTCCAATATCTAACCTAACCTACTATATTATTTACACTAAAAATTGAAAAATAAAAATTTTTGAAAAAAATTGAACCGACTTCACATAACACAAATAGTTACTAAGAACCTTCTATGTACCTACACTAAAAAGAGAAAAATAAGAATATACACATGCAATGATTACTTACAGTATTCAAATAATAAATTATTATGTTATATTATATTTGAAGTCGGTGCCAACTATTCTACTCTAACTACTCCATACAATTTTGCACCCAAGTTCTATTGTACTCGTAATTTCTTCTTAGATGTAAATGCATAGGTAGTTGGCACCGACTTCAAATATAATATAACATAATAATTTATTATTTGAATACTGTAAGTAATCATTGCATGTGTATATTCTTATTTTTCTCTTTTTAGTGTAGGTACATAGAAGGTTCTTAGTAACTATTTGTGTTATGTGAAGTCGGTTCAATTTTTTTTCAAAAATTTTTATACAGTACAACCTCAAGATTTAGTTGTAATGACATAACCCCAAAAAAACCAGATGAACCATCAGGAAATCTAGCGACTAGGCCAGCAATGCTGTTCTTAGATCCAGCGCCATATCTAAGTGACATTCTAGCATCACAGTACCGGATAGCCTGTTGGTCTATTTGGCTAGTGATTCTCCACTAAGGTACCTATGCATTGGTTTTCTATAAAGCTTTCAACGTCATTGTTGTGCGATATATTTACACTGAAGTTAATATAAGATGATTTTTTCTCAGAAAACTTAAATGAAAACCGAACTTGAAAAAAAGAGTATATTTTTCGACAAGCTCTTTCAAAGATTGTGATTATGAAAGTAGCGGAGTTTTTAAACTTAAAATTTCATGATTTGAGGACATCATTGTTTTTTAATAAACCATAATGGTTTTTTATCACGTCGTCACGTCGGACCAAATAAAAGAAGTACGCGATAAAAGCCCATTTGACTCACACGCACAATTAAACATTCATAGGACATTACAGTTGAACTATTTTGTCTCGTTACCAATTCTAATTTCATCGTCGTTTTGATTTCACAGATTTTTGGAATGGTGGTCCGCCCATACATCTAATCTTCCATCTGCAAAACAGAATGCAACAAATCGGTGGGACTTCAAATTTGTTTACTTTATATCAAAATTACGGCCGTTATTGACGGTCATCTCTTTACAATGAACCAGGGCTGTGGGTGGCACGTGCGTGGAATAATATTGAGTAACAGTTCGGATGAGGTCCATCATTATCTTATTAAGTTGATTTTATTGGACGCTATATGGCATGGAACTGGACAGATAAGGCCGCGACTGGTTTGGGCGTAATAGTGTGTTTCTTTGATCATTTTACTTTGAACTTTTTAGTTGAGCAACTTAGGTGTCAAAAGCATCAATTGACTTGCATTCCATCGCGTAATGCTAAGGTATAAGTGTACCTACTATGGGTGCCAAATTGTTTTGTAAATACGAGATAGCAGTCACATTCATAATTCAATTTTTTGATAGCAATTCCTTTGTTTCATTCTCACGAGCTGTCATTATGACAACTAGTGTGATTTAAAGGAAAAAAAATTACCTACTGTTACTACAGTAGTATACTATACTTACTACTGCAATTTACTGTTTCAAGGTGATTTCAAACTCAAACTTATGTTTTCTAAAAAAAATTGTACAGTGGCCATTTTTAACTCCAAACTATATTCGTACTTACTATATACCTTGGTCTTAGGTAATACTTATACCTAGGTATTTTTGGGTCTTTTCACATACTTACGTAAGTTCTTGTTTTCTTGAGGTAAGGCTTTATAAAATTCGATTTCGGTGAGTTTTTCCCCGTCAAAAGTGTTTGCACTTCGATGGCATGCTTGCATTTCTTCATCTGACATTTCAAAGGAATTGAAGAATGCAGAATTTTACGAGCCAGATGCTTTAGGTTTTCTATGTCCCTTTTGAGACTACATTTTCTGGAACTCATTCCGAATGAAATGCGAAGGGATTCAGTACCTTGATTGGTATGTTTTACCTCACAGTTACCAATGAAATTTTTCATGATAGGATATGATAGGGAAAAATGAATTTGTGGTTTTCCAAATACCTAAATTATTTTGTTTAATTGAACCTACATTCATTATACTTTATGCAAAATGTTGTTCAAAAGTATTTTTTCAAAAAATACGTGTATCTTCAATCGCTGGCACGTTCACATTAATTGTTGATAAATAAAGCCCTAAGGTGAATCTGTACATACCTACTATGTTATACGTATAATGTGTTAATGTTTCTTCCCAAGCAGAACCACGGTCTGATTATAACGTGGAATAACAAACAGTTAGTATACAAGCCAAGGCATACAAATTATATGTCGCTGTCGGCTAATAGCTGAGTAAGCAACATGGAAAATCTGAAGATAATCACTGAATTTGAGATCGGCTACCGTAGCCGATGTTGTAATTATAATGCAATCTTTGTTTTAGGTTTAAAGGGTATATGCGAAGTTTGAAAAAAGAGATAAATAATATGAAGACCATCCGCTCTTTTTTTAAGGTTTTTGCTTCTTTTGCAAAGTTTTTCTGGTGGAAAATAGCGTTGATCTCTTCCAAAGCCCAGTAATTTGTTTTGTTTTGTTCTCAGTCTAAGCTCATATTTTCAAAAGAACACTTTCCAAGGAACAAAGCCTAACTACAATTAGAAACAGCTGCCCTCCATGATGTAAATCGAATCACATCCAGCATATTTACAGCAAAAAATTAAATTCGTAGAAGCCGAATGAGCCCCACGTAAATTGTAAGTCCCAAGTCCTAGATAAATCATTCGGCTAGTACAGGCAATTTCTGACGGTACGAATATGGTGCTACGAGGGCTTACATCCGTCCGGCTTTTTAGTAAATTTTATAGGAATAAATAGGTTTAGGTTTAAATAATTTATTCTTATAAAGCACAATAAATAAATAACATCGAGCGGTCAAATAAGATTACTAGGCGAAGGCAGAGTGACCATATTTGCGATACATCGGTGATCGCTTGCCTAAGGGAAGCGCTTTAATTTAAAAAATCTTAAAGACACTTCTTATAGGTAACTACATTACACTTAAGAGTTTTTTTTAAACTTGTGCAGTAGGTACTAAGAGTCGAAATCCTGAGCTACTACTCAAAGCAGCTTCAATTTTATTCATTACTTCTCAGTTGTAAGGTATTGACAAATATTTTGTAGACAAAAACCTATTTACAAATACATTTATTGACGAAAAAGAGCACACATACAGAAATTAACAAAAACAGACATAAAAATATTCGGCAATTGGGCTGGACTCGGCGCTAATCTACGCACATGGTAAGTAGTGCTGGTTTTCAGTCCAGTCCAGTGTTCGAGCTAATTTAGTGTTGGTATACTTATACTTGGTTAATACAAGTAGTCCGGCTTTTAAAATTACATCCGACTATTCTAAATTCACTTAGCACTCTACCTACATTGTTGCGAGAGACAATTTAATCCCACTATAATTTATCCAGACTTACGCAAGCATTTGGCCATATTTGTCCACAAACGGACCATGAAATATTGCTCCTTGTATTATTTAATTCCTAGAAATTCTGTATAGGGTTATTCCTATATCTGGCCATACCAGTCCCAAGATTGAGTGGTAAGGTTAACAGTAGATATTTGCTTAGAAATTCAGTAAAAACATCTCTGTGGTGTTAGGTGTCATTTTGTTGTATTTCTTGTTGGTATTTCATGACAACTACTCACGCCATAAAAGACTACGAGTACCTACATCGTTGACCGTTTTTAGCTTAGTACCGTACCTTTGGAATATCTAAAGAGGAAAATGCCGTGTTTGTAAATCTTAGCTTACTTCAGACTCTATTTGATTTTAATCGTAGGTATCGTAGTGTCACTTTATTTGACTAGTTTCTATCCACGACATCGCTCACTTGGTTTTCTTTAGTACCTTCTCGCGACCTACTTCTGTTTTATCTATTTAATTCTGTTAAATCATAGTTTGGTTAGAGTTATACTAGAGCTGAATTCGAGGTTCATCCATTTGCACATGTTGATGCCACAAAAATAATAATAAATAAATAATGCTGGACATTTCACACAGCATCATCTAGCCCCAAACTAAGCAAAGCTTGCACTATGGGAACCAGATAACTGAGGATTGAAAGTGGTAGATTCTCTAATGCTATCGTCTGTAGTCAAACCCTGATCTTCTTTCCAAAATCTACTAAACCATAAATATTTATGTAAAGTTTGTATGCAGAAGGTTGTATCTATCAAATAATTACCTATTGCTGGCATAGGTGATATTGGTATCACTCACTTTTTAACCTTTTCCACATGAAAACGTTTGATTTCCCCACATCGGAATCCAAATATGATCGAAGTCCCGTTCCGCCTTTCCCACTGGTTACCAATGGCCTAAGGCGTAGGCGGGCGGCCTACAGCTGACCGCTTGACCTCGACTCCCGGGTCAGGCAGCCGGTCAACGCACCACGCATGCACTTTGTCGCCTGCACTTCGAGCTTGAAGGTGTCGTGACGGAATTTTGATAGGTCTTTTGTGATTTTGAATAATCAGGTTCTTTCTTTTTAATCGACCAAAAGAAAATTGTAGGTTCAGCTGTATGTACACCAATATCTCCGTCTTTTTTGTGTGTTAATCTTTTTCTCCAGTAAAACTTAAAAATCTCATCAAAATGGTTGAGAAAGTTTGCAAAACGGAAAATATTCACATAGCCATTATAAACAGGCTCTCAGAGTCAGAAGTAAATATACCTAGGTCAAAATAGAGCTTACTACTGTACTTTTAAAGGTTTATGGGTGGTCTAATAAGACTGCAGTATTAGGCTATCATATAAATTATTGAATAAAGTTAGAACCTATAATTAATTATTTAATTATGTAAGTAGGTTTATTGTAAATAAAACGAGTGAATAAGGCGAAAGTTGTAAGTGGGCTATCAGGATTATAGCTATTGGAAATGCAAGTCCTAGTTTTGTGAGATGAATTTAGTGCTTAACCGAATACCTAAAGAATCTGTTAACATCAATTGTTCTAAAGTTTTTGATAGGAATAAAGCAGCTATTGCTATTGGTTTCAAACACTGGTGAGTCTACGCTCAGTTTATTATGCTCACAAATTCTAATGGTTTAAGCTGCATCTACTATTAAAGCCAGCAAAGAATTTCATATATTCACTCAAGGTAATAAATTTTACCGCAAACAATTATTAAAATGACTGGGCGCCGTATTATTGTAATTATTCATAATTTTATCTGTTTTTTATAAAACCGGTCTTTGGATGCGGCATTCCTTCATCTAACTGCAGTTCTTCGATGTTATATTAGAGTCATAAATTGAACTCACAGACATTTATATAAATGGATGTGTGTATTCGCATAAAATTCTTGGACTCTTGGTATAATTTTCATACCGCCTTTTGGCCTAAATATTTTTTAGACTAAAATTTACTAAATAATCATATCCTTCTCCAGTTTCAATTACTTAGTTTAAAATTATTCTCTAAGACTTTAAGGACACAAGTAAATTATGCCGCATACATAGGTAGATCAAAAGTGTCAAAATAAATTATGTCATAATTGTTATGAACTATAAGACCAGTTATATATTTTATGTTAAACGTAGGTCATCCTATAGCAATATCTGCATCATACGCTTCTAGGCTGTAGAGAATAAGAGCGTTATTTCAGAGTGAAACTAGAATATTAAGTCATTTTCAAATAGCTTTATGTTTAAAAATGCAAAAAAAGATGTAAATAATTATAATTTACAAGCTTTTTAATCATTTGCCATAATTGGCCTTTTGCTTGAGCTGATGGTGGCGCCAGTAATAAAATTAGCCTTTTGTATGAGATGATAGCGTCAGTCAGGTTGAAGAACAAATAGATCATTTTGAAATATATATTTTTTTATGGCTAATAAAAGCTTTAGTACAAATAATTCCTTGGGGATGTTTCTCACATCACGATTAGTTTACCTATCTACATTAAGAAATGAAAAGTCTTATTATTCGATTCCGACGGAATTCGAACCCGCGACGATCAGACGATGATACTACATGACAACAGGTATATAATTATTAAAGTACTGCGAGATTTTTCTTTCGAAATTAATTATTATAGATTTTAATTTTTGTTAAATAGTTATGTTTCAAATCTTAGACCCCTCGCAGACTACAGACTTTCTATCGGCATATAGTTGAGACGGAATATACTTCGGCTCGTAATGAGTATGGAGAAGTATAGCCCGTCTCAACTATCGGCCGATAGCAAGTCTGTAGTCTGCGAGGGGTCTTAGAGTGTACTAATATTTTCGATTATGTGAAATGCATGGACTTTTATGTGTTATAAAAGTTTATTTTTATCACACCATCGCATGCCCTTCCGAATCTTTTAACAATCCATAAATTATCGGGCTGAGATTACTGCGGCTCTATCTTTCGTCTATTCTTTTTCAAAAATGCTATCAGCAGTTAGTTAATATAAAATGTTCTCTATGTATCTATCTAGCATTCTCTACTATCATAGTTTGAGCTTTTTTCCTAACCACATCGACGGTCAATGTTCTGTGTAACCGCAACTTCTTAATTCAATTCTTCTCATAAGTAGCTTAACTATGTGAATTTGTCGTAATTTCCCGGTGGCTACTGTTTTTTGTAAGAATGGAATGTGTGGTTACAGTCTACCTATACTATAGGATAGCTAGATAGATAGATAGATCATTCTTTATTGTTACCAATATATTACAAAATTAAAAACGAAAAAACTTATGTCTAAATGCGGTGGCACAATGGGCGCTCCTATTAGGTAAAATTTAATTATTTTGTTTTTTATCTTTTAGTTAAACGATATTTTTTAAAGGAAACAAATAGAGGTTAAAATAATACATCGCAGGTATATATATTTATTTAGTTTAGGTGAATACATACAGGGTGTAAAAAGACGTCTACCGAAGCCGAAAGGGGTAGGTACAGCTTCGCAACGCACAACGAAATCCAAAAGGATTTTCCGAAAAAATCATTATATCCGGAGAAAACAGCGTTTGAAGAGTGCTGTTTGCGTATGTTCTGGGCGCATTATTTTTCGTAGATAGCTGGATTTCGAGTTTTAATTGTTTTTTCTTTTTTAAATGAAATTATTAGGTAGGTATGGTCTTATTATGTCGTACTAGTAGTAAATAACCGAAAATAACATAGCATGACAAAGCTAAGTCAAATTTTTTTTTGCGTTTTTTTTTTCGCTAAATATGTTTAGAATCATGGTCTGATTGCAACCCCTCAGTTTTCGGTAGCAGTCTTTTAACACCCTGTATAATGTAACATTATAAGAGTTAGATGTGCATCTTCCAGATTGGCCCACTGCAGCCATGGATAGAAAGACCTGGAAAAAAGGGAGGGAGGCCTTTGCCCTGCAGTGGGACAATATAGGCTGAAAATAAATAAATAAAACATTATAAGCACATAACGCGAAAACTCAGATTCAGTATTTTCATATAAAAGACATCAACGCGCTCGATCAAGTGTGGTTAAATAAGTAATTGGTTTCTTAAAAAAAAATAACTCCCAAAATCGGTAGTATTTAACAAAAATGCCCAATTAAATAATGTCGGTGAATGTTACGAATGAATGCTTAACTAACAAAGACATTCCAACAAAATTTCAAATAGATCAAAAGATAACATGACGATAATGAATACATTGATCTGGTTATTAACATGAATTAGTATCGAATAGCTGCGCAATGAGCGCATAACTCGATTAAATTATAGTAATTATCTAATAATTATCGATATCGAATGAAAATCGTTTAACCGGACTATGCAATTCGATTGTAGGTACACAATTAGCGTAGGTGTATTTTTGGAGATGCGTTTTCTTTTAATTATAACTTTACTTTTATGATTTGTATCGATCGCACGATCCATCCGCGCGGAACGTGCCGAACTGTCAATTCAACTTCAACTTCTTCTTTATGCAAGTGGACCGGTTTAGAGGAAATCGGAATAGATGTACCTACGGTCTGGGTCACCAACTGGTAAACCCCCTGCAGTTCAGACTGCCTTGCAAAAGGGGTTACCAATTGGTGACGCTGACTGTACCTACCTATATTGTGGCCTGGTTATAACACAATTCCAAAAGTTGGCCATAAAAAGACTAAATTAATGAACACAATTAATTTACTTACTTGAACTTAAGGCTATATTAAGCGTCTCCTAAATTGTTGTGTTTAAAACACTTCGCGTTCCCCGCATAAATAACCAAGTAGGAGTTAAATAAAATTAATTAACATAAACGAGATTGCAATGGAAATAGCCTAGGAGGAGCCCATTATTCACGTTGAGACAGAGATGAACGCCTAATTGGTGCCGGCGCCTGACTGCGCTGCGCGGGCGCATACATTTGCACCTTGTTACTATTCTGGCTCATTGTAACAAACAAGATCTTTTTACAACTGAAAACCAAGTTCAGTTCTCTTCAAATAGTGCAAAAGTCCACCCTATTACACATTGCTTTAGATGTCTCTTCTAAGCACACTCGAAAAAACAGTACTTAGGTAGTTTTTTTGAGTTTCCGTCAAAAAGTCTATCTCGTCAAGAGTATAATTTTCTTTGAAGTATACTAAGATAGTGATTTTAGGCATATAACAAATAAGTACCTATTGAAGGTAGATTAACATATATGTATATGGAACATAATGATGTAGCCATTTTAAGCAAATAATTGCGAGGTCACTTCAGCAGTTACGAAGTGATCAAAACACAAACATACCTGTGTATTGATTATTATAAATAAATAATGCTGGACTTTTTACATAGCATCATATCTCCAAAGTAGAGCTTGTGTTATGGGTACTACATGACTGATATACTACTTATATACTTTTTGTTCGTAAATACATACATTTTATACATAGAAAACACCTAGACCCGAGACATATATCTGTAGATCATACAAACATTTGTCCCGCGGCGGGGATCGAACCCGCAACCTTCTGCGTCGCAAGCGGACCCTCACCCACTGCGCTACAAAGGTCGTGGAATTAGAATTATATATTAGAAATAACTGACCTTATTGACTGATAAGATAAGAGCCGTATTTAAGCGTATTTGCATTAATCCAATTTAATAAGTCATAAATGATCATAGAAGACAGACATTTCCCGTAAAAACAGTGATTTTATCTCAGCTGTCATTTACTTCTTATGAAATCTAGTATTAATCAGAGAGGAAGTTGGGGTATCAAATCCTTGTTGATTTGGTCGAGAAATCGATCAAGTACAGTTTGAACAAGTTGGATGTAGGTTAGCCTTTTACGATGAGGAAACTAATAGGGTCGGTAGACAACCAGTATCAGTACTGGATATAGAATTTTTAATCATCGATAAAAAATCTTGATTCATGTAAAAATCTTGAAAATCTTGTAGCTGTAAATACTTTACTGTTCTTTAGCTTTATAGATATTTAGATAGTTATTAAAAATTTTATAGTATTCGATTCTGTATATTTTATAGTGATGAACCATCTATTCTTTTAGAAATAGAAATGTTTATTGCACTTATGTTGTCATGGAGGTGTTAGTGTACATACATTGTTTCAAACATTTTTGAGTCTCTAAAGATACAATTGAATTTTTTTGATTCGAGAGCTGGCGATTTTTTGGCACAAAGAATCAGCATTGCCATTCTTGCCGCCAGCGTGGCAATGCCGCCAGTGTTTTGGGCACGCTTCCGACTGGCAGTGACCTGGATCAGTTGAGCTATCTATAGATCGTTTTTACGACGATCCTTAGATAGCTTGACTGATTCTATTGTATTTTGTAATTTTATGTACATATTGTAGTAGCTTAGTTTCTGTAAATAAACTTGTAGTAGATTTAATTTAAAATTATCAATCAAATTCGCGGTCCGGGTTTGTCGGCCGCGACTTCTGTGTGCTTTTTCGAACATCAACTCAAATAAAATTATGAATCACTTTAGTTTTCGCTATACCAAAAAGCGACAAAAACAATCGATATCATTTTAATTTTAATCGGGTGAGTACGGACCGGGTGAAAACGAAACTAGGGGAAAGCGAACCGAACCCACCGCTACAAACCTTACTTCCGAAAGTTATTTGTTCTAAAATAGTGTGTCGATTACAACGCCATGTCGATAAGTGAATGAAAAATTACATTGCCTACATTGGTACGAGTAGTATTTTACAATCAACTTCTGCCATGGACGATGCTTTTAATTTCCACGTCAAGCAGGGCAGGCTACCTTATTTGGGAGACGGCTTTTCAATACATTTTATGGCTAGTTCACACCATGCACGGCATGTAATGTATATGAATAAGTTTAGATAAAGACATTTACAAGCTTTTCTATTTATGGTCTAATTTCTAAATGGGTAGTTGACATGGCGTTTTCAGCTTTGATGGCCTTAGTTCAAATCATTCTACTTCTTATAAATTACCAGCAGCGCTCTCTCGGGATGACTTCAGTTTTTATTCCAGACTATTTTCTAGGTATGTTATGTGCCAAATACTTTTAGTAATTTTTGCGTGATAATAAAAGTAGAATATTTTTGAAGATATCACCAGTTCTTATACCTATTTATAAGTACTACCTAGTTAATTATCGTGGAGGTCCATAGAGTAAATGTAAAACATTGAAGTACCATCGTTAAACTCGCTAGACTATTTTCCCGCGTCCCCATCCAAACCGGAGTATCGTCTGTTCAATAGATTTGCATAAAAATGCGATGGAACCTCTTTGCCTAACTCCATTTATTGACAACGCTACGTGCCAATTAACACTCAATCTTTCAATACACCCACTTTGGGTGAAGTTTTCAGGGCCGCACTTAGGTGTTTTTAAAGTAATTGTAAACATGTCTATCAACTTATACTGTTTACCCACAAATAATTTGTTTATCAATCGAAATATTGAAAATAAAGTCTGCATTATTGAGTTTCTACTTCATAAAAAATCACAAAGTCGCAGCACAACCAACGTAATAAAAAGAAAAGCATTTGAGGCAAGTGTTCATCTAGTTCAACTGATATTTTCTCTTCGATATCAGTTTTAATGACAAGAACATACTTGTATGCACGTTATTGGTAGTTGCAGGTTTTCCAACGAGAGTGATATTACAAATCTCAGAAACGACATTTTACTCGATATCTAATGATAAATGTTTTCTAAGTGATAAACATCATGCTGCTAAGCGATTTTGCCTGGGTTTTAAGATTTACAATTCATGTGTTTATAAATAAGTCTTCTCAATATTTTCATATCAGTAAGAATGCCCGCGCATACCTACTTAAAAAAAATTGAGTCTTTATTGTTGTAAACTAGTCTAGGATGTAGAAACGACCTGCTAGTCCTAAATTATGCTGTTTCTCTTTTGTTTTGCTGGCGCCTAGCGACGATATTATGTATAAGCGTGTGACAAGTGCAGCTATAATCTACTAGCTATCCGTCGCGGTGTTACCCGCGGTCCCTCGGGAAAACTTCACTTTCCCGGGATAAAATATAGCCTATGTTCCTCAAGGATAAAACAGGATTCTAATGGTGAAATAATTTTTTAAATAGGTCAAGTAGTTTCGGAGCCTATTCAATTCAAACAAACAAACCAACAAATCTTTCCTCTTTATGATATTAGTATAGATAATATTATAGACAGTGACAGCATGAACCTGCACTGATATCAACTAATAACTTAAGACGTGAATTGCGTATTCTTAGTCCGAGCCTGGATAACTTGAATACTTTTAGTTAGTTCTGACTAACTGATGGGCTTTAATTATTGCTTGACATGTTTATATTCTTGAATCATAAACTCAAACATAATGAAAACGTTCTGAATTTATATCAAATAACGTCGTCCGGCGGTGCTACCCGCAATCCCACGGGAATAACTTATTCGGGATAAAAAAGATGTGACTATTTCCGTTCCTATATCCCAGCAGTGCTACTAAATAAATGCTTTTTGACTTTAACTAGTTCTAGTTTGAACTTTAGTCCCAACTCTCAAGTAAGGTCCCAATGCCTCGTTTACGGAGACGCGTGGCGTCGCGCGTCAACTTCGCGTCATGTGTGGCGTTTCGCGTTTCTCCCGTCTCCGTAAACGCCACTCTACAACCGCCATATTATGCTTGAATTCAGTTTTTATCTGGGATTTAACGCTGGCCCGCACTGCGTCTCTGTAAATAAGACCTAAAAGTCCTCTGTCCATAGAACAGATAAAGATGTTAATAAGGTCGACAGCTAAAAGAATCCACCGAGGAATGCTACAGAAGTCAGACGTGTAATGACTGGAGTTGAATAACAAGCATTAACTGGATGTTTAGTTAGGCAAATCTGGAAACGTGTAATGTATCCGACGCTTCTGTGAAATATTTAAATTGGCCGACCAGTAGAGCTTTTATTGTATGAGGACAATGAAACAGGAACACCACTGCATCCCTACGACACTTGATATTGTCTTTCTCATATTAATAATTGATAGTGGTACTAATGAGAATGATATTTCCCATTAGTACCCCCGGTGGTACAGTTTGATGGTACTACTGGTATTACTAGGAATAAAGGTATCAAAGCTCTCAAGACCCTTTAAAGATTATTTAGGTGTAGTCAAAAACACGTCCAAGTATGTACCTACGTACACAATTGCAGATTATATTAGATTAACATTCTTTTGAAATAATTGGTGTCCATTACAAAAATACTGTCATTTCAAACTCACGATCGAACAGTTTTTAACGATTGTTTTTGAAAAACAGTTACGTTTCATAAAAAAAGTATTAATGACACGCATGGACATGTCATCTCTGTCATTTTGAGTGCACTTTGCAATAAAAAAGACAAGGACAACAAACTATCGTAGACTGAAGGTTTTTCGCACGCTGCTGGGCCCTGTCGTTGCTCCCATTCAGGTTTTGACTCATTCATCATTTTGAAGACCGCCTTCCTCTTTGCCCGAGGGTATAAGGTATGTATTTATTTGCTTCAAGTTTCTACCTTTATTTTACAGCCACTCTACAAATTCGCCGAACTATTTGCCGAACTATTATTTGGATAGAAGATGGCAGGCGAATACAGGCATGAGGCCCTTTACACGTTCGTCACCGTTGACATTCGTCTATCTTCGCCGAATATGTAGAGGGCCCATCAAGTTTCATGCAAATTGGTCCAATTATAAAGTTGTGATTGAAATACAGACGACTGAATATAATAAAACTTTTAGACGATTTCTAACTTCTTGCCTCTTGCTTTCTCAAACTCAAAGGAGTAAGAGATTCTGTGGCAAGAGACAAGAATGGTATGCCAGAATGGTATCGTGTAAACGGCGTCTTTTAGTAGATTAGTAAATCTTTAGAAAGTAGTGTTATCACAAATTGAATTCTATTTTTATTGTATTAGAACTGAAATCAGAAAAGCTATCAAACATACAATTTTCACTAGTTTGAAGCATAATGATAGACTTATTTGTTTTAAGAGCTTCCGGTACATTGTTTTAAAGCAATTAAGTTTGACCAATTGACCCAAATCTCAGGCTCATCCTAAATTCGTCTCTGGACTTGTTTCAAGCTACTTTTTATTGCTTGCTTATGAGAAGACGTAAACCTAAACAGGGTCACGACTATATCCCCAAGGCGCGGTAGACATTCTCTCAGATCTTTTATGTATTTCTATAATTTCTGTAATTCTTTATTGTACACAAGAGAACAGTGACAAAAACAATATGTTAAAAAGTACATGTACAAAGGCGAGCTTAACCCTAAAAGAGTTTTCTACCAGCAAACCTTTGGGTCTAGGGCGAAGCCATAAACAAATGTGGATGCGCTGTGTACATACCATATGTGAATTCCAGATCCTTTGAAGATGTCTAAAGGTGCATTTACACGGTGCGATATGATTTAGCATCGCACGCCAATTTTTCCCGTGTGAACGCTCATCGTATGCGATGTGTCTTAGTATGCGATGTGCCGTCGGGACTTACTTAGTGTTTTGCGATGCGGCATCGGTAGCTCCGACGCGCCGTCGGAGAACAGAGTAGGGTTACCATACTAAAAATTGGAAACCCGGACAAATGCCAAACAAAATGTACGATTTAAATGGAAACGCACGTGGCTTACAACATATTATGTTGGTACCACGTGAGTGAAGCCACGGTGCGTTCCGCAAGCTCACATACCTAAATGTAGACATTGATATTTTAATGTTCAATATAATAGTCTTAATAACGAGAATTTCATTATTTTTCTACATAAAAAAATCTTGTAAGTACTTATTTTGTATCATAATATCTTAGAAAAATCTAAATAAAACGACAGGTCTGGAGAAATCTTAACGTATGGTTACTGTAAAATGGGCGGATTATAGGGGCGTATGCCACAGAATAAGTTTCATAGTTACCTAGACTTTTACTAACTGCGGAAGAGCGTACAATTTTTGGTAGATTGTAGCGTTGTTAAATTTCAACAATGTTCTCAAGGGATCGTTAGTGAAGTGGTCTAGCGTGCGGTTTCCAAGAAGAGACATGCTGGTTCAATTCCTTGCACAAAAAATTTTTTTGCATTTTTTTTTATTTTTGCTTCTCTAGAATTTTTTTTTTATGTTAATGGTGAACATCTCAGTTTCATAAACTTTTTAATAAAAACTAAAGAAAATAAAATTAAAATTCAAGGTCCGAACAGAGTACTTACTTAGATGGTAATTTTACCTAATACTATTTTACCTAATATTAGCTGTCCGCCGCGGTGTTACCCTCGATCCCTCGGGAAAACTTCACTTCCCCGGGATAAAATATGTATAGCCTATGTTCATCGGGGATAATGTAGGATTCTATTGATGAAAGAATTTTTAAATCGGTCCAGTAGTTTTGGAGCCTATTCATTTCAAACAAACAAATCTTTCCTCTTTATAATATTAGTATAGATAAGCTGGCCATTTATTATTATAATAATAGGTAATAACATTAGGGACACAAAAATGTCTGAAATAAAGATTTTTTATTTTAAGGATAATGTAGCTACTCAAATCCTTCAATCCGAAGGTCGTGGGATCGAATCCCGGCCGTGCATCAATGGATTTTGCGTTTCGTAAAATTTATATGCGCTTTAACTCGAGCTCTGAACGGTGAAGGAAAACATCGTGAGGAAACCAGTTAGTATTCTAATAGGCGGCGATGGGCTTGCAACCTGTCACGTATGGAATACTAACTTCTGCAAGATGTGGGCATGTATCAAATATGTATTTGTACATGCCTCTGACTACCCCCTTAGACAGATGTCTAAGGGGGGTACCATTTATATTCCAGATCCTTTGAATCTTCAAAGGATCTGGAATATAAAAGATCTGAGAGAATGTCTACCGCGCCTTGGGGATACAGTCGTGACCCTGTTTTTTGTAGCTACTACCTACGAACCTACCTACCTGTGGTACCTGTGGTACCTAATGGTACCGAGATATGTAGGTACATAGGTATGTATAATAACATGAAAATATAAAGCAAAAACTCAAAACTAGGTAAACCTACCTACTTACATATGTGTGTATAATGTAGATATAGGTATCTAAGTAAGTTCGTATGATGGCCGTATATGGCCTCCGAAGCCGACAATTAACCTTACCCTCCCAAGCATGGAAGCTTTCAAATACCACTAGCGGTCACCCATCCATTTACGACGACCATGAGCGTTTCTACAAAGTGACAATGACGCAGTTGCGAGTCTTTCTGTTGGAACTACCTACTATCTACCGTTGACCTAAATAGGTAAGTAAGTAAGTACCTACATTGTGATATAGGTAGGTAAGTACAAATCGCCTCTTTATTGTATTGGAAACATTTCGAAAAACTGGACCTACCTAGTAGGTAGGTCCAGTTTTTCGATTTAGGTAGGTAGGTAACTAGGTAGGTAGTACCTACCTTACCTACCTAGTTACCTACCTACCTAGTCTGCTAGGTTATCTAGCCAACTTTACATCCACAACCTACCTGTTTAAACTTTAGTTAGGTACTACCTACAGTTTTTTGAAATGTTTCCAACACTGCGTTTGAACATTGAGCTAAGTAGGTAGGTATATTATTGTCCCCCCCGAAGGATTCCAATCGGGATAAAATATAGCCTATGTTTATCGGGGATAATGAAGGATTGGTGAAAGAATTTTTAAATCGGTCCAGTAGTTTTGGAGCCTATTCGATTCAAACAAACAAATCTTTCCTCATTATAATATTAGTATGGACCCAGTATGGATAAGCTGGCCATTTATTAAAATTATGGCGAGTGCACGAAAGAGATGGAGAGTTCTTAGTTTGCAATGCAACTACCTTGGGAGAAAAAGAGATGACACAATTTTCTCGGTAAGCGCGTTGTGCATTGTGCAGTACGCAACCTCACGGTCGGTAGCGTCAGCAGATTCAATAGATCATGTTATTGAATAAGGAAGTCGAAATAGATAATTTCATTTATAAATTTTAATATTTTAGTTGGTAGGTAGGTGTAATATATTAATATATATTTGGATAAGTAAGTCTTATCTATTTAAAACTAAACTGTATAATGTACAGAGTATATTCATAAACCTTTAATATAATATTTAGGTACGTTACTTATAGCTACTACTACCACTTAAATTATTCAACATTAATTTGTATCTCACATTCACACCACCATACAAATTCAAAAACACAATACAAAAATACTTAGCGTCATAATATTCACAAAAAGGATCGTCACGGAGAAGTCGTAGCGCACTTGTTTTTAATGCAGAGAACTACATTAACAAAAAGTTTTTATATTTTTTGAGATAGGATATTATTGAATTTTTTTTTGCGTATTTGGAGGCTCTATCTGTTTACAAACAAATACTTCAAATAACTATGGTCTTAATTTTATTGGAACACTTAAAAATACTAAATTTTAGTTTTCATGCAAAATGTATTGAGAATAAGTTTTATTGAAAAATGGTTTTTCAATAGGGACAAGTATGGATATTATACTATTATTCAGGAGGAGTTCCATTGAACCGCTCCTAGTTCTAGTCCTACTGCCATCATATTTTAAAGTTTAAAACCACCAGATTTAGTGGAAAATCCACTAAGTTGGCAACACTGCTGAAACGTGAACAGAACACTGACTGAACAGTGAACAACAATGCGCTGCGTAGCGTTGGCACAGAATTCAGAGAGGCGTTGCGTTGGTAGCGTAGTGCGTGCGATGCGATGCGAGGCAAGTAGGTAGGTAGGTAGTAGGTACCTACCTACCTATTCCTCCAAGTTACATACATCACAGGTATCGCTCGCAGTACCTAGTAGCACAGTAGTAGGTAGGTACCTTTTTGCAATAGTGTACCTACTTTTAGGTATGCTAGCCAACTAGCTAGGTAGGTAGATTCAGTTTTTCGAAATGTTTCCAATACAATAAAGATAATCTCAACACCTACCTAGTAGGTAGGTACCTTACACTATTGCGAGAAGGTACCTACCTACTACAGCTGTGCTACCTACTAAAAGTAAGTAAGTTCGAATGAGTCAGTGGCCAACTCTGGCGACGGAGTTTTTAGGCCGCCTTAAGGCCTCCGTCACGGCTTAACGACTTAAATAGCCGGGACCGACAATTTAACGTGCCCTCCGAAGCACGGAAGCGCTCAGATGAAAATGCCACTGGCGGTCACCCATCCACTTACAGACCGTTTCGAACGTTGGTTAACTTCGACGATCTATCAAGAACGACTAAGCAAGCACGACCACGAGCGCTACCTTACCTACTACCTATCCGCAATACGCAATAAAAAAAGGTAACCTAGACAACTTCACATACCTACTAGGTACCTAACCTACCTAGTAGATAGTAGGTAGTTCCAACAGAAAGACTCGCAACTGCGTCATTGTCACTTTGTAGCTTCCATGCTTGGGAGGGTAAGTTTAATTGTCGGCTTCGGAGGCCATATACGGCCATCATACGAACTTACTTAGATACCTATATCTACATTCTACACAACTATGTAAGTAGGTAGGTTTACCTACTTTGAGTTTTTTCTATATATTTTTGTTATTATACATACCTATGTACCTACCTACCTAGGTACCATAAGGTAAACCTACCATAGGTAGGCAGTACCTATCATAGGAACCTACCAACCCAGATGAATATATAACGACACCATCCTCTTACTATACCTACCTTAATTTCGTCATATTGGTAGAGTTGTTTGAGTGACCTCTGGTGGGATAGCCCCGAGTTCGAATCCCAGTGGTACAGTAACTTTTTGCTGTTTAAAACCGTTACCGAAGCCTTCACTTTTGTCGGCACACCTGGGAGTGCCACTCAAAGTCAAAGTCAAAAATCATTTATTCAGTAGGACAGCAGGGATCACTTAGAATAGTCTTAAAACTAATTTTACTCCTGTTCTTTCGCGACCAATACCGTGAAGAATCAGAGCAACAAACACGGTCTGGGGCCTATCATTCTTTTAGGTGATCCATGGATCCATTGAGTTGGAGCAAGTCCCAAGATTTTTTGTCATCCAAATATTGAGATATCTTATAATAGGCTTTTTTACAGAGATGACGTTTAATTGTATTTTTAAATTTAGTGATTGATATATTTTGCAATTCGCTTGGGACTTTGTTATAGAAGCTTACACATTGCCCTTTAAATGATTTCATAATTTTATCTAATCTAGTAGTGGGAACAGCGAGTTTATCCTTATTTCTAGTGTTTACATCATAATTATCGCTTTTTTTCTTAAATGATTGACTGTTTTTTTTCACATCTTTCTAGAATATGATGCCTTATTCCACAGTCGACAATTGATAACTTGATATCAGCATACCACGCGTGATTTAGAGCTGTGGCTAATGCCCTGGGATATCCAACAGATTATTGAATTGTTTTTGTTATTTCCAGAAAATTGTTTTTTTTTTCAGTTTAGGTACTGTTTTAGTTATCCTTATGAAACTTATTTTTTTTTACTTGCATGCTTTTTATTTAATTACATAACTGAAATCTATAATACATTTAGCTTCTTTTGATGTATAACAGCTAGGACAAAACAAAGTGGAAATAAAATTAAACTTTAAAATTAAAAATAAAATTAAATACCCTTGTTCCCCAGACAATTTTAATGTGTGTCACCCAATTAAATAAATTATTTTTATTTGACACCCTTTTTTTATTTACTGACAAACAAAATAACAAATAATAATGAAACAAACAAAACAAGAATAAAGAGGTTACTTCATTTATTTGCGAAACTCAAATTTGTTACTCTACCTACTAAGCAATGTTTGATCATAATAAAATGCATTTTTAAAGTCAAATAAAATCACCCTGCTGCTTATTTCCACTATGTCGCTGGCGATGTCATGCGAGTTCACTGCCACTGCGGCGACGCGAAGTATTTTGCGCGCGGCCTGAAACAGTGCTAAATGTCTATTGCTGCAGTCCAACCGGCCCTTAAAAAATATATATAACAAAAAAATATATAACCAGTAGTCGGCCGTCTCGTAAAATATAGAAAAATAATATAAAAACAAATTTTTTTTGTAAAAAAGACTACTAAAAAGGCAAGTTGTTTCAAATAACTTGAGATAAAAAGATAAACTTACCTGTTTTCCAGACGCCGGTAGTTAGTAAAAAATTAGCGCGCAACGCACTTGACGTCTCTCTTGGAGACACCGGCGGAATGAACTGAAATTACTGCCAATCCTACCAACCTAATGACAAGGAAACGTCTTGCATCGACCAATCAGAAATCATAGTAGCAATCAAAATTAATTTGGCGCGGAAATCTGGATTACTTTGCTATTTATTCAAACTAAAAGCCAGTAATGGCCGACTACTGGAGAGGGGCCGACTACTGGGGCCTTTACCCTAATACTTGTACAAATAGTGTTAGGTAAATAATTTGTATTTGCCTCTAGTGGCACTTTTTATATAAACTCTCTTTGTCTAGATAATGTTGTGGGCTACAATATTATATTACCTGTCATGTATATTTTACCTTCTAAGTACTTAATGGTCATTTCTTACTATTAAGTTCAAATACGCTGTATATTGTAGCTGTTTGTTGTCCCTAATAAATAAAATAAAATAAATATGTAATTCATATTGTTTTGGTTTTACTCACCCAAGCCAGTACGTACATACTTAATCTGATGAGTTTGCTGACCGTACCTCACAGATTGCACATTTTTAGACTTGTACATTATTTTCCATTTCAGGGCATTAATAGGACCTTTGTTTTTTACAAAAGTCTGTGCAATATGGTTGCACAATAAATGATAATAATTTCAATTAAGGTTATTGGCAATAACACTATTTATATGTTATACGTACTCATTAGCTAAGTTGCGTGCGTAGGTATTTTGAGCCACACATTTTTCAATTTCATACATATATTTTTTCACGAAAGTTCGTGCAATATTATTGCACAATAAATGGTGAAATAAAAGTTTAGTTTATTGGCAAATCCACTAATTTTTAACTAATCATTAGTGTGTGTGCGTACGTCGGCATTTTGATAACACACATGTAAAGACAACGCCATAGTTTTTGGCGTCCGGACATCTAACGATTTAAATCTTTGACATAGGCTATATTTTATCCCGGGGAAGTGAAGTTTTCCCGAGGGATCGCGGGTAACACCGCGGCGGACAGCTAGTATTAGGTAAAATTAAGTAAGTACTCTGTTCGGACCTTGAATTTTACTTTTATTTTCTTTAGTTTTTATTAAAAAGTTTATGAAACTGAGATGTTCACCATTAACATAAAAAAAAATTCTAGAGAAGCAAAAATAAAAAAAAATGCAAAAAAATTTTTTGTGCAAGGAATTGAACCAGCATGTCTCTTCTTGGAAACCGCACGCTAGACCACTCCACTAACGATCCCTTGAGAACATCGTTGAAATTTAACAACGCTACAATCTACCAAAAATTGTACGCTCTTCCGCAGTTAGTAAAAGTCTAGGTAACTATGAAACTTATTCTGTGGCATACGCCCCTATAATCCGCCCATTTTACAGTAACCATACGTTAAGATTTCTCCAGACCTGTCGTTTTATTTAGATTTTTCTAAGATATTATGATACAAAATAAGTACTTACAAGATTTTTTTATGTAGAAAAATAATGAAATTCTCGTTATTAAGACTATTATATTGAACATTAAAATATCAATGTCTACATTTAGGTATGTGAGCTTGCGGAACGCACCGTGGCTTCACTCACGTGGTACCAACATAATATGTTGTAAGCCACGTGCGTTTCCATTTAAATCGTATATTTTGTCTGGCATTTGTCCGGGTTTCCAATTTTTAGTATGGTAACCCTACTCGCCGCGATGCGATGGCGAGTTGGATCTCCGATATCGCATCGTAGTGACGACGCGACATCGCATCGCAAGCGCAGTTTGTCGTGTGAATGCGCTAAGTCTAACTCAAGTTGGCACACCGAATGGGCGCGGCCTAGCAAATCCGACGACAAATCGCACCGTGTAAATGCACCTTAAGGGGGGTTGTCAAAGGTATGTCTAAATACATAATAATATTTGATACATTAAAAAAAAAAAAAAAAAATTGATACATGCCCACATCTTGCAGAAGAGTTGTAAAGTAATAAGAATTTAGTTTTTAAACTAATTTAACTAAGTTCGACTAGACGTTATTTAAAACTAAGATGCTATAAATGGCAAAATGCATATTTAATTGGGTACAGCGTAAGTATCGGAATGATAGGAACCATTCGTTCATAAGCGCCAGTAGGGCTTATTAAAAAAGTATTTATTGCTAATTGAATGTTGTGTATGACTTGAAAAGCATTAAACTTTTCATATCAAGTTATTGAAAGTATCGGACTTTTTATTACCTCAGCTTTTTTATAAACAAAGATATAAAAGCCCGGCCAAGTGCGAGTCCATCCTACTCATATAATAAAGCTGAAAGTTTGTGAGTTTGTTTAGATGTTTGTATGTTTGTGTATCAATCACGCGTAAACCAGTGATTTGGATGAAACTTGGTATAGGCGTAGATAGTGACCTGGAATAGCATATAGGCTATTCAAAATGTAGGTACCACGCGGGCGAAGCCGCGCGCAGAAGTTATCTATAAAAACGGTAAAAAAAAACACGTGTGTTGATCCTGTTTTTTAGTAGTTTTTGTTATAGCGGGAACAGAAATACATCATCTGTGAAAATTTCAACTGTCTAACTATCACGGTTCATGAGATACAGCCTGGTGACAGACAGACAGACGGACGGAAAGCGGAGTCTTAGTAATATGGTCCCGTTTTACCCCTTGGGTACGGAAGCCTAAAAACGAAGATGTTATATTGCACTTTAGTCAAGTTTTTTTAAATCATGACCAATCAGGACGACTGTTTATTATTAAAAAAAAAAAAATTGTCTATGGTGTATATGTCAGAGGCTCGGGAAACGTTATGTAACGAGAGTCATAAAACAGACGTACTTAAACAAGCTAGTACCTACTATTTACATAGCATTATGTGCATTTACATCGTAGAGAGTGAATATCTCTGTTTTATATATATTTTTAGATAGTTTTACTACTAATAGTTTCATCATACTAAACTTCTACCAATGAGTAAGATAATATCTTATGAATCTAATGATCAACTGTATTCCGCTATTTTAATAAACATAAACTGAGTTATGGCATGTTTGACACAATCACACCGTTGATAAATTGAAGGTTGCGGGTTCGATCCCCGCCGCGGGATAAATGTTTGTATGATCTGCAAATATTTATCTCGGGTCTGGGTGTTTCTATGTATAATATGTATGTATTTACAAATAAAAAGTATATAAGTAGTATATCTGTTATCTGGTTCCCATAGTACCTACAAGCTTTGCTTAGTTTGGGGCTAGATGATGATGTGTGAAATGTCCAGCATTATTTATTTATTTATTTATAAAGGTGCGTTTCCACCATGTTTCCATTGAGGCTGAGAGGAGGAGAGCTAAGCAAAAGTTGACCATTCACATTGCTCGAAATCTCCGCTCACACATTGTTATTGGTCAATTCATCCCTCATTCAGGGACTAATATTACGAGTAGAGTTAACATAATGGGAATCAAATATAATTAGACTCAAATTAATAGGAATTCAACTTAAAGGGAATCCAACTTAATGGTCTGGATTGGAGTTAGGCCAATGATGAATGACTGGCTCCCCACTGGAGCTTGACTTTTAGTTTTAAGATGGATTACCTAAATTATTATAGGCCCCAAACCGTGTTTGTTGCCCTGATTCTTCACGGTATTGGTCGCGAAAGAACAGAAGTAAAATTCTAAGACTATTCTCAGTGATAACAGCGGTCCTACTGAATTAAAAAAAAATGCGTGAACTTTTGAATAGAGTAAAATTACTTTTGAGTTAGAAAATTTAGTTTTATTGCACATACCTATAGGTGTAGAAAAAAAATTGCCTTAAAGACAATAGTTTAATCTTCATGCCATAGAGATGTGATGCAAGGTAAGCCTTAGCAGGTTTGTTGTATTAAACCGGTTTAGATGGGATTTCTAATAAAATTATAGTGCCACAAACATCGGCAAACGCAATGTGGTGGATAATTATTCATATTCCAGGAATCCCGGGGACAGGCCTGTTTGTACAGGATGCGATCGACTACCCTTGATTGAAAGGGCCTTGCGTGGAAATTGCACCTATATCTACATAGTTGACGTTAAAAGTGTACACCGATACTTACCTAAAACTCGTGGCATCACTTCGACAGTCGCTATGGCCAGAGGGCTTATTGTCTAACTTGAAATCCATTTCTATTTCCCATTCCAATAGAAGCGCTCGTGGTCGTGCTTGCTTAGTCGTTCTTGATGGATCGTCGAAGTTAAGCAACGTCCAAAACGGTCTGTAAGTGGATGGGTGACCGCCTGTGGCATTTTCATCTGAGCGCTTCCGTGCTTCGGAGGGCACGTTAAATTGTCGGTCCCGGCTATTTAAGTCGTTAAGCCATGACGGAGGCCTTAAGGCGGCCTAAAAACTCCGTCACCAGAGTTGGCCACTGACTCATACGAACTTACTTTATTCCAATCAATCACAGAATACGAAAATGACGTATCATGACAAAATACGTCATTTTCGTATTGTGTGATTGTTTGGAATGGGAAATGGGAATAGATTTCCAGTTAGACAATAAGGCCTCAAGTTTTTTTGAGTAATTAGGTAGGTAACATTTGTTTACATACATAAACAAACCTCATACATGTAATATCATGTGTGTATGTGTATGTTGTATCATGATGTAGGTACAGATTGTTTTTCGTTTCCAAAGAACTGAATAGTTTAAAAATTATTTGTTTCCATCAGCAAGAAAACTTCCGCGACAAGTACAACAGTCTGACAGAAGCTGTCACGACAGTCTCTAAAAAAATATTCATAAGAAAAATTTCTTGTTCGACTTGACGTCATAGTTTATTAGTTCCTTAAAATTCTATACTTGACGTATAAGGAAAGTGAATTCGTCTATCAATCGTAAATTAGGTAATCGCTCACGCGACGCTAAAGTGTGAACAATGTTCTGGTAAATGACCATTTAATTGCTTAGGACTTTAGGAGTTCAAAGAATTGGATAAATTCTTCTTTTCTTTTCGTGTCACTTAGTTCTTTTTAATAGATGATTTGAGTAGATAAATAACTTAAGTATTGTATACCTACATATCTAATGTATTTTGTAGCAATGTCCAGTACATTAGACTTCAACGCGCTTGTTGTTAATACCATCATCAGCCTGCTTGACGATTTCTACGACGAGTTTTATAGCGGTTGTACAAAATATGATTTTGCCTTGAATCAAATGTCAATTTACTCTATTTTACCCATTCTACCTTAAAGATACCTACAATCAAGTAGGAACGTTACTTTACGTTACTTCATACGTTATTTTTGTAATTTAACTACAAAGAATTTTTTTAAGAATTTTGGCACAAAGAATAAGCATTGCCATTCAGCGTGACAATGCCGCCAGAATTATGGGCACGCTTCCGACTGGCAGTGACCTGGATCAGTTGAGCTATCTATAGATCGTTTTTACGACGATTTATTTATTTATGATACACAGGTTTAAAAAAGATGTTAAAAATAGGTTAATCCAACTGTGATCTGCCAGTCGGCGTATAAATTCAGGTACATTTTTCTTTATTATTATTAGATAAAATTAAGCTTATATAAATTTAAATTACACACAGAATAAAATGTCAATAAACCATTAATTAACTACACAAGTCTTTGAGTACATTGATGTCATGTCATGAGAGAATTAGTTATTTAACTCAAAGTTATAAATTATTGTCCTTTAAAAATTCTTGTACACTATAATAAGCTTTGTCAGTTAAAAGTCTTTTTAATTTCCCCTTAAACACATTAAGGCTGAGAGCCTCGAGTACAGCTACAGGCAGAAGAGTAGTGTAACCCCTACACCAAGCTACAAAACTGCGCTGTATTCCACAAATCAAGTGTTTTTGTGGTTTCAGATATAGACCGGTTGTAACGATTCGACATAACGGATTATTTTGAAATATATTATTTTGAACAACTGGTATTTTGTTTTTTTACTCGTATTTTGTTTGCATAATTAATGGGAGGACAGTGGATCCGGCTGGTACAAGACCGCCAGGAGTGGCGTGAAAGAGAGGCCTACACAGCAGTGGCTGTTACCGGCTGTATAGATAGATAGAAGATAGAAAATACTTTATTGTACACCACATGGACATTACAAAATACAAACAAAGATACAAGAAAACATTTAAAGCGAAGTACAATGGGCGGTCTTATCGCTGTGAGCGATTTCTTCCAGACAACCTAGAACCTAGATAGACATAGAACTAATGTTATTTATATACGGCTTTATTAGGACAAATATGATTTTAATGGCAACTCATTAAAACCTTCTTGAAATAAAATATCACCTCAGACTAATATCATCATCATCTAAGTACCTAATCCTTACCCATTCTACTTCAGGGCATAGGCCTCTCTTCGTTTCTGCCTTTTGCCTTTATCCTTTGATTAACAAATTAAAAAAAACATACCATATCATTCGATTACATTAATGCCTCTGGTATACATACATAATACGGGTATATAACCAAATCTCGACTCAAAATCAGTAAACTTACAATTGCCGCGTCGAATGTAGAAGCTCTGGTATTGTTCCCAGGGTCATCGACCGGTGTAAACTATGCCACTTAGCATGTCCAATATGTGCTGACCACTTAGGACTTAATATTCTAAAAGACAATAGTTTTTTAGGGCAGGTTCAGATACTCCGTGAAGTTTCGTCTAAGTTCATTTTGTCCTATTTTTTTCTTAACAAAAACTGTCTTGTCAAAAAATGTCTTCAAGATTTTTTTAATTTATTGCATCTTTTATCGCATCCAATCTATCTGAAATAAATAAGCTATCCCATTACTGTATATATAAAGTACCTACCTATTAAATACTAGACCAAGTTTGATTGAATAAATACCTAACCTGCTCGTAGTAGGACTGCAAGTCTATTAGCATACCTATCTTAATACCTCATAAAAAAGTTAGTGAGCTAAGTATCATTTATGTCACAAATTCCTATAAAATATTATTTTATATAAAGTGAATAATTTAAATAGCGATTAACCTACTTAGTAGTTCATTGGGTAAAGGGACTTCAATGCTAAGATGCCAAATTGATTTCATGTTAAAAGTTTTGTGTTTGACTTCCGCAATGAAAACCAAAGACCGGAAGTCAAATGTAAAACTTTTTATTATACTTTCCGGACTTATCGTAATTGCAATGTTATGTTAATTTGTGCATAAGTTCTGAAAGGTAAAAATTACAATATAAAACAGCAATATCGAATATAAATTCAATTTTTATTTTATGTGTTGGAGATAAGTGGGATTTGGCTTCATTTCCCAAAAACATTTTATAAAACCAACCATGAAAATAGTTTCATGGTTGGTTTTATAAAATGTTTTTGGGAACATAGTAGTTTCATAGTATTTTGCTAAACTACTATGTTTTGATAATATGATCTACTTATTCAAACGGAGGTACAGGATTGAATCCTTTGCGTACAAGGGTATAGTTTTTCCATCTCACGAAAACGTTTTGAATTGAATTTGAATTGAATTGAAGGTGTGTTGGTCTTGATTGTGTGTATAGATGCACACACGTTGTTTCTGTGTGCGCATACTCAGGAACGATCCATGGACGAATGAGCTTTCAGTATCGCTGACGCACACCGAAACAAAACTACACACAACTAACACCAACCCGCCCTCGTGACATGGAACAACCTCAGTTCTCCTCAGTTCCGTGGGCAACATGGGCATGTATCATCCCTTGCTATCAGACATGCCGTGACCTTTCCTGACCTCGGTAAGGTAGCGCACGATTTGAAGCTGGCTTACATGCACGACAATGGCTACCATGGCTACCGTATTGTAGTATTTTCATCATGATTGTTGGTTATAATACGTAAGATTTGAGAGAGAGATTTGGGTTCAAATCCCGGCCAATGGATTTTGCGTTTCGTAAAGGCTTTAACACGTGCTCTAAGCGGTGAAGGAAAACATCGTGAGGAAACCAGTTAGTATTCTTATAGGCGGTGATGGGCTTGCATCCTGTCACGTATGGAATACTTCGACTTCTGCAAGATGTGGGAATGTATCAAATATGTATTTGGACATGCTTCTGGCTACCCCCCTTAGACATCTTCAAAGGATCTGGAATACATAAAAGATCTGAGAGAATTTCTACCGCGCCTTGGGGATACAGTCGTGACCCGGTTTACGTTTACGTAGATTTGAGAGAATGTCTACCATACCTTGGGGATACAGGCGTGATCCTGTTTATGTTTTTACATACTGTCTAGGATGGTCATTGGTCACAGAGAAAGAAAAGGTTATCCTTCATATATGAATCAGAACTAGATGGTACTGGATAACCGTTCTTACCATGTCTAGTGGTTAGATGTACACATCAGATAGCGAATGGTTTATGTGTCTAGGATTTGTATTGTATTTATTTATAGACATATTTACATGTTCTTAGACAAGTAACAAACATTTTAAAACAGCAATTAATAGAGGTACACTTTAACAAGTTACAATTTCATAAAAACATCGTCATAGTAGTATTGAGTAGAGTGTATTGAGCCTTGCCTGTTTTAGAAATAATTTCTAAGTGGGATTACAAAAAAAAAAAGAATAAAGTTAGTATTTCGACTTATTCGTCGAGAATACACGAACATTCGAATTTTAAACCTAATCAAAAAAAGTTGGCTAGTTCACGGTACGCTACGCGCGAAATAATTTAGCATGACGTGTATTGTAGTTTTAGGCTGTAAATGCTTAAGTATAAAGGTTTAAAGACATTTATTCTCAAAAAGACACAATGCGTCACTTACATGAGAACACTAATGAAACATAGTAAGTCTTATAAAGTAGGTAAGTCGATCTAGTTGGTAGGTACTTATGTAGGTATATTTTAGGGCCACCTTTTGTAGTAGGTAGGTAGTACAAAGTTAAGTGGTAGGTAGGTGAAATTTGCTTACCCATCTAACGCATTAACTGTGTTAGGTAGGTACTTATTTAGAATGAATACTTTATTGCTTCTCAATAATGTATTGAGCGAGACGTGTTTTAAATGCGTTAGATGAGTTTACATTTTTAATATCCGAGGGTATTTTATTATAAAGTTGCGCGCCTGCATACGTAATAGCATGTTTACCGTAGTTCGTTCGCACTTTAGGCAGAACGATAAAACTGGCCCGGCGGGTACTTCGCTTCGCTATCTGCCGTTTGGTCGTGAAGGCTAGGTTAGTATGGATTTGTTTCTTGAGGATTTTGCGAACGAGTATGCAAGTACAGTAATTATGTAATTGTTTTAAGTTCATTATTTTTGTTTCTTGGTAGATTTGTTTTGTAGGTGTTAAGTAGTGGTAGTTAAACAGTAATTTAATTATTTTGTTCTGTATGATTTGAAGTTGTTCTAGTTTGGTTTTAGCGGCATTACCCCAAATTTCGACTAAATATATTAGATGTGGTTTGACTAAGGAGTTGTATATGGTATAGCGTAGCTTACGAGGGATACACCGAACGATGTTGCGCAATGATCCCGTTAAAGAAGATAATTTTGTTTTGACATGCTCGATATGTGTATTCCACGTTAAGGAGCTATCCATTCTTAGACCAAGATATTTCTCAATGTTTTTTTCTGCTAACGACATATTATTGATTTTTAAGGGGTCAAAGGGTGGAATTATCTTGTTTTTTGCTTTAAATATTATATAGCATGTCTTGGAGATATTTATTGTCAACAAGTTGTGTTGAAACCAAGAAAAAAGTTTGTTCAGATCTCTCTGTGCGCCCAAAAGTATATCTTGTATTGACGCACCACAAGTATAAAAATAATAATAAAAATTTGTTTATATAATAGCATAGGAATGATTGACAATTGATTAGTAAATACGTATGAGTGGTTATTGATTAACGAAGTAGTTTTGAAGATGATTTTCATACGAGAAACTGTCTGTTTTCTTTCATGTAGATACCTACTAAAGAATTTGCATTCCAGTAAGTGAACATTGCAGTTGAGAGATTTGATTACCGTCTAATCCAATCAAATCTAATCACGACATTCTACATGCTCTAATGAAGGTGTTTGTCAGTGTTGCCATTTAAGCACTTTTGTTGCTAAATTCAGCGCTTTTTCATACCATATTTTGATTGAGTGTGCAATACTGGCCATGCGTTTTAATCAAAATTAAAAAAAAAACAAAGTTGGTAAAACTAATTTGCTGAAAGTGTAAAACTACACTTTCAGCTCCACTAAGTAAAGTAACTTACATAGCTCCACTGTTACTAAAAAGCTCTCCCCTAAAAAGTCTGTCACGTTTTTGGGAAAACCTTTTAAAGTTGCTATCAATGCGTCCACGTAGGGTGCCAGGTAATTAAGTTACGAAGGAATACGCGGGCGGAAAAATAGTTATACTCATGTAATTTTTTTCTAAAATATACCTGCAACATACATAACTACCGACTATTTTTATTAGGGCTTTTTAGAAATATCTCAGATTTTTATAACATTTTTTTTTTGATATGGTAACACTGCGTTATGATACCAGTATTAACGGGGTATTAGCTAAACGAGTACCTAATCAGGCGAAACTAGATCAACTAGATTGACTATTACTTTCGCTTGTGTCTATGTAGTCTAGTCAATCAATATTAGTTATGTCTATGGACAGAAAGTGTTAGTATTGGTTTAGCTTTTATTGCTCTACTAAAGTTGTTTTTTCTTCGAAATTTTTCGTAGAAGTGACGATGTCTGATCTGATTTCACTTGCTACAAGTATGGTTATAAATTCGGTCATTGTAGAAAACAAGCGACTACGATAGCTATAAAAAAAACATAGATAGGTAGTAGGTACCCACAAAATAAAAAACAGTAACTAAATAGTGACAGATAATGCCTCACATGCATAAAACATCTCGGCCACTTTACACATTCGTCGAAATATTATTTGGAAAGACGATGACAGGCAAATACAGGCGATGACGCCCTCTACAGTCTACACGTTCGTGAACGTCGGCAATTCGGCATTCGTCATCATCGGCGAATATGTAGAGGGCCCATAAGAACCATGTCCTTGTCCCCAACAAGATTACTTTTGTTATCATTTCGATAAAAAATATATTTATGGTTCTATCAATTATCGTGAAATGTGCGAGTGAAATGTACCTACACCAGTAAGTATTTATTTCTTTAAAAAAAGTCTAGTAAATCATCGCTCTGAACACGTACACAATTCTCAGCTTTCGATTGCTTAACACTAATTAATAGCAAGTGTTACCACCAATTAAAATTTTATTAATTACACACCCAATTAATTCTTAGGTATAGTAAATTATAGTGCCACAAACATCGGCAAACGCAATGTGGTGGATAATTATTCATATTCCAGGAATCCCGGGGACAGGCCTGTTTGTACAGGATGCGATCGACTACCCTTGATTGAAAGGGCCTTGCGTGGAAATTGCACCTATATCTACATAGTTGACGTTAAAAGTGTACACCGATACTTACCTAAAACTCGTGGCATCACTTCGACAGTCGCTATGGCCAGAGGGCTTATTGTCTAACTTGAAATCCATTTCTATTTCCCATTCCAATAGAAGCGCTCGTGGTCGTGCTTGCTTAGTCGTTCTTGATGGATCGTCGAAGTTAAGCAACGTCCAAAACGGTCTGTAAGTGGATGGGTGACCGCCTGTGGCATTTTCATCTGAGCGCTTCCGTGCTTCGGAGGGCACGTTAAATTGTCGGTCCCGGCTATTTAAGTCGTTAAGCCATGACGGAGGCCTTAAGGCGGCCTAAAAACTCCGTCACCAGAGTTGGCCACTGACTCATACGAACTTACTTTATTCCAATCAATCACAGAATACGAAAATGACGTATCATGACAAAATACGTCATTTTCGTATTGTGTGATTGTTTGGAATGGGAAATGGGAATAGATTTCCAGTTAGACAATAAGGCCTCAAGTTTTTTTGAGTAATTAGGTAGGTAACATTTGTTTACATACATAAACAAACCTCATACATGTAATATCATGTGTGTATGTGTATGTTGTATCATGATGTAGGTACAGATTGTTTTTCGTTTCCAAAGAACTGAATAGTTTAAAAATTATTTGTTTCCATCAGCAAGAAAACTTCCGCGACAAGTACAACAGTCTGACAGAAGCTGTCACGACAGTCTCTAAAAAAATATTCATAAGAAAAATTTCTTGTTCGACTTGACGTCATAGTTTATTAGTTCCTTAAAATTCTATACTTGACGTATAAGGAAAGTGAATTCGTCTATCAATCGTAAATTAGGTAATCGCTCACGCGACGCTAAAGTGTGAACAATGTTCTGGTAAATGACCATTTAATTGCTTAGGACTTTAGGAGTTCAAAGAATTGGATAAATTCTTCTTTTCTTTTCGTGTCACTTAGTTCTTTTTAATAGATGATTTGAGTAGATAAATAACTTAAGTATTGTATACCTACATATCTAATGTATTTTGTAGCAATGTCCAGTACATTAGACTTCAACGCGCTTGTTGTTAATACCATCATCAGCCTGCTTGACGATTTCTACGACGAGTTTTATAGCGGTTGTACAAAATATGATTTTGCCTTGAATCAAATGTCAATTTACTCTATTTTACCCATTCTACCTTAAAGATACCTACAATCAAGTAGGAACGTTACTTTACGTTACTTCATACGTTATTTTTGTAATTTAACTACAAAGAATTTTTTTAAGAATTTTGGCACAAAGAATAAGCATTGCCATTCAGCGTGACAATGCCGCCAGAATTATGGGCACGCTTCCGACTGGCAGTGACCTGGATCAGTTGAGCTATCTATAGATCGTTTTTACGACGATTTATTTATTTATGATACACAGGTTTAAAAAAGATGTTAAAAATAGGTTAATCCAACTGTGATCTGCCAGTCGGCGTATAAATTCAGGTACATTTTTCTTTATTATTATTAGATAAAATTAAGCTTATATAAATTTAAATTACACACAGAATAAAATGTCAATAAACCATTAATTAACTACACAAGTCTTTGAGTACATTGATGTCATGTCATGAGAGAATTAGTTATTTAACTCAAAGTTATAAATTATTGTCCTTTAAAAATTCTTGTACACTATAATAAGCTTTGTCAGTTAAAAGTCTTTTTAATTTCCCCTTAAACACATTAAGGCTGAGAGCCTCGAGTACAGCTACAGGCAGAAGAGTAGTGTAACCCCTACACCAAGCTACAAAACTGCGCTGTATTCCACAAATCAAGTGTTTTTGTGGTTTCAGATATAGACCGGTTGTAACGATTCGACATAACGGATTATTTTGAAATATATTATTTTGAACAACTGGTATTTTGTTTTTTTACTCGTATTTTGTTTGCATAATTAATGGGAGGACAGTGGATCCGGCTGGTACAAGACCGCCAGGAGTGGCGTGAAAGAGAGGCCTACACAGCAGTGGCTGTTACCGGCTGTATAGATAGATAGAAGATAGAAAATACTTTATTGTACACCACATGGACATTACAAAATACAAACAAAGATACAAGAAAACATTTAAAGCGAAGTACAATGGGCGGTCTTATCGCTGTGAGCGATTTCTTCCAGACAACCTAGAACCTAGATAGACATAGAACTAATGTTATTTATATACGGCTTTATTAGGACAAATATGATTTTAATGGCAACTCATTAAAACCTTCTTGAAATAAAATATCACCTCAGACTAATATCATCATCATCTAAGTACCTAATCCTTACCCATTCTACTTCAGGGCATAGGCCTCTCTTCGTTTCTGCCTTTTGCCTTTATCCTTTGATTAACAAATTAAAAAAAACATACCATATCATTCGATTACATTAATGCCTCTGGTATACATACATAATACGGGTATATAACCAAATCTCGACTCAAAATCAGTAAACTTACAATTGCCGCGTCGAATGTAGAAGCTCTGGTATTGTTCCCAGGGTCATCGACCGGTGTAAACTATGCCACTTAGCATGTCCAATATGTGCTGACCACTTAGGACTTAATATTCTAAAAGACAATAGTTTTTTAGGGCAGGTTCAGATACTCCGTGAAGTTTCGTCTAAGTTCATTTTGTCCTATTTTTTTCTTAACAAAAACTGTCTTGTCAAAAAATGTCTTCAAGATTTTTTTAATTTATTGCATCTTTTATCGCATCCAATCTATCTGAAATAAATAAGCTATCCCATTACTGTATATATAAAGTACCTACCTATTAAATACTAGACCAAGTTTGATTGAATAAATACCTAACCTGCTCGTAGTAGGACTGCAAGTCTATTAGCATACCTATCTTAATACCTCATAAAAAAGTTAGTGAGCTAAGTATCATTTATGTCACAAATTCCTATAAAATATTATTTTATATAAAGTGAATAATTTAAATAGCGATTAACCTACTTAGTAGTTCATTGGGTAAAGGGACTTCAATGCTAAGATGCCAAATTGATTTCATGTTAAAAGTTTTGTGTTTGACTTCCGCAATGAAAACCAAAGACCGGAAGTCAAATGTAAAACTTTTTATTATACTTTCCGGACTTATCGTAATTGCAATGTTATGTTAATTTGTGCATAAGTTCTGAAAGGTAAAAATTACAATATAAAACAGCAATATCGAATATAAATTCAATTTTTATTTTATGTGTTGGAGATAAGTGGGATTTGGCTTCATTTCCCAAAAACATTTTATAAAACCAACCATGAAACTATTTTCATGGTTGGTTTTATAAAATGTTTTTGGGAACATAGTAGTTTCATAGTATTTTGCTAAACTACTATGTTTTGATAATATGATCTACTTATTCAAACGGAGGTACAGGATTGAATCCTTTGCGTACAAGGGTATAGTTTTTCCATCTCACGAAAACGTTTTGAATTGAATTTGAATTGAATTGAAGGTGTGTTGGTCTTGATTGTGTGTATAGATGCACACACGTTGTTTCTGTGTGCGCATACTCAGGAACGATCCATGGACGAATGAGCTTTCAGTATCGCTGACGCACACCGAAACAAAACTACACACAACTAACACCAACCCGCCCTCGTGACATGGAACAACCTCAGTTCTCCTCAGTTCCGTGGGCAACATGGGCATGTATCATCCCTTGCTATCAGACATGCCGTGACCTTTCCTGACCTCGGTAAGGTAGCGCACGATTTGAAGCTGGCTTACATGCACGACAATGGCTACCATGGCTACCGTATTGTAGTATTTTCATCATGATTGTTGGTTATAATACGTAAGATTTGAGAGAGAGATTTGGGTTCAAATCCCGGCCAATGGATTTTGCGTTTCGTAAAGGCTTTAACACGTGCTCTAAGCGGTGAAGGAAAACATCGTGAGGAAACCAGTTAGTATTCTTATAGGCGGTGATGGGCTTGCATCCTGTCACGTATGGAATACTTCGACTTCTGCAAGATGTGGGAATGTATCAAATATGTATTTGGACATGCTTCTGGCTACCCCCCTTAGACATCTTCAAAGGATCTGGAATACATAAAAGATCTGAGAGAATTTCTACCGCGCCTTGGGGATACAGTCGTGACCCGGTTTACGTTTACGTAGATTTGAGAGAATGTCTACCATACCTTGGGGATACAGGCGTGATCCTGTTTATGTTTTTACATACTGTCTAGGATGGTCATTGGTCACAGAGAAAGAAAAGGTTATCCTTCATATATGAATCAGAACTAGATGGTACTGGATAACCGTTCTTACCATGTCTAGTGGTTAGATGTACACATCAGATAGCGAATGGTTTATGTGTCTAGGATTTGTATTGTATTTATTTATAGACATATTTACATGTTCTTAGACAAGTAACAAACATTTTAAAACAGCAATTAATAGAGGTACACTTTAACAAGTTACAATTTCATAAAAACATCGTCATAGTAGTATTGAGTAGAGTGTATTGAGCCTTGCCTGTTTTAGAAATAATTTCTAAGTGGGATTACAAAAAAAAAAAGAATAAAGTTAGTATTTCGACTTATTCGTCGAGAATACACGAACATTCGAATTTTAAACCTAATCAAAAAAAGTTGGCTAGTTCACGGTACGCTACGCGCGAAATAATTTAGCATGACGTGTATTGTAGTTTTAGGCTGTAAATGCTTAAGTATAAAGGTTTAAAGACATTTATTCTCAAAAAGACACAATGCGTCACTTACATGAGAACACTAATGAAACATAGTAAGTCTTATAAAGTAGGTAAGTCGATCTAGTTGGTAGGTACTTATGTAGGTATATTTTAGGGCCACCTTTTGTAGTAGGTAGGTAGTACAAAGTTAAGTGGTAGGTAGGTGAAATTTGCTTACCCATCTAACGCATTAACTGTGTTAGGTAGGTACTTATTTAGAATGAATACTTTATTGCTTCTCAATAATGTATTGAGCGAGACGTGTTTTAAATGCGTTAGATGAGTTTACATTTTTAATATCCGAGGGTATTTTATTATAAAGTTGCGCGCCTGCATACGTAATAGCATGTTTACCGTAGTTCGTTCGCACTTTAGGCAGAACGATAAAACTGGCCCGGCGGGTACTTCGCTTCGCTATCTGCCGTTTGGTCGTGAAGGCTAGGTTAGTATGGATTTGTTTCTTGAGGATTTTGCGAACGAGTATGCAAGTACAGTAATTATGTAATTGTTTTAAGTTCATTATTTTTGTTTCTTGGTAGATTTGTTTTGTAGGTGTTAAGTAGTGGTAGTTAAACAGTAATTTAATTATTTTGTTCTGTATGATTTGAAGTTGTTCTAGTTTGGTTTTAGCGGCATTACCCCAAATTTCGACTAAATATATTAGATGTGGTTTGACTAAGGAGTTGTATATGGTATAGCGTAGCTTACGAGGGATACACCGAACGATGTTGCGCAATGATCCCGTTAAAGAAGATAATTTTGTTTTGACATGCTCGATATGTGTATTCCACGTTAAGGAGCTATCCATTCTTAGACCAAGATATTTCTCAATGTTTTTTTCTGCTAACGACATATTATTGATTTTTAAGGGGTCAAAGGGTGGAATTATCTTGTTTTTTGCTTTAAATATTATATAGCATGTCTTGGAGATATTTATTGTCAACAAGTTGTGTTGAAACCAAGAAAAAAGTTTGTTCAGATCTCTCTGTGCGCCCAAAAGTATATCTTGTATTGACGCACCACAAGTATAAAAATAATAATAAAAATTTGTTTATATAATAGCATAGGAATGATTGACAATTGATTAGTAAATACGTATGAGTGGTTATTGATTAACGAAGTAGTTTTGAAGATGATTTTCATACGAGAAACTGTCTGTTTTCTTTCATGTAGATACCTACTAAAGAATTTGCATTCCAGTAAGTGAACATTGCAGTTGAGAGATTTGATTACCGTCTAATCCAATCAAATCTAATCACGACATTCTACATGCTCTAATGAAGGTGTTTGTCAGTGTTGCCATTTAAGCACTTTTGTTGCTAAATTCAGCGCTTTTTCATACCATATTTTGATTGAGTGTGCAATACTGGCCATGCGTTTTAATCAAAATTAAAAAAAAAACAAAGTTGGTAAAACTAATTTGCTGAAAGTGTAAAACTACACTTTCAGCTCCACTAAGTAAAGTAACTTACATAGCTCCACTGTTACTAAAAAGCTCTCCCCTAAAAAGTCTGTCACGTTTTTGGGAAAACCTTTTAAAGTTGCTATCAATGCGTCCACGTAGGGTGCCAGGTAATTAAGTTACGAAGGAATACGCGGGCGGAAAAATAGTTATACTCATGTAATTTTTTTCTAAAATATACCTGCAACATACATAACTACCGACTATTTTTATTAGGGCTTTTTAGAAATATCTCAGATTTTTATAACATTTTTTTTTTGATATGGTAACACTGCGTTATGATACCAGTATTAACGGGGTATTAGCTAAACGAGTACCTAATCAGGCGAAACTAGATCAACTAGATTGACTATTACTTTCGCTTGTGTCTATGTAGTCTAGTCAATCAATATTAGTTATGTCTATGGACAGAAAGTGTTAGTATTGGTTTAGCTTTTATTGCTCTACTAAAGTTGTTTTTTCTTCGAAATTTTTCGTAGAAGTGACGATGTCTGATCTGATTTCACTTGCTACAAGTATGGTTATAAATTCGGTCATTGTAGAAAACAAGCGACTACGATAGCTATAAAAAAAACATAGATAGGTAGTAGGTACCCACAAAATAAAAAACAGTAACTAAATAGTGACAGATAATGCCTCACATGCATAAAACATCTCGGCCACTTTACACATTCGTCGAAATATTATTTGGAAAGACGATGACAGGCAAATACAGGCGATGACGCCCTCTACAGTCTACACGTTCGTGAACGTCGGCAATTCGGCATTCGTCATCATCGGCGAATATGTAGAGGGCCCATAAGAACCATGTCCTTGTCCCCAACAAGATTACTTTTGTTATCATTTCGATAAAAAATATATTTATGGTTCTATCAATTATCGTGAAATGTGCGAGTGAAATGTACCTACACCAGTAAGTATTTATTTCTTTAAAAAAAGTCTAGTAAATCATCGCTCTGAACACGTACACAATTCTCAGCTTTCGATTGCTTAACACTAATTAATAGCAAGTGTTACCACCAATTAAAATCTTATTAATTACACACCCAATTAATTCTTTTTCTATTTATGATAAATGTGTAGGTATTTTACAGTGATTTCACACTGCACTGAGCTATAAATAGTTATTTTAATGATGAACAAATACTAATTAGTCTATTAAAGTCTCTTCCTGCCTGATTACCATGATCTATCACGATCAATTAAGAAGATACATTGAGTTTATACAATTTTGAGTTTAACCGCGGTTGTAGAAAATATGCTTTTGTCTAAACTATGAACACTTTCGTACGTAGCTTCGTACACCCAGCAAAAAAACTCGCCTAGCACTTTTGACTTTTGAACAAAATTGAAAAACATCGAAGCAAATATACGTACGGTCAATGACCGAAATTCATGAACATTTGATGTTTGTAAAACTTCTATATCTTCGAAACTCGTAGGTTTGTAACTGGAACTTTAGCTTTGCTGGATGCCCTGCCTCGCACCATTACCATTTGTGAAAAACATACACAATTTTCCCACACATCATGATGAAAATGATACTTTTAATTCTCTAATTGTTCATGAACTTCTGTCACTGACTGTACCTAAGTAAATTGTTCTCTAATTGTTCATGAACTTCTGTCACTGACTGTACCTAAGTAAATTGTTTATAATAAAAAAAAACAGGGTCACGACTGTATCCCCGAGGCGCGGTAGACATTCTCTCAGATCTTTTATATTCCAGATCCTTTGATGATGTCTAAGGGGGTAGTCAGAGGCATGTACAAATACATATTTGATACATGCCCACATCTTGCAGAATTCCATACGTGACAGGTTGCAAGCCCATCGCCGTCTATAAGAATAACTAACTGGTTTCCTCACGATGTTTACCTTCACCGTTCAGAGCTCGTGTTAGAGCGCATATAAATTTTACGAAACGCAAAATCCATTGATGCACGGCTGGGATTCGATCCCACGACCTTCGGATTGAAAGTCGAGGTACAACCCCATTCGGCTAACACGGCTCAATTGCTTTTTATGTCGTTTCATTTTAAGATTTTGCGTAAAAGTCGTTTCGCAGGTCCCTCATTGGAATTAATTGTGTTTCAAAGTGCGAATCACCCACAGTTTTTGCCCTTCATGATAGACAGGTTATCATTAGGTATACCTACTCTATTCTAACGTACCTAGAGATAGGGTGATAGTAAGTAGGCTGACTTCTGTTTGCTCGCAATGAAATCTTCACCTAATTGCAATAATCATTCAGAGCATGCGACTACATTACATCCATTCCTAGCTGTTTAAGAACATGATTGAATTTCATAGCGACCGCCTGTGGTTTTGCTTGGTATTATCGTAAACATAAAATTTATTATTATTAGAGAAGTATTTGCATCGGGTCTCAGCGGGTTTGAGAAGTGGGCGGGATCAGGGGCCAGTGGAAAATGAGGGAGAGTTTTGCCCAGCAGTAGGATAATATAAAACACAACCCATTCTATTCATACTCACCCTTTCAATACGTGGCAAAAATTTTGGTAATTTTTCATAATTTTTTTTGAAATATCCTTCTAAATTGTATTCTTAAGATGTCTTCATAGATAATCTAATCAAAGATCAATCATAGATAATCTAATAAGAATACTAACTGGTTTCCTCACGATGTTTTCTTTCACCGTTTAGAGCACGTGTTAAAGTTTATATACATTTGACGAAACGCAAAATCCATTTTTGCACGGCCGGGGTTCTTCATTTCTTCACAATCTACTAATTTCTCGTTTCTCGTGCACGAGATATCTCACGTCGCGCACGCTAGCCGGGCTGGACAAACGAAAGGTTTTTAAAAGTTTCATCTAAATGAACTGTCATTTCATCGAATATTCAAACAAACAAACTTATTTATGTATATTTAGTATAATAATCAGATGTAAGCGGGATTGATTGATGAGCGGAAAGGCATGTTGATACATGTTTTTTTAGGAAACGGAAAATGAAATATCTCTTTCTTTCCTGGTACAAGCTACTAATGATTCCGAGAATTTGCTTACCTTTCGATTATTTAAATAGTGAGAGTGAGATCAAACATAGGTATCAGCTCCCCCTAGCCATGTTACAAATATCAATAGCTTATGTGCCTCGCAAGATATGGATCTTTTTAATACTGCATTGGCGAAATTCACAGTCACCGCTACAAAAGTATTTGTGTTGTTTGTAATTTATGTTATTTGTGATCTATGTTAAAGTCAAAGTCAAAAATAATTTATTCAGTAGGACCGCAGGGATCACTTAGAATAGTCTTAAAACTAAATTTACTCCTGTTCTTTCGCGACCAATACCGAGAAGAAATACGGCAACAAACACGGTCTGGGGCCTATCATTATTTTAGGTGATCCATGGATCCATTGAGATGGAGCAAGTCCCAAGCTTTTTCGTCATCCAAATAATCAGACATCTTATAATATGAATGAATGAATGAATTATTGTCGCCTTGGTGTCCTTACTGTAAAGACAATGTAATTGTTCTATATAAATAAATAAATGTATCAATCGAGTCGATAGATTATTACGCTAGGACTCCGCCTGCGTCTAATAGCATGTATATTTTGTCAAGTAGGTTGCTATCTGTTGATTCGATTTTTATTTTAAGTATTGTGTGTGTATTTATTTTAAGTCATTTTGTTTTAAGCTAGGGGCAGTTTTCGCTAGGAACATTGAACATGCATATTGTAGAGTAGTCAAAGAGTTTGTTCTAATTTTTTAAGTATTAGGTATTTAAGATACTTTGGCCGATGTCGGGTTGATTTTACTATATGCTAGGATTCTTTTGCATTACCTACTCCATACAAAAGTTGGTGAATAGATAGATAGTTTTTTAATTAATTTATTTTTTATCACTTATCAATAGTTAATGAGAGTGAATGAGGCGAAAGTTGTGTGTCAGGATCGTAGCGACTGGAGATCCGTGGTCTCTGCCTACCCCTTTGGGAAAGAGGCGTGACTTTATGTATGTATGTATGTGTATGTATCAATAGTTAAGTGGGTGATGGAGATTAGACCAGACCTACCTATATTCTTATACCTACTCGTATATTATATTCCAGATCCTTTGAAGATGTCTAAGGGGGTAGTCAGAGGCATGTACAAATACATATTTGATACATGCCCACATCTTGCAGAAGTTATTATTCCATACGTGACAGGTTGCAAGCCCATCGCCGCCTATAAGAATACTAACCTTTTTAGTTTGCTAATTAATCTAATAAATTAAATATAATCTCTAATCTAGGTAATAAATTAAATTATCGCGTTGATAAATCGCATGCAAGTTAACGAATAAATCTTAAATGATCAGAACATGCATATTTAAATTAATTGCAGAGCAAAAAGTACAGTCACACGAAACATATTCTTAAAATATTCAAATCTTTGCTCACGCTCAAGAAATAAATCACTTTTGATGTAGTGAATACTAGCTTCTCGCGCGGCTTCGTACGCGTGGTACCAAAATTTTGAACAGCCTATAATCTCAAGTACGCCTATTCCAAGTTTCATCCAAATCAGTTCACTGGTTTAGGCGTGATTGAAACACAAATATACCAAACATCTAAACAAAGTAACAAATGAGGATCGAATAGTCATTTGGATGACTATTCGATCGATGGATGTTTAATCGGTTTGTCAATTTGAAAAGCTTTCGAGAAACCAGCTTACGTAGTCAAAAAATATAATAATTTATCTACTTTATTGTCTATACTAATATAATAAAGAGGAAATATTTGTTTGTTTGTTTGAATTGAATAGGCTCCGAAACTACTGGACCTGCATTATCCCTAATGAACATAGGCTATATTTTATCCCGGGAAAGTGAAGTTATTCCGAGGGACCGCGGCTAACACCGCGACGGGCAGCTAGTTCATAAAAATAAACACAAAGATAGCAAAACCTTAATACTTAGGTGAGATTATCGCAGAAAGCAATCTCTTCCAGTTAAATAAATAAATAAATAATTGGACATTTCACACAGCATCATCTAGCCCCAAACTAAGCAAAGCTTGTACTATAGGAACCAGATAAGTGATATACTACTTATATACTTTTTGTTTTGTAAATACATAGGTACATATTATAAATAGTAACACCCAGACCCGAGATAAATATTTGCAGATCATACAAACATTTATCCCGCCGCGGGGATCGAACCCGCCACCTTCTGCGTCCCAAGCGGGCTTTCACCCACTGCGCCATAGAGGTTGGTGGAATATAACAAAGTTAAAACACTAGTCCATTTCAAGTTTTCATTGCACATTAAATTATTACTGGCTGCGTCTTCCTTATTGGCCGTTAAATAGAACCAAGCGGATACACCCACGAAAGCGATACTCGTAGATGCTCACGCAATGTTAGCAACGCAACGGGTATCCAGATAACTAGACTTTAACGTCATTTACATGATATCATTCTTGCCTCTTCCCACAGAGCTCTTGCTTCGTTGAGTTTGAGGAAGCAAGAGGCAGGAATGGAATGCCAAAATGGTGTAGGTAAATGACGTTTATTGTAAGTTGAAGTGCCACAAACTTATCTGAACCGGTGGCTAAAAAAGGAACTAACGAATTTTACTCTAAAATTTATTTTTCTGCCAACACCAAATGCGATAACAGCGCCCCCTCTCACCGTACAGATAAGTTTGTGGCACTCTACCTACATACAAACTATCATGATGGTATTTTTTGGGTGTATTTTTAAACCCACAGGTTCAACCCACATTTGTGGTTTGAAATACAACGTTTTTTGCATCGATTTTTGTCCTCAATAGTAGTAAATTATAGGTACCTACTTATACAGGGTGTGGCAAAATTTAACCACATTGAGGGCAGCTACTTTTTCTTTTGATGGTTAGAAATATATAGGTTTTTTCGTTTCAATTGTACTACCATTGAAAGACAAGGACAAAAAAGTATTAGCAGTTCCATGGACCAACAGTTCCATAGAACTAATGGAAGTCACCAGATATTATTAGTTCTATAGAACAAATGGGCTAGTTTTCGTTTCAATAGTCCTACCATTGAACTACAGGGATAAAAAAGTTTAAACAGTTCTATGACGTACCTAACAGTGTATAGAACAAATGGGAGTTACTGTTATTTTGAAGCAAAAAAAAATAAATCATATTTTAGGATTTTTCAAATGGACCCTCCTCACCTGGTTGATATTCCACTTATTAGAACTAAGCGCTTTCAAAGTTCTTTATCATGCGCACTGCAAAAATTTGGAATCAGCTTCCCGCGTCTGTATTTCCGCTGAGCTATGACCCTGTTGTTTTCAAGAAGAGAGTTAATAGGCACCTTCTGGGTAGGCTCGCTCCATCGTAGACCTCATTCTTGCTTATGTTAGTTTCGAGGTCAAGAGCCGACCCATTCATCATAAAAAAAATGTAAACAGTACCTAGTACCTACAGTCAGAAGTCAGAAGTCCAGCATTATTTATTGTCATTTTTGTACACTCGCATATTCTGCGTGTAGCGCGCTCTTTGTACAACAAAAGCAGTGGCACTCCAGGAGTGCCAACAGAAGTAAAAACTTGAAACTGTTAATTATTTAACACAGTAAAAATATTAAAAACGCTGACGTTGTTTGGCTGCCTGAGGGCGGACGCGACAGACTCTTGGCGAAGTTTGCCTAATGATAAATTACAGTGTTGCGAGTTCAATGATTTTTTCCCATCTCAAAAATGCCCATCGCGAATAAAGAAGTTTTCTCTTCATAAACGCAAGAAGTAAAGTTTCCAAAACCTAGTTTTAATTCGAGGTGATTCCACTAATCGTGTGAATTTTTTAATTGCGTGATTATAACTATTACCATATAATAAAAATAACTGAGTCATTATTTTCTAACTGCTTCTAACCTGCGTTCTTGGGAATTCAAAAATACAGTTAACTCCAAAATACGTATAGAATTGTTATTCCTACAGCACTATTATTCTGCGGTTCCATTAGGTATTTTATAGGATTCATTGAACTCCCATTTCTCTGCCTAGAGTTGCCAAAAAAGCCGGAGTTTGAAAAAAGCCGGTCAATAATACGCTTAATTATACTTAATATTTTGACAAGTGAACATTTTATACATAAATTTAATGGTTAAAAAACAAATAAAGTTTTAAGTATTTAACATCTTTTGCTTGACTAATGTTGCCTGAAATTTGATTTGATTTGAAATACCTATATTGATCGCAAAACTAGCGTCTCTTAACCAGCTCATTCCTGTGCGAATTGTTTCTTAATAGATCGCTTAACATGCCAAACGCACCTTCGGAAGCCGACAAACATACAAATGGAAAGCTTTTCGTGGTATTTTATTGCTTAGGCATTCATCGTGTTTAGGTATTTTTTTAAAGTCAGCTGATTAAAAATATCAAGTTATAATTTTGAAGAAGCTGAGGTTATTGACTTTTGCTTAGCATAAATTTCCATTAAGGAAGATGTAATTGTTTTATCTTTTACAAAATGTGGTTTATACACCGCTATTTTATGACTACCAAAAAAATTTAAGGACAGTTGCAGCAGATGCAGAAAATGATAACGTCATGGTCAGATTTTTTTTTTATTTAACTATCACAAAGTTATCGAGGATTGTAGTCAACAAAACCGAACAAAATTTTATGAAAACTGTACAAATAAGTACTATAGACAACAATCGCGTACAGACTCTCATTCGAACTATGCTCTCGTCATCTCCAGTCAGTAAACCCGCAGTAGCTGTCATACATCCATGTCCGACTCGTCTCGTCTCCTTTTGAGGTTATAACTTTTTTTCATTTTTTTTGAGTTTTAATTACTTAAATGTGATCAGTAACAGACACTGAGACAATGTTTAAAATTTTTTTGATTAAAAAATAGGGGTGTATGTAAATACGAATTATTCAAAAAGTTACATTTTATTCTAATCATTGAGTAATACGAGTACACCTAACCACGTTAACTTATCTTATTCAAATAGCAACTTATTAGCTTCGGTCTGCCCAAAATATTGATGAACATACCTACCAGAAAAAAGTGAGTAAGTATAATAGAACAAGTGAGTTTTGTTTATGCCCTTTAATATCATGTACCTAAGTAGGTATTTACTATAATAAAATTTATAACAAATACCTACAAATTTAAAACACCGTAGTGATAATCTAATTTTTGTCGGCTATACTGTATTTGTACCCACATGATTGCAATTACGGCACATAACGACAGAGACAAATCTTCATTATGATTCATGAGACTGTCGGTCCGCTGGGCATCATAATACCAGGAAATCATATTTTATCCAATGGTGTTACACACTTTTTGTTCTTCTCCGAAAGCGGTGACAAAAACAAACAGAGCCACTTTCTACTCGAAGCACCCATAGACTTGTCAATTTGTTTGTCAAAAACAATCGGTCAACGGCTTTTGACACAAATATATCACTCCGATAGCCAATTTATTCCACTGGAATAAAAAGTTAGACAAATTATGCAAATAGTGCCATCAATCAATACCAAATGAGCTTCGACCGCATCGAAGTGTTACACGCTTTTTGTGCCGACTCAAAAATAAACCCAGAAACTGGTTGAATCGAGTTCGGGTCAATTTACTGTCACAATTAGCAATTTACAACGCTCCTTTATCGATTAAAGCTTCAGCAACACCAGCTTAATGAAGCAGACAGATTAAATAACTACTTACCTACCACAAATGCATTGGATGTGACCAACAGAATTACAACACTCTCTTTCTGCACCATAGAAAATGATCCAGAAGAGTGAGACAATCGCAACACGTCTCCTGAATGTGAGAATTCCAAGCTTCCTGGAACCAGTAACTAGGGTAAGCTTCGAAAAGGAAAGCTGAGATCCACTAAGATCTCATATGGACAATCGACTTTTTTCAATTGAATCGGTTAAATAAACCGTTAAGAGCCGGTTACCGCTTTGCATGGCTATCGTTGTTCAAGGTCGATGTATTTTTGATTATGCAATGAAACAGGTTCCGGCTGTGACTTTGCTCTTTTACGCATCTTAGCGCCTCTGTTCATTCGACATGCAGAACTATGACTACGCTACGGAGAAGAAATTATAGAGTAAACTATTAATGTGTAGAAACAATGAAATGTTCAAAAGCATTCAATCGCAAATAGGAAAAGCGAACCCTTCGCACTGCAGACTTATTGATAATAATTAAACCACAATGATTAAAAGATCGCGACAACTGGTTTCTCATTTAGTTGCTGCTAAAGTTAGCATATTTATTGCCGTAGGTAAACCACTTCTAAGCTCTTGTTAAGTGTGCTGTTTTTATTGGCACTAGATGTAAAGATGGTTATTTGAAACGCATTACAGTACTGAATCGACTATAAAGGTAGGCAGTTAAGTTTATGTCAATTATTATCATGAGAAGAATATCATCACAGTCTAAACTTGATTCTGGTGACTCGATGTCGGCGTACTCAATACTGCACGATAAATATTGTAATCTTTAGATCGTTCGTAATGATCCGTAGATGGCTTAACTGCTGTCCTTCGATAAAGCAGTAAGAGAACTTAAAAGTTTTATATCTGACTATTTATTATTATTGTCCATGAGATCAAAATGATATTCAACTATTATAAGTAGGTACCTACTTAACTAGGTAATAGTGATTAGTAATTATTTCTAGTAAAATTTCTTTGATTATTTTCGTAGTAAGTACCTGAAACAGGATTATAATTGCAGTATTTATATCCATTTTCGCTAAATCATTCGTTTATATTGCTCACGTAGTAAAATTGCCCAGCCCACTTCAAGAATTCTGTTTAAAAGACTATTTACTTGCTGTTTCACAGTTATATGTTAGCAGCCAAATAGCATTTTAAATAGAATAGTTATTTACGGTACTAGTAAATTAACGAATAAATTATTCATAATTAATTAAAGATGCCATAAGTGAAGATGGTGGTCAATGGTAGCCACCCAGGTACGCTAGGGTACGCAAACCGAGACGGAGATTATGGGATAGTTACAACAAATTTGCAGTTAAATAGGAACCTTACCGAAGGAATTGGAGGCTACCGACTAGCTGTGGGTGGAACTTTAACGTAACGGCCTAATAAAGCTTATAATTATCTATACTAATATTATAAAGAGGAAAGATTTGTTTGTTTGTTTGTTTGAAATGAATAGGCTCCGAAACTACTGGATCGATTTGAAAAATTCATTCACTAATAGAATCCTACATTATCCCCGATGAACAAAGGCTATATTTTATCCCGGGGAAGCGAAATTTTCCCAAGTGATCGAGGGGATAATACCGCGGCGGACAGCTAGTATAATATAACTAGCCAATCGTATCTCACTGGTGGGAAAAGGCTTCCCCTTAAGCCCTTTTATCGCGCCTATAGTAAATAAATAAAATATATTCATGCAATCATTGGAATATCATAAAACGAATCACACACAACATTAGTAGTAGGTAGGTAAGTTACATTGGCGTATTTTTGTAACAGATATCTCCTCATATTATTTTTTTAATTTATTCTATTTAAACGTATATTTCTGATGCTGACTGTACGAAGAAGCAAACTGGCTTCTACGAAGAAGTAAATCTGGCACAATTTTTAGCGGTAGTTTCCTTGGAGACAGGAAATGGCCCTTACTTGATGGCCATTATACGGTAAAGCACCGATGTTGACCATACGGACCTCTTCTAACTTGGAGAGGAATGGAACAAGCAGGATACGACATTGTTTGTAGATGTATTTCTCACAAAGAATAACTTGCACCACATATGAGTACCTATACCTATTGTGGAACAAGATATAGTGTATAATATTATGAATGTTCTAAAGAAAATAATTAAATAATAGTAAAAGAACTTAAAATAATAGACTTGAGATAAAGAAATGAAGTCTTATAAAATTTTCGATTCCGACGGGATTCGAACCCGCGACGATCAGACCGGTGCTTAACCAATAAATATGAGCATATCAAAAATTTCGAATCTGACGTCAGTGGTTCCGTGGCCGAGCGGTTGAAGGCACTCCAGCTTTAGGAGGATCGTCTGATTGTCACGGGTTCGAATCCCATCAGAATCTAACATTTTGATAAGACTTTTCATTTCTTATTGAAATACCAAGTGTGGATTAACACTATAAAAATTACAAAAAATTATACATTATTATTTAATAAATGTTATGAAATAAATTACCTTCTAAAAAGTTAGACATTTCACGTATTTTTTAACATGGATATTAAAACTCAGAAACACTTGCAATTATGTACCTAAATTATGAAGCATGCAAACAACACCTAAAATTGGTCGGACTATTCCAAAAAAGCCGGATGCGAGAACCCCTAAATATTTTGCACCTACATTCTCAAAGCTAATTGTTTGCCCCACAGTCTTGACCTATCCGACACCGTTGGGTGTCAACAGCTAGTTTCAAAAGGTCTCGCTTGACTGGGGACTGCAAATCGTAGGCAATTTCAAATGAAGCGTACAATTGGATGTTATTTGTGCTGGGAATCGATCGTACGCGAGTGGTTAGATCGATTTTATTGCGGTTTAGAAAATCGCATTCGATTTTTAAATTTCATTTTTTACCGCATTTCTACTTAATTTTCTAAAACAATAACATTTTACATGTACTCTTGCAATCTTTATTTTCTTGATGAAATAGATTCCCTTTTCTTAGAAAAAAATTAGGTACAGTTAGCAGCGAAAGTCGATTAACATTTCATGTTACACAAAACTGGAATATTCCCACAATCCGTAACATCATGGCCAACATTTTTACGAATATTTGAGTCTCAGTCCATGATAATTTCCCAGAAAAAGTTTTTTTTTCTCAGAAATCAACAAATGACGTTTTAATAAATCAAACCGTTAATCGGCTTTCGTTGCTGACTGTACATAAGTACCTAATGTTTTACTTTCTTAGAAAAAAAGTAAAATCAATAGTACTATGAATTCATTTCATTCGATCCATCTGACCAATAAGGTACAGTATCATACGGCTTGTCTCTAGGTCACATTGTTTAATAGTTAGTAAAGAGCAACTTTTCCACCACCCCTCAAAATGAAGGGCTACAAGATTCTAGAACAATCTATTTAAAATCGAGTGGACGACATTATTCCCAAAGTTCAGTGAGTCATAGTTCCCAGCCCCGTTAGCCGCGGTTTGCTTGCTGAGCTCAAGTAGGTCAACTCATAATACCTATACACAGGGCCGGAGTAAGAAGGAATATTACATTCATAATTTCGAACGCCATTACGTTGAACATGCTGACCAAAGATTCGGCAATAGGTTTATCGGACAATAGAAATTATCGTGGCTCAGTGATACTGATGAAATATTGAGTATGTACCAAAAATTGTCTACTAAATAGGGTCTTTCGTTGGGTTAAACAAATAAATTAAAAAATATTTAAGTACGTAATGTTTTTTTTAATTTTGTTATAAAAATCCCGAAAAAATCGATAAAGACCATCCTTTCAATTGATTGTTGATTCTTGTATAACTTAGTCAATTCGAGCGTATGACGTGATGTAGCTGCGCTGTGATTGGTGAACGTCTGATGTTCTTGAAAATATAATGCAACATGTCCTTAAAAAATCAATAAAAGATAAATTTTGATGTGAAAACTAGGCTTAGCAATTAAATTTATACGGTCAAATGTCTGTTTACAACCCATAAATGAGGCTTGTTAGTTTGTGTAGTTTAAAATGAAAGACCATGTAGATTATCAATTCGTTTAGCCTTTAAAAAAACAATGTGGGAGTTTATTCGATTTTGACCACACATGAGTGTCTAGTTTCCCTCGAAGGAATGCAATGCATTGTGTGTTGTATTGTGTTTTGTACGACCTACGGATTTTACAATGTCATTGATAAGTCATATTGTCATGTTGGCGAACGAGCGCTCCTCCAAATGAAGTACACATAAAAAAATTTTAGCGTGAGATTCTTTGCATCTTAGTCCTAGTCCAGCCCTGGTTAGCTCGTGATGGGCAGGCTCCCACGCCTAGGTCAGCTCCATCACGCTCTATACCATGCTTTCTTGTTCATTGATAGAATCACTGGATCATCCAGTCGTTAGCTCTGATTCGTCATGGCTTCGATTTAGATGTATTTTACCCACGTATTGAATTAATTAGGTTCGTGATGGATGACACGCTTAGGGAGTTTACCCAAGTGGGTGAAGTAAGGCTCTAGATGATGATGATAGAGTTTGATTTGATTCGGACTTCAACGGAATGCATTCGGCTCTGAATAGGTCAGCTATTCAACCGACTCCAACCAATCACAGTGCAGGAATTGATCCAAAACTGACGTATCTTGCACTGTGATTGGTTGCAGTCGGTTGAACAGCTGATCCATTCCAACCAGAATGCATTCCGCTGAAGTCTGAATCAAGGGCCTTAACTCTAAATTCTTTGAATACTCATTCATATCTAAAAACTCAACTCTATCATCAATGTTGGCCACTTACTCATAGGAACTGTTTTTGTTATCACTGTGCTAGGTTTGTTTGTCACAACAATTTGTTTCCTAGTTATCATGGTCGTCATGTCCACTTGTAATACTTAGATAGACGCCGTTTACACAATGCCATATACCATTCTCGCCTCTTGCTTTCTCAAATTCAAGCAAGAGCTAATATCGTGTGACACGAGGCAAGAATGGTATTCAAAATCAAATCAAATCAAATAGTTTATTATCCAAAAGAAGGAAACAGGTTACAAGATAACATTCAGTGGACCCCGCACTAGGGCTAGCCTGAATTGCGGGCGTCCGACGAGCCAAGTTAACAATGGAGAAATTTTGTTTATTGGAGAACTTAGAGACAATAAAATGCAATTACATACCGACTTAGTAATAATCTGCCTGCTGACATAGTATTGTGTAAACGGCGTCTAAGTTGTCCACTTGTATGACCATGAAGAATAGGAAGAGCCTATCAAACAACTCCAAACCTAAGTACGTAAGCACCTTCATAGTGAGCTATTTCGATGACTTCTCGAAAACATCCTTTATTTACACTTATATCTTAGTTGAATGTCTACTGCGCCTTGGGGATACAGTCGTGACCCTGTTTACGTTTATTTACGTCTTAATTTCCTGTTATTTCAAATATTTAATCATCATCATCATTTGCCGCTCGCTCCCGCTTATGCGGGGTCGGCACAACATGTCCTCTTCTTCCATTCTCCCCTACCGCTCGTCATCTTCGTATCCACTCCCTTCTTACCCATATCTTCTTTCACACAATCCATCCATCTTTTCTTATGCCTACCTCTACTCACATATCCATTCACATTCATTTCCATCACCCTATCCGGGTTAATTCTATGTAAAGCAATGCCCATTCAGTGAAATGTTATTAAATCAAAAAGTATTGCCATTTCAAATCTGTCCTTTTCAAGCTGTAAGATAAATCATTTAGAGTTGTAAAGGCATAATAAGTTTTCATTCATTTCATGAACTTTCCAGACCCTTCTATAAAGTTCTCCCTGAATCAGTTGAATGCCATAGCTCATTCTGGACTATTAAATATTATATCAGCTTACACCAGACTGCTCTTAAGTTAGTCCATTTAAAACATAGAGCGTAATTCACACTGAAGCGTAGGAAAACGACAACGAAACAGGATCATTACATGGTATTCATACGGCTACTCTACACATTCGCCGAACTATTAGTCGAACTATTTTCAATCTTAGTGCAGGTCTCTGCAACTCACACACTTGTACGATACATTCTATGAAACCAACTGTAACCTAGTACATACTTTTTGTAACAACCATACCTGATTGCCTAACCATTTATAAAAATATTAAGTTTAAGTAACATTCACACATTATCTGTACGATTGTCTATTTTTTTTGTGAATAAACTTTGATTTGATTGATTTGATTTGGGTGGACGATGACAGGCGAGTATGAGGCTCTCTACACGTTCGTGAACGTCGGCATTCGTCTATCATCAGCGAATATGTAGAGGGCCCATTAGATTAGGTAGGTACTTACCTGTTTAAGATCCTATTAATTGAAAATTTAAGCTCCAAAATTAAAGTTTGATTTTCAAAATCTTTCAACATAATATAACTTATTCCAATCCGGCCAATAAGTAAAGATTTTCTTACTGATGACGCCATAAATAGGTAAAGAGTTTCAAACGGTTTTCGCGAAAATATCATATCGTTTCTTCTTGTCAGTGGACAAGCCTTAAGGGCTAAACACTCCTAGACGAAGCTTCGAGAGTTGAAATGAAACTTCGATGCCAATTAATATCAATAAACAATATCGGGTTACTTAGACGATCTCCTCCTTCTTCTTCTTGCCTTCTCTTAAATACAAATTGCTGGAAAATATACGTCTTATGGAGCAAAACCTCAGACTGGTTTATTTTAAAACAGTAAAATTCATCTAGCTGTGATCTAGGATCAGTGGAGCTATCTATAGATCATTTTAACAATCCTTTGATGGCTCAACTGGTTCTAGTAATTTGTAAATGTTGTAGCTTAGTTTCCATAGTGTTTTATGACAAATAGATTTAAGTATCAGAAACATATAGATTTCTTCACTTCACTTCTTGGTTTATGGCTTCTGCGACTTGTTGTCAAGCAATTATTGTAGAAGATACTCGTATGTATTGTCCTCGGAAATCGTCCTCGTATGTATCGACTGTTTTGTCCTCGGAAAAATGTAAAAATAAACATTGGCATTCCAGGAGTGCGGCATAAGTGAAAACTTCAACGATTCTAAACTTGACAAACCCGATGATGGTGAGCAGTCACGTGACTCGCACGTGACCTTTTAGAGGCGAATCCAAGAATTTTTTCGCATCCTAAAACTGCCCAACGCGCTTATAAAAGGTTTCACTTCAAAAAAATGATAAGTTGGTGACAAGTTTTGCTAGGCACCACTTACTCTATACATTACTATACCTTATACCAATTTAGCTATAAATACTACAGTAAGGTAAGTGCTCGATCAGACTTACCTTCAGAGGATTGGTTTCAATAATTAATTACCCGACTAATTGGTCTGCATCCACTGGGATGCATCAATTTAGATGCAAGATACCAGTATTAATGATCTCATAGATAACGAGGAAACAATATGCAGCTAAGGTATTAAGAGTAATCAATATTACTAGCACTATTACTCGTATAGTATGAACATTTTCTATGTAAAGTTTTGTCTTAAAAACCCATTGCTGTATGAACTTACGCGTGACGGCTAGGTATATTTTTGTTAGTAAGTAAATATTTTGCTCAAATTCTCCTCACACGGAATGTGTGTATCCATGTAGGAACCTAAACTGGTCAAAGTTTTTTTTTTACCAAGTGAATGTACATTTATTTACAGAAACCAAGCTACGACAGTATGTACATCGTAGGATCGTTTTTAAAACGATCTATAGATAGCTCAATTGATCCAGGTCACTGCCCAAAATACTGGCGGCATTGCCACTGCCACGCTGAATGGCAATGTTTATTATGTAGGTAGTCCAAAAAATCGCCAGCTCTCGAATCACGCCCTGAAAGATTTTGAAGACGCTATGAGCCCCGGAACCCCACGGACCCAGGGACTCGACCCCAAATCGTTCAAATACATAAACCCAAAGACAACGTTAAGCTTCCTCGCAGACTACAGACTTTCTATCGGCCGATAGTTGAGACGGGCTATACTCCTCCATACTTATTACGAGCCGAAGTATATTGTCGTTGAGACGGAATACCGTCTCAACGATCGGCCGATAGAAAGTCTGTAGTTTGCGAGGGGTCTAAATGATACTGTGACATAATTTGTTTTATTACCTAAGTTAAAACTTTAAAACAAAGAGTAACGAAGAATATTCTGTTAAACGGTTAAACCTAATCCCGATTTCTTAGAGATAAGAACAAATTACCTCACAAAGATCAAAATCAGTCTATTGTCATTGCACGCTGTATTATTTCTGCTCTGTGTGCAACGATTTGCTTACCGTTAGTGCAAGTATGGTGAGAGTTTTGCGAATGACGATACAGCTGATATGTAGAGAAATTGACGTTTCTTTGATAGTGTGGGAAAGGGTGGAAATCTGGGCCAGAGATTTAATTTTACTATGAGGGGTCAAACTGCACTGGCCTAGTGTTACTCAGGCTCTATTTCTAACCTAAGTTTATGGCTTAAACTTTAAGCTTTGCCATAGTTCGGTGGTTTGTGAGGTACCCAATCATGACTAAGATTGCGTAATTTAATTTTATTGATACGCAACGCAACACTACACCTAAATGAATAGCGGTTACTGCGAGGTTGGACGCTCAAGAGACATCACTTCTACCACAGAATACAGAGAGACACGAAATAATTTTTTTTAATTTTTAAAGTGTCAAACCACTCTTAAGTATTCCATTGAGAAATGAAAAAGTCTTATCAAACGATTCCGACGGGATTCGAACTCTCGACGATCAGACGATCCTCCAGCCGGAGTGCCTTACCGCTCGGCCACGGAACCCGTCTGAATAAATTTTGAATGAAAATTTCTCAATGAAATTAAGTTAGCTGAGTTTGAAAGTCGTTCAACAGTTTATCTAGTATCTTTGATATTCACTAAAACGCACTTTACTTCGTAAGATTAAAAATAATCTACTGTAACGACAAACGTAGTGTAGGACGCCCTCCGGCCAGGTGGAGTGACGATCTGCGAAAGGCTGCTGGCAGAAGCTGGATGCGTCAGCGGAGGCCTATGTCCAGCAGTGGACTCTAGGCTGATGATAGTGATTATGATGACTTTGTATTGTGGAGGAAATAAAATTTTATTCTAGGATTTTCAATCATAAAAAACTGTCACACGTCTTTGCAAACATGCCAAACGTTGTTCGATACGTTCTTCTACCAATTTCTTCAAAGTGGAATCTGTAAAATGTAGCTTGGAAAAAACTAAAGTAGGTATATAAAATTTGCGAGATAGCGTGATAATGTTCTCGAATGTTCACATGCCGATAGTAGACATCAATGCATTCTCTGATAATTGAATTAGAATACAGAAATAGCTATCATTTCGCCTATTTTGTTAAAACCAATACAATACTTTGGTATACAGGGTGACTGATAAATTGATGGGTTTTTTCTCAATTAAATTATGTCTGTTTGTTCTTGTCATAAAAGGAAATATTAGCCGACAATCAATTTATAGTCAGCGCATGATAAAATAAGTTAAACTATACAGGGTTATTTGTAAAACACCGTTAACCTCTCAGGACTGTATTACTATCATCATGAACAATAACTTTTTACAAAACATTTACCAAAAACAAACATTCAAGATTTCGTTTTCCTATGTAAAACATTGTTCCCATCGAACATTCGACCCCCGCCGCCCTAACCCCGCTCCCCTCGCTTTGTATTATCGCTTCATTTTCTTTCGCATAGACTTCGTAAGAGCGTTCAATTTAAATATTTTTATTTTTGTATGAAAATCTGATGAAATAAAATAATGATGAATTTTTAAAAGTCATAGAGCAAAAGTTGTTTATGATGATAGTGATATAGTCCTGAGAGGTTACCGGTGTTTTACAAATAACCCTGTATACTCCTAGTACAGATGACCAAGCCATATTTGAACAAGACTCGTAGGATTGTAAACAAACCCGAATGCCCTTCAGTCGGTGAAATCAGCCTTTAAATGATGATGATGAAATTCCCGCATTCTATACAGGGTGCTAAAGTAAACTCTTATGATAAATAAAATGTTACCTCCACACCCTGCTTCCTGTCTTATGATGAGAAAGATATAATATTATGCTCGACACAGTCGTGAACAAGTTTCTTGTTTTTATGATTATTTAAAATGTTATTTGTTATAAAATACTGCATTTAATAAATCATTTTTCTCCGAACGCATTTCAGCTTTCTAGGTAATATAGATTGCAATGCTAGAGATCTGGCTTAAGATTTCAAGAGGATGCAATTATTTTCATGCTAATAAAAACTTTATAGTATTTCATCGGTAACTGCACAACTTAAGTGAGACATAATTTTCGTAACAATGGTTTTTGTGCTTTTTTAGGCCATGACCATCTTGGTCGGATCTAGCTCAAAGAACGTCGGTCATCTAATATAGCTACACTAATATTATAAAGAGGAAAGATTTGTTTGAATTGAATAAGCTCCGAAACGAATGGACCGATTTGAAAAATTCTTTCACCATTAGAAGCCTCATTATCCTCATTATCATTATCCGCATTATCCCCGCTGAACATAAGCTATTTTATCCCGGGAAAGTGAAGTTTTCCCGTAGGAACGCGGGTAACACCGCGATGGACAGCTAGTGTAATACAAGCTGTGACCTGGCTAAAAAAAATTTAGTTTCCAGAATTGATCTACATCCTGATTTCTTGCTTACAAAGCCACTTTACCGTATGCAATTCGTACTATGTTTCTAACAAGCCGAAAAAAATAATTACTGTGTAATATATTATTTACCCCAAAAATGTATTTGGTATATTTTTTATCTGTGGAAAATTTTAGGTCCGATCTTGCCATGATTCTTTCGTTCAATCATTATAAGTAGGTGGTATTTTGAAAGTTTTCATGCTTGTGTTTCAATCACGCCTTAACCAGTGTATAGATTGAGATAACACTTAAAGCAGATGAAAATTGCAGACTGATAGCATAAAGCCTATGTTAAATGTTTTCCCACGCAAGCAAAGTGGCGGAAGCAATATAAATAAATAATTTTACTATGCTGAAATCCAATTCACTTGTACAAATTGTCATCGTAAAACTTTCCAAGTACTTTTATGCTTAAAAGGTTTTTAAACCAGATTGATCAGTTTTTTAATTAGTTTTTGAAGCACATTATGTACACCCTGTACTTAATGTTAATATCGGAATATCGTGCTATCTCGTAAACCACGCGATTTCGATGTTGTATGTATTTGTTAGAAATATGTTATCAGGGGAAAGTAGATGGTAACACGACACTCGGGATTTATTCCTTAAAAACAATATTCTCTTCTAGATGTGAAGAATCTATGGTCGATGATTTTTTTTAATAAGGTGACGCTGAACAGCGAATATTTTAGACTTGTGACCCATAAATTAAACCCATTAATTAATTAAAGTTCTCGAGTGGAGGCCACGCACTGGCAGTAGAAGACGGCCCCCACTAGATGGAAAGACGATCTTGTAAAGGTTGCTGGGAGCCGCTGGGTGCTGCACAAGATCAATCGCTGTGAAAGTCGATGGGGGAGGCCTATGTTCAGCAGTGGACGCAATAATTTTAAACCACAAATATTTTGTAAAATGCATGAGTTATGTATCATAGAGGAAATTAAGCAGGCGCTTCAATACTCAGTTGAGAATTACTTAATAAACAATAAGGAATAAGTAGTGGCATTTTATTACACGTTGGTAGGTATAGGTAATTTACTTATACTTATAAAGAGTGGAATCTAAACACATACAACATTGTTTACAAATAACGGAACTAAAAAATCTCCTAGCCCACGCCCATTGACTGAGTAGTTTATTGATCAAACTTTTGTCAAAGAATTCTTATTAATACCTACTTACTAAAATAAAATAAAGGTACAAAATGGACACTCTTCGCCCCGCACCAATCGAGACTCGGACATAGATGAGTTTGTATAGAGTTTTGTGCGAAAATAGTTATTGGATGCAAGGAAACTTAAAGAATGACCGAGGAGTAACAAGAGCCAAGTGAAGAAGAAGGTTGCTGTTATGACGTATAAAGAAGTCAAGGAGGCTGACCTGGATATAACTAAGTGGAGAAGGATGCATCAGCTATGCCGACAAGGGGCGAGAAGAAGGACATAAGTACCCATCATTGGGTTTTTAGTCTACTCTGTGTGTGCTTTTGCTCTACCAACCGATAGGTAAGCAATTAGTTCAGCTTATTGAGTAGGTGAACACGAATCTTGAATCGTCACCAATATAGGCTGAGCACAGAAATTGACACTTTTTTCACAAATATAAATAGAACCACAAAAAAATCTTTTTACGATTTCCGTTTCAAGTGACCAATTTGACGAACAGTAGTAAAATTATACTATAAACCAGGTCACTGTGTCTGATGACAGATATTTAGAAGTATTATCCGCTTCGATGAGCCCGATAGCGAAATGCACCGCAACAATGGTAGATTATTTTACCGTAGCTCGTAGCTATGGGCTGCTAACTAGCTGGGCAAATGAACAAAGGTGCACACACCTGTAAATTCCTTGTACAAGTTATACGTTGTACCTCACGACATTCGACACACGCTAAAACATTGCCTACATATCTAAATGTACAAACATAAGACACTGTTACTAAGTGCCCATAAACCCATAGAATTTCCGCTATAAAACAGCAAGAGTTTGAAGCACAATGTGACATCTTCCGAAGGTTCCATGGTATTCGCAATTTGAATAACAGAAAACCGTTTAACGGGATTCCTGGGCTAATACCTAAACACCAGGCAAGTTGGTTTTACATGTAAAGCAGGGTGCCGATGCCGCCTAGCCTGTTTAAATCATTTGTTTAAAGTGACACTAAGTAGGCCATGATCTACCAACCTTTGTCCTGAGCACCTCTACGGTAGGAAAAAGTGTTTCATTTGAGTTATGACTATTTTAAGAAAATATCTAAGTGGTCACAATTCTGTTAAAACTTGTTTATAACATATTCAGTAAAACTTTTGAAAACATCCTATAAAATGCACCTATGCGGGATTTAAACCACCGCACTGAAAATTCAAGTCAAAATATTAGGCACATTTTGATATGAAGCAGGTTCATATCAAAATAGACCTAAGTAATTCTCGTATTTTGACTACGTATTATCGTAAAATAGGATCTCATGATCCTGTTTTCCCGAGGCGCGGTAGACATTCTCTCAGATCTTTGTTATGTATTCCAGATCCTTTGAAGATGTCGATGAAGATGCTAGTCTAAGTGGTACAGTACTCGTACAGTGTAAGATATTGTACATTACAGATGCATGTTACCCGCCGAAGGCTTGCAATTATGGTCCTTATTGAAATTACGTTATAATGGGAAGTAAATAGATTCTATTCTGCACGCAAGAACTGTGTTTTGAGCTGATAAAGGCATTGTAATTTCTTTGCACAAATCTACAAAAGGATTTATCTGTGTAAGGATACGATTAATGTCTGGGTGGTTCTTCTATTCTAAGCAGTTGTTTTATACGAGTTAAACGACAGAATTCAATTTATGCCATCTGGCCACAAATACAGATATAAATCATTGGGCATAAGGCAGTCAAATGACAGCTCGGTTTTCTTCTCTTTATGGTTTTGATTTTTTTATTTTGTAAAAAAAATGGTTTTGATTCCCATTCTGGAATATTATAAGATTTTTGTTGTTTGGGTGTAGGTCAGTGTAGGTTAAAGAATATTTATTTAGGTATGTATTTAATTCAATTAACACGTTTAATTAATTATTGTTTAATTAAAACTAAACAATATATTATACAAAACAATAATCGCAATTAATAACATTATCAGAAGGCAAATAAAATATCAAATGACATAATTATTATAAGTCATAAAAAACTTTAGTTATGTTACCGAAAATTTTCTCAAAGGGACACAACTCAAAAAATCTGTGTCTTTTTCGTGTGTGTATAAGTACTAAATTATATGTGTCATCAACTTTACATCCACTCAGTCAGCTAATCCACTTAAATATCTGCCGGCGCATTTAGGCTAAGAATAACATTTAACTCGCCCTAAGTACCTAATCATGTGTTTACGCTCAAACGCTACGCCCAAAACGCTATTTAGCGTTTTTATAACCGTTAACGTTGCGTGCTACTAATCACTTGTCAGTTCTACTTAAGACTCTACATACGGGCGATTCTTATCTATTGCTCAACATTTTAATCAGTCAGTTAATTTTAGGAGCAGTAAAACTACTTACGATTACCGGAATAAACTAAATTACCTATACAAATTCGCTTCGGTCATATAACGAAAAATGCACCAATTATAAGTGTTTCTGTGAATCTAATCCGGTTAACTCTCCTTGCTTATCATAGTCAAGAGTTTGAACGCGTGAAAAGTTATTTGCAAAACATACTCTTAAGTATCCTTCATAATGTACGCTGACATTTTGTCCATTAATCTCAATCCTTTTACTTTTTTCCATTACATTCGTCACCGGCGAGGCCACTAAATTAAATTCCGAAAAGTCACTACTTTGAAATATCTCACTCAATTTTTGTTGGTTGCCGAGCAATAGTTGCCTAAAATTGCCCGTGCACAATCTCATGTCTGCTTTATTACGTCAAGCGCAAAGTTCAGAGTGAGGAGTTCGAGGAAGCATTGCACTTATTGCGAAGAGTGACAATGTCACAGTTTATGAAGTCATGCTTGTCTGGCTTGTTACTGGGTACAGTCAGCTGCAAAACTGTTGAGATCTTGCTGAAAACTTGGGACGTGAAAGATCTTTAATGATGTCTATGGGATTCTCAGACGTAGGTACTATCTCCAGGCATTAGAGTCGATTGAGAGGCGAGCCAAGAGGCTAATAGGTGATGAAACTCTGTTTGAGTCTCGGCTTCAAAGCCTTGAGCATCGCCGTAGAGTCGCGTGTTTGTCGGTCTTTTATCGACTCCATTTCGGAGAGTGTGCACAAGAACTCCATAATTTAGTTCCGCCATCCCCTTTCTTCTATCGGGCCATCAGGTTCCCGGAAAGACGTCACATGGTCGACATTCCCAGAGTTCGTACAAAGCGTTTTGAGTCTACATTTTTCATACGCACCGCCAGTGGAACTCATTGCCGGGCTCTGTATTTCCCGAAAAGTACAATATAGGGGTCTTCAAATCAAGAGTAAATAGGTTCCTTCTAGGTAAGCATGCTCCATCTTAGACCTCACTACTGCTTAACATCAGGTAGAGTGAGGTCAAATGCTGACGTATTTAATAAAAAAAAACACTTTTGAACGTATTATGAACAAGTTTTGCTCTTCGGAAAATTGATAGGACATGTTTGCATGATCTACAAATATTTGTTTCGAGGCCTGGAAACTGTAGTAGGTACCTTCGTACTAGTTACTTGTACGATATAGGGAATCCTAGTGTAAGTACCTAAGTGTAGCGACACTGCGAAACGTATGGCGCCGATCGTTGGGTTGATACACTCGCAGTGTTTTTCAAGTTCCCCATGACACATCAGCCGAAAATTACGTCGCATTTTCGCGACCGAAACTTCAGCCCCTGAATTTTTGGCGCCGGACGTTCGGCTGGTGTGTCGCTAGCGCTACACTAAGATAGACCTGCTGGGTAGGTATATAAAATAATAATAATATGCGATTTTTCTCGAGTTTTTTGAGTCAAAAAAATCCCTGAATCCCGCAGTTGCGCGTCTCTCTACATATTTTTGAAGGCGAATGTACAGTCTCGCGGCGTGATCAACGATGTCATGTTCTTGTTTTATATGTGTGTTGCGTGGACAGATCATTTGTCAAACGATTTTAATCTTTAGTTTGAAAAAATTCTATCAGACAACCGGAAAACGGATTGAAGAGGCCTATTTTAGCAAATTACGGTCAGGTGGAGTGACGATCTGCGAAAGGCTGCTGGAAGAAGCTGGATGCGTTGAGCTGAGGACAGGGAACAATGGCGCTCATCAGGGCCTATGTCCAGCAGTGGACTGCTATAGGCTGATGATGATGATGATTTTAGCAATGGTATGTGGGATTAGACCGTTTGTTTGCCGTGGTACCATTAGATAGTACCATTAATGGTACTGTGGCAGTTTTTATTTGCCATCGTCCTATTACAACGATAGTACCCTTGTAAAACTGATTGCATTTACCTAAATTATGTGTCAAACATCGCTCTAAATTAGAGGCACTAGATGAGCCCCCGTAAAGTCTACGGGGGCTCATCTAGTGCCTTTAGTTTCTAATACGCTGTAGGTATCAATCCTGTTGGCAAAATTGAAGGAAACATAAAATGAACAAGTTCACCCCTAGGGTAAGTCGGTTTGAATAGTCAATGATTCATACTGTTTTCCGAGAACCAGACAAGAAACCCAATACTTCTCTGTTTGCTGTCTCGTGTAAACAGAAAGGAGATATTCTTGAATATTTAGAAATTGGAGGTAAGTTTCGATGCAATCTAGGTACTTAGATACCTACCACAAAAGCTTGGGAAACATTAAGCCTCCTCGCAGACCTCAGACTTCCTATCGGCCGATAGTTGAGACGGAACATACTTCGGCTCGTAATGAGTATGGAGAAGTAAGCCGAAGTATGTTCCGTTTCAACTATCGGCCGATAGAAAGTCTGCAGTCTGCGAGGGGTCTAAAACTTAAATATCAAATATCTTTGAAACTAGACCAGAATAACCTTTTGTTTGTGGTTTTAAGTTTAACAAATACGAAGAAAAACTATGATATGATGGGAATAAAGATTAAACTTCAACAGGGCTACCACAAGAAGCGCACGCTTGTTTGCGAGCCCGACTCGTACTTTTCATAAAATATTTACCGTTTATTCAAAAGCCGGTTTACAAAGATAATTATTTTCTAATTACTCAACACCAACACCCAATTCAATATCGTGAAAGGGTTCAGCGATAACCATCTTAGGTACGAGAGGGGAGTTAGTTTATCGTGAATATTTTACAGCGGATAATAAAATAATACAGTTTGATGAGAAAAGACTACTAAAACAAGAGCTCGACAAAAGTGATGATATTAATTACTATGAAGAAATGTAGCCCCATGTCACCCGAATAATAAATGTTCCGACCACAGACAATCAGAAATCTTTAAATCCGAGGTTCCGACGTAAAGGAACAATATGTTCCAATTTATAGAAGCTAAATGTTCCGAGCTTAAGCAATAATGTTAAAGAAACGGTTAACTGACATGACTTCTAAATTTTCTAATACCTAGGTCATTTACGCATAAAAAAAATAGGTAATCAATGATCTTTTATAGGTAGGTAACTCGCTGTCCGCCACGGTGCTACCCGCGTTCCCTCGGGAAAACTTCACTTCCCGGGATAAAATATAGCCTATGTTCATCAGGGATAATGTAGGATTCTAATGGTGAAAGAATTTTTCAAATCGGTCAAGTATTTTCGGAGCCTATTCAATTCAAACAAACAAACCATCAAATCTTTCCTCTTTATAATATTAGTGTAGATTATTTATTTTCACCCATTATTTAGAGAAAAATCAAGAAAACAAAAATGGATTGATTCTGTATTTTTTAAGCTTTTAAAGATAAAGATAATTAGTTTTAATTCGTTTTTAAGTAAAAAAAAGCTTTTTTTAGTTTATGTAAGTAAATAAAAGTAAAAAAAAAATAACATGTTTTTTTGCTAACTTGGGTGTGTGTTAGGTATGGAAATGTAATAATGTGCAAACTTCCATCAACAAAGTGCGCAAAGAACAAATATTTCTTAATCCATTACCCGCTTCTGTGCGAAGAATATTTTTTTCCTTGTACATTGCTGGTAATGTACGAGTAACAAGAGAAAAAGTCGTGAGCCTCTTGAAATTTTTCACTGCTGCCCAAAAGGGTTTAGCGATACCATCTAACAAGTCTCGGTAACGTGTATATTTTACAGCACATAATCACTGACTGCGGAAGATTACTTCTACTTTATTATAAGGAAATGCTTTAAGAGTGATTACTATGGAGAACTTTGTTTACTTATCGTTCAAAATAATAATTAAAATATCTTTCTCTTAATAGGCAGAGACAACAGAATTCTCTAAGTAGGTAATTATTAAAACGCCTTTTTCTTTTAATCCTGTAGACATTGTAAGAAATTAACATTTAGATATGTACCTACTACTGACTTTTAAGATGCTTTAAACTTTGCGATAATCCTGAATATTTTATAATTTGTTATCTACTTCATATTTTTCCAAAGGTTGATGAGCTATTGATAGATTAAGTATTTTTTTGTATTTTTAGGTCTCTAGATCATAATAAAAATAAGTTATATTCATTACCACCCTAAACGACTTATTACGTGCAATATTCTCACACGCATTTCTATCAGCATGAGAAATCTTCCTCCATTGTTTTTCTGGTTTTATGACGGGGTCCACAATGCGGTCAAGTCGCATACTTGCGCCATGTTTCATTCAGCGTGAATAGTTCGAACTATTTACCAAAAAGATTTACACATATTTGAAAACAGAACGCCAAAATGTGCAAACAAAATCAGCCAGTGCGTGTAATAAAAGAGCTCCTTCTTCAAAACCTAATTAGCACTTCCGTAATATTAATGGCCCTGCAGTAAGTTTATTGTAAACTGAGTGCAATAACCTAGGTTATACAGTGTTAACCCTCGGTCAAGGGTATAAATTAACGATAAATCGACTTACTTACTAATGAGTATATTCAGGTGATAAATTCACTTACCGTACGAGGTTCCGCATGGCGCTGGCTGCTAAGTTGTCAAAATAAAAAAGTAAACACTTTTGAATTTGGAATTCGATATTTGAAAACACACGGAATCGCGCGCTCTGCCGCGTTCAACACACGTGCGGTGCGCTCGGAGGCTTCGACTGTTCTGCTCGCTTGCCGAGCGTTCTTGAACTTGGCAAGAGTGCACGTCTACACAGTGCATTTTCGTCAAAGCCTGCAACAATGCTCCTTTGATGTCTGACGGCCAATCGCGGGGGAACCAATAAAACTTATCCAGGGAAAGCGTTCCAAGCATTCTTGAAGTTAACTGCGTAGCAAGTCATTATTTTAGAGATTTCAAATTTAAATAACAAAAGATAGGTCATAGCAGCTTTTATAACTTAATAGTTTATATGTATACTAATAAGTATTTGATATGGTAAAACGAAAAAGACAATTTTAAACAGTTAACTTACTCTACCTTATATATATGTAACATCTCAACATCCAATACTGAATGAAATGAATGAATGAAAATTCTTTATAATTATTGCACACCATTAATGAAATTAAAACAAACAAAAGAAAAACCAGATTAAAATGTAAAATGGGAGTCCTTATCGCTAAGAAGCTAATATTTATGAATATAGCTGCAAATAATGTTAGAGCAGACAACAACCAATTGGCCTAAATATCTTTTTAAAATTTATGGAAACTATCAAAAAAATCTATTACTTTTTAAGTGCAGCTGCACGTAAGTAGAGTCTCTTCGGTACCAATTTAGATGCGCATGTAATGACTGCTTTTAGATAAAACGATATAAAGTAATATGCAATTATTTGTGCATTAGCATACATTTTCACACTTTTATAACGCCCATTTTAAAATGGAAAGTCCGGTTAGTACGATCTTTATCTCTTTATTTTTATACCAAAATTATAATGCGTTGCACACTGATTACTTAGTTCACTTTCACGGAGGAAAATACCTTTTTCTTTAACTCTGAATATGACATTAAAAAAATACTTATCATCATCATCTGCTCCCACTTTAATTTCTTCCTTTTCACTCCTTTCTATGTCTATCAATCTCAGAATGAGAACACCATATCCTATGAACACATTCTATCCATTTATTATCGACACCGCCATCTTTTTTTGTCAGCATCCTCAAATACTGCTTAGGTACATTCAGCGACAGAAGTTCATGGAAAATTTATGATTTTGAAGCTTCATTTACATCATGATTTGGGGGAAAATGATGTATTTTTTCTCAATTTGTAATGGTGTGGTGTGAAGCAAAGCATCCATTATACCTAACCTAAAAAATTTTACAACCCTAGAAGTTACGAAGATATAGAAGATTAAAAAACATCAAATGTTCATGAACTCCTGTCCAGTGACAGAAGTTCCGTACTTAGGTAGGTACTAGATACATCGCAAGTACTGGAAAAGACAAAAAACGCGACGTTATCTTATAAAACGAGTGCACTAAGTTTATCGGTGCCAACTGAAATCCAATAGCAATTGCAGTGTGCTATGCGACAGCCTATCTGGCCAGCAGCCAAGGGGATCCTTCCAACGGGACGGATCAGAGACGAGCTTGTAACGTAGCCGTAGTCCCGTGTCTTGTAGAAAATGGAAGAAACATTTGTAACTTCAGCCACACATAGTTCAGTTCAACCAAAATCGACCCAAGTGATCAGTACTTATTAGTTACTACAGGTAACAGCCAAAGTACTAAATACAAACTGACAAGACCATCGCAGCGAAAATTTTTTTTAGGTCTGTGGACAAGACAAATATCTTCCTCTATGATTCAATCAAAGGGTTCAATAGATACTTAATACAGCTTTGACAGACAGTTGAGCCCAAGTAATCAGCCTGTTGGCACCTCTAACAACGTAGACCAGCAGCCTTAGGGTCGATTCACATCTGACGGAAGATCCGTCGCGGATTATCGGTCGCGGAACGCCAGAACTGACAAATGAAAAACACTCGACCGTTCACACTCGACGGATGATACGTTAGTCCGTCGAGTGTGAACGGTCGAGTGTTTTTCTATACATTTGTCAGTCTTCATCTTCCGTCAGATGTGAATCGACCCTTAGGGTCCTCGAAATCCATTTCCAGTTGTCATCCCAATAGAGCTCAACCAATCACACAATACGAAAATGACGATTGAAGTCCGGTTTCATTTCAAATGTCAAAATGAAGCCGATGTCCATTGCCAGTTGAGTTACACAATACATATATAGTTACCCTGGATCTGCAGAGCTTTCTTTAGGTCGATTTTAAAAATACTCAGATGATTGGTTCTAGAGTATTTTGAAAAGTGATGTAAATGTTCTATCCTCAGTCCCTCGGAAATTCTTTTTTCCGGGATAAAAATTAGCATATGTGCTATACCAGACTACCTATATTCTATCTCTCTGCCATATCAATACAACCCCACAAAGTTTCGCATAGTAGAATAGTCAAAGTCAAAGTCAAAAAGCATTATTGCAAACCACAATTGCGTACCTAACTATTGACTTCACGTTGTATAGGAGGATCACTGATATCCCAAACACAGGGCAACCTAGTTGGGAGTTTGAGATCAGCCATGTACACTGTAAGCTCAATAACAGACTGTAGATAAAAGTACCATGAGATGCCACCTTCCTAACATGTTTGTATGAGCCAAGTTTCGAGGATTACCAATAGAAATAGGTTAGGTATTTACTTTGCAGATACCTTGCATTGTAAAGTATAGTTAGTATAGTATAGTTTTAGCACATAAACTGTGCACATGGCTTGTAACTAGTATAATAAGGTTTCTTTTTCCAATAAAGCTTTTATTATTATTATTTATTTTATTATTTATTCAGTAGGACCGCTGGAATCACTTAGTCCTAGAATAGTCTAATAACTAATTTCACTCCTGTTCTAGGCGCGACCAATACCGTGAAGAATCAGGGCAACAAACACGGTTTGGGGCCCATAATTCTTTTAGGTATCCTCGTACATTGGATGTAGTGTTTCGTTTTTGTTACAGAACGCTTCGGAGCAACCTTTGGTGATGTTAATTAAGATAATGCAGAAGGTTTCGTACCGTTGGAACATGAAAGAGATCCGACAATACCTACAGAAATTGCATTTCCAGTTACGCTATAAAGTCTACTCTTGTCTAATGAACTTAGTAATTTATTTTACCATCTGTCTACAGTTGAGTATGGAAAAGATCTAAAAGAGATAAAACTTTTATGAGTTGTAGGTATGACAAAAACTTCATATTGATGAAATAAATAAATTAAATAGCGGTGATGCCACAACGCACCCCAATAACCTAATTTTTAAGAATATTTCAGGGCTTTTGTGTTTTTAGAAACTTCTTAGGACACCAAAAATATTAAAATCTATAATTATCTCTGAGATAATACATAGTAAGTTCATATGAGTCAGTGAACAACTCTGGTGACGGAGTAAATTAAGTAAGTAAATATAGTTTTAATTTTTAATTTTATAGAAGATGAATATTAAAACGCAAGTTGACTTTGAGAAGCTGATTGTGAATTTGTGGCGTCTCGAAACTCTACATGATCTTCAGTTATTAAAGCTAAGTCTTACTAAATTACGTAGGTAGTGCTCGGTAAACCTTAAAACTTTTAGACCCCTCGCAGACTACAGACTTTCTATCGGCCGATAGTTGAGACGCAACATACTTCGGCTCGTAATGAGTATGGAGAAGTATAGCCCGTCTCAACTATCGGCTGATAGAAAGTCTGTAGTCTGCGAGGGGTCTAAAAGTTTTAAGGTTTACCGAGCACTACCTACCTATGCAATAAGCATAGATTTTTCAAAGCAAATATTCACAAGCTTGGTTTTGCACTAATTTATGTATTCAACTGCAACATCCCATGTATTTTAAAACAAATTAACCAATTATAATCATTATCCTGTACAGTGTACAGGCATTTCCCATACTTTCCAAACTTACTCAATTCTTCGAATAGTAATTCGCAATGACTCATATTAAAATGAACACTTTCCTTTCTCTTTTCATCGGAGCCGTGTTTATCCAGCATGACTCAAACCCATATGCTTATCGTCTTAACACGGATCCTCTTCTGGTAAATTAAACAAATATAATAATAGCATTAATATGTATAACTTAACTTTTTAAAGTAAGTAAAGTATCTCTATTTTCGAAAGTCAGAAAACAAATGTTATGTGATTTAATTTTGAAAATTCTTTGATTTGGTAAAAGAATTTCCAAAATTGGACTAAAAATAAATTAGTAAGTACCTAAAAAAACATATTTTCTAAAGTGAGTATCATGAATTTCGAAAGACAGAAAAAAATGTCTGTGATTTTGAAAATTCTTTGATTTGGCAAAAATAATTTTCAATTTCAGACCACAAAGTATGTGAACAAAACATACATCCAGCCGAAGATAGAACCCTCCTTCTATAGGTTGAATATAAAAGAAAGATTTTCTTGAAAACCAACGTGTGGTTTCTACACTTTTATCACATTAATAAATAAGGCAGAGTACCTCAGAAACCATTAATTCAGTATCGAGTTAACCATAGGTTAATCAACATGGTGGATTGATTTCCGAGCGAGCTACAAGCTCGTTTTCCCGATAATCAGGCTCTATTGATAGCTGGCAACTGCACCCCAAGATACGTCTATACAATATTGGATAATAATGCGAAGTTGGCAATACTTGGCTCTACCAACCAATAAATGAACTGCCTATTGTTACCATACTACCGTACCTGTAAAATGGCCATGGCTGTAAATTGGATGTAAGGTTGCCTGGAAGAAATCGCTTTCAGCGATAAGGCCGCCCATTGTACTAATGAACTTGTAAATGTTTCTAATGTATTGTTTTCGTTGTTGTTTTGGTGTACAATAAAGTGTTCATTCATTCATTCATTCAATGGCTTATTTCCAATTTAACAGACTTCAAAACCAGAGAATTCCATACCTAAGTTCTTAGTTTTTATTTTTCTTTTATAAGTTAAAAACAAATTGAGATTTTTACGAACCGTAATTATTTTAAAAGCAAAGAAATGAAGGATAGTTAACCCTTTTATATTCCCAAATACCTACCGCTTTGACAATAATTGAGATCGAAAATATCCAAAATTCTTTCAGAGCTTTAAAGTAGGTTGCAGCATCTAGATTATGCAAAAGTTCATCCGTTTTCTGCGTAGAAAAGTATAATGCTGTTGATGATGATGATGATTGATGTTTCCGGGCAGTGGCGAGTTAGATAAACTCTCTTTCGCATTCATCACATCACTCAAGCTCAGGGAACTCAGTTTCTAAATTACGTTCACCGGCCTAAAGCGGCCATAACAGAAAACTTATCTCAAAAACTCTATTAAGTTCTACCTCACAAAAGTATGGGGACAAGGAATCATGTTTTCACGACTTTTCTCCGCCTAAAAACTGGATTGTCCTTAGGTGGTGGTGAAAAAATACAGTTTTTTTTTTATATTATATCCAACAAGCTTTTGAACTATTGAATTTACGCTGGACCAATATTCAGAATTCAGCTCTGCATACACTGTATGTCGGGACATAACGAGTACCTACGTAAGTAGATTAGACGTAGGTAATTTATTTAATTGAATCGGTGATAATAATCCAGTATTTTGGACACGCTTCAGACTGGCAGTGACCTGGGTCAGTTGAGCTATCTAAAGATCGTTTTTACGACGATCCTTAGATATCTTGACTGATTCTATTGTATTTTGTAATTTTATGTACATATTGTAGCTTAGTTTCTGTAAATAAATATTTATTACGAACAAACCAAATAATAACATATTTTGTTTACTAACTTCGAGCTTGTTCTATTTTCTGCGCTGTGTAGGCTCAATTCGACGCTTCCCGCTTTTTAGAAAACCAGGGCTCTAGGTAATTGCAAATCAATGAGGCTCGCTCCGCTATCGGCGACGGCACTTGCACTTGCTATCCATCACACGCCTTCGATTGATGCACTTGACTGTACCCGATGCAGTGATACGTTGTACAGGTAAATGCAAAACTGTTTGGAACAGACGAGAGAATCAAATAGAATAAAAGCTTGTTTTTTATTGTTTTACCAAGTTTTATGTAGCGCTTTTATTGTTGATTTTATGTTGGTTTAAGTACATTTTTGTTTCCAAGAGCCTTAGAAGCTTTGCCATTTATAAATAAAATAAAAAATAAAATTAAATATAAAATAAAAAGCTTTTATTTCAGACCCCATTCTCTGGTCCATATCTTAACATTAATTTTATGCAGCTAATTATTTCTGTTTATTTGAGTATCTAAAAATATCGGGTTCGATCCCCGCCGCGGGATAAATGTTTGAATAATCTGCAAATATTTATCTGGGGTCTGGGTGTTTCTATGTATAATATGTATGTATTTACATACACAAAGTATATAAATAGTATATCAGTTATCTGGTTCCCATAGTACAAGCTTTGCTTAGTTTGGGGCTAGATAAATAAAATAAATAAATTAATAATGCTGGACATTTCACACAGCATCATCTAGCCCCAAACTAACTTTTACTATGGGAACCAGATAACTTATATACTACTTATATACTTTTTGTTTGTAAATACATACATATTATACATAGAAACACCCAGAACCAGAGATGATGATGTATAAAGCCAGCATTATTATCTCTTTAGAAAGTAATGTCTGTGAGGTAATGTGTTGCTAGTCCTAATTTTTTATCTAGTAGGTACCTAGGTACCTACTTACATTAACAAATTATGAAAACGCACAGTCCCTAAGTAAATGCAAGCAAACCCGCTGTTGCTAAAAAGCTCGTCTAAACGTTTTTCGTGTGAATAAACTTGCTCTAGTATTTAAAGTCATGTAGAGTAGGAAAATTATAATAAGTAGGTACAATCAAGTACACTCTGAATAACAATGACGAGCATCGATACGACAAGAACTACATTACACATGCATGAATATTTACCCGTTCAAAGGTAAACGTAAAAAGTTCGCGTGAATGCGTTCTGTGCTCGTATGTACCTATTAGTGTTAATGATAGGAACATAGTGCATTGAGTGTACCTATCGAAGCGTGAAAGATAACAAGGGACGTGCTTGGGGCTTTTACCCTAACAACTTAATCCAAAAATGGCGCATCTTTATTTCCTTAGGCGTAAGACTCAAATTACTGACGTTATTTTTTAAAACTGTCGATCAATTGTTTCTTATTTCTAAAGCAGCAAGACTGAGAATGCAACTTTGGGTATTAAGATTTCAGTGACAATTTCAATGAGCTTTATGTCGTTGCAATAAAACTTAGATTGTGTGATGATTATGATGATAATTTAGAAGACATTCAGATAACTAGGTTTAAAAGGGATGAAAGTTATTTTGATCATCCACCTGTCGTTCTTAGGAGCTAGTGTATGATGTCATCATCATCATCATCATCGGTTAAAAATGTGTTATGTCCTTCCCTGGGATATAACGTTAATCAATGCCTTTCAGCCTAATCTGTTCAGTGTTTGGGCGTGAAAAGGTTACAAACGGACAGAGTTACTTTCACATTTATAATTAGTATGGATTATAATATTAGAAAGAAAGAAAGAAAGAAACTTTTATTTTGTGCCACAGACAGAAGAATATACATATGTATAATGCAGGTACATTGTAATATTAAAAAAAAAAAACAGGGTCACGACTGTATCCCCAAGGCGCGGTAGACATTCTCTCAGATATAATATTAATATTATTGAAAATAATATCATTGTAATATTATTGAATTAAATTAAGTTAGACATAATCTGATTAGTACCTACACTCTTAACTTAAATAACTATAAGTGACCGCAAAATAGGTCGTCACTCAGCAAAATGTTACGGCAGCCGAAGCTGCTGTAACGCTGGTCTTCCGTGACGCCAGTGTGCGTAGGCAGCAGCGACTGATACCTACACATAAATTATACACATATTACGCATAAATTAACGCTCATTTCCATCCAAAGGTTGTCTGGAAGAAATCGCTTCTAAGCGATAAGACCGTCCATTATGCATTTATTCTTAAGTTTAATCATATTTTTTTAATTTATGTGTAGGTAGAATAAGGAATTTTCCTTCTTTCATATTTGACACCCTCTGTGACGCCGTGGGTGAAAGCCCGCTTGGGACGCCGAAGGTTGCGGGTTCGATCCCCGCCGTGGGATAAATGTTTGTATGATCTGCAAATATTTATCTCGGGTCTGGGTGTATGTTTACAAACAAAAAGTATATAAGTAGTATAATAGTTATCTGGTTCCCATAGTACAAGCTTTGCTTAGTTTGGGGCTAGATGATGCTGTGTGAAATGTCCAGCATTATTTATTTATTAGTATGGGTTTAGCTAGATAAAACCCGCCACAGATAAATCTGTTAAGTGTAAAATAAAGTAAAAAGTGATTTATTGACATTAAAGTGAATTCCATGGATTCCTAAAATGGTTCCGTATTTCAATATTCATATTTTCCTGTCTCGATTCGGCGTAAACAATCGAGTGAATGAACCTTAGGTAGAGGCGATTATTCACCAAATCACATTATCAATTCGCCACGCAACAGTTAACCAATCAGAGCCCAGATTCGAGACCACATGGTTCGATTTACAAACCGGGAGTGAGATGCGTAGTATGTAGATGATATAGGCGCCCCCTACTTCTCATCTAGCAGTGCTCTTCCAAGGAGGTAGGTATTTAAAACGTTGAAGTCCCAGCGACGATCTAGCAAAACTTGCTGGAAAGACATGGAGCAGAACAGCTAGAGACAGGGAAAAGTGGAAGCAATTGGAGGAGGCTTTTATCGCAGAAGTCGCAGAATTTCATACACCGATCCATAAAAATAAGAACATTATTTTACATTTATATAAAAAAAGGTTATAATAGAATATCTAGTTTATAGAAAATCTTTGTAAGTGTAGTTAAAATGAGTGTAAGTTTTTAAATAAAGCTTTTATTATTATTATTTAATGTTGAAGTCCGGGTGACTGAGGCGACCCAGACAGAGCCATTAGTGTTTAGGCCATCCGAAACAAATATGTTTAACGAAAGTTACAGCAGAAAAAAATCAAGCTATTATCTTGACTTAAAACCCCATTTACACGATACCATTATTGCCTCTTGCGTTCTCAAACTCAACAGAGCAAGAACTAACTTCTGGCAAGAGGCGAGAATCAGTAAAACTTAAAATATAACTGCATTCCCAACAATCACCATTCTTTTTATGAATAGGTATATTTTCTAAAAAAAAATATTTAATAAACCTCCATTTTGTATGATTTTAATTAAACATAGATCGAATCGATGTGTTCCGTTTCTGAGACTTCCCGAGCTTTTATCATGTAATATTTCACCTGCAAATTGCACAAATTATATTTAAATTATTGTCCTTAGTCTTACATTTGCCTAAAATTAGGGGTTACATTCAGTGGAACTGTAAACCACATGCAACGGTCTGTCTCATTATTAAACACTTTGCAATAAATTCTTGGGTTCGCCTCGAAAAGGTCACGTGCGAGTCACGTGACTGCTCACCGACACCACCAGTAGCGCCATCTAGTTCTGTGCTCGGTAAACTTTTACGGCAATATTTTTACATTTCTAAAAGCTCATTTTATAACTAAACGGGTGGGTATTATCTTTCGATATTTTTCGATTTCCTGACAATTCAAAAAATACACTAAGGCACAGTAGGCACCTAATTGTTCACAAGTTTTCATTTCTCTCGGCACTCCTGGTTTTTTTCAGTCTTTTTAAATATTACAGAAAACAGGGTCACGACTGTATCCCCAAGGCGCGGTAGACATTCTCTCAGATCTTTATATTCCAGATCCTTTGAAGATGTCTAAGGGGGTAGTCAGAGGCATGTACAAATACATATTTGATAAATGCCCACATCTTGCAGAAGTTAGTATTCCATACGTGACAGGTTGCAAGCCCATCGCCGCCTATAAGAATACTAACCGGTTTCCTCACGATGTTTTCCTTCACCGTTCAGAGTTCGTGTTAAAGCGCATATAAATTTTACGAAACGCAAAATCCATTGATGCACGGCCGGGATTCGATCCCACGACCTTCGGATTGAAAGTTTTAAAGTTTTAAATATTAGTTAGGTTCAAAAAAGTACTAGCAAAAAATAGGAGGCTTAGCGGCTTTTTATGCAAAGTGAAATATTCCCGAAGGACCGCGGTTAACACCGTAGCACGTTTTAGTCATAAAGTTCATGCAGCCACACCACACTGTTGGGCATGTGTGCCAAATGCCAGAGCGCAAGCATCGTTAGATAAGAGCATCTACACCAGATGAGCTCCCGTGCCAAATCATGACAAGCTCGGCATCACGCCAGTCCCTGGCCCAGGTCATTAGTGCAAATTTCATTTTATCTATGTAGACCAAAGGGTAAATCAAAGGGTGTATCAACATTTTGCGTTTAAAACGTATCCCACCAAAACATTAATAAATGGTTTAGACCCCTCTCAGACTGCAGACTTTCTATCGGCCGATAGTTGAGACGGAATATGCTTCGACTCGTAATGAGTATGGAGAAGTATGTTCCGTCTCAACTATCGGCCGATAGAAAGTCTGCAGTCTGCGAGTAGGCTTACTGTCAAAAAGTTTGTACTAATAGGTAGAGCCAATCTCCTAAGGTGAGCTCCATTTGTGCAGCACCATACATCCGTTACGCCACCACGATGCAGGTGTAATTGAAACAATGCTTAATGAGCACGGAGCGTGACCTTGTATTCCGTTAGTCGGTATGTCGAATATTGGAACCTCTTTGTAGAACGGAAGTTCCAACTGGACATTACTAAATGCCTCATGATGCACTCTAGAGTAAACAAAAACCGGCCAAGTGCGAGTTGGACTCACGCACGAAGGGTTTCGTATTTATAAAAACGGCAAAAAAATCACGTTTGTTGTATGGGAGCCCCATAAATATTTATTTTATAATGTTTTTTAGTATTTGTTGGCATAGCGGCAACAGATATACATTATCTGTGAAAATTTCAACTGTCTAACTATCACGATTCATGAGATACAGCCTGGTGACAGACGGTCGGACAGACAGACAGCGGAGTCTAAGTAAAATGGTTCTGTTTTACCCTTTGGGTACGAAACCCTAAAAACGAGTCACAGGGATTGTTTAAGCGACTTTAAACAAGAATATTATCAAACAGTCCACTTAGGTTTGAAATGAGTCGTAGCTCTTACCTACGGCTGTCCGTTTAATATAGAAACCGGGCATTAGATAGGTTTGGTTGAAATGAGTTAGAGGCAATAATGATCAAGGGCAAATAAATAACAAGTTCGTATACTTGAAGAACTTAAAAAAGCAGAAAAGGTCACGTTTTAATAACTTTAATAGCAGGACAGGTCATTGACCTAATATTAATCTGGCTATTCACAACTTCACACCCTCGAATTCTCATTATCAATCATCTCTCTGATACCGTTAGATAGCTAATCCCACTATTATAATAAAACTGAAAGTTTGTGAGTTTAGATGTTTGTGTTTCAATCATGTCTAAACCAGTGAACCGATTTGGATGAAACTTGGAATAGGCGAACATAGTGACTTGGCATTTAGGCTATTCAAAATATTGGAACCACGCGGGCGAAGGTGCGCAGTAGCTAGTAATATTATAAAATGCGACGATCTGTGTGGATATAAAACAGTAAGCACGAGCTTTATTAGCGGTTTATTCAGCATTAACTTAATTTAAGAGTGCAACACGGCCGCGAGCGAAGTCAAGCGTCTATATTTTAGATTTGATATTATAAAAATGCTAATATTTATCATAATAATTAAAACCGCTGCTATTTATAACGATGCTAATGAAGAAGGTACACTAAAAGCGCCATAAAATAACTGTAGAGATAGAGGTAATTAAAATATTAGTTAAAATGTAACACGTTTTGGGAACATCGTCTGGATCCAGTTCGTGTGCTTTTATGTAAGCCCCCTCGCAGACTGCAGACTTTCTATCGGCCCATAGAGTTTTTCAGTCTGTGAGGGCTCTGACTACTGTAGTTTCGTAAACAAAACCCATGTTCCAAGTTTTATCCAAATCGGTTCACAAAAGCCGTGACTGAAACACAAACATACTCACAAACTTTCATTAGCTTTATTTATAAGTAGTACTTATTTAAATAAAACAGTAAAAAAAAATCACCAATTCCACTGAACCGTTTACGAGATTTAAGTTCCAACCCTGCAACAGCTGATCATGGAAAAAAATATTCTGCGCGAGAATCGAACTTTGCAACTCCTAAATCAGCCAAGTTTTCCCGAAACAAATATCTGCTGATCATGGAAAAAGTTGTCCCAACGCAATCGAACTCGGAACTCTTGAATAAGCCGACTTTCCCGCTATGTCACCGAGGTTGTCAAGAGAGGCTGTAAAACACCTTTTGCGTATCATAGTCGTCGGCGAAAGAGCGATAAATCTCAAGTGGAGTTGGGCAGGACACCTGGCTAGACGTGGTGATAGCCGGTGGAGTAAATATTTGAACGAGTGGTGGCCAATATCGGACCACCGGAATCGAGGTCGTCCGATAGCACGTTGGCTCGACGACAAAGTGAAGGTCGTAGGAAATGTTTGGACGCGAGAGGCGCAAAGAGGAGACTGGCATAAAAGAAGACAGGCCTAGACCTAGCAGTGGGTGATACCAGGCTGAGATGATGATGATGATGAGTCAAGGTCAGTATTACTTGGATAAAGCTAGGTGATTTTACTCCTGTTCCTTTGCGACCAATACCGTAAAGAAGGGCAACAAACACGGTTTGGGGCCTAGCTTACTTTTAGGTGATCAACTTATAGGCACCAGACTGGCGAGTTCGTTTTAATAAAAAGTTCAATAGGACTAAGCTTTCCAAGTTCATAAATACTATGCCTTTCTCTAATTTAGTTCGAATGATTAAGTTTCTATGTCGGAGTAGCTAGCCTGAGCGGCTCCACGTAATTACTAACTGCACGCCTTTGGATAGACGTGCTTTTCGCGCGAAACAACCGCTCTACCAAAAATGAGCCTTCGTTGCCTTAGCTTTTATATGTATAGATAGATAGATAGCGTTTATTGTTGAATAGATCAAATTTTTAAATTAGTTTTATCCTAAAATCCTTATCTTAAATCCTAAATTAGGTTTATCTTGACACTAGAGTTCTCTAATATAGTTTATGTACACGCTTATTACGTACACAAGCACATGCGTTTAGTCATTCAATATCGAATGACTAAAGGCAGAAATTACTGTTTTTGAAATAGACAAACCAATGGCACTTAGTGCCATGATAGGTAGGTACTTACCTACATATAAGTTCCTTGCTACTACGAGTCCTATGGAGAAATTGAGAAACATACAGTCGTAACGTAATCCTGTTTTATTTTTAGTTTCACATTATCAATGCCTAATTCAGATTTTTCACTACTCTCAAACCTACGGTTTTTGTTAGATTTCTGTGCCAGGTACCTACATGTTACCACCTACTCACCGGTGTCTAATGCCGCTCACTTTAGTTTCCTTACTTAATTAGTTGATTGATTACCTTTCTACTGTGACTTGAGTATCTGTCTAAAATGTAAATTGGATTAAGTACTCACAGGTATGTAGGTAACTATGCCCACACACTCCACGCGTTATTTTCAACTGACTAGCAGCGAGAAACCGCGTCTGTGTAAAGATCTTTATTATGGAAGTTGCAGACCATTTTCCTACATTACCGTAAATTTTATGCGTTATGGGTTACTGGAGCACTTGTGGTTCGAAACTGTTTGACGACCGGAATTTAATTGAGGGAATTATGTACGAGATTAGACGGAGCTGAGATTTCAGGTTGCTTAAAATTGTTTTATGATTAACTAATATGTAGTAGGGAAGGTACCACGTCATGAGCCAAGAAAGAGGAGAATAAGTAAATTGGATCACGATATCTCCAATGCGTTTTAGGACCTAGGTAAACATTTTCGCAGATCTGGTAGCGGCTTTTCAAATAAAGGTTTATAAATATGCCAGAGTATACACTAAGAATAAGCTGAATATGAACCTACTTACCACGTTTATTTTTAAGGCTATAGGTATTTTTCACGGTGCAAAGGACACTTATCATCATCATAATAATTACCTACATATGACAATCCGCCGCATCCCAAATGTAGCATAGCCACAGCGTAAGATCACTTAGCCACGGCGTAGCCGCAACGTAGCCGTACCGTAGCGGCATAGTGGACGCATCGTAGCTCCTACGTAGCTGCAGCGTAGCAGGATAGTGGACGCAACGTAGCTACTACGTAGCCGCAGCGTAGTAGCATAGTGAACTTATCGTAGCTACTACGTAGCCGCAATGTAGTAGCATAGTGAACGCATCGTAGTTACTACGTAGCCGCAGCGTAGCAGCATAGTGGACGCATGGTTGCTACTACGTAGCCGCAGCGTAGAAGCATAGTGAACGCATCGTAGCTACTACGAAGCCGCAGCGTAGCAGCATAGTGGACGCATCGTTGCTCCTACGTAGCCGCACCGTAGCTGCACCGTAGCAGCCACTTGGCTACTCCGTAGGACCTCGACACTTCAAGCTCAACAATATCGATAAAAGAGCCTCAGAAAAATGTATGGCCTCTGGAAAAAGAATAGGTCACTCAGTACATATCTTTCACTTACTTACAAGAGCTAAATCACGTCCAGTTACGTAATTAGTAACATAAGTTAGCGGTCTTCAATGTCCACAGAATTCCGTTGCCCCATTTCTATAGACATGAAGGTTTCCCATCATTAGCGCGTCAACAAATTAGATTTTTACACCGCTTCAATTAAGCTCAGTCTTCTGAGAACCTTAAGCCATCTTTATTATGGCCGTTTTATTACGTAGGTTCGCACCAACCTTGTTTATAGGTTGGTGCGCTTGATTTGTCAGTTTTTAATTTGGTTTGAATATAATTTTCTAGAGTTCGGCGTATCGTATTTGGAACAATTGATTGGTTCACCGGATAAAGGACCATTAGATTTTGGGGGAAACCTTTGCCAGTGGAACAAAAAAGATTGATTATAATAAAAAAAATCACCGAAATTTTTATCAAACGTCGCAGAGGTCAGTCAGTATTAGTATTAAAATCTAGCTAGACTAATTTGTTCTGTGTTGCCATATAGTTTCTCAACTTTGACAAATGATGCTTTCGGCTTTGCGGCCATAAGTTCCTAGAAAATAAAGCAGATCTTGACTAATAACCGTCGAAGGTGGCAAGTAATTACTCCGGGTCAAGCATCAAGCAGTTTTCAATTTAGTATAATGACGAGAATGCACTGGATGGGTGTAATAGGCCTCCATGGCAGGTTAGGTTGGAATGGGAGCATATGATAGTAGGCTAGGTAGGTTAAGAAGTACTTAGATAAACAAAAACCGAATCGAACCTGTAGATTTTTCTGAAAGAAATCGTATTACTTTTAAACCTGATCTATCTAGCAAACCCGTTAAAGTAGGTTTCAATTATCAAGTCCATGAACTAGGTAGTAGTACAACTTTTTTGCAAATTATTAAGTGCCTTTTTCATCAGCTATCTATCAGCATCGGCTTCTAACTCGATAACATAGGAACCCAGATGGTAATAAAATAATTCCTATTCATCTCATTGATTCGGAATCGTGTACATTTTGGCAGAGGGGAAATACATGGTAAAGGCTCATCCCGTCCATAAGATCTAAGGATAAACTAAACCTAGATAGACTACCGTAGTACCTTTATCTATGCTGAGTACCTACCTACTTAGGTAGAAAAAGTACCAAGATAGCTAGCGACGTTCATTTATCTTTTAAAGCGTAGGTACCTACCCCGAGAGATTAAAATTTCTCCGTTTGCAACTTGTAGAAAGTAGACAATTTATTTCTATTTCCTCTTAGAATTATTAAGTGAAACTACTCGTAGAGCTAAATTGGTCGCAATGATTTACAATGTAATTGACACTATGGAAATGAGTAACCATTATCGGATAAAATCCCTGATAGTTTATAAAGCGCCTTTAGTTGGCATTAGCTGATAAGTAGATAGGTACTAGATAGACCAGGTAGGTACCTATACATATTATGATATCCCTAAAGTGCTTTTAACACTCGTACTTCGAAATTAAGCTAAACTGCACTCTTGTGGTTATGCTAATAATAAGCTGTGTGTCTGCCACAGAACATTTATTTATTTATTTATAAGAAGTAACATTACAGTTGGTACCAATACGTTACATCTATTTACCCGTAGTAAAATGTATAAAAATAAAATTAATATTAAAATTAATATTGCACACAAGAAATTAAAAGAGAAAATATAACAAAAATTAAGTAAACATTATTATATGCATCTAAAGTTTAATTACTCCCTGTCGTCGGTGTCTGCAGCGCAAATAAAATAAATAATAAAAATAATATTTTTCGAGCCTCCAAGTCTTGAGACAATAGATAATGATCGGGATTGCTATGTACGAACCTCAGTACGAACGAACTACGAACCACAGATTAGGTAGCTACGAACTACCGATCAATAAAAAATCGGTATACGTAGGTACGTTCCGAAATTTAACGCCTTCTCTAATTTTATCGATGTGAATGAATGAAATGAATGAAAGCAAGACTCAAGTCACACATATTTATCTCTACCTAATCTGTGCACACAACCACAACACTAGTTGTGTGTAAATCCATCCAACATGGCGGATGCGGCAATTTTGTAGATTTTAATAATATAAATCGTTTTTAGTTAACTTAGACAAAGGTTTTGTTATCACAATGTCATCCGCAGAGCCATCCCAGAATAAAACATGGGAACTTTCCCTCTACGAGTTGCATCGCACTCCCCAGGAAGTAATCACAGACGCGACAGAAATCGCGGTCTCCCCACGAAGCTTGCACAGCGAATTGATGTGTCCCATTTGTTTGGACATGCTCAAGAAGACGATGACGACTAAGGAATGCCTGCACAGGTTCTGCAACGACTGCATTATCACCGCACTACGCTCTGGCAACAAGGAGTGCCCGACATGTCGAAAGAAACTCGTATCTAAAAGGTCATTGCGCCCAGACCCAAACTTCGACTTGCTGATATCAAAGATTTACCCGAGCCGAGACGAGTATGAAGCCCACCAGGAGCGAGTTCTGGCTAAAATTAGCATGTCGCACTCGCAGGCTTCTCTAGTAAACTCTATTACTGAAGGAATAAAACTGCAATCTCAAAACAGGCCACAGCGTTCAAGAAAAAATCAGGATGAGGCGTCTAATGGTAGTAACGCAGGCAACTCGAATGGGACTTCGGACGCGCCTCCGACCCCTCAAAATGGAAGTACTCCTAGCACACCCGCTCCGAAGGAAACCACTCCCTCATCGGGCATCGCCCCAGGGCCACTTCAATCAGGACAATCTACTTCTAACCCTGCATCTGTTCGAAGCACACCATCTCCAGTGCCCTCCAATATTAGTTCCATTTCAAAGAACACGAGTATCACTAAAAGAGCCAAGTCTATCTTGACTTCTGAGCGGAGTGAGGAAAGTGAATCGAGTGATGCTGGCAGGTAAGATTCTTGTTTCATTGACGTTTGCCCTTTCATTTTCAGTCTGTCACTACTCATAACCTATTAGTTACCCAAAGTACTGCTAGGAATAACAAAAATTACTAGAAAAAAGGAATATAATCTCAAGATAAATAAATAATGCTGGACACATATGACTGTATCCCCAAGGTGTGGCAGACATTCTCAGATCTTTTTATGTATTCCAGATAACTTGTATATCAGTATACAAGCTATGGCAGTATCCTAAGATTGTCTTATTTTAGTTCAATTAAAAATAGCTTGCTACAGTGACCTATCAACTATGTAGGATTTGAGTATCTATTTCTTCATAGAGATCTAACTAAAACTTTCCTCTATCTCTTTCTATTCTCAGTTTTATTTGCTGCACGCTTCCTGATTGTACTTAACTCAATTTCCAGAACAGAAGGCGAAAACTCAATGGACACAGAAGGGGAAGGGGAGCCCCTGAACCCGAATGAGATAGAGCTTGTGTTCAAGCCGCACCCCACCGAGATGATTGGGGACAATCAGCTGATGCGAGCGCTGCGAGACAGCTCTGTGAGATACCTCAAGACTACTGCTAATGCCTCTGGTTAGTTATCATTATTTTGACTGAGTTTTATGACAGATTGACATACATCTGTCATGTTTCTTTAAGTAAGGCCATGAACATATGTTCATGGCCAACGATAGTGGAATTTTTAGGCTGCCCGAAGACTTCAAACTTAACAACTTTTAAAACAGACAATTTAACATGGAAAGCAATTTGACTAAACCTTTCTAGTTCAGACCTTGAACAAGATTGATATTAAAAAACAAAGAAACCAGGTAATTATGACTTATAAACTGTAGAATGACAATTGGTGTGAGGCAACAAGAGTCTGCATGTAGTCCCTCCTCTGATACAATAGTATTAAGACTAAATAGGTCTCTTAATATTATTAGTACCTAAATTGCCAGTATTTTACATCTGTGAAGACTGCCAAGTGAAATAAAATAATTGTTCTATTTCCAGTGGATCACCTTAGCAAATACCTCGCCATGCGACTTACTCTGGACCTGGACGCAGAGCTGCCTGAGGCTTACCGGCTACTCAACTTCTGCATTTATGTAGCACCATCTCCCGGGCAGTTTGTGCCACTAGCCGGGTCACAGACACTGAGGCAGATCAATGACAAGTTTTGGAAGGTAAATTGATAATGATTGTACCAAACTGTTGGTAAGTCTGTAGATGAAATGCATTGGTGATTGTTGCAAGCATGGGTGCATTGCTGATACTAAATATTAGGGTTCAGCCAGCATTTGCAATGTAAGCGTAAAAAATGTGTTTATTAAGACATCACATTAAAGAAACCTCTAAAATTATCAGTGTTCCTCTACTATATTATGCATGTATTATACATATTAACCTTCCTCTTGAATCACTATCTCTTTAAAAAAACCGCATCAAAATCCGTTCTGTAGTTTTAAAGATCTAAGCGTACATAGGGACAGACAGACAGCAGGAAGCGATTTTGTTTTATACTATGTAGTGATTTAAGAAGATGTTTCTATGGAAATAGTTACCGATTTTGGACCTTAATTCAATCAAAATACAATTTACCTTTCTGAAGCATGGAGGCTCTGAATGAAAGGCATCAGTTCATTCTATTGCATTTGTAGATCCAAGAAAGCATTTTATTAACAAAGGTTTAAAAAATTGGTATACGTACTTGTTCTGCTAATGTTTTTTTCAATTTTTTAGGTAAATAAACCTCTGGAGATGTACTACTCTTGGAAGAAAACTTAGGAATCCTGTGTTATGCGTGCGGTCACTATCTAAGTTTGCAAATACTTCGGTATTTCGTAGTTTATGACTGATACCTACATTGTGCAAAATAGTGCAGTGATATTTTATTTTAAATTATATTAATTTGATGAATCTATTTTAGTGAAGGAATTTTATGAGATATGGACTCTAATTTTAGAATGTGATAATAAGTATTTTAATGGATTTATAATGTAAAAATAATTATTATTTAATGTTTTATTGTAAATCAATAGCTATGTTCAAATTCAATGAACAGTATGCCAGTCATTGTTGAAAGTAGATTAATTTTTCAATACATTATTGAATGAAAATGTTTTAACTGGATAATTTAAAGGTGTGAAATAGATACCACCAACTTATTTCTCGAATGTTTATCTTATAAGTGACCTGATAACTCTTATGCTTATAAGTTATGAGTCATAACTTATAAGCTTATGAGTTATCAATCATAACTTACACTATCTAACCATATTCATAGGCAGATGTGTTGGTATTGAAGTTGACTTGTACAGTTTTATATTCCCATAATTTTCTACTACACTCATGGAGATAATTAGAGGAATGCAGCAAACTTTGAGAAATGTATAAGATTTGTAATCAAAGCCTTCTAGATAATGTTATTCCACATAATCCACGCAAAAATAAGTCTGAATCAAGTTAGTAGTAGTATTTTATTATCTGTGGTAGTACTATAACTTAGCTCACAAATACTAATATAATAAAATATGTTCCTCTAAGGGTCGGTTCATATCTAACGGAATATCGGTCGCGTATTATCGGTCGCGGAACGCCAGAACTGACAAATGTATAGAAAAACACTCGACCGTTCACACTCAGCCGATGATACGTTAGTGCGTCGAGTGTGAACGGTCGAGTGTTTTTCTATACATTTGTCAGTTCTGGCGTTCCGCGACCGATAATACGCGACGGATCTTCCGTCAAATATGAACCGACCCTAAATCAGACCCTGAGTGACCTATAAGATATTTTAAACCAGTGTTTTTCAAAACTCATAGTAAATGGTATTTTTTTATTTCAAGTAAATAGTCTAAACTGTAGGTATTAAAAAAAGTCTTGTTACCAGCTGTACTCTGTAAACTGCAAGTTCACTACGATTTGTTAATGTGACAAACATGCTCCGCGAGACAAAGATCAGTGAACCATGCCAAGTAACAAGACTAGGCCTGGCTAATTTGAACCTTATGCAGATAGTATAAAGGTCATGAGAAAAATATGTAGCCCTTACGTCTTGCTTCATTGATTTAACAAAGCTAAGGAGGTCAAGCTCCTTTACCTATGTAGGTATTCAGATGCTTTGAGTGTTGTTATTAAAATAATTAATAATGTAAAATTTTTAATTTATTTTGCTCCTAATAAATAGCTTCAAGAAATTCCAGCTTATTACTCGTTGATAGAATTTTTCCAGAAAAAAATTATCAAATGTGATAAAGAAAATATTTTGTCAGAAAATCTTTCTCTTTATTTTAGCAAAGTACCGAAAACCATATTTTTCGCAAATAATTAGTAGTTAAAGTTCGTATGTTACTGCATAATCATAAAATTTCAGCAATGGCTATATTTTATTTTATGATGAATAATATTATGGGATTTTCATTAAAACTTGAACACTGAAAAATAACTTATTTTATTGCAATGTGTCTTCTATTTGAGGCAGATTTGTTGAGTTAACACATCAAATTAGTTTGTGGTGGTATAGGACCAACAACACACACATAGATACTAGCAAAGCATTTTATCCATAAACCTACCAAGTAAAAAATATTTATTGTGTGCTTCAATTAAAAATTACACTTCCTTTTCTAAGCGTGAAGGTACTTGTTTTAGCGCGAAATTTTAAAGTTGCGCATATCAAAACAGAAGGCACAGTAGGGTTTTTTCGAGGCAAAATTCACTGTTTGAACTTCAAAAAATGTGCTCTAAAAGCGCTGTACTCTCTCCTCAGTGCACCTGTTACTTCTACTTTCACAAACTTCAGTGATTCCATGATTCCTTCAATATTTTCCGAGTCACGAGCGATTGTCAATTTTTCCATCATCGCAAAATCCAGTTCATCAATTCTGTCGGATTCATCTATTACATTATCTATTTCTCTCAGGAAACTGCGGAAAGAGACACCTTCTTCTTCCTCTTTATATCCGAGTAATCTTTCGACATGTTCAAAGAAATCCAAAGTTTTCCGCCCGTGTTTCATTTTAGATGTAAACATGAAACTCCTGAAAAGCTTCCTACCTTTTTCATCATTTAGAACGTTCTCTATTTTATCCGTGAATCGATCCAAATCTGATTTCGATATTCCGAATTCATCACAGCCACAGGCGGCGAAACAGTTATCCATTGTGATGTCATTTGTGTGACTTATTAGCCTTTTCCTTCCTCCTTATCGATTTATGTTAACGCGCACGGGATCGGCAAACATTCTTCTTGACTCTTGATTATTTTCGCCGTAGTTAAGTTTCAAAACAAAACTAAAGATTCACTCATTCAGAAGTAGGTAATAATAGCAGTGAATCACCTGCGAAACCTGCAAGTTACGGAAGTGAGGTTAACTATAAAAATAGCCAAACTGAGACGATTCCAAGCAACCGTGTAAATAAACTGAACTGAGTGAGACTGCGATGTCTTGTCTTTATTTCCGACCTATGCGCCGATAGCGAATGCGCATGCTCAATCAATCAATTCAAAAATTGGCGCCACAGTTATTTAATCCCTAGCGTGATTCGTGATTCGCTCAAACACACCCCTAATTATTTTAAGAAAACAAAATTGAATTCACCTCAGAGCGAGCGTTTACCGAATGACTGACTGACTTGTGTACAAACGACGACATTACATCATGAATTCAAGCAGGTAAAAAAGTCGTGACCTCGCTCGAGCGGCGAATACCGCGATTCATTCATGGGAAATTATATCGAGGCACGGTCGGCTCGGCTCGTTTTAAGACAATAGTTTCCTCGGTTCAAGGTCACGCATACGGTATTTTATTAATACCAACTGGCTCCAGATCGCAGCTTCGCCGATCAATGGTAATATTATGTACTTAAGCCTGAAATAAATAAATGGGCTAGATATTTACTTATTAGCTATCCGTGCCCGCGACTTTGTTCGCGTGGGCCCGTTTTGGGAATTCTGGGATAAATAGTACCTTGCCTAGAAAGTAGCAATAAAATTAGTTTCAGTTCTGCCAGAAAATAACCGACAGACAATAATGTTAAAAAATAAATTTAAATAGATTACAAGCGCGTGGAAATTAAAACATCGAAACAGTCTTAAATATCACAGTTTTTACTTCAGTTTGCGTCAAACCCACTCAAACCTGCAAAAATGCTAAAAAACCTTGTTTAACTAACTTGTAGGTAAACTACAGTTACTTTGAAATCACAGCAGACACTTCAAATTTATTGTTTAAAAAATGTTTGCGTTCCAGCCTAGGACTAATGATGATTCTTGGTCCGAGGTTCCAGCCAAGTTCCAGCAATGTTCAATGCGTATATTTTTTATCAAGAACTCACGTTTGAAACTTCCTTATTTCTGTAAAATGATGAGAATGTCATTCTATTTGTGACATTCTTGAAGTACGAATTTTCAACACTGGCAATGGTTCGTAGTTTACTATTTAGCCAACCTGTCGGAAAAATGACGTTTGAATCGGCCATTTTCCAGTTTACTGTAACCACAGTACACGTGTTCTGTAGGTTATTTGTTCAATTTTATTGAAAACTGTGTGAATTTTACTGTAATTCTGTGTTACAAACCATCCACGTACTTTTCAGGTTGCCAAGATGGTGGTCGCAAAGAAGCCTGTGGCTAAAAAAGCCCAGTTACACCAGAAGACTGGCAAGAAGGGTGTCAAGGGAGGCAAAATCCGCGGCAAGGGCCAGAAAAGGAAAATTGCACTCAAGTTCACGATTGACTGCACACACCCCGCTGAGGACAGCATCCTCGATGTAGCTAACTTCGAAAAATACCTGAAGGAGCATGTCAAAGTTGAGGGAAAAACAAATAACCTCGGCAATCACGTTGTCATTGCCCGCGACAAGACGAAGGTGGCCATCAACGCAGGTTTGTGTTCTAGTTACTTTAGTAAATAACTTCGGCAACTAGCGTTCGAAGATATAGAAGCTTTAGAGTTAGACACTTGCACTTCTATATCTCATTAGAATTGATGCTATGCACAAAACATAATGTTTGTTGTCTGCTCATCAAAGGGCTCCTCAAATGCTCAGCTCATCATAGCGTCGTGGCGGTGGCACTTTCAGGGTTTTTTCATTTTACCTTTATCAATATATTCATCACTCACTCACTCACATCTACAAAAGCTCGAAGTTTTGAGGAATAACATTGTTCATGGATATGGTACCAGAAAATTAGTTTTGCATTGGTCTAACCATCCATTACCTCTGCTGCTATTCACACCAACTCCTGAGATCACGAAAAATTATACTTTTTATAATAAATATAATTTAAAATGGTTTAATCCCTAACACAATGTTTGATAGATTATCTTTGATAGGATGAGAAGCACTTAAGACAAAACCAAAACTACACCACATTTCACTCACACATAAAAATACTATCATTAGAGAAAATCTAATCATCATTCTCTTTCCAGACATTCCTTTCTCGAAAAGGTACCTAAAGTACTTGACCAAGAGGTACCTCAAGAAGAACAACTTGCGTGACTGGCTGCGAGTGGTGGCCTCCGCACATGATGCTTATGAGCTTCGCTACTTCAACATCAACGCGGACTCGGACAATGAAGACAATGACGAATAAGCTGTGTAATAAATAGTTTTACGCTATATTTTCTTTTATTTTAGTTGCCTGTATTCATGCTGGGGAAGCATGAATACATATCACATTTTGATTCTTTTCAATAGTACTTATGGAATCTAGGAATTTTTTATTTTTTTTCCCTCTCTCTATCTGCTATCGGCTCGTTAGCCATGATCAGATTTGTTCCGGGGGGACGAGATTTAGGAGCAGCTCCATTGAGCTGCCCTAATAATTGTGGTTGAACTTTTCAGTTTCTTTGATCTAGGTTGAGTATGTCCCATCTTTTGAGGCGTTTTGTGCTTTGGTCATTCAGTAGGTTTTTAGCCAACACGTTAGTGTGCTTGTTTAGTCTTTCCTTATAAAAAGAAGAGAATCTAGGAATAGGGTGAAACTATCATTCATTACAGTAAGCAGGTTATTCCTTGTCCTCCAATCGAAACTGATTGGTAGGAGTGGGAATATGAACCCTGCATATTTTCACTTGCAGGTTTCTAGAACTAGGTTAGAGGATGCCATGCTGCAAATTTAATTAGGGTCAATAAGCTAGTTAGCGGCCTTTTAGCGCTCTTGTCAGATTCAGGTTCCGAAATAAAATACTTTTAACTATTTTACGCATGTACTTTTGATGTTATCGGATAGCCTATATAATATAGTTTCTGTTTACACAATTAGTTTTATATTAAAACTCATAGTTTTTTTATAATTTAATTTTAAACCGAAAAATGGCTAATGTGCTAGTTATCGGCCACCAAATTCAGTTTTCGGCCCCATATAATCTAGTTATCGGCCACCATTAAAAGGGGATTAATGTATTTAAAATGACTTTATAAATTGTTTTTATTTGCTTTTCATTAATAGATTGATCAACTTATTTAAAAAAAATACATAAAAACATTATAAAAAGTTTTCAAAATGACAGAATTCTATTACTGTTGATGCCAAACTGAACCCAAAGGTAATACAAAAAAATTAGAAAAGTCCTTCCTATAACATAACATCCCTAAATAGCATGGAATTAGAATTGGCGTAATCATCTTAAAACATCCATTTCGATTTAAACATGTCATGGAAGAACGGAAAGTTAAAGTTCACATAGTATATACGGACTGTATTGGCACTTGTAGGAGTTCCGAAAAAACGTTGACAAAGAATGACAAAAAGGTCTTCTTTCATCATCATGGTAAGAAGAACCTCGCGCGCGTCCACAGCTGAGTCTCCCTTTGTTAGTGTCATTCAACATAGCCTTACTGGGCAACTATTTTGATAACATCATGTGCGCCCATCTCGTTGCTTGGAATCCAACGTGTCTCTTGTTCAGTTCGCACTGTACTCCACTAGTCATCATCTGAATTATCAACTTGCTCTGCCCAACTCCATTTGGAGTTTCATAACACTTCCCAAAGTTATGAACTAGAAAAAAATACCTACTTATATGAACTCCCATACTTGGTATCCCATTTGTATACGTAGATCTACGAGTGGGATACCGAGTATAGGAGCTCTCCAAAGCAGAGCACTTGTAAAGCCCTGTTACGAAAAATAGCCAATTCCAAATCAAAAATTGTAAGCCAAAATCTAGCTCAGTTTAACAACAACAGGTTACCAGGGGTTGTTATAGGGCCTGAACTGTTTATAATTTGAACATCTGAACTTCCCAAAATGCAAAATAAGTATAGTCATTAAAATACTTACTATATTTTGATGTGTCATCAAATTCATTCAGTGCCTCAAAATTTCTGAAAAATAGTCTAGAGTGTAGCAAAATCTGAGGGAAGCAGCTAGTGTATGTCAGTTTCACACGAGAAAATGATGACTGTCCATCATTGTGTAAGAGGTTGGAAAGTTGAGATACAGACCAAGAGAGAATATAATAAAGTTTCAAAAAAGGGCCACCCTTCATTTGTTGAAACTCAATTTTCTGTCTGCATGAAAGCTGGATTTCATTCTGTTAAGAAATGGCGACAGGTCTCAGGAACAACGTGCGATCACAATGCCCCTCAAAATAAAGGGGGAAATTTACAAGATGATCATAAAATCTGTCCTATTGTATGGATCTGAGTGTTTGGCAACCAAAGAGACGGATGAATGAAAGAGGAGTGCATGTTGCGAATGTTGAGATGGATTTGTGAAGTTACAAGAATGGACAAAATCAGATATGAGTACTAGCGTAAGCTTGCCAGAGTAAAGTTGCGCCAGTGACTGATAAGTTGAGGAGTAATAGGTGATCGTGGTATGAGCATGTTATGTGGAGTGAAGAGGATCATGTGACGAGAAGAATGTTAGGTTTGAATGTGGAGGGATGTAGCAGATAAGGCTGACCAAAGAAAAGATGGATGGATTGTGTGAAGGGCGATATAGATGAGAAAGGAGTGAGTGTTGAGATAACGGCTGATAGAGCGGAGTGGAAGAGAAAAATCTGCTATGCCTACCGACCCCACATTAAAGTGGGATAAGGGCAAGGAAAAGATGATGATGAAAACCACAGACCCTTTGTTACATTCACCGACTTCAAAAAATACAAAACTTAAATGAAAATTCTATATTTAAAATATAGAATTTTTGATAAAATCCATCCAAACCAATCTTCTATATCGCTATAAACCACTCAACTCAACAACAATATCACAAGGGTAAATTAACTGAATTTATTTAGATGGCCGAAAATTAGATGCGTCATCTAACTTTCAGGTATAGTCTTTAGATATCGGCCGCCATTTTCCCATACAATTTTAACTAGGCCGAAAACTGAAGCACAACTTTACACAATGTTCTAGTTATCGGCCACTGTCAAAATTGGAATGTTTTCGTCATCATTACTTACTATTAATACAGTATTTAGGCGGCCGAAAACTAAAACCTAGCTTCTTCATTTAAATAACAATCCTAAAGAGAAAAAAAATATGAATTTAACCAGAGCCAAACATATAAAATACATCGAAAAACTTTAGTACATGATGCGCTAGTTTGCGGCCGGGGGGCCGATAACTAAAGTTTTCAAAAAAGTTCTGTGTCAATTCGCGGCCACCTAATTTTATGATGAATTTATTAAAATTACATAAAAAAAATTGTAGTAGAATGATAATAAACTATTTTTTGAGCAGATTATATAAATATCGACAAAGCTTTCCATAGAAAACCACTCAAAAATTTCCTTCGAGCGCAAAGTGCGCCACTATTTTTTTGCTTGAATTTCGCGTGTAGCCTAACCACTGTTGGCGGTGTAAAACTAAAAAATTCGCTAATAATCGCTCGTGCAGTGAACCCGATCAAATCTGTTCCAGTAAATTAAATCACATTTTTTTTATCGATCTACCACAATTTCAAACGTTAAACATTCTTAAGGTTTCTAATATCTACATTTTACTACAGCGCTTACACCAAAAGGCCGATAACTGAAGCCGGCCGGACAACTGGCGTAATGACCCTACAAGTCGGATAACTGAAATCTCTTGATCTTTTTGTAAATAGATGTCACTAGCTTCTGCGCGTGGCTTCGCCCGCGTGGTACCAACACTGAATGGCTATTCCAGGTCACTATCTACGCTTATTCCTAGTTTTATCCAAATCGATTCACTGGTTTAGGAGTGATTGAAACAAACTCAGCTTTAATAAATGAATGGGATACATACTATTAGACATATTGCTTTGACGACCTCTGTGGCGCAGTGGGTGAAAGCCCGCTTGAGACGCAGCAGGTTGCGGGTTCAATCCCCGCCGCGGGATAAAAAGTTTGTATGATTGCAAATATTTATCTCGGGTCTGGGTGTTTCTATGTATAATATGTATGTATTTACAAACAAAAAAGTATATATGTAGTGTATCAGTTATCTGGTTCCTTCCCATAGTACAAGCTGTGCTTCGTTTGGGGCTAGATGATGCTGCTGTGTGAAATTGTACAGCATTATTTATTTATTTATACTACATAGATGCATTGTCTGACCCTCAAGGAATACAGAGCGCCTCAAGAGTGATAACTCAGTGTCGTGGTGGGTGATGCGACAGCTGACAAGTGGTGAGAGTTCGATTCTTACGGCGCCCTTCACACTTGTTTACACCATGAACACAGGCGAAACATGAACTACAGAGATATTTACGCTAATGAGATTTAAATATCCAGTTTCAGCCAATGTTACCACTGCTAAGGAATAAAAAACAAACACCATTTCTTAGGTAACTTTTATTGATGGTAAATAGATATCGTATTTACATAAATAATTAAAAAAAACAAAATTGACTCAATTGTTGATTTCATTTGAAAGTTGAACTTATTACTAACTTCATCTACTTGTACTATGCTAAATATAGGTTAAGATTCGTCACCGCCACAGTATTGTCTGAATGAAATTTTAAAGATAGCTGCTTGCACCGGCATAAGGCATCAACTATTTACTAAGATCCTACCAGGGTACATTTGAATAAATACTCAGTACAATAATACTTTTTGAAGCGGTGTTCAATCATGGCACAATTTGCCCTGTAACGGTAGGGTAACAGATTTAATTCTTGTAAAATTTGAACTTCATGTTTGAAAAATCACCCTTATCACAAATCATGCTAGTACGAAAACCGCTAGTATTTCTACTCTACGGCGTCCAGTGCAAGTGTAGTCAGCTAGTTCACTTTCCGGCGGCGATTTCTTTCATCCTATTGAGTGCGGATCCCGCTTTGAACCAGGCGATTTGTTGCTCGTTGCAGGAGTGGTTCAGCTTGATGCGTTCGGTCTTGCCGTCTTTGTGCTTGATTTCACAGTCAACGGGCTACAAAAGAAATATTGTGTTAGCATTGAAGTCTATTATGCTTTGTAGGTGTATCTATTCTTGAATAAAAAAAGGCGGTGATGGTGATCCAAACATTCGAGTTCTAAAATTTCTTTGTAGAAGTTGTTGTCAAAATTATAACAACTTGACCAAATCAATCAGTGTTGAAGAGACTGGTCCAATGCATTGGTCATATATGTTAGTTACAACTTAGGTAGACATTAGGTACACACATTTATTCCAAATCTTAGTTCCTCTTCTAAGAGAAAATAGCGCTCAACACTCCGAGATTAAATATTCTTTATTTACTAATCAACTTAAAAATTAAGGTTACATGTTCTGTATATTTATTTCTGTTACCTTGCCAGGAGCGAGTTGTGCCAGTCCAAGTAGGGAGATCTTGTCGTCGGGGCGGATCTTGTCGTAGTCGGATACGTTAGCGAACGTGAGCGGAAGCATGCCTTGTTTCTTCAGGTTGGTCTCGTGGATCCTGTGGAAACAGTTGTTATTATAGACTTTACCAACATTGTCCACTATTTAAATAGTAAATGTAAGCGCGGTTATCACCGTAAACTAATCATAGAAATATGTATTTGTACAGCAGTTACTCTCCAATTTGAAACAGAATATAGAATTATACCTGTACGAAGGAATGACGTACTAGGTACAGTTCAGATACAGTATGTCTCTGTTGTCTCACCTAGCGAAGCTCTTCACAATGATGGCCCGTCCACCAAGATGTCTGGGCTCGAGCGCGGCATGTTCCCTGGAGGAGCCCTCGCCGTAGTTCTCATCTCCAACCACGACCCACTGCACTCCGGCCGCCTTGTAAGCGCGCGCGGTGCCAGGAACCGGTCCGAAATCGCCTGTCAGCTGGTTGCGGACTTTGTTCAGCTCGCCGTTCTCGGCGTTTGTGGCGCTGCAGAGAGAATGTTATTTTTGAATTGTTTTTAAGACACTGAGGAACAATTCAAATTATATATGAGCAGTTTTTAGACTGTCAGAGCCATGTTAGGATCATTAAAAACGATCTATAGATCTCAAATATGTTGTACCTTAGTTTCTGTAAATAAATGCCTTCCCTTGCTTTGCTCATAAATTTCCAGACCCAAAACGAATATTTCCAGATTATATTATTGTCCCGCAGCGAGAATCGAACCGCAACCTTATGCTTGATTAATAATAATTAAAATAATATGCGTCACAGGCACATAAGTCGTCTACTTATCTTGCGATACAGTCAGTCTGTTTGATCGTATTTCAGTTACATTTTATTGTGATTTATATATAACACCATAGTCAGGTTACTCACGTGATAAACATATTATTGGAGATATTGTCAAGATGTCCGCGGTACTTAAGCCAAGGTCCAGCAGCTGAGATGTGATCCGTGGTGCACTTGCCCTTGACTTTCATCAAGATAGTCAGGTCGGTGAGATCCTTGCCGTCCCACTTGCTGAACGGAGAGAGTAGTTGGAGGCGGTCGGAGGTGGGGGAAACGTCCACTTGCACCTCTGTTAAAAATATATTGCATATTATTTTTACACTATACTTTAGCTAGATTAGATGATTAAATATAAAAAAAAAAAAAAAAATCTAGGAACAGTCAGCCATAAAAGTCGATTAACAGTTTGATTTCTATCAAATGCCATTTCTTTTCGATTTCTAAGACTTTTATGAGAAACTTTGTCAGCAAAGTAGGGCCTGAGACTTCATTCCACTCATATAATAAAGCTGAAACTTATGAGTTTGTTTAAATGTTTGTGTTTCAATCACGCCTAAACCAGTGAACCGATTTGGATGAAACTTGGAATAGATAGTGACCTGGAATAGCATACAGGCTATTCAAAATGTTGGTACCACGAAAATAGTCTTCAAATATTTGTCAAAATTTTGATCATAGTGTTATGGATTTCGGAAATATTTAGATTCGTAAAACATCAAAATGTTAATCAACTTATAATTTGTAATTTTATAGTGCTAATCCACTCTTGGTACTTCATTAAGAAATGAAAAGTCTTAATTTTGGATTCCGACGGGATTCGAACCCGCATCGATCAGACGATCCTCCTAAAGCCGGAGTGCCTTACCGCTCGGCCACAGAATCCTACTTGCCAGTGTCCAAATTTAAGTAGTGTAGTTTTAAGTAGAAACCTAGACCATCGAATTCATACAAATAATTATTGAAATGCAACCGTGAAGCGCTCGTGGTCGTGCTTGCTTAGTCGTTCTTGATAGATCGTCGAAGTTAAGCAACGTTCGAAACGGTCTGTAAGTGGATGGGTGACCGCCAGTTGCATTTTCATCCGAGCGCTTCCGTGCTTCGGAGGGCACGTTAAATTGTCGGTCCCGGCTATTTTAAGTCGTTAAGCCATGACGGAGGCCTTAATGCGGCCTAAAAACTCCGTCACCAGAGTTGGCCACTGACTCATACGAACTTACTTACTTAATGCAACCGTGAACAAGACTGTTAATAATTTAATATTAAGCAGATCTACCTTCTTTTTTTTTGTCAGATCATTAGTTCTATCAAACTGGTATGCTGAAAGGAATGAATGGAAGTGGAATAAAAAGATCGCAGTGCCCTTCATAAATAGTTAAAATACAAAATCTTAACTGTACCTTGACTCTAACTCATAATGTCTCCTGCGATACTGTTTTTGTGTTTTCTAACATCAAACATCTAACAAAATATGGGCGTGACCTAACTGTTTTGCAAGCAAAAATGTTATGCAAGGCGGACGGAAAACACGTTTTGTTATTTTTAATCGCAGGAGACACGCCTTAAGTCTTTAGGACTAAGTGGTATACTAACTGCTGCCGTCAGCCGGTGGGTGTTCATAGGTGTCCTGGCCGGGGTCGAAGCCCTTAGCGGGCAGCTCGTCGCCGAAGGGGTCTGACAGCTTGAACTTCTTGCCGTCAGATCCCGTCAGCTCGTCAGTCAATGGGTTGAAGTCCAGACGACCTGTGCAAACAATTTTTCAATTTTTAGGTAAATAAAACAAATAAGAGGAAAAACTGCAATATACACAGAGTACAAACGCATACATAATATGACGCCTCTTTCTCTGTGGTGCAATGGGTGAAATCGGTGGGCGATTCCCGCCGCAGGATAAATGTTTGTATGATATGCAAATATTTATCTCGGGTCTGGGTATTTCTATGTATAATAATGTAAGTATGTATTTACAAACAAAAAGTAATCAGTTACTGGTTCCCATAGTACAAGCTGTGCTTAGTTTGGGTTTAGTGATGCTGTGTGAAGTGTCCAGTATTTTATTTTATTTTATTAGCGGCGCCCGGGTACCCGGGCGGTGGGTACTTTATCAAAAGCTTTGAATAGTGACGACGCTTCAATGTGTGTTGCACATATTTGACATAGTAGTTCCCCCTCTAAGAGAGGGGGAACTTCCGTGCCCCCAGATCAAAGCAAAAGAAGCGACGCACTAGCCCCTTTTCTCAATTAGTATAATTTTTTATTTCTTTACTAAATTCCTATGTGTTTTGGTTAACTATTAAAGGAACAGTAAAACTGTATAAGTAACTTATGATAACTTTACCGGCAAGCGACAGAGCAGTGACGAGCTCAGGACTGGTCACGAAGCAGTGGGTGGCGGGGTTAGCGTCGTTACGCCCGGTGAAGTTGCGGTTGTATGACGTCACGATTGTGTTTTTGTCTCCTTTCTTCACGTCCTGCCGGTCCCATTGGCCGATGCAGGGGCCGCACGCGTTTGCGAGGACCTGGGAAGAAAATGTATTAATTAATAACATAATTGCAAAAAAAAAAAAAAACTGATAAGACTTAGGTAATATGTCTAAATATGAGTGATCGCGAAAGTTTAAGAAAGACTTCTCAGTAGCATAATTAACCTTTAAGCAACTGTTTACACACCTATTTTCATAATTCATAGCTAAGGCTCAAGCCACATTGAATTGGGAAGCGACGCGTGGCTTGCTATAAAACTAATTGACGCGTCGCTTTCCAATTCAATGTGCATTGAGCCTTAGAACACTCTCGATAAAGTTACCTTAATCTAAATTGGTTCCTACTCCCGAAAGTAGGTAGTAGTTTGTGTCTACAAACAGACAGACATGTCAAACTATAACATTCTTTTTGTGTCGGGAGTTCAAAATAGAGAGCACGACAAATAAATGCGTTTATATTTAAGTTTAAATTAAATACCAATTCTTTAGATATGGCATAATCATTTTTGGGACCTTCCTACTCTGAATCGTGCGTTTACTTACAGTGCCTCCAAAATCTCTGAGAGTCTGAGCGATGCCGTCACGTTCGATGGTAGCGCGAACTTGTTCCGATCCGGGAGTCACGTTGAACGGAATCTTGGACTTCACACCGTGTTTCAGCGCCTATAATAAATAGCAGATTTTATTGACAAGCATGCGTGTTTGCTAGAAGTTCTACCTAGATGGCGCTGTGTCGTGAAATGTAATATAATAAATAGCCAAAACTAAGTCAACTGCTGTCGTTTAAATGTTTCTACCCAGTATTTGTTTGTTTTTGTTTAATTTTTAATTTTTTAAGGTGTGCAATAAAGTATTTTCATTCACCTAACTGCGTTTCCGCTGGCATGGAGCAGGTCCTCTTGATGTCAAATCAACTATTTTGCGCGGTGGTCTCTACCAATATGTGCGCAATCACTAATCCGACAAATATAACTTCGAATGCATTTATGTCTATTTTATTAATATTGATATTTGATAATTTATAAGTATCGTAGTCATTTCACACATCGCCATCTAGTTCCAAACTTGGCAAAGCTTGAATTGAGTGAGAGCCTTATTTACACAATACCGTAACGCCTTTTCCATAAATAACTTATCATGACAAAACTTATCATTATCTTGATATGTACATAATCATAAATCATAATATGCCTCATATCTTTTCACTAGGAGAGATCGTCAAAACATTATGTATTTAACTTTAACTTCCAGATAATTCTAGAACATACCTCCTTAACAATACTAGCGCAGCGTCCCATATCTTCGTATGAGGAGTTGGTACAGGATCCGATGAGACCAACTCTGATGTCGACTGGCCAGTCGTTCTTCTTAGCGGCGTCTCCGAGCTTAGAGATGGGGTTCGCAAGATCGGGGGTGAAAGGTCCGTTGACATGGGGCTCCAGGGTGTTCAGGTCGATTTCGATCAGCTGTGATGGTAATTAGGAGTTATAAATGATTTATTTCATACATTTTCATATAAAAAACGCATAACGAAATACACTTTAATCGGTTGAGCCATCTCAGGATCGTAAACATGATCTATAGATCATCTGTTCTATGAGTTCCAGATTCCCATCTCATACAAAACAAGGATAATGACTGTTTCCCCGAGATAGATAGAAGATAGAAAATACTTTATTGTACACAACACAAACATTTGGACATGACAAAATACAAACAAAGATACAAGAAAACATTTGAAGCGAAGTACAATGGGCGGTCTTATCGCTGTGAGCGATTTCTTCCAGACAACCTTAGGTTGAACTGGATTAAAGGAAGGCCAAAAGGCGGTGTAAATAAAATATGTTTATAAAAACAAATAAAAAAATTAATATACCCGAGGTGCGCTAGACATTATCTTTGATCTTTATTTATGTATCCCAGAACCTTTGTCTAAGGCATGTCCAAATACATAATTGATACATGCCCTATGCATAAGTTAGTATTTATAATTCCAACAATAATATCAATAGATTTTGTCGTAAAACTAAATATTTTAATGGGAATATTATACCCATTAAAATGGTCTATTATATGGCAAAACCTTACAAATAAGAAGTTGCTAAAACTCTCCCCAGCTTGCATCAAACCTTCGTCACCATGAATTGTAACATGAGAGATTCAAAAAGCAATCTTATTACCTCGTCATAAGGTGCTTTAGCGTCGGGTGTGAGGATGTTTTTGTAGCTGTTCGCAGACGCGGCGATGTCGTGGCGACCAGTAGACTTCAGGTAGGCTTCCATGCGAGAGTTGTATGGGAACACCTGGAAAGAAAATCATGTCAGAATTATCTAGAAAATGTTGACTTATTAAATGCTTATTAATACTCTAATACAGGTTCTACTTTGCTTCATAACGTGTTCATAACATTCAACTTGCTAAGTATAGTTCTTCTTGGTATCAGTTCACATCTTAAAAAGTATTCGTATTGATAGTAGACTGAATAGTATTTGTACTGTTATTACATTTGGTAAAAGAAAATCGTACATCACGCCTCTTTCCCGTAGATCACAGATATCACTTGCTAAGATCCTGCCTGACATACATTTTTGGGGGTTGTGTCAGATTATAGATGATGATAATATTACAAAGTCAAAAAGAATATTCAGCATGGGATCACTTAGATCTTAAAAACTTAGGTGATTCTACTCCAGTTACTTCGCGACCAATTCCGTGAAGAATCAGGGCAACAAACACGGTTTGGGGCCTAGCTTTCTACGAGTCAATTAGTCATGTCGCCATCTTGAATCAAAATGGCGGCCACTTGGTTCAAATGTCAATATTTTGGTCGGTTATTAATGATTTCGGAAATATTTCGATTTTTTTTTTATTAAGTAAACCATCTTAAAACTAAATAGTCAAGCTCCAGTGGGGAGTCATATCCACTTGCTACGACTATGACACACATTTTTCGCCTTAGTAGCGGGTTAGCGCGTATGAAGTGGCAAAGAAAGAGATGCCTATGCCCAGCAATGCGTAAAGTCTGGCTGTGAATTATATAGTACATTGTTCCACAAGAGAGCAAAATTCGTTTTTGTTGCGAGTGCTGAGTTTGAATCTCGAACAAACGAAGGATTCTATATTTGAATCACGAGCGTAGCGAGTGATTCTATGTTAGAATCCTGAGTGTAGTGAGAGATTCAAAAGCATAAGCAACAAAATATTTTGCTCTCGTGTGATACATACAACTTTTCACCTTACTAGCGAAAAAATACAAGATTTTTTGTAATTTAATAGGGCTAATCCACACTTGGCATTTCATTTAGAAATGAAAAGTCTTATCAAAATTTTCGATTCCGACGGGATTCAAACCCGCGATGATAAATATGAGCTTATCAAGAATTGCTAAATCGACGCATGTGGTTCTGTTTCCGAGCGGTCGAAGGCACTCCGGCTTTAGAAGGATCGTCTAATCATCGCGGGTTCGAATCCCGTCGGAATCGAAAATTTTGATAAGACTTTTCATTTCTAAAATACAAAATGTAAGGAAAACCAATTCCCGCTATTTTTTGCCCCTCAAGTGGCAGGCTACAGTCCTGTCACCAGCCCCCCCTGGCCGCCGCCGCCTCGCCGGGCGCACGCTGCGGCCTGTAATATTCGATTCTCATTGGTTGTTTGCAGCATTCTAAATTCAAATCACTTTTCCTCATAGTGTGAGCAAAGTAGAGTTTTGCTCACTGTTTTTACGCGGCAAAAGCGCCCTTTTTGAGCTAGTAAGGTGAAAATATACATTTCCTAGCTACTTGCGCTGGTAATGTGGAGTTAGGTTGTAGATGATGATAACCTACAGATTTTTTTAAATATCACATTTCCAAGGTATACTTACGCTGGTAGTGGCTCCGATCTCAGCGCCCATGTTGCAGATGGTAGCCATGCCGGTACAGGAGATGGAGTCAACTCCAGGTCCGTGGTACTCCACGATGGCACCGGTACCTCCCTTCACGGTCAGGATACCGGCCACCTTCAGGATAACGTCCTTGGGACTCGTCCATCCGCTGAGTTTACCTGGGGTTATTGCTCATGTGAAAATAGTAATTTTTTGCTCAAATGAAAAAACTAGGGGTTAAAGAGTAAACCGGCTGTTACACAAGGAGAGTTTCTCGCATGCGAGCGGCGATTTCTTCTAGGTAATAATATGGTCGCCTAGTGTAAACAAATTCAAAATCGAAGAGGAAAATTGATTGGACACCTTATACGACATGACAGCTTTATTAAGAACATCATAGAAGGAAAACTGGAAGGAAGACGAGGAAGAGGCAGGCCTAGAATTAATTTCATGAGTCAGATAAAAGAGAGGATCGCTGTCATGTCGTATAAAGAAGTAAAGGAATCCGCATTGGAAAGGGAGGAGTATAAACAATTGCTTCGCGCCTCGCCTCTAGTCTTTTTAACGAGTTTCTGTCAAAATGTAAACAACCGCAGGCGAGACTCGAATGGCAAGGGTTAATCGCATATGATTTTTCGCCGCTCGCGTGCGAGAAACTCTCCTTCTTTAACAGCCGCCAAGTATCTTATGATTTCGTACTCTTAAACGTGATATCGAACGGGATTTCAAAGATCTTGAAATCATTGTAAATGGTTTTATTTTATTCCAAAGGATTTAGTTTGTCTCGATTTCATGATTTGAGAAGTTGTCTACCTTACTTAGAGATCCATCTGTAAGCCTATTTACTGTATTTTTGTGATAAATTCCAATGAAACGAAAATGAGTGTGGTATAAACAAAATCATCATTATCATCCACAGCAATATATCCTACTCCTGGGCATAGGCCTCCCTTTGTGCCATCCAACACGATCCCGTGCTAAAAAACAAAACAGTTGAGACTAATTTGAGCTTTTTAAGAAAGCGTACGTTGTTTTGTTTGTTTTAAGTCTTTAGAGATACGAGTGATAAAATAAGATTATTTGGTATTTTATGCAACTATCGTGAATAGTTATAGACTCTAGTTATGTACATATTTAAATTCTTCACGATAAAACTACGCAGTAAACAAAACTAAAAATATATCCTACAAATAGTATACATTGGGCTTGTGTTATTACCTCGGAGATGGTCACGTGAGACATGCTAGTAAATATGTCACAGAATACTAACTATAGTGCCGGAATCTGATATCAATTGCGCATCGCACTCAGTTTACGCTCGTTTATAACAATTGCTAGGTAAAATGAAGCTACATTATGAAAACGAAAGATAGTCTAGGTTATAACTAGATAAAAATACTACTCGTAGAACATTAGTTTTAACAAAAAAACTACCGTTGTTCTTAAAAACTAACATGGTCCAAAGTTTAATGCAAAACTTATTTTTGTTTTCTGTAAGTAGGGAGGTAGGTAGGTAGTCCCTACTAGAATAGGTTACCTACATACATAACTTTGACACCTCTGTAGCGCAGTGGGGAAGGGCAGAAGGTTGCGAGTTCGATCCCGGCTGCGGGAATGTTTGTATAATCTACATATATTTGTCTCGGGTCTGGATGTTTTCTATGTTTAATATTTATAATTTACAAACAAAAAGTATATAAGTAGTATATCAGTCGTCTAGTACCCATTGCTTACTTTGGGGCTTATTTATTTTAACTGAAATATTCAATAAACTTTTGACCACGAAAAACGAATCGGGATCACGTCCCCTAAAGCGTTAAATTATTTACACACAGATATCACAGTAATTAAATTCGTTTGAGTTAGTAACCACTCATACTCTTTCTTACTTCGTTACTTACAGTCAGTGTGCAAGAAATTCTCAGATCATCAGGCTAGCTTTCATTGACGGTACAAAGAGCTATTAGATAGTAATGATTAATCAAGTGAAACCTCTTTGACCCCATTAAAACAAGTACAAAACATACTAGTGATAAGAGGATCCGCCTTGTTTGATTAATTATCGATTACGCTCCAGACACACCGTGTTCTAAGGCAGAGAATAAAATAATACTAAACAAATAAATAATGCTGGACTTTCCACACAGCATCATCTAGCCCCAATGTAAGCAGAGCTTGTGTTATGGGTACTAGATATCGTATGCAATTATCTTATCTATATATCTACATATTATACATAGAAACACCCAGACTCTAAACAAATATCTGTAGATCATACAAACATTGGTCCCGCAGCGGGGATCGAACCCGCGTTATATTACGTACAGAATGGACACACCTCGACACTCGATCGAGACACTAACCCTCGAGTTCTCGATCGCGTTTTATTTTTTTCTATCACACAAAGGCGGGTGCACATGCAAGTTGTTTCCGTGTGCGTAAGCTCAGGAACGCTCCAAGGACTCAGTATAGCATATCATACGCATACATAAACTCTGTGTAGTGCTCTGCGAGTTCAATATAACAATGCGTTTATGCCGGCCACCCACGATCCAGTCTACCGTCCAGTTTGCAGCGCTGCAAACTTGATCAAGTTGGCAGAACGAAGTTCTTTTTCGCTTGTCATGCACATCCATACCAATACACCGTCAAGTTTACTGGACGCCGCATCCAGTCCGCGGCAGACTGGACGGTAAACTTGATCGTGGGTGACCGGCATTAGGGTGCTGTTGGGGCTGCCACTTTTTTGTAGCGCATCTGGTATGTTTGCCGAAGAGAGGGTGGACGGCTTTCATGCTATCATCAGAAAAAGATGCGCTTCTATACGCAACAGAGTGCAAGCCAGCCCTAACAGTATCCTCAATGTATGTCTAACAGACTAGATTGTCCAATAAACCACTGGATGCTCCTTCATGCAGGAGTTGGATAGACTAGGCTAAGTTTATATTATGCTATATTTTTTATCTTTAGGTACTAAATCACTTATTTTATTTGTAATGTTACTAACAATTTATGAATTTTGGTCTGATTTAATAAATGAAATTTAAATAAACTAATCTAGACACAAGGTTAAGACCAACTTCAACTATACGTTTTCACCTGCAAGAAAACTTTCGAGAGAAATGTCCGACTGCTCGACAGATGCATATGCTTACACTTGCAAACTGCTGTCGGACATTTCCCGTGGCCGTTTTCTGGCAGGTGGAAACGTGGCCTTACGAACGAGAAGCTAATAGACAGATGCATAACAACCGCACTCAGAGACTACATAAATCTTTCACTTAGTAATGTTCATATTTGCGCCGTTACTAAGCAACGAAGATAAGTAGACGTTAGTGTCTCTGTGTACCGAGTTTTTTTTCGATAAGTATCGAAAAAAAATATTTTCAAAATAGGTTTAAAGTTGTATGAGTTATCGCCATATCGGTGAATGAAAATATCATACATACATCAGCCGAACACAGAATCTCATTTTTTAATGTCTGTTAATAAAGGACACTGTGTCTGTGAAAGTAGGTAAGTAATATATCGCGGAATTTTGTTTTATCAAGAGTCCGGGGTCTTTCCAAAGGCAAGTGATAGCGCTAATTAAATTCATTGACGTATTGTAAATGCACCTACTATTTTTACGCACGTATGTGATAAGTGATATGGATATCAGAATAATTTGATTTTCAGACGATGATATTGATAATCGAGTTTAGAACGTCGCATGTTTTTACTACTAGCATAGTTGTGCAAGTTTTGTAATGGATTTTTTTCATTCTAATCTTGCCTCTTTCATCTCAACAATAAGAAGTAGGTACTTACATAAGACTTAAAATATAAAGTCTCAACAAAGCCAACAATACGATATGCAAAGTCTTATTAATATAGATAATTATGGAAAATGTATTGTACTAATAAATAATATTATAAATCTGCAAGGTTGTGAGTTACCTATTGCCCTAGTTTCAGTCACGCTCTACCAGATGTCATGTTACCAGAAGAGTACTTGGTATGAATGTGGATGGACATACGAGTAGAGGTAGGCCGATTGTGTGAAAGATGATATGAGTAAGAAAGGAGTGAGTGCTGAGATGACTGCTGATAGAGGGAAATGGAAGATGAATACATGTTGTGCCGACCCCACATAGAGTGGGACAAGGGCAAGAAGATGTTTGGATAAAACTATCAACTAACTTAGCATGGAAAAGCATAATTTTATGGGCTATTCAAAATGGAATCACGCGAACGGAGAGTTAGTTAATACCACAAGGTAAAGCGGGGACTGATTTATTTTATTTGTACCGATCGTAATTGATTGAATTCATCGTAGGTGGGAGATATTAGTGAAAAGTGCATGCGAAACCGAAAGTATCATCTAAATCCACGGTGTATTTTTATAACATTCACTGCGTTGCCTCACAGATAGATATTCTAATCTACAGTCAATTGACATTGGCACTTGGCAGTGTTCCAGCCCAAATCTAGCATCGTGAATTTCAAAACATTTTCATACCGACACAGTTCATACAAAGTTGGAGGTCAAAGGTTAACTATTTGTTTACGTTTTGTTATTTAAGATTGTTCTAGATTAGACTAGCTATCGCGCGCAACTTCGTTCGCGTGTTAAAAACATTTTTCTGACTACGATTTATATCTATTCCAAGTTTCATGTAAAGCTGTCCTCTTGCGTGATTGACACACACACAAACATACTCACAAACTTTCAGGCTGGTTTTCTTGTCACGCGTACTAGTGGTTCTGTGAGAAGTAGACCTTGCGAACTAAATTGAAAAGGTTGAAAAGGTATTTTCCACCTTTTCGCCTACGCTTACCTACCTACCTATGCCTATTAATTTGATTCAGATCCGTCGACAAATAACGCTACAGCAAATCTACCCCCCTTCCCCTATTTTTGTCCCAATCAAAAATCGCAATCGATAAAAGTTAATAAATTTGTGTACTAAGTTTCGTCAAAATCGGTTGAAAAATGCGACCTGTAGGCGATTAGGACAAAAGCATTTTTGGCCAATCTCGAAACTGAGACGCTTCGCTCGCTCGGTCAATTAAATGCGAAGGTGTCTATGTGTGTGTGCGGATGTTTGTTACCACGTAAGTATCCCGATTGTGACAACTGTATCTCTAACTAACGGGAAACATTCTCAGATTTGACAACAAAATGTTATTTCACTCACCAGTAAGCTTGACACCGATGACTTTAGGGCACTTCAGTTCCCATGGAATGTCGGCCATTACGTCCACAGCATCAGCACCACCGACACCTGAACAAACATTTTGAACCTTAAAACAATGTACAATAAGGGTAATCCTTGAATCATTGTAACTTGAAACAACTTGGTGAGTTTTTAGAGAAGGGACAGAATTTTGGTATCTTTGTACCTTTGTAATAAGGGTTTGGGATGATGATGATGATCACCATTACGGGGGTAGGGTGTATTCCCCCAATCAATAGCAAAGAGGTAGTACTCCCCTTGCTAAGGTCGACGCCAACTGGTCCACATACCTTAGGGCCTTTCAGCCGACAGATAATGTCGGATAGTTCTATATACGCTAATTGCCAAGATAAGGTTTAGTTATGGTATATATGTAGTTCAGGCGATCGCGGTTACAAGGGGAATGAGACGAAAGATGTATGCAAGTGGAAATCAATGGTCTTTGCCGACCGACAGCATGATTTTATGCATGTTTAGTAAGAGACAAGGGAGGCTTATGCCCAGCAGTTGGCAGTCACTAGTCAGGCTGTGGATGATGATTATGATGATAGAAAGAGACGCGATGCAAACTAAATTGCTAAAGACGCCTTTTATTGATGATACTTAAAATTATATCTTAGAATAGCATCCAGTATAATTTTGCACAGGATTCAAGTGATGAAGTAAAATCGAGAGATCACACTTACCAATGCAAAGGCCACCAAGACCACCTCCATTGGGAGTGTGCGAGTCAGTTCCGATCATCAGCAGGCCGGGGAACGCGTAGTTCTCCAGGATGATCTGATGGATGATACCGGAGCCTGGCTTCCAGAAGCCCACTCCGTACTTAGCTCCAGCGGTCTCGAGGAACTTGTACACCTCTTGGTTGATGTCCTGGTGAGATTTTATTCAGATAACTTGTGATTCAACTTGATGTTGAGTAAAGTAGGATATATTAAAATGATTTTACCTACTATGCAAATGAGGTAAAAGTGATACATTTAGCAATATGTATTAGTTATGGAGATCATTATTTTAAGGTCCATCTAATCAAATCCAAATGTTTTACTTTGTTATCTTCAAAGGAGGATATTATTAGTGCATCTTAAGGTACGTAGCGACGCAACGTAACAAGACATTATAAACCTTAAAAACAATGTAACAAGATACAGAATGAAAGAGGTGTGGCGAAGCCTCGCGTCGGCTCGAGCAGTCTCGCGCGCAAGCTATCAAGCGTTTCTATATCTTGTAACATTGTTTATAAGATTTATAATGTCTTTGTCGCATCGCGTCGCTGTCAATTCGGTCTGCATTTAGCCTTAGGAATGTAACATAAACTCATATTTTGCTTGGGCAGAGACGACTACAGCTATATGGTAGCATAGTTTCTATGGTACCAACCTAGCACAAGCATTTAGATCCTTTAATAATACACCATACAAACTTTATGTTTAAACCTTCATCAGTTTTCTCAGCCTTCAAACAAGCCTCCTGTATTTCCGCTGAGCTACGACCCTGTTGTTTTTAAGAAGAGAGTTACGATGGAGCGAGCCTACCCAGAAGGTGCCTATCACCTTCTGGGTAGGCTCGCTCCATCGTAGACCTCATTCATGTGTATGTAAGTTTCGAGATCAAGAGTCCACCCATTCATCATAAAAAAAGCCTAAATAGACGTTTAATAAACACATTATGTTCTGTGTCCACTTTGAGATACAAATACAAAACTAATCCAGTCTTATTTTTTCCATACAAACCTTAGCCCTAGCCAAATCCTTGACCCCACCCAACTGTGCCTCAATCAAGTGGTCACAATGGATGGTTGAAGGGACGGCCACACGCGGCAGACCAGAAGAAATGAACTGAAGCATGGCCATCTGAGCCGTGGCATCTTGCATTGCCACGCGGTCGGGCCGCAGGCGGAGATAGCTGGTGCCTCGCTCGATTTCCTGCACAGATTGTAAATTAGACCCTGTTTTGTAGTGGATAAAGTTTAGTTTCGATTTTATTGAAATACTGAGCAAGTAGCAAGAGTTTCACATAGCACACAATTAGCCATTTTGGACCTTGTTTTGTAATAGTTATAGTCTAGTTTAGATTCTAGAGATAATTTTGAGTTAATCAGTGTCAAGTTTTTCTTTCCATAATACAACTAATGAATAAATAAGGTGTGTTATCAATCACACCTTATCAAATAAGGTTATTTATGAATGAAGTGTGAAGAGCTCAACTATTCACAGTAGGTACATGAAGGTAATATTACTGAGTTATTTATTATTAAAATTCTAACAAGTAGATATGTAGAAATAAAATATTTATAGTTGAAAAAGAAAAGCATGTAAGTTACTAAGTAACTTATGGAAAAAGAATAAATAATAAAATAAATAAATAATGCTGGGCTTTTTATACAGCATCATTTAGCCCCATAGTAACCAGAGCTTGTGTTATGGGTACTATGACTAATATACTTTTTGTTTGTACATACATATTATACATAGAAAACATCCAGACCCGAGACAAATATCTGTAGATCATAAAAACATTTGTCCCGCGGCGGGGATCGAACCCGCAACCTTCTGCGTCGCAAGCGACCCTTCGCCTACTGCACTACAGAGGTCATCAAAATATTATAGCAATCTTAAATATGTCAATCAAGAGTAGGAAATATTACATAAGTAAAGCAACAGGTAAAACCTGTTGTACACCGATATTCCCCAGGCAGGGTATTTTTCGTAGCATCTCTGCTACGAAAAATACCCTGCCACTTGTAAAAAAATTAGACATAAGGAAGCTAGTCAGATCCCCTCATCAACTAGAAAAGAGCTAATGATCTTCAAACAGCATTATCAGATTTTCATAAAACATGGCTTAGAACACACGGGATAAAATTATCTATGACACAAAAAATCTTAACGAAAATCGGTTCATCCGTTTGGGACCTACGATACCACAGACACATTAAACTTATAACACCCCTCTCTTTCTGCGTAGGAGGTTAAAAATGGTTTCACTTTCCATAAACAAGTGAGGAGGATTTGTAGTAATAAACGATGACCAGCATTGTCTTGATAAATGCCGTCTATGGATATCTTAAACCTTAACATTTGAATTGTATGATTAAGGTTGTGGCTCCTTTATTGATAACTCAGAATCATTGGCCTACATGTTTACAAACTGTATTGATAAAAATAATTTTATTGCCTGATAGTATTTTATATTTAGTTGTGTGCAAGTCATTCTACCAATTATATTTTTAACTAGCTTCTGCATGCGGCTTCACCGTGTGGTATCAACATTTTGAATATCCTATATGCGATTCCAGGTCACTATCTACGCGCAAGTTTCATCCAAATCGATTCACTGGTTTAGGCGTGATTGAAACACAAACATACAAACAACTAAACCAACTCACGAAATTATATGAGTGGATTTATTTAAACAAGACATAAAAAACAAAGAAAACAAACAAATAAAAAAGTATCTCCAAAGGTCAGTTAATTATCCTTAAAAATGATGTCAGATGATTAAAAGGAAATCAATTTACCTGTCCTTTGGGGTCATCCAAGTGCGAATACAGAACCTTTTCCGACAAGGTCATATCACGACCTAACCTCTTCTTCACAATCTCAAGATTCTTCGACAGCTTGGCGTAGGGAAGCGGAGCCGGGTCGAACTTCGACATAGCGACCTATAAAACACCGAAACACTGTATACAACACGTAATAAAACACAGAAAACCATTTTCAAACACATCAGCTGTTACATAACAACTTTGAACTTTCACTGAAAACACCGGGAAAATAACTTTTTTCTGGATTCTACGTACCTGGGCCGCCGCGGCGGTGAGGGGGGACACGCTGAAGCATCTCTGCTGGATCTCTAACAGCACAGTCTTCGTCCTGTAACCCTGTAAAGAAAGTCCTCATATCAGCATCGTAGGAGCACTGTATCAACAGACACCGATAATTCTAGATAACTAGACCATAACTGAATCAATCCAGCTACTGATACTACCAATAACCCCGTGACCTCACGTCGATTTACGTGACCTATCCATTCATCAGACTCACTGATTGCAATGCTCGTTTGTGCGATAATTATGTAAATAAATGCAATAGATTAAATGCTCATAAACTTGTTTCAGCCGGCGTATGGATCAGAGGATTTGTAACTATGTGCGAGAACGTGGAATTATTAAATCTTACCTGGCCATGCAAAACTCGAATACAGTGAGCCATGGTTGCTGGACTTCAGACTATCGGTAAAGTTGAAAACAATAGTGCGAAATTTAAATATTTATCGGCAACATGGATTTCGGCGAATTTTTCGCCGTTCTTTTTCACTCCCGCCGCAAACTATTTCACGAAATTTTAGAGCGAATCGCTCGATTCCACTGCTCGTAAGAAATTGGCGATTTGTCAAATTTTTGACAGATGCTTGTAGTGGTGCCACTCCACAAATATTACCCTAAAACCATGGTACATAAGCAAATTATCTTTTTACTCATAAGTTTAACGACCAAGTACTAGCATGGCCAGTACATATATTTGACCATATCGGTAGATCGGTAATAATTATGGAACAGATTAATTATGCTGTGGGTGTCCTCGGCACGTTAATTCAGAGCTTATATTCTGAAAGATATGCATGCAGTCCTCTCAATGAAATAATGTTTATCTTTATTTATTACTAAAATATTTATTACCAAAATTTCGGTAAGATTCTATAAAAAACAAGGTAAGATTCATAAGATGATGTGGCAATACTGAAAAAATGCCGCTCCATTCCACGCAAGACAAAAGATTTTATCGTTCCATTTCATCTAATCAAAGTTAAAACTGTCAGTCAATTGTCACTCAAGTCAAACCACAGTCAAACAAACGTCAAACAGCAAAAAAATCTGCGATTTCTGCGAAGCTCCTCTCCTTCGAAGAAAAATAAAATTAAAACTCCTCCTGATTTAAAGTTGTGTGTGATACAATAGTACACCAGCCAGAGAAAGCTGTATGCTATGAATCGTAACATTTAGTTTTCTGAATGAGTTATCTAGATAACAAACTCTAGTTAACAAAATGAATGCCACCATACAGGTATCTACCGAAACACCCACTTTTACAACTTTTTCCAAGTTTTTTCTAACAATATTCAAACCAATTTAGATAACAAACGAGTCTATTCATAGCAGAACTGATCTGTTATCATATTTCTTCTAATCAATACTCCAATTTATATGTGTAGACATAATTTTTTTGCTTTTCAGGAGATAGAAGGTATTGATGACTATTGGGGGCCGGCGTTCCGTTCTGTGTACGAAGGTGAAGGTCATGAGGCGTTCGTGCAGCAGCTTGACGAGAGGATCGTGCAACATGACAAGGAAATTGAAAAGCTCTGTAACTTTCACTATCAGGTGAGATCTGATTGATTCTAAACTTACATTTATTGAATCTCAAAAATGTGTGATAAAGAGGAATAAAGATCAGAACAGTAACCCCAGGATCAGGCGCGGTCCGATGGGGTGGTCACAGGGGACATGACCCCCCCCTCCAAAATCGTACATGTCCAATAGTAAAATCTTGTTTATTGTGCAATAAAGTTTTAATATTAGTGTAGTGACCCCCCCCCCCCCCAATTTAAGTAGTGACCCCGGTGACCCCCCCACCCAAAATTACAGGCTGCGACCGCGCCTGCCAAACATGTTACTGACATTCTCTAAGATCTTTTATATCTTCTAGAACTATCCAAATACTTACTTATATTTGTTTGAGAAGCATTAAAAGCTTTTTTATTTGTTCTATTAAAAAATAAAACATGCAAACTATCATTTGTACAATATCTAGATTAATATAGAGATTATTACTTTTCAGGGGTTCATTGACTCCATCCGTGAGCTGCTGGATGTTAGGTCTCATGCTGAAGAGCTTCACTCCGAGATATCCAATGTGGATACCAATGTCAAAGAGACAACTGAAGGTGCGATAAAAGCTTCTATTTATCTATATAATCAGCCCCCATCCACCCACTGAGGGTAGGCCTCATTTTCACAACACTTTCCAATCCTGTGACAGTAGAATCTGCCACTGTTACAATATTATCAGACCATCTGGCTGGTGGTCTGCCTGGTGTTCTGTGACGCTCATGATAAAAGCTTACATTTGAAGAGAGTTTTTGACTAAGAAAACATTGACGGTTGGGTACTCATTCTATATTGATAGTCGATTAATTGATTTAGTTTAGTAGACACTCCCTTCACAGTAGACACTATCTAATCGATGACAAATCTGGGAAAATCGGAAAGAATGGCAATCCTACCTGAAACCTACCAATAAATATGTGTACAGGTAGGCTTCAAGTAAGGTTAATAAGGTCTGAAAATAAATCAAAATGGTTCTTTTAGCGATCTGTACAAAAGCGGAGGAGTTGATCCGAGCTCGCAGAGTGGAACTGAACATAGCTGCTACTATTGAGAAGATGGAACTATGCCTGCCTCTGCTCACTACATACTCCAAACTGAAGTCACAGGTTGAAGCCAAGAGGTGAGTATTGCCAATGCAAGTGAAGTTCGTAAAGTATTATTATTCCAAAAAAAGATTCATTACTGATATTACAATCAGAGTTGGCTAAGGTACTACCTCATACAAACTCAAGATTAATTTGTCTGTGTACAAACAAACTACAGACAAAAAAAAAATCTTTATTCAATAAAATCAAGTTGTACAATTGCAACCTGTCACGTGGCGGCGATACAGTCGTGACCCTGTTTACAATTAAATGGGTTGGGATCTCTTCTTTTAAGTTATGTAACTTGTGTTAGAAGAGTCCCCTCTTTTCTGTGGCCTTAGGGAACAGTGAATACTTATAATTATTCAAAGTCAAAATCACAATGCATTAATTTCTTAAATTACCATTCCTTCCCAACCAATACAATGAAGAAACATGCATGGCAAAAACACAAGCTGAGGCCTAGCTTTATTTTTGGTGATCAATCAAATCTGAATAGGCAAATTATAGTGGGATGCATTTGAACAGAATGTTTTTTTTTTCATTTCAGATACTACCCAGCACTAAAGACATTGGAACAGTTGGAGCATGTGTTACTCCCTCGCGTTGGTCCTTACAAGTGGTGCGCGACAATTTCCGCTGATATACCGCGGTTGCGGCAGGCGATCCGTGACGCCTCTATGGCAGACCTGAGAGACTTCCTTGAGAATATACGCAAGCTTAGCCCTCAGGTAAAAAAATATTTAGTCTTACAAGGGGGCCGTCTCACTGATCCACAGCAAATCGCGGCGATATTATCGTGCCACCTATTTCTACACAATCTCACGTCGCGATAACAACGCCGTGTTCTTCTGTCGCCGTCTTCTTTCTGAGAGGTTGTATAGAAATGCTGGACAATTTCACACAGCATCATCTAGCCCCAAACTAAGCATAGCTTGTACTATGGGAACCAGATAACAGATACACTACTTATATACTTTTTTGTTTGTAAATACATACATATTATACATAGAAACACCCAGACCCGAGATAAATATTTGCAGATCATACAAACATTTATCCCGCGGCGGGGATCGAACCCGCAACCTGCTGCGTCTCAAGCGGGCTTTCACCCACTGCGCCACAGAGGTCGTCCGTGAAACGTGAAACGAAGATAATATTCAAGATTCTCTCGCTCGTAGAGATGGCCCCTTAGTTTGGGTCAAAGCAACTAGTTTCTCTTTTCCATTTTTCTCTATCATTAGTAATGATAAATGCATATGCAGCATTGCTCTGAATCGATAAATAAGTGCTTTCTTTACAGGTTGGCGCATTGGCTTTGAAACAAAGTCAAGAAATGATGGGCAGGAATCTAGCGACCATTGTTAAGAACAAGAAAGGTAAAAATTTGGGGGTAGGTATTCCCCCAATCTGTGACAAAAAGGGAGATATCACCTCGCTAAGGTCTACGCCAACTGGTCCACATACCTTAGGGCCTTTCAGCCGACAGTTAATGTCGGATAGTTCTATAAAGGCTAATTGCCAAGAATAATGTTACTTGCGCGATCTAGGATTCAAATCGCGTCGGTTGGTAGCGCGTCAGCGCCATCTAGCGGTGAAGCTCTGAAGTGGCTAGGTCGCTGTAATTGGCAACTCTATTACGATGCCCTTGTAGTTCAGTCGCTGTTAGAGGTCGCCACAAACACACACATATACACACTAAATAAATCAATCTACTAAACACAAATATCAGATCATGTCAATCAGATGCGTCCAAATAAATATTTTGTTATAGAAGCAGCATTCTAGGTTGTGATAGAGTTTTTCATTAGTTTTGAACAATTTTCAGATAAAATGATGCTAAGCACATCGGAAATAGAGCCGGCATCGCAATGCCCACATGAGCTAGTCGACTTCAGTCCATTACATCGCTGTCTGCATATCCACACTGTTCTGGGAGCTAAGAATGACTTCATACAGTATTACAGGCGAGTACTGTATATTACTAGTTAAACTTTGATGGGCCTAACTTTGTTTGACTGGCTTTCCACTGGAGCTGATTTATGATGGATCACTTAAAAGAAAGGTACACCGTGTGTGTGAAAAAAAAAAGTTCTTCACGGTTTTAAGGTATATTCTAGTGATCTCAATAGTCCTACGGAATAAATAAATAATAAATAATGCTGGACATTTCACACAGCATCATCTAGCCCCAAACTAAGCATAGCTTGTACTATGGGAACCAGATAACTGATATACTAGTTACATACTTTTTGTTTGTAAATACATACATATTATACATAGAAACACCCAGACCCGAGATAAATATTTGCAGATCCTTCAAACATTTATCCCGCGGCGGGGATCGAACCCGCATCTTCAGCGTCTCAAGCGGGCTTTCACCCACTGCGCCACAGAGGTCGTCAATTATATCTACATTTTCTTAAATCTTATTTGTGTTTCAGATCATTTTAACATCTCTAAGGGGGTAGTCAGTGAAATTCCACATTTATATGGGGTGGGAGAGGTTTTCTTCGCTTAAAAAAATGGTGTTAAAAATCTATTTTGTTCTCAGAGCGCAAAGAAAACAGCAAGCTCGACTGGTGCTGATCCCGGAATCGAACCTGCACGATTCGATGCGAGGCGTACGTGACTATCTCAACGCTGTGCTCGGCTTCTTTATACTGGAGGAACATCTGTTAAGCGCGGCCGCTGGGCTCGTCTCTAAGGCAAGTAAATGAATAAGTGGAAACTCTTGTACCTACATCTTAAACAACTGGGGTCTTGCTTTAATATTAGACATCATAGTTTAATCCTATCAACCGAATGTTGTGTTCAGCTGAAATATTATTATCACATTAGACTTAATAATAGCCTAAGGCTCAAGCCACATTGAATTGGCAAGCGACGCGTCAATTATTTTACTGCAAGCCATTATAAACCTTATGAACAATGGTACAAGATATAGAAACGCTTGTTGAATGAACCTCTCGAGCCAGCGCGGCCCGCTAGACTTCGCCAGATCTCGTTCATTCTACAAGCGTTTCTATATCTTGTACCATTGTTCATAAGGTTTATAATGGCTTATTATAAAACTAATTGACGCGTCGCTTCCCAATTCAATGTGAATTGAGCCTTATAATTTTGACGTATCATTTTACTATAGTCTTTTTCACGCAACGTATGCCTACGAACGTATGCCTGACACATTGAACTTGTTTCGTTTCACGTTGTGTAGCTCACAACAATTTTGAAACAAAAAAAATTAAGCGATAAAACATACCATGCCAAATAGCAGTACTGAATAAAATGGAACGTAATCTATTAGAGAGTGCGAAAATGAAAATCGAAACAATCGATGAATCGATAAGTAAAAAAATAATCGTTGGTTTTGTAATTTTGTCTATGAATGAATCTTGAATGAACCTCGAACAAACCTTGTAATCGATTGAGATGAATTGATAGTAGTGAAACAAAAATAGATTTTGATAATCTCGATTAAACTTTAGGACATTACTATTTGACTGATTTTGACATCATCTCGAAGTGTCATGCATACGTTCCGCCGTGAAAAAGACTTTAAATGAAATTACTACTACTTTCCTACTGATATTATAAATCTTAAAGTTTGTGAGTATGTGATAAAGTTTGTGATTTATGTATCAATCACACCTTAACCTTGTATGAAACTTTTAGTAAAAAAATAATTTGTTTCCAGGATTGGCTGTTAGACACTTGGAGCATGTCTGTGAACAAAGTAGCGTCTACGCTACGCACTAACACGTCTCTGATCACGGATCCTACATTGATGCTTTCTATCAAGCATCAGATTGTGTTATTTATTAATACTGTCAAGTAAGTACGATTGAGAAATGAATAGTCATATCAAAATAACCCACTGAGAACTAAGAACCCACTGATGTCAGATTCGAAATTCTTGATAAGCTCATATTTATCGGTTAAGCACCGGTTAATATCTAAGTGTGGAAACACTTGAAAATTACAAAAATTATAAGTAAGTACTCGTTAATTATTTTTTTTATAGTGTTAACCACACACTTAGGGATATCTAAATATTTTAAATGCATCCCAAAATTTTTATTTGGTGTTGGGTTTGATTACTTATTATGCAATGCTGCATAGTAGTACTCCCAGGATATTACAAAAATTACGACAGTTGCCGATTAGCTTAGTTGTTCTAGAGCATTACCATGGATCTTAAAATATGGTATAAACCACGACTGCCTTTAGTCTTTCGACCTTACTAAAAAACGAAGTAAAAAATTATTCAAGTGGTGACCTAAGAATAACCTTATACCACGTTTATTAGTAAGGCTGATTGTATTTATAAAGTTGTATAATCCCTAGGTGCTACGGCCTGCCAGTGGAGCCCTTGCCGACGCTTCTGCAAGAAATGGCAGAACATTACACGGAGGTGCTGATGCAGCGGTGGGTGGTGGTCTTCAGAGATATATTGGACAAGGCTTCGTTTACGCCAATTCAGGTAAAGCTGAAATCAATTGTGGCGACCTCTAACTGCGATCGCCTGAACTACAAGGGCATCGTAATAGAGTTGCCAATTACAGCGACCTAGCTACTTCAGAGTTTCACCGCTAGATGGCGCTGGCGCGCTACCAACCGATGCGATTTGAATCCTAGATCGCGCAAGTAACGTTATTCTTGGCAATTAGATATAGAACTAACCAACATTAACTGTTGGCTGAAAGGCCCTAAGGTATGTGGACCAGTTGGCGTCCAGGCGTAGTGAACTGAGATCTCCCTCTTTGCAGTTGATTGGGAGAATACACCCTACTCCTAAATCAATCAATATTTGTTTTTGTTACCGAATCACATGAGGAATTAAAAACATGATTCGAACTAAGACACTGGACTACTGTGATCCGTAGTTTAGCTTAGTTTTCTAAAAAAAAATCAAGTTGATTTTATGATTTCTAAATAAGTAAATAAATATTTTTGTTGTAGGTGAAAACTGAGGAAGAGTATGATGACGTAGCGAATAACTTCCCTTATGACGCGAGCGATTTGGAGATGCAACCTTTCCCGAAATCGTAAGTGTATCTTCTGTCTACTAAATGTGTTGCTGCTTGAAGATGGATGTACAATATTTTTCAACGCGGTTGCACTATGACAAACTGAAGTTCTTAATGGAGGGGTATGTAACAAAAAAATGAAATGACATACGGAAAGCAAAAAATGCCACTCGGCTTGCTATCCGCATGCAATAATAAAAGTTAATCGTTTTGGAAATAGGAAATCACTAAGATACAAGTGTTTGAAAATACTGGGAAGGCTTAGGTAAATAACTCTGGCATTAACATCTGACGACCTCTATGGCGCAGTGGGTGAAAGCCCGCTTGGGACGCTGTAGGTTGCGGGCTCGATCCCCGCCGCGGGATAAATGTTTGTATGTTCTGCAAATGTTTATCTCGGGTCTGGGTGTTCCTATGTATAATGTATTTACAAACAAAATGTATATAAGTAGTAAATCAGTTATCTGGTTCCCATAGTAGCTTTGCTTAGTTTGGGGCTAGATGATGCCGTGTGAAATGTCCAGCATTATATAAGTATTTATATTTTTTTCGCCAGCAAAGTTTTGTAAATTTTATTCTGGGAGGATCATTATCATCATCATCCACAGCCTGACTTCACCCACTGCTGGGTATAGGCCTCCACGATCCTGCGCTAATCGATCTAATAATTTATTTATTGATTTAAATACTTTATTGCACAAAATTTACATAAAATTTGCACAATGGGCGAGCATAATGCCGAAGGCATTTTCTTTCTGCTAACCAACGTGATAATCTGGGAGGATAGTTTCAAAAAATTTATATTTCCAGATTCCCATTCTCATCCATAGTCCCCTCGGTATACCTCCAAGTTAAGGAGTTTATCTACGCGTGGCTGAAGTACTCGAGTGGGCTGGGACTGGGCGGCGGCAGACGCGCGGCCGCGGCGCGTCACTCCGCCTCCTTACTGCTGAGCCGCTCCTTCACCGGCTGTCTCTCCGCGCTCTTCCATACCCCGCTGCCGCTTATGCAACTAGTACAGGTAATATACAACTAAAGGATCAACATTAGGGGTAAATGACCCAGCAACACACGTTTAGGGTGACTTTTCTAGCTGTTTGGGGCTGTTTACCCTGAATTTTGGTAAATTACCTAGCCCCAAACATTAAAATATTAGAACTAGCTACATATTTTTATCAGAGGCAAACACAAAACTTCTAATTTTATGGAAATTAAATAGGTACAGTATCTCAAAAACTCAACCACCAATGATTTGGACTCGTAAAAAGTCGTGTTAAAGTAGATTTTAAAGAGAGAATTATTTATTCATAAAACATAAAAATATTTACACGAAACAATAAACATAAAAATACGTACGTAATTTAATTAAACTAAAGATAAAAAACAGTGTTCAAATCACCGAATGGCAAAAGGCCCGACGGTATGTCTTTGATTCCTTGGAACCATGGTAAGCCTCTAGTGTGGGACGCTACTTGCGTCGATACAGAGATCGCTATTTAGCGATAAGACCGCCGATTGTATGTCATTGTGTTTTTTGTTTAGTTTTCCATTTTTGTTTATTTTTATTATGTGGTGTGCAATAAAGTATTTTCTATCTATCTATCTATCTACACTAGCGGCTTCTCACCTGTCTGCAACCTCCAGGACAGCTGGTGCGGCGGCGGCATCAGCAGAAAATTACAAAAGGCGGAAATACATATCTATCGGTGATGGGTATATATTTCTGCCTTTTGGAGTGGAAACTTTAGGTCCATGGGGTCCAGAGGCGTGGCTCCTTTTCAGAGAATTATCCAAGAGGTTGATTGACGAGACCAATGACCAAAGGGCTGGTGCTTACCTCGGACAGAGGATAAGTATAGCCATCGCAACGAGGTAATGCCGCCAGCCTTTTGGGCACGTTACCTGCGGTCGGTGATTTGAACACTGATTTTAAATAATACATTTTGTTTCAGATTATTGTAGACACCCAGTACTTAGAAGATGCGACTGTTTGCCTCTACGAGTTCATCAGTAACATCACTGGATCCGGACCAGTCTCAACACAAGTAAGTAGTTCTTTCTTTCTTTCTTTTAAGTGATGAAAGAAATAGAATTAAAACAAAATGTACAGACAAAAATTATGGTTTAGATTAGACAGATCTACTGTTTCGTGACGTCAGAATTCAGTAACGTGTTCTTACATCACAATTCAGGAATAATTACTACCATCAATTTCTGGCATACGAACTAATTATTAATTGATCGATTTTTTACAATAATGTTTTACAAATTTATATTATCAAAAATTAAGAGCCTAAAACACGAGCTAGTATTGGTTTAGTCAGGACGCGCGTCCTAAGGCGCAAGCCCCACATAAATGGCGTCTGGCGTCGCTCGGGGGTCTTCCTATTCCATTCAAATGTCACAATAAAGCACAATTTAATAACGACATGTATGTCGTTTATATGCATTTAGTATGACATTTGAATGGAATAGGAAGACGCCCGACGTCAGACGCCATTTAGATGTGGCCTGCGCCTAACGGACACCTATACCTTGGTTACTAAGTAGTACGTTGCTTCGATTTATTGATGACGACTGGTTTTCTGAAGATGACCATAACGTTCTGTTTTAATAGAAGTTCAGCTCTAGAAGTGAGCGTGAGGATGAGGATGAGAGATATCAAGTAAGCTTAGGTAACAGTAGATGCTAGGTAGACTAGACATACATTATTGTTGATGTTATTTTGCTGTAGATCATGTGATAAGTAGTTAGTTGTATTTTTTTTGTATTTTTAATAATAAAAAACCGCAATAGTCCTGCACAAACCAGAGGCTGCTAGAATCATTTCTAAAGCGGTTGTATGAAAACTAAACTGTAGGATACTGTGCCAACAATATTAGGCCCGTAGTGACTTTGAAGTTAGTAGTAAAAGAAAAATTCTGAAAAAATAAATTTTTTAACTTTTGTTATATTATACACTTCCTATATTTTTCCGTAACTATAGCCGTTTAAATTTTTCCTTAAGAATTGTGTTTTATACTCTTCCCAAAAGCTTCCCTAATATAAAACTAATATAATAATATTAGAAAGAGGAAAGATTTGTTTGTTTGAATTGAATAGGCTCCGAAACTACTGGACCGATTTGAAAAATTCTTTCACCATTAGAATCCTGCATTATCCCTGATGAACATAGGCTATAATTATTTTATCCCGAAAAAGTGAAGTTTTCCCGAAGGACCGCGGATAACACCACGACGGACAGCTATTATATTATAAATGTATCTTTACAGCCTGTAGCGGGGTTGTTCCAATCAGCGAGAGACGAGGCGGAGCAACAGATTTGCGACAATCTACAGAAGAAAGTCGACGAATTCCTCGACTTGGAAAACTATGACTGGCTTCTAGGTATAACTCTCATTATTACTACATAGTATAAAACAAAGTCGCTTTCTCTGTCCCTATATCCCTATGTCCCTATGTATGCTTAAATCTTTAAAACTACGCAATGGATTTTGATGCGGTTTTTTTCCATAGATAGAGCGATTCAAGAGGAAAGTTTATATGTATAATACATGCATAATATAGTAGAGGAACACTGATAATTTTAGAGGTATCTAATGTGATGTCGTGAATTACTAATACATTTTTTCCGCTTACATTGCAAACACTGGCTAAACCCTAATAATTAGCATCAGCATTACACCCGTGCGAAGCCGGGGCGGGTCGCTAGTTGTTTATAAATAACGGTCAAAATGCTGGTCTTCTATTTTAAATGTAGAATAAGATCAATGATACTGTTCTTCTTCGTTTTAAATTCAATATTTTGTGTTGATTAGTGCAATAGATTAGATTAGATTATAACTTTATTGTACACCATAACAAAGTAACACAAACAGAAAATATCTATAACAAAAAGTGTAACAAAGGGTGACCTTATCGCTAAAAGCGATCTCTTCCTGGTAACCTAGCAATATCGTGTGTTTAGCTAATAACTTCTTATGTTTTCAGTGGAACCGACCGGACAAGCGTCATCTTTCGTCACAGACATGATAAGTTATTTGAAAGGAGTGATGGAGTCTCTGCATCAATTACCGGAACAAGCTAGGTACTTTATGTCATATTTATTTACTAGTAAATGCATTATTCTTACCTAAAACAGAACACATGCCTAAAATTGACATATTTACATAAAAGTTTGGTAAAAGCTTTGATAGAACCGCGACTCGGGGATACAGTCGTCGCAATACTGTTTAAAATTGTGTGATTTGAATCTTATTTGTTCGAAGTGTGGATTCCATTTTCGACCCACTTCAAAAAAGAGAAGGTTCTCAATTCGTTGGTGTTTTTTATAAAGTGAAAACTTCTTTTATTTTTGAGATGGGAAAAAACCATCAAACTTGCATCGCGTGTGACTGTTACCGACACCATCTTTAGTCTGTAACTTCATGGTTGTGCCCTCAGTGGGATAACAGCAGGAAGATGATGAGTCTTTTTTTTATGTTATCTATGAACAGCACATGAGGCTGTGTATAGGATGAGGGTGGCACAGAGGGTCATGGAGCGCGCCATACTCGGCATCAAACTCATAGACCGTGTTCCAAATGTTAAAATCCGAAAACAGACAAAAGTCCAGGATGTCGGGAATAGGAAAATGGACCTTAAATGGAGCTGGGCGGGACACATAGCGAGGCGCGGTGATGACAGGTGGAGTAGAGTATTGACTGAATGGTGGCCCACATCTGGGTACAGGAACGTAGGACGACCGGTGGCTAGGTGGGCAGACGATATTGTACACGTCGCGGGCCGTCAATGGGTCCGATTAGCGCAGGATCGGGGTGGATGGCACAAACTGAGGGAGGCCTATACCCAGCAGTGGGTGAAGTCGGGTTGTGGATGATGATGAACAGCACATAACTCTATTTAAAATTTTCAGAGTAGCAGCAGTACGGGCGGCCACAAACCGCATAGCGGTGCGTCTCCGCAACTTACTCTTAGAACCAGCTGTTCGTCAGATCTCGATGGGAGCGCTGTACCAGCTGGACCTGGATGTGATGCAGTGCGAGCAGTTCGCGGCCTGCGAGCCTGTCTCCGGCCTGAGGGAGGCCGAGCTGCTCGAACACTTCGCTAGCCTCAGGTGAGTTGTAGCGACCTGGGTTTTTAGACCTGGCGGCCTATTGTCTAATTTGAAATCCATTCCCATTTCCCATTCCAACCAATCACACAATACGAAAATGACGTATCATGACAAAATACGTCATTTTCGTATTGTGTGATTGGTTGGAATGGGAAATGGGAATGTATTTCAAGTTAGACAATAAGGCTGCTGGATCTGTCTCTACATAAAGCACAAGCCATTTTCCATCTGCGGTGAGCTTTAGCCACCTGAAGACTAAAACAGACAGACAGACAGACGGACAACAAAGTGATCTGTTATAAGGGTTCGCGTGTTGGTACCACGCGGGCGAAGCCGCGCGCAGAAGCTTGTTTATAATAATAATAGGTAGGACGACTTAATAATAGTAGTAACTAGCTTCTGCGCGCGGCTTCGCCCGCGTGGTACCAACATTTTGAATAGCCTATAGGCTATTCTAGGTCACTATCTATGCCTATACCAAGTTTCATACAAATCGGTTCACTGGTTTAGGAATGATTGATACACAAACATACAAACATCTAAACAAACTCACAAACTTTCAGCTTTATTATAATGAGTGGGATCACTTTACAAGTAGATATAAATAGTTCAAGAAACGTATATTTTTCCCTCTTACAGGCAACTCCTAGACCTCATAACCGGTTGGGATTGGTCGTCATACCTCCACGATGTGGGCATAGAAGGTGGAAAGTACGCCCTAGTCACACCACGTGACGCCGCTACCCTCTTAGAAAAGGTCAAGGAAGCCGAGCAAAAGTCCTCCGTCTTCTCCGTCCTGAAGAAGAATGAAAGAGACAAAAGAAAGTTGCTCGACACCGTGCTCAAACAACTGAAGCAGCTGCAGAATCAGGATGGGTCGTGAGTGGTGGATTTGTTATCATTAAAATGTATGAGTAATAGTACTATCACAAAATAATAGTACTATCACAAAATAATAGTACTATCACAAAACGAAATGTAAAAGTGCTTCGGAGGGCACGTTAAATTGTCGGTCCCGGCTATTTAAGTCGTTAAGCCATGAAGCCTTAAGGCGGCCTAAAAATTCCGTCGCCAGAGTTGGCCACTGACTGCAACCATCAAAACCAAACGATAGCGCGATCTATAAATGTGCAAATTTTAACAGCGTCATTTAGTTGGAACTAAATTATCCATACATTGTTATTAGAGGAATATTTACATTGAACACCATACTAAATGTAAAAAACTGAAAAAGTCCTGCGGATCGAAGTTAATTTAATACGTTCATCTAAATCAGTCCCTGAGTGTATTTAGTTATTTCAACTTGTGAACCTCGTTCTCCTGACCGTCGTTAGCGCGGATAGAAAGCATAATCTTTATTACATTGCAGTAAGGATGATAGTACAGCAACGCTGAGAGAAATCAGCGATGCCAATTCTGCTGAGATATTAGTAACCTTACTACATTGTAATAAAGAGTATGCTTCTACCATCGCCGACGGTACGCGTGACAGGAAAACTAGCCTCATGTCATGATCATCGAACACAATGCCCAATAGAGAGGAAATGTCATTTATTTTGTTCGACAAAAATTCCGCCAAATTACTGCGGCAATACTGCACTCTGATTGGCCGAATCAATCTGCTCTCTCGCTCACTTCCGAACATTCGAGCGAGCGAGACTTAGTATTTATTAGTGACAATAAATCACTGATGTGTTTCGGAATTTAATGGACCACATTGCCACTCTATTGGGCATGTGCTCGATGTGCATGATAGACTGAAAATAAATGGCGATATCAAAAATATTAATTAAGTTTCAAAATCATGAACCGACCAAAATTGAAATCACTTTGATATTTTTAGTTCATTTTATACCACTGCTAAGATTAATGTTGATATATTAAGCTTGCTAATGAATTACATTTAAATCATGAGTTGTGTGCAATTTTATCACTTAATTTATTTATTACTGTAATTTATAATACCGAAGCAATGCGAAACGGCATCGATGTATTTTTATTATTTAAAGTAAATGAGAAAACCCCGCCAATCGATTAATTTACAATGCGTGGTGTATATTCGCACTGCGGTTTCAATTAAAATTGTGTAAACATGTAGGTGATAGTAAGCATTTATAGAAATTAGTCATAGTATAATGTAAGGAAAATGTTATTTATTATTTCACAGAAATAAATATTTAATCTAATACTAAATGTTTTTAATATCTTAGGTACTTACTTAACCTGATCGCACACTAGTCCGCGCCGTACGCGCCGCAGTAATTTTTCTATACAAAAAATGCTGATGACGTCAGAAAATGCGCCTCGCTTCTGACGCCAGCAGCATTTTCTCTACTGAATTGACAGATTGGCGCGTTCGGCTCGGCTGGACTGTGCGAGCACCCTTAAATGGCCTTTATCTAAGAAAGAAGGTATCATCAGGCTATTAATAAAACAATTTAAATGAAAAGTTGAATGACTTGGCGCCTCTCCAAAGAAGTGTTAATAGATTTAGAATCGATTAATCACTCGATTCAGTTACTTTCATTGTTGCGCAATCTAGATCAATGCGTCTGCTAGGGTTGTCACACTACTGATATTAATATAATTTTATTTACTATAATAGTCTTTAGTATCCCACTGCTGGGCAAAGATACCCCATTTCCTTCAATGTGTTACTGTGAAACGTCTAAACTAGTTCTATTTCAAAACAAAAATGTTGGAGTATTATGTATGATCCTCGCTAAGGTAATGCTCTAAAAACCCAAGGCCCGGCGCAAACGAAATGTTTCTCAAATTCTAGGCAAAAATGAGTAGATAAATCCGGTATGATCGTTTCAGTACCAAATGAGAGCTCAAGAGTGAATACTTTTCTGGACCAAAAAACATGGTTTACGAGTAGAGTGCGTTCAAAACATTCCTCCTTTTAAATTATAAAAGATTTCATGAATATCTATCGCTGTCAGTTTTGATCACGGCCTCTTCAAAAAATCCATGAGTAGCTCAACTTTTCTCCGGCTGAAATAAACTGTTATATTTGACAGCCCTGTATAGATCATAACTCGGTGTTTATAGGTGCGCGTGCGCCGAGCAAGGTTGCGATTTGTGACCTTACTTTGGCGCAGGTCATGTCATATCTGCAGATTTAAGGTCCTACGCATGTCTGCTACTTATTTAAATGTATGTCTACATGTCAGTTAGTCCATTTTACAGTAAACCTTGAGTTGCTTGAAGTTTTTAATCACAAATTCGAATGGTGTTGCAATTGAGACTGATAAGAGTCTGTCAAAAACGGACAAAATAATCACCTTAAAGTTAAAATAAATATTGATGCGCCTAAGTAATATTTATTAGAACGTGCATGTAGTTGTTAGTTGGTTTGTCAATTGCGTCTGTAGATACACATTGTTTCTGATGTGTGCGTAAGATCGGGAATGCTCCATGGACGAATGAGCGCACAGTATCGCACGCACACAAACAAATCTACACACAACTAAGACCCCTACAATTAGTGATTCCTTTAGATATTTTTAAAGGATTTTGAATTTCCTAGATAGATTTGACACTCTCATCTACCATACTCATAAGATATTAATCTTGATTCTATTTCTAATCAAGACAACAAAGTAACTAGAAGACAAGGCAATCAATCCAAACTTTGACCTTACTGCAATTAGTGTCCGACCAAACAATAGGCTACCCTTGTTACATTTTGTAGCATTTTGTTACATACCCACGTCCAAATGACAAATGGTAGAAATGTTACTTGACTGGCTGGCCATGACTATCGCCCACTGGTACTGGTATCAAGATAAAAGATTGCAAAAGTCGAAAAGACTATGATCCTTTCAGTTTTGAATACAAACTGTTGTTTTTAAGTCATATTGTCTGTACTGTCTAAAAAAAGAGCTCTATACCCTTACTCCCCTTTTTGGCTAACACCAGCACAGACCCTACTATACAGGGTGTAAAAAGACGTCTACCGAAGCCGAAAGGGGTAGATACAGCATTCCAACACACAACCAAATCCAAAAGGATTTTCCGAAAAAATCATTACATCCGGAGAAAACAGCGTTTGAAGAGTGCTGTTTGCGTATGTTTTGGGCGCGTTTTTTTACGTAGATTGCTGGATTTTGAGTTTTAATTGTTTTTTCTTTTATAAATGCAATTATTAGGTAGGTATGGTCTTGTTATGTCGTACTAGTAGTAAATAACTGAAAATAACATAACATGACGTAGCTAAGTAAAAAAAAATTTTGCGTTTTTTTTTTGCTAAATAATGTTTAGAGTCATGGTCTGATTGCAACCCCTCAGTTTTCGGTAGCAGTCTTTTTACACCCTGTATACTGTTAACTTTTGTTTTCTTTCTTTCTTTTTGCACTTTGTTTTATTTTACTGTTTAGGTCTTTTTTTTTTGTTTTGTGTTCTTTGTAATTGTATGTAGGTGAGTAGGTATAGGCACAGAGGTTCCTAAATAACTCGGTCACCTACTTACCTCATACCTACTTTTGTGTTTTTTTTTCTGTATGTACCTGTTCTCTGTTGATGTACCTAATGTGCCTGTGTCTGTGTGTTGTTAAATAAAGTTATATCTATCTATACCCAGCAAATATCAACGAGGGCCGTAATTCCCCTTTTAATATTGCTAGACAGTTTCACATAGCATGGACCCAAAGTAAACAGAGCTTGCGTTATGCCACATGACTGATATAACTACTTATGTACTTTTTCTGTAAATACTTAGGAAACACCCAGGCCTGAGACAAATATTTGCAGATCATACAAACATTTGTCCCACCGCGAGAATCGTACCTCTTTCAACAGCCTTATTTCTAAAAGGTTCTGTAGTCAGTTCCGTTTCGCGAATGATGACGTCGCTAAAACCTTATCATATTAGGAAGCATCAATAAGACTTCAATTGTTGTTGATCGAATAAAAAATAAACATGACTTAGGCATAATATGCGTTAAACATGATCTCATTAAAATTTCCTTGAGGATTTCTACGAAGCACTGCAGGAGATCCTTACCTAATTTATTTTTAAGATCCCTAGTTTATTATGTGTCCAACCTGTGCATGACCACTATCTCTACAGTAGAATACGGTACAATCACAGTGTGTTTAGACGATTTTGAGTTTTATTGCGGTAGTAGAAAATATAGGTACTTTTGCCTAAACTTACATTTCTATATTACTCTGTTGTGTGATGAGCAGCAGAAGTCTACATAGGAACTTATAGAAACTTCTATGCCTTTCTTAGTGGTCGTCAGGTCGGGAGTAGTGTGGCTCGCTTCACAATTCTGCGCCATTCGTCTCGGATTGTGCTCTTTCTGGTGCACTCATTTAAGGGTCTGTCCAGCGCTGCCTTCACTTGGTGCGTCCATTTCATTGGAGATCGTGGCTTTGTACCCTCAATCTTTCCCTGAACCACAAGACGTTCTCAAGCCTTTAAACTACTTTAATTTAATCAAAAGTCAAAAATAAATTCAGTAGAACCACTAGGATCACTTATAGTCGTATAGTATCTTCTACTTCCCGGGTCCCTAGGTTCATTTTCCAAGGTCGACGCCCACAACACATCCGCCTTGAGGTGCGTGAGAATCATTGTTAGTATTCACCGAGTCACCTACATACCAACAAATGTACAACAATATCGAGTGCAGTGCCTGGCTGTTGTCATGGCACATAATGTTACAACGAGTCATCGGCAATGAAATATCGGCAAACTTCGTACTAAGTACCGTTGTGTGTTTAGTGGCGACCTCTATCCAATATCGCCACAAACTAAAAAGTACCTACTTCAGAGCTTGTACTACTATAAATAAATGGCGCTGGGATCACAGCTAAATGAAATCATTAACCGCGATTTGTATTGGATCCTGAATCGCGCAAGTGACATAATTCTCGACAAATAACCTATATAGAACTATCCGACATTATCTGTCGGCCGAAAGGTAAGTGGACCAGATGGCGTCGACCTTGGTAGAGGTGAGATCGCCCTCATTAAATAAATAAAATAATATATAATATAATAATGTTATGCCTGTATGCTGATCCCACATGAAGTGGGACCTTGGCAGGAAGCTGATGATAGTGCGAAATAAAAGCAAACTCGTAGGAGTTTGCTTTTATTTATGACTATCGTCAGCTGCCATGGCAACAGCCGGGTTCTATACTACATACCTACTACTCGTACAATAACATTGCACAAAGTATCACTTAAGATATTGCGGTCTATAAACAAGTCGTTAAGACTTAAGACAAGTAGCGAGTGATAGATGGATGTGGTAATCTTGATCGCATTAAGTTATTTGCATTATTTCTGGGCTAATTAACGATAGGTGTTTCACCTTTTGTAATAGTTGCTCTGCTGCCAATTAAGGAAAACATTTGAATTGATTAACGTCTTGTCTTGACAGGCGTCAAAAACTTGATCGACGTTTAAAAAGATGGATTATACGTGCATTAATGCCCGCATTCAGTCGCAGTCGTTTCTTAGTAAAGATTGTTCTAAGGATCGGAATTAAGTAGTCGTTAACGGCTCTGAGTACTGACTACCGACATATAGGACTCAACGATACAAGCACTAAATGACGTCACAGCTATGTTATACTGTGTTAATCCAAATTATCCGCCATTTTGATTCCTTTCATCGATATTCGTTTGGCAATTTGGGTGTGAAAAGGGCCACATATAGATACAAATTGTACACCACAAGAAAGAATAGGTTAAGCTAAACCCTTACTTACGGCTAGCTTAAGTGTTCGTAGGTGTAAACCACTTACTCGTTGGAGGCCGTCGTTGATACTTAAATTTTAATTTATCGATTCAAAGTTTATTCTTACAATTTACATCAAGGCGTACTTGTTCCAAGCATAAAGGTGCGTTCATAAGCATAGCGAGTTTTTGGTTTAATTGCTTAGTTTCTCAGTTTAAAAACTTATAAAACTCAATTTTATCCTAGGTCCAGTCAAGCGAATGTCGATTACTATACAACAATACAATACAATACCTATATCTGTATTGTGAAACATAAAACAAACAATACCAAAGAAAAAAATAAGTATAGACACAGAAAAAACAATAAATGCAACATTTGCAGTTTTACGAATCTAAATATTACCTACCGCATTCCGTAACATTATAATAAAAATTCGACAAATATTTGAAGATAGCTCAGGCAATACATTTTGCTCAGGCAAAGTTTTTTTTTTTAGAAATCTAACTGCTAATCCACTTTCGTTGGTGACTGTACGTATATTTGTTTATCAAAATTTCTCAAATCCTCTGGTTCTAACTGAAAACCAGCGCTGGGTAGGCATATGCACACCAGTGTGTAGGTACCTATCCAGCACAATGCTGAGTTATGGCACAGAATACAGATGGTTATGGCCTTGTTTACTTGGTCTCTGCTGCGCACAACTAGTTGAGTCGTATGTTAGGCATATACTTATATTTTTTTGAGTTTAATCATGTGTGTAAATAAAAATTTTTTTTTCTTTCAAATGTAAGGTTTAACTTATTTATATTTTAATTCCTGTAATGAATATGGAAAAATTCGAAAAATAAAATTTAAAATGTTTTTCTCCAACTGTATTTCGTCTATGGCTTAGGTAATTTTACTCTTTTCTACCGTAGACATAGGGTGGCTATGGTAAGTAGGCAGTTAACCATCTCTGTTTAAAAGTACCTACCATTAAGTAGGCTACCTACAGGTATGTAAAACAGGTAGATACCATCAAGCGGGCTTTTGATGTTTCAATGTTGTATGTAGGTTGGTCGTAAAGTCTAGTTTTTGTTGCTTTGTCCGAATTGTCGTAATAACATCCGTAGACTTGTGACATTTATCATCACACAGGGTATCTTAAAATATGGAGATTTTTGGCTGACAATTGTTAGGTTTTTGAGGTAGCTAAGGAGCTAGGATTAGGGGATCGAGAACCGGCCAGTTCGGTTCTTTTCGGTTCTTAACATTTAGGATAAAAAAAAACTGAGCAGAATTACTTGAATCATAGCTACAATGAATCAAAAACGTGTTTGTAGGTAGGAACTTTAGGAATAGGAACTTTTATAGACAATGAATGACATAAGTAATTTAATTTAATTTAAGATAAGATAAGATAATCAATAATTTTAAAAGCTAATTTTTTTTCATCCTTTAGATTACTATTTTAAACCTTTAACCCCACTTTAACTAAACTTAAATAAGTTTAAGACCATAAAATATCGACTGGACTGATCCACCCACATTGAATTCAGTTTGTATGGTTAGATATTCGTCTGTGGGTTAGATGTTAGTAGTAACCAGTTCCTAAAGCGCGAGGCAAGCGAGCGTAGCGAGCCTGCTATGGCAGCGGTTATTGAAGCGCCAAAAAAAGTTGAGTGAAGTTACTTATCCAGCCAGATTGAATTCAATCGGGTAGGTTAGATTCGAGTAGATAGGGGAGAGTATGCTATTACCGCGCGGTTGATAATTTCGCGCCCCTTGGTTTCTCTAAAACTATCAACAATACGCGCCCGCAATGTTAGTAAAATCATAGCTCTACGCCCCCCAACCCCCTCCCCCCCCGAGCACTGTCAGTTTCCACCGAGCAAGCAGAGAGGAAGGCCGCGCTCTTTTATTTTTCCTGCGCAATCAATCTATTTTTTCGGGAGATTTGAATAAGAGGTGAGTCAATGAATATTTCACATTTAGTTATATATTATACGCAATTTTAGGGGGGGAATTGTGTAGATCTTATGTGTAAAATAAATTTTAATTAATCCTTTGAGTTTGTTTTAGTTTTTAAGGTTACAAAATAAAACTACCTTGTTTGATAATTTCGCGCGTAGGGCGCGGTATTATCAAACCACGCGCGAAATTAACGAGTATGAAAATATCTATGGCAAATTTGTTTATTTACAGGAACGACTTTCTTGACACGTAGGTCACTGTCGAAGGAAACACAGAACTGAGAAGCATAATGTTGAGACTGAGTTGATTTTATAATAATAAATACATAAGTAAAGTACTTTAGTATATTTTATTTTTTTCCATCCTAAAAGATTTCTTTTCTTGTCTTAAACTTATTAATAATAAACATTTGTGAATGCTGGAGTCTGTATGTCTCAGGCTCCAGGCTTCTACTCTTTGAATGACTTATTGCGTAGTGATGATTTCATTGTCATTTGTGCAGGCTCGGTGACAGCGCGAAATTACCAACCTGGGGCACGATATTTCCAGACCAGTTTGATAATACCGCGCTTTCCCAAATTTTAGTTTTTTGCTTGTATTATTTTTGTGTGTTTGTTTTTTATGAATTTGAAGTTTTGTAATTGTAACCAGATAAATTCTCCACTTATTAAACTATTTACAATTTATTTTAACCTAACCTGAGCTGAGTTATAGAATAATTCCCTTAGAGGCACGGTATTTGCCAACTCTCCCCTAGAGCCCAGCCCATGCCCACTAACGTTAGTTTAAGTAGTGGCCGCTGGAGCGCTACAAAAGTCGATTCAGTCACTTGAACTTTTTATTTTACGTGATAAATTCCTGTTTTTATCGTCGAGTAATTATTAGGATAATCTGATATTAGTACCAAAATTGGTATGGCAAAGAAATTACGATAACGGCTGACAATATGCCAATCATTAGGGACTATAGGGACCCGTAATTGCTAAATTAGATCTACGGCTTTCACTGAATTTTTAATGAAAGCGAACGAATTAAAAACCCGTTTCTTTGATTTTGAGAACCGGTTCTTTTTGAAGACCCAAAAACCGGGAAATCCCGGTTCTTTTGGAACCGGGAAAAACCGGTTCCGATGCCCTAGCTAGGATATATCTAAGTGACACTTTAATGATTTGCACCTTGTCCATGAATTTATGAAGTCAACTGTACACATACGTCAGCGCCGGCGCCGCTATGTCAAGTGACATTACCATCATAGAAGCATAGAGCCGTCAAAACAAAAGCTTTGACCTTCTCATATAATGGCTGGTGTAATTAGACTGCATAGATTAATCTGGTTATTTATTATGGTAAACGCGTTGCCAATAGAGCCACGAATGCTTTTTAAATATTCATGAGCTTTTATTAGTTTACCTATTATAAAAAAACAGTGGCACTCCAGGAGTGCCGACAGAAGTGAAAACATGAACGAGGTATCGGTAACGGTTCTAAACTTCAAAAAAAGTTTAAAAAGTTACTGTCCTACTGGAACTTGAACTCGCGGTTGTCTCACTCAGAAGTAGAAGTATACTTACAGGGTTATTTGTAAAACACCGGTAACCTCTCAGGACTGTATTTCTATCATCATAAGGAACAACTTTTGTTCTATGACTTTTAAAAATTCATCATTGCTTTTTTCTTCAGATTGTTCCATAGATCTGGCGGATACATTAGAGAATATTTTTAGTTTGTCGATCTTTGCCGAAGAGAACTGTCAAAGATGGCGTCGGTAACGAGTTCGATGGTTTTTTCCCATCTCAAAAATGCCCGACGCGCCTAATGAATTTTTCACTTCAAAAAATCTTACTAGGTAGGTACCTAATAAATATTTTATTACATGTTTATTTACTTATCCATATAATATGTAAGTACACAAAGTACTAAACATGTAGGTACTTAACATAATATTCAGTAAGATAAAATCTTACTTTTGGGAGCCTATGGATTCAAAATATCTTGTACACGATTATTATGTTAATAAACGAAATTTTTACTTATACTTTACTTTTTTTATTGAAAGTGGGAAAATAAAAATCGTAGTTAGGTATAGGTAAGTGCCTTTATGTAGTTTTCTCTGTAATTATAGAGTTCAGCTCACATAGTGTGTAAAACATTGAGGAAACTATAGCTAAATGTAAATATTTTGCGACATAGGCAGTCATGTATGTTCATTGCGTTTAGAAATGTAACATATCGCTATCGTTTATCTAGTCCACCTTTCCCTAGCTTATGGACAGCGCACCTGTTTGTTTGCACAACCCCTTGCTGAAGTGGTAGAGTTACTTTTACATGATCAAAATTGTATTTAATCTTAGGTACCTGATTTATGACTGCCCGTTGGATCTTATTGCTGGGCACATTAAAAATAAATAAATAAAATAATTTATTCATAAGAGGTAGGTAAAAATAAATTTATTTTATAGGTAGGTATTATAAACATATGCTTGAACTAGGTGTCTAGGTTATCCTGTATTTCAGGCGAAAAATAGCCTAATTTAATTTACAATAAATAAACATTGCTATCATTACTTATAATCGAACATGCTACAAATAGGTACAATTATGAAAATGTGAGTAAAGTATTTTTTTAATCTGAGATTTTTCTTATGTTAAACGTGTAACAAATTTCCTGTATCATCGTACGACATCTTATGCAGGGCATCGTACAGAGCTATCTGCTGTCTCCTTTTCTTCTATTTCCTTCAAACAGCTCTTATGCAAATCCTCGTAAAGGTATTAAAATGAAGGTTTTATTTTGTTACTTATATTAACACAATTCTACAAAGGTGATATGGCGGTCCTCCGACTTTAGTTACTTATATTATGACGATCTCTGTGGCGCAGTGGGTTAAAGCCCGCTTGGGACGCAGAAGGTTGCGGGTTCGATCCCCGCCGCGGGATAAATGTTTGTATGATCTGCAAATATTTATCTCGGGTCTGGGTGTTTATATGTATAATATGTATGCATTTACAAACAAAAAGTATATAAGTAGTATATCAGTTATCTGGTTCCCATAGTACAAGCTTTGCTTAGTTTGGGGCTAGATGATGCTGTGTGAAATGTCCAGCATTATTTATTTATTTATATTCTAACATAGAGCTTTTGGGTCTTTTTCAAAAATCGTCGAACGTGTTATATTCTCAGTCATAATACCTACGTGTAGAAATTCAAGCTATTCCAAACTCGCTAAATATCTTCCATTTATAGTTAGATTCTGACGAGTAACAATGAAAAATGCTGATGGGTTTACTCTCGACATTCCTGGCGGGGCATATAAGACCTTTGGAATCTATAGGTAGATACATTTTCCTTAAGTATTTTCCAGGTAAGAGATACTGTGGTTTACCTCAAGCAGTTGCTTTAACTCATTTGAGTTACTTTATTTTTTTGAAGAAAATGAAGCGCTCGTGGTCGTGCTTGCTTAGTCGTTCTAGATAGATCGTCGAAGTTAAGCAACGTTCGAAACGGTCTGTAAGTGGATGGGTGACCGCCAGTGGCATTTTCATCTGAGCGCTTCCGTGATTCGGAGGGCACGTTAAATTGTCGGTACCGGCTATTAAAGTCGTTAAGCCATGACGGAGGCCTTCAGGCGGCATAAAAACACCGTCACCAGAGTTGGCAGAGCAAGCATGAGGATGTATTAGAACAAACAAATTTTTTTATGGCTAAATTAAAACAGTGGTTTGAGACGAATGGCATTATTTTAAACACCGATAAGAGTGCCATTTTAAACTACACAACTAAGAAAAATGCTCAATGTAAAAAAAACCAGCAAGTCAAATTCCTAGGATGTACATTAGACTCTACTTTGTCCTTTGAGGGCCATATCGATGCGGTTTGTAGAAGATTAGCAAGTGCAAACTACGTATTATTTAAGTTAAAGCATTTAGTAAATAAAACAACACTTATGTCAGTATACTATGCATACTGTCACTCCATAATTAATTATGCAATTACTGTATGGGGGAATGCTACTACTGTTAAAAGGGTTCTAATTTGCCAAAAAAGGTCTTTGAGAATTATATATGGATTGCATAGGCTAACATCAGTAAGAGCATACTTTAAAAAGGGGAAAATACTGACAGTCATTTCCTTGTTCATTTTTAGATCCCTAATAGAAGTACATGTAGATAAAGACAAATTTCCTTTGAAAATGCATATTCATAATTTTAATACACGCAACAAAGAAAAAATTCACATACCTAGAACTAGACTTGTCGAAACCTATAAACAAGGTACATGCATAAAATTAGCTATGTACAATAAATTGCCAAATAAAATAACATGCTTGTCTTTGAACGAATTTAAACAAAAAATTAGAATATTTCTAGAGCGTCACCCATTTTACCATGTAGATGAATACCTAAGTTGTACACTTTCCGATTTGCATGCATAGCAGTAATCAAATGTATCAGTAAGCAATTTCATGTGTAGACACAGCATATTGTTAAATATAGATTTAAAATTGTAATTTAATTGTAACGAAATGTACCTACTTATAAATTTTAATTTAAATGATGTACCTACTGTATTAATTGACTTGCCAAAGTTATGTAATGTAACATAATGGTTAAATAAATGAATATCTGAAATATCTGAATATCTGGCCACTGACTCATACGAGCTTACTTACTTTGAAGAAAACAGATGTAGCAAAAGCTCGCTGATTAGAAAAGTCTTTAAAAGCTAAATTGGTCCATTCATGGCCAGAATGGATTTAAGCATGATCACATTGTCGGAACTGGAACGTATCTAGTATGATTCATATTTTGACAGCTGCCGCTAATGGAAGGGTCATGGTATGAAATATGAATCAACTTACTGCTTCCGGGAGCTAATTGCTTTGCAAATATTTTAATATTATATACGTAAAAACGTAAACAGGGTCACGGCTGTATCCCCAAGGCGCGGTAGACATTCTCTCAGATCTTTTATATTACAGATCCTTTGAAGATGGCTAAGGTGGTAGTCAGAGGCATGTCCAAATACATATTTGATACATTCCCACATCTTGCAGAAGTCGAAGTATTCCATACGTGACAGGTTACAAGCCCATCGCCCATCGCCCACGACCTTCGGATTGGAAGTCGAGGTACCACCCCATTCGGCCAACACGGCTTTTTAATATTATACTTTGGCTAAATAAATCTGTATCCCCAGATATACTTATTATCAGATCTTTTGGCATTCGGGTTTCTCTAAAAATAATTAAATAAATAATGCTGAACATTTCACACAGGATCATCTAGCCCAAACTAAGCAAAGCTTGTACTATGGGAACCAGATAACTGTTAAACTACTTTTTAAAACTTTTTTTTTATTAGTAGTCTTTATGGCCTACGCAGGAATGTAATCATGTTTTTTTAATGTAAGTATAAAAGAATAGTCTAAGAGACGTTTGATTGAATGCACATGCTCGATAAAATTGTAAACGACTTCGTTACCTAATTTCGAAAGACGAAATTGTAAAATTAATTTCCTCTGGACTTATTTACAATTTAAGTAATTGATTCGCAATCATATTAAATTGAAGGTCAAGTGTCCTAGATCACCGGTATTCAATATTTTGTATCGATTTGGCCTTTTGGCATTTCGCTTGATAACGAAAAACATTCGAATGAGTATGTTACCACACTAGAGGCTAGTGTACACGACAACTGCTAAAAGTTAGGCATCTCTAATACTTTATTTGTAATTTTGAAGTTACTTTTCTTCTCTTCACCAACTTCATGCTGGTAAGTAACTTCGTATGAGTCAGTGGCCAACTCTGGTGACGGAGTTTTTAGGCCGCCTTTAGGCCTCTTTACCGTATGTTCGTAGGTACATCTAATAATTTAAATAATGCTTGTGTTTAGTGGAAAATATCTTGATTTTTGTCACAAAAGTTTCATAAAAATAATTTCATTTTTAATTGTTATAATAATTGGCCAATATTTTGTATCGTATTTAATTTACGTAATACTAGTGTTTAGTGGGAAATATCTTGATTTTTGTCACAAAATTTTCATAAAAACAATTTAATATTTCATTGTAATAAAAAAAAAAAAAAAAAAAACAGGGTCACGACTGTATCCCCAAGGCGCGGTAGACATTCTCTCAGATCTTTATATTCCAGATCCTTTGAAGATGTCTAATGATGTGTTCATTGTAATAATTGGGCAATATTTTGTAAAACTGCCGAAAACATTACCATATTTTGGTAACAAAATAAAACCAACAATCACGTGTACAACACACCTTATTTTAAGTATCCAACGAAGCCTTATTTCAACCGGTGTGTAATTATTTAATAATGTTACCATTTCATTACTGTTATGATTCACTCGATGACTATATTGCCATTTGCCAGGTGCCTGGGAGCTAATTCGACCATATCATTGGTTTATTGCAAGTTTATTGCCTTGATTATGCCCGTGTTCACGCCCATTCGTATTAGTGAAGGCTTAGCTGGCTTAGATCATGATTTTAAGGCTATTGTGAGCATGCCTTTATCATTAGTCCACTGGATATTGTGTGTGGAGAGCTGAAATGGACGATAGCCTACAATTCTTTGAGTGATTCACTTTGTGATACCCCTAGAATTGTTACAATATGAGACAGTTTTTGAGTCTGTCTTTGTTTTTAACTTCACCACGCAGATCTAATTTGGATTGACTATCATTAGAAGTATAATATCCATCTATACTAATATTATAAAAAGGAAATATTTGTTTGTTTGTTTGAAATGAATAGGCTCCGAAGCTACTGGACCGATTTGAAAAATTCTTTCACCAATAGAATTCTACATTATTCCCAATGAACATAGGCTATATTTTATCCCAGCTAAGTGAAGTTTTCCCGAGGGATCGCGGGTAGCACCGCAGCGGACAGCTAATTAAATTAAATTAAATTAAAAAAACATTTATTTCAGACCATGTCCATACAAAAATACATTAAAAAGAGCCAAAACAATTACAAACCATAAACTTCTTAAGACTATCTTACGTTAAACATAATAAATAAATAAATAAATAATGCTGGACATTTCACACCGACCATCTAGCCCCAAACTAAGCAAAGCTTGTACTATGGGAACCAGATAACTGATAAACTACTTATATACTTTTTTGTTTGTAAATAAATAATAATAGCCTTTATTTCAGTAAAAAAAATTACAATCATACTTAATCTAAAACACTTTTAAAATTATTCCGTTATGCTTTCCGTTCGTCTTGCGACAAAGGCCTCCTCCAACCTTTTTTACTCCACCCTTGACAGTGCCACCCTCGTCCAGGCCCCGCCTGCAACAGCTTTGAGTTCATCCGTCCATCTCTTAAACGGCCTTCCTCTTTTACATTTCCTGTTTCTCGGGAACCAGTGCAAAATAGATTTGGACCATTTTTCTATCCCTCGGGCTATGTGGCCCGTCCATCTCCATTTGTTCTTACGGATTAGGTAGGTAGCACCTGTAGTAATTTATTTGTAAATACATACATATAATACATAAAAATACCCAGAGCCGAGATAAATATTTGCAGATCATACAAACATTTATCCCGCGGCGGGGATCGAACCCGCAACCTTCTGCGTCCCAAGCGGGCTTTCACCCACTGCGCCACAGAGGTCGTCAATCTATAGGACAGTTCATATGAACGGATGCTCTGTTGCTATCTCTTTTCATTTATTAAATAAATAAATAAATAATGCTGGACATTTCACACAGCATCATCTAGCCCCAAACTAAGCAAAGCTTGTACTATGGGAACCAGATAACTGATATACTACTTATATACTTTTTGTTTGTAAATACATACATATAATACATAGAAACACCCAGACCCGAGATAAATATTTGCAGATCATACAAATATTTATCCCGCTGCGGGGATCGACTCCGCAACCTTCTGCGTCCCAAGCGGGCTTTCACCCACTGCGCCACAGAGGTCGTCAATCTATTGGACAGTTCTTATAGCTTGAACGGATGCTCTGTTGCTATCTCTTTTCATTTATTGACGAGTAAGAAGCTTTCTCTAATTGAAAAATTGACAGATGCATATCATTGGATGCATAATAAAAATAATGCATATGAATCTTGATGTAAATATTTTCGAAGTTTTTCAGGGTTACCTGTAACTGCTTTTTAACACGTAACTTAAGCGATCTTAAAATAGTTGGGAAAGGTCAGGTTACCGTATGGGGACAGTCGACGACAAAATGCTAAACGAGTATCTGATTTAATTTACTGACTATTGACACGCAAATGTAGACTACCTAACAAGGGAGGTTGGGAAAATGTTAATTGACTTCATGTTAATTAAGATTTGCTCTATGTACTCGGCGTTGTTGATTTGTGAACTGATAAGTTATATTTTTCGCAGATTTTTTTAATCTTTTTGTTACAAAAAACTTAAACAGTAAACATTCCTCACCTAATTGTGAAGTGAAAACTTATTTAGGCGCGTTGAGTATTTTTTGAGATGAGAATAAATTCTTGGATGCGCCTCGAAAAGGTCACGTGACTCCTCACCGACACCTACCAGTAGCGCCATCTAGTTCTGTACTTGGTAAACTTTTATGGCAATATTTTTACATTTCTAAAAGCGCATTTTGTATCTAAACGGGTGAAGTCATTATCTTCGATTTCCTGATGATAAAAAAAATACACTAGGCACCTAATTGTTCAAGTTTTCACTTCTCTCGACACTCCTGGGTGTGCCACGGTTTTTTTATAGGACTTTTATTATTACCCATTTACAGTCAAACCTTTCTTTTGTGGAGTGGTTAAAAACAACGTAGGTACGTTGTTTTTAACCACTTGATGATAATTTATGGAGGTCCATACATTAATTCCAATTACTCAACCTCTAACAAGCATTATATCAAATTAAATAAGTACATAAGTGATTCGAAAAATAAATAAGCAACGTAATACAAACAAGATTTACATTGGCGTGTTAAATGTGGGTCGCAGCTTTCGAAAGTAGTCCATCCAGATTCCTCGACAGAAAAAATAAAAGGCTATTATTCTGATCAGGTACAATCGCGTCAAAAAGTTTCATAATCGCACTGGTGTTCTAATCTAGGTATACGAGTTTTTCTTCAAGGTTGTATGTATACAGCTAGTTAGCTTCGTTAAGCTTTTCCCGGTTAACGCTTTCCCTGTTACCTACTCTCCCTTAACTTCATACACATCAGCACGTCCTCATTCAGTTATGCTCTCCAGCGTTGTTGGCACTGAACGTGTTAAAATTCTGAATAGTCAAAGCTTTTAGACAAAATAGAGACGAAAATAGTTACAAAAAATGTATTAGGCTGAATGGTTTATTAAGATTGATAGGCATTAAAAATTTTCAAAAAATCTTGAGTGACTGAGAGTGTCTACCGGGCCTCGGGGGATACAGTCGTGATCCTGTTTTTTTTAAATTCTTATTGGTGTCTAAACACACGTTACAGCCTTTACATAGTATGCCCACATCTTACAAAGTATCATTCAAAGCGCCTAACAGGTTGCCAGTCCAATCCGCTCCAAAAATTATCTCGCTAATTTATTATTCAAAGGTTTGAGCTTATTCAAATCTAGCCTAGGCATAGAATAACAGAATATAGGCTGATGAGATCATTCACAAAGGCTAAGCCTAGATTTATAATCATAGCACACAACATCTCTAGGTCTTATCTGTCACACAACAATTTCGTAAGATGTAACTATTGTTTAGCGACTATTAAAATCATAAAAGTATCCGTGGTTAACTTTGTTCAATACTTAGGCAATGCTTATGTCTTTTTTACTGTGATAGAGGTTCATTTAGCTGATGTTTTGGGCAAGCCTAGTCTAAATTAACAGGTATTCCAAAGTATGGAAGATATTCTTCGGTACAAAATGAAATTGACTGATAAGATCATTCACAAAAGCTTTGATCTGTAATCACCACATTCTAGGCCTTATTGATGATATAACAGTTTCGTAATAACGAGTCTAATGTAAGTGTAATCCGGATTACAGTGACATTGAGAAATGTAGTAATAACATTGAAATAATAAGACATGAGATAGATGCTTAGTCTTATTCAAAGTATTTTGGTAGAAACTAAGTCAAGATTTTATAATCACTACATAGTATAAAACAAAGTCGCTTTCTCTGTCCCTATGTATGCTTAAATCTTTAAAACTACGCAACGGATTTTGATGCGGTTTTTTTTAATAGATAGAGTGATTCAAGAGGAAGGTTTATATGTTTAATATATGCATAATATAGTAGAGTTTAGTATCAGCATTGCACCCGTGCGAAGCCAGGGCGGGTCGCTAATAATAAATAAAATAAATAATGCTGGACATTTCACACAGCATCATCTAGCCCCAAACTAAGCATTACTTGTACTACGGCAACCAGATAACTGATATACTGCATATATACTTTTTGTTTGTAAATACATACATATTATACATAGAAACACCCAAACTCGAGTTAAATATTTGCAGATATAAACATTTATCCCGCGGCGGAGATCGAACCCGCAACCTTCTGAGTCTCAAGTGGGCTTTCACCCACTGCGCCACAGAGGTCGTCACTATAGAGCTGACTAAACTTTTTTTTTACTATAAGTACTTATTATTTCAATCAAGATTCAAAAAGTTACTGTGTTCTCAACACGATTGAGTCTTTTGAGTGAATTCGTCATCAGTAGAAAAGTTTGACCTTTACCCAGTAGGTGAAGTCAGGCTGTGGATGATGATAATGACGATCAGTGAATGGATCAGGCCGTTCAAAATTGAAAGCTGACTACGAGTTTCTTCGCTCCTTAGGCTCAAGCCACATTGAATTGGCAAGCGCGCGTCAATTAGTTTTATAGCAAGCCATTATAAACCTTATGAACAATGGTACAAGATATAGAAACGCTTGTAGAATGAACCGATCGCGCCGGCGCGTCCCGCTAGATGGCTTTTCAAGAACTCGTTAATTCTACAAGCGTTTCTATATCTTGTACCATTGTTTATAATGGCTTGCTATAAAAACTAAAAGTCGCTTCGCTTGCCAATTCAATGAGGCTTGAGCGGGTCCCTAATGATTCACATAACGTCTCTTATCCTATTTTTAATTCCCATACTGTATTTGGTACTAATATTAAATTGTCCTAATGATTACTCGACATAACAATACTACACATAATTAACAATAGTCATAGTATTAGGTGAACATAACATTAAATAGTCATAAAATCACATCTCCTAACATACGGTAATCCTAAAGTTATAAGCCCTAACAATATTTACTCCTAAAGTTATAAGCCCTAACAATATTACTCCTAATAATCAAACATAATAACAATTGAAATCATAATAGCATTAAATCCTAAAAAAATACCATATATACCCAAATAGATTCCTAACTATGTCAACTTTGTAAGGTTTAATAAATTAACTAACATAACTTCGGGTTCGCTATGTTTTCCAATAAACCCACTTTTACTAATTGCGTTTGCTATAACTTCAGCAGCTATAACCGAAAAAACGATTGTATAAATAAAATACTAGACTTTTTTCTACCTATAACAAGTTTAATATAATAAGGTTTAAGAGAAACAAGTCGGTTCTGGCACTCGCCGGCCGCTACCGCGGCACGCTTCGCTCGGCTCGTGCATGGTTTGGTCCCTATTGAAACCATGCTCGTCGCTACGCTCCTCGCAACCTATTCTAAAGGTCTGTTAGCCTGTTATGGCAACACGATAAATTTACAGAAAGTTCCTATTTAGAGCAATTATAATTTTATGTAATATTTCAGTTATATTTATAATAATTATATAAACTGCACAATATAGCAATATTAAACTATATTAAATGATACAAATATAACAAAATAACTCAACTTTATATACTATATAATATAACTTTATATAACTATAAATAGTATTTATTAGGATAAATAAACATTAGGACGATCAAAAATAGGAAGAAATAGTTTATGCAACTTAACAATAGTAATAATAACTATTATGATAACATATATTAGGAGTTGAGACGAATATGTAAATATAATGGTATGTCTTTAATATATTAGGACAAAATATATGTATGTCAGTTTAAGTCTATGGAAATTTAACAGTATGACTACAGTATTTTAGGACTAGTATGTTATGTGTATTTATATTAGGACAATTAACATTATGTAAATCGACAGGATCCCGGCTTGAGCCTTAGAGCTTGTGTCAAAAAGCGTAGGTCACTATAACAGTTTCTTCGTTTTAAATAACCACCTTCACATCAAAAACTGGGGCAAAATCTCCCTTGGCCAACACGGTTTGGTTCGTACCTACTTATTCTATTATTCGCCGCACATATAGACTGGTCTAACTCGTCCGTCAAGAGCTTTGTATCATAATCACTGAGATCGTAATCAATACACTCATTAATCTTATTAGAGATTGCCGATCATAATCTGACGTGGTGTATGTTATTCCTGAGTATAAAATGTATGATTCTTAGTTTAAAGGAATAACTTATACTACGTTTATTTGTAAGGCTGTGAGACTTTTAAGCACTTCCTGTATCGATAAGGCATTCGAAATCCCTGCCTATTAAAATGGTATTTCAACATTATAATAAATAAATAAATAATGCTAGATATTTCACACAGCATCATCTAGCCCCAAACTAAGCAAAGCTGGTACCATGGGAACCATAACTGATATGCTACTTATATGACGACCTCTGTAGCGCAGTGGGCGAAGGCCCGCCTGCGACGCAATAGGTTGCGGGTTCGATCCCCGCGCCGGGACCAATGTTTGTATGATCTACAAATATTTGTCTCGGGCCTGGGTGTTTCTATGTATAATATGTATGTATTTACAAAAAAAATGTATATAAGTAGTATATCAGTCATCTTAGTACCCATAACACAAGCTCTGCTTACTTTGGGGCTAGATGATGCTGTGTGAAAAAAGTCCAGCATTATTTATTTATTTATTTATTTATTTATATACTTTTTGTTGGTAAATACCTATACAGGGTGTAAAAAGACGTCTCCCGAAGCCGAAAGGGGTAGGTACAGCATCCCAACACACAACCAAATCCAAAAGGATTTTCCGAAAAAATCATTATATCCGGAGAGAACAGCGTTTGAAGTGTACTGTTTGCATATGTTCTGGGCGCGTTTTTTTTCGTAGATTGCTGGATTATGAGTTTTAATAGTTTTTTTCGTTTATAAATGATTTTATTAAGAAGGTGTGGTCTTATTATGTTGTAATAATAGTAAATAACCGAAAATAAAATAAAATGACGTCGCTAAGTCAAAATTTTTTTTGCGTTTTTTTTCGATAAATATGTTTAGAATCATGGTCTGATTGCAACCTCTCAGTTTTCGGTAGTTGTCTTTTTACACCCTGTATAGAAAACGCCCAGACCCGAAATAAATACTTGTAGATCATACAAACATTTGTCCCGCGGCGGGGATCGAACCCGCAACCTTCTGCGTCGCAAGCGGACCTTCGCCCACTGCACTCCAGAGGTCGTCGTACGTAGCAAGCGCGTTTATGTTTTTTGTATGAAATATTAATACCCATGTTTTCGTAGCACTGCTCTACAGCGTTCAAGATCTATTGAAGCTAACGAGTTGATGGTAAGTCGTCCAAATACATATTGGTCCAGTCTTCTTAAATTATAATGAAAATCGAAATTTGAGTTTTTTTACGTTGCTTACACTCAAAAGATCAAAAACTAAAATTACCAGAACAAAAGTCTCTTGCGCTCCTTCCAATAATAACTACCCCATACCAGCAGCTTTATTGTCTAAATCCATGCCCAGTTATCATCCCAATTGAGCTCAACCAATCACATAACACGAAAATGACCAAACACGTCATTTTCGTATTGTGTGATTGGTTGAGCTTTTCTATTTGTATATTTCTGTGTTACATAACAGTAACTTATTAGTGTCTAGTTACTTAATAGTTAAATGAGATCATACATTACTTATTTTATTGCTATCTTATACCACTCATAGATTACCAAACTTCATCAAATGAGCAGTTATCGACAGGATATTGAAGTAGAATAAGTTTTTTTTATCATTAGGTTAAACAGTATCAATATGTTTCATAATTTTTACTTGTTAATGCCGTTTATGACGACTAAGTAAGTACAACTCATTCTAAAAACCGCCCAAGTGCTGGTCAGACTCGTGCTCGAAGGACCCTAATAAAGGAGCAAAGGCCTAAGTAGGTGCCTTGTGAGGTAGTCTACTGGTTCTTACTGTAATTTCTAAAGCTTAAACCTAGAATTTCTAAACCTAGAGTTTCGACATTATGACAAGTGACAGGTTCAGAGCAGCAGTGTGTGTGGTGTACAGTCAACAACAAATAGTACATTACGATATTAGTACGTAAAGATGGTTATAAGATGCGAGGCGGAATTTCAGCCGTAATTGAGCCGAGCATGTTATAACCAATACGCACGTATATCGTACGACGTTTTTTAACACATTTGCGAGGAAACAGAAAAAAAAAACATTTTAAATAAACTCAATCTGTGAATGCACATTGTTGCTTTCCCGCCATTTTAACAGCGCGCTAGCGCTGCCTACTGGCGCCGCGCGGCGATTAGTTCTCCTTTGAATAGCAACAGCGCGCTGCTCACTAGCTGGAGGCACGACTCCAGCTCGGCGGCGATCAGTTCCATATTTGAAATGGCAAATAATGCTGTTATGGAATTTGTATGGACTATAACATAACTATTTGCTTTGATAACACACGCGTTTGTTATGACCGGCTTTACATATTTAAAACCGGTGGAATTACATCAGCTTTACGAGCAAGGGTGTTAAAAAGTATATTAACAGTGTCAGACTAAGCTTTGCAGGCTTCGATTTTATTGGGAAATGATTTACTTATTATCTACCAATATGTGAGCTTGACTGCTAACAGTCAAACTCAACTGGATTCAACTATCGTGTAACACAACTGGCAATGGACATCGGCTTCATTTTGACGTTTGAAATCCATACTGGATTGATTGAGCTCTATTGGGATGACAACTGGGAATGGATTTCAAGTTACACAGGCTGCCGGTATGGGATAGTTATTATTGGAAGGAGCGTAAGAGACTTTTGTTCACGAAAATGCACTTAGTTTTTTCACACGAGCTGTTGCTCAAAACCGGTTACGTGTACCGCGCGTTTGCAATGTTTACGGCGAGCGAACTAGTAGGCATATTGTTCCTCTGCTAATAAATGACCTACCCGCTGATTTACGCGATAGTATTACGGAAACTAACATCAAAATTAAGTTAAGATCATATTTTTTAAGTAATTTAGGAAAACAGTAGGTAACATTATTTTATTACTACTTATTTATGTAAATTCAACAGGCTCAATGTATAGTATCCCCTTCAAACCTTAGTGGTTTTTTGGTGCTATAGATATCTAAGTTTATATTTTGTTAAATTTCATTCGATAAATAAATAAAAAAAAAAAAAAAAAAAAAAAATGTTGGAGCCGTGTCTAAATACCTACCCTAAAGACTCGTCAAATATCACGTCATGAACAGCCAATAAGAACTCGCAACGATGACGTGATAGTGCGCGCTGATTGGTTATTATTGTTCCCACACCCCGATCCTTGTTTGTTGTAAACGTATACGAATAAACGACATTCGCCATTGTAATCTTGAACCTGAGCATTGCTTTTTTATTTAAAACTCCTCATCTACCTATCTCAGTAGGAAAAGTCGAAGTAAAAACCTAAGTATTGTGCAGCTGTATCACGCCGCTACAAAAATTTTTTTCACAAAGACAAAAAAAATATAACTCCTAAACCTAAACTCCTTTACATAAGCTAATGTTAATAACGAATATGACTGTACGCGAGCTTTATTTCAACGGTTCTGGATTTGTGTTGCGCAAAACTGAAAATTTGCATATTATTTCGTAGGACACACGCAAATGTACGCGTTTATTCGAGCGATATGTGATAACTACTAAAGGTGTGTTGAAACTTTGGGCATAGTCGAATTGGAACAACTGGTATACTGCGGAGTTTCGCTGGCTTCGAAACAGATTAACCTTTGTTTGTCAGCTCCACACGTCTTCGTCTTTCGTGTGGATAAATTTTAAGCTAAGATGATAAGTGCTAAGCAAGCAACGGCACTACATCGTGATTGGCAGTGATGGTACCTGTCACTTTAGATCATAAAGACGGGATGAGCCTTTATCTTGTATTTCTTTTCTACCAAAATGTACATGATTCCGAATCATGTACGTCTTGTAGTATTACGTACGTCATAATTATACGAAATTTGCAAGAGTGTGCGTAAAATGAGGGTGTATTGTCATAGCTCTCGGCTTATGGAATGAGCTAGCTTTTCTAAAAATACTACAATTAGTTCTATATTCTATACTTCTATAGTACCTATACCTAGGCACTCAACTCAGGTAATATATTAATCATTGACGTGGGCATATTTATGACCAATCTGCAAGTGTGACGGAACTTATTTCTCAAACGATTACTTGCAATTTTATAAGAGTTATTGAAGATATAAACGTTTTGTCGTGGCTATGCATCCGTAATCTGGTGTTAATAATATTCTACAGTCTTTCACATTTGTACATTGCCGATCCTTTTTACTTCCGAAGTTTGATCGAAGCTCCGAAGCAAAAAGAGATTTTAATAAAATAATACTTACCAAAAATTGTACACATGCGGGATTTGAACCCACGACCGCCGATCCATAGCGTAATGGTAGTGGTATAAGTTTGACGTGTAGTCTGTCTGTTGTCGTGGCGTTTGTTGGTGAAGCCGTGGCCGGGCCTCTAGTCATTTACTTAGTTAATATTTTATTGTTAGATAATATAAAGACAATGGATTGGAATAATATCAATGGATTTTAAAGAATATCCATTGATATTATTCCAATCAGCCAATTACTGGAGTTCACGCCTCGCCTCATGTGTCATTCGTCAGCGTAGAGCCCCAAAAGGCAAAGCTCTGTTGACCTACATTGATCACTTTATCTCTATCGTTCGCAGGAACTGCGCAACTGACAATGTTTTTTCTTTTAAACAAACGATTTTTTTTATGATACTCGTATACGAAAAACTATAGCGTTATGATATGGCTTCAAGTTCGTCGCCTAGACTGAGAAGATGGCTATTTTCTCTGTCTAAAACAACTGATGCACAGGCATAACAACACATTTATAGAAATGGTTTCTATTCAGTACAGGATTCACGGCCACACCAAAAAAGAACCAAAAAACCGATAAATATGATTAAGCGTGCTTAACCGATAAATATGAGCTTATCAAGAATATCGATTGCGACGAGTAAGGGTTCCGTGGCCGAGCTGTAAGGCACACAGGCGCTTTAGCCCCCTCGCAGACTGCAGACTTTCTATCGGCCGATAGTTAAGGCTCGTAATGAGTATGGAGAAGTATAGCCCGTCTCAACTATCGGCCGATAGAAAGTCTGCAGTCTGCGAGGGGGCTTGGGAGGAACGTCTGATCGTTGCGGGTTCGTACTTCGAATCCCGTTGGAATCGAAAATTTTGATAAGACTTTTCATTTCTCAAGGACCAAAAAAGTCAGAAAATTGCCGATACCTTGTTCTAAGACTCAACAGACAGCACATATCAATCGTATGTGTAATACAGTTGCGACCTCTTTGTTACCTCAGATAGTCCATAGATTGTAGATCGTGCCAAAGACAATAGAAGGGGGTGGTCTGTATGCAAAATTATACCTTGTGCGAAGTTATTATGATAATATATGGATTGGTGTATTATTATATCAGCTTAATGCTTATTTTGAACACCTGCTCATGTGATTTAGTGTGCATGGACACTTATTTATGAAGGCACGATATGTTTCGTTGTATCAATTGTTACGTTAGACAATTGATAACTTTAGTTAGTGCTTTTAATAGTTGTGTAACTTATTGAGTCTATAGGATTTTAGCCCTCTGTAGCGTAGTGGTTAAAGTATCTACTGAGACACAAGGTTCGATTTTGACAACCTCCTGAAAGCCTGCTTAGTTAAGTTACACAACTATTAAAATCACTAACTATGGGAACCACATAACTGATAAATGTACTACTTATATACCAAGGTACTTGTTTTTGTTTGTAAATAAATAACATATTATATAGAAACACCCAGACCATACAAAGATCATCAATCATTTATCCCGCGGCGGGGATCGAACCCGCAACCTTCTGTGTCCCAAGCGGGCTTTCACCCACTGCGCCACAGAGGTCGTCTAAGTTCCTGCTACAAGCAAGCTACATATCGAACGCTGAAAAGAAGATTCTAAGGTTATGTACCAGACGATAGAGTTCTGACTTTGTGACCCTATTTTTTTGATACTTATAGCCCTGATAATACTACTACTAGGTACAGTCGGTAACAACAGATTTAAAGTTTATAGGTTCGTAGGTACGAAACTCATAGAACTGTGAGCCTGATTTTTTGCTACTACCTAGACTCAGTAACAACAGATTTACAGCTTCTGATAGCATCATTTCACAGCGTAACCCTGATTCCAATGCTAGATTCTAGGCGGTGTGACAAAACTGCTATAACTCAAATTAACTTTATTATGGTGCTGCAAAAAGGTGTGTTCTCACCTGTCGTCGCTTTACACCGGTTACATAACAAAAGTACAGGCGCTGACACAAGATTCGTGTCAATTTTTGTAACTAGCTGGTGTAAACTGTTAAACAATCTTGACAAAAGACAATAGCTCAGCAAAAATGGAGAAAAATAATTGATAACGATATTTTTTTAGTATTCTTTGCTAATTTTTACAAAATAAATCATTATTCCCTTGCCCTTATACCACGCTAAGTGGGGTCCAGCACAGCATGTATTCTTCCTCCATTCACTCCTATTACTCGTCAACTGTTCATCCACTCCTTAGATAAATACCAAAAAAAGTAACTACCCTTCACAAATTTGACTTTAAATAAAAAATAAAAGATGCATCTAGGTATTTCAGTTCGCTTGGTGAGGTAGGCATTGAACGTATTAAAAAAACGTAAAATCTAACTTTTGTGGCTGACTGTACTTAAAATTATGCCAACGGGTCAGAGCAATATTTGCAACAACCCAATGCACTATAAACAATGATCTTTTATAACTAAAGATCATTGACTATAAAACATGGTTAAAATACAAAGGCATCCCAAATCTTACCTAAAATAATCCTTTTACCTAAGTCTAATTACTCAAACCAAATAAAAATATCAATGATGGTAGAGGATTTGATTTGATTACAAAAAAAATATAAATTATCGGCCCCGGCTAGCCACTACGGAGGCCTTTTCATGTGGCCTAACAATTATTACTTTACCACTAGATTTGAAAAAAAAATCTAGATGAAAAATGTGTTTATTTGCAGCAAATAAACACATTTTATACAATAATAAGCCAAAAAGTAAGTAAAAAATGTAAAATAAAAGTAATGAAAGACATTTAGTTAGCTTTATGCCTGTTTTGCTGATAGTTTCTATTCTATGAATTATCATAAAATTTGGGCACTAACTAACTCATATTAACTTTATGAGGGCACAAAAGATGTCCAGCATTGTAGGTACCTACTTCTACTCGCTGATGTAGGTTAAAAGTACTTAGATTGATTTACAAAATGTTTATGATATCATATGGAGCAACGTCGGGGACATGACCGAGACTCACCGAGCCTCACAGAGAAACCCTAGCGGAACCGAGATGAAATAAGTGTCATTGATATCTTTGTTCAGGTATCGATTGGTGTAATATTTCTCAACAATGCCTTGTAATGCCTAGTTTTTATTTTCATTTATTAAAGCTTTAAAATAGAGATACGGATGTGTGTCTGCCTTGGCCTGCAGGAAAGAGACGTGATTCTATGCATTTTTCATTTTCGTGGCGAAATTTTTGTATGTGTTGTGATTTTTTTAGGAAAACCTCATATTTTCTGGGTATAATAAGCTTAAGGTATACCTACATCCTACATATCAGTGCCTTCGCATATGATGTATGTGATGTAGGTCATATCTTTGAGTTAACGGCAGGCGACGTGTCCAACGTCATAATGAATCAGATAAAATTATTGCTTTGCACCTATTGGTGCAAAGCAATAATTTTATCTGATCCGGATGTTGTGGTGGAAATATTTTGAAGTCACTTACACCCACGATGCTTAAGAATGCTAGTGTGGTCGGAACTATATAGTATATGCCTATGTGACAGTTGGGGTGTTATTTATCTAGCGGAATATTCGTTATGTTATAATGTGATTTCATCATAAATATTGAGGCTGTTTTTTTATGATAAATGGGTCGGCTCTTGACCTCGAAACTTACATAGGCAAGAATGAGGTCTACGATGGAGCGAGCCTACCGAGACGGCTTTTAACTCTCTTCTTAAAAACAACAGGGTCGTAGCTCAGCGGACATACAGACGCTGGAAGCTGACAAATTCAACTGATATAGGTATATTAGGAGATGAAACCTATTAGAAAACATTACCTAGGTATGTTTTCTATGAGAGCAATCAACTTATCTATTTTACTTGCTATTAAACTTAAAGTCGATTATGTTGGATAGAAGCCTTTTTAAGGTGCACTTAAAATCCTGCCTCACTACACAGGATCGAAAAATCTAGTGACTTGTCGGGCATGTCACTAGATACTACCTACGACCTAGAGACTAGGGGAAGAGAGAGAGAATGTGTTGGATTTATACCCTTTACCCATGAGAAATTCATCCGTATAAATTGTTAAGCAAAACATATTTACTTTAGAGTTTTTGAAGTGCAAACTTCAAACTTCATCATTGAATTTGCGACACTTTAATGTAACCCCTACCATTCGGCATAGATCGACAAACTTCGGGGTATGTCGGCGTTACCAACCGCGCGTCCCGTTCGCCCGCAGGCCCGCAGGAACCGCAGGGAGGACGCGCGCGCGGTTACTCGCAAAAAGCGTCAGCGTTAATTGTTTTTAACCCCAATTTTTATTGTTAATTTGAATAATTAATTAACAGTTTCAAGTTTTCATTTCTGTTGGCAGTCCCGCAGTGTTTTTATTGTACCTACTGGTTCGATTCAATATCCCACTTCAACCTTTTGCAAAACGTTTTAATACCCTTCAATGGCGAATTTAGCGATAGTTGTTCTGTGGCCACATATCAATCTCATCTCTCAATGCTACCGAAGCACGTCACATGCCAGAGAAGCGAAGCATTTACACAGAAAACCTATATGGTACGACCGGTAGCTATACGGAATAGAGAAAGCTATGCATAGTAAATAATATTTTTACTTCCATCACTAGAACAAGCTGCGCTCGCGGATAAAAAGTAGCCTATGTCCTTCTCTGGTATACAACCTTTATCCTTACCAATTTTCAGCCTAATCTGTTCAGTGATTTGGGCGTGAAAAGGTAACAAGCTACTTTCATATTTATAATTTGTATGGATGTTATCATGGTCTTATTTAAATGCTATCGGTGTTAAAATCCAATGGATTACAATAAAATCACTATTAATAAAATTCTAAAGTAGGTATCAATAGGGACAAAATATCATAATCTTTTGTGTCCCAGTTGACAGCAACCTATGTAACCCAACGCACGGTAGATGGTTCTCGTGGTTATTATAAATGGAGTTTAAAAATTGTTCAAAGACAAAATTTTCGAAAGCAATAACGCCATATTGGCAATTTTTGCTAGTCGTGGGCACCCCAAGAAGTCAATTCAACAAACTTAACATCTGCTGTTTCTAAGCAACTTTTGCCTAAAACGCGCGAAAAAGCAACAATAACCCGGCATCTCAACTTTTCAACTTTTCGAACAAACTTGGGCCTTTAAACGAAAAAGCGACACTCCAACCCGCTATGTAATTGCGCCCAAAGAAATGTATCATTTCCGAAGCTTAACCCGAGGCGGTGAACGCGCGACCTTGCTTACCCACTTGGGCGGGGATGCAACAAGGCGGCCGCAGCCACGACCTGTGGCACTCGTACAGTGCTGGCGATACGATAAACGCGCTCCTGAAATGTCAGCCTGATTAAAATGTGGGGTGGACTATTTTGCTTGACGGCGCTGGCGGTCGCAAGTGCTGCAGGCACCGCTCGTCTCGTCTGCTATGTCGACGGACCTGGTGAAGCTGGGGAGTGCACGCATCTTGTGTATGGAGGAGACGCGAGGGGGGAAAAGCTGGATGTGCTGCTGAAGGATTATTGGAAGGCGAACCCGAGGGTGAAGATTGTGTTACGCGTCGCTGATGGTGATAAGGTAAGAGTGGAGTCTCTGTGGTGAAGAGGTTTTCAAGGTTTTGTTATAGTAAAGACTATTTAAATTGTGGCAGGACTATAGGAGACATTTCCTGTTAGGGAATAGGCAAAGTTTTTTTTTGTATAGAAATGGACTATAAATAAGGAACCTCTTTGGGCGCACTTATCCTTTCAACACATTGGTTTAAAAGTGACATGATAAGAAGAATGAGAATAGACGTGGTCTTGAGACAATGAATAAATTAATGTAGATGTAGGTTCGCTTTACAAAAGGATCTTTTTCTGTGTTTGTGGTTTGCTTAATAGAACAATTTATTCTTAGTAAAAATAACTTGCAATTACTGTCAGGTAGGTATGTGTGTTACGCCCTTTTGAAGGTAAAAAGAAGGTTAAAGGTAGAAGTTAAAGACCCACATAATCAGCCTAATGCAAAATAAACATTGCGAAAATCTACTCAAACCATACTTGGCAGGCACTCTATTGACAGATAAATTAGCATTTAGATAACTCGTTTCCATTGGAAAATTGAACAGTGCAGGCCCTGACCCCGAATTGGATCATCTAGAATCTAGATCTTTACCTTTAGCTAAGATATGGATACGTTCTCCCCATAATATCCTAGGATAAAAAAAAATCTTCGTAAACATCGTTCTTTATAGAGTGTAACAAACGAGCTGTTTTCAATCAATTCTTTTTTACTTTTTTTTCACTCAACTGCTACAGTTTTTATTTTCAGCAAAAAGTTTTTTTAACATGTTTAAAATTCAAACGTACGTTCTAAAATCAAACGCTCAAATGCGACCGTTTATAGTCTTTTTCACGGCGGAACGTATGCATGACACTTCGAGATGATGTCAAAATCAGTCAAATAGTAATGTCCTAAAGTTTAATCGAGAGTATCAAAATCGATTTTTGTTTCACTACTATCAATTCATCTCATTCGATTATAAGGTTCATTCATAGACAAAATTACTAAACCAACGATTAGTAATTTTGATATTGAGATATTGTTTTACTTATCGATTCATCGATTGTTTCGATTTTCATTTTCGCACTCTCTAATAGGTTACGTTCCATTTTACTCATTATTGTTATTTTGCGGAGTTTTTTAGAAAATGTTTATTGTTTTTTTATTTATGTTTTATGGCTCGTTTATAATAGTTTATGAAATAATTAAACAGGAAATATACAAAAACATTTTTTTTGTATGTTTTATCGTTTAATTCTTTTTCTTGATTTTTTTGTTTCAAAAATTGTTGTGAACTACACAACGTGAAATGAAACAAGTTCAATGTGTCATGCATACGTTCCGGCGTGAAAAAGACTATAGAAGATTCACGCAGTGTAAGAAAATTTACATTACACGCACACGCTGTCGAATTACTTACTTTATTTGTTGATAAAATCGGTCCTCAATCAATATACATAAACGAAGAAAAAAATTAAAAAACAAACGCACAGTAAAGTAACCCCATCCTATTTTGAAGTCGGTTATAAATTAATCGCTCCATAAAAATGTAATTCACGTGCTGTATCGACGCAAAAGCACAATCATCATTATTGAAAGTACGAGCACCTACACAGATTAAGATATGGAGGAAAAAATATTTCTAATTAAATTCGTGTTAATTACATCGATCAATGTTATAAGTTGTCATAAAACCAAATAACAAGTAGGTAAACACAGTCCATAGATTGAATGTTGCGTAAATTTCCTAGCATCGGAACTCCCACGCATATTAATGAGAGTCAAATGTGTGCTTTTGTTTAACTAAATAGCGCCACTTTAAAGAAAGTTGACCATCCCTAATTGTTCTGTAACATCTGACATAACATTTTGAACTCTACGCAATCGTAATTAGGCAGACAATGCTGTGTTACTGTTTCCAATCTATATGCTAAACAGTGACTAGGATGCTAAAAAGAATGACCTAACTTAACTGATAAGGTAGCTCCTTTATTAGGTGTAATTGTTTAACTTTTTTACGAGGCATGTTCGCATGTGGAATATACTCTAGCCAGAAGCTGAAAGTTGCGGGTTCGAGTCTCGGCATCATTGGATTGTAGTCAAAGACTCAGGTCCATGCATGACGTCGTTCCAGTGGATAAGCTGAGAGGTTTAGGGCACGGAACTCTCCGAAGCACGGAAGTTGACGATGCCGGTGACCGCTAGGCTTTTTTATGATGAATGGGTCGGCTCTTGACCTAGAATCTTACACAGCCAAGAATGAGGTCTACGATGGAGCGAGCCTACCCAGAAGGTGCCTATCAACTCTCTTAAAAACAACAGGGTCGTAGCTCAGCGGAAATACAGACGCTGGAAGCTGATTCCAAATTTTTGCAATACGCATACGTGGAATAGTTCTAATAAGTGGAATATCAACCAGGTGAGGATGATAATCAGCTGTGCGTCTAAAATCCTTGTAAAAGACCGGTGAAGGCGGAATAAGGTCGTGTAGCTCCTGGATACACTCACCGTAGTACAACCCATCCTGACCGTTCGGAGGTCAGAGGATCAGAACTGTGGCCGAGCACGTAGAGACCTGGATGCTATCCTAATGTTTATGGAATCATAGGTGACGCAGCATGGTGTGCTTCCTATCAAGAAGGAAGCCAGCACCACGAACGATTCCTTATGGTGGTCGTTTGCATTACGTCATCTTGGGTAGATAACATCCGGCACCAAAAGACGGTATCACAGAGGTCAGAAAATTGGGCAAGATAGGTTTTTCCGACAAACCATTTCAATGGTAACTGGAAGCAGTTCACATAATTAATGTAAATTATCGTGTACTTAATTAGATTTAGTTGTAAAACATTATTTACACTATTATAATGATAAATGCGGTTTCACACGCGTTGTAAAATCCCCTGATTTTTTTAAAAAGAAACAGGATCAAGACTGTTACCTCGACGCATTATTATTATTATAGCATTATTTTTAATGGGGGTAAAAGCCTCCTCTATCATTCTCCACCTTTTCCTAAAGTAAGTAAGTTCGTATGAGTCAGTGGCCAACTCTGGTGACGGAGTTTTTAGGCCGCCTTAAGGCCTCCGTCATGGCTTAACGACTTAAATAGCCGGGACCGACAATTTAACGTGCCCTCCGAAGCACGGAAGCGCTCAGATGAAAATGCCACTGGCGGTCACCCATCCACTTACAGACCGTTTCGAACATTGCTTAACTTCGACGATCTATCAAGAACGACTAAGCAAGCACGACCACGAGCGCTTCTTCCACGAACCTTTTCCTGTCTTTGGCTGTATACTCATACTCATTTATTCGCCATAGGAGCTCAAGGCACACTTGGTTTTGTCTTGGTTATATGCATCCAGCTCTTTCCTGTGTGTTTATTATATCGTCAGCCCATCTTTTCATCTGTTTTCCCACATTTCTTTTGTCTTTTGGGCCCTGCCATTTAGTTATTTGATAAGTCCATCTCTTATGTTTGTATCTTGATATAGCATACCCCTAGGCATGGTAGACTTTAATTCAGATCTTTATCTATTATTATTTAAAGATGTCTAAAGTGGCAGTCAGAGTTTCCTCTTAAAACCTTTTAACCCACGGTTTTCTGAAGCATTCTATACGAAAAGTAAAAAACTGTCTTAAAAAAAAACATTGGCACTCCAGGAGTGCCGGCAGAAGTGAAAACTTCAACGGTTCTAAACTTGACAATTACCGGTGTCGGTGAGTAGTCACGTGACTCGCACGTGACCTTTTCGAAGCGAATCCAAGATTTTTTTCAAGTTTCAAAACTGCCAGACGCTCCTAAGAAGTTTTCACATCAAAATTATTTTGACTCTCAATAGTAACCCCCTCGAGGCTCGAAGGAATTAACTGCCTATTAGGGGGGTTACCAATTGGTGACGCTGGCTGTATACTCAAGGTCACATAGTACAGGTTTTTAAATTAGGCTCAAATATAGTAAGTTATTTCACCCATTGATCTGTCAGTGACGTCAGAACCAACCCAAGTTGCGCAATGTCAAGTTTTTAAAGTAGAGCAGTGGAATTACTCAGAATTGTAAGGGTCAACCCGTTTGTCTCGATGTGATGACATTTTGTTTTTACCTGTGACTTGCAAGTATTTTGTAAGTTCCTGTAGTTTTTATTTTATATTGTGAAACTTCGGCTCGTAGCCAAGTACCACTGAAAAGTTTTGATTAGAATTTTTTTAATAAAATAAAAACTGATTAGTTGAGAGACAAAATAGGTAAGTAAAGAACTCGAAACGTAACATTCAAAAGACATTTTTTTTCTAAATCATTCGAATTTTGAATTCTGGAGTTCGAATTTTAATTATTTGTGGGACTTCGATGTATTTCATTTAATGGTGGCAATTGGGTGGCAAGAAGTTTCTCAAATAAAATTACAACTAAAACATTCGAATTCTAAAGGGAATTCGAAATTTAAAATGATTGGGTATTCGCGGTATAATATTATTTCTTATTGTTATACCGTATAGGTAGGTGGCAAGAATTGTCTCACAAGACTTTTAGCTAAACAGAAGTCAGTTTACACAACAGTGGGTTTCCCTCATGCATATTGCAGGCTTGTTACCGGTGTTATGTTACACCATGACGTCATGCCAGACAAGATCATTGTTCTGCTACGTTGACCCATTAATTTAACAAGAAATAAGAGGAGTGATTTTTACTTACCTTACCGAAAAACATGAAACATGAATGAACATGAATTATAAAAAAAACTACAGCTGTGGTTTTGACAGTTTGTATCGAATGCTAATGTGGAAAATTTGTGTAACGTGGATATGTTTTCTTAGAAATTGTGTTGATGTATAGAGATTCTTATAGTGGGCATTTAGTGATGCTCCCGTTTCGTTTTTATGATAGTTTTCCCTTGACTCAGCTACATAATATCTTGTTACACTCATTACGACGTTGTGACGTCATCAGGCCAGTTCACACGGCCGGCCTCGCCTAGACTCTACTACAGTCAGTTAGAGATGGCCGAATCGATCTTTCAAACGATCGATTTATTAATATGCGATCATTGACTTTTTTATCGATTCCCTTAAATGAACTCGATTTAGATCCGATGGCATCAAACTTTATAAAATGTATGTTTTCGGAAGGTAAATAGGCAAACAGCAAATTTTTGTTGTTATTATGCTATCATTAGGTACCTACTTTAATCCTAAACACTACTAACTATTGCTACTATACTTACATTGTAAGTAAACGATATGTGTTGAAGAATCACCAATATGCTTTTTAAGTTAATGTTCGACACATGAGCTCTAACTGCATAGGTAACGATTTAATTCGATTAAAGTAATCGGGTGTCCCTCCCTATTAGGCTATAGTCGCCGATATGGTGTGGACTTGTACGGAAGGTTGCTATGTAGGCCTGCTAAAGCCCACTGTTCGAGAGTTGGGAAACCCTTGTCTAATTCTTGTTGGCACAGAGTGACCAAAACAGTACATAAGTATAGTAAGTTTAAACTTTTCAGATTAAGTATTTTATGGTGGTCATGTCGCAGGCAACTGGTTTAATCAGCCATTCAACTAAACGCCTAGCCATTTCATTAAACGGCGCCGTTCGTTAACTAACAGCCTGAATGATATTCAGGCGTCTGGTTAAGGGCTGGCTTCACCAAACTTTGTCTAACACAGTGTTAGTTAATTTGACATCAAATTTAGTAAGAAAAATAACAACGGATTAAGATTTTAACAGACCGTTACGATGTTTTGTGTTCTTTTCAAATGAAATCTTCACTAACAAGCCCGCTAAATCTAATCGCTCTCTCAGAGCTTAGCTCACTGACAGTTGACATCGTACAAAATTAAAAATAAGTCACAACGTCCAAAAGCATTGAAAAGTTCGCGCCGTAACCATAGCAACAGAAATAACATCGAAGTTTGATGGAAATATTCCCTAACCGCGATTAACTAACCAGCTGATAGATTGATTTTGGTGAAACCAGCCCTAAATACTGGACAATATGCCTAGGCATACTTATCATGAAATGTCTAATTCATCGATCTGCCGGCGACATTACTCCGTCATCTATTATAATATTTTTAGGAGAAGTTTTTGCATGCTGTGGTGTCCTTTAATTAAAGAAACACATTGTTCTAAGATAATATTACTTTAGTTATAAGCATTCTATGTGATTTCTTTGTTGGATGCCCTAAATAAATAAATAAATAAATAAATAAATAATACAGGCTAATTCATTTTGAATACGGTAGGTATTGCTGGCACTGTAAGTAGCGTCATGTTTAAATCATGCTAGCCTTTTAAATGCGGTCATGATTATTTTATTAAAAGCTCCATATTAATTGCGTTTATTCATAATTTACGGAAGTGCAATAATTATTTATGTGATGGAGCAAAAAGTATAACATTAAAGGTTAAATTGCATGATCTGACGTTATTCTTTAAAAGCCGCTTAAAAATGAATAGGTCATTTTTAATTAGTTCTTTTTTAAGTAATATTTTTTTTAAAGCAGCCCACCCGCGGCTTTTTCATTTGGTACCAACATTGCCTATGCCACTCAGGGATGATATAGATTTCCAATAACTCGCAAAGTACCTCTTTTGATTATTTACCTCTTTACTATAATTTCTGTTAAACTTTTGTTTGAAGTTTCTTAAAATCGAGAGTAAATAGTTTGCTTTTTTTCGCCTTTCATCGTGTAGGTAACTTTCCTTTCCCTTTCATCCAATCATAGATTACCTAATACCTTGAAGGCACGAGCTTTAGATTTAATCAATTAATTGTATACCCATTGAGAAGTACTTTATCTTCAGATTTGTACAGTCTCCATTTGGTTCACACACAACAAAGTTGTGTTTAGGCCTTTATAGACTCCGCACACAGGTTGGTTAATGCAAAAGTAACTTAGCCAAATGGGGTATAGGGGATCCTTCCCAAATCCAGTGTGCAGAACCCCAACATAAAATATGTTGCATCTCTTTCTCTGCCCTTTGTGCCCAACCAGCTGCACCCTGGAAGACCGTGTTGCGGCTTCAGATAGGGCCATAGCGGTGGCTTCATTTTGGAGCAAATTTAATATAGAGAGCATAATATGAGCACATTGACTCGATGAATGAATGAATAGGCCTTTAAAGGTAGGTAGGTATATTATGCAGCTTTGTCATAATGTAAATAATATATTAGTATCGTATGGTAGAGGGCGTAGGTATCACTTGACTGGAATGACTTGTAATCGTATGTCCGTCCATTGGCAGCGTGGCGCGTGGGTTGTTCCTAAATGGAAAACATATGGGAATGTTTTGGTAGCTGGGAAACGATTTAAGTAAATCAAAACTTTAATAAAAGGTACCTATTAATGTTAGGTATTCATGTTCACACACAAACAACTTTATAAAAAATTGGAGAAGACATTATGTCCAAAATCAAGACTATCTCGACTCTCATTATAAACACACCGTAAACTTGTCCATAGTTTATTGATTATGTTCATTTTATTTTACTTACCTACTGCATCAAACAGTAGGTTAATTAATAACTAGAGTTGCACACAAACAATATTAACGCAACTATTAAATAAGATCACTCATTCACCTCTGACTCACTAGAAATGAATAAGGAAAGAATAATGTGAATGAGCTACCATCTAGTTCTTGACCTTGGGTTTGACAGATCATGTCAAGGCCACGTCATTATTTTCTATTATCATTTTGACAGCTATCTATTGTTCTTTAATTTGAAATGCGCCTGTGATATGTTTTTTCTGACAAGAAGAAATTAATAAAATAATTTGACTTCTTGTTATTTGAAGTTCAAATCAAGTTGAGTTTGTACTCCCTAGCCCCTAGCATTATTTTATCTAGGGTCCCTGCTTCTAAGTAACTTGATCGGTCTCGATAAAAGGTTAGCCATGACGGAAGCCTAAATAATAAAATCTTGATACAAATTAAACTGCCCCACACCGAATTGACGTCACCATTCATTGCAAATAAGGTTACATCAATACACGCTACAATTAGCTTTATAATCTTGACATTGGCAGTTCAATCATCGCCAAATCGATTACCGAACCTACACGGATTATGCAAATACGGCAAGGATCGGTGAAAGGCATCTCACGAACAAATCTGCACTTGGCTTCTGACATTGAAATGCTTATTCTGAGACCTATATTTGATGGTTACGTCAGGAGCCTCAGGCAAAAAAGATACGAATTGTATTCAAACATGACCACTAAAAGAAGAAAAAACCACTGGCTGTCAGAAGTTGGATGCAGCGAGCTGAAGACAGGGCGCATTTGGGGAGGCCTAAGTCCAGCAATGGAGTGCTATAGGCTGATGATGATGGCGATGACTTTACAAATCATAGGTAAACTATAGTAGCTATGTTACTATGCCTGGGTGGATGACATAGAGAGCATAGCATAGACGACAAGACATGGATGATAACAGCAGAGTGGCGCTTGAAGGCGGAGGTTACCTATGTCCAGCAGAGGGCTATCATTTGAGCTGCCGATGATGATTATCAATCTAGCAATATGCGGACAGATCTCAAATAAGTATGAAGGTACTTATATGGTTATGCACTGACTACGGATATCTTTGAAGGTTCTTGAATACATGAAAAAGATCTGAAATTGTCTTCCGTGCCCTATTGAATACGGAAGGGATCCTGAATTTGCTTTTTTAAATCTAAAAGTTACATTCAATATATCGAGTTTTTGGTTTTAATATCGCTTTTTTTGTCTACCAGGCATTTGCATAAACTTATGTATAAAGACTTCATGCTAAAGGACCTATAAGTATATTACCTAGCGATAAATTGTATTAAACGATACTTCACTATCTGTCGCACTAACAAACGTGAATTCATATATCAATTTACATAGATGATTGTAGCAGTTACACATAAATACATTATGTTAGTATTGTACATGAGTTACTGCAATGTAGGGCCGGCAAACTTCTATGCCCTTTAGGCATGGGCAATCGGCTAGTGATCGCATTCTTGTAACGCAATATTATGTATGCCTCCTTATTATAACCAGTGTAAATAGCTTATATACAAATAACAAACTTTAGGTATAGTGATGAATTAGGTATTTAAATTACAATTTAGGGGTCTTCAAATCAAGAGTAAATAGGTTCCTTCTAGGTAAGCATGCTCCATCTTAGACCTCACTACTGCTTAACATCAGGCAGAGTGAGGTCAAATGCTGACCTATTTAATTAAAAAAAAAAAAAAAAAAAGGCAGTGAATGAAAAGATGAGGAGCAACGGGCTAGCATGGTATGGGCATGTATTAGAAGGGAAAGATGTCATGTAACTAGGAGAGTACTTGGTATGAATGTTGATGGATTGACGAGTAGAAGGCCAAAGAAAAGATGGATAGATTGTGTGAAGGATGACATGAGTAAGAAAGGAGTGAGTGTTGAGATGACGGCTGATAGAGGAGAATGGAATAAAAACACATTTTGTGCCAACCCCACATAATGCCCACATTGTGTGGGGTTGGCACAACATTGTGTTACAAAAGAGCAGGGAGATGATGATGATGAGTGGTGAATTAGGTAGGTACATTGCATATTTCATCCGTCTATTCAAAATAGATTTACTCTATAATTTAATTATAGAGTTTGACATGATAATGATATACCTATCATGGAGTTTATAACATGTGCAAAAATGCTAAACCATTTTATTTATTTTAGCTCAAAATGTTTAGGTACTTTTATACCCATAAAATACGGGTAATTTATGTAATAGCCCTACGAAGCAATTAAGCCGAATCTCATATATCGAGTCCAACCCACATACATGAATCAATTAAATAAAATATACTGCCCACATATATCTCAGATCTAGATTCTACATGCAAATGTGCTTGCATAACTTATCGCACAAGCCTTAAATAAATTACATGTAAATTACACACCTTTATTGCTATACAGATAGGGCTTAAAATAGTCGGCGTTTAAGGGCCTATGATTAGCCTTTCACACTTCGTATAATTAGTTGCAATGTTATGTGCGAGCCCTAATAATTTTGACTTATGCGCTTTGCCGACTAAAGGCTTATACACGCTGACTAATTATGCAGAAATCCAACTGTGCTCCGATTTATTACCCTATTATTTTATCTACTATTGATTTTTTAAGACATGTTGCATAATGATTTTCGAGGAGAACAGACATTCCACCAATCGCTGCCCGGCTACATCCGAGCGCACACATGCACGCTCGAATGGACTAAGTGATACAGGAAGCAACAATGAATTGAAATGATAGGCATTATCGATTTTCCCGGGATTTTCATAACAAAACAAAAAAAAATCATTGCATAATTAACGGCTCTTTCTCCATACAAACGTAGTCGACTGTTTCCTCCATAATGACATTAGAGCAAATATTTTTGTATCATAAAACCTTTACCTACCATCCAGGGACGAAACAGTCGATTTACCGGACGAATATTACTGGGCTCTTTCTCCATACAAACGTAGTATAGCCCGGTAATATTTCCTCTTAAATCAGGCTGTGGATTATGACAGGCCGCTTCACTTTATTGAGGAGCTGTGCAGACTTATTAATTTGATCCGTAGAATAACAAACCAACAATGGATCGGAGTTCTCACATACATCAACACTTCCGATGGCATTACTCGCTTTGTGATGTCACTCGCATCCTTGCATTGATAGCCCTAAAACAAAGCGCCGGAATTGTCTAGTGATGTACCAAACGTTCAAATTGGTTTTCGGATACGGAAAAAAACGCAAGTAAACTGCTTTTTTGAATTGGACCTCGTGATTGTATTGTGTGCCATTGTCTATTTTTACAATATTCGTCAAAATCATCATCATTATAGGCTTTTTCGTCTATTTCAGACGGTTTAAACAGTCGGTTTGGGCTAGGCACTTCTTTTTATGGCTAACAAGCATACTAAAAGCGGACATTGGCCTGCAGCTAAATTTCGCTATGCTGGCGTGCCTCATCTCATATCTGTAATTTTATCATCATCATTTACCTACTGCTGGGCATGGCATAAGTCTCTCCGCTCAAACACCATTTCACTCGGCTCTGTGCCTTTTGAATACAGTGTTTTCCCCTATATCTTGCTTGTATGGTCACTATGTCATCCACCCCGGCCACTGGTCTCCCTAAACTTCTTGCGTGTCTTGCCTAGTGATGCAGACTTCAGCGGAATGCATTCGGGTCGGAATCGGTCAGCTGTTCAACCGACCGCAACCAATCACAGTAGGAATTGATCCAAAACTGACGTTTCTTGCACTGTGATTGGTTGCGGATGCATTCCGCTGAACTCTGAATCCCTACCCTGGCCACCATTTAGTATAAATTTTCTATAGTACATGTACATGTACGTAGTTCATGGACATAGTGAAACAAAGTTCGTTTCGGAACATCGGATTAGAACATCACTAGTATGTACTATAAATATCGTTACTTGTTAGTCGATGACATGATAGTTAAAAACACAAATTAGTTGTACTATGTACATGTAATGGGCGTTACCTCAAGGGCAACCTTGATATATTTGTTTTAATTTGCGTGATTTATTATTTCATTGTTTTTGATGGTCAGGGTTAAGTTAATAAGTATCTATGAGTTTCTTGGCAAGCGTTTATGCAAATGAGTAGGCGTAGAATATACTAATTAGTAATTACTTTTACCTATTGCTATAAGATTTTAAGATTTTGATTAGGATTGATTATAAGATAGTTTAAATCCTAATTATAAAATAATAAAGCGGCTGTTACACAAGGAGAGTTTCTCGCATGAGAGCGGCGATTTCTTCTAGGCAATAATATGCTCGCCTAATGTAAACAAAATACTTCGAGCCTCGCCTCTCGCCTGTCATACTCGCATTCGAGAATCGCTTGAATAATACGAGTTTCTGTCATAATGTAAACAACCGCAGGCGAGACTCGACAGGTGAGTTTTGCCGAGGGATAATCGCATTCGATTTTTCACAGCTCGCATGCGAGAAACTCTCCTTGTGTAACAGCTGCTTAGTGCTGAACATCTCAAACACCATCTAGCCCTAAAGCAAGCAAAGCTTGTGTTATATGGGTACCAGTGTTATGTAGAAAGTATATGTATAAATGTTTAGCTAGGTGCTTTAAATTTCTTAAGGCTTCATTAATGTTTAACACTGTTTAAGATATTTGGTGGACCAGTGGACACACTAAACTACATTATGTGGTATATAGGTATGTTTATTTGATAGCTTAGCCGTCGGTATGTATCAAAGTCTTGGCTACCGAGCCTTAATTGCAAACAGTCTGTATAAATAACCCAAGCAAAAACTCGGCACTAATACGAGGCCATATACCATGGTCCGTGTTTCTTCTTTACTGACCGGACACCATTTATCCAATTGCGTTTCGTAATGAATTAGGTTTATATGGTCTTGTGGTTAGAAGGAAAATGGACATTTGAGAAAAACTTTTGTGGCTTTTAGGTTATGCCTACATTTTCTAAAAAGGTATTAATAGTGAAACAACTATAATCACGAATAATGGTTTTATTTAGACCCTTCGCAGACTACAGATTTTTTATCGGCCGATAGTTGAGACGGGCTAACCTTCTCCATACTTACTAATTACGAGCCGAAGTATATTCCGTCTCAACTATCGGCCGATAGAAAGTCTGTAGTCTGCGAGGGGTCTTAACGGCCACTCTACACATTCGCCGAACTATTTGCCCAACATTCGCCGAACTATTATTTGGAAAGTCGATGACAGGCGAATTCAGGTGATGAGGCCCTTTACACGTTTGTGACCGTCGACAGTCGTCTATCTTTGCCGAATATCTACAAGGCCCATAACATTTCCAAACAATTATTGTTTCAGTTTTAACTTACTTTTCGTACTAACTTACATAATAGGTTTCCTTCACAGTTTTTCATGTAAAAGACATAAACGCGCTTCACCGTTAATGCTATGTTTCAACTCAAGTAAAATTTAAGTAAGTATTAAAATTATAATGACCCGTAAATAATAGTTTTGATACATTAAATAATCTCTTATTTTGTCTCCGTTTTTTTTTACTTTTGAAGTGAAATCATCTTTAGGCGCGTTTGGCAGTTTTGAGATAAGAAAAATTTTTGGATTCGCCTCGAAAAGGTCACGTGACTAACCGACGCCAGGTTATTTGTCAAGTTTAGAACCGTTCAAGTTTTCACTTCAGCTTTTTGTCTAGGCAACAGGCTAGACAAAAAGCTGATACTCTACTTTATTGTCATATCAATTTTTGCTGAATCCCACTAGCCTACAAATTCCCTTATTAAATCCAAAAAAACATTCCAAGAATGCAGAGATACCCTAAAAAATACACGATAAATTCAGACATCAGAAACAACATTAAAGTCTTTATAATATTTAATTTTCGTCCGAAAACAGTTGATTTCGGAAATGTTATTACGTGTGACTCACTTAATTTATTCCCAAAGTTCAAGAGGATCGCTCTCTTCAAAGAAAGGTCATGTTATGTCATTCAACGCCAATAAAGTGGCGAGTGTACTGTACCTACGTGGTGATAATTTCACCTTTGTTTCTGTGAATTGGGCACAGGGTGCATGAAACGTGAAAAATAAAACATATCATGATAAAAAGTAGGCCTCATGGTCACCAATAAACGTAGATTACTTGTAAGCGTATAGCTTTCTTTTGAATCATGCTTAACTGTGGTAGGTTAGGTGTTTGAGTGGGTACGGTCAGGAACTTAGATTATTGAATACTAGCTTCAGCGCGCGGCATCGCCCGCGTGGTACCAACATTTTGAATAGCCTATATGAATAGAATAGAATTGAATAGAAACTTTTTATTTTGTGCCACAGACACAAGAATTAGTTTACATAATGCAGGTACATTGTAATATTATTGAATGCTATTCCAAGTTTCATCTAAATTGGTTCATTGGCTTAGACGTGATTGAAACACAAACATACAAACATCTAAACAAACTCACAAACTTTCAGCTTTATTATATGAGTGGGAAGTATTATAAAAGGATAATTAATTATGATTATTACCTCACTTTTTTTATATAGTATCTAGGTAAGTAGGTAAGTGATATGTTTGCACTTTTTATACTAACTTCAAAACAACTGACGACTCCCTATAACAGAAGATAGGTACTTTTATTTCGTCACTCACAAACACTACGAAGTATTTTGTTAAGCGAGAGAGAAATCATAAATTAATAAAAAACATAGGAAGAGAAAGAATTACTCCTCGTTATCGCGTCTTTTTTATTTGGCTATACCCCTAATTGTTGAAATGTAGAACATATCTAGAGTATTCTAGATAAATATTTCAACCATTATTTTTGAGCTAAAATGTAAAGGGCTTAGGTCAAACGTGTATTTAAACATATCATAAACTAGACATGTTCGTGTTTCTAGAGCATATTGACAGCAAGTAATGGGTTTTAGGCAGGATATAGATTGAATATTAATATACCACATCCTGTAGGCGTGTTCCTAAATTGGTCCAATTTACTGATATTTTACACAGTAAGGCTCAATGCACGCTGAATTGGCAGCAACGCGACGCAACGACACGTAACAAGACATTATAAACCTTATGAACAATGTGACAAGATATAGAAACGCTTGATAGAATGAAAGACGCGCGTTAGCTCGCGATCTCACGAGACTGTTCGAGTCACACCTCGTTCATTCTATATCTTGTTACATTGTTCATAAGGTTTATAATACGTTACGTCTGGTCGCTGTCATTTCAGTCTGCATTGAGCCTAAAGTGGTATACTCTACTATTCATATGACCATCAGATTGTGCGTAGTGTTTGTTATGAGGTTACCTATGGGCTATGTTTATTGATAACGTTTTTATCAACGGTTAGTTTATTAGTTCTACTTTTTGTTCTGTTTATTACCTATCACGTATCTGAAAGCCTAGGGGATACCGTGGGATCCAGTTTTTTTATTGGTGTATTTGTTAAGAAGTACTATAAAACCAGACTGTAAGTTATGTCATACAACTCGAACTTTAAAATTATTATGTGCACATGGGTCAAATTGTTGCATTCTACATTGTGCACATTGGTAGAGACAGTAAGATAAGGAACAATAGCCTAAAATTTGCTGATGGGCAGTAGAACGAATTGTTGGACGGCCCACCGACCTATAGGCCGATAACATTAATAATGCGTTATATTGTGCTAGAGCCGAGTTAGCCAAGTGGGATGTACTCTCTACTTTCAGAGGGTTGCGCTTAAATCCCGTCTGTGCATCAATGCATTTCGAAAAACTTAAGTAGTATATAAATTTTCCTCACGATGTCTTCCTTCAGCTAAAGCTCTCAGTACGGAAAACATCGTGAGGAATAGTAGTGACCATTTCTTTTCTGATGAGGCTGATTAAACTGAGTGGAATAAGCAAGCCTAGTAAATCTCAAATATTGTCACAGAATACAGTGATATTGTCTCATTGTGGATTAAAGGCGGTCGGTCGCACGACCGCCACGTCCACGTCCGCGCCGAACGCGCTAGTCAATTTAATCAAAAAGCGAGTCAAGTATTTTTTCTTTAGACTAATGACTGCGGCGCGTACGGCTGCGCGGGCATAGTGCAATCAGCTTAAACCGATTAAGTTGAGAAGATACCTATATTATAAAATGTTCCTGGCACAGCGTCTAGCACACAGTGTAGGAGACCTAATAGGTTGCCTTCTGACGCTGTATAAATTTATTTACTAAAAGATGCTAAGGCCTACATTGGGTATACCTAGCCTTCTTTGTGCCATTCACCGTGTAGTAAATTTAATGGCTGTATCCATGTAGGTATAATGCAGGTTTAGAAGATTGCCGTGGATCCCAATTATCGCGTTGCCTTTTTTGGAATAGTTCGTAGATGAGCATCTGTTGCGCTTGCGACCCAATTTTTTATATTTTCATCTTTATTTATGTGAGTAATTAGTTTAAATGATACCATTTAGTTGTGTGACCGATGATAGAGCTTGGAAAATTTTAATTAACCTTTAGAATTTATACCTACATACGTGACATTGCTAGTGGGTAGGTACATACATTCAAATTACGGATGTCCGTAGACCGATCATCGTATGGAAACTTTTTTTCTATACCAAGTGTGCATCGCATCCTGAATTGTTAACCCCCCTTAATATAGTATGTAATGTACAGTCAGCGTCACCAATTGGTAGCCCCCTTAATAAGGCAGTTTGTACTGCAGGGGGGTTACCAGTTTGTGGCGTTGACTGTACTTAAAACCGGGCGAAAACCTTAAGTCTATGTTCCAAATAGTTCCTAAAAATCTCCTTTCTTCCAGGATTTTCGCACCCTGCTCAAATCGAAGCACATCCAAGGTCTCGAGATCCACAATGCCCACCAAACTCTCAATAAGACAAGAGTCCTGGAGAGAGTCACCGAAGCCAGAACCGCCATCTCCTCCTCGGGTGGAGGTCCCCTCTTCCTCGCCCTCCCTGCCCACCCTGAACTCCTGGCGAAGTACTATGATCTGCGGGCGCTGATGAAGAAAGTGGATTTCATGATGCTGCAGACACACGCGTTGGGAGCCGTGAAGAAGATGACCTATCATCCGAGTCGATTGAGCGGGCTTTGGGACATGATGAATACTGTGAGTATCATTGAAATTTGTAGTTTTATGAACTGTGTATCTCAGTTACAATTCTGTTCTTTATTTTCACACGTCAATTTATTAACGCCTTTATTATTATTATTATTGTTATTAGACCTTGACCTAACACTAGGTAAGTACCTAAATATCCCATTACCCACGACCTAATCCAACTGTGGCTCCAATCAACTGCAATAATGGGCAAACGATGCTCTTGTTGTGTACCTAAGTGGTGCATTTTGACGAAACATAGAAAGGAAAATGGATCAATGGGTAGCATTTGCAAAAAACGATTATTAGCACTCTAATTCATAATAATGTGTAAATAACGGTTCTAGAGTACCTACATAGCTTTTCACTGTATAGGTGCAGCTGTTCGTGTACTAATAAATAAAAATACGCTGGTATCAAGCTATAGGTACCTACTGAGAAGGCTTAGTCATCGGCCCTAGTGACCGATTGATAAGATCTAAGTACTATTGCAATGCCAGGAAAGAAACTCTATACTAGTAGCGTGTAATTAGATACTCCACTTAGAGGTGTTTGTTATATAAACGGCGCTTTTTTCATTAGACAGTACAGCTGGTTTCACAGCATTAGAAATTCAGCATTATTTCCTCGATTATTTTGCTTCTAGCATAGGCCTCCCCTAGACTCTTCCAAATTTCATTGGTCATCGGCTTGTCTCATCCGCGTTGAGCCAGCTGTCGCTTTAAAATCATCTCCCATCTCCTGAACTAAAAAAAATAAAATTTTGAAAAATAATTTTAGTACTGTTATATAGTTGTTTTGTACGCCTCTACGTTCGTTTCAAAAAAATATAGGTCCTAACCTAACCTAATTCAGAAATTAGCTTCGATCATCGAAGGAAATTGGTAATTAAATTGAGTAGGTAGGAAGAAATGCTTTTGAAAGAGTTATACCTACCTAATTAGGTAGTAAATTGACTATAAACAGCAATAAACGTTTCAAATTAAAAAAAAATCCTCAAATTAGTAAAATATTCGATGAACATAATGCTTAGAAGTTATTTATGACATCAATAAAAATGCTGAACGTGGGAAATTGAATAATGATGAGACATGCACTGATGTGATGAGCAGTCAAGTTATTAAGTTTTGCATAAACATAAACAAAATGCGTTTTGTTAAAATTCTCAAACTCTATATATATATTCTCTTCTCTAGTGTAGACATAGACATAGACAGACATTTATTCGACATTTTTTAGAGTGTAGATGACGTAATACGTGAGAATAAAACATACTAAACTATTTTTGGTGTAAGACTTATTATAATACTTAGCTCTTTCTTATTAGGTATTATGGGACAAATGTTTGTATGATCTACAGATATTTGTCTCGGGTCTGGGTGTTTCTATGTAGGTATAATATGTAGGTATGTATTTACAAACAAAAAGTATTATAAGTAGTATATCAGTTATCTGGTTCCCATAGTACAAGCTTTGCTTAGTTTGGGGCTAGATGATGCTGTGTGAAATTGTCCAGCATTATTATTATTATTATGATGATATAATATGATTATGATGAACTGATTTGATGAATTATTTTAAATATTTTACGAAGTACTACAACTGCTACACCTAGACCTGAAAGAATGAATAAATAATAATAAAAATGTATAGATAAATATTAATAATTATGAATCGATAATAAATAATTTAGAAAATAATCTATCTTGAGTTGCGATCACTCAATGGTGAAGGTGATCCGGTGCCCACACAAGACACTGATCTCTATTACCAAGGATTAAGGTCTATTTAGGCGTAATTGAAATGTAAATTTAAATTGGTTTGCAAAGTTCAAGTAGAAGTAGGTCGACCTTATCAACAGTGCTTCACTTTGCGCTACAGTTAAACTATTTTTTTATCAATAATGTTTTATTTTGACACCTTGAAACTAATTTATTTAGCTCAAATAAATTTTGAACTTACTTAAGTTTTAGTTGTTATTTAATTCACCTGTGATCTCGGTATTACGGTAGAAAACTAATAACGATCATTGATGAAATCAGATCACAGTATCAGGGAGATTACACATATCTAGAGCTTGTGTTGTGGTATAGAAACCACCGGTTTTATTTGTTGTTACCTTTTTTCGTGCGTCATCATCATCAACCACAGCCCGATTTAGTCCACTGCCTTCCTTTGTTTGTCACACGATCCTGTGCTAATCTCATCCATCTAACGTGTTGTGTGAGAAATCAAACCGATCCTACGAGTACCTATTCCATTCATGTTCTAGGACTCAGTAGTAGACCTAGCCGTAGGCCTGGGCGTGCCAGCTTCCAAGCTCATCATTAGTCTCCCAGCCACCGCCAAGCAGTTCACCCTTCAGAATGAAACGCTTAGTACTCCGGGCAGCCCGACCCTGGACGATGAGCCTAAGGATATCGGACAAGACGATCTGTGTCGGCAGCTGCAGAAAGGAAGGTGGACTTTGGAGAGAGACCAGGATCTATCAGCTCCTTATGCCTTCAAGTAAGTAGAACTGTGTCGGTATATAGACGTGGTCACTGCCTGCGCCTCCGGGAAAAAGGCGTGATTTTAATGTATACTCGTATGTGTGTGTAATGTATTTGTGTGCAAACGAGAGACAATGATAAGCGCCGCCATTTCCATAATGAACCTTGTTACTTATACCCCCTTATACTAAATTGCAATGCAGGTCAGAAACTGCCAGAGAAGAATTTAACACAATATAGTTTTGTGTGCTATTTGCAATTCAAATTAAAAGTGCACGAAAAAAGCGTACATGCGGTTTTAAGTTTACTTAAAACTCTTTAACCAGTAGTAACAAATTCGCCTTTTCCAGAGAGAAGACCTGGATCGCCTTCGAAGACTCCTCCTCAGTGGACGTGAAGGGCAAGTACGCCAGGGTCCGTGGTCTGGCAGGTCTAGCGCTGCACGGTGCGAACAGAGACCTGGAGAACCCTTGCGGACCTACCATAAGGGCTTCGCTCGCCAAGGTCCTGAACCAGCAGAGCAGGGCACCTAGGGCTGCTATATTGAGGTAAATAGTGTATCTGGGTATATAGAAACAAATCAGGATACATTTTTTTTCATTCTTATTTAAAGCGCTCATGGTGTAGCTAGCTTAGACGTATAATGATCTTCGAAGCAATGTTCTGAACGATCATTTATTTATTTATTTCGTTGCAACAACAAAGTGAACACCAACACAAGCAATAGAAATGAATAAAAGAAATAAACTAAGTGTCACCTCAATTACAGGTGCAAACCGCATGCATTAAAAAAATATTAAATTAATTTAAAATAGAATAACTTCAAGTGGATGGGTGCCCGCTAGTGACATTTAAGGCCTTAAGGCGGTCTAAAAACTCCATTATCATGGTTAGGTACTTATCCATATTTGAGTATAGTTTTATAAATCAGTCGGTACTTAGATCTTTATGATATATGATTTAAAAATCAAATTACCAAAGTGTAAGTATCAAACAATGTTGCATCACGAAAATATCATTGGTTTTCTCGTATAACCGCAATGACATTATCATTTTGCCATTAAATTTTCAAAGGCACTGTGTGGCTTTACACCAATACCAAGTGCATTTTTATAAATGAGTTGCTACTGCGTTCGTCAAATAAATGTTATTTCATGAATTCTAGGTCTTTGGAAAACGAGATCCTGTCAGCCCCGAGACATGTCCGTGCTCTAGACGCCCTGCAAGTCTCTCCTTACAGAATTTCGCAGATCGTCGACTCCGACGGCGTCATTCATTCCATCAGAGAGGTACTTGCAATTTAATTTCTGTCATATCATACGCTCTCATTGACCGATATTCGATTTAATCGTTATTTCTGTGAGGGTCAAGTCCTCTAACTAACCTTTTTTCTAGCTTCAATATACAAAACCTTAACCTGTTTCAAATTTTCAGGACACCCGTACGGAGTTCTCATGCTCCCGTCAGGGTTACTTCGTGCACCCTCGATCCTGCGCGCGGTTCTATCGATGTGTAAAATTCGACCAACTTTCTTCTGAATACACTGTAAGTATATTAGTAAATGTGGGTACTCTAGGTACATATGCTACCGGTTTTCGATCCAAAATCGTTCAGAAACAAACAAGTGGCCACACAAATGCCCCGGCATTTCTGTGGATGAAAAACTTGACGAAATCTTTCTTCCCCAAAAGAAATTCTACACAATCCTGTGCCTTATTCATCTCCCTCACGCATAAAAGATCAATCTTTTATGCGTTGGTTACAATAGTGGTATTATCCAGGTGTTCGAATTCGACTGCCCAGCTGGGTTAGCATTTGACGCCCGCTACGAAGTCTGCGTGTGGCCCGGCAGCCTGCCCGACTCTCAGGCCTGTCCCGGATCCTCCGAGATTGCGCCTGTGCCCAGAACCAGATTCATCTGCCCAGAACACGAAGGTATAACAGCTAGGAACGATAACAAATGAATTGAAGGACCTTGACTATGCACCCGATCAACTAAGAAAAGTTAAAAGTCAAAAAATTACTTTACTTAATAAGCTACAACTTATCTGCTGTGCGTATATTGGCTCCTTCCCATCACAGTATCATTGGTTAGCCTTAATAGATTTAGCTGTCAATAGGCACGATATTTCGCCAGTACCAGTACCTAAACCTATATTAGGTAAGTGTTTCCGTAAAGACTTTAGTTTGACCTTTAACAATTATTTTAACAGGTTACTACGCCGACCCTGAGAACTGCCGTTGGTTCTTTGCCTGCTTGGATCACGGAAAAGCACCTTTAACCGCCTACGAGTTCCGTTGTCCTTTCGGCCTGGGCTTCGACGCTGAGAAGCTGAAGTGCGACTGGCCCTGGTTAGTGCCTGCTTGCGGAAACATAGCAAGATACGAGGCCGAAGTCCATGGATTCTCTGCTGCTACTCTCACTGGTAACATTACATTCTCTTTTTCACACGACTATTGCAACATACTACATTATTTTCAGGAAATTCTTATAGCCTCACAGGATCAGACAAATTCAGGAAATGCCCAAGCATTTTAACAATGTTTGTGATTGATAAATCGATAGACGTCGCTAAGGTACTACTCGGCCTCAATCTCATTGTCCAAAATAAAAGCTTCAGTTTTATTGAATTGTCTGTTAGACGACATTGTGTACTGGACGCGTAGGCAAATTTAAACAAAGTTACATCCCAATAATGACGTCAAGGCGGTTATCCAGATGTGACAGGCTCTTTCAGGAGCCTACTAGAGCCAGATCACATGAATATGTTAGACAAAATATGGCAGAATACAAAGAAAGAAGAAGTAAATTAGAGGAAATAAATATTAATAAACCGCTTCGTTCTACATATACCTATAAACTATGCTGAGCAGTTACAAAACTTATCGTTCTTTTTCAGGTGCAGCAGGTTTCCAAGGCCAGACAGCGGATTCAGTCAACGTAGCCGCCCACCAGAGCCTTGTCTCAGGAGCCTCTCTCAATAACCTGGTCGGCATACAGAGCGGATTCCTCACCCATGGAGACGCTTTGGACTCGAACTTCATAGCTTCCCAAGAACTTCAGAACGGAGCTGAACAGTACCAAATAGGTGGTTCTCGCGGTATATCTGGATCTGGTATCTCCCAAGAATCTGGTATCTCAAACGGTCTAGCTTACCAATCTGGACAAGCCAACAACCTAGGTTTAGTACAAGCAACGAAATACAACGACGGAGAAAAGTATACAAGCGGTTCTCTCATTTTGGATGATTACAGACTGCCCACTAAAAAGACTCATGGTCGTATTGCTGGCAATGCTCAAATTATTGGAGTTAGTCAAGGCGCCTATAATGGTAACGGAAATACTAGAACATACACAGCAAATGGCGAAAATGTTTATAGCGGATACTCAACGGCATCTCTTACGGGAAATTCTGGTCAAACCGCGTACCAAAGCAGCGGTGACGCAGACCAAACTGGCGCCTATGTTCACGATCCAACTGGCGATACCGCTGAACCTTACAAACACGTAGGCTCCCCTGTAGAACCATACATTCATCAGAACTTAGGCTACAAAGACTCTAGCGAATACTACGATTATGGACGATACAAGGGTTCTTATGATGGTCAAAATGAAGGTATATACGGAGGCAAATACTTAGGAGAGAACAGTGGACAGTACACACAAGATAATTCCGGAGCTTATGTTGCGTCTTCGAACACTTATTTAGGATCCAATGATAACCCTGGAGCGTATGTTGAATCTTCCGGTGGATATAATGCAGGTGCTTACAGATCTGATTCTGGTTCAAACGCTTACAAATCTGACAACTCCGGTGCATATAACAATGATAACTCTGGAGCATATATTGAGTCTTCAAACACTTATTCAGGATCCAATGACAATTCTGGAGCGTACGTTGAATCTTCCGGTGGATATAATGCAGGTGCTTACAGATCTGATTCTGGTTCAAACGCTTACAAATCTGACAACTCCGGTGCATATAAAAATAATAACTCTGGAGCATATGTTGAGTCTTCAAACACTTATTCAGGATCCAATGACAATTCTGGAGCGTACGTTGAATCTTCCGGTGGATATAATGCAGGTGCTTACAGATCTGATTCTGGTTCAAATGCTTACAAATCTGACAACTCCGGTGCCTATAACAATGATAACTCTGGAGCATATAATGGTGCTTATTCCGGAACCAATACATACAAGGCTTCTGGAGCATATAGTACAGGGTATTCAGGCGCTAATGCATACACTGCTGATAATTCCGGAACTTATAACGCTGGTTATACTGGTTCTAATGTATACAAAGCCCAAAACTCTGGTGCTTACAATTCTGGCTATACTGGATCTTATACGCACGACAACTCTGGAGAATATGTTGCTGGAGTGTACAGAGCCGACGGGCATATTGGAAATGGTGCTCAATCAACCAGCTCAATCAACACTCAGAGCTACAGTCAGGCCAATGCTGGTAACTACCTCAGTGATTCCAAAGCATACACCGGCTCATCTCATACTCTTACTGCTGGAGCGATCAACGTAGGACTTGTAGGTAAAACAACGTTAGTAGACGCTGACTACAGCAACCAAAACAACTATCGTGGGCAGGGTTACACCCAAAGCGTTTCCCATCAAACCTTGCACCCAGGACAAGTGTCGTTCGTGTCTCAACCAGCAGTTTCCATCACCCACGTTGGCACTGACGAGAACAATCTCGATGGTTACGGATACGTTACCACACCCACATCATCCGGTGTTCCTACAACTGCCGTACCATTTGCAGCTACCACTGCCATTCCTGCTGTTACTTACAAAACAACGTTCCTTCCTGAAGAACCCAAATCAAGCATTAAACAGATATTTGGATACACACAACCTTCTGTGACTGTCTTACAACCGACCGTTGTTGCTGCGAAAACAGAGTACTTCTCTCCTCAAGTACAAACGGCTACTAACAACCAAGGACTTAGTTATCAATACGAGAACAAAGACTACGCAGCTTTTAACGCGAACAGCCAATCAGCGTCGAGATATAACAGCAAATCAGAATCAAACTACAACAGTCAGTCTTCAGGAGCTGTTAAGATAGAATCTGGATACGAATACTCAAAACCCAGCATCAAATTTGAAGATGGGCTTACATACACCACTGCAGCACCAGCTGTGACAGTTACGTCCTACAAACCTCAAGGTTTCGCCCATAGCCAGCAAACTCTTCATAAAGTTGAGTCAGTTGGTTTCCAATACTCGACTCCAACACCTGTAACTGAACCACCCTTCAAGAAATTGGTGGCATACACTACTGGACCGGCTGTAACAACATTCGCTCAGCCCACAGTGTCAGCCTATCCTCAATCTTACAGCCACCAGACTCTCCACAAGGTGGAAGCTCAAGCACCTTCATACACTTCTGGAGTTACGTATGAAGTGCCCCAAGCTGAGGTGCAGTACACGACAGCTCAGCCAGCTATTTCGGTATCAACTTACCAGCCTCAGGGCTTTAGTCAACAGACACTGCACCAGGTAGATGCTGGACGAATCCACACCTACACTCAAGATTCATCTTCTGGATATAAATATGAGAAACCAGTAATTAAATTTGAGGAACAAAAGAATGTCTTCAAATATTCTACACCACAACCTACTGTTATTCAGTACTCAACCCCTGCTCCAGCAGTTGTTTCAACCTACAAACCTCAAGTGTTCAGTCAGCAGACTCTTCACAAGATTGAAACCAGGCCTTTTGTAACTGTTTCTTCAACACCAACACCTATAGTGCGCTACGAAGCAAAACCAACTCCAGTAACTATTTACCAAAACCCGATCCTAAAGTACACACAGCCCAAGGTAACTCCTATCAGCTACGTGCAGCCAACTTACCAACCTCAGGCATACAGTCATCAAACGATCCACAAATCAGAAAGTAATGTGTACACGCCATCAATTCAAACTGGAGGCTATGAATACACGAAAACTACCAGCTTTGAAGAACCAAAGACTGTCTTTCAATATACCACACCAGCACCGGCTATTGTCTCTACTTATCAACCAGCTGTTTCGACATACCAACCGGCAGTTACAACTTTCCAACCAACAGTATCCACTTACCAACCCCAGGTATACAGTCACCAGACCTCCCATAAAGTAGATACCAGTAAAATCAAGACATATTCTCAAGCTGAGTCAGGCTATCAATACGCCCAGCCAGCTTTGACATTTGAAGAGGCTCCGCAGACTGTTTTGACTTATTCTACACCGAGTCCAGAAGTTTCCACGTATAAGCCACAGTCGTTCAGCCACCAAACGATACACAAAGCTGAGAGGCAGAAATTGGTGTCCTCAACACCTTTACCCCAGGCGGATATAAGCTATCAAACAGTAACTCCAGTGACTACGTACGAGAACCCCATCCTTAAATACACACAGAAGGTAACACCAGTTACTTATGCTAAGCCAACGGCCACCGTAATCACACAGACCTACCAGCCGATTGTACAGAAACAACAAGTAAGCCATGTTCAATTCGGCAATCAAGATACATCTGAACAGACCTACCAGCAAAACGTGAAATTAAACCAAGGTTACACATACAACCAGCCAGAAATTCAAAGTAATACCGCAAGAAAAGCTTATTCAGACGCAAGTGTTGTATCGCATCAGACCTTCCATCTTGCGACAGGCGAATATGAATCGAACAACCAATACAATTCTGGAAAAGACGCCGTTTTTGTGTCCACCACTCCTTCTAATTTGGCTTACGAAGAACATTATTCAGAATACGAAGCTCCGAAGAAAATTGAAACCTACCAGGCACCTGAGTATATCCCACCAAAGACTGAATACCAACAATCATACTCAGTAGTATCTTCTGCTGCTCCAATTGTACAGCAAAGTTACGTCCAAACTCAAGAACAGTACGTGAAACCTGTGGAATACTCCCAAACTTATGAAACTGTTCAGAAAAGTATTCCAGCTCAAGTAGCATTCAGTACTTCTCATGTCACGGAACCTAAGAGGATTGAATCTTATCACGTCTCAACTTTCCCAGGAACTAAAACTGTGATCAACTACAGACAAAATTATGCAAATCCTGAAATTCAGGTTCAATATAAGAACGAGGATTACCTACCTCCATTAGTTTCTACTGAAGCTCCAGCTGTCACCAGCACTTACAGGCCCCGAACATACTCTACCACCTCCACTACTCGGGAGTATTTACCTCCTTCTACAACCAAGGAATATTTACCTCCATCCACTACCACTCGCGAGTACTTGCCCCCAGCCGAACCAAAATACAATGAACGCGAGTACTTACCACCTGTAGAAAACACTTACTTGCCACCATCAACCACGGCTAAAACTGTTTACAGAGTTAAATCAACAACACCTGCCTATCAATACATAGAATCGACCACTGGTTACAAGGCGTCAGAATACTTACCTCCAGTAGAAAACGAATCCAACGTCGTCAACTTCGAAAGCTTCGGCTTCGGTAACCTAGAAGCAACTGCTGCCCCGAAAATAAGATACAATCCTTATCAAGAAATCAGAGTAACTGAGGAGGTTACAGCTAGACCGCTGCAAAGAAAACCGAACATTGTTGTCGAGACCGCAAAGTCTAATCTTCTTGGTTTCGGTACTGTCGGACCTGATGCTGGTCTAGTATCCCCAGTCACATACACGACTGCTGCACCAATCATTGTATCTTCAACCTCAAGGCCCATTGTAAAGTCCACGACTCAGACTCCTTATAGATTTGTCGAGTCTACGACTGCTTTCAAAGCACCAGAATACCTGCCGCCTTCTGAAGAAGAATTAAACGTCGAAAGTTTCGGAACCAGGAACATTGATCAAACATCAAGAGGTAGATACAATTACCAAGAAAACGCAGCAGTCGTTTCGACTTACGCACCCGTACAGAGAAAACAAAACATCGTAGTTCAAACAGCAAAGGCCAACCAAGGATTAGTACCCCAAGTTTCTTACACTACATCGACTCCAGAAGTATTGAGCGCTGAAACTTATTCAGTAGCACCTAAGAGAGTAACCACCACATACGCGCCAGAAGAACAAGGTTTATATGAAGTCACACCTCAAGCACCCAGACGTAGAACCAAACCAAAAGTAGCTGTTGTGACCAAAATAAATGACTTCAACCCACTTCTTGTTCGCAAGTTAGGTGCTGTTTGTAGCTGTCAATCTCCAGTCTTAGTCCTGAAAGGAACTAGGCCTAACACGCCAGTTCCCAAAGATTTCGACGATTACAGCAATGATTACGAGGATGGTCGTGGAGATATCGGGAACTACGAATGGGCCCAGAAATCTGCTAGAGTTCAGCGACCGAAGGATACCTCTACACCCATCGTTACATCAACTTTCAACCCGATAATAGTCCCTGATGACTCTTACTACCAAGATTACCAGGACTCCAGCAATTTAGAGTTCGATGTAACTCCTAAAAACGCCGAGGTTATTGTATCAAGCACCCCAACTGTAACTTCAACTCAAAGAGTAGTGAGGATACGTCCTCGCGTTAAGGCTGTGACTGTTGCACCGACATACAGAACTGTGCTACTCAACCAAGTATCTTCGACCACAGCTCCTGAAACCGTTGAGATAGACTCGCAATCGTTTGACCGATACGGTCCTGGTGGATGGAGAAGCAGAGACGAGACCCTCCAAGGTTCTGTTGACTGCAAACGAGCTGGTCTCTTCCGTCACCCGAAACAGTGTAACAAGTTCTACGCTTGCAGATGGGACTGTACCAAGCAAAGGTTCACGCTCCATGTCTTCAACTGCCCCGTGCAACTCAGCTTCGACCCAAGCTTAGGAGCGTGTAACTGGCCTAGCCAAGGACCCGCGTGTCAGGGCGACACACTTCTTACCAACACGCTATAAGCATAAGTCATGCGTTGCCAATCTCAACGTGCCATCGAAACAATATTGTGATAATATTGTAATCACGAATTTTCTACATAACTCGATGTCTCTCTCTCTCGTTCTAGTTGCTTATTTATTTGTTCCATTTGTTAATGTTATTTCATAGTTACCTATTTATTAATCATCAGCTTCAAGCTTGCCAAGAATGTCGCGATTATCGAAATTAAAGTTACCATTTTCTAGTTCATAAAGCATGTTACGTTGTAAAATAGTGAAGTCATTTTTATATTTTTATAAAATAAATATAGATACGCTGTAATTGTAAATATATAATTTTATTCAATCATATTCGTATTATTTCATGTCAAATTCTTAAAAATAGCAAAAAATACACTTAAAATAGTAGCAGAATGAAAGCAATAACAACAAATTCAAAAAACAAAGAGCTTAAATATTCAAAGTTACTGGCTTCTCAACCGAGGCCAACACATTTTTGTACTTCGAAAGCACAGCGTCCACTTCTTCTTCAATAAATTCTGTCACCTGTTCCGGAGCTCTTCCTATAAATGTAGACGCATCCAATATCTTGCCTAACTGCGAAATAATAGGCGCAAAGTAGGAATCGTTCTTGACACGTTCAATCAAGTCGTTATCTTTACCATGCTGTTTGACCTGAGCTCCGGCTTCATGAGAAAGTACTCTGATCTTCTCGTGGCAAACCTGACGGTCACCACCGGCTTGGACCATGGCCATGATAATGTTCTCCGTGGCCATGAATGGTAGTTCCTGTGCAATATGACGCGCAACCACTTTAGGGTAGACCACCAATCCCTGGCAGATATTCAGCAAAGTGAGCAGTGTAGCATCTGCTGTTAGGAACGCTTCAGCAAGGGTCAGGCGACGATTAGCGGAGTCGTCCAAAGTACGCTCCAGCCATTGAACAGCATGAGTGTTAGCCGCGTTAGCGTGTAGAGAGATCAAATGACGAGCGAGTGCGCAGCAACGCTCAGACCTCATAGGGTTTCTCTTGTAAGGCATAGCACTTGATCCAATCTGAGAAGCCTCAAACGGTTCCTCCAGCTCCTTCCTTGAAGCCAGGATACGAATGTCCGAGCACATCTTGTGAACAGTCGCGCCAAGGCCAGATATAGCCGAGATGACTTCAAGGTCGACCTTCCTGGAGTAAGTTTGTCCGGTGACTATGTAACGTTTGTCAAAACCTGCTAGTTCAGCTACACGTTTGTCTAATGCTCGTACCTTGGAGCTGTCTCCCTTGAAGAGTTGGAGGAAGGAGGCTTGAGTGCCGGTGGTGCCTTTGACTCCTCGGAAGCGCAGGTCATCCTTAGCCCGGGAAAGGGCTCGTTCGTCCATGAGGAGGTCGCTGAGCCAAAGGGAGGCTCGCTTCCCGACGGTGGTGAGCTGAGCTGGCTGGAGATGGGTGAAACCGAGGATGGGTAGCGACCTGAAACGTGAAGATTATCAGATTAGAATCATGTTGATTTTTGAAGTTGTAGGTAAGTCAGAAAGTGTCTAGGAATTGTCTGCACTTGTCTAGCGATATACGAGCCGACTTTGTTTTACAAATGTTAGTACGTGAGCGAAATACGTAGGTAGATCATAACTATGACTAAGTTAAGTACCTATTAGCACAACTCTACCCGAAAGATTAAAAACAAAGTAAGAATAAAAAAAATACCATCTGCAAATACTAAACTTATTTGAGGACCTTTCACGATTCCGAACTTAATCCTGTCCCCTAATGATGTTAAGAGCTCAAGTTCATTTCAAACGATACCGGTAATAGGAAGCTATAAATACAATCAACAAGGGTCATAAATGACGAATTAGGCATCTAATGGCCGGCCGAGGTCCGCGTACATAATAAACAACGGTTAATCAGTTATTGCTGATTGTTTAGCTTAACAGGAGATATTTTATGCTAAGCGAGACATGCGCAATTCTGGTTCAATCTTATTGGCTTTGTCTCAGTGCGCAGGCATGACGACTGAATTTTATCCAAATTCAAAAGGAGTGTCTGACCAATTTGCTTTTAAGAAGGCATCAGGCGCCACGAATCGAAGTAGGTAGGTACTCGTAGATGCAGGATGATGTTATTTTTCTCTTATGAGAAAGCGACAACGCAATCAATTGAATAACGAATTGAAACGAGCAAAGTGAAGAAATTCACCATATTATGCTGTTCGAGAGTTTGAGAAAGTTGTCTTTTGACTGTGTTTTCAAAACGAAGATTCAATTCTAAGGTTCGTTTAAAAGGCGTATTCTTAAATAATGATAAGTATTATAGAAGTTGAAATACCTAAGCAAAAGAATTCTAGAACAATTTAATATTATATGTCAGGTGAATACTTTCTTCAGTCAAGTAAGTACAATTTAAAGGTTTTTATAGTTTTGAAATGAACACATACAGTAACGGTAACAGAAAGAAACCTAGAACTAAACCTAGTTTCTCTAGTTAACTACATTGCACGAAAACTCACTTGTATTCATCAGCGAATTGGGCCAGTCTGCTGATCACAGCCGCAAGCCTTGGCAGCAGCAGTTCCAAGCCATGCTTCAGTACAATCAGATCCGTATTATCCCCCACATAGCATGACGTCGCTCCAAGATGTATAATCGGAGCTGCCTTAGGACACCTCTCAGCGAGGGTGTGGACATGTGCCATGACGTCATGACGGACTTTCTTCTCGTGCTCGGCTGCGGAGACGAAGTCGATGTCGTGGATCGCACCTTCCAACTCCTGGATCTGTTCGTTGGTGATGTCTAAGCCAAGCTCCTGAAAATAATAATGAATGTGTTTAGAAAGTATTATTCTTGTCAATTAGAACTCTTTATAGGATCTTGAGTATTTGGGGGTAGGTTATTTCCCCCAATTTGGTGACCCCGACGTGATAGAGATCGCCACAAGTGTCTTGATGCGAGAGATCTATCGTGCCTTGGGGATATATTCGTGATCCACTCTGACGAGCTCTGCTTCAATTTTCAATTTAAGGTAGAAACATTCCAAATGACAACATTATTTGATTATTAAGTTCGTATGACCCTTTCTATCTTTAGAAACCTTAAAAGGTTCGGTATTCGACACATAAACGCATCCTGTTCCAGTTCATAGCCCTTTCGTTTTCAGTTTGTATCAAAGGTTTACGAAACAATTTAGAAACTTCTAAGCTGTTTCGTACCACCGTCTAGAACTTCCGAACCCAACGTTCAGGATTTTATTTATAGGTCAATAAAAATAAAACTATTTAGGTCATTCTAACGCAAAATTAAATAATAGCGTATGGCAATAGAACTATGCTCAAACACAAAGATTAAACAAATCTCTATTTCAACGGTGGTAGAGTTCAAAATCTATAAAAAACTTCAATGCAACCTGTCCTACTAATTCACCGAATGAGATAAGATTAGCTTCATAGGTCCTGATAACACTATCAGTGAGATATGAAGTCATCAGTTGCGAGTTACCTGTTAGCAAAAACAGACACAAAGACAATAGGAAAAGTGATTTTGACAAAAAGACAGTGAAACAAAGTGAAAATGGTGTCCGTTCAGACGATAGCAACGATCGTGGTCAAAACCTTCAAGATTGTAAGTTTTTCTTTGTTTTTGATAGAGAAAGTGTGACGGATGGGGCGACGAACAATACGACGTGACTTCGATACAGTTATACTAGGTACTCGTACCTACATTCCTAATCGATCAAATAGAAAAGATTTCAGCTCTTATGAAGGGTCGATGATGGACAGTGAATTTGTTATCCACTCTCCATCATTACTTCACAACCAAATGACATTTCATTTTGCAACTCAAAGTTACGATCAAAAATGATCTATGTAAGCTAGAGTAACGCCATTTTGGTATTAAATTAGATAGGAAATCTAAAGAAAGCAATCTTCCCAAAAAATGTACAATGGGTGGAAAATAAGGACTACGTACTTGAATATTCACAATAAAACAGTCATCATAAACCCAAGACGCAATCTTCCATTGTTTCATTAAATAAAATAAATTAATTCCATTAAATACGTCCCGCGGGAGGTAATTGTCTCAACGTGAATAATACGCATGACTCATAAATAATGGTACCTTGTGCTTATTTGTTGTCACTTTAGACCATGACTGTTGATATCTAGTAGGTATTTGATGAAACATTCAACCGCTGAATCTTTTGTCATGAAAACAAGCTTGAAATCATCACAATAGCGGGAACTACCTACATTTTCTTATTCAAATATCTCTACAAATGTGATGCAATTTATTTATTTATTTATTTCATACATAAATAATGAATTGATGAAGTTTTTGTTCCGTAAATGCCACTGTCGTTTGACATAGCTCACTTCGCTCGCCCAATACTAGATTTCAATCTTAACTCTACTAAGAATTTCTTACTAGATTAATATTAGTAAGTAGAATTTCTTACTACTTTAGTTTACTTTCTTTGGATTACAATACTATAACACATACAAAATTAGGTGCATGATTGATTGACAAAACGCGTGGTAGCAGAAAGGACATCTATGGCTTTTCGGTTTTGATTTGTATGCAATGATCTTTTATTTGTAGGCTTTTAAATTGATGACAGAAAACAAACAGTTGAGGTTATACAGTGATAGCCGGCCTCATTCTGTATCAGATAACGGCACACCTTGATATTAATAAACGCTTAGCTGTTTTTATATTATTATTATTGTTTTTATATTACTTATTTAAATCTTGTTATTTTAAATTCTTGTGCTACTAAGGGTAAATAATCAATATCAAAGAAATACCTTGCATTTAATGGAATGAATTGTACTGAATTTGCAAGATTACAGAAAAAAAGGAAAATGAAATAGAAAAACTTTTTTTTTTCAATAAATCACATAGTAATGAGTAATTTGTTTGTTTTATTGACATCAAAAAACTAGCGGCTACATTTCGTCAGCAGGTAAATGTTTTTTACCTACTATTTTACACTTTACAGGGACATACATTTTATTTTCCTTATTTACTAACCTAATTTATTTTATGAATGAAACTAATAAGTTTACAGTACCAACCCGCAATTAACCCATTTGTAGTTCAAGTAAATGAACCAAGGTTATAAGGTGAAGAATGTATATTACGGGAAGTCTAAAAGTAGCGCCGGTGACTGAAAAGTTGAGGAGCAATAGGTTAGCGTGGTATGGGTACGTAATGCGGAGGGATCAAACTCATGTAACTAAAAGGGTGATGGAAATGAATGTGGATGGATATGTGAGTAGAGGTAGACCTAAGAAAAGATGGATGGATTGTGTGAAAGAAGATATGGGTAAGGAAGGAGTGGTTAAGGAGATGACGAGTAATAGAGGAGAGTGGAGGAAGAGAACATGTCGTGCCGACCCCGCATGAGCGGGATAAGGGCAGGCCAATGAGGATGAACTAAGGTTGTGTAATATAAAAATCTGAGGAGCTTGCTTGAATGAAACTTGATGAAACTGGCTTACCTCGTTCGCCACATTACAGAGGTCTCAAAAAGGATATCTGCCTCGCCCATCTTTACGTGTAATCTAACCATTGCAATTGTTGTATCTGAATGAAGAGTATTTAAATTTACACGATCCAGTTTTTGGCTCGTTTTGCCAAGATTACATTTAACAGGCGAGCAAGAGTCGCACTTACTAAAACTTTTAGCATCCGATGACCGACACGTAAAAAATTGTAATACTAAATCGTATCAGTTGAAATTCCTTCGTGTAAATGCACTTTTAGTCCCTAGTCATCGTTCAATAGAACAGTGTACCTTAGACCACACATCCATTGCAAAACAAGCACTCTTATCAGATAATGCGTTACTCATGGAACAGGTACTTGCTTGCGCTCTGCGGTCCATGAGTCAGCCTGACTAATAATCTGAGTAACTGAAATATTTACTGAAGTACCCCATAGAAGCTTAAACAGAGTACGAACTAGGTACTTCTTGAAGCGCAGTGAGTGGAAGTTATAGGGGAGTTTTGACCCTGCAAATTAAGATGCTCATTTTCAGTTTTCGTTTTTAGTTTCAAGATGGATCACCTAAATGAATGATAGGCGCCAAACCGTGTTTGTTGCCGTGATTCTTCACGGTATTGGTCGCGAAAGAACAGGAGTAAAATTAGTTTTAAGACTATTCTAAATGATCCCAGCGGTCCTACTGAATAAATGCTTGTTGACTTTGACTTTTTACAAAAATTTAATTATTTTCTAACAAGTTTGACAAACTGAGCTCCTCATTTGGAATGTGCTTATTTCTTAATAGTGTGTTTAGGTCTGTGGAATTCTTTTTATATCAAAATTGAAAATTAAGAGTTTAAATTGCCACATTCAAAAAGTGCAGGATTCATCAACGTATCATGTTGAATAAAAGATATAAACTAAACTATGCCAATATAACGATCTAGATCACATCGGTCTCAGTCCGCTGCGCATGCGCACAATAGCAGTCCCAGGTGACGGCAAATTGTCTATTTACCTTGAATAATACTATTATGTCGACGTGATCGGATTTATTTAAATGTAGCCGTGATTATACCTTGGCATGTAGATTGACAGCCATCTACATGTATAAGTATAGGGTATAGGTAAGTACAAGAAATAAAATCACACAAATATTAAAATGCGAAAGTTTGTGGGTCTGCCTTTGTTACTTCTTTTTGCGTTACGGATTTTTATAATCGCCATAGCTTAATCTTTGATTAAAGTACTTTTTTTCGTGGAATGACAGAAAAACTATTAAACCACGCGAGTAGAACCACTGAAAGCAGTAGTAAATTGTCAAAAACTGAAAACAAAAACTGTAGAAGTTACAATTGTTTTCAATCCTAGTCTGTTAATATCTACGACAGAATTCAGGAAATTGTATAATTTGAACGATTGCTGAAATGTAAATAATCAGCGGATATACCAATCTCAATCGCAGGCGAAACTATCGCCGACAAACAAAACAAAAATCGAATAATCAAAACAGCTCCTCGGATGTTGACTTCATAAATGTTTAAACTGTCTCTTCCTGTCCTTGCGACGATTAAATCATTGTCAGCTGCTGGTAGAGTAGTGAAAGTTTAGAGATTACTTACACTTGAAAATATTTTATCAAGCTGTGGAACGAAGCTCTAAAAAAACTAAAAGACAAGCAACAAGTGGTTTCATTCTATGCTTTTTGCTCTACGGCTCTTTATTTTTTATGAAAATATTTTCAGTAGTTTTTTTGCTATTGCTCAATGCGGCGCACTCTTTGTTATCATAGTCTCACCATATTGTGAAATGTCCAGCACTATTTATTATTTAATTATTATTATTTATTCAAAACGCTATTAATTGCCGTTCTTTACAAAGTTTTGGCAAACGGAAACAACAGGCATTTTTTTCTAATAATACTTTTATTTTATTTTATTTAAGCCTTTTATTTCCATAACAATACAAAATTATAAAATTTAGTTCTTTACAATAATATTAAAGACACAATTTTCAATTAAGCTACTGTATTCCTAAATTAATTCAAATTAGATTTATATTATTATTAATTTATTTAGATTTATATCTATATTAGAATTTTAATAAATATATACATATCATATAATATAAACTTAAGTTTTTGCAAATATAATTGTCAGGCCCCGTTTCGGGTATAGGCCTCCTCCATCTGTCTCCATTCTTCTCTTTCCCTTGCTCGTGATGGGAATGGGTTGGCCCAGGTGGAAAACGGGCTAGAGGTCGCCCCAAGGAACGATGGGCAGATGAAATAGTCAAACTGGTGGATGGAGACTGGATGGAACGAGCAAGGGAATAATACTTACAAACTTAAATTTTCATAAGCTAATAGCAGGATTGAATGCGAACGTAAATTACATACAAAGTGTGCAGTATTATCATCAATATGAATTATATAACGGAGACAGGTAATTTAGTTTCTAAATCAGAAAAATGGATTTAGGAAAACTGAATTATGGTTTATGTGAAAAAAGTTAATTTTAGCAATTTACCTAGAAATTAAATCATCAATCAACGTGTTTCTAATTTCAATAACCAAGCACCGAAAAATTGTACATAATTATATTATAAGTTATGGAGTTACTGAAATATAGGAGGCACTTAAGCTTCATAAGTATAACTTAACTTACTGTTTTCTTGTGAGATTAACTTTTGTACACCGCTATATTTCTGTATTCGACTATCCTGTCCATACAAATGGTTGCCAGGAAGAAATCGCTTTTAGCGATATGGCCGCCCATTGTACAATGTCTATTTTTATGTATTCTCTGTATTATGTTTTTGTGAACAATAAAGCGTTTATCTATCTATCTATCTTAAATAAGGTATAAGATATATTTTTGTTTACCCAATGTGGCACAAAAAATCTTGTTAATTATACTAGCTTTTACCAAAGTTGGATATTGTGTCTCACAATCATACGTCATGTTCTATTATGAAGGTTTCTCTAAAATCTCATTACTCTATGGTCATTGCCCGCCTGCTTCTTGACTATATTGACTCCTGACCTGACTAACGACGTTAACAATTAGCTGGATGATGATTGAAGGTGCTGTAATTAATTATGACGGCTAACTAAGTTTCTGGACATTATAGGTACTTACAAAAATGTACTACAGTGTCCAAAAATTTAATATTATATTATAATGTTTCTGACCAATCATATTCCTTGTACCTATCTATGTAGTTTCAGATGAAAAAAAAAATGTTGTGACTATTTTATGATTGATCACGGGACAAAGACTGGGATTAAATCTAAAACTAGCAGAGAGGGTCGGTCAGAGGACGACAATTATTCCCATAATTTTATCCCAAAATAACACATAAAAAGTTTTTATTTGAGTATGAATGTAATGTACTTGGGTATGAATATAAAGGGTCAAATGACTCAAAAGATTTTACGATGATTTAACATTCAAGGATTCACTGATATAAGGATTAATGGACCTCACTGAGCGGCAGTGGGTGGTCTAGGGAATAAACTTTACTTTGTAGATTATGTCAGTTAAATAAACGATGACGTTATCTGAAAACCAATATTAGTTGACTGATATAGAAAAAACACAATAAAACTGTGATGTGCAGTTGAATAAAATAAGAGTTTGCCAACTAAAGACTTTAGCCTTGCACGGACTATACGCGTTCCAATATACGCGCACACAGAAACGGGCAGTCGGTTGCGGTACCGTTGCAGCTTGCAGCGCGTTCCTGTGTTATTTACGCGTACAATGGAACGCGTAGTCCGTACAAGTATTTTCAGGGCTAAATCAAAATAAAACTAAACAGTAGCTAAATCAAAGCATGGATGTACACCATCAGACCACCATCAAATAGCTGCGCCCCCGCGGTGTAACCCGCGGTCCCTCGGGATTTTTTCGGGATAAGTAGCTTATGTCCTTCCCTGGGATACAACCTTTATCCATGCGATTTTGAGCCTAATCTGTTCAGTGGATTGGGCGTGAAAAGGTAACAAACCAGACAGACAGACAAATAGACAGACAGAGTTTCTTTCACATTAATATTATTAGTATGGATTGAAAAATCCAGCGTGTGACATTTGCATGCAGTTAAAATAAATGTAAAATGTAACTGAGTTACCTAGATCACGCCGAATTACTTTGATGAATAGATTTTTTTTGTGAGTTGTTTTGTCAATTTTGTTATTTTGTTGCGAGGTTATCTATCTATATAATACCTACAATGTCATGATCTCTGTTATGTTCGATGAACTGTGTTCCGCTCACTCCATTCATTGATTGAAGAGAATCACCGATGATTTCTTTGAATGGAGACCATAAATGCTCATTGACTCTTATTGGAACACTAACTTCAATTTTCATTTCAAAAACAACAAAAAAATCCGACGATAATAATAAGCGATTCTTTTTCCTGCCCTTATCCCACTAAGTGTGGTCGGACCAACATGTTTCTTTCTTCCATTTCCCTCTATCACTCGCCATATCAGAACTCACTCCTTTCAATAACATATCCGCATTCACACAGTCCATCCATCTTTTCTTAGGCCTACCCCTACCAGTACATCCATCCACATTCATACTCATCATTATATGAATAATAGGCGATTGCACCTTACAAATATTTTCAAATATGACTCAAACAAATTGTTTAGATCATTGTACAAAACCTATAGAAAATTCTTATCATAAATTCCATACATTGATACCTTATCTATTAGTAGAAATGTGTACGCAAGTTAATATCATTTAATACAGTTCCGGCACTGCTTCTGTTATTATCAAAGATCTCAGAATGACTCAATTGAATTTGACTTAGTAGGAACAAAAGGATATCCGAGGTAATGACTAATTGTCTATACTCTACAATAACAGGAAATAGCTATCTCACTATTTGGTAGCTTGTACATCGTTGATTCATGTAAGACTAGCTAGTTAGAATAATTATCATAATGGCTGAGATGAAATGAAATGAAATCGTTTATTTGCTAGAAGCATGATATGGTGTGTACAGTACAGGTGTTATATAGTTTTGTATCTCGAACACACTTCGCCAACAGGCATGCAAATTTAGTTAAATTAGGATTAACAAATATTACAAAATGATTACATTATTAAGTTTAAAAATTACATTGATAGGTTCAGTTCATTATCCTAAAAAATCGTTAAAATTGTAGAAACATTTAATAACCAGTCAGTCATATAGTTTCGTATCAAATTGTCTTATAGGTAGAACTACCTATAAGACAATTTGATACGAAATTAAGAGAACTCTTAATGTCCTTTGGTATTTTATTTAGAATATTTAAATGATTTACTTTTAGCTATTATTATGTTTCATAAAAGTTAGACTAGAGCGTTAAATACAGTTCAAAATCAAGGACTCTATCCTGTACACCGTACTTCTGCCCTCTGGAGGTCGATTAAACTGATGATAATTTAGTTTTAGATACTGGTTAAGCCTACTCTAGAGCAAAAATATTTCAGGAATTACAGAAGCCCCGAAATGTCTCTCTCTACATACAGATTAAACTACGTTTATACAAATTTAATGACATCTTCCAGGTTTTGAACATCATCATCCTAGTGTTGTACCGGACGGGTTACAATGGCGAGTTCCTCGGAGTTGGAGGCACATGGAACCTGAACGAGGAGAAGAATCCTGATGCAGAAATCGTCGCTTCAGGAGTCATGGTTGGCTACCTCATCTACACCCTCGCGCAATGCGTCACATTCTTGTTCGGCACTACAGAGCATAAGAGGTGGGTAATGTGATCAGCAATCATCAAGATGAAAGAACCTCTTGTTAACAATTGGTCTAGTAGTGGTCACTATGGACAGAACACGATGGAGACGATTCTCAATAGGGACCGTCCGATTAGAAATAGAACTAGAACATCTAGACGACTATCAGATCAGTCACTGGCTTTAAAGTGATCCCAAATAAAACAAGGGAAAATGAAATAATGAAAGGTCTTAGCTTAAGTTTACAAAGAAATGCAAGGGGAAGAACTTACAGCAAAAAATTGCTGTTTGTAGTTCGTTGTTCCCATACAACACAGGTGGAGAGACCTAGTTAGTAGGCAAAATAATGAGGAATTCTGAAGACAATCTGTATCCTGCAATTGTACAGTAGATCCACCTCAAGTATTACGAGCTTTTAGAAGGTAGTAAACTCCAGAATAGGGAAAATAGTATTTGAATTAACACTAAAAGTTATGAAGGTTTGTCGTCGAGACGCATTGTTTCCGTGAATCCATGAAAATTTACCTTCACTCATTTGATTTCTCTGCTTTTCAGAGCGATGTCAGAGATCGTTATGAACTTCGTGGGGGTGTTCATGTGGATCGCAGTGGGCGCGGTGGCGTTGCATTACTGGGGAGGCTACCAGGGCGAACACCAGTACCAGTTCGTCTTCGCAGAGAAACAAGTAAGTTGACTGTATTTTGGGGTATTGCCAGAGGTCGTAATGAACTCTGACGTTGTCGATTGGTAGGTGTACCTGGAGAGGACCTGAACATTAGAAGCAATTTGGTTTTCCGAAAAAAAGGTGGCAACTTTGAAAGGTCACTGGTAGAAGTTTATAATAACGGAAAAAAAGCAATATAAACTCCATTGACGAAAATGAAAAAACGCTGCAAACTTATTACTGTGACTGTGTGTGTGTACTATGTACTAGCTGATGGGTTAATGTTATTTTCCAGGTGGGTCTAGCTGTGGGTGCGCTCTGCGTCATCCAAGGCGCCGTGTACCTGCTAGACACTGTGCTGTCCGTCATACACTTTACTAAGGAAATGTAAAACCACGTACAACCTAATTTAATTTTAATTGTAGCTATTAAGCCGATCGGTCCGAGTCCAAAAAGTTTTATTGACAATGTGCACTTAACCTATTTGGTCCCCCTGGTCCTGGATTCCATTTTTTCAAAAGTTTAGAAGAAATAAGTTTTTTTGTTGCCATTATAAATAATTTAATAAACAAAAGCTCTCCTTAATAACACAATCTTTTCCCACCTTTATTTACATTTAGTTTTTAGTCTGTTTTGTAAGACAGTTTTATAATTTAATTTGTTCGAAATAAACGATAAGTAACCTAGAAAATGTTTTTTTTTTTGCTTACAACACTTTATCGATAAATAAAGAAATGGATGCGAGTTAATCATAAATACTGCATTCATTAATTAACTCACATCCGGATTTGATGAAGTATCATGCACCAGCTTAATTTGGGGTCAATTCGAGTGTCAAATTGAACAGGGCACAGGTTAATACTACCACGGTGCTCAGGCATCTTGCTTGACTCATAAATGTATCAGGAGTCAGAATAGATGTGCTGATAGCCAAAGCTACGCAAAAAAACAAGTGTTCCATTTTCAAAATTGAAAAATTTCGAAGTAGTATTATTTTCATTTCGCTATAATTGTTCGTCTCGTTCAATCGAGTTCTTATCGATTATAATAGTTCAATTGATTCGTAAAAGTGGATTACTTAAATTCGCCTAGTTTTCTGACGATATCGCCGAGTAGTAAGGATTTTCTGAGCGACTTGGATTTTGAGGAGTTCAAAATTGCGCCACTAACGGAAACCGTGAGTAGAAACTTTCAAAATGTCGTTTGGTAAATTGTTTTTGAATAGCTTAACCACGAACAGCAGTGTGGTCTAAAGACGATAATCTACTCAATTGTTATTTTATAATAGGATTTGAAAAGCAATAATGACACGTCATGAGTTTGTTGCCCGGAAAATGAAAGTTCGAAAGCAAAGAAAATGAATTTGCCACGTTGCATGTTGGTGACTTTGTCAATATAAAGCAACATGTTTCGTAAGCTTTTCACTAAGTATTTATTTCTAAAAAGTAATACTTAATTACCTCAATTCGAAGTTTATCAAAACATTTTACTTAGGGCGAGTTCCTATCTTTGAATTGCCTTGTAAAGTAAACAATAAAAATGTTAGCTACTAACGATAGTTCCAAACCTATTCCAAAAGTCTACCCATTTTGGGTATACTTAGGTACCTACAATAAACCTAAATGATGATGACCGTACTTTAAATCAATAAGTAGTTACAGTACGCACAACAGATCTTTCGCTCTCTGAAGTAGCTGCACAGAACCCATTCTAAAAGACGAAAACAGCGTTGTATAGCTGCCTCGCTCACTCGCTTAGTTTGTTGCATCGTCCTATTTCGCCTACTCTACCAAACACTAAACGATTGCGCACGTTTAGTGCACCTAACTTCAGAGAGCTAAAGTTTGGGTGTGCGTAGGTACTGTACCTACTTTGGTATGTACGCAATGAGTATCACATTAGGCACGGCTGTGCACATGCACTATGGGGCATTGTAGGTACCCCTACGCAGATGGTATGGTGAAACTTATTACACAAAAAGCTTTTTTATAGCAATGAATTAAGATTTCAACTCGCACGTAGAAATAACGAATAAGAATTTGAAGAGAGCTTTTTTAAACGTGAATCAAAATTGTGACCATAATGTAAAATATTTAAGTAGGTACATCTTTTTACTTAATAAATACGTAGGACACGTAGGTCCTATACAAGAAAGACTATCTTTTCCTAACAGGCGAGCAACTTTTCCTAACTAATAACTTTAAAAAACCTAAAACTTTTGCTTTAATTTTGTCCAGTGTAGGTTGGTATAAACTCACACATGGCGCGTGCGCACGGCATTAGCCACGCAATGACGAAGGGACTTTGTTAGCATACTAAGTAGGTTCAGTTGCTTGCCTGCTTAGCGGGTTTTCTATGCACCTTAGCGAATAATTAGGAGGGTCAATTTTGTTTGGAACTCGGTGTAAATGATTGGAATGTTTATTTTTATCATCGTTCTACTTATATTTTTTTTCTAACTTACCTAATTCTTCGGGATAGAAATGGAATGGCAGATTTGTAATTATAAGAATTGTCACATAAATAATACTTATCGGCTCTAACAAAATACACAAATTATTGAAATAAGATACTAACCCCTCTCGATTTCACAACATACGCCAACCATAACCTATTTCCATAGTGTACTCACAAAAAGTAGGTCGGTCGTAGTGCGATCAACCTCCGTAAACGCACCCCCAGACAAATACGCAACTCAGAACTTTGGCGCCAAAACTGGCGACAAAATGGCGGCGGCAAAGGGAGCTTGGCGGGACACACCGATCAATTTTTCTGCAAAGGTCACTAGGACATGGGAGATAGCTAAAAGTTGAGCTTTGTTTACTATTGTGATGTCAATAAACAACTGTTTCTATGACATTCTTGAAGGACAACACTGAAATTCAGCCAAATCACTAGGTTTTCGTTTCATTGCATGTTAGTCTCAGGAGGATATCATTTTCTTACGAAATTCAGAGCTAAGTATATTTAGGTAAAATTCGATTCTAAACGCATGCATTATGCATGACATGAAGTTAGCACTACTATTCAAATGGCGTTTTGATATACTTAATTTATTGACTAAATTACTTACTAAGAAAAATCAAGAAAGGCGAACCAAGAATCAAGAAGAAGGGAATCAAGAAGGGTATGAAGAAAGCTTACGTTTGAATAACATTCACATAGGTAGTAAGGGTTCCACGACACATTATACTTATAGGTTCAACACCTAGGTATTTCACACGTAATTATATTAACAAGCAAAGCTTGGTGCTGTAAATTGAGACTTGAACATGTAAATTGAAGCGTGCAGTCGAACAATGGTAGTTGGTACTAATTCTGTGACAATAGCCCGTAGCCGTGATTTTGCCATCAAACGCACTCATTGTTCTACATACATGTTGCCATGACTTTGCCCTTAGCCATAAAATACCATGAGAATTACTTTATTACGCATTACCTACGTGTTTTGTGACAAATTGTAGGTATACGATATTTGAGACGAATTACCGAATAAACAAAATCGTGAAGTTGACGCTGACGTTATGTTAGACAAGAATATTGAAGAAATAGGTAAGTAAAAGCTTTGCTATTTATAAACTATTTATTTATTTATAGGAAAACCATCAGCTACAACAACTAATAGATCACTTAGACAGAAGCAGAAAGCCAATAACAGGTTTTCACGTATAAGAAACAATCTAGGATACAGTAAAGTCGTGGACGCTAAGAAAAACAACTAAGTAACAATACATTTGTAAACTAAAAACAGAAAAGTAACTAACATAAACCACTAATCTAAAACATCACCAACGCCAAAAAAGTCTCTGCTCAACTGCTGCCTAGCCGAGTTAACACTCGTACAGAATAGATCAAGATCCAAACGGTTACACAACTCATTGAAGTCATTGCTCACCATGAATGAGTTGCCTGTAATTTGTACTAACTAAAAGAACAAATATATAAGTGATTAGGCCCATTAATCTGATCGGGTCTGGGTGTTTCTATGTATAATATGTATGTATTTACAAACAAAAAAGTATATAAGTAATATATCAGTCATCTTAGTACCCATAACACAAGCTCTGCTTACTTTGGGGCTAGATGATGCTGTGTGAATAGTCCAGCATTATTTATTTATTTATTTATTAATTTACATCAAATCAATCTTTATCAGCAATAAAGTTTAACAAGTCCAACCCTAAAAATAGGCTAAATAGCACACACATCGGACTGGCAGGTGAAAAGTCTCCAATTTATATTGTCGAGCACCTCTCTGCTTCAAACAAAGCACTTCACGCGGCGGCTAGGGCTGCGGCTAAAGAAAAAGGCTACAAGCACGTCTGGGTGCGCAATGGGAGAATTCATATGAGAAAAACAGAAACATCAGAATATATAATTATAAAAAACATAGACTCTTTACATAACTTGGAGTGATTGTATGTAGTAAATTTTTTCAGGTATTGCCAAGTTTTCCCTGATTTAAGAAAAATCAGTACTATCATAATATTATTTCAATAATATTTTACTTATCATGCCATTGCTTAAGGTGTACTATCAAAATGTAAGAGGTTTGAGAACCAAAACTCATGAGTTCTATCGCAACCTTTGTTGCTCTAATTATGATGTTATTATTCTTACTGAAACATTCCTCAACATTGGTGTTCAGTCGGCTGAACTTTTTGGTAATAGGTATGTAGTTTACAGGAAGGATAGAGAATTATCAGGGTTTCATGCGGATAAGGAGGGTGGAGGTTCTATTATTGCAGTTTCTAAGGGAATAAAATCTATCCGAATGAACAAGTGGGAATCTAAGTGCGAAGATCTATGGATAACCATTGATCTACCTAATAGTGTAAGTATTCAAAAGGTAGCATTTTGTGCAGTGTATCTCCCTTCTCCTATAAACAAAAAATTGTTAGACCATTTTTTAGCTAATTGCAATCGTATCATCGAGCTTTGTGATATCCCGATATGCATTGTTGGTGACTTTAACCTCAGACGTATTAACTGGCTACATGTTCAGGAGCCCAATTCCACGACAGCTCTATCATCCCTGGAACATTCTCTTGTTGACTTTGCTTTCTTAAATAACCTCAGACAGTATAATACCATTGTTAATTGCCAAAATAAAATCCTAGACCTAGTTTTCACTAATATGACGTCATGTCAAGTAGACTCTGTTAGGGATAGGCTTGTCAAAATTGATCCTCTTCACCCCCCAATCACTTTTACGCTTCCTTTACATAAAGAGGATCACTTTGTGAATAAAGATAATATACAAATGCCAAACTTTAGGAAGGCAGATTACAATGATATCAACACTTATTTTAATAGCCAGGATTGGCACGAACTCTTCTCTGGTTGCAATGATGTTAATGAAATGCTCAATTGTTTAAATACCATAATTCGATTGGCCATAGATCAGTTTGTTCCCCTATACAAACCAGCAAATCATAAACATCCCATTTGGTTTAGCCGAGAACTAATTAAATCGCTTAAAAGAAAAGAAACATTAAGGCAGAGGGTAAAGAAATACAGAAACCCTTTAGATGTAATTAGGTTGCAAACATTAAACAAATTGTGTGATAAGTTAAGCACTGATTGTTATCAAACTTATATAGCTAATGTGGAGGATATGGTGGGACGTAATATTAAAAGTTTCTGGACGTTCATTAAAGCTAAAAGAAACGGTGTAAGTAGTTTTCCCTCGATGATAGCACATGGCTCAATAGAATCCTCTAATGGCACTGATATGTGTAATCTATTTGCAAACTACTTTTCATCCGTATACAGTAATAATCAAACAACTGACATAAATGCTTCCCAAAATCCTAGTGATTTTTCAGGTGACAGCATCTCGTCGATAAATATTACTCCTAAAAAAATACATCAAAAACTTAAGAGTCTGGATAGTAACAAGGGTGCAGGTCCGGATGGGATCCCAGCATTCTTTGTCGCTAAATGCCATAGCAGTCTTGTAGAACCGTTACATCATATCTTTTTACAGTCTTTAAAAACTGGCGTATTCCCTAAGAGCTGGAAAGTCGCAAAAGTTGTTCCAATCTTTAAAGATGGGGACAAACATAGGGTTGATAACTATAGGCCTATCTCCATTTTGTCGACTTTCGCTAAAATATTTGAGTCGCTCATTTGTCCAGTCATTCAGGAGCACATGAAACAATACTTTACTTTTCACCAGCACGGGTTCATTACCAGGCGATCGACTGTGTCTAATCTTGCCTCTTTTGTTGAAACGCTGGTCGAAGCTGTAGATTTGAATAAACAAGTTGATACTATATATACAGATTTTTCTAAGGCATTCGACCGCGTCTCATATAAATTGCTATCGCATAAACTTGAAAGGTATGGTTTTAATGGACCACTGCTTCAATGGGTAAATTCTTATTTGGTAAACCGTTCCTTCTATGTTGTTTTGGGTGGGTACGAATCGCAGCTTCGTGACATCCACTCTGGCGTTCCACAAGGCTCCCATCTGGGGCCGGTTCTATTTAATATATTTATCAACGATATCACAAGCTGCTTTCACAACTCGACGCCTTTTATTTATGCAGACGATCTCAAATTTACCAGATGCATAGAGTCGACTGATGATGTTGTCTTGCTACAGAAAGACTTGGACAGACTAAGTGAATGGTGTCAGGATAATGACATGTTACTAAACGCAAAAAAGTGCTTACATATCAAATTTACTCGTAAAATTAACATCATACCATCATCCTATAATATCTCACGCGAAGTTGTGAAGGAGGTGACCAGCGTTAAAGATCTAGGCGTTACGATGGACACTAAACTCACTTTTATTCCCCATATAAATAATATAGTTCAGAAGGCTTCTCGTATGCTTGGCTTTGTTATTCGAAATGGTAAGGTTTTCAAGAACATAAAAACTAAGATAATCCTCTTTAACTCTTTAGTGAGAAGCACACTTGAATATTGTAGCACTGTCTGGCGCCCTCACTTTGCGTCGCACAAGTTAAGAATGGAAAGAGTGCAGAAACGGTTTCTGTGGCATTTGGCTCGAGGTACAGCGTTGTCAAAAAAGAAGGTATCATACAGTGATAGATTAGCACATTATAACATCAGCTCCCTAGAGGTACGCAGAGACCTAATTGACCTACAGTTCTTACATAAACTACTGAACAATAAAACTGACTGCCCCACTCTCTTAGAAAGGATTATGTTTAAAGCCCCGCGCAAATATCCCCGCTGTAAAATCAAACCCCTTGTGGTCCCTTTCCGAAGGACCGTCCTAGGCCAGAACTCTCCTATACCTCGTCTATCTAAGCTTTACAACGACTTTGCAGATTTGGACATAAGCTTCCATAATATCTATAAACTGAAATCTATGCTTGTAGGATCTGAATCAAAAACTCACGTAGCTACGGCGAAAAATAGAACCTCCTTACCTTACCTTAACTAAACCCTGCCTCCCGTGATCTACTTACTTTCCTGAATAGTTGCTAACAAGCAGCAGTCGGCTCCAATTTTTTAATTTCAAAATATTGTTTATATTTTTGGTTCTCTCCCCTCCCTCTGCATTCTTTTCACTTGAAGGTGCTATGATGGATTTTGCTTTTGAGTTCCTATATGTACCTAACTTGTAACTTAGGGCTAATTATTTAGGTTCAAAAATAACTTAGTGCCGTGTCATATGTAGTAGTTGTTATTTAGATGTGTCTTATTCTTAGTAGGTAGGTATCACTTCCAGTAGGTATTTTGATTTAAGTTTTTCTTGTGTCGTTTTCCACCAAAATATTTGTGTTATACCTATTTTAAGAAACTGTTTCAAGCATAGGTTTTGATTTAAGTTTTTCTTGTGTCGTTTTCCACCAAAATATTTGTGTTATACCTATTTTAAGAAACTGTTTCAAGCATAGGTACCTGTGTAATAATAATAGAACGTAACTCAAACGAACAATTGTTAGCTTACTATGCATGTTGCGTTTACCTGTAATTGGTTTCGCATGTAGTTTTAAGACCATTACTTGACTAAAATTGCCTGTTATCGTGTGTAAACTGTTGGTGAACCTAATAAATAAATAAATAAATAAATTCACATAGGTAGTAAGGGTTCCACGACACATTATACTTATAGGTTCAACACCTAGGTATTTCACACGTAATTATATTAACAAGCAAAGCTTGGTGCTGTAAATTGAGACTTGAACATGTAAATTGAAGCGTGCAGTCGAACAATGGTAGTTGGTACTAATTCTGTGACAATAGCCCGTAGCCGTGATTTTGCCATCAAACGCACTCATTGTTCTACATACATGTTGCCATGACTTTGCCCTTAGCCATAAAATACCATGAGAATTACTTTATTACGCATTACCTACGTGTTTTGTGACAAATTGTAGGTATACGATATTTGAGACGAATTACCGAATAAACAAAATCGTGAAGTTGACGCTGACGTTATGTTAGACAAGAATATTGAAGAAATAGGTAAGTAAAAGCTTTGCTATTTATAAACTATTTATTTATTTATAGGAAAACCATCAGCTACAACAACTAATAGATCACTTAGACAGAAGCAGAAAGCCAATAACAGGTTTTCACGTATAAGAAACAATCTAGGATACAGTAAAGTCGTGGACGCTAAGAAAAACAACTAAGTAACAATACATTTGTAAACTAAAAACAGAAAAGTAACTAACATAAACCACTAATCTAAAACATCACCAACGCCAAAAAAGTCTCTGCTCAACTGCTGCCTAGCCGAGTTAACACTCGTACAGAATAGATCAAGATCCAAACGGTTACACAACTCATTGAAGTCATTGCTCACCATGAATGAGTTGCCTGTAATTTGTACTAACTAAAAGAACAAATATATAAGTGATTAGGCCCATTAATCTGATCGGGTCTGGGTGTTTCTATGTATAATATGTATGTATTTACAAACAAAAAAGTATATAAGTAATATATCAGTCATCTTAGTACCCATAACACAAGCTCTGCTTACTTTGGGGCTAGATGATGCTGTGTGAATAGTCCAGCATTATTTATTTATTTATTTATTAATTTACATCAAATTAGCTACTAAGCTTACATAGGTGAAAGTTCTCGTACCTACCTAACTAAAGTTAGAAAGAGGTGCGAAAAGAAAAAAGATTAAGTTCGCAGAATAGGTAGGTAAAAATCTAGTTCACAGAATAATAGCAGGGCGGAAGCATTTTTTACATGTTTCTTAGGTTGTGACTATGCATCGGCAGCCACCATGGCCGAATGCTACTGCGAGGACATCTAACGGTTAAAACGACAAAAACATTTTACAATAAAATAATTCTAGAACTGGTAACGATTTTAGGTATTTTTCACACCAAGCGCTCGAAAAGCTTAAATTTTTCGTCTCACAGTCTTAAGACAAAATAAGTTTACGTTTTAAGACGTAAATAGCTAAGTTACAGCCATGATGATCTATTTTCACGATTTCTAAGAAAATGAACTAAGAAATGACATATTGTAACTGCAATAACAACTTGTTCGGAACTCCTCTATCAATTTTATTCGAACAATATTTATAGAAAAACAATGACAAACCTAAGGCGCCATGCACTTTTTTGTCTGCAAGATACTCGTATTGACCGCATTTACTGAAATATTTTCCTTATTTAATGAAATGAAAATGAATGAGTCATGAGCGGGACTGGCAGTCGGTTGGCAGTTCGATGCATACGTCTAAGTACTTCAGTCAGCATTGCCAGTAAACCGAGTAGGATTCGACTTTTGCAGCCGACATTGCATACACATATGTGACATATTATGTTCGTTTCTTTCCATCCAAAGGTTGTCTGGAAGAAATCGCTTCTAAGCGATAAGATCGCTCATTGTACATTGTCTAGTTGAGTTCTATTGGTTCATATGTGTATGTTTTGTAATTATTGTGTACAATAAAGAATTTTTCATTCATTCATTTCATTCATTCATTGCAGGTGCTAGATTCAGAGCTGGCTAAAAATCGGCCTCTGTGTTACAAAATAAAGGCCCCTAAAACTCAGTGTCTAATTTTGGACAAAAGTTTTGTACCCATCGTCCTTAAAGGAAAATCTGGCTACACTACAATAATTAAGTTCGTATGAGTCAGTGTCAAACTCTGGTGACTGAATTTTTAGGCCGCCATAAATGCCTTAAGGCTTCCATCAGGGCTTTCCGACTTAATAGCCGAGACCGATAATAAAATACACTGATTAAATATATTTTTTTGTAAAACGTAAACAGAGTCACGACTGTATCCCCGAGGCGCGGTAGACATTCTCTCAGATCTTTTTATATTCCAGATCCTTTGAAGATGTCTAAGGGGGTAGTCAGAGGCATGTACAAATACATATTTGATACATGCCCACATCTTGCAGAAGTTAGTATTCCATACGTGATAGGTTGCAAGCCCATCGCCGCCTATAAGAATAGCTAACTGGTTTCCTCACGATGTTTTCCTTCACCGTTCAGAGCTCGTGTTAGAGCGCATATAAATTTTACGAAACGCAAAATCCATTGATGCACGGCCGGGATTCGATCCCACGACCTTCGGATTGAAAGTCGAGGTACAACCCCATTCGGCCAACACGGCTATTTTTTTTGTATTCCTATTTTTTTTTTTTTTTTTCTAACCTATGCTGTCCCACTGCTGGGCAAAGGTCTCCCCCATCATTTTCCAAGACTTTCGGTCGCCAGCTTCGTCCCACCAGTCAGCTCGGAATGCATCGAGATCGTCACGCCAGCGTCTTCGAGGCCTGCCTCGGCGTCGCCGCCCATCGTCAGGCACCCACTGCGTCACGATCTTAGCCCATCTATCGGGATGCATTCGGCTCACGTGGCCCGCCCAATCCCACTTCAGCTTGGCAGACTTATCCCCTACATCGGCGATTCGAGTTGCTGAACGCAGCGTGGTATTCCTATTATTTTTCAAATTTTTATTCTGTAGTTTCAGTAGGTACACTGGTCGAACCACTGCAGTTAAGTCTAGAAACAGGAAAATGGGGGACTTAACACGTATTACAAACCAATACCTCACGCGTATTATGACGTAGAATATGAGGTATCAACTCATGGAATGAAATACAAAAACATTTTCAGGAACTTTTCAGATGACATGGTTTTCCTCAAAGCCAGTCATCTGAATCATTGGTCATCATAACGTATACCTCTGGTCAATTTAGGTTGATCCTTGTTTTAGGTACATACTATAGCCATAAATTAACCTTTTTGATCAAATTATATTCGATAAATGATACCTTTTCTTACATAGATACTTACATACATAAAATCACGCCTCTTTCCCAAAGGGGTAGGCAGAGACCACGGATCTCCACTCGCTACGATTAATTGCAAAAAGTTAATGCCAATAATAATTATATGATACTTACATAATTATCTTGATGAATTTTAGGTGTAAGTCCGAAAAAAACTTTATTGAAGTAGGTATATATAATTAAATAATGCTGGACTTTTCACATCATCATCTAGCCCCAAGGAAAGCAGAGCTTGTGTTATGGGTAGGTACTACACAGATATACTCTTACTACATACTTAGGTATAAGTACTTTTTGTTTCTAAATAGGTACATACACATTACGTATACCTATATAGAAACACCTATCTGTAGATCACACAAACATTTGCCTTGGGATCGAACCCACAACCTTTTTGCGTCGCAGGCGGGCCTTCGCAATAAATAAACAGCACATGTCCACAAGTATTAAGTCTCTTACACGCTGGAACGTATGCCTGACACATTGAACTTGTTTCGTTTCACGTTGTGTATCTAGCTCACAACAATTTTAAAATAAAAAAATCAAGAAAAAAAAAATTGCGATAAAACATACAAAAAAATGTTTTTATCTATTTCCTATTTAATTATTTCATAATTTATCATAAACGAGCCATAAAATATAAATAAATAAACAATAAACATTTTTTTAAAAACTCCGTCGTTTATTGGAACGTAGAGTGCGAAAATGAAAATCGAAACAATGGATGAATCGATCAGTAAAAAAATAATCGTTGGTTTAGTAATTTTGTCTATGAATGAACCTTGTAATCGATTGAGATGAATTGAGAGTAGTGAAACAAAAATCGATTTTAATAATCTGGATTAAACTTGCGTCTTACCATAGAACGTGACATAAAGTTATTCCACCGAATAAATCAAGAATAACCATACATTTTGAAAGTTTACACTCCGAAATAACTTTATGTCGTGTAAGACGCTATGACATTACTATTTGACTGATTTTGACATCATCTCGAAGTGTCATGCATACGTTCCGCCGTGAAAAAGACTATAGTATTATTTTTCTAAACTCGTTTCACGCACACACGCGTGCACGCTCCACGTTCGCTTCTAGACCGGAAAACTCTAGAAAGTGGCTTTTCAATTTTCGAATAGCTACATAATAAATGGCGTATGATGTAGAGCGAGCATTCAACGAGTCCAATATGATTGATGGCAAAGCATTTTAATTGATTTTACTTTAAAAATGTTACTTTTTATTCATCAGGCAGAACAGCAGAGTTATGACAAAAATTGAATTTAAATTGTATTCTCAAGGCATGATAGATGTTTTTTCAGATCTCTTTAAAATCCTTTGATGTGTTTGATGAGTGACAGGTTGCAAGCCCATCGCTGTCATTAATAATACACAACTTCATTACATTAGAATTAAGAGTCCATTTTATTTAGACACCATCTTAGCTTAAGCTTATTCAAAACAAAACGTTTTCAAAATATCTTCGTAGCCCGCGGACATGATTCGAACCCACAGCGCATGAATTCCAACTCGACCCAAGCTTACAGTTAGAAATGTCGTAAATAATTTGAAAGAAAACAGCCTACGATTATCATATGTACAAATTGTTTTATTCCATTACTAAATTATATCTTTCGCAACATGTATTGAGTATTTGCGTAGAGCGATCAATTAGGGCAGATTATGCTCCGAAATAAACGGAACGGATGAAGGGACTCGTTCTTTTCAAACAGATGTTTTTAAGAAACGAATCAGGGCCAGGACTGTATCTCCAAGGCACGGTAGACTTCTCAGATCAAGTTATTCGAGACCCTCGGAAAATATCAATGGGAATAGATCTGAAAGGATCTGGAATATAAAAGATCTGAGAGAATGTCTACAGCGCCTCGGGGATACAGTCGTGACCCTGTTTACGTTTTACGTTTATTAAAATGCCTATGTATTTGACCTACCTACTCGTAAACTGCACGAAATTCTGAAAGATGTCTTGTCTAGGTGCGTCTAGGTTGCATCGGTGATACCGTGATTCCGTTCCTGTTTATAATATGTAGTTAAAACAAATTTACTATCACACTTCACAATAATTCTTATCAAAACAAACAGAAACAACAATCAACTTTATTAGCTCAACACCATAAACCTGTTTCCAAGCCGAAGCCCTACCACACCCTAGATAAGGCTGTTAGAACATTACAGCTTTACATCAATGAAAGCTACAATAGGTACAACTAGTCATTCCTTCCAACCAGTTTTCCTAGACCTCCCATGGTTCCCGTTACGCTACTGGCTGAAGGATTAAGGGGGGAATACGGATGGACAAATGAAGATCAGGGTTCGTTTTTCAAATGAGGCATAGAGGTTCGGTCGTCGCGGGCAAAACCTCAGTTGCTCCTGACGCCCAATCAAACGCACTCGTGTGCTCAGCAAGCTCCGTAAACGCATTCGCGGGAAAAGTGACATATACCAAAAGTGGAAGTGCTTTTTCTGTGAGCCTTTTGCTCAAAGGAGTCTTGTTTTTTGGGTAAGTGATATGATTTTTTTTTCATTACGTGTTAGTATGTGTTTGTTTACGCAGTAATAACCTGTTACAATCATAACATGCTGTGTAATTGGAACGTAAAGGAATTATTTAATTGGTTATGAATACAGTCCGGTTTGTAGATGCAAATAAACAAAGCTCACTAGGAAATTTTTGAGAAAAAATATTAAGGCAAAATGGAGGAAAATTATTGTAATAGGGCGGAATAAATTGATGACTGGTGGGTTTCATTATTTTAAAACCTTATTAAAAGTGCCGCTACGATATTTATTATTTGTCTATTGAATTAATTATTTACAGGCAATCAAGCTTATCACTATAATCAATCACGCAACGTATATGGAAATACACAAAAGCTACCAACATAATTAATTCGTAATTAAACGAAGTGATGATGTTTAATTCAGTATCTGATACCCACACATCATCAGCCTGCAGAAGTTCATTGTAGGACATTCAAATAATAGACAAAAATATCTCTTTCCGTCAGTACATTTTTGGACAGCTTTGGACAATCCTATCATATAAATAATTTACTCCTATAGGTGGCCTGTGACAAGACGATTTTGTTTGTACAATAGTTAATAGTTACATCTACAATATAATTTCGAAAATGTGTTTTTTTTTTGAAGACTTTTACAAGTTATGATGAGTCTAACTTCCAGGTTTTAACCAACTTCAAATAGAGGTTGTATTATGTTCTATGTTCAACTGTAAGTAGTAACTTGTAATGACGTCTGTTTCTCAATATACAATTGACTGATTTAATTTAATACTATGGGATTGTAGCAATTGGATCTTCAAAAATTTATTAGACGGTGTGAGAAAATATCTTGAGGAAATTGGTTAGTTTTCTAAAGCAGCGTCTGGCTTGCAATCCATCCTCGAATGTTAACTTATGCAAAAGTTGCAGAACTTACAAAATTCTTTCATTTCATCTTGCTCGGTATCGAAATAAAATCAAAAGCTATTGCCTCAACCTCAAGTGATCGTCATTGGATGAACCGAGCTATTATGCAAGCAAATTAAATTAAACGCATCAAAAATAGAAAAACCAACACGACAGTACATTACCAGAAGCAGTGCATTCGTGTTTTTGCGTCGGGCATTGGAAAGTCGCGCGTGCGCCCCGTTCCGTCCGAGCGATCGGCATTCCAATGATTTATGCATCAACGCAACGCTTTTCTAATACACATTAATTACTGTCGCATTCATGCAGCCATTTTATCACGATCTTTGTTCTAGAATCCTTAAGTAATTTGGTATAGGTAGTCACTAATCAGGGAGTAAACAGCGCATAAAAGTCATGAAAAATTATTTTATAAAAACAGTTATAATTGCAAGCTTGTAGTTCAGCGGTAGGTACTAGGTATGCTTAATTTCGTTATGAACAGTTTTACAGGCCTACAGCTAGTAGAGACAATCCTTAAAAGTAATTTTACTTGACCTTGCTTCAAAGTAGAGCCAAGCTGATTATAGGAAAAATGCTATAACAAGTGGAACTTATATAGAGAGATACTCGATACTTGTCTGCCTTTCTTTGGTGGAGAGAAATCAAAGGTCTGAGGTGACTCACTCAGTTCCCAAGAAAACAAGTAAATAGGCCCATAGTAATACCCATTTAGGTAGTAAGAAGAAGTAGACGCTCAGTTTCATAAGACACGATTGAAACAATCAACAATTTTGTAATTTTTCAGAAAAAGTTAGGAATTTAAATCTGCCCATTGATATCTATTTCTGTACATTGTACTTACTCTATAGGTTTAAAAATACATCCCAAAAATTGCACCCATGCGGGACTTGAACCCACGACTTTTACCTATGTGTGCACTACCTTTATGCAAGTAGGTATCTAATCGCTAATATAGACCTAATTCTGACTCGTCATCATAATCAGGAAACGAAAAAGTCAAGTTTAAAATCGAAAATGACTCAAACAAAAACTGAATCACACTCAAACTAGCCTCATTCGAGTTAATTAACTATTTATAATATCATCTAAGCACAGTCCGGCCGGAGTACCGTAAAAATGACAAATGTAATGACAATTGTGTGTACCCGAATTGGAACAATGAGAATAGATCGTAATAACGGTAGTTTTTATGATATTGCCTAAAACAGTAGTCGTGAATAGAAAAAAGCTCCGTAGACTTTAATTTTGTAATGGGATAACTTGAGATATTTTACGATACCCTAAAATACCCAAAAACGTTTTGATCTCATAGCTTATAGAAGTATTATAGTGACAGTGCCAATAATTGGCGCCCAACCACGGACACAAAAATAGAAAATACAAAGTTGGTTGAAGCTCGCAATACCTCATTTGAAGTGGGTTATAAATAGACATCATAAATAGACATAGATACATCTAGTAAATAAAGGTTTGTTCTAATGAAAGGTCTATCGTCAAACGACTAAGTAATGAGTTGGATAGTAGATAAACAAATTCTTCGGTAGCTTGAGTCGTGTTAGTTCGTTCAAGTTCTAAGTACTTAAATATAAAAATAGATAATAGAATAAAAACTTTTGAAATGGCCAATCTTAAGCTTAAAAGTCGTCTAGCTATTGGATGGACTTTTAAATTATTGAGTAGCGTTTTCATTTGTAGGAATTTAAATTCAGATTTTTGATGCTAATAACATTATAGGATGCTTACTTAGGCCAAGTAGGCACCCAAATGAGAATACCTACATGGAGTTATTCAAAATCAAATCAAATCAAGTTTATTCAGGAACAGTAACATTAGCTTATTAAGTATACAATGGAAACGATGATACCAGCAGAAGTTTTTTGGAAAACTACGACACAGTTTTCCAATTGATCGGTTTTACCTGCCGAGTGACGTTTAGAAGGAAGTTCTTCCTTGATTAAACAATATCTTAAAAAGACAGAAGACCAGAGCTATCCTTCCTGCCCTGCAAAAGTTGCAAGCCCATTATTTTCTCCTAGAATACTCCTACAAAACTTTACTCAGAGAAGTTACAAGTCCTATTTCTCCCCCAGGTGTCGGAGTACGGGGGCGGAGCGCGCGTGGTTTGGGCCATGTCGGCGGGAGACAGGGAGGCGGAGGCTCAGGCCAAGAAGGGCGAGGAGGGCGCTTCTAGCGAGAGGGACAGCCGAGCGGCCGCCGCTTTGAAGCAGTACTGGTGCGTCGGCCTTCGGGCTCTCGAGCTGGTAAGTGCCCAAGACAACTCCTACTGTACTGGAGGTTAATAAACTCCCTTTTACAGCCTTAAATATGGTTGTCGACTTTGATAGAGTCGTATAGAGCCTGAATATAAAAGTTCTCAACCCCCCATGTTAGCAGATTTCTACAGGAAGATCACGACTGAAAGATAAAAGGCATGCTAGATATTTTCCCAGATATAGTCTTTCAAGACTTAGATGTCGAAAGGGTAGTCCGAAACACGTCCAAACACAATATCAAAGTTAATTTTACTAAAGCCATTGTAATTATGCTATTAAAAATTCTTCACAAGGTCTCCGATGAGGTTTAAATTCAAATCGATACTGAACTGCAAGTCGATGGGAATCACCAGCTGCATTGTATTGGACTTTCAGAAAAATAATGACCATGTATGAGCTTATGAACTCGATAAGAGACTTTAAACACCTACCAAAAAAAGAAAGAATAAGAACGATCAGGAAGAAGGGAGACAAACAGACGACTCTTTAAAACCCATAACACAAAAACAACTAGTAAACCTTAAATGCATCTAAAACTTGGGATAGTTATTTCAATTCAATTCAATTCAATTCAATTTGTTTATTGCTTCATGTTAGTTACAATGTCTTAAATATAGGTAGGCGTTTCATAACATGAACCCCGCTGGGGCACTGCAACATTTGGTAGGTTACTTATAAACTAACTTATGTAGGTAAACTAACTTATGTAGGTATATATTGGCTCAGCCCTTAAAGATATTTAATTTAAATATTTTTGGTTCAAGTACTATTTAAATATATATTTAGAATCCGAGTTTACTTTTTATTAAATCTTTTATTGTCATCTAGATAATCTTGAATATTGTAATAACTTTTTTCTATGAGGTAAGATTTTAATTTTTTGTTAAATATTGTATTTTCTTCTAAGTTTTGTAGTTCTGAGGGTAAATTATTATAAATTTGGATTGACATGTTATATGTTCCTGATTTAACTATTTCTAATTTTGTGTAAGGTAGGGCTATTTTATTTTTGTTTCTCAAGTTGTGCGGTTTGGTGTATTGCTCTTTAGATAATGTATAGAAAGTTTTATGTGTTCTTACAAATTTACAGATTTCATAGATATATATTGAAGTTAGGGTTAGGATTTTTAATTTACTAAAATGGATTTTACAGCTCTCTCTTTCTGAAATATTGACTAAGATTCTGATACATCTTTTTTGTAAGACAAATAACTTATTTGACTCAGAGCTATTTCCCCACAGGATAATACAGTAGCTTAACCAGGAGTGAGCATATGCATAGTATGCATTTATACTTATTTCCAAGTTTGTACATTTTTTTAGTTCAAATAATGCATAGACAAACCTTGATAGTTTACTAGCTATTTTATCTATATGACACTTCCAATTCACTGAGGTGTCTATATTTACACCCAGTAAATTACATGAATCTACAGAATTTAGTTTATTATTATTATAGTTAAGATTATTCATATTTAGGGGTATTTTTTGATAAGGTTTAAACTGCATGATTTTTGTTTTGGTTATATTAAGTTCTAAATTATGTTCTTTAAGCCAATTTATTATTAAATCTAGTGTTGTGTTTATTTCTGAATTAAGGTATTGTTGCTCATTACACGGAAAAATTACAGATATATCATCAGCATATAGAATAGTTTTTTTATTTATTATTTTTGGCAGATCATTTATATATATTAAAAAGAGTATGCAGCCTAACACACTTCCTTGAGGTATTGAATTTTGAATATTTAGTTTATGAGATTTTATATTGCTAATTCGATTTTGGAGTGCATCAAAGAAATCGATTTCAACATATTGCTTGCGGTTTTCCAGGTAGGAACTAAACCATTCTAAAGCTGGACCGCGCACTCCTATTCCATTTTCGTAGAAGTTACGACTCCAAATTGATAGGAGATTAAAAATAATTTGATTTACACACCCATGGAAACAAAATAGGTCAGTGTATAACGAATAAGCTCTAACGGTGGATGTCATGCCACCTGTAGGCTTTTTTCCTAATGGGAACTAACAGTCTGTTCACAATGCCCTTGGAATGGAACCATAGAACGATGTTCTAAGGTAATTATCGGTAATTTAGCGCTTAAGCAGTAATTGTGATCGTGTTTGTATTCCGGATACTTGAAAGACCGGTATTGTTCTGGTTTGATGTTATGTTATACTCATTACAGGTGTTAAGTAGAGTGAGGACTTGTGTAATGTTCTGTAAAACATTCATATGTTTTAGAGAACATTACACAAGTCCTCATGTAAGTTAACCTTTTAAGATTCACATCTTCTTCTTGTGGTGCTGGTGCCTCTCCGACTAGCGAAGGTTGGCAGTCAATATGGCATACCGATTGTTCTCGATCTTTATCGAGTCGAAACAATTCTGTAGCACTCGCTATCCCCGTCCACTCTCTGATGTTAAGATTCGTGGTGTAGGTAATTAAAGACGAAAGAAATAATAGATGACTCTTTGTAAATATCTCCGTAATGTTGATTGGCTGATGGGGGTCTAGGGTTAGGTAAGGGTGGAGAGGGACAAACTGTTTTACAAGAAAAGTGCATAACATTGGTGAAAACTGATACTTATTAAAATAGATGGAAAGACCTAACGGATGGTATTACATATAATTAAGATGGGAAAGTCTATACTTGTCACAGATGGGCCATCAAAGTGACAAGCCACCAACATTTAATAAAGTTTTAATGATGATAAATGTAATAAAAGTGAAACCAGTGTGGAAATCAGCGAAAAACAGCTCATTGAGATCCCATTTGCGGTGTTGTCCACAGGTGAAAACATATTTTGAACACGTGACAACTTTCACTGGTAGCTAAATGCATCTGCAGCTACAAAGGCTTACAACTATAGTCCTAGGGATTGTATCCTCAGATCTACAGACAGTCAAGATTTGTTAAGGGTCACCAGGGGCTAGTCGTGTACGTAGTACCATATGAACAACAGACACTTGTCCAAATGTAGAAGCCTTTTAACTTCATTGGGTTGTAATGTAACTGAGTCAAAAAAAAATTGCGGCATTCCAGGAGTGTCGATAGTGAAAACCTGAACGAGGTTTCGATAGCGGTTCTAAACTTTAAAAAAATATAAAAAAAGTGCTAAAAGTTCCTGTCTTACGGGGATTTGAACTCGGAGCTGTCACACTCAAAGGCGAGTCTGTCACGTCGACCATTGTGACGCTACCAATGTGTGACAAAATTAAGGATGGTGTCGTAACAGTCACGTGATTGAGTTTGATAGTTTTTTTCCCATCTCAAAAATAACTAACGCGCTAAGTTTTCACTTCAATAAACGTTTATTTGTCACCTACATACAAAAAAGCTTGAGAAAGTTGAAAGAAGTTTCATTCGTTTCGTATTCATGGATTATTTTGTTCACAGGTGATAGCAGTGATCGCAATTGGACTGATAGTAGGAGCGCTCTACTCTCCCCAAGTAGTGCAGTCTGACCATCGCCATATCGCGCTCATCTACTCTGCCTACTCCAGTAAGTTTATATAAATCACGAAGCTAGTAGGTACCATATCTAAGTTTTGAAAAAGTTGCCGCAAGATGCTATTCGTTTTCTACATAGGTACTTATTTTGATGTAGGGGCGAGGTACTCGTATTAGATAATAATGGTGAAAAATCAAAAAGAGAACACCTTTTCTAAATTAGAAATTCCATGTAAAAAACAATTCTCATAAGTTTGAAATTAGAATTTGCAATTTGCAACCCTGTCATTTTTACCTTCGAAGTTCAAATTCAATGTAAATTGAATCTAGAATGCTTTCGTAAAAACGTAGAGCGAGGTTCAAGATTTAAAATTAGAACCGATGTGTTTTAAATTATTTAATCGATACTAATTTCGCACTGAAGTCGTCTCACCCAAATCGATTCTTGCAATTGTTCGTAAATTAAATGATTAGAACAAAACCGTTGGTGCAAGTGTGTCATGGACACCGCCTAGAAACTACCCATCACACTTTTTGTTGGGAACTGCAGAGTTTGAATTAAGTACCTAAGTATTATCACAGACAAGTAGTTAGTGACAAATTTCTAGAGAAATAGGCATTTATGCATTCATGCTTAACATCATTGTTGCGTTTAAAACGGATCGCTGGCTAAAAACAAACAAGACGGGAAGTTTTTGTTAATTTACTGTGAAATTCATGGACAGAAAAAAGTTAATAACAAGTTAGATAACAAAGAGGTTTAAAGCAAAATTGAATAAAATTGGAAAATAATAGTTTGCTTTTATTCAGGCGGTTGCTTGAAGTAAAACTATCGTTTTTTTTAAACTTGTCATTTGAATTATGTTTCTGATGCTGAATGTCCAAAAGCACTCAATCTTATCTTAGCGAAATTGCCGTTGAGTACCAAGGTGGCAATTAGGTAATATCATTAGCACCATTAGCACTTTTACGAAATAAATCGATGCTATACTTAATCGGTTTTCTCTAAAAAACAATCGATTAAGCCGAGTTTCATTGAACTCGGGGCGTGAAAGCGGATTGTTTTGCAACATCGATTTTCATCATGTAAAGTTGAACAAACCCAAAAGGCCCCTTGTATTTAAGTAGGAAGTTTATTTTTCGAAATTTCTACTAAATTACAGAGGACTTTTTTCATAGCACACGCCACATTTTAATAATCTATCTATAGTAAATGTATAGTTTAAAATAACAATTGTCCTATCGATATACTTGAAAAGTTTTCACCTCGATTCAGATCTTTTTGCTTAGATTTTAAGGTTCACTTTTCTTTGCAGGTTTCATAATCATCACTGGCGTGCTGGTGATCGCGCGACTTTTCGGCGAGTCTGCCGGCTGGCGTATTTCCATCGGCTTCTCTTTGCTTGGCGTGGTCATGTTCACTGCGGCCGCCGCTGTTATATTCTATGGTAAGTTCTTTATTCAAATCATTTATTTAGAATAGTCATATGAACACAGTTTATAAAAGCGCCTACTTACGATGAAATATCAAATCTACATAATTCGATATTCAAATTGTTATTTGGGTATTTAAACTTGGAATCCGCAGCGTTCCTTTTGTCAATTTAAAAATATTTTAAACCAAACTGCTTCTCTATAGAAACATTATAGAATTAACTCGTCTGCATAATCTGCATTTTATGATCAGTTTAGTTATCCTGGTCGAGGCTGCAAATAATGAGGTTTGCTCTATCAGATCATTTCGTTTAATCATCGGGCGTGAACGAATCTGAAACGTAATAGGATATCTACATAGTTTATCACTCACCTACATCTAACCATAACTGTACAATTTATAATGTGATTTGCGCTAATTAATATGCACAAAGTAGCCGATGAGCCTGCTGGCTGTATAAGGATACAAGCCTTTGCCGTTGACTCGATAAAAGTATGCGTTTGTCTCTAGAGACTTTATTATGACTTCCGGTGTTGCCGTTTCTTTTCAGCGGTTTTAAATTTCGAATACTGTTATTGAGTTATGTTGTTTTGAGTTATCATGACAAAACTCAGTGATTACAGGGTGATCTATTTTTAATTGAGTGAATCATTTTCCTATTAATTTGTATGCTTTTTTTTACAGATTGGCACCGGTCTTACTACGCGAACGTTCGTCCGAACAAACAGGCATACGATCTTTTAATCTCTTCTGGAGTGTTTTCAATAATCAATGCCGCAGTTTTCCTTGTTCATGCTTTCTTCACTTTCAGGAAGGAAGCTGATTATTAGTTTATTTTATTTAGGTATTTAATTAGTATTAGGTACACTGCGTTGCGTGTATTGTAGATATAATAATTTGAAGAAAAAAAAACACCTTGCAACGACTTTATTGTTCTGGATTTTTGTTTTGTTACTACTTATTTGGCTTTTACGCAGTAGGTACTTTTAAATTTTTATTACTTAGGTAGGAGGTACTCTAGCTTATTTTGCATCTCTTAGGTTTGTGTTCTAGAATTAAATTTAGACTTACGCTTGTATTTAGGTTTTGGCTTTTCTATGCTTTAAATGTTTTTATTGTTATTTTATTATTTAAGCTAGGTTTAATATAATTATAAGGAACCATTTCAAAAGTTGCCCCCCCGTTGTAGCTACAAGTTTAAAGTTTCACTGTCCTTAACATAAATTTTATTGAACAGCTAGTGTATATGTTTAAAATCACAATGGCAGCGCGTTGATTCAATATTAAATATTTCAGTACCTAGTTTGAAATATAGGCAGCTTTTCCATAGTAAATTTCGAACGAGAGCAACTCTTTAATTAAAGTATCAAACCAAATCAACCGTAACAAAAGATATCATAGCATTGCATCAGTAAGTACGTAGGTAGCTATTTTTTTAATTTTTAAACTCAATTGATAGTAGCTCTACATTTTTGGCATCTATTTACACACAACATGTAGCACACAAAATAAACCATGGCAGAATATTGGCAGTTTTGTACATTCGAATATTAAAATTTGGTATAAAAAAACTGATAACCGAGTCGCAGCTAATTAAAAGCAGTATAAGGGCACGCTTGCAGCTATTCATTTAAATTTTTAGTAGACATGGCAGCTTATTTGACTACTTAGTAGTTACTCTTGATAGCGTCATAGGCAGCTATTGGCTTGGCAGCACTTATTAGGAGATAATTATGTATATTTTTGGTGCAGCTATTTTTTAATCATGTATATTTTTGGTGCAGCAATTTTTTAAGAAACATTAGGTATTGGGTGGGTTGTGAAGCAATTTTAGGTTAGAACAAAAAGCAGCTAATTTCAAATTGAAACAGCTATTTACAACAAATATTAATACTGCAGCTATTTATTATTTTTGAACACCAGGAAACCAAAAATGCGCAACTAATTAGGCTTGTGCAGTGTTTGGCAGCCTTATTTCTAAATATTTTTATTTATTAGGACAGTTTAAATAGATTTCAGTTTATTTTGGCCGATAGTGCAAGTACAGACATTAGAATAGGTAAGGTTAGTAATTTAAAGTTGTTTTAGAAGGACGGTGGAGCTATTATGTAAAATATTGTTTTATTCAGCTTTTTGTGTTAACTATATTATTGTGTATTTTATAATTGCTAGATTCCAAATGGCATCATTAGGGGTAAATTTTAAAGTTTAAATGTTATATTTTATTATAAATATAGGTACCTACTAAAACATTCCGTTGATTCTATTTACTAATAATATATTCAGATTAATTAGCAAATAGTACGAATTTGACTATAAAATAAAATTTCAAATTACATAAATTAGGAAATGATGCAATGAGCTAGAGTAAACTGTAGGTATTTATGCGAATTAAGACCACCGTAACTTCTGCCTTACTTAAATTACACAATATTTTCTGGTGGATATTCACTCATCTTATAATAAAAAACAATAAAACATTTGGATTAATACAATGTAAAAATCAAAACCTATATAGCAAAATTTTTCAAAATATACCTAACTTTTTAAAACTCACAAAAAGTTAAACAATTTGTTATATTAAAATATATCGACGCTCTCTTATCGAATGCAGTTTTAAGTGCAGAAGTTTATTTAAGTTTTATATAAGAAATAGGTTTAAATAAAGGATCAACCAAAGCAGTAATCAGTATCCGTCCAGTGGTAGATAAGTTTTGTTTCTCTATTCCTGTCTCCTTACTACGCTGTCTTTAACTGATTAACATTTTAATTTCAATTTAATATTATTCTTGATATAAGTTATGTTCTTTATGGTTAGTTTAATTTTATGAATTAAAAATGTTAAGCGCAGAAACTGTAACACGCTATATATTTTTTACGAAACATAAAATAAAAATAGTCACATTGCAACTTTAACATAATATAATCTCCAGTTATGTATTTTAGTTTAAAATTTATGAAAAATGTATTGATGATATTATCAATAAATTTTTCATAAATTTAATATTATTAGTTATTATAAAATGTTGTAAGTGTTCTATGAATAATAGATTAAGTAAAATATGCAATAAAAAACAGTGTAAATAAAATAAATAATGAATGATGTAACCCGGCGCTAATGTTACCTTATTTATCTACAATACACAACATGCTTGTTATATTACGTTTAAACAACAAAAGGTACCCGCGTCACACACAAACTGTAAACATAACCCGATTGTAATCATAATAATATACCTACTCTTATTAAAGATAAAATACATTTTATTGAAAAAATAATGCTCTTTCATTTTACTAGTTCAATACAGATAATTTATTAAAATACCCATCTAAGTAGGAATGTCCTGTACGTAAGTGTTAGGTACCGTAGGTATCTATCGATCTGGGTTCGTATTCTACTAATGTGCAAGACAGCGTTCGCGAACATGACGTGTGTGTGCAACGTTCGCGGCTAGAAGTACGGGAGCATGGAGCACCAGCTCCATGGACATCGCATTTAATTTCTTTTTTATTGTTTGTGATCAATTTTGTTTAAACCTACCAACTGAATCAACCTGTATTTAGGTATAGGTATCCCAAACTTAACAGTTCACAAGGAGTGTGATGTCCTAGAATAATGATGATTATTTCAAGTAGATAGGTAAAGTATGAAATAAAAAATATTTATAATAGGGGGCTTTAGCTTGAAAAAGTTGAAACCCGTTACATAAGGAATGGTTATTTTATTTTTACAAAATGTTGGCTAGTGCTAGGTAATTAAAATATTTGGTTGGACGTGCCTCTCATCTAGTTAGCTCAAAGTTTACGTATTAAATTAAACTTTCGAATCCCCATATAATTAAAATGTTTGAAAGAACCATAGATTTACCATGGTACTTGGAAAGAACTATATTATTCTGGCTGTTTTTTACATTTAAAGACTTTCAAAGTAGTTTTCTCTATTTTTTTCCTATTTCGATTTACCGCCTTTGTATTCACTTCCGGTTTGCCCATAGTTAGGTTTGCTATGCTAAAAATAGATAGAATCAGAAGTGTAATTTATGTTTCATTCTGTCATGTCAGTCAGTGTCAGTCACTTGTCAATTTTTGCTGTCACAAGAAAAGGGAATGGAACAAAATAACCTACACACGAAAATCAAAACAATCGCAATTTCAAAAATCTGAAATGGTATTCAGCATTAATCAGTCAAGCCCATTCAAAGTTTACATACCTTTTCAGCTTTAGCTAGATAGATCCACAGCTTTCTCCAAGTGGAAAACTTCTTTTGGTCACTGAAGTTATATTGCATTTCTTTTGATGCATATCTAGTGCTTAGCGGTGATCTATAATTGCAGTATTCAGAGCTTTGTATCTCTTTTGGTGCGTCAATGGAGAACATTTTCACTGATTTTGGTTCTCACTTTTTGTCGCCTTGCTCAAAAACATAGGCTTCTCCAGACGTCAAGTATAGTAAACAGATGACAGAATAATGAGCTAACCTATCAGAGCCAAGGTCAGGCCGCGGGAGAATTCGATTTTGATTATGAGGTTATCGCTTTCTGATGTAAAGTTACGTGGGAATAGTCACACCCATTAGTTCTAAGATTATTTTATGTAGGCAAGTAGAATACGTAGCTACACACTCCGTAATTAGTTCAGCTATGACTGTCTACCTACTAAGATAAGTATTATTATTTGATCAATATTCTATTGGTGGTTAGTGACCTTCAAAGTATCATCAATTTTTACCTAGTAACTTAAGGCATTACAAATAAACAACAGACCCACTAACTTGGTGATCAAATTCTTTTCCTCTACATTGCCTAGAACAACCAATTTAGGTAGGTGTACCTATCTAAATAAGCAAACAATCTTCTTCCCAACACCAAAAGGTTCTATTTGGGCCCCTAATCTGCTTTTGTAGAAAAGCAAACAACATTTTATGCTGCAATGTATAACAATATTTCCGAGACTATCAAAATAAATACTCAATGATGTGACATGTCTCAATAAAGAGTGGTTAACAACAGATAATGGCCAATGTAGAGAATGATGCAATCTGTTATCAAAACATCTATATAGTAGGTAAATTGTGCCTTGGCAGTAAGATACTGGCTCCTCACTGGAGATTGAATATTTAAGATGGATCACCTAAAAGAATGCTAGGCCCTAACCGTTTGTTGCCCTAATTCTTCACGGTTTTGGTCGCAAATCGTAAATCTAAGTGATCGCTGCGGTCCTACTGAATAAATACTTTTTGACTTTGACAAACTTATATTTTTAGTGGCAAGCTAGAAATTTAATTGCAACAATAACTTGCTTCTACTTTTGGGCGAATAAAAAAAGACATACAGAAAACTCTTTATTTACATAAATATGAATATATCTTGTTATAATACATTTTTCACACCATTATATAAATATAAAAATAGCTCTAAAATGTGCTTTTAAAATTTGATGCATATTTTCAATTATTTGTGAATAAATAAATCAATATTGACACACCACAATTTTTAAATACTGGATAAAAAGGTAGCAAATCTCTTGAAAAAGCAGCTTTTTTTGATGAAAATAGCATTTTGTGAAAACAGGAGATGCAGTCACATGCAGAACAGTTATCAACAAAGGATCATACAAAAGTTATTTACTTACAAATATACAATGGAAATTACAATTTAATGTACAATTTGCAACAATTATTGTCTGTATGCAATGCATTTGGTGGACTGGTAATAAAAGTACTTTGTTCTAATACATTTTTTTTATTGAATTCGTTTCAACATTCAGATTTCCATACTTTTTCTTTTTCAGAACTTTCTTCTCAAATATTCGCTAGTGGGTGTAAAAACCTCCCACAAAAACATCATTATTTCCAATTCAACAACAATTAATGGTTCTATACATAGTCACAATGGATCTTTAGCTCTCTGAAGTTAGGTGCACTAAACGATTGGGCAAGTTTGCCCATGTAGTAATTGCGCATGTAGAGTAAGCGAGATAGAACGATGCAACAAACATAAGCGAGTGAGTGAAGTAGCTATACAATGCTGTCTTCTTCGCGCAGCTACTTCAGAAAGATCTGTTGACTACTGTACATATTTTTAATCTGAATAGTGTTCTGGGATAGTACTATACTCGTATCTATGCTTGTACACTTATTTGACAAAAACAAGAGTGAATTTGTGTGCAAAGAAATCACCAGCACCAATTTAAAGGCTTTAAGTGGGCCTAGAAACTCCGTCACCAGAGTTGTCCACTGACTCATACGAACTTATTTGAAAAATTCTATCACCATTTTGGTACATTATTGTAGATGGACAGCATTACCCGGGGCACCTCATGTGATTTATCAGACTTATTGCACTGGATTACACACCTAAAACTAAGGGTATCTAGGCTGGGTTAGACTTTGTTCTTGAGCGATTTCATCATCTTCTCGAGTTTCATTGCCTTCTGGATGTCACCGCTGATCTTCAGCTTGCCCATCATGAAAGCTGTGGTCGGTTTCAGCTTGCCTAGAAAAAGTAGCATATTATACAACTCGTCTAGCAGTGCTACACAAATTCTCAACAATTTATTTTGTAGTGATGTTGAAACAGTGAAGGAAATCATCATTAAGACAAGCGTGGTATGCTATAGATAACACAATGTGTTATCTAATTAGAAATCATCCCTATTACTAATAAACGTTGCATAAAGTTATGTAATGCATAACATAACATATGCAGAACCATACAAATTTGGAGTTTATTCATTTCATAACTTTATGCAACATTTATTAGTGAGGGCCCATCTGTTCGAAAAAACTAGTACCGCAATAAGAACACTTTAAAAACAAATAACGGGATATTTACAATGATTTACTGTTTTTTTGAGTTTCCTGATATTTGATAACCATGATAAACAAAAAATTAAAGTTATCTGCAATAAGAAGTACTTAGCGGATTTTAGTTACTAGCAATGCGCAGTAGAGGCTTTATTTCATACAAAATTGTCTTTCTCTAAACTTCACGAATGCATAGATCTATTATTTAGAAGCTTTCCAGAGTTCGTACAAAGCGTTTTGAGTCCACATTTTTCATACGCACCGCCAAATTGTGGAACTCATTGCCTGGCTCTGTATTTCCCGAAAAGTACTATTTAGGGGTCTTCAAAAAAAAAAAGAGTAAATAGGTTCCTTCTAAGTAAGCATGCTCCATCACTACTGCTTAAAATCAGGCAGAGTGAGGTCAAATGCTGTCCTATTGAATTAAAAAAAAAAACTGCTTTAGAACTTACCGGCAAACATATCAGCGAAGTGAACGCAGTCCATAGTGAGAGTTGCGTCGGCGGGAGACTTGGGCTCGCCTTGGCCGCACGTACCCTCGCCGTTCTTAAGGTCAATGTGCCACACGCCTTCTTCTTTGCCTATGAATCACATGGATAAGTTTTAACTTTTTTTATGTTAGTGCGAATTTTTTTTTTTTTTGTAATTTTATAGTGCTAATCCACACTTGGTATTTCATAAAGAAATGAAGTCTTATAAAAATTTTGCATTCCGATCAGACGATCCTCCTAAAGCCTTACCGCTCGGCCACAGAATCCTACTTGCCAGTATCCAAATTTTCGATAAGGTCATATTTTTCGGTTAAGCACCGATTAGCGACATCTACACGTTTCACTAGTGAACTCATGCTCATTGTCCGAAGGTACATTCAGAATCAAATGACTAAGAGATGTCGCTTTAGCTTAATCTATAATTTTTTTTTGTAATTTTATAGTGCTAATCCACACTTGGTATTTCATTAAGAAATGAAAAGTCTTATCAAAATTTTGGATTCCGACGGGATCGAAAGCTTATCGAAAATTTGGATACCGGCAAGTAGGATTCTGTGGCCGAGCGGTAACGCACTCCGGCTTTAGGAGGATCGTCTGATCGATGCGGGTTCGAATCCCGTTGGAATGCAAAATGATAAGACTTTAAATTTCTTAGTGCGAATAATGTTGAGATCAGAAAAAGTTGTTACCTTTGACATTGAACTGGTATACAGCACCGGTCTTCTTCACCAGATCTGCAGACAGGGTTTTGCTGATCGCTGCGAATAGCTCCGGGATCTGACCAGCTGGCTCAGACTGGAAAACATAAAGCTTTATTGTAAAACAATGACAAACTAATTCAAAGTCTATTGAGACTACCTGTACCTAATATGGGGGAGAGCTACTTACTGTATTTATTTTTCATTTTATTTCGAGATTTCTCAATGCACAATATATTTGGTACTAAACAAAAAAAATATGAATTGGTAAATGTTCTAATCTTCTTGTGAGAGAATTTGGTCTCTAAACTTAGTCAAAATGTTATTTTTTGACTACTCTAAATATTCTTACTTTGAAGCTATTATAAGATAGAACATCGTGTCATTAGCGGTCCTACTAATAAACGTAACATAAAGTTATGTCATGCATAAACTAATTTGTATGGTTATTCATAGGTTGTGCATGACATAACTTTATGTCAAGCTTATTAGTAAGGGCAGTCTGTAACAGATTTAAGTAGCCGTTAGCGACTCTGAGTACAGAGTACGACATAAGACCTCATCAGTCATTAAAGCTATCAGCGATAAGGTCGCCCATTGTTGCACATTAATTAAGAATTGCTCTTGCTACTTTTGTGTTTCTTTCTTTTGGTGTACAATAAAGTTATATTCTATTCTAAAGCTAGGTAATTCTACTTACAATACATGCATAAGCGAAAGACATACACAAAAGCAAAACAGTGGTCACAGATCCCAATCACCGAACCTTTTTGGGCGCGATTTGGTCAGTCACCCCGGGAATGTCCAAAAAGAAGTCCGGCAACAGGCTTTCTACGCTACCTGCGGACAATGTGACCAATTTATGCAGCTTAACGGAGACTACGGCACATCTTGCCGTAATTTGAACGCGTTATTTAAACAGTGATTGCAGACTACTTCCTTAAAACGACTCTTTTAAATCTGACTCACTATAAAATGTTTGGTGAGTCAGGCGTTTTTTTTTAAACGCCTGACTCACCACCCGAATAAACTAGCAACTCAACTACTGGACACTTCCCGCACGTGCGGCGGCTGAAGAGAGGGGACGTATTATGAAAGGGGCGCTGGCCTCTTCACTCCAAATGCCACCGGATATCGCTCAAGCAATCCGCTTATGGTCGGGGGACCGATCGCGGATGAACAGGGGAGAAAAAAAAATGTCACAGAAGATTATGCTGGACTTTTTTCAGGGTTCCGTACCTCAAAAGGAAAAAACTGAACCTTTATAGGATCACTTTGTCTTCCGTCTGTCTGTCTGTCAAGATAATAGTGCTAAGGGTTGGTTTCATCAAACTTTGGCTAACAAAGCGTTAGTTAATTGGACATCAAATTTAGTAAGAAAAATAACAATGGCTTAAGATTTTAACAGACCGTTACGATGTTTTGTGTTCTTTCCAAAGGAAATCTTCACTAACAAGCCGCTAAATCTAATCGCTGGTCGGCGGCCGGTTAGCTCACTGACAGTTGACATCGTACAAAATTCAAAATATGTTACAACAACGTACAAAAGCATTGAAAAGTTCGCGCCGTAACCATAGCAACAGAAATAACAACGAAGTTTGAAGGAAATTTCCCTAACCGCGATTAACTAACCAGCTGTTAGATTGACTTTTGGTGAAACCAGCCCGAAAGATTCAAAAGAATAACAAATAGGAAAAATTTATTGTTCAACTGTGTTTTACAATCATTAGGACACTTTCTGCAATCACTATTTAATTACGCGAGTCAAGTTGCGTTCGGTCATAGATATTAAAATCATCAGAATCTAGAGTACATAAAAGTCAATGTCACAAAGGACTCTTCGTCACAGAAAATAGATAACCTATTGTCGGATACGATCTATGACCACTTTTCAAAATAAAAAAGCTATTTACAAGCTTAAGTGCATAACCGAGCTACTGAATCTATACGTGCCAGAAGTCCATATATCTCAACCATCTATTATAACCAAGATTATTATTGAGAGCCGAATATGCTGTAAGTTTAAAGAATTCTTGTATTGTCTACCAAAGGCCAAATAGACTTTATACAGGGTGTCCCAGGAACGACTGTTGAGCGGAAGTCCAGTGATGCAGCACCCCAAGGGCTACCCGAATCACCCCCATGTATGTTCAGCGATTTTTTGTAGTTTAGAAGTTATTCACGTTTTTGTGACATTTTATTTATTAAGCAGTTGCAAGACCATTTTGTTTATTTTGAGGTGAATAATTAAGATTAGCTCATAATTTTTTCTCTGGTAATTAGCTTAAAGTTAGGTCTCTTCAATCCAATGACTATTTACTTCAAAACCCACTCGACTGCGCCATAAAATAAAATGATCTAGCGTTAAATTAAAAACTGAAAACAATACTAATACTTTCAAGGGCATTTTCTGAGGAAAAGTCATAGAACTTTTGTTAATCCAAATGTATTTTAAGAACATTGCCATTTCAATAGCTATTTACCCTGTGAATTTCGTCAAGATATCTTTATGGCATCCTACTTAAATTTGAACACAAAGTGTACCAAGTCTTGAAACCAATTTTTTTTGTATAGTTAAAATGTCACATTTCTTTAAAGAAAATAGCGGTATTGAACCAGATTAAGCTTCCCTTGCTTAAAAAATGATGCGGTGAACCCGATTTGCATGGTTTTTGAGTGAAAAGACAACGCCAAGACCTAACTTTGCGCTCTCAGTACAATACTCGTAGATCGTCGTTTAACGAGTCAAAAGCTCAGTTAGCCGCTAAAAAGCTTGGCATCTTTGTTAAGGTGAGGCGTTATTTCACTCCTGTACAGCTGCTCACTCTTGAAAACCCAGGTTTGAGCCTGTTTGAGGTACTGTTCTCGCTTAAGGGAGGGCTCCGCCAAGTATCAATTCCAGGCTCTGGAGTCGATTGCGAGGTAAACTTAAAACACTTATCACAAACACTAGGAACACTTACCATGTCTTACTGGCACCTTTTGGGGTTCTTAACCTAGTGGCCGGATGAAAAAAAGGCATGAACTAATTAAAGTACTGAGCACACTTTCCAAAATGAATCTGGTAAAAAACCTCAAACAAGGCACTCTACGGTAAAGCTCTAAGCTGTTTAGCCGTGACTACCAGCTTCTGGGTGCGCCTCTTAATTGAACCTAGGGCCTAGAAATAGTACCTGCTTGGCAGAGCCCTCTTTTAGGTAAAAACAGTACCTCAAAAAGGCTCAAACCTGGGTTTTCCAGAGTGAGTAGCTGTACAGGAGTGAAATAACGCCTCACCTTAACAAAGATGCCAAGCTTTTTAGCGGCTAACTGAGCTTTTGACTCGTTAAACGACGATCTACGAGTATTGTACTGAGAGCGCAAAGTTAGGTCTTGGCGTTGTCTTTTCACTCAAAAACCATGCAAATCGGGTTCACCGCATCATGTTTTAAGCAAGGGAAGCTTAATCTGGTTCAATACCGCTATTTTCTTTAAAGAAATGTGACATTTTAACTATCCAAAAAAAGTTGGTTTCAAGACTTGGTACACTTTGTGTTCAAATTTAAGTAGGATGCCATAAAGATATCTTGACGAAATTCACAGGGTAAATAGCTATTGAAATGGCAATGTTCTTAAAATACATTTGGATTAACAAAAGTTCTATGACTTTTCCTCAGAAAATGCCCTTGAAAGTATTAGTATTGTTTTCAGTTTTTAATTTAACGCTAGATCATTTTATTTTATGGCGCAGTCGAGTGGGTTTTGAAGTAAATAGTCATTGGATTGAAGAGACCTAACTTTAAGCTAATTACCAGAGAAAAAATTATGAGCTTATCTTAATTATTCACCTCAAAATAAACAAAATGGTCTTGCAACTGCTTAATAAATAAAATGTCACAAAAACGTGAATAACTTCTAAACTACAAAAAATCGCTGAACATACATGGGGGTGATTCGGGTAGCCCTTGGGGTGCTGCATCACTGGACTTCCGCTCAACAGTCGTTCCTGGGACACCCTGTATAAAAACAATTTCAGCCTACTTCTTAGTTCTTAGAGCAAATAGGCTGTATACAGGATGTGGCAAAATTTTACAACATTCAGGGCACTACCTTTTCTTTTGTAGTTAGAAGGTTTTGTTCTTAGAAAACTATAGGTATATTTTGAAAATAAAAACAACTGCATTTTTGAATTTTTGAAAAAAATTACAGTCAGCCTAAAAAATGATATTTGTCAAAAATAACAAGGTCTCAATCGACGCTATTTCCCATTAGGAACACTTTTACCAAAGTAACTTGGCAAATAAAATCGTAAGTTTTTGAAAAAAATAAAGAAAACGGTTTCAGTACAATTTCTATGAAATTCCATTTGCACCATTATTATTTAACTTCCTAACAATAAATAAGAACAAAACCTTCTAACTAAAAAAGAAAAGGTCGCTGCCCTTAATGTTGTTAAATTTTGACACAACCTGTATAGTCTTCCCATACAACCAAATGACTGTTTATTACATAATATAAACATAGTCTCAGCTACCATATAGCTAGTAAATAGGCAGTATAGACTTCTGACACGACTAAATAATGGCTTCTAGTACATCCGAATGGCTGTACAAAGGCATCGAGTACATCCAAATTGCTTTATAATACAATCTCCACCTTCTCCTTATAGTTGGTAGCGGTGGTGTGGTACCGACGCACGCTCGCGGTGGAGACGGTGGCGCGCCCTGACGTCGGCTCCAAGAACCCGTCCAGCAATAGGTTATCTGCCTTCTCTGACGGGAAACGTATTCTATTTACGTCGTAAATACTCATATTTGAATACATAATATACAGGATTTTATCGCGTTAAGTAAGTAAGTTCGTATGAGTCAGTGGTCAACTCTAGTGACGGAGTTTTTAGGCCGCCTTAAGGCCTCCGTCATGGCTTAACGACTTAAATAGCCGGGACCGACAATTTAACGTGCCCTCCGAAGCACGGAAGCGCTCAGATGAAAATGCCACTGGCGGTCACCCATCCACTTACAGGCCGTTTTGAACGTTGCTTAACTTCGACGATCTATCAGGAACGACTAAGCAAGCACGACCACGAGCGCTTCCCTAATTAATATTTACTTAATAATTTCCCGACGTTATAAATTCCTGTAAGTATTCATGCATTCAAATATGAGATATGATCGCGTAAGACTTTCGTAAATAGTCATACAAAAAAACATGGCCCGGTTCAAATCCCATATGGGTGCAATTGTTGGGATCTATTTTAAAATCTTAAATGATCCCTATATTACACTTATGGTTTGTTTCATTAATGTCATAATTACAGTACAAAATCAATATTTTCTCATCTTTCTATTGGGTAGTCAAAGGCAAGTCACACGTTTACACGTTAGAAAATTGCTTGATATATTATTGTTGAAATATTTATTAAGGTTTATCCTTAATATAGATAATATAGAACTTACTGGGGTCACATGCGTAGGGAATAAGGTCCTTCACGCCAGCTGATTGTACCACCTCGTCGTCTATTGCGAAATTGCCCGTGTACGTTTTGGGGTCTCTGAAAAGGGTAAAAATAATTATCAACCCATATTCTTTTTGATTGGCGTAAGTCATTGGAAGTTTTCTGTAAAGTTTAATTAAATAAAAAAATCGTTTTACTGTTTTTACACAGACAGATGTACGGACATTTATAATAATGGAACCCTTACAATTCAATGTTGTTGAATAAGCAGTAGAACATTTTTAACATTTCTATGACAAACGTGACCAACTTAAAAGTCGACCATTCGTGTAGTTGAATTGGATGTTGGCAGGCGCCAACATCCAATTCAACTACACGAATGGTATCTTAACGTGCATTACCTGCCTAAAAACTAGAACTTGAGTGTAGAAAAAATTATACATTACAAAAATAATTCATTATCATCTTATAGAATTTTATGCATAGGTTGATGATGGATATATTTTATATACTTAGAACATTTTTGTAATCTCAAGCGCATTGTAAACCAACTTACTTGGAAAGCATAACATAGGCTGCATCGGAGACGATCTCAGGCTTGCGACTCGTGGACACGTCGCCTGTTAGCATCTCAATAGCGGCCGTAGCGATACCTGATTAACATAATTAATTTAATTTTAATTATTTAATTTAATTTTTTATTTATTTATTTAATTTTAATGCAAATTTTTAAAGATAGAATATTGTATGTGTAATTAATAATCATGTGTTTTATGGATTTATTATGATCTGAAATAAATGAATAATAATAATTAATTAAAATATAAATAAATATGTTTCTTTAGTGAGAAAGTGATGACGGTTTAGCAGTAAACGAGTCCGATTTTAGTATCGGATTCTAAAATAGAACTCGTTAGTGCACCAATGGGTTTCTGTCAAAAAAAATATGTCAGCATGAAACGGTGAAGGAAAACATGTAACTTCCAGTTCTAACTAGCAGCGGTTCACGCTGTGAGTCCCTCCATTTTAAAGTTTCCCGCCCGCGATTTCAAAGCTTGGCGGCAGCGAGATAGGTTAATTTTAATTAAATTATAACCACTGGCAACACCTTCATATATGGATATATTCTGGTATCATTCTGTGGATCTTGATCTGATTGGCTATTGGCCTTGTGTCATTCGGTAGGCCGCTCCGATTGGTCGATAGCTCCGTCTACGGCCGTCAATGAATCGACATTGACAGGTCGTTAGCAATGTCATGCTGAGGGAAAAAAAACCAACACGAGACATTGACGGATTGACATTGACGGAAGAAAAGTGGGATTATAGCTAGTTGCCATCTAAAAGAAGAAGAAGACGGAGATTTTGTGTCACCGGCGGATGAGTTGGCAATTTGGAAAATCAGATTCTAACTTTTTCCGTTTATTTCAATATATAATTACGCCCGATCTGTTACGATCGATTGTTCTGCTACATTCGTCGGCAAATTGTACGTCGTTTGATTAATACACTTGGATCTTGAAATAGCCTCTGGTAAGAAATATTCGTGACGTGGAAATCCTTTGTTTTACGCCATGCGAGCTATTTACTTCCAAGATGCTTAGATCCTGAGGGCATCCCATCTTTTCTTCTCCTGCTCGCATGTGCTGTCCGGCCATCGCAAATGCTTACACAGGGTTTGGTTTCTTTCTTTACAGAATAGAGGTCCTTTGTACAGCTGGCTTCCCGGCCGATGTCTATACGTGGCAACGTTCAGCGACTCCCCCAGCTCGGGCATCGCTCTGTGTGCTTATCTTTTGAAACTGAAGCGCTTTCCCTGCCGCCGCATTCTGTGCCTAGCTCCCTCGCTCATCAGGAAAGGATTGGTGTTTTTGTGAAGTATAGCGTACTGTGAGTTTTATGTGTGTGAAGGCATAGAACCGTGGGTGCTCGCGAAAATTTCGCTACTAACCAAATTGACTGGGTCCGACGGACCAATATTGTGCCGTTCTAACGTGTCCACCGTCCCGGAGTATTTCCAGTGTTTAATACAAGTTTTCATCTGTATTATTTCCTCACTAGAATCAAGGCGATCACCAACCCTTATCATTCATTATTCATCATAAATTGTATCCATTCCATACCATTATCATCCTAGGTTAGGTAAGTTACTTACTAGTACTGATTTAGTTTCGATATGTTCTTGTTTACCCAAATAAAAATAGGCTTCTGTTTTTGTTAAACCTTATTTTATTCCCTTCCTTACCCCCTAGGATTATCCTAAATTACAAACATCGCGAGGAAACCGGCATGTAGAACATAAAAGTTGGAAAACACGGCACAAAAATCTTTTCAGCGCTGGGGGCGAACACGGCCCCAGCGCCCCAGTTCGTTTGATGAATATCCGGATGTTTCTTACTACCATTTCTGACTTCAAGGGCCAATTTATAGGTTTAGAATATTTGGTCCTTAGGACTGTGTTTTAACGTTTGAAAAATTAACTTCTGAAGGCCCTTGAAGTCAGAAATCATAGTAAGAAACCTCCGAATTTTCAGAAAACGCACGAAAAAAAGAACGAGATTTAACGAAAATTAGAGTCATGTTGGCAGATAGTGGCTAGACTTTCAAAAGTTTCGGGTTTGAATCCCAGTCGTAAATAATTGGCGTTAATCTGACACACCCTTAGCAACGTCGCTTAGCTCAATTGGAACCGCCTTCATCCTAAAATAATGCAACTTGAAGGTATTAAAAAAATTTTTTAAGGGCCATTTTAGCCATCATTCTGAGAAAAGAAATTACCTGTCCTAGGCCATAACGCGTTCACGCCAATGTTGAAGGGTTTAAACTCCTCGCTCATTCCAAGCACACACATCGACATTCCGTATTTAGCCATCGTATACGCGACGTGGATTGAGAACCTAGAAAAAAAAATACTCCTAATCAAAATGATCAAGTATATCGACGGTTCATAATCAATACAGTTTTTGTGAATCTGACTTTTTAATGCAGTACGATTCAAAATAAAATTGTCCGTTGCCTACCAAAACAATTAACTTCATATTTCATTGAGAAATGAAAAGTCGAAAGATTCGAATCCGCGACGATCAGATGATACTCTTAAAGCCGGAGTGCCTTCAACCACTCGGCCACGCAATCCACTGACGTCACAATCGAAATTTTTGATAACCTCATAATCGGTAAAGCACCGATTACCTCAAATTCTTGAAATTTAGTGAGATAGACGTCTATAATGATGACTGTTGCATAAAAAGTTCAATTCATTAAGTTTTTGTACCATCTGGGTTTTTTGTGTAGAGTTTTGGCACATTTGGAAACTGATTGAAAAAAAAAACTCAAACCGGCAGTTTTAAGTCCTAGGCCATGTTAGTTATTTAAACGTTTTTGTTTTGTTTCCAGGGACTTAAATGGCGCCGTAAAAGTTGATAATAAACCCCTCTTATACCTTAATTCCTAGCTTAGTTTAGACTAGATGAAAGAGACTAGCTAGATCATCCACCAATATTAATCAATGACCTCTGTGGCGCAGTGAGCGAAGGCCCACCTGCGGCGCAAAAGGTTGCGGGTTCGATCCCCGCCAAATGTTTGTATGATCTACTGATATTTATCTCGGGTTTGGGTGTTTCTAATATGTATGTATTTACAAACAAAAAGTTTAAAAGTAGTATATTAGTCGTACCCTGCTTACTTTGGGGCTAGATGATGCTGTGTGAAAAGTCCAGCATTATACATTTAGATATAAAATCGTATTACCAATAGGGGTTCATGTTGAGAGGTGGAGACAGGTTCAGTATGTGTGCATGATCACTGTTCTTCAAAAGCGGCAAGCACAGTTTAGACCTGAAAAAAAGTTTACATTATAACATGACAATGAGTTAGCACAAAAAGAGGTTGACTTTGTAATGTAAGGTCATGTTATTTTGACCATTTAACATTAAGTTACCATGTCCTCCTTAGAAGGTTATTTATTACAAGTTTTTTTATTGATTTGAATGAAACTAAACATATTCCAAAAACTTCCGTTTCGCGTTCCTTCTTGCGTTCGTTTCTTCTCAGCACGATTTCTGACTCCAAGCGCCAATTTTTTGGTTTGGAATATTTGGTTCTAGGTTAATTGGCAAAATATAGCAACATAGCATAGCATATCGGTGGAAAAGGCAGCCTTTTACTTACGCCAAAAAGGTTCCTCTTGTGTTGACATTATGCATCAGGTCGTATCTCTTCATGTCAGTCTGCGCAGTGCCGGTCAGGGATATAGCCGACGCATTGTTCACCAGGATATCAATACCGTTGAACTAAAAATAAGATAGAAGATAGAAAATACTTTATTGTACACATGGACATTACAAATACAAGATAATATTTAAAGCGAAGTACAATGGGCAGTCTTATCACTGTGAGCGATTTCTTTCAGACAACCTTAGGATGAACTGAATGAGTTAAGTAGTGGCCAACTCTTGTGGCGGAGTTTTGTGATTGACATATCTATACTAATATTATAAAGAGGAAAGATTTGTTTGTTTGAATGAATAGGCTCCGAAACTACTGGACCGATTTGAAAAATTCTTTCACCATTAGAATCCTACATTATCCCTGATGAACATAGGCTATATTTTATCCCGGAAAAGTGATGTTTTCGCGGGACAGCGCGACGGACAGCTAGTAGATTAGAAATTTTCAATCATCAACAAAATTTATTGGGTCATCATCGCGCATGCTAGGCCTACAGGTGTGTAACCTTTGTCTATTTACGAGTATAATCCACTAAGCCCTAATAAAGTTTATCAGACTTATCAGATTGTAAAAATGTGGTATGTTGGCTTAAATGAAGTACTTTGAGTTCAGATCCAAGTCTATTCGGCACTGTGACTTTGGATTTAAACCATGGATTTGAATCCTGACAGTGCAGATGTAAAAACAAATATTATTATTATGTTAGGGTCAATGCACACTGAATTAGCAGCGACGCTAGGAGACTTAACAAGACATTATAAACCTTATGAACAATGTAACAAGATATAAAAACGCTTGATAGAATGAACAACAAGCGTCAGCTCGCGACCGCGTGAGACTGCTCGAGCCGGCGCGACACCTCGTTCATTCTATATCTTGTAACATTTCATACGGCCCAATGCACATTGAATTGGCAGCGACGAGATGTAACAAGACATTATAAACTTTAGGAAAAATGTAACAAGATATAGAAACGCTTGATAGAACGTACGAAGCGCGCCCGCGCGACATTGCTCGAGCCGGCGCGACGCCTTTTTCATTCTATACCTTGTTATATTGTTCATAAGGTTTATTATGTCTTGTTACATCTCGTCGCGTCGCTGCCAATTCAGTCTGCATTGAGCCTTAATGTATTCAGCTAGCAGAGCATTGCCAAAATATTAGTTTACCTTCTTAACAGCTTCGTCAATTGCTTTTTGAATCTGCTTCTCATCTCGCACATCTACAATGCATGGGAGCGCTTTTCCACCGAGTGCTTCAACTGAAATAAATTATTGCCGTTTTATATAAGGTTTCTCCATCAGAGGATACCAGAATAATACAACCTGGGGGCTTATTGTCTAATGCCCGGTTTCTATATTCAACAGACATTGGGCGTTTTTCCATTACCCGGCCCGGCACCGGCACCGGCGCCGGCGGCGGCGCCGTGCCGTTGCCGGGGAAGCAAAAATGTATGAAAATGTATGGCTCGCTTTTTCACTTACCGGCACCGGCGCCGGCCCGGCATTGAGTCCTGCCGGCGCCGTCGCCGTCGCCGGGGTAGCAAGCTTCCCACCGGTGCCGGCCCGGCAAAATTGCATGTGTATTGCATATTTATATGAATTGTAGCCGTGTGAGTGTGTAACTGCGCGGGGCGGGTAGGAGGGCGCGGAGCGCGTAAACCGGCATCGACACCGGCGCAGTGGAAAAACGAAACCCCGGCGCCGGTGCCGGTGCACGGCCATGCCGGTGCCGTGCCGGTGCCGGGCTGGCTAATGGAAAAACGCCCATTCGTAGGTAAGAGCTACGACTCGTTTCCACATACAAAGTTTGACAGCTAACTTACCGCCGGTTTCTAGCTGTCAAACTTTTGTATGTGGAAACGAGTCGTAGCTTTTACCTACGACTGTCCGTTGAATATAGAAACCGGGGGTTACTTGAAATCCATTTGACGACCTCTGTAGCGTAGTGGGCGAAGATCCGCCTGCGACGCAAAAGGTTGCGGGTTCGATCCCCGCGGCGGGACCAATGTTTGTATGATCTACAAATATTTGTCTCGGGTCTGGGTGTTTCTATGTATAATATGTATGTATTTACAAACAAAAAGTATATAAGTAGTATATCAGTCATCTTAGTACCCATAACACAAGCTCTGCTTACTTTGGGGCTAGATGATGCTGTGTGAAAAGTCCAGCATTATTTATTTTATTTATTTATTTCAAGTCTCAATGACATGTTGTCACTTCCGTTGTCATTTTCGTGATGTGATTGGTTGAGCTCAATTAGAATGATAACTGGAAATGGATTTCAAGTTACACAATAAGGCTGCTGTAAATTTTAGATCCGAATAAGAATTATTATTATTATTATTTAGCCCGTGTCGTCCCACTGCAGGGCAAAGGCCTCCCTTCCCTCTTTCCACTCTTCGCGATTTAACGCAGAATAAGAATGAATGGCTTTATATAATTCACTAATCCAAAAACCTTGATTTACACCAAAATTATTTATGTATGAAAATAATATTGGCACTCAGGGAGTGCAGACAGTAGTGAAAACTTGAAGAATTATGTGTATTTTTTTATTCATCAGGAAATATGTTGGAATTATAACCGGGCGCGCGGCGGTAAACGCCGTGATAAAGGTTCTTAGTGACAGAGTTCAAAACTAGATGGCGCTGACGGTGGTGTCGGTAACACTGTCAGTCTTGAGTTAAATAGATTTTTCCTATCTCAAAAATACCCAACGCGCCTAAAGAAGTTTACACTTCATTAATAAATGTTGTTCTCATTATTTTGTTTAAAGTGTTTTTATTACTTGGGATTATTAGTTTATTCAGAACCATATTTATTAAGCACCTACCTTGTTTACTTTTAAAATAACAATGGTACTTATTAAAAAGGCCAATCAACCTCCAGGAAAACAATAAGGAAATAAGCTGTTTTGATTTCTATTCCACAAATAGATTGGTAAGAATGTTAACAACCTGCAAGAAATACACTACTACAGGTATAGCATATTTAGGGTATACATACATACATGCATAAAATCACGCCTCTTTCCCAAAGGGGTAGGCAGAAACGGGAATTCACACCAGTGTAAGCAACCCTAGGATAATGGTTGCACATGTACAATAATTTTGTGCCTCCATACAATTTAAAATAGCACCAAACTATGATTATACGATAATAATCATGACGCAAAGAGAATTTTGCTGAATTTAGGGACAATTTCTTGGTATAAAGTAAAGTAAAGTAAAAGTTTATTTTGCTAAATTTGTGAACTGTACCTACCTATTACGAGCCCCGATGCAAAATACTTCGTCTAGTATGGAAAGCAGTGCAAAGCGTAAAATATAGAAAGTAAATATTGGTAAAATAATTAAGAACGTTTAGTAAAAAGTAAACCACAATTTGAGGAACATTTTAAAGTTTATTTTAACATAACTGAAATTCTTTTTGACTTTACATAACGTAAAAAAAATTAAAAAATATTCTAAAAAACATAACGCAAAAGTATTCGTCTACCCTTGTCACTCACGCAAAATAGTTCGTCTACTACTTAGTTGTGTCGCCTTTGCTCTCAATGACAGCTTTAATGCGAAGAGGCATGGTTGCATCCAACGCTGCACACTCCTCAGGCGTAATTGACTCCAAGATAGCCAAGAGTTTAGCCTTTAAGTCGCTCTTCGATCTTGATGGATTTTTCGCCGAACTTTTTTCATTTTCCACCATAGGGTTTTGATCGGCGACAAGTCCGGGCTGTTCGATGGCCATTCGATTGTAGGGATGCTTTTCGCCAGTAGCCACGTCTTTGTTGTCCTTGCAGTATGGCAGGAAGCACCATCCTGTTGATAAACGAAGGAATCTTGATGCTAAAGTGACGTTGTAGAGGGCAGTAAATTCTCTTCCTAAAGGTTTTGATACCTTGCAGCATTGATAGAACCATCCACAAACTGCATACCACCAACACCTTGTGCAGACATGTAGCCCCATATCTTATGAGACGCCGGAAACTTCACTTTGCGTTTGAGACAATCAGTATGAAATGCCTCATTTTTGTTCCGAATCCCTTTTTTCCTTTCATCGACGACTGTCACTTCAAATTTGGACTCATCACTGCAAATGATACTACGCCACTGATCGGAAGTCCAATTTAAATGATCACGAGCAAACTTCAACCTCTTTTTCTTTTGTACAGCAGTCAACAGTGGTTTCTCCTTAGCGGTGTAAAATCCGTAACCCATTATTTTTAAGACTCTTTGGCAAGTATCAACTTAGACGTCTTTGTGAATCCTTCCATTGCACCTTGAGTTCTCCAGCTCAAGCACGACGATTATTTTTGATAATTTTCTTCAGAATTCTGTTTTCTCCTGCACTTGTGATGCGTGGTCGACCAGTTTTCTTCAAACAAGAAGTCGTTCTATTCTTTTTATAGTGCTGAATGATAGATTGAACTGTAGACCTGGGAAGTATCAAGTCTTTAGATATTTGGTAACTTGATTTGCCAGCATCGACCCCACAAACTATTCACTTTCGAAGCTTTTCACACACGGGTTTGCCACGACCCATTGTTATTTAAAAACTAATGAAAAAAGCTGAAATTTTCAGATTTATACTGTCTCACTTGACGAATGACACAGAATTACTTTAACAAATTTAAATTATGCAACATAATTGTACAAAGAAGGAATAATCTTATTTAACTCACCGATAGACGAATTCTTTTGCATCGATTAACAATTAGACGAACTATTTTGCTTATAACTTCTTCGAATTTAAAACAGGATATGTATAAATTTAAAAAGCTAAAATAGATTATTGGTTCATAATTAAAAAATGGCATAAGTAACGCGACATGTGATAGTAGAACAGCTTAATATTTTATATAGATATACAAAATAATGAAGTTAGAAAAAATCTCACACAGAAAATTTCACACTAGACGAACTATTTTGCATTGGGGCTCGTATAATTTCTTACTTTTTATAGTATAATGTTGCATACTGACAAGCTGAATTTGGAGGAACCTAATTTATTATTGACATTGTTATTTGTACACCCATTTTCGCAATTAATAAATAAATGAAATGAAATGTGGTAGGTACAAGTTACAAGGTACAAGTTACATTCATGTTATTAGCAAAAAAGGTTAAAACTCAGCATCGTGCAAGTGCAGAGAAGGATACCTCCCCTGCACAAGCGCTGGTATTCTGTGGCAGAGTGGTATATGCGATAACTTTAGTCAAATTCAGTAAATGTATGATAATTCTACGCCTTTTATACGATAATCAGCTCGCTCCAGGTTGCTAACACCGATTCAAACATAATTTTGTTTGTTTTAATTTAAAATGCAAATTTTGTGAGTTTGTTTAGATATTTTTATGTTTGTGTTTAAATCTCGCCTAAACCAGTGAACCAATTTGGATGAAACCTGGAATAGGCATAGATAGTCACCTGGAATAGCATATAAGCTATTCAAAATGTTGGTACCACGCCGACGAAGCCGCGCGCAGTAGCTAGTTCTAAATAAACAAGTACCAGTCATGCATGGGTGAAAGCCATCTTTTGTGACCTCAATGCGGGAATTTAATAAAACGGGTTTTAAAAACCATAACTTAAAGTAATAGAGAATAGTTTTGTTTGTGTTTTCTTTTACAGCAATTTGTACTTTGATCTTGACCTGGCAAGTACAAAGTCCAATGTAGTCAAAAGTATGTTTTCCCATACAAATTCAGGTTTATCTTCCACGCCATTATAATAACAGCACTATAACGGCATGCATTCAGTTTTATGCTAATTATAATCAACATACTTTCCTCAGCAGCCGTGTAAATAGTGCCAGGTAACTTCGGATGGGGCTCCGCGGTTTTGGCGGCAATCACTACGTTGGCTCCATCCTTCGCAGCTTTTAGAGCTATCGCCTTGCCAATCCCACGAGATGCTCCCGTGATGAAGAGCGTCCGACCAGCCAATTTCCTAATTTCAATAATTTTATTTAGTGCTTTGGATCCATGGCCGATTTCACCAAATAAAAGACAATTCTTACCCCGTGTTTGCGACTAAACTCATTTTATTTTTTTTATAAATTACTTGTAAAGAGCAGAGTAAGCGGTGTTGATTGAATCAATACGCAAATTGTAAGTAAAGATATAATTTTATTTGCCCCTCAGTCTTTAAACTCGAGTCAGTCAACAAACCGATTTGTAGGTTTGTTGAGCGGGCATTGTCAAAAATGTACGTCAATGTCAGTCATCAAACGTCAGACAACAAAGTCAGAAATGTCAGACACATGTTTGCATCAAACTCAGCTTGAAACAAGCGATTCAATCTTGTAGGCTGTTCCACATGATCAGTCGAAACGAAACCAGGATCACAGATCACCACTGATCCTTGGCATGGTAATATTTTATTCCCAGAGTTTATAATTTCTTTGTCTATTTCTTAGCGTCTTTTATTAAATTTTGATTGAATTTGACCAGAAAAACGATAAAACTTCTTAGACAGTATAAAAAGGAGGGGGTTGATAAATAAAAAATAATTTTGCTACCTAGAATTTAATTTATGTAGGTACTCAGGATGAATTAATTTGGATCCTAATAACAAAAATTCTCTCGCTTGCACACCAGTGACGGTGCTTATTATTTTTCACTTTACTGACTCAAAAAGGGCGCTTTTGCCGCGTAAAAACAAAACTCTACTTTGATCACACTATTGTGGAAAAGTGATTTGAATCTAAAATGCTGCAAGCAATGAGAATCGAATAGCATTGGGTACAGGCCGCTGCGCCTTCAGACAAATGATCTAAGGCTGCGCCACGCCCTGGCGCAGGGTGGAGCGACGTGGTGGTCTGGTTTTTGACTTTAGCCACATGAAGGGTAAATTTTTTTTAGGGGGAATTGGTTTTCCTTACATCTTGTATCTTTTCACTAGTAAGGTGAAGGGATATAATAACTGATAATATTATGTATCACACGAGAGTAAAATAATTTGTTGCTTGTGCTTTTGAATCCCTCACTACACTCAGGATTCTAACTTAGAATCACTCGCTACGCTCGTGATTCAATTAAAGTATCCTTCGTTTGTTCAGGATCAAACACAACGCAACAAAACAACAACAACTATTCAGAACAAAAAATGCCTCGTTGTACATAGTTAAAAAATTACCCCTTGTATTTTGGTAAACAGGTAGGTCATATTTAAATTATATACGAGACTTTATCGCGTAAGTATGACTTATTTATTTACCTCGACGTTTCGATAGTATTACAGCCACCGTGGTCACGAGAAGACAGTCTTTTCGTACGCGATTATGTCCTGCATAAAATTTAAATATACCTTTAAGTCACGAAGGATTAGAAATGTTTAAAAAGATACGTCAAAAAATAAGAAAAGTAAGTTTTGAAATACATTTATTTTGTGCATCACTTCTTGAAACCCACTCTTTCTATTCTACTTTATAACGTCGGTCTGGGTGAAAATCATGTTATACATAAAAATAATAATAACAATGACGATATTTATAAGACATTTAGTTAGGCTATCATCCCAGCAATTTAAAATCTCTCATTGGTGGCTCGAATCATTTACATAAAATATAATATTCACTAAGATAATACTTTCTTTCTTTGCCTTAAAAGCATCTTATTTTTTAATTATGTAAACCTATTAAATTTTTTTATTACATTACAATAATATAAATCAATTCTTTAACGAAGAATCGTACCCACAAGGTACTTAAATATTATTTGCTTAAAATTACACTGTAATTCATGAGTATTTGATTTCATAAGAAAAACACAGAGACTTCCCAAAACACTCTTTATCTACTTATTTAGATTAAGGTTAAGACGTAGGTATAATGTTAATAATGTGGGTAGTTAGTGTTATTTCCATTATTTCATACATGGCTACTTACTTAAATTTAAATGATATTTTATATTAAAGGATAGGTACCTAATACCTACATGCTATTACACAAATATTATCATTCAAAATCATAGAGAAACAGAATTTTATCAAGGTACTTAGTACGAGTATCTACTACTTAACTATGAAAGTAAAAACCTACAATTTTTTTTTTCAAAATAACAATTCAATTATGACAAATTTGTATTTAATAAAATTGAAATGAAAAGGTATTGACGACCTCTATAGCGCCGTGGGCGAAGGCCCGCCTGCGACGCAAGAGGTTGCGGGTTCGATCCCCGCGGCGGGACCAATGTTTGTATGATCTACAAATATTTGTCTCGGGTCTGGGTGTTTCTATGTATAATATGTATGTATTTACAAACAAAAAGTATATAAGTAGTATATCAGTCATCATAGTATCCATAACACAAGCTCTGCTTACTTTGGGGCTAGATGATGCTGTGTGAAAAGTCCAGCATTATTATTTATTATTATTATTTATTAATACCTAATCATTTCAATTTTATTAAGTAGGTATAGTTAGTTTATTCTTTAATTTTCTTGTAATTAACCCTGTTTTCCTCAAAGATATGGCATAAAGGATGTCGTTCAATTGAATCTGGACACTCCGAAAGATATGGGTACCAAGGTACATATCGCACATTTAATGAAATGTCTATAAGAGGAAAATCCATACATGGCAGAGGTAAGGTTTGAAAATAGACCAACCATGCTATGTTTATGTAACATACAGCCTACTTACTGTCTAAGAAGTTCAAACTTCTACTTAAACAACACGAAGAAAGTTAAGAAGTTTATCTATTTAGGCATTCAATCAGAAATAGCTTTAGGTTCTAAGACTGGATAAATAGTATTTTTAGGTATCGGTCCGATCAAAATAAAGCGAGACTATTTTACAGAGAAAAAGCACCATAAAATTCTGTTTTAAATAAGTAAAATACGCTATCATTACTCACAACTTTTACTTAACTATTAAAGCATCAACATAATAAGAATTGGCACCAAAAATGAAACTATAACAACAAGTTTCAGCTTTATTAATTCATTATTATTGAATAATTAAACCGCCTTGTCTTTGATTTTTTTTAAATATATGCGGGTTGCTTGGCAGAATGTTGCAGTGCTGCCAAAACATCATGCTTGAGCCTAACATACAACCTCCCCTTTCTCCAAGGATTTTGAAGTTGCAAAGGACGGAAGTCATCGCGCAGACATCTCTCTCTGGCTCCTATTACTGCAACTAGACAGAAATCATGTAACTTTTCGGGACCGTACACTGGTCCAGATTTTCCTTTCAAAACTGCTGCCATATTCAGTTGTTTTACAACTAGGTCAATGACCTCACGAGCAGAAGTACGCGGGGTTACATGAAGCTTAAGTGATGTTCCTGCTGCTAAACCAGTTTCATACGCCGCAAATACCTGAAATAATAAAAAACTGGATAAACGCACTGTCTTAACAGCCCGAACATTTCCACAAATCTGCCTATTTTAACTAACCACTTTTTCAAACACGCCCCACCAAAAATGACTAATAAAACAAAAACTAAAAAAAAGAATAGATACTAAGTAATAACACATAAAAGCTTAGAAAACTATAAAACTCGGTCGGCAGTTATATGAATTTACTTAAAAATTGATATTTGTTCACTTTTATTTTAATAACACGTTCAACGTCTTTACGACTTTCATTATGTACCTATCTAGGGGTTACTACATCTAAGGGTAGAATATCACCGTAAACACTGAGCTCGCCACGCAAATCACCGGCACTGGCTAAACTGATCGTGTCCATAGCCCTTTCTGCCCTTAGTTGAATGACAGTGACAAATTCATGACGGAGGGAGAAGTGTTAATTAAATTATAAAAAAAAAATACGCAGTAGGATTTTGTTTTGATTTGCAAGTTTGCGATGCGATTGCGTTGCGTTGCGAATGAAAATTCAAAAACTAAACCATTCATTCGACATGGATTCTTCACGAATGCCTAGATCCGGTGAACGAACTGTACAAGTAAGGTACTTTGACTACCTACACCTGGTAGACAGGATCTACTTAATTTAGAGGATAGGTGAGTTTATTTACCTGCAATATTCCGGGTTGATCCGGCGTCCTTATGCCAGGTGTCGGTTTGATTCGCTCGTCGCTCCTCTCATCAGTCTTTGGAACTTTATTACTAAACTCCCCGTCTTCCTGGCCTTCGAGCAATGGCTGTCGTTTAATACTCAAATTCTTTGGCACTACCTCTTGACCCGTGTCAATGTAGTCTACATCTGTAGCCTTCACATTTGTCATGCTCTTCGATGGAATTACATTGCATGGACTTCTGAAGTGTTTGACTTGCGGACGGATATTCAAAGGAACTGTAGTGAGCGGGCAACTTTGGGATTCAGAGTCACTGGACAGACTTTGAACCGACTCTGATACATTGCCTTTGGATGTTCGAACACTGATCATGCTTCCAGGGTAGTATCCCTTCACTGTCAATAGTGGGCTCGATGTGGTCGAAGCTGTAGCATTGATACTGTGAGGTCGCGGTTTTGGCTCTACATTCTCATTTTGCAGAACAAGTGTGTCTTCACTCCGAGATGGTGGAAGACGATTACTGCCAATACTGGTGTGAGATCCTGATGCAGATTTTATATCAAACTGGGAATTGCTGCTCATGTAGTTGTTACTGCATTGTGTAAATTGAGAATCAGCACTTCCTTTTCGAGGGTATTTTTGAGCTTCTGTACTGAGAAATTGTGATGTGCTTAGATTGAGGGTAGAGACTGACGTCTGTCGTGGAGCTAGGCTCAGCTGCTGTTCAGATTTACTGAACTCTGGGTGTAAGTTGGCGTGGTTACCATTTCCAGCAGGACCTGGCCAGGAGCCTCTGCCTGGAGACGTTTTAGATATTTTACCATCTCGTGAAGGTATTTGGAGCAAATCTTTCAAATTAACATCATTATCATTAGCCTCACAATCGGTTCCATCTAATGTCTGTGATGGAGTCTTATCTAGAATGTTTTTCAGCAGGATACCAGAACTTGGCGATGCTTTGTCTTTATCTCTCGCAAAACCTATCAGATCCATAAGCCAACGCTCAGCTTTCCATATAGCATTTAGATTATTTTGTAGGTCTTCTAGTTTTGTTAGCCTCTCTTTAGCTGTTTGTAGCTCAGTGCAAGAGAAAGCTTCTCGATGAGAATGTGCTGCTAAAGCTACGTCAAGTTCAAGAACACAGCTAAGCCTCGAATATTTGTTGAGGATATTTGTATGGTAGGTCTGAAGATGAATCATTTCAAATGCTTGTATAGGAAGACTTAGTAGGTCTCCTCTTTGGAGAAGTATCTCTTTCTGACCCGGTACGCAGCAAGCTTGCTCAGCAGGTGGGCATATCATCACGAAACTGACGTCACTATTGAGTTCGATAACCTCGAGATCGTATATTCGGTGGGATATGACGCATTCGGAAGGTATATCCATGTCTTTGAAGAGCCGCCGGGCTGCTGAGGCGATCTGATCGAGAAACATTTCTTGAGATTCTGAAGGCTTTTCTTGCCCGCCTGAGATTAGGCTATTGATTGCTTCATCGGCTGGTTTTCCAGAGTGGTTCTTTAGGTATTCCCATTCCTCACTGCAAAAGCAATAAGCTGTTAGTAACTGATCAAGATTCATAAGAGTTGAAATGCGTTGAAGGACCATTTTTACAAGGAGGTACTTACGCAGATACATGTGGGTTTTCGCGGACGCGCGTGTGAGGAGGTACATTGGGTGCTCTGGCGGGTGCAACGATTCGGACCACTTCAACTGAAGACTGCAGTTTCAAGTACCCAAGGTACAGTCCCCGCGCTAATTGCACTCTAGACACCTGCCAATAAATATACTTTAAAGACTAGAATGCGAGATACGCCCATCTGACTAAAGAAGGTTTCAAGGTTAGTGGTATTATGAGCCGAAATATTTGAAGCAAAATATACCAAGATTCTTAATAAATTCAACTGGTTTGTATGACTACGAGTAAGGGTTACCTGATGATAAGCAATTTGCTCGTGAACAGAAGCCATCAGCAGTTCTCCTATTGTGTTGTCTTCGCTCAAGACACGTCGACGGAGCCTCGACACTGGGACCCAGCGGGAGTTTAATGCAGACACAGACTTGACTGACTTGACGCTGTTCACGCACGACAGCACCACTGTGCCGTGAGAGTCCCGTAACGGCTTGTGGTAGAGTTGACCTGGAAACCATGACTTATAAATTAACTTATATAAATGCATAAATATGCAAAGAAGTATGAAAATATAACCCGGGTGAACTTACAGATTGGAAATTTATATTATGGGGTTACATAACATTACTAAGCTGGACATTTGCCTAGATACGTACGTATGAGTGATTGTGGGAAGAAGCTTCTCTGAAATCTTACTGCCTGAAAACACTGACTCTTAGATGTTTCGAGTACACAGGAACAGTGTGATTAGCCTTACCTAAATCCTGAACACATAGAGCAGATTGCATTTGAGCGGCGGCAGTTAAAAGCTTCAACCGGAAATGGATGGATGAGGAAGTGTGCTTCTCCATATCAGACCGAAGACTCTTCACATCGTCCCAGGAACAAGATACCTGGGAGCAAAAATTTACTGAGTGTAGGTACACTAGGTACACAATTAAAAAAGTTATATTGTGGAAGGACTCTTTCAATCCATCTAAGATCTATTGCTATGCTATGTTTGTGCGCTTGTTTGTAATTCTTTTATCAAGCTCGATCAATTTTGGTGCCTTTTGCCTGGTTGTCTAGATTTTATTGATTTCTGATTAAATTATTTCTGAAAAAATCTGCCTACTGTAGGATAGGACAAGATACCTTCATTAGCCAATGGAAGTCAGTATAAATACAGGTGGGGTAGGTTTCATCGACTTCGATAACGGGCAGGAACTCTTCACTCGTCACCAACACCTTGTCTTCGTGGTACAGGATGCAGGCGAGATACACTCCTCTGAAAATAACAAAAACTAACTATTATGGAAATAGTCACAAGAAGCATCCGTTAAGTTTAATCGCTCGCAAAACCTATGCAATGGTATGTTTTGTCAAATCGTCATAACATTAGAATGAGCACAGTAAAAATCGAACAAACCCAAACATAAACCCTCACTTGAAGATCTCGCTATAATAGGCCAACAAATCGCAGGTTGGTTGATCAGTTTCAACTGGTGGTTTACCTTCTCAAATTCTTCTGGAACTTGCTAGCGGCAGTAAACAGCTGGCGTATAGTGGCAGTCTTCTTCCGCGGCAGTCGGGGCGGTTGAGCTGGTGGCCTGGTGCGAGCGCCATTGGCTGCTGTAGCCAAAGCTTCCAAAGCCTGAGCTGCGCCACCTGATTCCCCACGGGATGTTCTTGTGGAGACATCGCGCCAGCCTTTAAAAGAAGTCTTCTTAGTACACGACTGCTAGAGCATTTTTTGATGTGGTTTAAGATCGGGTGCTAAGTTCATTTCAAAGTTAGCTTAGCAAGCCTTCATCACCAACTACGACTCGACGAAGTATGTATGGACTTGACGCAGAGGACTTACCTGTCTATAGGGAGAGAGAGTGCTCAATCGTCTCCTGAGCGGTAAATCAGCTAGAGTTATGGAAATGAGTCGCGAGATCGATTTTGACAAAAATAAGAGCTGCATTTATAAATGTAAAACTTACTGCTCGGCACGACACTTCGCGGCAGTGAAATCGTGAATGGCCCCCAGCCTTTGATATTCCCCGCGGCCGCTCTGAAAAAATACCGGCGTCCTCTCGTGAGACCGGCAGCAAGGACCCGAGTGCCAGTTGTTCCTGTTGCAGCAACTTCACGGCTGCCGCATAGATTGGAGAAGTCGGCTCGTGATGACCATTCCACTGAAAAATATGAAAATTTTATGATTAAAACTGTCTACTTACAATGATTCACCAAAGGTTGGCCGAAGACACTAAGATTTCTGTGGTTATCAGAAACCTCTCTGTATTCTGTGCAGAAACTTTGAGTACCAGTAGGTACTTGTACCCGGAAAAGACATATCACGCAGACATTTTTCCGATTCTCCCTTGGTTTCCATCGAGGAGCTTCTAGTTGATTATTGCAACGTTGCCGTTCAGATGTCTTTGACACTTTGTAAGACCTTACCTTTGAACTTAGTGACGATCGGTGGATCCTTGAGCGTAGGTCTCGCGTCGCGGACACGACACGTGACGGTATGCGCGCCGCACACCTCCAACTCAGGCGGAAGTGGCGCGGCTGGTACGCGCGCGCCTTGCCAGCCCACCACTAGACGTCTGTAAACATTGTCAAACTTTTGAACCAATCGATCAGATCGATAAAGATTGGAATTATAATTATTCTTATCTTTATTCCTTTTGTCGTGTCTCTACTCATGTTCATTCGAAACAGTATGGTGAAAGGATTTTAAGGACTTATCTGGATTATCTGGATTTCTAAGTGTTACTCACTTGAGAGTGCGTACTCTTCTTTCCCAATGCTGCGCTTGTTTGTCCTTTTCGGAACCAGTGCCACCGGCGCACCCCGTGGTTCCAGCCTGGCCACTTGCAGCGGACCTTAGAAAACAAGTTGACAAATCAGTGTCTAAGATCTAAGCGGATGACTGTTTACTGTTATCACAAACTTCGGAAGCCTGCTCCTCCTTAGTGAAGCAATTACAATGGGTGCTTACCTAGTGCAGGCGTCGTCTTGGCAAACCTTCTCCGGAGCACATCCCGTAGCCTCATGGAGACGAGCTTCTGCTTCACGAGCCAGCCGCCGCAAGTGAGCTCCCAGCGCCTCTGTGGTTTTGACTGCAATAAGACCTTAGGTAAAGCAATGAACAAGAATAGAAGAATATAGTCGCAATATCTCGCTGCAATTGAGTGTGAGCAGAACAGAACGTATTTTGTGCTTTCTCGCACTTATGATTCTTGTACTTCTTCAACTCTTAAGTACGTGTGATAGAACAATAAACAAAAAAAGGTAGTGGTAGTGCTAGAACAATATCACTGGCCGTTTACCTACATTGGCGTTTACATGGATGGACCCGTTAGTCATTTGTTTGCGGGTGATTGAGTGCACATAGCAAGATTATCGCCACCTGCAGCGAATAAGGCGACGACTGCTGTGTGAAAAACTGGTAAACTGTATCACTGTGGACCTGCCACGTGTGCTAGTCCAAAAATATTGCCATATTGGCACAGTTTACGTGCATAATTGATTGCCTACTCTTAGTGATGTTATTAAAGTTATGAAAACCAAAGTTACAAAATGTTAAAAATAAAAGCGTGCTAAAAAAGCTTTGTAAACTGAAATAAAATTAATCAACTTTTGGTTTTTGGATGTACCACAGGTACTACTACGAGTAGGCTAACAAACTCAAACCCAGACTGGTCTAAAAGAAAATTCGTAAGTCAGAAAAGTTTACGTAAAAGTTTGAAAATGTTTATGCCAAATTATGACGGGTTAAACTTTGAGTTGAATTTGCATCAGCCTTTGTTGGTTTGGTAACGTCTTCATCATCATGATACCTACCTACTTATTTAATGCCTGACTTAACTAAGTTTCAGGCATTAAGTAAATTAAGTACCTATGACTACTCGTCATATTTATACTCCAGCCAGACTTACAGGTGTTAAAACTCAACATAATCATCACTTGGTCTCTGCTAGATACATTGAAATATTTCTGAAACACCTCACTTTTCAACACAACATTGTCTCCCATGGTCACTTCACTTTATAACACAAGGTATGAGGGTGTACTCATTTGAAAGTTGATGGACAAATGATGTAGTAGCAAAGCCAACAGATCATAATATCATAATCAGTCGTCGTGATATCCAAATCAAAGCTGCGAGATTATCGGCAAACCTGTCAGTTATTTGATAAGATAAGCGTAATAGGTACTGTCAGTTCAATAAATCTGATTCTTCCTGGTGTTGGTCGCATTGCGATTAGCGAAGGAAAGAGTAGGTTTAATTACCACCTAGCACTAGCTCTTATGTCTATGCAATGTGGTTCCAGTGATCCTACTGAACACCTACGATAAGGCTCAAGCCACATTGAATTGGCAAGCGACGCGTCAATTAGTTTTATAGCAAGCCATTATAAATCTTAGGAACATTGGTACAAGATATAGAAACGCCTGTAGAAAGAACCGCATGAAAGTGCTCGAGCCAGCGCGGCCCGCTAGATGGCTTCGCCAGACCTCGTTAATTCTACAAGCGTTTCTATATCTTTTACCATTTTTCATAAGGTTTATAAGGGCTTGTCATAAAACTAATTGACGCGTCGCTTGCCAATTCAATGTGCATTGAGCCTAAGACCCTTATAACCCAAAAGCAGGTATTTTATTTATTTTGTGTTTCACTTAAGTTAGCGTTATTTTGTGGGTACCTAAGTTGCTTATTATTATGTTGGGTAAATAACTAGGTAATTTTTTTGAGCTAACTGTACTAATGGAAATGTATAGCCGTCCAGATCTATAAATGCCATCCACTTGAGAATAAATATCTAAATACCTAACATTTTCATTCATGTGTGGGTTTCAAAGTCAAGTCAATATGTATGCCGCAGCCAGCCAACTGGTTTAATCAGCCGTTAAATTAAACGCCTAGCCATTTGATTAAACGGCCTGAATGAATAGGCAAATGGCTTGGAGCTATTCCTTTTAACTACTTGCCTAGTCAAGTCATTTCTTAGGTAATAAAGATAATATTATTCAATTTCTGGCGCATTGGCGGCCGCTGCCGCGGCACAATCGCCTTGAGCGTAGTTTTTCACTAGCCTAACATAACCAAATCTCCTGAAAATGGAGTGCTCTAAGGATTGGTACAAACTATGACAGTAATGTACTATCAAGTAACATGCTCTTGCTCCCGCTAGGGTTTTCACTCTCTGATTTGTTTTTAGATGGTAATCTTGTGGTGACACTTTAGAAAGCTCATGCTTGACGCAGCGTAAGTTTGCATCTAGCACACAAACAGGATGATAATTGGTGGCATCATATTTTTCGATCATAATCCTTGCTTATAGTGCAAAACCCCAAGTGAATCTACGGATGAAATTGAGTGTATCTTTGTATCTTTACGTAAGCAATTTAGTTACTTGACTAAAGTACCTACTGGAATGGAGTGTAGGTTAGGTACTGGGCTTAATCCCAATAAATCGATAAACTTCTGGGTCGAGTATTCCATTCCCTAAGGGCAAGCGGGTTCTCTCGGTGAGATGATCCTCGGTACCTATATGAAAGTTATCTGTGTAGGTACCTACTACACATTTGTCGCTTTCGGAGCAAATATTGAACCAGATGTTTCACTACACAGAAAGGAGTGCGGAGATGACAAGATATGAAGATGAGTGGAAGAACACGTGCCGATGGCAACCACACTAAGTGATTATAAGGTAGGATATGGGCACGAATTAGGTACCTACCTATTATTTTTCTCTACATTATAAACAAGTTAACTGTTTCCTTGCAAAAGTCAAATATTTTTTTATCTTCGCAGCACGTTTCATACATTATTTGTTTTTCTCAGACATGTCTAAATATTACAAAACAGTTCAAACCCGGTCTCGTGGCATTTTGAACGATAACGCGAAAACAAATCACGATAAAATGAGACAATTGTCGATTAGATTTGCGGAATGATGAGGACATTGTCAAGGAAAGCATTCGGAGAAATTCATCGGTATTTTACCTTATGATTAAAAAATCAGTGCATAGTGCATAAGCACCTACTATTCGCTCGCCATGAATTACGAAAATTTTCATTAAATTTTACAAAAATGAAATCATGAATCTGAGCTTTATCCTAATCTGTTCGACCCCATCAACCAAGTGGTTCTTACAATGAAGTCAATAATATTATAGTGATAATACGTAGAGTGACCGTAATATATTCGCATTACTCAAATTATTATTTACTTTTCTTCTTCTTGTAAATAAGTAAGCTAATTAGCATCTAAATGTGAAAACTGTTTAATGGTCAATTAGATATTTAACTTTATTTTTTTATGTAGTTATTAAGTACCTGTTTGTTTTCATAAGAAATAAAAAAATACCTACTTCTTATGAATGAACTCATCATAGGCTTAAAAAAGTTACTACTACCTACCTACCTATATAGTCTAGTCTATGGTCATCTCATCACTCACTATCATCATGGCCGGCAGCATAGGTAAGGGGCATTCTGCCTGAATGTCTTGCTGTAATCATAAGTTCAGATTATTCTTTCTAAGGAAGCCCTTTCTTTGGTTGAGATTCGGGAAAATTGATTCCCTATAGGTAGGTGATTTGTCAAACTTAATTTGAATGCAAATGCAATGTTCCTCCCAAATGGATTGACAAAATCCATCACTGTAATCAAATTACTGAAATGGATCATTATCCAGGATTTAAATGACGACATCACTGAACTCAGGTATCTACCTACATTTTATTGCTTGAAAAATGAGCGTAGCACAGTAGGTACCAGGTAGTTAGGTACTTAACCGCGTAGGTACTAATTAGTAATTAAACTACTTACCTACTACAAAAAATACACTAGTCTGCTATTTTTGACTATGGACCATAAAAAATACTTCTGAATTAAATTACTTTTTTAATAATTTTTGTTTTGCATCTGTTGTAGGCATGTTCTGTAGGTACTAAGTATACCTACCTACTCGTATTAGTTTCATTAGTTTACATGAAATCAAAACTAGGCATAAGTATGGTACCTACTGTACCTAGACTACGATTGTTGTATATCTCCTTCTGTAGGTAGGTAGGTAGTTACATTTCAATAATCGTGTGCAATTTTTAGGGAATAACAGTGAGTCAACTGTGCCAAGCAAGCATCATTTACTGACAGTATCTAATCTTACAAAAATATGTTTTTGCATAGCATAGGTACCTAGATCATGACTTCATCAGATTTTGAAATCAGCCCTACCTAGGTAGGTCTCATATATTTTGAATATTGACAAATAATATGAGATAAGGAAGTTTAAAGATGACGGAACCATCCCACTTCAAAGAGAGCAAAACTCTCCAATAAGAAAGAAAGAAAGAAAAAGCATTTATTCAAACCACCACTACATTATACAAGTGAAATACATACCTAATTACTAGTTCTAAGATATATATCTATATTAACAATAGGTATTATGTGGTGGTGAATTACCTATCATACCATTACCTATCATAGCTTAATTATTGAAAGTCACCCTTACCAACTGATTAAAAAAAAAACTGGCACTCCGCAAGCAGGTACCAACAGAAGTGAAAACTTGAACCAGATAACGATTCTAAATTAAAAAAAATAAAAGTACAAGAATAAGCCGGTGTCATCACATCACGTAACAGGTCACGTGACTCGCGAGGCGAATCCATAGTTTTTTATCCATCCCAAAACTGCTCAACGCGCATAAACAAGTTATCACCTCAAACTCCTGCGATATTGTATTGAAACCCGTTTCATGTTCTAGGAATGAGTGGTTCGTATGCACAGCACGTAAATTAGGCCCGCACGAATCACGAACGTCCCAATTGTTCCATGTTTACAGTTTGGTGACCAAATTTGTTCAGTCAGCCCTTACAAACACGGGATGATTGGTACAGTTTACTCCGAAAACATTTCGGTGTTGCCCTATTTTGGCGATTGTGATATCAATAGGGTAGTTTTTCGTAACATAGGTTAAGTATTAGATGTTCGACTCTCTTTAAGAATTTTCTTAAAAACTATTAGGTAGGTAAAAGATAAACGAAAAAATTACGACCATAATATCCCAGCAAAGAGAAAATAATAAAATATTTATTATTTAGTTATGTCCCCCGTGACCACCCCCCTCGGACCGCGCCGTGCAGCTACCAATAATCTCTATACTGTTAGAAGCACGGATTTAAAATTTTATAAATCCGTGGTTAGAAGCACGGATTGTTAGAAGGCATGCTCTGTTTTTGATTGTGATTCTGTCTATTTGTTACCTTTTCACGCCCAAACCGCTGAACAGATTAGACAAAAAATTGGCATGGATAACGGTTGTATCCCAGGAAAGGATATAGGCTCCTTTTTATCCCGAAAATATGGAAAAATCCCGAGGGACGCGGGTAACACCGCGGGAGCGCAGCTAGTTTGAAATAATGTTTTTGCCACAGCTGTTACATATTTGAAAAATAAATTATATAATCTAGTATCTGATCAGAAACTTAATTTGGGTAGCAAGCTCTATTAAATTAAATCAGAACTTCCAAAGATCGTGACTTCTACAGCTGTTTGATAGAGAACTTTTATTGTTCTGCAGAAAACTCTTTCAGTGTTTTTAATTCTTAAAGCTCTTCAGAATAAAACTGAAATAAAATTGTTTTAATAATAAATACAGGATAAGTAATTATTAATTATGCAAGGAATTAGTACATATGAGGAAGTGTGAAAGTGGCGCCAGTGAATGAAAAGATGAGGAGCAACAGGCTAGCATGGTATGAGCATGTAATAAGAAAGGGAAGGTCATGTAACTAGGAGAGCGCTGGGAATGAATGTTGATGGATTCACGAGTAGAGGTAGGCTAAAGAAAAGATGGATGGATTGAGTGAAGAATGACATGAGTAAGAAAGGAGTGAATGTTGAGATAACGGTTGATAGAGGAGAATGGAAGAAGAACACCATGTTGTGCCGACCCCACATAATGTGGGAAAAGGGCAGGGAGATGATGATGATACAGACGAATTATTGAAATGCAATTATCGGGCATTGAAGTAGGTTTTCTTTTTAGTTCTTAAATCGTTATTATTTTAAATAATTTAATGAGGAATTAATAGTAGAAGAATATGATTTTACGTAAGTAGGTAATTCCCGTGCGGTTAGGTAATGTTTAGGAATATTTACATAGCCATGACCGCAATGACCACGTTTTTGTTATTAAGTTAATAAGACGAGTCATATTTTTTACAAAAACAGGACTAAGTAATAATTATAATAATGACCTTCTAGTGATAAATAAATGAAAGGTACTGGACTTTTCACACAGCATCATCTAGTCCCAAAGTAAGCAGAGCTTGTGTTATGGGTACTATATAGGTGACTGATAATATAATACTTACCTATATACTTTTGTTTGTAAATACATACATATTATACATAGAAACACCCAGACACGACGAATACCTAAGGTTGCAGATGATATTTCAGTTTGACCCACAACACCCGGCAGAGTATAGGTACTGACTAGAGGATCCATAACAATTTGTTTCTGCGAAGCTTTTATCCCTTACCCGTTCGCTCGATAGAAATTCGCCCGCAAGTAGGGTCAGAGATCGCAGAGTATTGGCGGAATTTATTTATTGTTTAGGACGGATATGTTCGGGATACCAGCAATGCCGGCACGTTAGTGAATATCGAATAATCATAATATGGTCAGTGGACACTCCTCGCTTAACATGGTCCGGTAACACTAAAACGGCCTCATAGGCCATTAGCATTAGGCCCTCCGAAAAAAAAACAGTAGTCAGTGAACGAGCATCCGAGTTGCCGCCATTGTATTGTTGCTATCACTATTTGCCAAACCATAATTGGAAACTCTGTATAAAGGGTCTTTCATTTTAAACTTAAGGAACTGGGCTCAAAAATATTTGTGTAATGTTTTTTTTTTGTTTTGTTATGAAAATCTCGAAAATCTCGAGAAAATTGATAATGACTATCCTTTCAATTCATTGTTGCTTTCTGTATAACTTAGTCCAATCGAACGTGCGTCTGTGTGCGCTCGGATGTAGCCGGGCTACGATTGGTCGAATGTCTGTTTTCCATGAAAATCACTATGCAACATTTATTTACAACATTTCCTAAAAAATCAATAAAAGATAAATTTTGAAGTGAAAACTTATATCGGCTTAAGAATTAAATTGATACGGTCAGACGACTATTTACAACCCAAAAATGAAGCCCTGTCAGTTTGTGTAGTTTAAAATGAGACCCTGTAATGTGCATCAATCTACTCACATTGAGTGCCTTCCTTAGCTCCGAACTCCATAAGCATCTTAGCAAGGGGTCGATTCGTGGAAAGAACTGCCACGTCCAGCGGCGACAAGCTATCTGCATTGAGGCTGAAAACAAATCATCCAGTCATTGTCTGTGCAAATACGCTAAACAACAAAGGAGAACTTTAAGTACCTGATAGCAAAACATGGTTCCAGCAGTTGAAACATAAAGGCTATAGAGATAACTGGACTGCTTCTTATTTCAAAGCTTGCGACAAATATTAAGCCTACTTTAAACCTAAGAATTAGTTTGGGTATGGCATAGTTTGAATAGGAGATACCTACTCCGGAATATTTGTAACTAATATTATAAAGAGGAAAGATTTGTTTGTTTGTTTGAAGTGAATAGGCTCTGGAAACTACTGGACCGATTTGAAAAATTCTTTCACCAATAGAATCCTACACTGTCCCCGATGAACTTAGGCTATTTTATCCCGGGGAAGTGAAATTTTCCCGAGGGATCGCGGGTGATACCGCGGCGGACAGCTAGTTTGTAATAAAATGAACAACTTCAGGGACTTGTATAAAAATTACAAAGTAGGTATCTTCCCAACTAAAAATTGCCAAACGAACCGTTGAAAATTGAGTAACCCCCTTTCTCCTAGACCTTAGGGTATTAGGGTATTTCAAAAAGATAAGGAAGGCCTACACTGCCTACTCGTACAAAATGGTTTGTGCCGGCAAGAGGAAGACGTAACATAAGAATATTATTTTCCTTGTCTAAAATCGGCTTAATTGACAAGGATACCTATACGGTTGGTCTACAGTAACATCCAATAGAATTATAGACCTAAATAAATAGCCTTAGTTTGTAGGATAATATTTGCTTACCTATTGACGTCGACATCGGTGGATTCCAGAATATTCCTAGCTTTGTCGAGGTATCCATGTTCAACTGCTGCAAATAGCGCTGAAACAATCGAAATACATTTGTCTCATAAATTGTACGCAACTATTGATGCGAAGAAAAGAGAAGACACTATTTACTAGAGCAGCCAAAAAGAGCTTGTAGTATGAGAATTAGGTTATTCCTAAGGAATTTTCGATGTCAGGCAAAAAGTTTGTTATTTATAAAATAAATAATTCCAGTTATTCGATGCATGATTGAGGAAATACAGAATTCTATTGGGATTCGGTATTTCGAAGCGAGTAAAGATTGCCGATATTTACTTGAAGCAAACATTTGCATAAAGGTTTCGTTACTCAGAATGTATGTTCAACATTTTTGCTGTAAAAGTAAGCTCTACCTTCTACAATTTTAAGAAGAATAACTTTCTACAATTAATAAAAGTAAATTAAAAATAAACCTTGTTAATCACCTACTTAAAGAGTTAATAGAATAGGTAGGTACTCATTCAAAGTTAAATAATGTTTCATCGAGCGCAGAAAGACTTCAATTCGAAAAGCAAACAAAATGAAAGAAAAATAAAAAAACAAAAAATACCATGCAAATGAATGTTAACTTGTGCGACTTTGTCTTGATGCGCGCGCGCATCTTTCTGCTGGCGGCGCGTCGCCTTGTCGGGAGGGTGGGGTGCGCATGCGCTCAACGACGGCAACTCACCCCCACACCCTTCGAGTAGCGCGCCGTAGTGGAGTTCTATAAAAAGGAAATTAAAAATAAATAAAAATAACCAAAGGCATTGAAACGAACTTGAAGTTAAAAAAAATGATTTTATTTTTCCTGTGTCGTGGAAATACTAAACACAATAGATAGGTCCCAATATAACTTAATCTTAAGTGATTTTCATTGTCTAGAAATACCTAGGTACACCTACTAATAGTTTATAAAAAAAACTGCATTGCAAATCAGTTTCACGCACACTAGTTTAAAAAAAATACTTTCCTAACTATTTCGTTCCAAAATAAAATGTCCCTACTTATTTCCGTAAGTGTATTTTGTTACGATGTTCTTGATCAAGTTATTAATTTAAGATACAAGTATCCACTCCCACGTTGGTATACCTACCTACTATTTGTAGTTAGTTAATTTATAAAGTCATATCCATCGATCAAACCCACTGAGACATTAAGGCTGAATTTAAGTAAGTACCTAATGGTTCATAATTAGCTCAATGTCAAATTGTCTACAAATCGTGTAGCCATTGACGAATAATTGAAACAACCGCCAATTGAAGTGAGATTTTGTTTCCTGCATCCCAGGGGTTTTGAACATTTTTGTATGCCTTTTGTTTTAGAAATGTCTTCTTACTTTATAACAATTCGAGGATTATTTGAATATTTTTGTATGCCTTTTGGTCTCAAAATGACCCCACAAACATAATAGCACAGCATTCTGTCCACAGACAACGTATCTAATCATTCTGTAGTTCAAATTAAAATCATAATTGGAATAGTCAATTGTATTACTTTTTTCCAAGTGCCGAGCAAAATCACGGACGGAAGTTAATATAAAAATACAAATGTCAATGCCTCAAGGCATGGTTGAAATGTGGAATTACCTTACTTGGCGACGTGTGTAATACGTTATTAGGTAGGTGCCAATCGGAATCGATCCGACATCTTAGGTGACATTGAGCATTGAAATTCAAAATCGGCTCAATGTCAATCCAATGTTCCAATAACTTTTACGCATTGCGAATTTTTATACTAAAGGAATATTGCTTTTTGAGGTTATGTAATGAAATATCTAAGAATATTTGAAATTGAAAAGCTCAATACTATTTATTTGAATATTGTAAAAAATTTATTACGATTAAAAGATTGAAACGACACAAAAATCACACTTCTAATTTCTAGAATTTTAAGCTTGCTTCTAATCTGTTGTCACTATTGATTAGAAAAAAAGACGTTGTATTGATTTTTGCAAAATAACAAGTGATAATAGTTAAAACATTACAATAAAACAAACGTGAATTAGACAAAGCGTGAAGTTAAAAAACAAACGAAAGCGCACGAAATCAATTCCCATAACGATGTAAGGTGAAAGGTTCCTATTGTCTATGGCAGTTTGCCGTGACTGGCGGTACGTGCATTGCGTGCCTGCAAAAAATATACTAACAATAATGCGAACGTTTGTGTGTTTGTGATTCAATCACTAACGACTTCATACATTCGAATAAAGTAATAACAATATTGATACGAGTAGATATCAAATTCAAATACTTGGAAAAAATGTTTTAAAGATGCAATACGGTAGACTCACAGTAAATTTTTGAACAGCTGATAAATTATTTGATTGTCTTGTCTATGATTTTTTTTGTGTAAGTACGTACCTAGTACCTACCTACGTAATTTTAAATGATTAGTAAACGCAAAAGCTTGATTGGTAGGTTATTGATTACCAGAGATGTAAGTAAAGTCGTAGGTGATAGTTGGTACTGAACGAAAGCAACAGTGTATAGCAAGGTACTTAGCAAAATACGGAAACAAACTGTTGCGTGGTGATAAATATTATTGGTATCGGCTAATCTAATTATTGTTGGACCACTTGTTATAGGAAATGTCGAATAAATAGGTAAGTGTGCCAGTCACAAGATTAGAGAGTCCCTACATTAGAGTCAACAAGCTGTTGATAAAAATATTTGTGAGGTTACTATGGTGCCGATTCAAATGTTACTTTTTTTTGTCTGAAGTAGGTAATATAATTAATAAAGTAGGTATTAATAAGCAGCAATAACTACCTGAGTACCAAAATTACAAACGGATGAATGAAATTTTAGATCATATTTAAACATGACGCCGGCAGTTTCGTATGAATAAAAGTAATGCTCCTAGTTTAGATAACCTATATGAACACGCGGGCACATCGGAAGTTGAGTATTAATTGCAATAATAGCCGTTAAAATCACGCATCGCGATACCATCACTACAAATTAAAATCAAGGAAAACTTACACTACAGGAAAAGTGAACGTCCAACATGGTTTGAATTTCGAAAAGGTTAGAACGAACTCTTTGGTGAAAATGAATTTAAAAAATTTGAATTTCGAAAAAAGAACTGACCACAGGATAAAAACTCCAGCATGTCACTCCAATGCAGTATCATAGTTGCAACTGAGAAAATCTCACGGTTTGGGTGCTCTCGAACATTGTGTGCACTATCTACATCTTTTGTGTTGTCATCTGCTGGCTAAGCTTTGCAACCCGACACAGCCTATAAATAGACCTTTTAAGCCGGTCGAGCACATGCTATCTTTTCCGCTAAATGTAGGACTTTATCACATTTTCTTTGAGTAGAGGAACCGACAATTTCCCTTTATTTGTTATTTTATTGGTTGTTATCAAGATAGGCTGTGAGCGTTTCCCAGGCTTTTTAGCGTTGAACAAAACAAGGGTATTTTTTTACCCTTTGTTTGTCAATCATTTTGTCATCAGTTCTGATAAGGTAATTTAGATTGTTGCGTAAATCTTTTAATGCTGTAACCAAACAGACAGATTGTACCTACCTGCAATTTTTATATGAATGTAATTGCCTGGTATTTTTAAATTAGGTACCTTTCGGACAAAAATTTTAATTAGCATGAAGGAAAAATTCAAAAAAATAAAATAGAAATAAATAATACTGGACTTTTTCACACAGCATCATCTAGCCCCAAAGTAAGCAGAGCTTGTGTTATGGGTACTAAGATGACTGATATACTACTTAGATAGTTTTTATTTGTAAATACATACATATTAATAAAATGTTTGCTTGTGATTATTTAATATTTTTCGCTTGTAGGTAGGTAGGTTTAGGAAATACCTACTTAGGTAATTATATTTTGCTAATGTACTTAAACATAGTCAAGAAAAGAACACCTTTTTGTCATAGTAAGACAAACACACACAGCATATAGAAAATCATAAAAAGTTTCAAAAAAATTAAAAAAACGTTTTCATATTTACACATGCACATGTGAATCGCGGCCTTAGCTAGAAAGTGACACGTAGGCTAACCTAACTAGGTTGAGTGGAGGTTCAATTTAGCGCTAAAATTAGTTTGGAACTAATAACCGACAGGGGAATTACACTAGAGGCGTGAGTTTAATTCATTGTTGACGTAATTTTATATGATGAGTTGAATATGTTAGGTACATACCTAATTATGTAAAAGTTTGAGGGTCATGGGTAGCGCTAAATATAATTTGAGGGTAGCCGTAAAATCATATTTAGCCTTAAGGTACAATAAAGAATTTTCATTCATTCAATGTGTTACTCTTTGACTGTTTAGCTGAGTCAATATCTGTTAATAAAGGATACTTAGCACAGATTTACCACACCGTACCTACAATCATCATCATCATCACCTTTTCCCATATTACCTATGTGAGGTCGGCAAAACATGCGTTCTTCTTCCATTTTCCTTTATCAGCCGTCATCTCAACACTCACACCGTAGGTACCTACAGTCAAACACAAATGTGTTCTAGTCTTTCTGAGGAGGTATCAAAACATGCGTCTACTCTTTCTGTAATTGTTTTATAGTGCTGATCCACACTTCGAATCCCGTCGGAATCCAAAATTTTGATAAGACTTTTCATTTCATAATGAAATACCAAGTGTGGATCAGCACTATAAAACAATTACAGAAATTATAGATTTAGCTAAAGCGACATCTCTTAGTCATTTGATTCTGAATGTAATTTCAGACAATGAGCATGAGTTCACTAGTGAACGTGTAGATGGCGCTAATCGGTGCTCAACCGAAATATGAGACTTATCGAAGATTTGGACACCGTCAAGTAGGATTTCGTGGCCGAGCGGTTAGGCACTCCGGCTTTAGGAGGATCGTCTGATCGATGCGGGTTCGAATCCCGTCGGAATCCAAAATTTTGATAAGACTTTTCATTTCATAATGCGTCTACTCGTTAGTAGGTACCTTACCTACCAAATACTTTAAAATGTTTAAGCGCAAAGGTTTTAATCACATTTAGAAAATGAGTCAGTAGGTACCTAGGTAGGTAGGTATAGTCAATTTGTTAGTTCAAGGAGTGAATGGATATGCTTTCAATGTCTATTTATTTTCGTAATTGAAAAGGTCGTAAAAAATGCCTTTTAGGCAAAAAACCCAGAGTATTTTTATACTTTTTTTAACGTCCCTAAATAAATCTGTCCTGAATGAAAAGGGATTTTTTACAAAACTCGATACAATCATGCAATTTTCTAAACAATGGAAGTAAACTACAAAATTACACCTTGCAAAGAAAATTGTGTACAATTGAAAGCAATCAACAGAAACACTCGTTTTGGCGCAGTGATTAGTCCAAAACTTATAATTTGAAAGTCGTGTAGGCTCGAATCTGTCTTAAGATAGGAATTAAAAATAATCTTTTAAACAGGTTTTAAAATACAAATGTACCTAATTCTAACCCAAATAGGTAATTAATGCTATATTTTTGAATTTGAAAACTTTTTTAAACGCGTTGGGTATTTTTGAGATGGGATAAATCTATTGAACTCAGACTGACAGTGTTACCGACACCATCGTCAACGCCATCTAGTTTTGAACTCCGTGACTTAACACGGTAAAGAACCTTTATCACGGCGTTTCCCGCTGCGCGCTCGGTGACTATTCAAAAATATTTCTTGACGATTCAAAAATTACACACCGTGATTGTTCAAGTCACTTCTGTTGGCACACCCGGAGTGCCACTGGTTTTTTTAATAGGTAAGGTATTCTATAAGTCTGAGAATAAACGGACTGTAACATTTCTGTTCTGTGATCTCAATTCGATAGGTCATTGTCCACTTTCCTCTAATCCCATTAAATCTTTCGTAATCCAGCAGTTCTCATAAAACAATGGTAATATCTTACGTAACGTGATGTCATGCCCAAAATTAGCATGCCATCTTGGGAAAAGAAAATTCTGTATTGTTTGTTAGTAATTAGTTGGCGAGTATGAATAAGTAGGATTCTTTTGTTTTTAAACCTTAATTCTCGTGATTCTTTTGATCTTTAATTTGATCCTCATGTGTTGCAATTCGGAGAGAAATCTCAAACGTAGATCGGTTCAGTCGGTTCGGTCTTTTATTATAAATTTACTTTAACACTTTTGCTATCTTTGTATGCCTTCTGTTTCCGCAGGTCACAGCAGCGTCTTCAGCAAGTAGATGATGGTGTGGTCGTGAGTTCAAAGTATTAATCTTCAGTTTTTAAGTCTTTAATTTTAAGCTACACTAAGTGACAGGGCTTCATTTTAGGGTTATAAATAGACGTTTGACCGTATCAAATTGAGAAATGAAAAGCCTTATCAAAGTTTTCGATTCCGATGGGATTCGAACCCGCGACGATTAGACGATCCTCCTAAAGCCGGAGTGCCTTTTAGGTACCTAAACCAACATTGATGAATCATTGGTATCATCATTGGAGTTCATGGTGAACTATTATTTCAGTATATTGTTATTACCTAATTGGTGACTAAGTGACAATTGTTTGACTAATTGTGTGACCAATGATACCCATTTTTAAATTATTACATGCATTCTGTACCTATTTTGATACCTAGTCTTCATTTGTGAAGACTATCTTGCCGAAGCAAAACTCGACAGTCAGAGCCACCGTCGTGAGGTAGCGAGTTTGTCGGTCTTCTACAGATTGTACTACGGTGAGTGTGCCCAGGAGCTACACGACCTCGCCTTCACCGTTCTTTTACAGGGACTTCAGACGCACAGCTGATTATCATCCTCACCTGGTTGATATTCCCTTATTAGAACTAAGCGCTTTCAAAGTTCTTTTATTAATAAAATTTTACAATGCGCTTAAGTGCATTGTAAAATTGCCGCTATAACAACAAATACTAAAACAAAATAAAATAAATATTTAAGGGGCTCCCATACAACAAAAGTTATTTTTTGCCGTTTTTAAGATAATGTACGGAATCCTTCCTGTGCGAGTCCGACTCGCACTTGGTTTTTGTATATTTTATAGATGAGAGCTGTTAATTTTATTATGAAATGAAAAGTCTTATCAAAATTTTGGATTCCGACGGGATTCGAACCCGCATCGATCAGACGATCCTCCTAAAGCCGGAGTGCCTAACCGCTCGGCCACAAAAAAAAATACCAAGAGTGGATCAGCACTATAAAACAATTACAGAAATTGTTAATTTTATATTAATTTCTTTCCGTAATTCATATATTATATTAGATATTTATTTATATTTTCATTATATCTAGACATTCGTGAGCGCAACTAGTATAAAATAATGATTAAACACGTGTACCTACACTTCGCCCAACGCATCTAGGCATTTGTGAAGTTTGCCGTTTATCTGCGCAGAACACAATTTTGTATGAATAAGCGTTCACTGCACAGAAACGGCTAACTTCACGAATGCCTGGATGCGTTGGGCGAAGTGAAGGTATCGTGTATGTTAGGCAATTAAGTAGGTATAATAACTAGATTATAAGTTTATGGTGCGTCCATAAAATGGTTTCTAATATCAATATTAGAAATTATGTGAGCATAGGCGTAATCTTAATTGCGCTAGTTGACTACTGATCGTATTGTTTTAATTATGTTTCTAATTATAACTGCCTGGGTTTTTTTATCTTTCAAGGTAATCCAGGTTGCTGAGGCCCGAGTAGTTAGAGTAAGCTCTTAATCATAATTAATCAATATTTTTGTCTCAATGGTTTAATTAAATGTGGATAGAAGAAAAATAACGAGTGACATTTTTAAGCGAGAGAAAACTGGCTCCTTTTCAAAACTTCACTTTATACAGGGTTATTTGTAAAACACCGGTAACCTCTCAGGACTGTATTACTATCATCATAAACAAAAACAACAACTTTTGTTCTATGACTTTTTACAAAACATAATACATTCACCAAAAACAATCATTCAAGATTTCGTTTTCCTAGCTAAAAAATTGTCCAATCGAACGCATTTCGGCACCCTCCGCCCTAACCCCGCTCCCTTCGGTTTGTACTATCGCTTTCTTTCGTTTTGCATAGACTTCGTAACATTTAGAGCATTAAATTTAAATATTTTTATTTTTATATGACAATCTGATGTAAAAAAATAATGATGAATTTTCAAAAGTCATAGAACAAAGTTGTTCCTTATGATGATAGTAATCCAGTCCTGCAAGAGGTTACCGGTGTTTTACAAATAACCCTGTATACTTAAAAATAAAGTGTTTTTAAAGCGCATTGATTGGTCGAAAATATTTACTGACTTTCAAATCCTCTTTATTTTTATTGATCTAATAAATGTGAAAGTGGTCGAGTATGTTGGATTTTCAATACTTAATATAGTAATATAAACTTAATCCTTAAACTTGAATACCTAAAGCTATTTTAACCTCAGTGAGGCCTAGTTGGTTCATTCACACGGCAGGTTAAGCTTAAGCAATTGTATCAAAATTAGTGTCACGATCACCCACAAGCCATTTTAAACGAACCCTTCAAGTCCAAGGTTTAAATGCTTAAAGTTTTTCGAGATATACTTAATATTATTATCATATATTTTTTCATATAAGTAGCTGTATCTTATAATATTAAGAACAAAGATCTGAGACTTAAAAACATGTAAATTTAGGTAAATGTCATCAATTAAGTAATTAATTTTCCTTTTATCTTTCTGGCACACCGAGAAAGCTTTATTTGTGCTTTGCTTCTATTTCGATAATGATTTCACTATAGCTTATTAGTCTTACGATAACTGACGAGTTAATTTCTCTTAAATTTTGACAACTCCCAATTCGAAAGCTACGCTGCCAGTGTTGGATCATTTTATAAGATTAATTAATAGCTTTTCTAAAATACTATTCTTAAATAACTCCTTATAGTTAATAAATTATCTGCACAATGCACAATTGTAGAAGAAAAATAGCGCAGCTTTTTTGTTCATTTCTGTAATTATGCTAGCAAGTTTAGTAACATAATTTAATTTGTCGCTCATAAATTATGCTTTGGGAATGGGAACATTGTTTACAAGTCATATAACTTGCAAACAAGCCAGCTAATCATAAAAACATTGCCCTCCTTAGGTAGTCGGCCAAAAAGTGTCGAATCAAAGCAATAATTCAGTTACGTTGGCGTCTTAAAGAGCATTTACACAATGCGATTTTTGCCTTGTTTTGCGATGCCAGATCGAGCGTTGCACTTAAAATCTAAGGAACGGAATATCACGACCTCTGTAGCGCAGCGGGCGAAGGCCCGCCTGGGACGCAAAAGGTTGCGGGTTCGATCCCCGCGGCGGGACCAATGTTTGTGTGATCTACAAATATTTGTCTCGGGTCTGGGTGTTTCTATGTATAATATGTATGTATTTACAAACAAAAAGTAAATAAGTAGTATATCAGTCATCTTAGTACCCATAACACAGCTCTGCTTACTTTGGGGCTAGATGATGCTGTGTGAAAAGTCCAGCATTATTTATTTATTTAATTTTTATGTCTATTGTCTCGTTATTGCACGATTATGAACGGTCCTGCGATGATTCTGCGTAATCTTATTGGCGCTATAACCGTCAAATTATCGGTCCCGGCTATTTAAGTAGTTAAGCCATGACGGAGGCCTTAAGGCGGCCTAAAAACTCCGTTACCAGAGTTGACTCCTGACTCATACAAACTTACTGTCAAATAAAGTTCTTACAAGCAACCAATCAGAGCCTGTCAAGATTAGCATGTCATAATAATGTATGCTCTTACTTTTTTATGAAACCGAGAGATATATTATGAAAATTTTAGCATCAGATTATCGTTAACTAACGTGTTGGCTAAAAACCTACTGAATGACCAAAGCACAAAACGCCTCAAGAGATGGGACATACTCAACCTAGATCAAAGAAACTGAAAAGTTCAACGACATTATTAGGGCAGCTCAATGGAGCTGCTCCTAAATCTCCTCCCCCCGGAACAAATCTGATCATGGCTGACGAGCCGATAGCAGATACAGAGAGAGAGAAAAAAAATAGATTATCGTTAACACATAAAAATTGCATTGGTCGGTTGAAATTCTTCTGTGTGTGCTCTTTTAGACAAGTTTAAAGGCACGATAAACATCTATCAAATATTTTACGAGTTAGCTGTTACAGTTCATTAGCTGTGGACTCATCGACTATGGATTAAGCGGACCGCTTATCTAATTCACTGGTTATGTAAGTTGTTACCGTGGGTTGTAATTGTAACAGTAAGAAATAAATTGTATGAGAACATGCGTTGTATTATTGTGAGTGAGAAGTGCGTAATCCCAATAAATATCAAAGACAAAATTAGCATTGCAGACGTCTACGTCTATCATTATTAGGTAAACTTTGGGGGATAAGTGGGGGGCCTTTTGGCAGTGGGACGAAATCTATATCTATACTAATATTATAAAGAGGAAAGATTTGTTTGTTTGTTTTGTTTGTTTGTTTGAAATGAATAGGCTCCGAAACTACCGGACCGATTTGAAAAATTCTTTCACCAATAGAATCCTACATTATCCCCGATGAAAATAGGCTATATATATATCCCGGGGAAGTGAAGTTTTCTCGAGGGATCGCAGATAACACCGCGGCGGACAGCTATATATTAAAAAAAGTTACCTAATTAAAATCAGTCTACTTATTTTTGTTCATAATCATGCATTTAGAAATCAAAACCATGATAAAACCTTACCTTATTCTATTTGATTTGACGTCTATATGCTTAAAAAACTGGAGCAATTAAGCAAAGTTGCTTGCTAAAGTAGCCCGAAGGCTTCGTTTAGTCATGGCTGACTATTATAGCCAGAACACCTGCAAGTAAGTATCGTACCGTACGTATACCAAATAACAGCGCAATGAAGTCAAGTTTGGTCAAACATTAGACAAAAAAGAGAGGTATAGGTAATCAGTTTCTGAATGAAAAATGACGCAGTAATATTTTTAGAAATTTCTGTAAAAACATTATTCCCCCAAACAGGTTCTAAGATTGTTATTCAATATTCATGTGACAATTTCATAGGACCTACAACTCGTATGAAAACTTCCCCAATTTCCACCACTTAGATCTGAAGCAAGAATAACTTAGCTCATAATTGAGTGACTCCGAAAGTTCACGAAGATACTGAAGTTACTCGAACTTCACTGTCTAATTACGGTAGAGCCAAACTCAACGGATTTTGAACGAAGATTTGAGTAATCGTGTGCTTGGCTTACGTAAACTGTTATTTGGGCAACGGTATCAGAATAGGGATTTTAGTATGCTTATGTAGTTTAAGAGAAAACCGAGTTTGCATCCCGCTTTTGACATAGGTTTTTGATTTTTTTTATGTCGACTCATGACCTCGAAAGAATGAGGTCTACGATGGAGCGAGCCTACCCAGAAGGTGCCTATTAACTCTCGTCTTAACTAAAAACAACAGGGTCGTAGCTCAGCGGAAATACAGACGCGGGAAGCTGATTCCATATTTTTGCAGTGCGCATAATAAAAGAACTTTGAAAGCGCTTAGTTCTAATAAGTGGAATATCAATGGTGTGGATGAAAATAGCTTAAAGTTTATAAATCACTGCTTTGTACGAATCATAGGTACCCCATCACACTGCCCCTATACCTACTAAGTAATAGTCATAGTACCTACAACATTGAGCGAACATAAATTATGTAATTTTGTAAATCGATGAAAAGTGTGAAGTAATGCTCGGATATTATTGTAAAATATTCACCTACCGTCCCAAATGCAAGACATCTTTGATTCCCGACACGTGTATCACACGCAGTAGCATTTCATAAATGACGTCAAAGGGGCACAGATAATATATTTTTACTGGAATTATACCTACGTTCAAATATTAGCAGTGTTTGTAGACTGACCCAATTCAAACTGGGTCTCAAACTTAACTTAAGATAAGTGTCGTTTTAAAATAATTTCTGTTTCTCTCAACTTTACGAGGTCATTTCGCTTTTGTTCGTGGTTTATGATGATGAATTGACTGATGGAAAATGAGTGAATCTGACTATGATACTCTGTAATAGTATTCCTATTCATTACACGAAAATTGCCTGAGAAAAACTGACGCAAACAATACGAAAGCGTTACTGTTTACGTTCATTCATAACATAACGCTAAGCGTACCCGTAGATACTACTAGACAATCCTTACTGTGAGAAACCATACAAAAGAATCTAAGCACAGGTACGTACTCGTATAAAAACACTTTGTTTTCGAATTCAACTCAATAAAGATTCCATCCACACAATGTCTTATCAGCTTAATACGAAGTAAGCCTAATGCTAGAAAAATAAACAAAATATACGTACTCAAGTACCCCGAAGGGGAGATCGGCATTTTCCGATCCTTTGGTGGAGTGCTGTACACGAATGCCGGGTTGACGCACCCTCGGGGTTGGTGCGGGCACATGTCACTCTCCGAACCTCTCCTTTCTCTTCTCAACACTACCAGTTCATTTATGGACTTAGCTGACTCAGACTTGCCCATCCCTTTAAATTTCTTCTTGCCTTTATCCTTTTCAGGGGAATGTATATGTAAGATAGCCGCCGCTTTAGGCGGTATCTTCTCAGGCATGAGCAGCTCTTTCGCAGACATACTTTTCTGCTTCTTGTTTGTAAACAAATCACTGAACTTCGTTTTCTCAACTTTACGGTGCCTCAACGGCTTCAAATTCACTTCAATGTCCCCACTTTTCCGTCGTTGCTTCGACGGCTCCGTTTTCCGCTTAACCATCGCTGGGGTTTTTGGCTTGTAAGTCCCTTCAAGACCCGTGTACGCAACGTCGAATTCCTTCTCGTTCCAAATCTGTTTTGGAAACACGATGCTGTTATGTTTGATTTTTTCTACATCCTCGGCGGGGTCATCCTCCTTGGTGGATCGCCAGCGGTTGCCGATCAAGCGTAGGGAAGCGCGGACGGATCTGGTGCGACGCAAGCCTCCTTGCTCCCTCTTGAACCTGTCGAGGAGGGTCTCCATAGCCCTGCGACGGGGAGCGGGGCGCTGTGCATTGCACGTCACGATCGACTTCGCGCACTCTATTCACTCGAATTATAGACACGTGAGTCGTTTCCTTCCCGACGTTCACTCAGAGCGGCGTCGGTGTTTCGAATGCGGCCTGCAACAGTGGTGATGGTAGGGCTCCGCTCGCAGCCTAGACCTCGGATTCGCAGTGCCTGGCCCGTGCCCGTTGCGGACGCGATCGTCTGATAAACTGTTCTCATTTGCACAATCATTTCATTTGATAAGATACGACTGTTTAGAATACGCATTTCACGACACGGCTGTCGAGATTTTTTGTGACGTAGAGATGATAAAATTTAAGGACATACAATGAATAGTATTAGAATTGCTAAAGGCAAAATGAGCTGGCATGGTATCGATTGTGTCGTAACGTTCACGTGGAGCTTGATTTGCTTTGAGCATGGCGCGGGGCATGTTCTATGATCTATCGTTGGTTTAATTTATTGAACGTTGCGGCATGCGTGATCGATTAAGTTAGGCAATAGCGAGTCAATAAGCGTATCGTATCCTACTAGTAATTGTAAATAGATTAATAGGACATTCAAAGTGAAATAAATAACTTACTTTGATCGTATATCTTCCCTGTCTATTCAGTTGTAGAGTTTAATTTGCGGTCGTTAAATTCTGCCGTGTCTAGGAATTTTAAGTACTTAGGTATACTCGTCGTTTTTCGGTAGAGATTAGGTATATTTTTAACCAATCCATAAAATCTTTTAAATTAATATTCGTAGAACCTACTTAAACCGTTGAAAAATCATACCCTCTGTTTACTTAGTTATGGTTTTATCTTTACTCGCGAAGCACAAATGTATTTGCATAGGCAGTAAACTGTAAACAGCATAAATAATACTAACTCCCTAAACTCTATGATAACCAGAAAGTGGAAAATTTTTGCTTCGTATTGCGAAATTAATGAAAATACTAGCTTGGGAAGTATGAATTCATGTGAACTAAATCAATCTGAGTTTGCTTTGGCTTTCTGCAGCAAAATGAAAAACTGTCATCAGTTCTGTTAGGCGTGTTGAAGCATTCAGCAGCTACGCGTCCTCCGAATTTCATCTGGTTAAAAATTGCAGTTCCAACACAGTTCCAATTTCAAATCGTAGCTAGCTCGGTTTTCAGCATTCAAACAATCAAACGTTCTAAATTCAATTTGGCTATCGAATTTCTTGCGTTGGACGTATGACTTTTATTTATTTTCAGCCAGTGTTAAAAAAAAATGGAATTGATTTGAAATATTTTGTAACATTTTACTTTTATACGAGTAAAAGACAGTGTGACTGTGTCAGACACAGTCAGGCATTTATAACTAAACTACGAGTAGGTATAGCAATAAAAAGTGGACTGCTTTATTGGTTCGTTGTGATTGGAACAAGAAGCTAAAGATTTATGAGCAAAAGCTACCGCTAAGTAGGCAATTGACATTTCTGACATGAACATCCTTTTTAGGAAAGCAAAGGTCGTTCCGGAGCCGGAGGTTATGGGAAATGTTGCAACCTTTAAAATGATCGACACCTGCCAACATTGGTTCTTCAGTACCAAGACATTCAATTCATTCATTCAATTGATTCATTTCCATTAAAACAACACAAAATTGTATGCGGAAAACACCTTAACTTAACCTATAATTAGAATTCGAGTACATAATACATACAATCATAGAAAAGCAAAGCAGTCCAGAAAGCAAACATAAAAGTACAAGAACAAAAAACATAAAAGTCACAATTCATTAATGGAGTATAGACACTTCTCCAGAAGAAAGATTTTCATTAAACCATAACTGAGCATTAACACGATGCAACTTTTGGCTCGTTTTGCTAAGCCGATGCCATTTACTGGCCAAACGAGTGTCGTACAGACTTTTATCAGCCGACGTAAAAAAATGCAGTGCGACCGTTTTGGTTGAAATTCTTCCGTGTGCATTTTTGAGGCTTTAATCCGTCACCAGAGTCCTACGCACACTAACACAATTTGTATGCGAATACACTACAACAAACGAAAGAACCTTCCCAAATAATTTCAAAACAGAACAAAGCAATTGTAATTCCCAAATTGTTCGGACCTAAACGTGAGAAAGTGCCGCGCCTCAGGTAGCAGGTGCTTTGCCCCTCAATCACGAGCCACCCTCTATTTCACCAGTTTTTGTCGGTGTACTTTTTCGACCCATTTTTTTGCTTCCTGTTCATTCAGTGTTCATTCATTTTGCTCTTGCTTGTTCTTGTCTGTTGATTCTTTTAAATACTTAAGTATATCTGCTAAAGGGGCAGAATTTCCAAAAACACGTAATTTTTCTCCCAAGTACGGGAACTAAGTAGGTTTTTTTTTGTTTATAGATTGCACATTGTCAAAACCAGAAATCCATTAGTTAGTAGCAAAGTATTTGAACTGTTTGTTGAAAGTGCAATGTTTGGAATTAAACTGAACACTTATTCAATAGTCTGTAACGAGGTACAAAATAATTCACCCCATTCTTGTATGATAACCAGCCTATAAAGTACATTGGTTGGTATCCACTAATATAGCCACTTTAGGCATTGTTACTGCTTCAGTCACGCGACTGATGCCCCAATTGTCGAACAAACCGGTGTTTCTTCATCGTTCATTAATGATTCGGTTCAGGTGGGGTCGTTGAAAAACGAGAACATTACTCCGGTCACTTTCTGCGCGGAAATCTTCTTACATTTTAATAATATCGCGAAGGCTTTCACAAAATGCTTTATACCTACTTATAGATTCGCTTATAAGCATGCAAACACTTGATGCCGGTCTAAAAACGATCGTTAGTACTCAAATTAACATTGTCAGTATTGTTATCAGTTAAACAATTCATTCGACAGTAAACAAAGTTGCCATGGAGATAGAGGACTATGGTCATTCGTAAGGGGTAGGTATAGAAATCGAATTGTTCGGTAATCCCCTGCGTCGGAAATTTTAGACTTTTTGTCTAGAAATCCCCTGCCTCCACTCGGATGAGATGCTCTAAAATTCCGATGAAGTGAGTACACCTATAGACGGTATATATTATAGTAGGTACTATATCGTGTGCCTGTAGTGTACATGCTAATAGTACTGCTAGTGTACAATTAGTAGTGTTACTTACCTACTAGTACTTATTCAAATCAAGATCAGTTGGAACATCAAATACAACACAATCCAGGGACGTATTGAGAGTTTGTATTCAGATAATGCTACACGCTAAACGCTGTTGTCGAATTAGAGGGTTGAATGCCTAACTACGGTTCGGCAGATGCTGATCAGGCGTTGAATGCCTTGATGTTGATTGACCACTTGATTGATGACATTGTTTGAGCTGAATCAGGCTTCACTAGAGGGGATAGGTTGAATATGCTCGTATGGAGACTCGAGTCTCTCAGTCTTGTGTTCGAACACAGCATTGCTTATGTCATAGATGCACATAACAACTAGTTTTCACTCGTGAAGTTTTTAAATCGGATCAGTAGTTTCAGAGATTAGGTACTTCTTCTTATATTTCCTCAAAAGCACATCTATATTAAATGAGGAACATTGTTTTATTTGGATTTGTTCAACCGTATTTAATTCACCCTTTGAAATCTATTGTTTATGTTACCGACCCTTTGCTTTCGATAAGAAGCATCTATAAAACAACATTGTTATTCAAATTTATAATTTAACTTCTCGTAAAGTTCAACATTAGCTGTTTGAATGATTGTTGTTCCTATCTTGTACTGGTTTACGTTCAGTTTGATTGTGAAAACTGTTGTCGTAATCTCCTGTAACTTGTTCATGATTTGACCTATTTTCTGGAGAATAAAACAAATTACCCTTCAACCCGTGTCAAATAGTATCTACCTATTTGACTGTTCCCGAATGTTTATGAAGTTTTCTTGTCCAATTTCAGCTTGCTTTGCAAAGATTTATTGATCTTTTAAGGTTGTTTTCAAAAATGATTTGAATACCTGGTTTTGTTCTTTCATCTAAAAGTCGAGTCTATTTTATGGTGTCTCTGGCTACGAGCATCCCTTAAACATCTCTGAATGATCTTGAGTACCTTCATCTGAGAGAACATCTACCTACCGTGCTTTGGAGATTCAGTACGTTTATGTTTCTTTTCTATAGTCTGTCGCAATGCCCACACCCAAAGCGACCTCCTCGTAAACCAACTTTCCGGGAGAAAGTGGCTGAACCGGAGTCCTGTGCCAATCGAATCCACCTACTCGGATCGTCGGGGACAATTCGCCATCTTCGTTTTAAGCTCAAGTGAAGATCACTAGCAAACTATCGAACAGATTCAAAGCTGGTCTTGATGCCAGAAATGTCTTTTCAAAGGTTAATAACAAGAGCCATAATATTAGAGAGCCGTTATAGTAATCCTAATAATAGCGGTAGCTATTATTAGGATTACATACTTATAGTTAAAACTTGAAAGAGGCTTTATTATGTAGGTAGGTACCTACATTAATGATGTCGAGGATGATATATTTTTTTCCTTCATTCATGATTTTGCTAGTTTAAAGTACCTACCTACCTATTGCCAATACAACTAGGGATGGCAATAGGTAGGTAGGTACTTTAAACTAGTAAAACATCGATAATTATTATAAAATATATTTAAACTAAATTAATTTCCTGATTACCAAAATACATTACTAGTAGAAACCTACAGGAAATTAGTTGGGAAAACCTATATGAATGGCCGTGCGAAGTGTGCTAAATTACCTCCTATAAACAGCTAAGCTACTGTCCTAAGTAAGTACTTAGTACTTACCTATGAAGGTATGTAAGTAAGGACAATTGTTTGTTTACCTAATTTTCGAGTATTGAAGTTATTTAAAAAAAAAATCAATTTATTTAATCTACTTAATTTGTTCTTTAAATCGTAGAAACATAATTATTTTAATACTCACAATAACAATCTATATTAAAATCTAAAACTTATGAAATAATACCAAGCCGTAGCATGTAGTTTCACCGGAAATGATGTCTGACGAGAATCATTTAAACCTATCGGTTTGAATCGATCTTTGCATTAAATTATAGAAAAACTTGTTCAGTGCTATAAAAGTGTAAGGACACGTCGAGCCAGGCACTGCGAGATTCCAAAATAAGGCAACAAGGGGTTACTGCAGTTAGAAAGCAATTAATTCCTTCCTAGCAGTACCCAAAACTCACATTATTCACTCACAAACAATATTTTTTTACTATAATCTAACTGTCAATCAACATAACCGCACTTTCACTGATATTTATCCGTAAACAATGTACTAAACACCCACATCACTTTAGCAAAACACAGCTCACTTTTCTCACAAAATTCCAATGAAAAATCTCGGTGATCCATTGAGAAAACTGCATAAATCTATTTTTTCGAAATCTATGCTCTGTACACAAACAGTTCAAAACAAAACTAACATAACGTTCGGGTGAGTGCGTGAGGCGGCTGCGCTCTGAAGTTGGAGCGAATGGGTACCAACATGGCGGTCTGATGGTGTCAGTGCTGACAACATGGCGGCGCACACGGTCAGTCAACGGCCTTTGAAATGAATGGGGGAATGAGTGAACTTTGACGAACCTGTTCGATCGACGATGTCACTTTACCTGCGTACGCGCAGGAAAAGTCCACGAACAGTCTTTTTTAGTTATTTTTGTTTTAGTACAGGATATTATTTTAAGTAGGTATTAAAGATAAAACTTAGCATGAACATTAACGCTTAAAATACAGTAAACACCGTAATTTATTCTTTTATTCAGAAAGTGTTTTTAGATATAGTTCGCCAATGCAATATTTACAATTATTTTTATTCTATCTTTGCATCTAAATATTACATCTGTTGTCTAAGAATTGTTATTAGGTACTTAGTTCAAATTATTTCCAAGTTGATTTATGTTGGCTATTTATATTTTAGTCTTCCATCTTCAGTACTTCCGATGGGTGTTCTAAATCAAGTTTGCCGGGAGCTTCCTGGTATAAATTAAAGTTTCTTAAAGCTAATTGAAGCTGAACAGCCACGAACGATGACGAACTTGGCCCGAAGTTTGCCGAACGAATACAAAACTATCAGATAACTTAATATTGGAGGTGTACCTACCTATTTACACTCAAATGCAGTTCAGAACAATAATGCTCAAGTTTTGATTGAAGAACACAATTCTAGGAACGTTTTCTTCCTGACAAAGATTGCCAATTAAAGAAATCATCCAATATTTTGATCAAAAATTTCAAATTTAAATGTCTCTGACAACCCCCTTAGACATATTCAAAGGATCTGGAATACATAAAAGATCGGAGAGAATGTCTACCGTGCCTTAAGATTAGATAAAATAATTTAAGATAATTTATTTAATAAACCCTAGGACACTTAAGTATAATTATAGGAACAATTTACAATGGACCCCACACAGGCAAAGCCTGTGTCGTGGGCGTCTATGTGATTTTTTTATAATAAAAATAAATGTAAAATATTAAAATGTTTAGGACTACTGCTAATATAAATATTATGTTGTTTTATAATAAATAAAATTGTAAAACTACTTAATTGCCTTGGGGATACAGGGTTACGCTCTAGCACGTGAAATAACGTCCTTGTAGCACACCTTATCATCGAGAACTCAAGGAGCAGGGAGTTCTGAAGGGAGGCAAGGAGTGTCCATCATATTCATAGTTATCAAATAATCTGTGCCTGCGGTCACCACACCCAGCACGTGTTCGCGCTACAACAGAACTAATAGTGAAAGTTCAGATCAGAATAATTTACTACAATTAAGATTACGTAGGAAACATTGTCTGATGAGTAATTGCGATGCTGCTAAAAAGTTGAAGAATAGAGCATCCTCATTTCGATGTTGCGTGAAGTTTTTTCGATTGCTATTACAAGTTTGTTTCCTATTACGGAAAGCACGAAATTGGATCACGCTGTATCTAAACGCGGTAGACAAAGTCTCAAATACTTTAAGATCTATAAAATCCTTGGACATCTTGTCCAAGGAGGAGTTCCGAGGCATATAAAATTACATTTGGCTCATTCAAAACATTATTTCTATAAATCTTAAATTAATCAACTTAATTCAATTGTGCGTTGTTAGGCAATGCTAGTATTAAAAAAATACATATGAGGCCTAATTTTTGTCTTGGAACATTGAATAAATAGGCTGTACATTAGACACAGTTGTTAAAATTATCACAAACATTCATTGGAGAGAACTTGTGTACAAATTGATCGGACTCAGTTTCACTAATTTAATTCAATTCAATTCAATTCAAAACGTTTATTGCTTCATTGTTGGGTTAATTTTAACTACTTGAATTACTGTTTGTTTAGGTTTCACCAACAAATAAAAATGACGATTCAAAAAGGTCAACTCATTGTTTTTGTTCATGTTTTACTATGCTATTTTTGTATCATTTCTTCCTGTTCTGTTATTCAACTTTTACGCGAGAGACCTGTGACGAGCGAGAATTTATTTAAAAAAAATCCTCAGGAAGTTGAAGGACGTCTTAAGGTGGCCTAAAAACTCCGTCACTTTACTTACCTACTAAGAAGTTATTTTTTTATTAAACTATTTTCTACTAAGAAAACGTTACTCCATCTACGAGTACCTACCTAGGTATTAAAAAAAGCTAGATTGTTGCGTCCAGATAAATTTGTGGCACTCTAAGTCGGTGTACTTTGGTCATCTTTTAAGAAGGACTCAGTAGTCATCGTACTTCGAAATTAGGTGATGTTCTGCGAGGTCAAAATGTCGATGGGTGAGCTCTAGATGCAAACAATAGAGCTGTTTTTTACGGAAGGTACGTTAAATCTGGTCTACAAAGTCATCTAAAAACTACGCCACCAGAGTTTTCCTCTAACTCATACGCACATAACTTTTTAATAACTAGCCTATCCCATAATTACGTGCGAAAATTCTTAATTTCTGAAGTTGCGTCATTTCACTAACGAGGGGACGAAAAACCTTTGTTGCCTCTATCTAATTACTGCGGACGTACATTTTGCATGTAAAAAAGCCGCTGAACTGAACTAAGCATACGATAGACAAACTTGTTTAAGCTACATGTCCTTCAACTCCTTCATCAAGAAAACCCTGAATTTGAAACACATTGACTATTGAAAGTTTCTAGAAATGAAGCTTGTAGGTATAGGTATAAGCACTTGGTTTAACTATGGCTAGATGGTTTAATAGTCATAAGAAAAACCGCGGACACTCAACAGTCTTCTATACAACGATACTATATAATGCCGCGGTACTATTTAGGTAAGCGTGTCACGCACACAACTAATGCGATCTGAGCGCATATCTGTCGATATCGCTCTCAATACTAAACTCAAGGAGCAACACACACAGCGCAGTTTCGTGGGCACTACAGAGTAATTTTGCCGCGCATCGATGCATTGTCACGTTCTTCGTTCGTAGCTTTCGTACATAGCTCGTAGAGAACTCAAGGGGCAGGGAATCGCGATTGGTGCAGGGCAATGAGAGTCCATATTATACATAGTTACCTTACCTACCTAGTGTTACTACGAGTATAGTAGATTAATAGAAAGGTTCATGTATTTGGAAAACACACATACAAAAAACAACGAAAAAGTAAGATCACAAAACTATAGAAGTGGTAGAATATTCGATGAACAATGTCCTGCACTTATTCTGTTTACTGGATATGAATAGGGAAGATTGATGAGAATCTTGGAGTACCTATCTGAATAATAATAAATAATGCTGAAATTTTTCACACAACATCACCTAGCCTAAACTAAGCAAAGCTTGTAGGTACTACGAGAACCAGATAACTGATATACTACTTAAATACTTTTTGTTTGTGAAACACCCAGACCCGGGATAAATATTTGCAGATCATACAAAGATTTATCCAGCGGCGGGGATTGAACCCACAACCTTCTGCATCACTGCACCACAGAGCCATCATCTGTACTTAGACCTAAAGTGAAACTATTTTTGAAGTCGTAATTAATGAAATTATATGTCGGGAAGAAACCTCGACGTAAGATGTTCCGTAGTTCATTGCGATGAACAGCAATAGATGTTTAAAATTCTCTCTTCGAAATTAACAATCATTAGAATGAAAGTTACCCTACTTAAGGAATTAATCAGAGGTTCAAATATTTAAAGGCGGGATCTTTCATTAATTTGAAATGAAACAGTAAAATTGAGCTTTGTAAAGCATAATGAGGAAAAGGCCGTGGTGGATACAATTAGCTTTGAATTGTATTATTCTAGGCATTTCTAGTAGTAGGTAGGTTAGTTCGAGTAGCTCATGTTGAACATAGCTCAATTTGAAAAGATGGATGGCTTGTGTGAAGCGAGACTGTGACATGAGTAAGAAAGGAGTGTGTGTTGAGATGACGGCTGATAGAGGAGAAGACGAAGAACACATGTTGTGCCGACCTAACATAATGTAGGACACGGGCAGAAAGATGATGATGATGTAGTTTGAGACCCGTTCTAAAATAAAACCAATGCTTGAGACTGGATTCAATCACTCGGTATCGGGAATTTTATACTCGCCAAAGTCCGGTAGTCTCAAAGGGAAAAAACTAGGTTCAATGCTTAAGTTGAGATGATTGATTAGGGTTTAAGCTGTACTTGAAGTGATCTGTAATACAAGCTTTAATACTTACTTTCTATAGAAACGGTTACATAATGATGTAACGAGCGAGGGTTACTAAAATATACATTATATTCGTGTACATTTTGTGCCACTTTTCTTCCGTGACATGGCAATAACAGAGATTAATCTCCACAATCCTCAAGGATTATCCATCAGGCGAATGAAAATTAAATTCCACTGAGAGTAGTAACAGCTGCTCGAATTTAAACTTTATTCTTGAGAGAATAGGATCGATGTATCGGAGTGCAATGAATTCAATGCAGTTGCAGTATTTCAACTTCAACTATGTACCAGAGTTCGATATAAAATAGATTGTTCGCTTGCATTTCAGAATGTAATAAATTTAACCCGACTGCCAAGAGGCAAGAAGGGGTATTTTAAAATTATTTGACCATACTAGATACATAAGTAAATTAATTGTAGGTACCTACGCCTATGTTCAAACCTTCAAAGTGATTACTTTCCTAATAAAAACATGGTTAAGATTTTAGTGGAAAACAATCAAGTAATTCTTATTGTTTATAAAAAATTGTCCCTAAGTACCTTTTAGGCAAACTAGCTCATCGCTGACATTGAACATTACTCGAATTTTACTTACTCTGTTACTGTCTGTACCAACCGTAGATCTGTAAGTAATGGCTTCCGCTTATCTTTTAACATTTCTCAGCCCAAAAATATTGCATACTCAGAACTTCTGCATAAAACATATATCAGCGGCAGGTTCTTCCGTTATATAAGACATTTTAACCCGGATGTAAATGTAAAGGGTGATAAATAGGTTTCTAAGGCACAGGTGCTGACGATATTCTCTCTTCACAATCGTTCCCTCACTACTGAGGATCGTGACTCCTTTTTATTTGGTCAACCAGTTGTATCCATCCGTTGCGTTCCGTTGCTTGGTGTAGTGTGGCACTGACAGACATGTCTAATTCCTTCCCTATCTGGTCTGATCATCGATTTTGGACTACTGCCTCTGGGTCTTTTGCCTTAAATTTTTCCAGATACTACTGACTAGCTGACGATACTAGCTGCTAGCTGATAGCTGACGATATTAAACGGAGGATATTGTTAGAACTGACAAAAAAAGGTAAATAATATATAAAACCTTTATTGAGCAAACATTGTTACTGAGGTATAACCTACTTACCTAATTCGAGACTTAATGTAGAATTAACGAGGTCTAGCGAAGCCATCTAGCGGGCCGCGCTGGCTCGTGCGGTTCATTCTACAAGCGTTTCTATATCTTGTACGAGTGTTCATAAGGTTTAATGGTTTGTTATATAAAACTAATTGTCGCGTCGCTTGCCGATTCAATGTGCATTGAGCCTAAGACACGTGTAAAGTACCTATGCAGTTACATTACGTAAGCACCTGTGCAACTCAAGTATCAATATTAATAACTTATTTGCGGTTGTGGTGCCCTGAACTGAAGACTCCAGAGCAATATATTGGGTCAAGAACATTACTATTATTACTGGTTAAATACCTTACCTGTAATAAATCCTAGTAAATTTTGACGACATCTGTAGAAAACTTCGTAATCGCGATTCAGGATTTCTATACATTTAGCGACATTTGTATGGGAATTTGCTTATTACTAATATCTGCGCCATCTAGTGATACTGATACTGAACTAAGTACTCTTTTCTAGGTGGTATTGCTAGTATATGTGGCGATATCGGATAGAAGTTGCTACAAAGGCATATCATTAAGACTCCTCGCAGACTACAGACTTTCTATCGGCCAATAGTTGAATCGGCCTATACTTCTCCATACTCATTACGAGCCGAAGTATATTCCATCTCAACTATCGGCCGATGGAAAGTCTGTAGTCTATAGTCTTACGCGTATTTTGTTTTGTCGCTTACTCTATTATATCTTACAGCATAGCATTTACGAGTATTTTATCTCTAGATCCATTATTTCACACGTGTGAATCCATTACCATTTCCTCGTGTGCGGCACTCGCGGAACTACAAAACTAGACACGCTTGCATTAAACATTTTGGAGCTTAACACGATGAATAATTACCAACAATTTAACAGCTGTTAAGCGTAACCGAACTTTAACGTAACTTAAAATTATAAGCACATTTGTGTAATAAGTACGTACGTTTTGTTAATATGTGTAAGTCCTTTATTTACTTACTAGCTTCTGTGCGCGGCTTCGCCCGCGTTGTACCAACGAAACCAAAAAAAAATTGAATTTGATAAATGTATGGTCGCTTATTTTTGAGTTTGAAAGAGTGTCAGTCAACAAAATGAGAATCATGGGTTATTGTTGGTGAACTTTGGTATAAACACCGGGTGGCTAATGAGAACGATGGGTTAATTTGTTGGTGAACTTTAGTACAAACACTGGGGTGGCTAAACTGATGGGCCATGTGCCAACAAACATGATTCATGAGACGGACATTTTTGCTCACGATGCGCAAAGCATATTATGTAGGTAGGTACCTATGTGATGAAAAAAATCCAGTGGTTGTATTTTGTCTGTTACTCTTTTTTGTGATATATCTATCTTGAAATTGATTTCGTAATTGAAATGTTGATAAATAAAGTATGAAGTTAAAGTCTAATATACTTGAACTAGCGACCCGCCCCGGCTTCGCACGGGTGCAATGCTGATTCTGTTCAGCCAGCGTTTGCAATGTAAGCGAAAAAAATGTGTTTATTTACGTCTAAAATTATCAGTGTTTCTTTACTATATTATGCATTTATTATACACTAGCTTCTGCGCGCGGCTTTGCCCGCGTGGTACCAACATTTTGAATAGCCTATATGCTATTCCAGGTCACTATCTACGCTTATTCCAAGTTTCATCCAAATCGGTTCACTGGTTTAGGCGTGATTGTTACACAAACATACAAACGTACTCACAAACTTTCAGATTTATATTTATATTATTAGGTTATTAGGATATAAACCTTCCTCTTGAATCACTATCTATTAAAACCCCATCAAAATATGTTACGTAGTTAAAGATCTAAGCATACATAGGGACAGACAGCGGGAAGCGACATTGTTTTATACTATGTGATAGTGAAGTGATAGGTACCTACAACAAAATGTACTTAAACCTCGGTGCGTAAGTCAGACTCACACTATCCTATTTCTGTGTCTTTGGTTTATTTTCCATCCAAAGGTTGTCTAGAAGAAATCGCTTTCAGCGATAAGGCCGCGCATTGTACTAAGAACTTGTAATGTGTTTTTGTTTTTGTTAATTTCTTGGTGTACTAAAGTATTCATTCATTCAATCATTCATTTACACTTGACTAATATTATTTTTGTAGCAAAGCTGGAACTTGATCTGAATGAATGAATGGATGTAATTTTATAATTTAACCACTATAGGCATATCTTTAAAGTAAACCCCGATATCTTTGGATGTCATTTTGGGGAAGGCCGATTAAGCTCAAGTTTAGGTACTGAGCGACCCTGTATTATCTCAACAACCCCAGGCAATACAACGTGTCTAGGCTGTCTCCTCACGCTTAAATATCGAAGATAATATAATATAGTAAAATTATTGCTTAAGCTGACTTACGAAGGCTTTTGATGACAACTGTTATACCATCTGTCAAAGGCCACATGGTCAAAATGCGCTCATCCTTAACGTAGGGAGATAATGGGAACACATACATTTTTGGGTTCCCATAAACTACAATTAACAACTGTATTCTATGATGCAAGAATCCCACTCATATAACCTGAAAGTTTGTGAGTTTGTTTAGATGTTTGTATGTTTGTGTTTCAATCACGCCTAAACCAGTGAACTGATTTGGATGAAACTTGGAATAGGCGTAGATCACCTGGACTAACATATAGGCTTTTCAAAATGTTGGTACCACGTGGACGAAGCCGCACGCAGAAGCTAGTGTTTCATAATATCTTGGCAGAATATGGTAATGTTTTATCTAGCGTCCCGTTAACTGTAGGCATAGGTTGCCTCCTGACGCTGTACAAATCATCCAGTGAAATTGTAAAGACGAGAATTTTTTTTATCCAGCTAGTGTAGCATGGCCTGAATCCACTACCACTAGGTGCTCCACTATCCCTGTTTTATTAACCTAACTTGTTTTGACTGTAGCAATATTTATAAAGCTTATTTTACCAAATCATATCCAATATCAGAGAGCATTCTGATATGCAGAAGAGCACGTCGTGTCCGCTACGTGACCCGAAAATCACGAATTTATTGGAGTAGAAAGTGCTAGATATCGCTACCAATACGGTTCAATGGTGGTGACGGACTTGGAGTGGTGAAACTAATCATTACGATGACCATTTATGACAAGAAGCGACATGCGATGCCTGTTTGCTCTATTTGCATGAATGTCGTTTGAATGTTATTTCTTTTTCATGCCTCTATGTTGATTCTGATCTCCTAGTACTTTTCTAATTGATTCTACATTAGTGATCAGTCCATAGTATAAAAACCTAGTAGGTAAGGATTTATCGATTTGCTGGCAAAATGCTGAAAAAGTTGAAGCGCGGTACTTAACAATAAACATAATATGACGACCTCTGTAGCGCAGTGGGCGAAGGCCCGCCTGAGACGCAAAAGGTTGCGGGTTCGATCCCCGCGGCGGGACCAATGTTTGTATGATCTACAAATATTTGTCTCGGGTCTGGGTGTTTCTATGTATAATATGTATGTATTTACAAACAAAAAGTATATAAGTAATATATCAGTCATCTTAGTACCCATAACACAAGCTCTGCTTACTTTGGGGCTAGATGATGCTGTGTGAATAGTCCAGCATTATTTATTTATTATTTAATAGCAATGATCAAGGTAGGTATATCCAAAAGTAATGATTTTTCAAAATCTGAAAATTTTACCTACAGTCTGTCATACACAGCCTATATTTTTGTAGAGTTCGTGCCAAAGCTTGCTAAAAACCTGTTTTATAGTATGCCATTAATTCTTGAGACTGACTGTATCGGCGACAAAGATGAAGTATTTTAAAGTGAGTTGCCAAATTAACATGAACCTGAGACAACAAGACAGCTCAGACTTAGAACTTGTTTGACTGATAACACTTTGAAAGCTTCGAACTAACTTCTGAATGGAAATACATTTCACCCGCATATTTCTGAAAAACGAAGCATCGAACTGTGAAGCCATTTTCTGTGTAGTTCAACTGCATGAAACCAAAACTTTTTCTTTACTTTATTTAAATAACTTACAGCTGGTTGAAAAAATATGGAGGATTTGACCCTCAACCTTAGCGTTTTAGTTAAGTTCGGTAAACACTACTCTTACAAGTATTCATTCTTTCGACCTTTGCATGAAAAGGTCAGGAAAATTCAAGCCATTCATTTTTCAAACACAGATTCTTGCTTTAATAGAATCCATAAAAATGTCACCTAGTCTACCGTCATTTATATTCGCAGTGCGTTGTGTCGACGTTCGGTACGCACACGACATTACAATTGTAAAATAATATTAGCGGTAGTGAAACTTAGGAAAATTATCGTTTGCATGTATAATGTGCCGGGCAAAACCCGTACGTGGTCGACAACACTTCGATATTTGACTAACACTTCGTACAAATTCAAGGCAAACGCAAACGGATGCAAAGCATCTCTCATCCAAAGATCGACGGCCTGTGTGAATACGGATATGTTTGTGAAAGGAGTGAGTTCTGAAATTACGAGTGATAGAGGGAAATGGAAGAGACATGTTGTGCCGAGTGCCCACTGTCAGGATAAAAGCAAGAAGATGATGATGATTGATGACATCATTTTCTTCTCATCATTTTTTTATATCCTTGGTGGGGTTGACACGTTTTTTCCTCCGTTCTCTCCTATCATCTCAATACAAGAACAAAAATTCGACTAATTACAAACACCCTGTATAAAAACGGTTACGAAATAGAAGTCGTCAGAATGTTATCACTATTTCTTATTAATTGCTTATCACTCATCATTAAAAGGTAGTTTGTAGACGCAAGAAAGGACCTAATTACATTTCTAAGTAACCAACATAGCAGCCTGTTGACTATAGATAAAAAAACTAGACGAACATTTTCGGCATTGAACACTATGAAATGGCATTATTTACGCAATTTTTTTAATTATTATTAAAATTCATAGCATCAATAAAGGTACAACAAATTATATTTGCCAATCTTTAATTTATATCAGTATTTGTAGACATTTTTAAAAACCTTGATAAGACGTCACAAGTCTTATGACGTCATTTGAATGAGAGGAAATGAATGAAAGATACGAGGATGTTTGAAGAAGGATATTTTTACTCTGATTATTTGTTCAACACATTTAGTAGGTCTATTATTCTAACTAAATCAACTTAATCTTGAAATTCTGATGTGATCGTAATATTTCTACGAGTAGGTTATACAAAAGCAGAAAATATTTATCTCTTTCAGTCTGGGCTTTCAGTTACGATACAATTTTTGTCAGTTATTGTGTGGACAGTATATACACAAAGCAGTTGGGGTGGCCTGATACTGGGCAAAAATAAATAAGTAAATAAATAATGCTGGACATTTCACACAGCATCATCTAGCCCCAAACTAAGCAAAGCTTGTACTATGGGAGCCAGATAACTGATATACTACTTATATTGTTTGTACATACATATTAAAAATGTTTTAAAACATTCACACGAAAGAAGAAGAAGTACATACACATTTGAAATGACTAACTAACTTGTAACCTAAGTAACTTGAATTACCTCTAAATAATTACCTCTTGAATTAACTTTACTTCAAAAAATATTTTTTAGTCTCGTAAAGTTGAATAACCGAAAAGGTTCCAAAGCAAAATAATATCATTATAGAAATTGTTAATATAATTTGGAAGGGTTAGATTAATCCCTTAAGGCAGCTATTTGCAATTTGTGTTTATTCAGTCCTTTTCATTTTGTTCGTTTTGCTTAACACGTTCAGTGCGAGACCTGATTTGCAAGACTTTCAGACAGTGCGTTACAAGTCATTTATGATATGTACGAGATTTACTTCTGGTGCGTTACATACCGTTTTTGCCCTGTACAAAAAAAAATTTGAAGAGCCTATAATTCAGTCAATAAGTTAAAATATTGTTTTTTTTTTAATCATATGGGTAGATTACAATACTACCTTACATCATCTAAGCCAGGACGGGGATCTGGTAAATACTTTAGAAGATATACCTAAAACTAAATACCTACTATATATGTCCTGTACCGCACTGAATATAGGGGTAAAACTTTTGTCCTGTATACAAGGTTTAGTGATGTTCTAAACGTAAATGAAACTACCGATATCGATTTAGGGCATTTATTTATCTTAATGTAACATAATATAAGAAAATCACAAGTTTATAGGCCCTGGCATGGATTTACGGTATTTTTTTTTTGGTAATTGTTGATCAAATTAGTTTTTGAACATTGAATACTTATTTTCTGAGCAAGGGCTGGACATTTCATTAGTAGTAATTGGGCTACTTACTTACTTCAGTTCTTCCTTTTGTAATAGTCATGCTATCCAGGATGTTAATTTTTTTTGAGTTCGATGAACTTGGTAATGCTGTTGATTTTCCGGCTTTAATAATTTTCCGACCATCCTCATTCCTTTCATCGTTTTCAAACACCTTTGATAAGATTTTACGCGACCGCTTCATTTTGGCGCGAAAAACAATGAAATGACGTGCAAATTAGATGAATAATGACACAACACTAATTAGAAAAAACAGTGCAATACCGGGTTTCTGCATACAGGACGTTTTTGACATGTAACGCACTGAATTAACAAAATTGTTTTCTAGTGCGTTACTACCCGTAAATGTCCTGTACAATTTTTTCCAATATTTTGTTTATATTTTTAATAAGCTACAGAAAAGTATACTTGACTCTTTTCTACTCGTTGGATTTCGTATAGAAATACCCTTCGCACCAGGGGCAAAACTACATTTTTAAGCTCCGCACCAGGGGAAAGTTACGTACAGGACGTTTATGTCCTGTATCGCACTGAACGTGTTAAGTATTAAGTTATTAACATTGTATCTCGTTAGTTGTCTGTTGGTATATTCATTTAATAAATAAGTTTGTTTTAGAATAAACAGCAGACGAGTTTTAATTTAAATGAAGTTTGCAATACAAATTATGTATTATTTGTGCAATATTTTCAAGAAGGTATTTTATTAACTAAAACTTATTTAATATGCATACAAAAATGATCTTGCATTGTAAATAATTAACAGGACAAAATTATAAAAATTTACTCTTAAAAGTACATAAGATTAATTTTACAAGTTAGATTTTTGTACGAAAATATAGAGAAATTGATTAAAGTATGATTAATTTTATTAAGTAGTTAGATTTTAAAACACAAAAAAATATAGAGAAATTTATATCCCAAAGCAAGCATTGCGGTTCGAAACCAGGTTTTAGTAAAAAACAAAGGTAACTTACGTTTGAGCTTTATCTTGATACTGTTTTTAGGACTCCAAGTTGAAAACAATCCTTGCACACTTGCCCCACTGCGCACACCCATTTACTGACACAAACTTATAATCATATCCACGCACTAACACAAAGCCACTGCTTATCGCCGATAAAAAAGCTTATTATAAAATTTAATTATTAAATTTTAATGTTTTTACGGATTCACGGCGTAAGAGAGCATGCGCGCACGCAGCTGTCAAATGATACTGCGTTTTACCGCTAGCTGGCGCATGTAGCAGGCGGAAAGAGAAAGCGATAGCTTACCTATACGAGTGAAAGAGACAGGCGCCGTCACAGCCTTAAAAAGCTCGAACCTCTGTTTGGCCTGAATTAAAATATGCACGCAAGTAGGTGTTGCAATTGACCATTGTTTTGGTATGGTAATAGGTCTGAGAGACTTCCGTCTGTTATTTTACGGTAATTGCGTGCGTTTTGCGTAGACCAACTGGTAACCCAGTTTTGGGAAATTAAATTGATACCTAATTGGCATGAAATTGATTTTCAATCTTATCGGATGTAGTAACTTAGTGAACGGTGGAAAGAAGCGGGTTAAGATCGCTCGTCCTGGAAGTATGTCGAAGTGACTTTTATTCGATTAATATAATTAAGTAACTTAAACGTGTTAAAATATTAGTAAGGTTTAGTTTGCTATACAAACTTGAAAGCAGTAAGTAGAGAAAACTCTACTAAACTAAAAAAACTAAAAAATATAAATAAAAATACGCTACCGCGGTGATATTACGAAAGAGTGATATAAGTAGTACCTAGGTATAGTGGTTGGATGATGTTGCCTTGCCTACGTGAGTGAATTAAAGAAGGTAGATTGTTTTACAAAAGAGTGAGTACGGTGATTCCCAAAGATATTACTCGTAGTAGAAGAGAGACTTCAAGATGGCATGATTAGAGAACAAAATTATTAACCCTAAATAGTTCAATGATGATCAAGAAAAAATCTGCAACAAATTGGTAGAAATTACTAAATTGATTAATGTGACTCCTTGTAAATAAAGTGTTATTGATAAATTCGACGACCTCTGTGGCGCAGTGGGTGAAAGCCCGCTTAGGACGCAGAAGGTTGCGGGTTCGATCCCCGCCGCGGGATAAATGTTTGTATGATCTTTAAATATTTATCTCGGGTCTCGGGTCTGTCTACAAACAAACAAAATTCAGCTATCTGGTTCCCATAGTAGGTACATAGTTTTGCTTAGTTTGGGGCTAGATAATGTTGAGTGAAATGTCCAGCATTATTTATTATTCAATTTGTTATTTAGTATGAGATCTGAGAGAATGTATTCCGAGTTCCACGCCTGGTCCACGGGGACACAGTTATCACTTTGCCCTGCTTCGTATACATTTCGTGCAATCTAGTCTGAAACTTGTTTAAGGCGAAGGTATTGAGTGGCATAGCTTAGCGATAACAGACCAGAAACCTGCTCTTACAGTTAGTTGATCGCCATTATTCAATTCTACCAGTTCGTTAGGTTAGTGTTATCTGGATTCCTAGATTTATGAAAGGACACACGTTTATGGCAGCTCATTTTGTTTGGAATGGAGTGTTTATAACGCTATGTTGTACGTTACGAGCCATGCTCCTGAGAACACGTTTAACTGATGCTCTCGGCTTCAAAGCCATGACGGAGGCCTTGAGGCCTTAAAATTCCGTCATCAGTTGGAAACTTTTAAAATCAAGGAAACTTTTGCAAAAACTCATCTGCGTACTCTTATTTTGTCCAATTTGGTACACCTTTGAAAAAAGTTTAGCCAGTAGTTTAGGGTACGCAAGCAGTTCATAAACTATAGTTTTACGCCGAATGAGTCATTATAAATCTTTATTAGGAACTTTCGGCTAAACCTATTTCATCCGACTTTCAATTACAACTTTTCGGAGGTCCAAAACTTTGCAGCTCTGACACGAGCAGGTTTCTGTGATAAAGGTTTTTGTTGGCATTGAAACACATGTCCTCAGAATTCTCCAGTTTATTCATGTTCGAATACTTTGAGTCGTTTTCACAAAGGAACGGTTCCTTGAGAAGGCTCTTTTATGAAATTACTAGCTTCTGCGCGCGGTTTCGCCCGCGTGGTACCACTATTTTGAATAGCCTATATGCTATTCCAGGTCATTATCTACGCCTATTTCAAGTTTCATCCAAATCGGTTCACTGGCTTAGGCGTGATTGATACACAAACATACATCCAAATATCCAAACATCTAAACAAACGCACGAGTCGGATTAAAAAGGAAATAGACGTATCTATTAGTATTTTCACTAGATTTTATTTATTTCAAAATTTTTCATATAGTTGTACAGCGTGAAACGTAAAAGTTCTATGTGTCAGGGATACGTCCATAAGTGAAAAATCTAATAGTCAATTTTATCGTAAAGATAGGGTTGGGAAACAGGCTGAACACAATGATCAGCAATACACATATAGCTTTGTTTGATCAGTTCATATCGTACTGACGACTTGAATAGCTTACAAAAATGTCGAATGTTATAAAAAAAGCTCCACAAACCATATCACATTGAACCGGTATGCCGTCCGTCTTCAAAGCCTGTTTGTAAAACAGTTGAAAAGGAAAGTGCAGGAAATATTTTGAGAGATTTGAATTGCAATATTATGACTCTATGGGTACATCTTTGAGTTTTGCCAACCTGTTTTGCGCTCATTTAACCTGATCGCACACTTGTCCGCGCCGTACGCGCCGCAGTCATTTTTCTATACAAAAAATGCTGATGATGTCAGAAAATGCGGCTCGTTTCTGACGTCAGCAGCATTTTCTCTATTGAATTAAGATAAGATAAGGTAAGATAATTCATTTCATAAACATTGTTAAATTACATAGGACACTTAAGTATAATTATAGGAACAAATTACAATAGACCCCACACTAGGCAAAGCATGTGTGTGTGTGTGTGTATGTGTGTGTGTGTGTGTTGACAGTTCTGCGCGTTCGGCTAAACTGGACTGTGCGACCATTCTTAGCCTGTTAAATGCCGTAGACTACACTTTCTATCGGCCGATAGTATGATCGGCTACAAGTGGGTTAACTTAAAGGTAAGTACATTACGCACAACCGATCTTTAGCTCTCTGAAGTAGCTGCGAAGAACCCATTTTTGATGTTGCTAAAAGACGAAGACAGCGTTGTATAGCTGCCTCGCTCGCTCGCTTTACGCACACAGAACAAATCTTTATACGAAATTAAGACCAACAACACGCTTTCATGAGATGAAACAACAACCACCTATCTGTTATTATATTTTGCATAAACTTTCTAGGTAGATTCTAAGAGCCGTGCTCGCCAAATGGGGTTGTCCCTTGACTTTCAATCGAATCCCGGCCGTGCATCAATGGATTTTGTGGTTCGTAAAATTTATAGGCGCTTTACGTGCTCTAAATGGTGAAGGAATATATCGTGAGGAAACCAGTTAGTATTCTTATAGGCGGCGATGGGCTTGCAACCTGTCACGAATGGAATACAAATATGTATTTGGACATGCTTCTGACTACCCCCCTTCGACATCTTCAAAGGATCTGGAATATATAAAAGATCTGAGAGAATGTCTACCACGCCTTGGGGATACAAGCGTGGCTCGTGACCCTGTTTGCTTTTCTAGATCGTCTAAGCTCAAAGCTAGAGTTTAACATGTTTCACCCCTGGCATCCGTCAATGTAGCAGGTAATATGAAAAATCCTATACGTGGTGAGTCACAAGTTGACTCAAAGACTTCGATTATCTTCTTTGAGATGTAAATTCGTCGCCACACGCAAAATATCAGCGTCATTTTTACCGTGAGGTGTGAGTTGAGATTTTTTGAATTGTATGTAGGCACTTATTGCTAAGGGCTATGCTTGGTGTCTCTCTACGAGATCGAATCAGGAATGAAGAGATCCGTAGACGCACTAAAGTCACCGACATAGCCCACAGGATTAGCAAGTTGAAGTGGTAGTGGGCGGGGCACATAGCTCGTAGAACTGACGGCCGTTGGGACAGAAAAGTTCTCGAGTGGAGGCCACGCTCCGGAAATCGCAGTAGAGGACGGCCCCCCACGAGATGGAAAGACGATCTTGTAAAGGTTGCTGGGAGCCGTTGGATTAGGTTAGCACCTGCACAAGATCGATCGCTGTGGAAATCGATGGGGAAGGCCTATGTTCAGCAGTGGACGCTAGATGGCTGAGATGATGATGATGATTTATTACAAAATAAGCATCTCGGACGCTATAATTTGCATCACAAATGTTTGAAAATAACATAAGTACTAAGTCTATTTCCGAATCAATTTAGACCATCCAGTTTGCTTATTCTAGGACATAAACCCCAGGTTTGCCGTGAAACGTGAATACAATCGCTGTATTTACAATTAATTAAATTTAAGGTGGAGTACACCAAGCACCTAATCCGAATTAATTGTACAGGATGTAGGTACGTGTTGGTTTAAATTAATTGGTTTCTGTTGAGTCACACAAACTCTGTTTGATTTAATAATGCTATTATAATCGATTATTAGATCGATTACTAGTTATGTTCGTCTGTGTGTGTGTTTTCCCAAATAAATTTTTTATCTATCTATCTATCATTATATTGAACACAGATGCACTAGTAGTAGATACAATACTGACGCGAAACAAGACCAGTCATATTTAGGCAGAAAATATTGAGAAGTTGATACAAATTTTGATATTGCAATACTGAAGTACGGTGGCCTCGAGGCAGACCACCTGCCCGATGGTCAGACGATATTGTGGGGGCGGTGGGAGAACAGTGGAACCGACTGGCACAAAACCGCCAGGAGTGGCGTGAAAGAGCAGAGGCCTTTACCCAGCAGTGGGTGTTACTGGCTGTATAGATAGATATAATACTGAAGTATCTGTTCGGTAAAAATAAAGATTTATCAATGTTCCTTACAAAACTTGAATCTACAGTGACCCCGTTGAAGTCTTTTGTATGGAATACTAATCGATATCGCAATTTGCATTTTCCAAATATTTCACGTTGCTAAGGACCAATCATAACGAAATAGAAACTATACGACGGACGAAATACTTGAATCAGACAAGCTGTATCATGGAGTACTATCGAAAATGGTCCGATTCGATTTCGGGGTTTTCAAGTCGCATTCAGACAGAGGATTCACTCGAATTTTTAGAAAAAAAAAAACTGGTTTCTGCCCACAGTTATTCCGATCTATATGGTAATATACCTGTTCATTAAAAGTAAAAACGCAGGTTTAGCTTGGTCCCGCAATTTACAAATTGGAAAGCAAATAAGCGCCTGATGTTTTATTCATATCAATGAAATAAACGTGTTGTTTGCATTTCATGTTTACGCAGGCGAAACTGGGTTGATTTTACACTTCTATCGCATTAAGATATGTTCAAAAAATATCAAAATAAAACGAAATACGGTAGGTATATAAGGTATACTATGATATTAATATTAAGAGGACTCATTGAGATTGTTACCCGACTGTTCTTTTTATATTGATAAGCACCTCAGAGTGTGGATAGGATTTTAGTAAAACGTAAACGGGCTCACGACAGATCAGCTCCCTATCTATCTATACAGCCAGTAACACCCACTGCTGGGTATAGGCCTCTTCTCTTTCACGCCACTCCTGGCGGTTTTGTGCCAGTCGGATCCACTGTTCTCCCACCGCCCCCACAATGTCGTCTGACCATCGGGCAGGTGGTCTGCCTCGAGGCCGCCGCATAAATCTTGGCCACCATTCGGTAACCGCTTTGGCCATCGGTTGTCGTCCCGTCTGGCCAAGTATTGTATTGTATTTGTATTGTATTTTTTTTATTTATCAAAAACTTATTTATAGTCTTACATAATACGACACATTAAACCATACAAGGTTTGTCTTGTGCCGACAGTTGCAGCGTGCTGCCACACATTTCGCATAAAGTTATACATATTATTAGTAAGTAGGAAAATATAATATATATTAAGTACAGTTTGCCATTAATGCAACTTACGATGTAGGTGGTTATTCAAACCTACCCGCCTTACGATTAGACGGACAGGTAAAAATAATCAAGTGCTCCGCCTATCTCCACTTGAGCCTCGCTATCCTACATCCTCGACCTCGACCTACACCGCCTTACCTACAGTAATTATTCCATCAGATATTTATTTAGTCATTTACAGCCTGGATTATTCATCATTATGAAATCATATTTACTCGTAAATGGATTAAACGCAACCAAATCCGATAACAAATGAAGCCGAAGACAAGCCAGACTCATAAAACGAGCATAATCTCATCCGCCTACTACATATTACTTTATTAAGTAGTAAATATCAAAGAAGCGTCGAGACTAAGTAAGTCGTGTTTTCCATTTGCGTTAGGGGTAACTGAGGCAATATTATGCCATATTTTATGTAAATCCACCGCTTTTGCCGTCTATAATGCATTTTAGCTTTAAATATTGGGGCACTGAGACTTTCACTCGCATAATGCATTTCAAGTGAAAAACGAATAAGTACCTACTTATTATAAAGCTCGAGGTTTGAAGATTTTTTGAATTGAAAACCTCTTTAGGCGCGTTGGGCATTTTTGAGATAGGAAAAACCTATAGAACTCAGACTGACAGTGCTACCAACACCACCGTCAGCGCCATCTCGTTTTGAATTCCGTAATTAAATACGGTAAAGAACCTTCATCACGGCATTACCCGCCGCGCACCGGTGACGATTCAAAAATATTTTTTTCGATTCAAAAAATACACACGTAATTGAATTGTTCAAGTTGTCACTTCTGTCGGCACTTCCGGAGTCCCACTGTTTTTCTTTTAACATACAATACTTACTCTAACTTTCTTACTCTAATAGGAATCTTTGGTGAGCAATAAGCCAGTTTTTATTTTTAGTTTTGTCTTTTTGTCAGTTTGTGGTTTCTTATGGCGACAAATAGAGCACATTTCAACAAACCCGAGGGTCGTGGTCACGACCTCATTACCATGTCAAAAGAACGAGGTCTGAGTTTCGTTCCACTCGCTTTTATTTTCTTTGCTTCATTTGCAAAAGTAAAAACAAATTACCGGGACAATTGAAGCTCTTTTTGAACGTAAAAGGAATTGGAAGTGATAATTATAAGGTTAATTACATTATACTAGTTAATTACTAATTTTACTCCATTCCGTCAAAAGGTTAGGCTATAATTAGAATTACAATATTACCGGTACAGTGCCGAAATGAAAATTTAATTCTATCGTTATTAGACAATAGGTTCAGTTTAATTTTGATTTATGTTTAAAAATCGACATCATTATTATATGTGAACTAGCAAACCCAGCGAACTCCGTTTCGCCACCAGATGCCACCAGATTTTTTCCTGAATTTTCTTTGCTATAAACCTCACGGAGCCCGAGACCTTTCCAACGAATGCAAAACCGTGGAAATCGGTTCGTGCGTTCTGGAGTTATAGCGTCAGGAAGGAAAACCCGACTTATTTTTATATAGTAGATAGACTATGCAAGTATTCTCAATCGGTGAAGAAAATATCGCGAGGAAACCGGCATGTCGTTTAACCTAAAAAGTTCGAAAACATGTGTCGAGTCTCGCTCAATGACGCCTATTAAGGCGCACTTATTTGTGTACCAAAGAACTATATAGCGACATGATAAGATGAAGACTTACCAGCTATCCCCCTCTGGGTCTTGGCGCGGCGGGTGACAGCCGGAGAGGCGAGGCTGAAGGCACGATCAGCTCGCGGCAGCTGCAGCGTCGGGTGGCTCGGCTCAGAGTGGCGCGCGCATATTGCTGCCTCCACCATGGAGTCTATGCTGGCTGAACGCGGGAGCTGGCCGGCTGATTCTCGTCTGGTGAACAGAATAAGTATATAACTTTGTAGAAGGCACATTGCAAAGGTCTACTAAAATATCTGTTTATAACAACTTGAACCAAGTTAATCAAATAATATGAGTACGTATTATACCTACTGGAAATAAATATGTAGAGACGAATATTTGCTGATAAAATTAGAAAACATAGCTGTTTCTAGAAAAACAGAATAGAAACAGTTAAACAAAATAAAAAGAATTAGTAAATTATGTATATTCACAAGATAGCTTATCATAATCTATTTTTAACCTTTTAAACAAGCGAGAGGTGAGCTTTCTACTAAACTTGTGAAAACGTAGAAAATAACACCATTCATTCAACATCACTCTAGATTACTTAAAGCAAAAAATCTTTGCAATATCCTTCAGTTATTCGCGTGTTTCAAGGCAATCTGTTTTTCGCCTCAACTTTCGGTATTATCGTAAGAATATGTTCAGTAGAAAAGTTATTAAAATGTAAATACGCGGTAAACACCGACGCCGCCACGGCGCCAACGCGTCGCCGGCTTTGATATCATGCAATTAAACGAATTAGCGGCTATTCGCTACTTTTACTCGACAAAAAGTAGGGGATAAAATCAATAGACATAGTACGTCATTATTGTAAACTTACGCCTACAGTTTAGTAGGTATACTTTTACCTAGGTAGCAACTATTATTTTGAATACCATTCCAGCCTAGTGATTCAGACTTCATTCGGGTCGGAATCATTCAGCTGTTCAACCGCCGCAAGTGCCACAACTAATCACAGTGCAGGAGTTGATACAAAACTGACGTTTCTTGCACTGTGATTGGTTGCGGTCGGTTGAACAGCTGACCTATTCCGAACCGAATGCATTCCGCTGAAGTCCGAATCGCTACCCAGATCTTTAAATATTATATTTTTGAACAAATATGAATTGAGCTTTCAGATTTATAAATTCAAAGTAGCAAGAAACAAATCAATAGTACTCTTATTGCCGATACTAAAACTAAGATATACGATAATCTTTACCTGTAGAATGATTTCTTCTCCTATGAGCAAGATTTCTTGAAAATATGTTTAACGTCAAAATATAACCTCTACGTAGAGGTCAGTATACAGTCAATTAAGGTTCTAAAAGGTCAAGGGATAAAGTAACCAATTAGGTACCCTGTCAATTACGGAATATTGAGACGAAAAGGATAAATGTGTTAGAAAGGTTCTCATCACAGAATATTCGAAATTTGTTTTTTTTTATGAATACTAGTGATAGGCAGACGTTGACCAGCAGCCCTAGGAGCCTACTAATACACCTGGTATAAAGTTATTCCTGAGTGTAAACTGTCAAAATGTATGGTTATTCTTGGTTTATTCCGAGAAATAACTTTATGTCACGTTTGATGATAAGGCTACTATTGTCTAACTTGAAATCCATTCGTAGTTGTCATCCCAATAGAGCTCAAACAATCACACAATACGAAAATGACTTCAATTGTTATCAACCTATCACACAATACGAAAATGACTTCAATTGTTATCAACCAATCACACAATACTAAAATGAGTTCAATTGTCATTTTCGTATTTATTTATTTATTTATCAATTTATTTCAGACAACATGATCCATAATAATAATTTCTTAAAATAAACATTTTAACAAAAGAGCACACAAAAGCTTACGCTACCTACTTACCTATGAACTGTGCATGTACCATACTCATTGAGTTATAATGTACTACGTACTAGAGACGCCATTTCAAACAAAATTAGCGCGCGGACTGATGACAGCGGGGCATGCGCGGGGCAAGCGGGGAGGTGTTATGTTGTCATAGATAACAATCAATACGCGCAGATGCGACATAATTTTATTATTCTGCCTACTTAATATTGATCGTGTGTGTGTGTGTAGGTAGGTAGGTACTTACTCAGAGAATAAATAAGAGTATTGAAACTGTAACAATATTTAAATTTCCTTTAAATAATTTAAGTTTAGTTAGTTTATTAATATTTTATAGCCCATAATTATTTAAAACTAGCTGACCCGCGGCAAACGTTGTTTTGCCATAGTATAAGTATTAATATCGCTATTAAAAAATAAGGGTGGTAGAAGAGTGATTTTTTTTTATTTCTGAAACAAAACAAACCAAAGAGCATTTCAGAGCTAGGAAGGAACAAACCAAAGTTATCAAACCTCATTTCACAGCTACAAACATTTTGTATTGGAAAACTAAATTGTCGTTTTTAGTATTTTCTCTTCCTTATTATTTATGTTTCTCACCGTTTAAACCTTCCCTGGACTTTCATGAATATGTCAAGACCAAAATTATCCAAATCGGTTCAAATTAGTACTTATGGTAAAAAACAGCCAAAATACTTATTTAAAATTGTACGTCGATAGTGTCTGATCTGTGCATGAAAATTTCTATACTCTTTGACATTCACGTAAACATGGCTGCCGCCGCAGTCACGGTGACGCGTTGCGATTGAAAAAATATAATTAAAATACGCGTAATTATGTTGAACTTACTGGTGAAAAGTCACTCCTTGCCTTTTACTTGTATTTCTCGTGTTGTTTGTGCAGTATCGCAATACACACGAAGGCATATTTCATGGAAAAAAACTTCACACACATCATGACACATGTCTCGCTGCAGCAAGCGCTCGGCACAGACTAAGTGAGTCGGAGTGCGAACACTCTGACTAAGTGTAACAAACAGTCGAGTAGAGGTGACCTCTCTAGTACGTAGTACATTATAACTCAATGACCATACTACAGTGGTTAATGTACTCACAGTCGAAACGGTTTTATAACGCATTCAGTATGGTGTTGGGGCTGGCCCGAACCCTGCACCCCAGGGATGTGCACCGCTTGCGCATGGTGGTGTAGAAACAGTCCACACGCGCCGCGGCGAACATCCCCGACGCGCTACAGAAACGGGGCAGCCCCACCACCACCCTGAACGCGTTATTGTATTGGATCCGTAAGGCGTTGTACTGTCGCCGCGAATGACTCACCCACAGACTGCTCGTGTAGAAACTAGTACAGTACGCTCTGAATAGGGAGATTTTAACCTCATTTGAGCACCGAGCAAACCTGCGGGCAATCATGTTTGCTCTTACAGACAACGCCCTCCGCTCCCTTTCCATATCAACATCGTCCTTCAGGTCGGAGGTATTGTGTGATTGGTTGAGCTCTATTGGGATGACAACTGGGAATGGATATCAAGTTAGACAATAAGTCCTGGTGCTATCAAAATAACTAAATCGCTATTTTATAATTTATTTTATCTTATTTTTTAGTTGTATTTAAGGTGTGTGATAAAGTTGTGTCTACTGGGCAAACTTGTTTCTACTGGCCTGCCACTGATAGTCGCTGAAGATGTCTAGCTCATGCGTTATAGGTATGTATTCCTCTTAATTTATTGATTCAATCACTCATGCGCTCACTCATTCATTAATTGCGATCAGTTTATAGACATTGAATTCAAGAACCCAATTCAGGACTAGGAATGTTATCATACCATAATACACTTGGAATTTTCAATATTCCACGCAAAAAGGGTGCTCTTGCTATCGTACGTAAAATCACGTTACCTTTTCACGTAGTCACGTACACGATTTACGTTACGTGTTTCGAACCGTGAATTTAATCTTGAGAGGCAATTTCCTGGCGAAAAGAGCCTAAGTGCCCTCGGATGAAGTTTACGAGTATCATCTATATAGTTCTTGACGTTAAATCCTGATGATCATTCTGTTTTAGACATCATTCACACAATACCATTCTAGCATATGGTATGCCAGCGTCTTGCCACAGAATAGCTCTTGCTCCGTTGTGTTTGAGAAAGCAAGACACAAGAATGGTATGCCAGAATGACATATTTATAATGCTGGACATTTTTCACACAGCATCATCTAGCCCCAAACCAAGCATAGCTTTTACTATGGGAACCAGATAACTGATAAACTACTTATATACTTTTTGTTTGTAAATAAATACATATTTCTGGTTCCCATAGTACAAGATTTGCTTAGTTTGGGGCTAGATGATGCTGCGTGAAATGTCCAGCATTATTTATTTATTTATAATAAATACATAGAAACACCCAGACCCGAGATAAATATTTGATAAAGATAAAGATTATTTATTTGCTGATTGCACTGCGCCACAGAGGTCGTCCATATGCATTGTCACTTTTCCTACTTCATTATTTGACTTCTTATAAGTCTAGGAATGCTGTTATATTCAGTCTTAACGACTTTCTTAATAAATTATTCAAGTCATAATAAGTTTGTCTTTTGTCGCAGGTGCTCGCAGAATACAAACAGATTATCAAATTCCGAAAGATCTTAAAAGTTTCTGGAGTGAACGTCAAACTTTTCATGAACACGCTTCTAATTTTAAAAGCAACAGTTTGTTTGAGTCGTTTAAGTTTGAGTAGTTTGAATTGAGAATTTTGGTGTTATCGATGGAGGTAGCATAATAATTATTAGCCGGTGTGTAAAATGTTCAACTCTAAACCAAAAACATCGTTAAAAACTTAATGTAATAAGAGTTAATGAGGCAAAAGTTGTGTGTCAGGATCGTAGAAAGTTTCAACTTTCTACCAGAGACCACTGATCTCAATCCGTGGTCTCTGCCTACCCTTTCAGGAAAGAGAATTGATTTTATGTAAGTATGTATGTATGTTTGAGTGCAATTTTTAGGAATCAATAAATGTATCTCCAAAATTTTAACGTCTACCAAGCCTTGGATACAGTCGTGATCCTGTTGTTGTTATGGCAGAAAGTCATAAAGACGGGATGCGCCTTACCTTGTATTTCCCTCAGTTTTTCCCCTCTGTCAAAATATACACGATTCCAAATCTTGTGCGTCATATTACGTACGTCATTTACGAAATTTTCAAGAGTGTGCGTAAAAATGCGGGTTTACTTATTGTCATTGTTTATGCTTAAGTGTGTGTAAAATGCGTTTGTGTGCTACCTCGTCCTCCGCAAAAACCGGCAGAATCATGGGCGGATCCAGGATTTTTTTCTGGGGAGGGGGGGGGGGGGGGGGGGTCACAAGAAACAAAAACTGTGAAAAATTTCACAATTTATTAATTTTTCGTAGTTAGTAGGTACACAAAAATATCGTCTGGGGGGGGGCACGTGCCCCCGTGCCCCCCCCCCCCTGGATCCGCCTATGGGCAGAATGATGTCAATAACTCGTCCAGTTCTAGTTTGTCTGAGGCTATAGAAGTTTATACTCCCTCCAGAACTCGGCCTTCTTAAAGTTATAAGATGCGGGGATCACGAGCACCAGGCGTGCGTCGAATCCAACCATCATAACTTCACCTGCACTCTACATTAAAACCAATTAAAACTCCTCAGATACAAGCCAAGACGTAGGTCTTTGTAAACTGGACGTGTAGAATATCGTGAGTCTTGTGCATGCGTCTAAGATGAAGTTCGGGTATTCAGAAGTTGGTGGAATAGTTGTGTGTATCCTTGGTTGGTCAAAGGTAGATTAGTTATACTTGAAAAGTTATCTGCCTATCCCGGGAAAGAGGCATGATTTTATGATGAAAAGTTATTGAAAATTGAAAATGAATATTGCTGCATCGATTCATTTCTACTATAGGCTGAAAATTGGATTTAATTTTAAAATAAAGCCTTAACTATTTACAAAATTGTATTAAACCGTATGTTTGTTTGTCTTGTCTGTGGTCATCTATGCAATTTTTTTTCACGATAAGAATTTACATTTATTTATTATCGCGGGTTATCGCTGAATTATTGAAAGGCATTTGTTATGTAAATGTTACTTCACGTTAGTTTGTATCAATACTCATCAAACCATTCAAACATGTACAATTTAAATCGGATCGGAATTCCCGATTGATTGCATTGAAATCGCATTCAGCGGACAAATAAGACGTGGAATGAATACGAGGTTAAAACGAATGGATAATTGAGTCTCAAAAACTGTCAAGCTGCGTACGAAATAAGCGTTCCAGGCTACGCAATCACGCGTTTCAGTGAACGCTTAGCCTGCAGCTACGTATACATTTTTACATTTTACATCGACTCGCGCGAGTTTGAAACGCGTGAACGCATAGCCTGAAACGCGTAGTCGGTACAAGGCTTGACGTCGTCCAACGAATATAAATAGAATAGGTTTTTGTAGGCTACTTTAACCCACATCGTTCACAACCCTTTTCAAAGATCGTTGACTTTTTATGACATTGGGACGCACTTCTACTCTCGAATCCTTGTGTGCAAGTTTGAGTACCAATCATTCCATAACAAAAGAATAATATTCTCACTCAGCATCTACCACTCATAAGTGATCATCATCATCAGCTAATAGCAGTCCACTGCTGGACATAGGCCTCACCTAATGAGCGCCATTCCGCCCTGTCCTCAGCTCGACGCGAGAGTCTCCAACAGATCTGGTTCTCAGTAAGTTTTTTTTTATTAAAAATGAGCTACTCTTGACTTCAAAACTTGCACAGGCAAGAATGAGGTCTACGATGGAGCGAGTCTACCCAGAACATGCCTATTAACTCTTTTCCATTTTTTTTTTTTTTTATTAAATAGGTCAGCATTTGACCTCACTCTGCCTGATGTTAATCAGTAGTGAGGTCTAAGATGGAGCATGCTTACCTAGAAGGAACCTATTTACTCTTGATTTGAAGACCCCTATATTGTACTTTTCGGGAAATACAGAGCCCGGCAAACATCAGTACCTATTTCTTTCTACTTATTATCTAATCTCTGAGATAAGGTGTTCTACAGCTTACGCAATCAGTGGTCCCGTAATGACAGCATTGTATATATTTACCGGGTTCGGTAACCTGACCCAAAGACATAGTTAATTCAGTAGTGTCCGGAACACAACTCCTTAATGGTGACAGAGTGACATAATGGGATACGTCAGGATGGCCTTATTTCATCCAGTTTTAGGATGTGGGACATGACAACATGTCCATCTACAGTATGGCTGAGAATTTGAGCATAACAAAGATAATATAATTAGGCATTTATTCAAAACGTTATAGACTCACAAAGACTCTCTAGATAGATTTCATTGCTGTTATTCCCAACAACGATATGTCGCGATGGAGTCATATCGAGATTTGGTCTTATAGCAAACTGGTATACCATACAGCTAACCAGTCAAATTGATATGTGGTCTAAACGTTTTTAGGCCGTTTAAAAGAAGTGACTTTTGAATTTCAAAAGTATACATGTTTGTTGTTATACGTAGCACTTTCATCTGTTTTAAAGCACATTAAGATAATCATATCTAAATGAAAACATCCAAATGTTCCACAAAGTAGACCATTCCAGTTCTTATTATATTCACCCAAACTATCGTCGCAAAAGCGGCATGCAAAAACTTTTATGTACTGGGTGTTAAAGAACTGCTTCTAAAACTAAAATATTGAGTGGAGAAAGTTCCACTCCATAAAAACCTTTTTGAAAACTGAAAAACCTTTCAGAACTTATCGTGTTCATGTTTATGGATAGAATTTAGAGGGCACTTAACCTTTTCACAAGCTGAAACTCGCAACGCCATTTTTGTGCCCATAGAGTGAAAATCAAGAGTACAGTACGCACAACCAATCTTTTTAGCCCTCTGAAGTCAGGTGCACAAAATTGCGCAGGTTTGGTAGAGTAGGCGGGATAGGACGACGCAACAAACTAAGTGAGTGAGCGAGGCAGCTATACAACGCTGTCTTCGTCTTTGAGGCTTTATCAAAAATGGGTTCTGCGCAGCTACTCCAAGAGCTAAAGATCGGCTGTGCGTACTGTAAAGAGGTTTCTTCTAGGAAGGAATGCTTCATCTTAGACCTCACTACTGATGAACATAAGGCAGAGTGAGGTCAAATGCTGGCCTATTTAATAAAAAAAAAACGAGTAACTATTACTACGCTGATAGATAGATAGATAAAAAAAATATTTGGGAAAACACACACACAGACGAACATAACCAGGGTAAACAGTACGCTGAGCCAAACTGTTAAACATTTTGTACCAAGCGCTTTATGAGCCGAACTGGTTTTTTAGTTTATCGAATCTATCCGTTTACACCCTGTTTTCTTCAAAAGACTTCATTTACGTGGAAAACGCAAGAAAAACCTACGCGGAGGTAGTGAAAACGACAGAATTTCCTTGAGCTCATTTTGTGTCGTATTTACTGTTGGAATGGAAATTCTTTGATGAATATTTCCTTTATTTTGCACAATATTTTTGTATTATGAATTATGACTGAACTATTGAATGAATAAGAATTTTTTATTGTACCTACACTTTAATCTAGATAACAATGTACACAAAGAACAGGAGTAAAATTAGTTCTAAGACCACTAAGTGATTCCAGCGGTACTACTGAATAAATGCTTTTTGACTTTGACTTTGACACCATTTTAATGATAGAAGATAAGCTCTTGTTTTTAGTCTCCCAAATGACACTGAGCAGCGTTTAGTTTGGAGCGATAAATACTCCTATTAATCAATTTCTCTTATCACTATACATATATGTATTACTTTCTACATAAGTAAACATTTTTATATTTTCCCAAGACTCCTTGCTTTGATAATATTGCTCCTACAGTGTACTGAACTAGTGACCTTACTTCAGTCAGAACAATTACTATGAATTTGTCCAACTAGAAAGTTCGTGGTCAACTTGAAGAGAAATTCAATTTCTGCCCGGACCGCATCTAAAGAAAACTCCGATAACCACGTGATTCAGGGCGACGCGAGCACTGTCAATGCGAGTTACTCGCTCCAGTGACTCGCCGCGTGTAACTTTGCACTTATAAAAACTGGTAAGAAAGTTGGTGAAAAAGCATTTTCAGAGCTTCTACGAAATTATTTTTGTTTAAGAATTTCTTTTTGTCTCTGCATTACAATTTGAAATTCAAATATCACAAAATGGCGGTTTCTACGTGTTAATAAGTAGAAATACTGGAAAAGTAACTTGCATAATTAGTTGTTTTACATAAAAATCCTACTAATACTCGTATATTAAAGCTGAAAGCTTGTGAGTGAGCTTGTGTTTCAATCACGCCTAAACCAGTGAACCGATTTGGATGAAACTTGCAATAATGTAGGTACATAGTGATTTGGAATAGCATAAGTATAGGCTATTCAAAATCTTGGTACCACGCGGGTGAAGCCGCGCGCAGTATTCTATTTTCATTTTCATCAAGTATAATGTTGTCAGTGAAAAGTGAAAAACTATTTCGCACGTTAATTTAAATTGATGTAACATGTCTCGTCTCCAGCCTATTGAGCTATAAAATCGAATAAATTAAAATACATTAATGTTCCGAGCATTATTAATAAATAAATTAATTAATTAATAACAGCTGATAGATAAGCAAAAAGGGTTTTGTCACTGAGCGAAGATACCATCCATTCCTACATCCTCATAAACTTTATTTTATAGGTAATATTAGTAGGATTTTTGGGGAATCTTTTAACAGTCCCATCAATCCAGATCGGAAATGTCAAACTCTGGCAGGTATCTATACTGTGCAGCGTTTTGCGCTTATAACTAATGCATGCTTTTCAAACTGAGATGTACTGTTGTGAAAAAAAGTGTGTCAAAATAAGTAGTCTGCATATTCAGTGAAAGGACCCGCTTTACTAGAACAATACCTATAACAAACAGTTTCTATACGTATAGCAAATAAACTCGTTGTTTTTAATTTGTACAGCTGACGTACAAACCTATGCCTACACTCAATGGGACTTTACGTGTGGAGCATTGAGCTAAGATACTATAGAGTTACAATCTGACAAATAAAATGTCTGCGCCAAAACTCGGCTCACGCTACGCAATGCGTCGAGTTTTTGTTTTTGCGTACAAGCGACATTGAACACTTATACAAGTGAGATAACGTCTACATTCGAGCAAATGTCATCAAAGAACGGTGTTCGGACATTTTTTGAGTGTTGTCAGTTAGAGATTGTGACTCTTTAGTATCCTAACTCAATGGTGTGGAGCTGACTAATGAACGGTTTCCTAACGGTGTTTTGTTTTCCATCACCATTAGACAATATTTTTAACCAAATTCAAAAAAAGAAAGAGGTTCTCAATCCGTCGGAAACTTCTTTATGTAATAAATCATCTATCTATTGGGCAATTCTTCATAACGAACCTTCAGAATGTTGTACCTCTTAGCTCAAATATGGCAGATTACTCAATTGTTTATTCATGGACCTTTGTAAACTAAATGTTTCAAAAATTACCAAAGCACTTGTAGCCGCGACTGTACCCTTCTGTGGCACCCCGCAACGTAACTGAAATAGAATGACGGATCACTTGTGCCCCCAACTGTGCTATAAGTTCGGTAAACAACTTTTGAGAGAGCTCCATCATACGAATCAGGCATTTTAGATGAGGCAAACTTTATAAAAAACCCGGTCAAGTCCGAGTGGTTCTATAAGGTGCAAAGAGATAAGCAGTATATCAGTCATGTAGTACCCATAACACAAGCTCTGATTTATTATCTATCTCTATAATATTTGCGCTACCGACTTAGCTTCTTGCAAAATTTTATAATTGTAGGTGAACTGAAAATACACAAATGTTTTATTATTTTTGAATAGCTAGTACCTACCAACGTAAACCAAAGTATATCTAAAACATCTTCAATTAAAAGTTTCAAACGAAACGATCAATCCTTTGAACGAAACAAACCTATTTCGGGTTAAACTCGCAATCGACGGAGAACTTTATAATTTGTTAACATTCATTTAACATGGTCCGAAGTGCTGAAGTAGTTTAGATTGTGGTTCGTTTAGACCCCTCGCAGACTACAGACTTTCTATCGGCCGATAGTTGAGACGGGCTATGCTTCTCCATACTCATTACGCGCCGAAGTATATATTCCGTCTCAACTATCGGCCGATAGAAAGTCTGTAGTCTGCGAGGGGTCTTAGCGTTTCAAAACTTAACATGTAATACATTTTACAAATAGCTTTTAATCTGTGGCTTTCTGATAAAACATTTGAAATCATTTTTGACGTGACAACGTCTTATAATTCGATAGAGCCGGCTGCACGCACGAAAAAATGCAGCGTTACCTCGCTCTGAGGCGTTCCATGTAAGGCTTGAAGTGCAAGCGAGAGCGCGGAACGAGCGACAAAGAAGCACAAACGTTGTCACGTTCAACTATCGTCAGTAAACCGACTTTACAGACAACCAATTTTTTTCTTTGTGATTCTCTTTCACAGATAGCTATTTATTTATTAGCTGGGTGATACCTGCAGTCCTTCGGTAATACTCCACTTTTCTAGACTAATATTATAAAGAGGAAAGATTTGTTTGTTTATTTGTATGTATGTTTGTTTGAATTGAATAGGCTCCGAAACTACTGGACCGATTTGAAAAATTATTTTACCATTGGAATCCTACATTATCCCTGATGGACATAGGCTATATTTTATCCCGGGAAAGTGAAATTTTCCTGGAGACCGCGGGTGACAACGCGACGGAAAGCTAGTCCAGGATTAAAATGCTATGCCTATGTGCTGTTCTAGCCTATACTCTATCTCTGTAGCAATATTCTTTAAAATCAATTCAATAGTTTTTGCATAAAATAGTAAGAAACATCCGTTATCGCCAACATTTCCATTATCATAATAGTAGGATTAGAACTAAATGAAACTTTTGATATTGTGAAGGTTGTTTCACAAGAAAATCCTTTTCATCGTAACTGTTTATTTTGCTACGAGCTCTACGAAGGTTACCGATGCTACGAGATGCTACGAACTACGTCATCTCTTGATCTTGTTCATAGCTTTGTTTTCGGTTGAGCGGACCCAGGTCTATTCTGATTGTGAATGTATACCAAACTACATGCAAAGGTAAAAGGGATGGTCTAACGCTCAATATGGCAATTGTTACCTTAACATGTGTTGAGTATTCTTAATAGATAATGCCCAGTAAGTTTTTCGTAGCTTTTTATAAATTCTACTAATAAGGCGAGAGAAAGGGACGTATGGAGAGATTTAGGAGAGGCCTACGCCGTAAAGGCGACTTTTGTTGAAGAACAGTAAACTAGTAATTAAGTATAGTAACAATCATTTGAAATTTAGGTAAGCAATAGAAATAAAGGCTTTTTTATTTTATGTAGTAGATTATGTATTATTCGAGGCCGCTTTCACTTAAACTGCGAGTCGATATTTTATACTTTCGCATTTACTCGGTAATTATAATTCTCCTTTAACCAGCCTTTGCTATTCATGAAAATACTTCTTTACATTGAGAGTTAGACTTACCTCTCCCAACTGAGTCTTCTAGGAGCATCCATGGCAGCATCCTCAGGAGTCCCACGAACGCTCTGCGTCAGCAATCGCGCGAGCCTCGAACCTGCACTAGATCCACCAGTACTTGATACTGACCCACGAGGTGTTGGTACTCTGTTGGAGAAATATTGTAGTAAGCTATTGTTGTCTTGTAAAAGAGGAGGCCAGATATAGGTGTTTTGCTGCAGTTGCAATTCTATTTTGCAATTAAATACTTTAGTTTTTAGGGTTCCGTACCCAAAGGGTGAAACGGGACCTTTGCATGTAGTATATATTCCGTTCTCTGTCTGTCAGTCCGTCTGTCTGTGTATCTTATGAACCGTGATAGTTAGACAGTTGATATTTTCGCAGATATATTTCTGTTGCCGCTATAACAACAACTAGACACTCACTGGCCTGTTTTTTATTCTTAACTTTATCGTATAAAGATTCTTGACTCTTTTGAAAAATATTTTTATCATCACTACCATCATATGGACTACTACCACCTACAATTACACAGACGTGAATCTTTATAGAAAGAAAAGATAGTACACAACAAAAATATCTCATCATCTTCCTGCCCTTTGCCCACATTAAGTGGGGTCGGCACACCATGTGTTCTTCTTCCATTCTCCTCTATCAGCCGTCATCTCAACACTCACTCCTTTCTTACTTTGTCATCCTTTACACAATCCATCCATCTTTTCTTTGGCCTACCTCTTCTCCTAAATTCCTTTACATTTATACAAAAATATCTATACCTACTTAAATATATCTAAAGTTATTGTGTAGGTACCAACTGCAATTCAGCAAGAGTAAAGAAATCACCTGCATATTTATTGCACTTTGCAACTTGTAACACATTCTGCAATGAATTGCAAGCAATAGCTTATTCACGATCTACTTCCTTTTATAAATTGCAGAACATAGCTCCGTAAATCACTGCGTTGTACTTGCAAGATGAGCACTTTGAAGCAAGCTTTTTAATGATAGCTATTTAAAAATATAAAGAAATCTGACTTAATGATCATCATCCTTTCTTATCCCACTAAGTATGGTGCAACATGTTTCTCTTTTCTCTCTGTCATTCGTCATCTTAGCACTCACTCCTTTCACACACATAACCGCCGCATATACTGAGAATGTATTGTAAGGAAAAATAAAAGTGATTCATCATCACCCCACGGTGTCGGCACAGCAGGTTTTCTTCCTCTAATCACTCCTATAAAAATTGCAAGCGATTGTGAGGTATTTTTAGTTTTACATGAAAGTATCATAATCCGAAAGAACAGGAGTAAAATTAGTTTTAAGACTATTCTAAGTGACTCCTGCAGTCCTACTGAATAAATGCTTTTTGACTTTGACTTTGACTTTAGGAGTCATATTATTCATTAGCGACCAACTCGAGAGTTTACTGTTTCAAACAAAAAAATATTTATTTACTATAGTCGTTCTAGTGGAATAATTGTGAAACAAACATAGGTACAAAAAAATACAGTGAATTGACTCCTCTTTGAAGTCGTTTGAAAAGGGTTCAATCTTCAACTCTTTACCAGAGAATATCTAATAACTACGTATAAAATAAACACTCTTCGCCCCGCACCAATTGAGTCTCCCTGCTCTTCGAATTCTTGCGTTCTTACAAACAACGTCAAGTGGCCGAGGATTCAGGTGCTGGACAAACCTTTTCCATCTCAAACAATGTTCGAAATGCGTGAACCGTCTCAAAGATGTGCAGTTACAAAAATGACCCCGTAGTATACTGTGTAGGTATTATATTGCGGCGTTAGTAAGAAGCTTTTTCAAATGTCCGAGATGTCCCTTTGCGAAAAAGGAAGGTTTCGAAGGGATCACAAGTTTTTCTTGTTATAAAGATTGCTACTTGAGTACTTTGTAGTCGAAATAATGGCGGGGATCGTTGAGTTGCGGCAGTAAAAACTGGAGCAAAGATAAGTAGTTAACTAGTGGTTTGCTTGTTTTTAAACTTTTTTTTAGGTCTACAATGGCTGCAGCTTTATACATCTATTTATCCCGAGATTCGCTTGGGCGTCTATCGAATCCAGAACTGTTTCGAAGAAATCATCCTAAGTCTTTATATCTAGATAAGATCGAAAGCCCAGTTGCATCTACTACTTAGTATAAACCTTGTCTCTATAACCCCACTCTGTTCTTCACCCACGCCTAATAATTCGGAAATCGTGACGTAATCACGTTACGATTCGAGTGTGCGCGTTGCAGTAAGTCATAGTCAAAGTCAAAAAGCATTTATTCAGTAGGACCGCTGGGATCACTTTGAATCGTCTTACAGCTAGGTGATTTTACTCCTGTTCCTTCGCGACCATACAAAGAATACTGTACAGCTTGAGTTAATACAGTCATGATCCCTTTCCAACTTGAAAAGTATGACCTTAAAAGGTAGATGCGCTCATATTTGTTTCTTTCACAATTTCTGTTGCAGGTGTTTCAGGCAATAAGAAAAATATTTTGCAGCTGGTTGGATACTTTTCATCTCACGTTGGCTGACTTCCAAAAGGTATGAAAAATACACCGTGTTGGAGAGGCGTTGGATGCCAAAAACCCGGTTACTTTTTTGGTACTATCTATTATAGAGAATAGCGCTTACCATCTGGCGGATCTTTATCCAAGTAATATCATAAGTGCTAGTAGATTTGATATTCTTTATTTCTTTACCGTATCCGGGCTCATGTTGAAGTGAATATAACTAATATAACGACATGATTGAATTTTATTCTTCTTCTTCCTGCCCTTATCCCACTAAGATAATGATTACATGATTGAATTTTATTGATTTAAATAATTGAGTCTAATTTTAAAGCTGAAACCTATACCATACGTCAGGTTTGTCATCATACCAACACCAAAAAACATATTTTCAGCTCATCATTCTGTAGAATAGTTCTACGTTCCAAAATACCCGTTGCTGCAGGCTACACGTTCATTGGAACGCGTGAATGCGTAGCCTGGAACGCGGAAACGTGTAGTCCGTACGCATCTTTAGTTACAGGGCATGCTAAGAAAACATACACCCGAAAAATATAACCCCCAGTAGTCGGGTAAAAATACAGTCTTTCTTTTGTTTGCACATCTGCTCGACTCCTCTCAATCAGCATGAAAGTAAGGGCCGTTATTCAATGCCCCAGAGCGTACTGGATAAATTGTTACAACGATAAAAGTCAGATCCTGTCCCTCTAACTTCGAAGAAATAAGCTGCGAGTATCTGAAACCGGCAAGATCAAATTCGAGTTGAGGACATAGGGTCAAGTACTTTTATTTTATATTGATTTCAAAAATAACCGATTTCAATAACGAAGGAGGTATGTTTTTTCATCCTTGCTTGAAGTTCTCTAGCTAGCTATTCCTAAAATATGAAGGAAACCCTTCAATAAACCGACTCACAAACTTTTCGCAATACAGTATCGTATAGATTAAATATTCATCAAAACAAATTCACTGAAAGGTAAGCACACAGCTTCTTATAAAAAATATAAAAACCTTTCTACAAAATTTACGACATATTTTAAGCATATTCACAAAATAATACACTAACATCACAAAGAGATATTTATAGTCTTTCATAAAGTAAGTATATACTTCCGCAAGACAAAACACTATATTTATTCCACTTATTGTGGCCATAATTTCTTGTTTTCCCGCCAAAAGGCTGCATTTTTTATTTCACAAAGCTTTGCTTAGTAACTTAATATAAAAGGAATTGGATATTCCGAGTTCAGTAGTGTGAAAAGTTTATTATTACTAGCAGAAAGTAAGCTGTTGTTTTTTTGCTAATTTGTTTGTTTTCTGACCGTTACCGACCGTGACGTTTAGTTGTTACAACTTCGTCGGTTGATTCCTTCCTTTTGACGTGACAACGTCTTATAATTCGATAGAGCCGGCTGCACGCACGAAAAAATGCGGCGTTACCTCGGCGTTACCTGAGGCGTTCCATGTAAGGCTTGAAGTGCAAGCGAGAGCGCGGAACGAGCGACAAAGAAGCACAAACGTTGTCACGTTCAACTATCGTCAGTAAACTGACTTTACAGACAACCAATTTTTTTGAATTACGTAGGTACATAAGGAATTCTTTTTTTGAATTATGTACCTACTTGAAAATTACCACGGAATCATTTAACACTCAAGAGTGTAAAATGACAACGAACTTCCACTTGCTACGATCCTTACTTTCGGTGTCACAAACTTATCAGAATCGGTGAGAGAGGCGCTATTATCGCATTTGGTGTTGGCAGAAAAATAAATTTTACAGTAAAATTAATTAGTTCCACTTTTGGCCACTGGTTAAGATAAGTTTGTGGCTGTGTATCTTACGCCTCATTCTTATAACATCAAAGAAAGAAAGCAGATTTATTATCATTAAACAAACAATTATTTTGCCGAAGGAGCGGAAATAAGAGGATATTCAAAGTTTAAATCAAAGGCTTTTCAAGAGGCCGGGAACTTGAACAATGAAACGACAAAAAAATTGTTGTTTGCAATATTCCGAATACTGAATTGAGAATTTCCTTTTAAAACGATAATTATAATGTATTGAGTTATGTGACCTCTAAAATGGATATTCCTTAAATTTAGCTTTCCAAATTATTTCAAGTACCTTATGAGAATTTGCTGACGTGTGTGTCGAAGTATAATAATGTAATCCCAAAAAAATACCTTTATGTAATATTCAGTCATGTGTATAACACAAGCATTGTTTACTTGGGGGCTAGATCATGGTTTGCGGAATCATCTTCGTGTATCTACGATTCCCTTTTCTACCACGCTTTGGACATATATGTAGTAATCCCGTTTCATCCATGTTAGTGTCAAAATCCCCCTAAATTTTTCTTTTTTTTCGTGTCAAAATTGCCAATATCCCCTTAAACCCCTTCAAAGGGGATTTTGACAATAACCCCTCATTCGATCAAACAACGACGTCTTGGTGTAAACTGGCAGTTTATATCCTCGCTATGAAGTATCGATTCTCCCACAAATCGGGACATTTAGGTCAATTACTCGACAGCTTTGCAATAACCTATCAAGCTGCGGAAATTAAAGCGAAACACTTCATTGACAGGCACTTTTTACGATTGCTTCGTCACTATGTTTAGCTGTACCAATAGACAGGCTAAGCATCTCTTACTAAAATTACAATATGGTGAACTAATTAATGTAACCGAAATAAATAAATTGAGTTGAAGAGATCGTATCAGATGAAAGTTCATTGAACTCTTTGTATAACCCCTTAGGGTGATTTTATGTGTTTGTGTAACGTTATCCAGAAGACAATGCTTTTTAAGAACGAGAAAAATATTAGATTGTTTTGTAATTATCTCAGAAGTAGGTCTTTACTTTCTCTCTTTCTCATCTGTAGTCTCTACTAATATCGATCTATAGTTTTAAATTTTATAACGGGACTTAATCGCGTAGTTATAACATTTGTTTATTTACCTCGACGTTTCAGTAGCGTTACAGCTACCGTGGTCACGAGAAGACTGCCCGCCGGTACTCGTTCGCCTCTTCGACCGATGAGAAACTACCCTCATTCGGTCAACACAAAATAACATTAGGGTCGCGACACACTACACTGACAACATCCAAGTTAGTACTAGACGTTCTTACACGACCCGAACACTTTTTTATCACTGGATCCTACGTTGATGACAGTTTGTAGCCGCATTCCCGGTTGAAATTTTTGTGTTTCTTTATTTCAACTGCTTCACGCACAATTCTAGTATAATAATGGCGATCATTGGAAAGAACTAAAGGCTGATGTAACTCGATCCAGTGGTTTGATCCTGATTCTAGCAAGTGCTTCGCTATCGCTGATTTATACACCTGGCGATTTTTGACAGCTGCGATATGTTCTTTGACTCGCTCAGCAATAGTCCGCTTGGTCTGTCCAATATAAGACTGCCGCAACTGCAATCGACCTTGTATACACCAGGTGTTTGATAGGGTATAGTATCCTTGACTGTTCCTACTTGTGATGCTATCTTGAGTTATACCTACGCGATTAAGTCCCGTTATAAAATTTAAAATGTCTTCGAGTCGCGAAAGTTTAAAATGTGTATTGATCTATAGTTTGTTTACGAGGGACATATAAATTGACCAATCACGGTGCTTGAAGATTTTGATGTTTCTATAAGACCCCTCGCAGACTACATACTTTCTATCGGCCGATAGTTGAGACGGGCTATACTTCTCCATACTCATTAAAAGCCGAAGTATATTCGGACGGATCTGTCCGATCGGTCTGCGAGGGATCTTAAGGTTCAAACGACCTAGACTCGAACATAATTATAGGGTCTCATTAACACAACTTGTGTGTACGAGACAGCAAGAATGAAATCTTAGAAAAAGACTCGCAATTTATATTCCCAAATGATACCTATGTATAGCAATTCTCAGTGCAAAAAGCACTAAACTTTATGAGCCACTTTGAAGAGACATTAAACAGGTTTACGAGATGGGTTATTTTATCAAATAGACAGTGAGGCTTATTTTCTGTTTTCAGTTCTATTTTAAACCTCAATTACCATGATGTTTTTAGCAGGATTCAGGTGAAGCGCTTTTTGTACTCGTCGAATAATTTTATAAAAGCCATAAAGAAATTCAGGTAGTATTGATAGCAAGGACGAATTAACACACCGTTCTCATTTCATAGTGATAGTGGTGATAGGCTTTGTCCCAATGTGAATTCTAAATGCAATTGAATGTGGTGTATCTACCTATATCCTCATCAAGTTATGAAGTTGTTGTACTCGTATAGATCGGTTTATGTGTCGGGCAACTAAAATAGCCCAGACAATTTTTTCCTGCACTGAATAATTCAATCATGAGTTATTAAGGAATTTAATGAGGTTATAAAAGGTTTGCCTTCATAATTTATAAGCACACTCTAAAGGGTTAAGGGTCAGAAGTCGGGAACCTACACAAATTCTAGGACGGAAGTAGACTGTGTGAAAGAGAAAAATATGGAAAGCAAAAATATTATTATTATGACACTCAATGTGAATGTGAATGGATATGTGAGTATAGGTAGACCTAAGAAAAGATGGATGGATTGTGTGAAAGAAGATATGGAAAAGAAAGGAGTTGATACAGAGATGACGAGTGATAGGGGAGAGTGGAAGAGGAGAACATGTTGTGCCGACCCCGCATGAGCGGGATAAGGGCAGACCAATGATGACACTCAATTTGAAAATTCGATGATGGATTACGAATTTATGACGAAAAAATACAATACACTCACAAATTGTTGTCGTAAAAGCGGAAAATTTCTTTGGAAATGTAAATAACTTTTACCAAGTTGATTCTTGTATCATTGACTACTTATAAAAAGTTCGCATGAGTTAGTGGCCAACGGAGATCTTAGGTCACCTTAAGGCCTCCATCATGGCTTGGCTTATCGTCACTCACCATCATTGGCCGCCCTTATCCCGCTCATGCGGGGTCGGCACAACATGTTATCTTCTTCCACTCTCCCCTCACTCATTTCTGTATCCACTCCTTTCTTTTCCATATCTTCTTTCACACAATCCATCCATCTTTTCTTAGGTCTAAATAAATTAGAATACACTATGCATAAGTAATTAGTTTGTGCGAGCTATTTTCCAACTATGTAGTTTAGTGTCTCCAACAAGTCAAACTCAAAGTCAAAAAGCATTTACTCAGTACGACCTGGGATCACTTAAAATAGTTAAGGAAGGATTCAGATTCGTAGGTACATTGCTAAACCCTCAATCTATGAAACGTATACTCTGCGGCTAAGTTCTTTACCGTCCCTGTTCATATATTTGTGCAGGGTAAATTTACTTTCGTGTGTTATGCTAGCAAGACGCTAACCGTAATTTACTCTGCACACACAAGTCATGTTATAACTAAAGCCAGGAGCTCTATCTTGGCGAAATTCCTAGTGCAAACAGCATATACTGAGCTCGTGGTATAGGGTATAGGCTACCTGGAGTATCGATTAGTATGGCGCATCGACGGAAGACGTTAAGCTGGTTTATTCTAAAGTTCTTCGTTCCCTTTGAGAACATTTTGAATAGCACATGCCTAGCGTCCGGCCACAATTTACTAAGTATTTCATTCAAAGAGATTATAACACATAATTATGCAAATTTTTTTCTGTGAATGAAATGTACAACTATACAATAAAGCGATGCTTACTAATGGCGACCCTCATCAAATTGGATCGCGCTATCGTTGTTATTTGCGCTTTGTAACTAATTTTTATAAAATGCTTATGCCGTGCTCAAATAAGATAAATAACATTAGTAGGGTCATTGAAGACGAAATTCCAATTCCAGATTCACACTTGTCTCGTGCTTCGCGATATCTCTGTGATCATGTTTAAGATCAGCTAAATATAACCTGGGTAATATAATTTATGCATGAGGTTTAATATAGTCTAGGTTTCTCGCAAGTAATACGTTCGTTAGTTCTAGCTCATGATAAAGTGCTAGGTTATAAACTAAATAAACATTAATCATTGCGGTAAAATTTATTCAATATCTTTATCCCTTAATTGGTTTTTGTGTAAAATTTGGGACAACTACTTTAAATTAATCTGGAGCTCTGGAAAATTATTTAAATTAAAATCCATTCAATTCGTTATAAAATAGAAATAAAAACATCACTAAGAAACAAAAATCAACTAAGTTTTTTTTAATTATAAATACATATTTTTATCTGTCAATCGGCACAATGCGTAACGGGAAGAACAAAGCGGTAGGTTTTATTTATTTTTGTATATATTTCTTGTAGTTTGGTATTGTTTGCTGAGTCTATTTTATTAGCGTTGAATCAAAGTGACGATATCAGTAAAAATCTCGTTTCAAAATTAATTTAACAACGAATAATTTGCTTCATAACATAAGTGACCCAAAATTAACACATTGCCAAATACGTAACGAAGTTAGGTTGTTTCAAAATTGCAACATTGCCAAATTCTTAGAACAACATTGCACAGTGAGATTTATGGTATTTGCATGGTGTTATGGTATTTTTTCAGTGCAATTTATAATTGTTCCATGTTTATATTCGTGTTTTGGCTTGGTTGAATATAGAGTTTTCCTTTGTAGATGCTTCAGCGAGCTTATTAGCATTAGTCCCTGTTGCCCATTCGCGATCTGACGACAGAAATGTCTCTGAGAATCAGACTATTTCATCGCAAAACTACTTTCGACGTAGAAGTTACGAAAACTGATAATAACCTTGTCATCCTCTGTGACTAAAACCAAGAAGCCAGGTAGTTTCCCGACCCATTGATGACCTATGGCATGATGGAGGCATAGGTCACCTAGAATATAGGTCACTATCGCTTAAGTAAGACTGGTCATTCCACACTGAAAATTATAAAATGAAACACTCGGCTATGCAAAACAAGAAACCGGCATTGCTTTTAAAAAAATCTGGTTAAAAAATGAATAATATCAAAAAATAAAGTTTTTCGTTTTCTTACCCTAATTTGGCAATGTGTTAAAAATGGTACATAGGTTTTTCGCGAAATGCCTAAGTCTAGATTTTTTTGTTAGGTTTTTTGACTTCCTTAGACGTTACTTAAAAGGTTTATGAGGTTGGTTTGAAAAATAAACAATTTTTTTTTTTTTGCCAAATTAAGGGTTATGTAAATGCGCCCTGTGATTTAGTAAATATTTATGTGGAAAAACTGAGCTTTTATTCCAATTTTATTGAGTAGGTACTGGTATAATAAACTGTTTTCTTAGATTTTCCTAACATTCCAAGGTTTCTACTTGAGTTTTATATGAAAAAATACTATCGTAATATTCAAAGAACTCAAAGCTATTTCCAATCATTAAATTTTTTTTCAACTTAGATTTTTTTTCAAGTCAGGCTTTAATTAATGTTTTTCATTATTGATATAACAGATTTCATTGTCTGGACAATAAACATATCCCTGAATTCACAGTTTTTCATCAAATTCTAGACTATACTATCCCTACACAACGTGCAATAGCGTGGTATTACTGTGAAACCAATTGGCGACTGTAAGCCCATAAGCCGACCACGACTTACCTGGCGGTGGCGTGGCCGGGATAAAGTTTGTTCTGGTCTCTGCTGTGGTTTGCTGGATTCAAGGATTTTTGTAATCGAACGGAATTGGAAGAAATAACAAAACTTCTATTAAGAGGAGTACAAAGATGTTAATTTATTGACCGCCTTTGGCAGCAAAATAAACCAGGTATCTCATAATATTTTGAATTTCACTTGGAGATATGCTGATCTGTAGATATTAGTATCTTACCCATGGGTTTCTGATAGAAAATACTTAAAAGGTGCATTTAGACGATGCGTTTTCAGTGCGATGCGATGATTTCAGTGTGAATCTAATGTGTTTTACCAGATAAGGGATCAAAACTATGTGACACTGGGGTGATATCCCACTTCACACTAATAATATAATAAAGCTGAAAGTTTGTGAGTTTAGTTAGATGTTTGTATGTTTGTGTTTCAATCACGCCTAAAGCAGTTAACTGATTTGGATGAAATTTGGAATAGGCGTAGATAGTAACCTGAAATAGCATATAGGCTATTCAACATGTTGGTACCACGCAGACGCGAAGCTAGTAGCATAATAAGATTGATACTCATTCTTGTTGTGTCTCTACTTCTTTCAAAGTTTTAGGTAATAGAGTTTTTAAGCGCGCCTCAATAAGGCTACTTTCGTTGACACACTTTCGAACTTTCCAGACTCATACCCAATACAGTAAGTAGACCAGTATGCAAAAAACTTACTTCAAAGCTAAGCTGTCAGATCTATCCTCGCTCGCGATGCTGGTTCGAGGCGAGCTGCCGAGCCGGCTACTGGCCGACTTCCTCCTGAACTCATGAGGATCTGACTCTTCCTTGCTGGTGAAGGAGATCCGGGGGGCGTGCGCGCGCAGACCGCTGACCTTGTGCGCTGAAACCCCTCGGACCAGCATCTGACTCTGGGTAAGATCTGTAACAAGCAATACGCTTTTAAAATATCTACTTTTATTGAAATCCAATCGAAATCTGGCATGATGTTACTAGGACTGTACGACTGAAGTAGGACTGGACGAGCATGTCATGTAAAAAAATCTTGATAGTATTAATTTGTGTTTGCTGATCGTAAATCTGTGCGCACATTTACATGATATGGCGCAAAATTTTAGTATTTTTAGTTCAAATAAAATCCGACATTCAGAAATATTCAGCTGTCTTTTATTTCCGAGTTAGCATAAATTATAATTCAGGTCAAGATGTCTCTAGAGATCTTAGCCGAGACTTGTACAAATGGAATGATTTGTTCAAGTGGATCTAGCTTGTGGCTATTGTTTTTAAAAATGTATGCTTGTGCTTGTGAACCAAAGTTTTTCTATGTACACTTCCTGCTCAACCCACGTGAATCAACAACATGTTTTGCACAAATTAATATATTTGACTAAGACTCAGACTAAGGTAGGTTATCTTAGTAGACACCTCAAAATACGAATTATTACCGTCTGCCCCCACGCAGTTGCAAACGGTAATACTTACGGCTATCTATCCACCCCTACATATGAAAAATGGGGGCACATAGTACCTAATACACATAGCTCATGCCCACAAAGAAACTGAGATGCACAAATTTAGGATTGTTTACCCAAAAATAAGAGTTCTTATTCTCATTCGTTCTATAAGACTCAATAAAACCTAAAGAATAATTTATTGTCGAGCAATACACTCGGTTTACGTAGTTGCGCAGGATGTTTCATAAAAAGTTAGAGTCAATATAAATAATCTTGATTTTGTACTGTAATTATGCCTGCTTTAAACCAGCCGAATTTATGAATCTAACTAGATGATCACGGCCTCTTATAACGTAATAACAGAATGAAGGCTTCGCACGTGTCTGGAATGCTCGCATAACACATTTTCAAGAGAGCAGTTTTCGTTTGTAAAACATTCACGGATTACGTGCTTATTTCAGTTTGCTCGTAGGTGTGAAATAAAAAGGTAGATCTTCTGCAGCGGGTAAACTTTTATTTTTAATATTATCTCAATGTTTTTTAATCCAAAATTTCCGGCCGTGCATCAATAGCTTTTTCATTTCCTTCGATGCATTGGGGATACTGAGATCCTGTTTCTTTGTTTTATGTTTTTTTCTTTGCTTGTGTTAATACACCCCTATTTTTCTATTACCAAAAAAAATTTAAACATGGTATCGGTGTCTGTTACTGATCAAATGTAGTTAAAGTTCAAAAAAAGAGAAAAAAATTATAACCTAAAAAGGAGACGAGACGAATCAGACATGGATTTGTGATAGCTACTCTACTACGGTTTTACTGACTGCATGGGGATGATACGAGAGCATAGTTAAAATGAGAGAGAGTACGCGATTGTTGTCTGTAGTACATACTTATTTGTACAGTTTTCATAAAACTTTGTTAGGTTTTTGTTGACGACAATCCTCGATAACTTTGTGATAGCTCAATATAAAAAATCTGACCATGGCATTATCATTTTCTGCATCTGCTCCAACTGCCCTTGAATTTTTTTTGCTAGTTACAAAATAGTGGTGTATAAATGTATATATCATTAGGTAATCGTCAATTAAACACCTAATTCTACACCAATTTATATGGTCAGGTTAGCAGACAATAGATGTTTTATTCTTCTTAGAATATTTGACACGATGTTCACCAAATATAATCTGATTTGAGTGTAATTCGCTCTAAACGCGTCTGCACTCGCCTGAAATGATTCAATTAAGCTTCCGGCACACAAAGGGGACGTGATTTTGTGATGACTTCCGTTTTCTCACTCAAATCGTTTCCGTAGCATTTACAATGTGTCCAAGTATTTAAGAATATTTGAAATCTTACTAAAGTTCCTATTACATACATACATTGGCCTATTCCATCTATTTTATAGATGATTTAGGTAACGTCAGTCAACACAAGTAACACCACATGTAGAGTTCGAACATTTTCGTTCATGGCTGACCAGAATTAATGAATGAATGAATTAATTAATGAACACTTTATTGTACACCAAAACAACAACGAAAACAAAACATTGAAAACAATTACAAGTTCATTAGTACAATGGGCGACCTTATCGCTGAAAGCGATTTCTTCCAGGAAACATTTGGCTGGAAAATAAACTAAAGAAGCAGAAATAGGACGGTAGTGCACAAAAACGGAGAAAGAGGAGGAAAAGACCTACACGGGAGTGGCAGCCACGACCACATTTTCTGCAAATAAATGATCCCGGGGATGTTGTAGGGAATAATCAACGAGCCGCAAAGTTCTCATTATTTTCAGTATTATCTGGTAATATATCAGATTTTAGAAAACCGAAAAAGCTTTTAAAAATGTTTTTGTACCTATCTCCTCTGGTTTACTCTTCTACCATATTATGGTAATGTTCTACCATTCCAATTCTACCATACATAAATGGAGCCATACATACTTTTTCGATTTGCCGAGTTTCAACTCAACAACTCACTTTCTAGAAGTACAGTACAGAATTTGGTTACATACTCATTCTTGCCTATATTTTGCGTTACTTTTCTTTTTCGCCGCCTAGGTTTAGTTCCACACTTCATAAGCATTGTCCTTTTTAGGTAAATGCCTGTCAGTCAACGCTAGGTGGTTAACCAACCATCACGGCTTGCGTCGGCATCGTTGGACAGATTCTAGTTACCCCTAGCAGTTGAATGAAAATACCTGTACATGAATAATTACAACGGGAATAAAAATTTACAATTTTGGGCCAACCAGTGGGCCCAACTCAGTGGGGACATCGGGAATACTCCCTAATTTTCACGTAGGTAGTCGTATTTCCAACACACACAAATACACAGATTGTAGTCTCACGGGGTCCAGTGACTATGATGGTTTCGGCAGAATACCAGCGCCTTACCACTTCTCAGTGGGACGGCAGAATGCTGAATTGAGGCCTTTTTGCTGCTGTGACACACAATCACAATTCTCCAACTTTTAAATTTTTATTATGCTTCTTCTTTTTATCCTAGTGATTGTATTGTGTGCCAAAGTGGTAAATAAATGTCTGTCTATGTCTACGTCTATGTGTCCATGCAACGCCGAGCCCAATTTATACCTATTGTTAATAAAGATTTGCATTATTAATATAAGCGAGCGCAAGTGAAAAATTTGCTCATTTATATACGTTCGTGTTACGGAAATTAATACTCTTTCAGTGGTGCTTGATTGAGCGTGATGAAATAAACACATATGTTGTGAATGCGAAAGTAGTTTCTCGGTATGTGTGTTCTTATGTTTTTTTATCTTTCGGTCTACTGAACGGATTAAAAAAAAACTCATTACGAAGTTAAAATGTTGTTTTTAAGAAGAAAGTTAATAGGCACCTTCTGGGTAGGCTCGCTCCATCGTAGACCTCATTCTTGCCTATGTATGTTTCGATGTCAAGAGTCGACCCATTCATCATAAAAAAAAATCTTACGAGTAGTATTTACCTAGTGTCTTTTAAAATTTACATATGAAAATTATTCTCAAATAACTAGGTACCTATATATTTATAAACAGTGAAAATATATTTTTAATGCATTTTTACGAAACATAGTGGAGACCGACAGCAGAAAATACCTACGTGCAGATAATGTTAGAATTTCCCTAAATAACACGCAGGTGACCTGAAAGTTTCACCTACTAGGTGTATGAAAGAGAGAGCGAATAGTTATAACTCTGTCTCTTTCGGATAGCCCTATGTGCCCCAAACGAATTTAAAAAAGTAAGGGAAGGGTAGGTCGATATTGCCTATCTTTGGCAATCCATTGAATGTTCTGTTTGAAGTGAAATACTTTAGCGGAGTTATTTCCTATGTTCATGGCAATGATCTTAGTTATAAAGATCATTGGTTCATGGATAATCAAGAAGACAATAATGACCTTGCCATAAACATATAAAGAATAATAATAATACCTAATGCTGGACATTTCACACAGCATCATCTAGCCCCAAACTAATACCTACGCTTGTAGGTACTATGGGAACTAGATAACTGATATACTACTTATATACTTTTTGTTTGCAAATACATACATTATTATACTTAAAAACACCCAGACCGGAGGTAAATATTTGCAGATCACAAACATGGTGTTCATACTTTTTTCATAAACCCACTTGTACTAATAGTGTTTGCTATACATACGTATAGACATAACGTATATTTGATCTAAGTGCAGTTGTTCTAAATATTATTGGCTATAATTGTTGTATTAGTTCGAACACTTATTTACTATAGGTCCATATTCTATAAAGTTTTTTTGTTATAACTGTATCATATAATATACTTTAATATTGCTATATCGTACAGTTTATATAATTATTATAAATATAACTAAAATATGACATAAAATGATAATTGCTCTTTATAGGAACTTTCTATAAATTTCGTGTTGCCATAACAGGATAACAGACCTGTAGAATAGGTTGCGAGGAGCGTAGCGACGAGCATGGTTTCAATAGTGACCAAACCATGCACGAGCCGAGCGAAGCGTGCCGCGGTAGCGGCCGGCGAGTGCCAGAACCGACTTGTCCCTATTATAACCTTATCGTTATAGGTAGAAAAAATAAAACAAACGTAGGTATGCATGCAAAATTAATAGAATTATTTTATTTAGATCTAAAGGTAGTCCTTAATACTATTTTAAATAAAGGTTTGAAGCAATCGCTCTTAAAATTTCACCTGGTTGGTATTGGTCTAAGGCGCTATTCATGGTGTAGATAGGTACAGTTTACTTATTGAATATTATTATAGCAAAATACTATTAGTAATATTGCAATTAGATGTGATAAACTTTATAACACATTAAATGTATTGCTTATGGTCGTTATAATAAAAACAATTATGTATTTTACGATTAGAGAATATAGTACAGTTATATAAATCACAAATTAGTAAAAGTGGTTTTATAACAAAACTAGTGTATAAGAATTGAACCGTTATATCTATATTCGGTTATAGCTGCTGAAGTTATAGCAAACGCAATTAGTAAAAGTGGGTTTATAGAAAAACATAGCGCACCCACAAACATTTATACCGCGGCGGAGATCGAACCCGCCACCCAAGCGTCCCAAGGGCTTTCACCCACTGCGCCACAGAGGTCGTCATGAATGAATGATTAAATTGTTGCAGTGCATTTTGTTTGCATGCAATTTTTTTTAAAAAGGTAACTAACAATAAGACCCCTCGCAGACTACAGACTATCTATATTATATCGGTCGATAGTTGAGACGGGCTATACTTCTCCATACTCATTACCAGCCGAAGTATATTCCGTCTCAACTATCGGCCGATAGAAAGTCTGTAGTCTGCCAGGGGTCTAAAAGTTAGTAATGAAACTCTCTTTACCAAGAAATCCGCTACCTCTCATGACTGAGACGGTGCGCTATGTTTTTCCATAAACCCACTTTTACTAATTGCGTTTGCTATAACTTCAGCAGCTATAACCGATTATAGATATAACGGTTCAATTCTTATACACTAGTTTTGTTATAAAACCACTTTTACTAATTTGTGATTTATATAACTGTACTATATTCTCTAATCGTAAAATACATAATTGTTTTTATTATAACGACCATTAGCAATACATTTAATGTGTTATAAAGTTTATCACATCTAATTGCAATATTACTAATAGTATTTTGCTATAATAATATTCAATAAGTAAACTGTACCTATCTATACCATGAATAGCGCCTTAGACCAATAACAACCAGGTGAAATTTTATGAGCGATTGCTTCAAACCTTTATTTAGAATAGTATTAAGGACTACCTTTAGATCTAAACAAAATAATTCTATTAATTTTGCATGCATACCTACGTTTGTTTTATTTTTTCTACGTATAACGATAAGGTTATAATAGGGACAAGTCGGTTCTGGCACTCGCCGGCCGCTACCGCGGCACGCTTCGCTCGGCTCGTGCATGGTTTGGTCACTATTGAAACCATGCTCGTCGCTACGCTCCTCGCAACCTATTCTACAGGTCTGTTATCCTGTTATGGCAACACGAAATTTATAGAAAGTTCCTATTTAGAGCAATTTTATGTCATATTTTAGTTATATTTATAATAATTATATAAACTGCACAATATAGCAATATTAAAGTATATTATATGATACAGTTATAACAAAAAAACTTTATAGAATATGGACCTATAGTAAATAAGTGTTCGAACTAATACAACAATTATAGCCAATAATATTTAGAACAACTGCACTTAGATCAAATATACGTTATGTCTATACTTATGTATAGCAAACACTATTAGTACAAGTGGGTTTATAAAAAAAGTATGAACACCGACTGAGACATCAACTTGTAAAACCTTTCTTTAGTTCTATCCAGCGGGCCAACTATCGTCCAATCAAATCGGATGACTCGATGTGATCTATTTTATTGCAAACCAATTTATTATTTGTTTCTCAAAACGAATAATAAACCATTGGAAGGCATTTTATTGTACCAATAAAAATTTGCTTCAGATTCGGTAGAATAGACGCGGAAGATTTCATTGTTACTTGTTTGTTTTTTGTTTCAAAGTTTGACGAATGCTGATAAGTAACTTACTCAAAGTTCTATTAACATAATTGAATTTACATGTTTAATCTGTTTTCATGGACTCACCTTCATCTAAAGCCTAACGAAATTCAAAAATCTGAGATATATATAACGTTGCGGGTTCGATTCCCGCTACGGAATAATTAACATGCAAATATTTATCTTGGAATCTTTCTATTTTTTATTTGAGATCACTGGGTAATATTATTTAATACTAGCTGTCCGCCGCGGTGTTACCCGCGATCCCTCGGGAAAACTTCACTTCCCCGGGATAAAATATAGCCTATGTTCATCGGGGATAATGCATCGCTTCTGCAGTGCGTCAGGGATGTTTGCAGAATACAAGACGGATGCTTTCGAAGCCATACTACGTAAGAAAACTGCATCCCTGATTCGCAGAGTGCGGGACAGTCAAAACAGCATCCTGAAAACTATATCGGACAGGTTCACCTCTGATCTGGAAATGTTTAGTTCTATGTTTAGTTTTTTAAATATTTTATTTTTGTGATTTATTTATGTGATTATTTGTTTTTGTAAATTGTTATATGGATTGTAACTATCTGAAATAAAATGAATTTGAATTTGAATAATGTAGCATTCTATTGGTGAAAGAATTTTTCAAATCGGTCCAGTAGTTTCGGAGCCTATTCAATTTAAACAAACAAATCTTCCCTCTTTATAATATTATATTATAGTGTAGACTAATATTCTATAAATCTTAGAAATATATCAAACTTGGGTAAGTTGGCTACTGGAATAGAGTGAGGTACAGAGTTCAAGGGATTCGTTTAGTTTTATGTGAAAACTTAGCACGCATTAAAGATAAGGGTAACTTTAATAAGATGTCGTTTAGACACTCATAAGTTACGGTAACCACCTTTACTGGCTGAAATATATTTGTAAAATTACGGTTAAAAGTTATAACTTTGCGAACGATTGGAAGAGCACAAGATAGAGACGTCTGGAAGCAATGGGGGGAGGCCTTTGCCCAGCAGTGGGACAACAATGGCTTATAATAATAGTAATAATGGTGTGCGGTGTTACTTATGGCAATGGTGTATGTGAAAACGTTCAAGCTTTCTTAATTGATCGAAGCTTTTTGCCAGAAAAACAGAAACGTACAAATGAAAGCATGTTTAAAAGTAGAAAACGGTGCAGGAAAAACATAAGAATATGTTTTGACAGGAACCTTCAAACTTAAACCTTAGTTGGCTTAAACAAATTTTTAAGCTATCGAAATAATAAAGAACCTGAAGTAATCTGCCCCCCTAGCCATGTTACAAATTGCAATAGAATAGAAATCGAATCGACAGATAACGCTGAGACTCCACCAGCGTCAAATGGCATTAATTGTCAAAACCGCATACATTTTATGTCGAGTATCGCGGCCCGTGAGTTCCTGGCATTATGTCAAACTGACGATTTACCTATGTAAATCGTCAGTTTGACATAATGCCAGGAAACATAATGCCTGGCTCTATAGCCAGGTACTCACGTGCCGCGATACTTGACATAAAATGTATGAATTTTTGGAAATTAATGCCGTAAGAAACAGGTGGAGTCTCAGCGTTATCTGTCGATCCGATATCTATTCTATTGAGATTTGAGTTATGGCTAGGGGGCTGATTAGACTAGTCCAGAAAAAAATGTTTTGAAGAGCTCTTAACACATTGAGTGCCACGGAAACACAACACGCACCACAGGGTATGCAGTAGGTAAACGCTTTACAGTCACCATTAGATTGACCTAGAAACCGACTAAAATTGCTTCATAACTGTTGTATTCATACAAACTAGTGGTTCTGTGAGAACAGGAGACCTCGCGAACAAAATTGAAATTTAGGTGCTTTGTATTATCCTATAGGCTTACCTATGCCTATGTACACTTTTAAGCAAAAGAGAGGAATAAGTTTTTAGTGATTACTCGCGTTCCTTTGGTCCTAGGGGGTCGAATCTGGTGTCAACGGGTTTGTCTCGTGAAGGCGGAGAGGATTGCGTAGTCTGATTGGTATAGGTAGGTATACATTTTACGAAAAAACGTCCTTTATAACACTTAAACAAACATCCAGCCACTTTCCCCCCTTTCACCTCCCCCTTTTGGATTTTTTTTTCATTACAACTTGTGTAGAATTAAGTCCTTAATATGCCTTATGAATTTAATTCAAATCTGTCGATAAATAACGCTACAGCAAACTTCCCCCCTTTCCCCCCCTATTTTCACCCCAATCAAAATCGTTTTTTAATAAATCAAGAAACCTGTGTGCCAATTTTCGTCAAAATCGGTTGATAAATGCGACCTGTAGGCGATTACTGACAGACAGAAGGACAAAAGCATTTTTGGCCAATCTCGAAACTGAGACGCTTCGCTCGCTCAGTCAATTAGATAAGAACTCAATGAACTCAAACGCAGCGCTGTGATTGGTCGCTTTAGACATGCAAATTTCTGCATTTTTATTATTAAGTTTAGTTTTGAAGCAGCGGCGTGGCGATCCGGACGTGTCCACAACAATAAAAGCTTGATTCTATAAGTTATGTAGATAGAATAATGAAATTTACAAACAAAATGTTGGTATATTTAGAGACATCGTATAAAATATTTCGCATTTATTTCGTACGTTTTCGATTTCCGTTGGTGGCGAGTTTTACTCTGAAAGTGTTCTTGTGACGAAGCAATCCCAAGAGAAACCTCTTTAGAGAGCGTAGGTGAATTTTCGTTGGAAATAAAACAGTTAAACTTTTCAGATCCTTTGAAAGTGACATATTATCTATCCTATCCACTGGGATATTATGGGTATATAATTAAGAGGGATTGCCATAAACCAAGTTATTTCGTACCTCATTCCTGTTAACATAAAAAAAAAACATTATTTCAAGCCCTTAGGAAATTCCTCTGTTTAGCCAAAATTTACCATATATTTTATTCAATTATTTAAAGGCAACTTATGGAAAAGTTACAAGAACGTAATTAACTAAGGTCTAATCAAAAATCTAATAGACTGCGTATCTTAGTCGGGTTATTTTATATAATTTTCTGTTCTATTGTATCCGTAGCGCCTATCATTGGACCTACAAACTAGACTCGTATGGTTATTTGCCGACATATTGGCCGACATGGAATCCAGCCATGCATAACCGAGTGGTCAGCCGAGATATCAGTGATATTGCTGTGTTATTTCGCCTAGCGTTAATATGAACTATAGTACGTTCAACGTATCTAGGCAATCGTGTAGTTAGCCGTTTCGATGCGCAGTAAACGCTTGTCAAGACAAAATTGTCTATTACCTATCTAGATCCTTTGAAAACACTAGAGAACTCCGGTGTGAGCGAGCGAAGCGGAGAGTTTGGTTTTTTTAAATTGAGAACTTTTGGTATAACGACATCATAACGAAAACTAGCCAATTATAGTTCTCTCCGCGTCCATATTTCGCCGCGTAGAAAGTAGCGTATCTCACGTCCTCTTTTTTTCATTGATATTTTGATGAAATGTATTGTTTGATGTGTCGGTGGCAACATAAACGTAAAAATGCATAGCAAAGGATAGTTTCTGATGAACTTCTGAAGGCTGAGCTTCTAACTAAGCCAATAGGTATTAAAACACATCTAGTAGTGGCCCACAGGAAAGACGACGTCAATACGTCTGGAGCTGACTAAGCTGCGGGTTTCCTCATTACGTTTTCCTTGACCGTTAAAAGCACGAGCTCTTAACAGTTTCGTAAAATTTATACGAAACGAAAATCCATTGATGCACGGCCGGGATTCAAACCCACGCACGACTTACGGATTGAAAGTCGAGGCACAACCCCATTCGTCCAACACTCTAATATAAATAGGTAGGTATAAACAGGCTCTTTTTTTCCATTTTATGTATGTATATGTATAATACAGCGCTATTGCTCTTATTTCCTAATACCTGATATCTTTCATAAACACACGCATAAACATCGCAAGCTTTTATGTCGCCGACAGGCGAAGGATTATGGCAAGTGTCGTGTAAACAAAAGCTTGTATCATCAGGTAATGTGCAGGTGATGTCATGTATTCAAAATACATAAACAACGATATACAGGACTTAACATATAGATCGATCAGTATGGGAAAGCCTAAAACTATAAGACACACGAAGATCTGTTCTTAGGAACCATGTCATCGATTTTAGTAACAAGAAAACTGCATTCATATATTAAAAAAAACTTGTACTTAGCTCGGGACTCGAACCCGGACGTTTTGAAAAATAAAACGAACACTATTTCTATTTAGATATCGATTGTGTTAGTTTAGGCAGTAAATGTTACTACAACATGATGTCTAAAATACAGAAAACATGGTGCCCCCGCGGGTCTACTTACTAAGCGTAAGTTTGTCGATCACACCTTCAAGCTGCAACGGTTAAACTGATTACATATAATTTGTTACGACGGTAACTCATAACATCCTAGAATAACATTTATAGGACTCCTCTATTCGATGAAAATAACGTATTCTCAAGAGACTGGTAACACCACAGGCGTAGCTGGTATTCATAAAAACGTAAACGTAAACAGGGTCACGACTGTATCCCCAAGGCGCGGTAGACATTCTCTCAGATCTTTTATATTTCAGATCCTTTGAAGATGTCTAAGGGGTAGTCAGAGGCATATGCAAATATATATTTGATACATGCACACATCTTGCAGAAGTTGGTATTTATATATCCTTTTAAAACAGAAAAAAAGGATAGTAGAATAAGATAAATCAAGTTACGTTGATTTCAAACACCCACATCCTTCCCACGCGCCAATTATGATTTACGAGACTTTGGTTGAGCTTTGTGAAATTTGACACGTTCTTCCACATTAAATAAAATTTCAGGTAAATAAAATAGAATTTAATAAAATTATATCTTCATTCTTCTATTTTGTTATAAGATTAATTTAATTCATAAAAAACCGCTGAGTGTATGTATATGTATAGTGTATGTATCTCATACGCAGTCAGAAATAAATCTACACACTATTACAAAGAATAGGTAGGTACTAGAATTTAATGCCAACAGCTTTCTTACAAACAGACTGTCTGTCTGCAGAATTCAAAGTAAAACCTTGTTTCGAAGGATGTAAAAGTTTATCTATGAAAGAAAATACGAGAATAAAGTAGAAGCACGAAGTAAAAGACGTAGATAATATTACCTCTGACTCTGAACACAATGAAAATGTGTATCCATTTAGTCTTTATTGTAAGGCAACATATAAAATCTAACCAGCTTCAAAGATTCCCAAATCCCAAACCGTGTTTGTTGCCCTGGTTGTTCACAGTGCTGGTCGCGAAGGAACAGGAGTAAAATCACCTAGCTTTAAGATGTTACAAAGTGATCCCAGCGGTCCCACTGAATAAATGCTTTTTGACTTTGACTTTGATATCAATGACGTGGCAGATGAGTTCAGGGCTGAAAAGTAAGAGGAGCGAGTTCTATTCGTAGCGTGTCCGTTAGCATGAGTTGTAGTTATTTGTCTCTGGTGTAATTTTGGTGTTGCCATGGTACCCGTAGTTTCTGATACCCCACGGCGGAGGATATTTTACAGTGGGATCAAAATGTGACTGTTTATGTAACAAATATTTCCAGATCATACAAACATTTGTCCCGGTGATGAGAATCGAACTCCCTAGCGATTTATTTTTGTTCACTACCGAGGTCATCAAATAATCAAATGGTTCAGGTAGGGTAAATATGAATTCCTAAAAAACTGCCAAGAAAAAAAAAAAAATAACCATTTATTTCAGGCAACTCATAACAAATTATACAATAAAATGCCATTGGCCCATATTTATAGATACCTTACAGATTAACATACATGAAAATATTTAATATTCGAGTCATCGACGCTCCGATGATGCATGCGCGATGTCGTTTGACAGGCGTCCGATGAACTTCTTGTAAACGACATCTTTCGGCCAAAACCCACTGTCCATATACGTCGAGAGTCGTTCTGTCGGCACTCTCACCATAAATGAACCGAAGTTTACGTTACGGCCTAACAAAAATGATAAATTCCAATTCAATTATGGTACAATCGACAAGAAGTCAATCAAGTCAAGAAACCAACTTCATGCCTCGTTTATGAGCCAAAGGATCAACAAACTATTCTTCTTGTTTGTTATACAAAGTTTGCCATTCTTCGAACTACAAATTAGTATACCCAGTCCCCACCCACTTGTGTAGGTACCATTCAAACTACAACCAACAGTCAACAATATTTGCTTGGGAACAATCGACAAGTTGTTGCTAAACAAACGAAATTATTTATTTATTTATTAGTTCACCAACATAGAGTACACCTTAACATAAAACATGGAAACCACACAACAATTCTTACTGAGTGTCTCTACACTTACAGGTATTATACCGAAACAATTTATTAATAAAGTTCAATATTACGAAATCTGTGAAACGGGTAAACGTTTTGACAGAGAGAATCTAGGTTGATTCCACGCTTCTCTGAAAATGATCAGAACAATTGAATAGCAGCAAAAAGCACGAATGGTTTTTGCTATTCAATTGGTCTGTCGACTCCTGTCGGCTCTTTCTGTAAAAAGAGAAAATGACTAAGAAATAGCTGACAGACAGGGTCTACGAAGTTGTAAGCAATTTTATTTAAACATTGCTTACACTACGAAGTAGACTCTATTTTTCTTAAATCTGGCCCAAGATCAAAGTTATTTAATAGACAGACTACCACAATAATGTTTTCCAACAATCGCCATATTAAAGCCAGCCACCTAATTCTTAGAGTAATATATTTTAAGACACGTAGAGATTTTCCTCATTAATAATTCATGAGATGACAGGTAAAGGAAAATGTCAGCATAAACTTTGGGGGCTTATTTCTGACATTCGATTCCAATCGTAACTTTTACTTAGAGTGCCACAAACTTATCTGAACCGGTGGCCAAAAGAGGAACTAACGATTTTTACTTTAAAATTTATTTTTCTACCATCACCAAATGTGATAACAGCGCCCCCCTCACCGGTTCAGATAAGTTTGTGGCACTCTACTGAAGACACGTTGATCCTTTAAATTCGCATTGTGTGACTGAGAGCAGCCATACAACTCGCCATAAGTTAGAAAGAGATGCAAAACAGCAACCTTCCCCGTCTTTATTACTTTAGGTAATACACATTACAATAAGTGGTATACTTGTACTAAACCATTTAAGATGGATATCGGAAAGGGTTTCTTCATTACCCAATATGTATTTGTTTTTGACATTTTTGTTATGGGAAAATAAAGATCGCGGCTATTTTATCACCATGCCAGTAAAGCCGATGACTAAAACATTTTAAGTATCCAAATCTAATTGCCCCTCTACATATTCGCCGATGAATGATGATAGACGAATGCGGACGGTCACGATCGTGTAGAGGACCTCATTGCCCGTATTCGCCTGCCATCTTCTATCCATATATAATAACTCAGCGAATGGTTCGGCAAATATTTTGGCGAATGTGTAGAGTGACCGTTGAATATTTAATCAAAATACAATCTCTTTCAATCAAGTCTGTTGCTCCCTTTCTAACTACTTTTGACAAATTTTACTGCTTGATGAAATGTGCACTTTTACCTTCTTCACTAACACAAACATAAAAATTCTGTATCCCGTTTCCCTTTTACAGAATACTAATGAAACGCAATAGCTAACTTATATAGGACTTGTAATTGACATTGTAACCTTCATCAAGCATCATTTGCATAATGTAATTAAAACGGCTCGCTTCAGAATCTTGTATTGAGAAACACAATGATTAATCCTCTGTTTTCTGTATATTAATTTAAAACAAATTAAATACATTTATTTACTTACAAAACCTATTATCCGCCAAGATAAGCAAAAAAAAGTGAAACACCACCACCCGTTCCTTGAAGCTTTTCGTCAGTATCATAACCGGCATAGCTTCAGTCCGAATATTACTAAACTCTACAAAATATAATAAAAAAATTTAATTGAGACTTGCATCCAAAAATATATAAAGTGCCACGTTTTTCTTCTATTTTATTGTAAATCATTCACTTTAATAAATAAACGTTCTAACGTTGAAAGTGATAAGTGATCAATAAATTTTAGTTAGGTAACTTTTAATTGAGCCAACTTTTCGTAATTTTCAAAGACTCGATGTCCTTGCAAGTTCAGTCAAAGATAGTCCGTCGTCGCTTTAAAAGTAACGAAACTGAAACCTCTAGCCATTTCTCTGAGGAAATCTACCGCTCGGAGAAAAATCATAAAAACGTTGGCAAGTCATTTAAACCAGAACGCGGCAGTTTTTATAAACTTTTTATTAGTTCTTTAAATTTTATGCAAAATGTAGAGATTAAATTTTATTGTTGCACTTTTAGTAGCACTCAAAACATTACACTTTTTGTAAGTCCGAGAGTCAGAAGCACATCCTATTTTGTGACAGGCTGACTGCCCATCATCGTCTACTCGTATTCAAATACTAACTGGTTTCCTAGCAATGTTTTCTTCATACCTTGAAAGTTTCTTTTTTTTTACTTTTGATGTACCTAGGTAATATACGAATGAGAAACCCTATTCTGAGTATAATACAGTAAGCCGCGGTAATCACGCATACGAGATAGGAATTTCTAGAATAAGTACCTAATGTTTATCTTACACACTGTCGAAGATACTTACTGAAACTGTCTGCTTGATAAAATTGTTCAACATAATCAAGGCCATATTATTCCAGTTATTTCATCCAAGTTCACTGTCACCCGCAGCGTAATAAATTAATATCAGAAAATCCGGCGAGAATATAAAATTGTTTTTCTACTCAGATTGGTTACAAAAAAATAATGAATGTTCGCTGGAAATACGAGTAAGAATGATAATAAAAGGGATAAATTATGATAGACAGCCCGAAGGCTAGGTCGTAGTCGGTCAAGGAGACGCTGCTGGTGGGATAATCACGCACCTTCACACACCTTCAAAGGGAGTGGTACAAACTTAGGCCTTTACATCTATATTAGATGATTTATACAGCGTTAGGGAGCAACCTATGCCTCTTAATTTCTTTTGACTTCTTCATAGAATCTTGAATAACTTAGCGCAAAACAAAGAACATATATTTTTAGCAATTTTGATAAAGTTGCATAATTTTTTTGACCGAACTTATCGCCAAACAGCAGACCGTGTCCACGAATACATTAATTATGTATATAAGCAAGTCTCTGATGGAATTGTATACTTCAGGAATTTGAAATAACAACTTTATTTTCATTCAGTTTTCAGCGCCATTTTAGAATTTATGATCTAAAGGTTGGGGGTTCGAGCTCCTGTCGTGCAATAGATATGCCAAGGTCAGGCACAAAATATAGCCTGAAAATATTATGATGATTCAGAAAGACATCGCAATATCTTAAGTGGTTTCAAGGTACTTACGTAAAAATAAACACGAGTATCCTATCCAATCTATGTCGCTTTACAAACAAATCAACTGACTTTGTTTTGAAGTTTGTTCTGAAGTCGAAAAAGTTAAATTAATACTTTCACAACTTATTTCAATTAGGTATGCAAATGAAGCATTCATTCTCACATTTAACCCGCGCCAGTTAACGAAAGTTCACCGACCCAAAGAACTTTTAACTAGTTTTGCGATTGCTTATCTGTGAATCCTTTAATTCTCACGAAAGCGCCAACGAACACTGTTTTTTCTATTGACTGCAGCCGTCAAAAGAATCTTGAAACCAATATAATACCAATGGAAATTCTAGATTGTACCAGGGAAAAGCTTTACTGTTTTTTATTGACTTTAAAAAACTAGAGAAGTTGATCCCGAAGCGACCTTTACCATTTTCTTACCGAGTTTGATTTACTTTTTTCAACGATAATATTTTTAATCACACACAAGCACTACAGATAAAATATTATGTATGCGTAAGCTTTTGTAAGGCGAGAAGACGTAGTGTACAAAGGCGGTTGCCGAGTGGTGGCCGCGCAAAAGTCACAGAACTCCAGGCAGACCACCAGCCACATGGTCTGATGATATTAAGGGCGGTTGGAGAACATTGGATTCGACTGGCACAAGTCCGTATACAGTGGCGATGAAAATGAGCAGACCTATTACTCAGCAGTGGGTGGATGTGGACTGATTACTTGATTAGTTAGATAGAAGCTTTTACAATCGTACCATCTAGCTTATATCAAGACGGTCACCGTATCTACAGAATTCAATGATTAAACCAGAACCTAATCCGATCTCACACTTCGACTTGATTAGCCCCGTCCCCTGAATATTGGACTGTTTGATTGGGTTATTGACAACTCCTTTAATAGCCTACACTATTGAGAGCGAAAACGAGTATATTTGATCGAAGGCGAAAACGATATATTGTGACAATTTTTATGGAGAATAAAAAGTCTATAGATTTTTATATTCTTTGATATGTTTATCTAACTCAAATAGAAATCCAAAAGTTCAATTCAATAGGTTCACAATGATCACATGAAATCTTAAAATTTTTATCTAATTATTTATGGTAGTTACCAGTTAGTTTTTATAGAGCTAAATGTAAGGAAGGAAATAAAATATATTTCACTGGTTACAAAGAGGAAGCAAGAAATATAAATTATAAATTCCGGTTTTCCGTGAAACTTGGAAAATATTTCAGTTCCTGAACTTTTCAGATATCGTACTCAAACTTTGGATAATAGGGTGTTTGTTGTCAATAAAACACTGATAGAACTTGGCAGATAAGTTTGTGCTCTAGCACATTTTATGATACCTATCCTGTGAGTAGGACTTATGTTGACTGATTAAGGCGATTGTTGGTTGGTAGTATTATTGACTAAAACACCAATTTGCTGCTGACTTTATCAAAAGTTTCAGTGTCAATATTTCAAGTATGAACACAGTCGTCCATTTATTTCAATCATTCGTTCAAAGATTTTTTTCATCAAGCGTGAACATGAAGCTGGTTATTTCCCCCAAGCATTGGTTGCATTTTCATAATAACCTTGACATTCACGATAACAGAACTCCGGGGAAATTCACGTGATGTGCTGGAAACTCGTCATTACTCGGAGACAGGAGTGGCATATGCCTCCTTTCAAATGAGAGGGCAATTGTTACTTAACTTAAAAATGGAGTCAGGTTTTGTGTTGTTATGTACAGTTGCCTATTTCTATGTTAACTATTTCGTGAGTAGAGATATATTTGTGTGCTATAAATATATTGTAAAACTTGTAAAAGTGTAACGGCCACTCTACACATTCGCCGAACTATTTGCCGAATTTGGATAGAAGATGACATGCGAGTAGACCCTCTACACGTTAATCGCCGTCGGCATTTGTCTATCTTCGCCGAATATGTAGAGGGCCATTAAAAAAATATGTAATTACGAGTATAAGTAGATATTTCCAACTATTTAGAGTTACTTGTTATTGTCCTTGTTGGTTGTCGGTTACTTGTCGGTCCCGGCTATTAAGTCGTTAGGCCATGAAGGAGGCCTTAAGGCGCCCTGAAAACTCCGTCACCAGAGTTGGCCACTAACTCATATGAACTCACTCAACAGACAATTTTCTCATATAAAATTATTTCCTAAAGCACATATGTCATAGTGTGTAAACTCTACCCTTATGAATAACATCTTATATAAACCCTCATTCATATTTCACCCTGACAAAAAGGGTTGAAACTTAGAAGGCCTTGACGCTACTTTACATTAGTTAAGAAAACTTGTGTGTACTTGCCGAAGTCCCCGGATGTGGACTTGGGCTATAAAGTAGAAAAGAGGTCGTATCAGTCGAAATGAAATACTGACTGGACTAGAAAATATTAGCTAGAAATCCTAGTACCAAAATTTATTTTTGGGTTTTCATTCCATCCATTTTGCCCCATTGCGGGGCACACGGTACTAATTACCATTTTCCATTACGAGTGTGCCATATGCCGCCATTTTGTGAGCGGGACAGCGAGGGTGATTTGTTCGGCGTGTGAAAAGTACAGAATTATTTCGCAACGTCATTTACAGCGCCAAAACACTTTTTACCTAAAATCGAAAATAAAAAGACACAACTAAAGAAGTACTTGTAGGTTTCTTGACGAAGTATAAACCCACCAACAAAAGTGTACTGTGCCTGAGATAAATAATAAAATGTGTGCAGAACATGTATTTTTCAAAAAAAAAACATTTGATCTAGAAAACTTTTACCAATCGTGATTTTAAAACACATAATCCAAGTCAAAAGAACGAAGTATAATTTCCTTTAATATGAAGGTTGTAGATTTCACAGATTCTGAGATAAATAACGATTTCAAACTACAAAATTGCATAAATCGCTCCTTGACACTCTTATCGTCTATTACCAGTTTCCACCAGATTTTAAACTTTATTTAACAAGATAAAAAAATCCCATGAACGAATTCAATGTGACTGAGTACATTTAAAACACTGTGAATTTACTATCGTTGGCGACTGTACTTCCTCATTATGACTCTCTAGTGTAGAACTTATAATACAAACTTTAAAGTTATATTAAACAAGGGTAAATTATGGACTTAGTTAATTAGGCCAAAAACAATACTAATCTTATTCTGTAGAAAACAGGAAAACGGAAAAGAGACAATGTTTGTGTGTTTGTCGAATAAAATAAATGTAAAACGCCTTTTTTCTTATTAGCAACAATTGAAATTTTGATATTTAATCCTATCAAAACACAACAGCCTTTCCGGAAGACGCAAACTGGAAATTGAGCAATCTTAAAACAATGGTTGAAGGGTCAATTAAGAAACTAATCTAAAATCGGTCCTTCCAATTAAAGTCATTTAACTCACAATGTCACTGAAACAGGGTGAAGATTTCAATAATCGTCTTGGCGGGTTGCCAATGCGAAATGGTTAGGAGAGCTATTAAAGTCGCATTCACATGGTCCAATTTTTGACTCGTTTTGCTTAGCCAAAGCTAAGAGAGAGCTTGTTCGATAGGTCCCTAAAACTAGGCTATTTTGATTCAATTACTCAGACATAAGAAGATTGATCACTGTTATGAAATCTAAGCCCCAACTTGCCCAAACTTGAGCGTTGCCTGGATGATTTTTTAATTTTTTTGACCTGGATCAGTTGAGTTATCTATAGATCGTTTTTACGACGATCCTTAGATAGCTTTACTGATTCTATTGTATTCCGTTATTTTATGAAATTGTAGTAGCTTAGTTTTTTGTTACATTATCATGTACGATCATGCGACATCTTTTTTGTAAAATCTGTGGATGTACAGCTACAATACCCTACTCCACGTCAAGAATCTCCTGTGAAGGATAAGTAGCTATTTTTTACGAAGCCTCAACAAAAGAAGTCAGTCTCCACAAAGTTACAGGATTTAAAATAATGAGTCTCTTGAAATGTTGCGCATTTCTTCCAAAACAATGGTAGTACAATGTTGAATTGTGGATTTACTCTGGCCGTATAATGCCAGGATCATTGTAATGGATCGAGAGCCGTAATGGCCAAGACTCTTGACTATCAGGGTACAACCCTCTAGGCCGTAAAGGGTGTACTCAGGACTTTTAATTCGAAGGGTGCGGGTTCAAATCCTTCTCCATAGCGCTTCGAAAAATGTTTAACCCCTATTCAAAATATTTAGATTTTATGATGTAAAATGTATACATTTTTAGTTATTCACAACTCCATCCAAATTCAATCGTACATCTGAATTTGGCCCTTGTTACTCATACATTACCGAGTATCATTTACCAGCAATGTATAATGAAAAAAAATATTTGTTGTGAACCGTTGAAAGGTTTAAAAGCTCGCAATTTTAGTTCCCTGCCTTATTAACTGCCTTTAATACTCGTAGGTACAAAACCTTTATCTAATTAACCATAAAAACGGTGAACTTTTCCTTTGTAAGAATTCGGAAAGCTTTCTACAGAAGTCAATCAAAAAGGTTTATTAAGTAATTGAAATATTTTTTGCACAGTTTGCGTTTTCAAGTTTATTAATGTATGGTTGTGTAGCCAACCGTGTTGCGTGGCGATGACTATCGAGATCGATTCTCGCTGCGGCACAAATTTTTACATGATCTGCAGATAATTGTATCTGGGTTCAATTTGCACCATGGTACTCGTAGTTATACACCCCTATTTTGTAGTTGCCAAAAAAATCAATTATAACATAAAAAGGAGACGAGAAGAGTCAGACATGGATTTATGATAGTTACTGCGGTTTTACTGGCTGGGGATGATACAAGAGCATAGTTAAAATGAGAGAGTGTACGCGATTGTTGTCTGTAGTATTTGTACAGTTTTCATAAAATTTAGTTAGGTTTTTGTTGACAACAATCCTCGGTAACTTTATGTTACTATATATACATTATTTTTTTGGTACTTACAACAGTCCCATAGTCCCTAGTAACTACTAGTAACATCTAGAATATGTGAAATTTTGGTGTTTTTATCGTAAAGTAAAATGAAACGGAGAGAAGTTTCAAAATGTTTTATCTCAAAATAGTTGCCATTTGCTATTTGAGATAGTGAAAATGTGGGAAGACTTGGGTAACGAAAACGATGCATTTTTCAACACTCGCGTCTGAAGTGTCACACGCTGCACTCCCATTTGTAAGATAAAATACCTACTTTCGTGATGTCATGGCAATCACCAAGTAATATTTTACTTCCTATTCCTGAAAGTGGACGGAAATTGAAATGTTTCCTTAGAATTACTTCAAAGTCAGCGACAAATACATTAAAATCTTAGAAATCTCTATCCATACTTTTATTCTCCTCACGACCTCTGTGGCGCAGTGGGTGAAAGCCCGCTTGAGACGCAGCAGGTTGCGGGTTCGATCCCCGCCGCGGGATAAATGTTTGTATGATCTGCAAATATTTATCTCGGGTCTGGGTGTTTCTATGTATAATATGTATGTATTTACAAACAAAAAAGTATACATATAAGTAGTGTATCAGTTATCTGGTTCCCATAGTACAAGCTATGCTTAGTTTGGGGCTAGATGATGCTGTGTGAAATTGTCCAGCATTATTTATTTATTTATTTATTTTATTTTAAAGAAAATTTTGATGAATTTTAAATCGATAAACCAAAATTCGTAAACCAATTTTAATCGTTTTTTTTTAAGTAGGTACCTCTAAAAAGCTACATTATTTTTATTTTCTTGATCATCCCACCTTGCCCAGCAGTGGGATGAAATAGGTTGAGTAAATATAAAATAAAGCACATTGCAGCCAGTGACAATGAAATCTAGGTTTATTATTTCAACAATGATTCACTTCATTTACTTTTTAAATCAAATTGAATTAAATTTTCTAATATTAACTTTAATAACTCGCCAACAATTTAACTAAATCGGGTGCCTAACCATAACTTTACTAAACTTTTGTACAGTAAATTGACCTTTTATGAAAGTTCACTCAACGCTATTTCACAGTTGAAACACTTTAAAAGCTTCATCAAAAAGCTCACTAATAGGATGTCTCTCCCAGTATAGCTGGAAAGGTGCCAAAATAAAACTCTTTACCTAAAAGTAGCTACATTAAGTTGTAATTTATACTTCTTTACCTGAGAATAGCTTTTTCTCGAGACCGTCGTAAATTCGCCAAGCTTAAAGACGAAGTATGCAAGTAGATTGACGACGAGAGTTCAGCTCTATTTTTTGTTTATTCCTTACTAGTTTAAGTTCTTAGTCTTTTAGGGTTGGTTACGTCTCAAATGGTGTGTGTGTATGTGTGTGCCTTGTGATCGGCAATAAAATACGATCATTCAACATTTTTAAAAATAGGAAAACATATCCAACATGACCTTATACATATTTTAAACTCCGTTGACAGTCCGATAGTTTTTAGAGACACATTTTTAGGTTAATTAACATTTGTTCCCGTTTATATAAGCAAATTCAATAAAAACTCACCGTTAGACCCCTCGCAGACCAGATTTTCTATCGGCCGGTCTCAACTATCGAGTTGAGACGGGCTATACTTCTCCATACTAATTACGAGCCGAAGTATATTCCGTCTCAACTATCGGCCGATAGAAAGTCTGCAGTCTGCAAGGAGGCTTACTTCTACATAATATATTTAAAGTAACAGCAGAGCGACAAAATATTTTCAATTTAAAAAATGCAGTTGTTCAAATAAATTCGCTAAGTAAGAGGTCATGAACATTGAGCTTAAAACCGTCTTTCGTTAGATTATTTTCTTATAAAACACCATTTGGCACGTGTAAGTTCTTTCATTACCCTTCGCGTGTCGACGCTGCACTTCCTTATCGAGCACGCGACGTCGCCTTGTTACACAAATGACCTTTTTGTCCCTCGGCTTGTCTGCACAAACTAGAACTTTGTTGTAAAACTGCTGACTGTCTATAGCAGTCGAACGTAGTCAGTGCGAAGTCTTGAAAGTTTTAGTTTGTAGTTTGCGTATGCGGACGCATACAGTGCTTCTTTGAACACACGCATGATTTTCATGACGATAGCTACACGGATGACCAATGGTACTGACGGTACAAACCGTCAGGATAGTACTAAATAAGGCCAAGATAAGATTTGAATACCTACCGCGGGTCAAATATTCGAGCTTTCATCATCATTCATTATCATCATTTCCCTGCCCTTATCCCACTTTTATGTGGGGTCGGCACAACAGGTTTTCCTCTTCCACTCCGCTCTATCAGCCGTCATCTCAACACTCACTCCAGCTTTCATAATTATGATTTCATACTACGAATTATAAATACGGCGCTTACGATTCTGACAAATGTGCCTTCTATTTAAGTCACTCTTGGTTCCTCATTTTAGATTTTTAGGTATTGAGCACCGTAATGTGTCGGTAACCGTTTTTCAAGAAATCAAAGTTTAAAAGTTCAACCTGCAAGACAAATCACCGTCTTGCAAAAAACAAAACGGAGCCTAATCTATTGCTGGTACAATCTTGGCACGCAAACAGTATCAGAAAAAACAACTGAGTTTTTGCCTTTCAAAAAGCAGACACGAAATGGTAGCATTCGGATTTTATAAGAAACGCTTACAGTACCAAGATTGTTGTTTTCAGTGTTATCAGAAAAAACAACTGAGTTTTTGCCTCTCAAGAAGCAGACACGAAATGGTAGCATTCGAATTTTATAAGAAACGCTTACAGTACCAAGATTGTTGTTTTCAGTGTTGTCGGAAAAAACAACTGAGTTTTTGCCTCTCAAAAAGCAGACACGAAATGGTAGCATTCGGATTTTATAAGAAACGCTTACAGTACCAAGATTATTATTTTAATAACGGAACGAGATGGCATTAAAACAACAATGAGTTTAAAAGTACCAAGAATTTATTGTACTCAGGTCAAAATGAATGTACTATGTACACAGTTCCTTAGAAATTCTTACAATCATAATAACTGTTTCCTTTTTTTGCTACTGTATTGTGGATGCTGTAACTGTCACATTTATGACATGAATAGAAACCAATCATAATGCATGATTTGAATAGGTAATGAGTATAAATGAATGGGTACCTAGTACCTATTCATATTATTAAATAATATATGAAGCGCGAATATCCATCCATCCATAAATTTCGAGGTTGTGCAACGAAATTGATTGGATCACACGTTATTCCGGATTCATTTCGTATTAATATTTGATTTGAGAGATAATTTAATTTTCTATATTCAATTCAGTTACAATTTGTGGGTGCTTTATTAATTTCATTTTCAACGTTCGTCACTGTTTTCTCATGATGACGTCATAGATAGGGCGAAGTGGAGGAGTGTTAGGAAGGCTGACCTCACCACCATGTGGTATGAATAGTCGGGAAGAGGGAGAACGTTCGTCACAGTACACGTTATCATCATCACCATCATCGTAGTCTTCAGTGACGTCGATGTCGCACTTGCAGTATTACAATATTTTCATTTCAAGTGAGTCTGACAGACTCGTCAGACAAAATTGAGTTACCTCGAGTTATCTTTCATCTTCAATAATCATTGTTACTATAAAAGACAAAATATAAACCAATTTATATAAAAATTTCCACAATATACATGACAAAAGAAAGCACTTAACATCTGTTAAAAAATGCATACCACCCCAATTTAGCTAAGCGATCTCAGGGTTCTTATAAAACAAAGGGCCTCTTAATTTATGAGCGAAGTCTTGTTCCGCACACAAATACAGGGAACCAAGTAAACGGTAAAAATAAACAGAAAATACAAGGACTGAAATATATAAAACATAATAGTAAGCCCTAGAAATTTGATTCCCCCCCCGCCATTTTGAAATCAAAGCCTTATACTAAAAATGTCCAGTTCCTAGGTGTGCTAATAATTTATCTGATGAAGATATCATCATCATCATCATCCTCATCCTGCCCTTTTTCCACATTATGTAGTATCGGCACAACATGCCCTGAATGATGAAGAAAATGCAACTATAATATTACGAAGTAGGTGCTATATTTTTTCACCACACTGAAGACCCTAATTCTTTTAAGGGAACCTAAGATGACAATTATGAATACAGAAACTGTTGGTGTTCCTTTAATAAATAAGAAGACACACATATCTCTTCATGCTGTCTTAGCAAGTTGAAGTGGCAGTGGGCGGGGCACATAGCTCGTAGAACTGACGGCCGTTGGGGCAAAAAAGTTCTCGAGTGGAGGCCACGCACCGGAAATCGCAGCAGAAGACGGCCCCCACTAGATGGAAAGACGATCTGGTAAAGGTTGCTGGGAGCCGTTGGGTGCAGGCTGCGCAAGATCGATCGCTGTGGAAATCGATGGGGGGCCTATGTTCAGCAGTGGACGATAGATGGCTGAGATGATAATGATGATGACATGTGTCTTCTAAGTTTTGTACTCTCCTACGAACTTATTCTGTAAGCAATAAGGTAAATTTTAGGAAAACAAGAACTCCATGGGGAATCTACCTTGCATGGAAACTACAGGCAACATTACCCGAGCTAATCTCCAAGACTGGCCATAAATGTCAAGATTTTCTACCATAACCCCTTACCTACCCTATAATTTAGTTTACAACTACCCGCTGTTAAAACGTTCACAACAGAGCATGATATTCCCGGGTTTAAATAGTGCTGTAAAGATTGCACATAATTGTGTTATATCCGGCTTTTCTATTAAGTTGATTCCTTTCGTCCGCGTACGAAACCGGAGATTCGTAACTTTTTTGAAGTGAAAACTTTTTTAGGCGCGTTTGGCAGTTTTGAGATGAGAAAAAAATCTTGGATTCGACTTAAAAAGGTCACGTGCGAGTCGCGTGACTGCTCACCGACACCGGGTTACTTGTCAAGTTTAGAACCGTTCAAATTTTCACTTCTGCCTACACTCCTGGATTGCCGCTGTTTTTTTTTATTGAAAAGACCAATAGCTACATAGAATTACAATAGTTAAACTTAATTAGTATGGTAAAAACAGCCAATTATAGGTTTCTTGAAGAAAAAACTTTTTCTGTACACGATAGCGACTTTTCATGAGCTTTAAGTTTATTGCTGAGCGTGGCGGTGCCACAGAATACCAGCGCTTGTGCAGGGGAGGTATCCTTCTCTGCACTTGCACGATGCTGAGTGGTAACCTTTTTTGCTAATAACATGAATGTAACTTGTACCTTGTAACTTGTACCTACCACAAATTTAGCAAAATAAACTTTTACTTTACTTTACTTTACTTGATAATACTACAAACTTTACATTAGAATGAAACACTAAATATTCATCTTTATGTAACTACAATACAATAGTGAAACCACTTCTAATCGGATAACCGTTTCCGAGTTTAGCACTCAGCACAGATAAACAAAAAGATGAACATAGATTCGGATTCTATTGCGATAGATAATCTATACCCCTAAAAAATAGTACCTATTTCTGAAATACATTACTTACAGACAAATAGTGTAGAGAACAAAAATAAAAGAGAGTGAAATAATATCTAACTGTATCACTATTTATAGGATTCGATCGAAAACAAAATACAAGTAGATGATCTACTCGTATTATGCAATAGATTTTATGAACATAATGTAGGTATAGATTTAGTGGGATTTCCCTAATCCCATTCGATGAAACAACATTATGAGTAAAATTGCTATTTTAGTGCTGGATTTTCCGACTTTTCAAGTGTTTCCCGCATCCCATTGGTCGTAATGTTTATTTCAGCATTACGGTCAGTTTACTACTGAAAATAAATTAAATTGCATAGCAATTGCAGAGAGCAGTTAGAACGCGGTTCAGTTGTTTGATGAGCTCTACTGAATTTATTGGTTCACAAACTGTGAAAACAGAGAATATTATCAATTAAAACAATTCTCGCTGTTGTAAATTGACAAGCAATTACAAAGAGGTTTCTAGAATAATTCAATATTCACCTTATGAGCCCTCTACATATTCGCCGATGATAGACGAATGCCGACAGTCACGAACGTGTAGGCCTCATCGCCTGTATCCCCTGTCATCGTCTATCCAAATAATAATTAGGCAAATAGTTCGGCGAATGTGTAGAGAGGATATTAGGTATATGACACTGATTGAAAAAATGATTTGCCCAGAATCAAAGTACGCGCTCTGCCCCCCTAGCCATGTCACAAATCGCAATAGAATAGAAATCGAATCGACAGATAACGCTGAGACTCCACCTGCGTCTTACGGCATTCATTTCCAAAAATTCATACATTTTATGTTAAGTATCGCGGCACGGGAGTACCTGGCTCTATGTAAATCGTCAGTTTGACATAATGCCAGGAACTCACGGGCCGCGATACTCGACATTAAATGTATGCAGTTTTGACAATTAATGCCATTTGACGCTAGGGGAGCTGGTTCTTCACAGTATTGGTCGCGAAGGAATAGGAGTAAAATTACAAGTTTTAAGATTATTGTAAGTGATCCCAGCTCTCTATCTGAATAAAAGCTCTTTCGCTTCGACTTCAAACTCAGCTGAAAAATCATAGCTAATCTCAAAACATCACTCTTCACTAACAAATCAATTTATAACTCTAATATTCCTAGTTCAAGGTAAGGAAAAATCAAGGGCAATTTGTAGAGGCAATAAATATCAATTTGCCGCTTATAACTTTGGCTACGAACGGTCGACCGTCCAAAATTGTTCCATAATTTTGACCCACTTCAGGTTGCCCACCGATTCTTTATCATGCGATTCAAAGGGCGACCTTTACCGGTAGCTACTCACGTTTAGGTTATTATGCCAGCTGTATATTTACGCAGGGTACTTGAGGCTAATTCGGTCTTATCAATAGCTCATTATATCAAAGACCACATTAACATTTATTCAATAGTTCTATAAGATTCTTTCGTTTTCTTGAACTTTGCGTTAGGCTTTCATTACTGCCTAAAGCCAGTAAGTGTCCTGCCCATGCCTAACCTCATTTAAACACACATAGTTGTACGAAATTAGGTATCTTTGAGTCACCCTTGAATCCACACTGTTTTAATAATAACAAACACTCAACAAACAAGAACAATCCTATTTATTTTGTGACTTCAGAGTTTTTCAAACAAATCTCTAACCTGAAAAAATTCCGTGCCCACGCGGACGATACCCTGTGGCAAACTTGTATGGCCAGTAATCGGTAATCTTTCTGTCATCAGTACGTGAGCGATTAGGGACGAAATGCTTAGCCTGAATAACCCTTTATTAGTTTTCTTTCTTCAGTACTTCCAGATAAGCGGATATTGCTTAGATATTTGTCAGTCGTTCTTTTCATTTTGATTTGCCGCCGGCTAATAATTATAAATAAGCTTGCTTACCATGGCCATCCTATTTCTACGAGTTCATACAGTAGACTGTAGTAGAGAAAAATGCCGAGTTCACTACAGTAATAATAGATTAAAATTACATTTGACTTATGAGTTTCTATCGCGGTTGTAGAAAAGATGCTTTTGTCTTAAATCCTCCTGATGTTTTCTTTCTTTTGTGGTGAAAGTGATAGGATTAAGTGCGCCCCAAAATGGCTCCTGTAAAAATAATATATGAAAAGATCTAAGAGAATATGTTCCACGCCGCGATAACTATGTCCCCGAGACGACTGATCATGCGTGATCATATTTTTGGTATGTAAATGATAAGTAAGTAAGTTCGTATGAGTCAGTGGCCAACTCTGGTGACGGAGTTTTTAGGCCGCCTTATGGCCTCCGTCATGGCTTAACGACTTAAATAGCCGGGACCGACAATTTAACGTGCCCTCCGAAGCACGGAAGCGCTCAGATGAAAATGCCACTGGCGGTCACCCATCCACTTACAGACCGTTTCGAACGTAGCTTAACTTCGACGATCTATCAAGAACGACTAAGCAAGCACGACCACGAGCGCTTGTATGATGTAAATGATAATCCCTATTAATTACTAACCATTGCTTCGTTGCGGATCGATCTGCGCCTGCAAGATTGAGAAGCCGGGTGCTATGATGGCGGGCAGCGTGCGTGAGCGCAGTAGCGGTGGAGGCATCCGCCGCCCGCCGCCGAGCGCGTCTGCCGCCGCCGCCGCTGCCGCCGCCGCACTGTGAACAACCATAAATACATTAGTTTATTGCCACATATATCCCTTATGATATGACAAACAGCTCTTCATGTATGTTAGTGGACACCTCAAAAAATTAAGATTTTACAAAGTACTTATCAGACCAGTGCCTGGTCGGGACGTTGTAGTTTCTAAGATATTGTTGAGAGGTGGGCTAGCCCTACATATAAACCTTCTAAGCGTGGAATTGACGAGTAGATATGGGTAGGTTTACTCGTGATGTTTTCCATCGCCAATTAAATCTCGTTATAAATTCTTCGTAAGTGCTTTTAAAAACGTCGCATTTAAATTTTTACAGAGAGCATTGGAAGGCAAATTAAATTATTGATACCGTTATTTATACCATACCATTTAAAAGATTGTTAATTTACCCAAAGGTAATCATCATCATCATCATCATCACCTGCCTATATCAGTCCACTGCTGGGCATAGGCCTCCCCTAATGAGCGCCAAAGGGACCCAAAGGTAATATTGATGTTCATATTGTCGCGTCGTGGATTTCCTTTAGTTCGTTGTAATTTGTTTAGTACTGCTACACGATTTGCAATAAAGTGATATTTATTATTACCACAGACAAAATAAAGAAAAGCATAACAAAGAATCTTCCAAGTCCATTCCAAGTAGAACTTGAATGTTTTCCGACACCTCGAGACGTCACCGTCACGTCTCAAAACCTACATTTTCCCGTTTTTCACGTACTCCCGTTTACATAACACCCTCGGCTTGATTTAAGGGTAGTCCGCACGTACGGTAAACAGTTTTTCAGAGTTGTATGAATGAAGTTGATTTTATCACGCTGCAGCATTATCGGAAGTACCTATTCACAGGTTTTTGTCTGTTTCCTGCAACGTGTGTTACCTGAAAGAAAGCTTCCACGTCGCTTACTTACCTTATACCAGCTCACAAGTAGTAGCTTGCAGTTGCGTTGTGTTTACAATGCAACCTTCTCTCAGACAGACAGTCGGACATATTTCTAGGAAGTTTTTTGCAGATGAAAACGCGGCCTTATAAAGGTAACTACAGAAATGTAAAGTGTAGTAGTAGTCTGAAAAGTGGAAAAGTCAAGAAGCATTATTCAGTAGGGGCAGGATGATTCCATAATTTGTTCATTGTTGGTTACCCGATGAGACCCTTTTAACCTAAGATACTCTACCTCTCGGCTAATGAGACAATATGAGCTCGTGGTTAGGCGCCTTGAACTGCAATTACAGTGATTTCAGTAATTGAAGCATTTTGATCTTACACGAGCCTTACAAAGGTTCAAAAACTCAATACGAGTACTACGTTTTAGTCTATGTTTGCTCATAAAATAATACAACAATCTTATATTTGATATTTATTTCCAAATCTTAAGTCAATGCATTTGCTGCTTCATTATTTATAGCCACATTTGCTACACTTGGCGTTACATTAATATCGTCCGAGTTATTTGGTACTTCACTTTCGGTAACACCTACAGCTTTTGAAGTTCCAAGTTGTTTTTGATTCGTCACTTCACTTTTGGTAACAGAATTAACAGTATCTTTTGAAGTCTCACGTTTTTCTTGATCCTTTTTTACTTCACTTTTGGTAACATCACTTGAGGTCTCAAGTTTTTTTTGGTTTGTTGTTTCACTTTTGGTAACATTTACATTATCGTTTGTCCCAAGTCTTCTATTATCAAGAGTTGTTATTGCGAGTTTCTTCAGTTCAATTTCAGTTTCATTAATTACTTTCTCGCTGTTGTTTGACCATAAATTACCTAGAATAGTGATCAGTACATTAAAAAAATATGAATGACTCTCTCATTTGCCTCCTCTGTACGAGTATAAATAATAAAATAAACAACCTAGTCAACTACAAGGATGTAAAATAAACTAGTCCTTGTTCAAATGCAAAATTTTGTTATTTGACTACTGCAAATCCAAAACTTTTTAATTTAAGCAGAGTTTTTCAAGATTTTTTTAATCATTGTACAACCGGCTTAGGCAAGCACTTAAACCACAGCTTTAAGACTGATCTTAATAACGGCTGTTCGTATTAACATACCAAAGCGAAGTTCCGAAAAGTTTGTTTTTGGAATTGCCCCAAGAACTCAATAAGTCTGCGTTTACGTGTTTATTCAATGTTGATTTGAATACTAGCTCGGAGAGTTGGGACCAGCTCGTGTAAATAAGGACTCTTTGTTCTTTGATTTGAAGTTGAAAATAGATGCAAAGCAGATTCTTGGTATTAATAAACAAAAAACCAGAATTAATATGGTTATGTTTTAAGCGTACAAAGACATTAGTCTTTAAAATTGCTTAAAATACTATGATAAGGTTTTTAGTTTTACGGGAAATGAAAATGCCATAAGAATAATTAAATGAAATGTACTAACACAAACTAAGAAACCGAAGGTGGTCCAGGGCATAGAAAAAAGGGATTTTAAATGATTTACGAGTATCGTGAAGGAGTGTGTGTTGGTGACAGAAAGAAATGAGGAAAATTATACAAGACAAATGGATTGTAATATTTACAAGACATTTTTACCATTCGCCGTTACAATTGAAATTAAAGCATTTTTGTTACAACATTGACATTGAGTACTCAATGTAATTGAACTGAGATGAGTTTCTCTAAAGCCTCCAATATATTAAGTAACAAAAATACAGTTTTTCCTCAATTCACTTATCTGTTACTCAAGAAAATATACTGATTTCCATAATCAAATGGTAAATCCAAGTGTTTTTCCCACACTGTTGATACTGAGGAACTACTATTTTGTGTGATATTGAAGTAGCTTTTACTCTTATTTTTTGGTGTAGTATCATCATTTCTAAGGGTACCCTTTGCATTTTCCATGCCAATCTACACGTTTTCCATATTTCAGCTGAAATTTAGCTGCTAAATTGATCTGGTTACACATTACAGGGTGGCAGTGGTCGCCTGACCCGTGACGAATCAGGGCAAAAAACACAGTTTGGGGTCTAGCATTCTTCTCATAAAACCTATATATTATTTATTTGGGGTTCAAATCCGATAAAGCTGAAGCTGTCCACATAGTCCTAAGTCAATCAGCATTTAGGCCGTCCAAAATAAACCTATTAGTTCTAAATAACCTTAGCCCTAACTCCTCGTTTACACCAAGCGACAAAACATACTCGTAGTAAGATAAGGTTTGTTAATGGAACGAAGTGGAAACTATGTTACTCTACTCTAGAAGGAAGATCGATCTAAAATACAAACAGAATCAGCAAGTTCGTATAAGACCTTAATCGGTCGAGGGAATTGCGAGAGTTTCTATCGCGAGTTTGAAGAAAACTAGTTTTATTATAAGTTTCTAGAAACAAATAGAAAAGAAACAAGAAAGCGTTTCAGCAAAGGTCAAATTAAGCCATTTACACGATACGGTGTGGCTTATCATTCTTGCCTCTTGCTCTCTCAAACTCAACAGAGCAAGAGAATATTCGGTTGCAAGAGGCAAGACTGGTATTGAGTAAACAGCAGGGATACCTTACCCGTAAACAGTCCACTAATCCCAGGGACACGAACGTTGCTCCCTACGTCCAGATCTATATGAGATCTTCCGACATTTGATATGCCGACTGCGTTTAGTTTCAGAGTGCCTTTGCCTGGAATGTAATCGTTTTAGTAATATGTTGGACTAGATTTTGTTAGAACTATAATTTTTGTAATTGTTTTATAGTGCTGATCCACACTTGGTATTTCATTATGAAATGAAAAGTCTTATCAAAATTTTGGATTCCGACGGGATTCGAACCCGCATCGATCAGACGATCCTCCTGAGTGCCTTACCGCTCGGCCACAGATTTCCTTGCTCAACCGAAAAATATGAGCTTATCGAAAATTTGGACACCGGCAACAAGGGATTCTGTGGCCGAGCGGTAAGGCACTCCGGCTTTAGGAGGATCGTCTGATCGATGCGGGTTCGAATCCCGTCGGAATCCAAAATTTTGATAAGACTTTTCATTTGTTAGAACTGTTATTGGATATGATGAGGTGGATCACGGAGTCTCAATCTTTTCATGTTCTGCTCATATTTGTTCTGGGTGAGGGTGCTGGTAGGTACTTATTACTACACCAGGGACTCCTGGTCTTTGTATGTGAGTGTTTGTTGGGTATTTCTGGGGTTCCGTAAATCAAAAGGAAAAAACGAAACCCTTATAAGATAAGTTTGTTGTCCATCTGTCTGTCTATCTGTTTTATTACTATCCGCTTATGTCCGGTTTCTATATTCAACGGATGTTCGTAGGTAAGAGCTACGACTCGTTTTCACTTACAAAGTTTGACAGCTAACTTACCGCCGGTTTCTAGTTGTCAAACTTTTGTATGTGGAAACGAGTCGTAGCTCTTACCTACGACTGTCCGTTGAATATAGAAACCGGGGGTTAGTCAGCATGTATCGATGTCTTTTCTTTGGATAAGACAGATTAGCTCAGAAGTTTAAAGTGACGAGCAACAAATCAAAAAGATATCACAAAGAAGTTTGCGATAATATTTATTATAACGCACTTAAACCACCTGAAACTGTAGCTTATTCCAAATGAAATACTTGTTATTCAAGCCGTGTTTAGTTGGGATACCTTTCCCGAGAATAAAGGGTATATCACACAGTTCCAGTAGGTATAGATAGATTACAGTAAATATCACTGAATCTTTATACGAGAAAAGTTTACCATCTATCATTAGGATGTGTTTGCAAGTATTGGTGATGTTTTTAAATACCCTGTGAGAAGTCAAAATTGCATTTTGATTGCTTTCAGCGATAAGGCCGCCCATTGTATCTACTTACTTGTCTTTGTGTCTTTCCTGTTACCTATGTGTTTCTTTTGTGTACAGTAAATTATTTTTCTATTCTATTCTATTTCTTCGATAATTTTGTATCAAAATACTCTGAACATTTATGTAGTTTAGTTCGTACAAGTGATCACTTGCTTACTATCCGCACTGTCACCGTGTAAACACACCTAAAAGGCCAGCTTCGTATTTATTGGGGCGTGATATTTCTTGGCCCCGGACCCGTGATTTCTTAGCCTAGATTATCCTGCTACAAGCCTCAGAAAGGGTTTTGCAAAATAGGTTCATTCGCTTGTCGGAATAAAAATGGAGCATGGTCACGATTTTGTATATCCATCTGATGAATATCGACCTACTCTACATTATTTTCTCAAAGGTTGTATGTACGTAGTTTTGACCTATTTGATTAAAAACTATTATCATATTATGTAATAGATTGGTTTTCATGCAGATTAAAAATGATTTCAATATATTAATATAGTGGCTTGTCACAATTTTGAAAATGTTTTTACAACATTTTGATTTATAAAATATTTATTATATTAACGCGGCGGGACCATTTTTGTATGATCTACAAATATTTGTCTCGGGTCTGGGTGTTTCTATGTAAAACATAAATGTATTTACAAAAGAAATATATAAGTAAGTAGTTTATCAGTCATCTTAGTACACAAGCTCTGCTTACTTTGGGACTAGATGATGCTGTGTGAATAGTCCAGCATTATTTATTTATTTTATATTCCTTCAAATAACATATAAAACTAAATCGCTTTCTTTTTTTGTGATTTTTTCACTTTATCCACATTTCAATTATATACGTTGGCAACCAAGTATTAAGACTGTCCATCTCCGGTACCTGGACAGCTGTGTTGGAACGAGATATAAAGGCATGTTACGTTTCCCATAATGACGTCATGGATAGGGCGAAGTGGAGGAAGAGTGTTAGGAAGGCTGACCCCACCATGTGGGATAAATAGTCGGGAAGAGAGAGATCTACATTTCAATAATAGGCCCAAAAAATTACCTACATGCCTTGAAAACCGATTTTGTGAGAAACCCCTGTGTCTTTCAATTTTGTTGAACTAAATCCGTAGCTTTGATGGCACGACAAGAATGTAATTAATCAGCAGCGAATTATATTACATTCATAATTAAATTTACATCGTTCCTTCGTAATTAAATCTAATACTGAGTGTAATAATGATTGCTTTTGAAACTGAAGTACTTATGACATGACTGTAGTCTCTGAAGTCTACCAACCGACAATTTAACGTGCCCTTCGAAGCACAGAAGTTCAGCTAGCATAGTTACCTGGCTCCCCAAACCTAAGTTGAGCATCGATTTCTCCAACTGCACTTATTCCATTAGCAGACAACTTCATTTGTCCATTCTTTGCTAGCAACTGGTCAAAATTGGATCCTAAGTTCATTGGTTCTGTTTTCTTCTTCCGTTTGCCTTTCACTTCCTTTAGTTTTGATTCAAGCTGGAATTCCCAAAGTATAATGTTGAAATTATTAGTCTCAATATGGGCTATATTTTTTAGTGTTATCCTTACACCACGGATCATTTTAAACCCACGTACCCACTCGCCCGTCACGGATAAAGCCGACCGCACTTTGGATGCATTTTCGCACGAACTCTACTCGTACGCACACGAACTAGACGTGTTCACATAGAGTGTGCGATGCACCATAGTACTTGGAGAGTCGGGATCGTACGTGTGTTCGTACGGGTAGAGTTCGCATCAAAACGCAACCAAAGTGCGGCCGGCCCAAGCCCTTAAATTAAATAAATAAATAATGCTGGACATTTCACACGCATCATCTAGCCCCAAACTAAGCAAAGCTTGTACTATGGGAACCAGATAACTGATATACTACTTATATACTTTTTAATTTGTAAACACATACATATTATACATAGAAACACCCAGACCCGAGATAAATATTTGCAGATCATACAAACATTTATCCCGCCGCGGGGACACAACCCGCAACCTTCTGCGTCCCAAGCGAGCTTTCACCCACTGCGCCACAGAGGTCGTCAAATTGAAGAATAAAATGTGCTTTCAAAAGTACAATCTTACGAACCATTTCTAGCAAGACATCCTTTTGTTCCAGAAATGCATCTTCCACTAAATCGTGAGTCCTTCTTGATTTTGCAGCTGGTTTTGAGTTTATGCTATTGGCGTCACATAACTTTATGATACTAGTTACTCCCTACAAAATAATTATCTATCAGTCAATGACAGCAGTAGCACTGTTTCGGTAATTATGAGTTCCATTCCCATCCCAAACAAACGAATACCCAAGACATAACTATTTAGTGATCTATGTCCTTGATAATCTACTCAAAAAATTGTTTTTAACTTTTATGTCCTTATCCATAGCTGATTCAAACTTTCTACGGATTGTTAAAACCCAGACAAACGTATCCCAAAAAAGTACAAAACAATCATACGAGAACCAGCCGTACAGAACCAATAAAACCTCGCAAAAGCCTAACTATCAGCCAAAATAAAATCAAAGGCATACCAAAACCGCTAAAACGATCAATTCCATGCTATGGCCGAGCGAAGATTGCGCGGCTTTACGACGAAAATCTCTTAAAATAAATGCAATTCAGCATTTTATTGCAACAATGCACGAGCGATATGCAGCTATATGCCCGAAATAGGGTTATAGCGACACTTCACTCAATCGTAAAAGCTGAAAGGTCTCGTGCACTCTGTATTTTCGATTGCTGACCACGGTATCGGATAAAATAATGGATGTACCAATAGTATACAGGGTGTAAAAAGACAACTACCGAAAACTGAGGGGTTGCAATCAGATCATGATTCTAAGAAAGAAAGAAAGAAAGAAAGAAAGAAACACATTTATTTAGACAACACTTAGTACATAGAACAAAAATGGGCAAAGGCTACATTAGGTAATTTAGGTAGGTAGAAAGCAGGTAGGTACATTTTTTGCTGTAAATAGATAGGTAACTACCTACCCACTGCAAAAAAGGTTTACTTTGAACATGACTGCAACATCCCCAGGTCTTATTATATATTTCAGATCCTTTGAAGATGTCTAAGGAGTAGTCAGAGGCATGTCCAAATACAAAAATTATAAAAAATAATTACTTAGCTAAGTTCTTAGCACTAAAAACAGATTAATGATATAGAAGTTAGCCTTTCCCGCAAAACCAAACAGCGTGAGTAGTGGTGTGCCTAAAAAGGCCAATCTCAGCATGTGCCACTTCCAGACCAGAGGTAAGGAAGTGACGCTGGTTTTCAGATTAGACCTAGCTTATAAATGACCTCACCCATGCAGAAAATGCACGCAATAATAATACATAATAAATAAATAAATCTGTACATAAATAGGCATACTAAAATAAAAATAAAATAAAATAAAGCTATGTACATGTGTAGTACTCATACTAAAAGATCTTTGATAGTACCGTACCAGGTTAGCATCATTGATACGTGTGATACGCGTGTGTGAGTGGAGGTGTGAGCTCAGAGTAACTATTGACTAGGCGTGAATGAGAAACTGACACCGACATTAACGAGTTACGAGGATAGCCCAAGGCAGGTTGGTCGCGGTGATTTTAGCTCATGACAGCTCTGACAGTGACAACAGCAGCCAAAAGTGCCGCCAACCAGACGCCAACATAAAAAAAAGTACGAATTTTATGGCGCAAAATTACAAGTTGTTTACTTAAAAAGCCTAAAACAGACACCGATTCTCAGTGCAACATACCTACACAAGATTATTATAGAAGAGGCAATTAAGATAAGCGACGGGAAGACGGGATGGTCCCCACATATCCAGATTGACGGGCCAGGTATCAAGGTAAGTTTTCTTCCTTTGGGAGATCAACCTACTTTCTCCGTTACCAGCACCATCCCGTCTACGAGGTTTTTTGAGCATGCAGATAATACTGTCTGAGCCTGAGTTTAAAGGAGTAAATTGATTTTAGAGTCCGTATTGGCGGAGGCAGGTCGTTCCAGCAGCGGGAGGCTGCAAAGCGAAACGAACCTCTAAAAGCCACTGTTCTATGTTTCAAGGTGACAAGTACAGGAGAACGAACCCTGCGAGGGTATCGACTGTTCTCATGCGCCCATTTCAACTTATTGTAAAGGTAAGGGGGAGTTTGACTACCAATTACGCCAAAGAGAAGACTTGCCAAATGGAGATTCCTCCGCGCTTTCAGTTTGAGCAGGTTTGAACTATTGAGGAAGGGTGTTACGTGAGAACGAGGAGGAATATGAAAGCAGAACCTTGCGCAAGCATTCTGCACACGCTGCAAAAGCTTCTCCGTCCTACAAAGGAGGACAGGCCCATACACCACATCGCAGTAATTTAGCTTAGATAAAATGAGTGACTCACATAATGTTATACGCACTTCTTCACTAAGAAAAGGCCGGATCTTGTATAGGGTTTTGAGCCTGTAGAAGCAATTGCGTACACACTCAGAGACCTGGCTTTCAAATTTTAGATTTGAGTCCATAACAAGTCCGAGATTCCTTGCCTTGGACACATATTCAACAGGCTCTCCACCTACTGTGATTTTAATATCTGTGAGACTAAGTTTAGAAATATTTGCTCTAGTACCGGTTATAATAAATTTAGTTTTCCTTGGATTTAGCACTAAAGTGTTGTTATGGGACCACTGATTAATCTGGTTTAAGTCATGATTTATATTTTCTACAGCTGCAACACTATCACAAGGCAAAAAAGAATGATACAACTGAAGATCGTCAGCGTACAGGTGGAATTGGCAATGAGAGATAACATTGATGATGTCCGCACTATATAAAATAAAGAGAATTGGACCGAGAATGGAGCCCTGCGGAACACCACGAGGGACAGGATAGTGGGCTGAACGGACTGTAGAACCATCCGGCAATTGTAACTCAACACATTGCCTTCTATTACTAAGGTAACTATGAAACCACTGTACAGTACTAGTGGAGAATCCGTAATAAACAAGCTTAGAAAGAAGCAGTGGGATATTTATGGTGTCGAATGCTCTAGAGTAGTCCAAAAGCACTAGTACGCTGCACATACCCTTATCCTGAGCTGTCAAAAGATTGTCAACCACGTCAAGTAAGGCTGTTGCAGTACTATGACCCTTGCGAAAACCTGACTGGAACTGAGGCAGAATGCCGTTATCCTCCAAAAATTTTATCAGCTGAATACACACCACCTTTTCCAAAATCTTGGACAGACAGGGTAACAAACTAATAGGTCTTAAATCAGTGACAGAAACAGGATTAGTTGTCTTTGGAATGGGCTTTATGACAGCAAATTTCCAGCTGTCAGGAAAAGTACCACTCAGAATAGAATCATTGATAATAGAAGTGATGGTAGTTAATGATTGAGGCAAGGTCATAAAAACCATGTTCAGGCCAATCCCATCAAAACCTTGAGCATTTGATTTGAGACCCTGTATAACTTTAGATATGGTATACTCACTTACAGGGCTTAAAGTAAAAGTTTCAGTACCATATCTGTGATGTTCAAAATAAGTCAAAAGAGAAATGCTTGCAAGGGCATCGCCAGGGACATTCAGGAAATGTGTATTAATTGCATCAGGATCTGAAAAGTGTGAGGGTAGTTCCACCGCTTGTTTTTTATTAGGCAGAATGCTGTTTTTTAGATTTTTCCATAATTTACTTGAGTTCTTTATATTTCTATTTATATATTGAGTAAAGTAGGCTGCTTTTTCACTATGCAGAGCCTGTTCAACCAGTCCCTTCATTAATTTATATTCTTGCCTGGCGTTGTCACTTTTATCTTCCTTGTACTTGTTATGATAACCATTTCTAATTTTCATCATAATTTTCACTGTGTCAGTGATCCAGGGGTGTGGGGGATTTTTAAACATTATGGTTTTAAGAGGGGCATGTAAATCAAAGAGTGACAAAATTATTCTAGAGAATTCAAGAACCCTGGCATTGACATCTGAGGTCAATGATAGTCTGGTCCAATCCAGTTCATCCAAGTGCTTGGAGAATAAATCCAAGTCTATGTCATTCAATGGCCTATAACTAACAAGTCGCGGTGTAGGCTTCTCTTTTTTCATACGGAATTCAGCAAACAAAATGGCATGAGCTCCCATTTCCGGAATATAATTAACGCCCACGTTACTTACTGCCGCATCAGAGCTGATAGTATCAATCAGCGTCTGGCTGTGGGAGGTAAAATGAGTTGGCTCAGTGATCAGCTGATGGAGATTCATACAATCCAGAAACTGTAGAAATAGTTTGGTTTTACAATCATTAGGCTCTTGCATATTAATATTAAAATCACCCATCAGTATAAGATTGTCGCAATTTAAAAAGGTTGAGATGGAGTCCGTTAGAGCATCCAATAACTGAGTCACGTTTAACCATTGAGGCCTGTAGGCAGTTCCAATAATGACGGATTTACCACAGATATTCAACCTCAACCACATCTGTTCAACATTAGGAACTACAGGATGAGGGATAGTCCGACACCTAAGCCCTTTCCTGACATAAAACCCAACGCCCCCCCCTCTCCCCTTTTTTATATTATCAGGCCTAGGAGCCAGATGCAGACGGAACCCTACCAAACTAGGTGCACTCGCCTCCTGACCCACCTTTAACCATGTCTCGTTAATGGCCAAGATATCAGGGTTAATATCCTCAAAGGCAGCAATAAATTCATCATGACCTGTATTTAGCGATCCAGCATTAAATAGACCAACTTTTAAATTTAATTTAGGAGATTTTATAACGAGACGTTGGAAGTCTGTCACGTAATGTCAAGTATAAAGTTGTTTTGAGGTGTTTATGGATATTAATTAAAGATATAAATGTAATAATAAGAAATGATAGAACATAACAATAATAAATATAATGATGCAAATAATAATGATGTTTCCAGCAAACAGCGCAATTTTTCGCACATGGATCACGAGAAAGGACAACATAGTACAGACCACTGAAATATAAAGAAAGGTACGATATCATCAAACTGGATAAAAACAAGACAATCACATAATTTGTTAAAAAAATAAACGGAACTAAACTAATTATAGTATGTTTAAAATTCCAGACTGGATGTTCAAACAGCACAAGACCCAAAAACCCGGGCCAGATCGGCTTCAGTGCGTATTGGATACGCCTGTTTTCCGTCGCTCTGTCTGACGTACACGCGGCCTCTCCGGGTCCACACGAACCGCCACTGCAGCCGGCGGGCCTCCTCACGCGCCCGATGGAATAATTGCCGATTTGTGCGCGTTAGCCGCTCATTGACAAAGATTCGCGGAGCAGGGGCAGCGGCGGAGCAGCCGGCGTCGGCGGCCGTCAGTGTGCGGCGCACTCGCGCGCCCGCCAGCAGCTGGTCCCGCAGGTGGCGCCGCGCCAGCCGCACCACAACTCGGCGAGGGCTGGGCGGCGCGCCACCCGCGCCCGCGACCTGCGCCACCCCCACCCTTTCCGCGAACACAATATCGCGCTCGTCCAAGACAACTCCCAACTTAGCCGCCAGCACGGTGACGGTGTGCACCACATTCTCCCCTTTCTCCTCTGGGACGTGGCCGAGCTCCAAGTCAGAGAGGAGAGCATCCTGATCGCGATCATTGATTTCTTGCTGGAGCAAAATCACCCTGGACTGCAGCTTAGCAACCTCGGAGGGAGAATCCTCCGACCGACGCTCGATCGCTTCAAGCCTCTCCTCGATGGAGTCCACACGCTTAGCTAATCCTTTAACTGTTGCCCGGAACTCTGACATCTCCTGCCGGAACTCACGAATCTCCATTATCATCGCAGCAAATTCAGCCTGCACGGTCGGCAGGTCCACGGTCGGCAGCGGGGGCGGGGAAGAAGAGGATGCCCCAGACGTCGTAGCGGAGGGCGGCAACGCTTCATGAGTGGCCACCCTAACTGGAGTATTATCGCCCTTACGCGTACGCACTTTGCAGCCAGGGCACACCCATGCCTTGATAGCAGAAGATTCATGAAGTGATACGCAAGCCTTGTGATATAAGGCTTGGCAGGTGCTACAGGTGGCGGCCCCTGTCGGTGAGAGGTACTTCCCACAAGCTTGGCACGACTTCCCCATAACCAGTAGATTCCCGAAACACTAGTGGACACTCGACGAACTACAGATGACGCCGAGCAAGTCAGTACTTAGTACTGTCAGTAGATGGCGTGGAAAAGCACTCAATAAAAAGAAGTAGTAGGCGTTGAAGATAGTTCCGCTACTCGTCAAGAGATGGCGCCACTAAAAAGTCAGTTCTCAATTATTATCGTGTGTGGCTGTATGGGCCGGTGGCAGACTACCCACATAGAAATAAAAAATACCAGTAATCGCAATTATAATTTGTCCAATTAAAACCACATCCGTGGTAAACTAGACCCCACAAACACTTCCACACACGAAACAAGCCACGAAGGATCGGTGACACTCACACCCGGGACTATACGAGCGTAAAAACTGTTTATTTAAATTAAAAACGTAAAGGCAAGTTGCGTGCACTTTCGCATACGTGACTGATTCTAAACATATTTAGAGAAAAAAACGCAAAAAAAATTTGAGTTAGCTATACGTCATTATGTTATTTTCGGTTATTTACTACTATTACCACATAATATGATCATACATACCTAATAATTTTATTTATAAAAGAAAAAAACAAGTAAAACTCAAAATCCAGCAATCTACGTAAAAAAACGCACCAGTAATACGCAAATAGCGCTTCAAACGCGGTTTTCTCCGGATATAATGATTTTTTCGGAAAATCCTTTTGGATTTGGTTGTGTGTTGGAATGCTGTACCTTCCCCTTTTCGGCTTCGATAGACGTCTTTTTACACCCTGTATTTACAGAAACTAATCTACAACTAAGGTACATTATTTACCCTTGACGAACTTGATAGTAGCCTACCAATTATGATTTAAATCTCCCTCACTTTAAAATAATCGTAGGTATATCCAGCTCAAACATCGCAGAACTGAAGTAGGTATAACCTATTAGTTTTCATACAATTTTCTTTCCTTTTCACAACAATTCATTTTGTATACAGAGCAGAGTATTGAAGTCGTAAAAATACTCGTATTCCTAAAACAGTCGATCAAGTATATCGCCCTCATCTCCAACGAATACATTGGCTATCAACGTTTATCGAGTTCAAGCATTCTAAGGAACACTATCCACTAAAGAGTCTTATAACTTCTATGTGGTTTTTCATGAAAACATGAATTTAAATGAAAATCTATATGATTTTTCATGGAGCAGACATTTACGTTGAGTACACGCTTGGGCTCAAACAATCCAAGCACTAACAATAGTAGATGGTACATTTGATGAAAACACCCTTAATCCAGTGATTTTTTAACGGCCTAAATATACTTTTTGGTTCTAAATGATCTTCTTTATCTAAGCGAGATTAGGAAATTATCTTGAGGAAAACATCGATGTGCTTACAATCCCACGTTTAAAAATCGGTAAAAATATAGTTAGCGCTTTTTTTGATTTGATCTCATTATTTGACCTTACTGGATTTGATTCATAAAAAGATGGCCTTAGAAGTATAAAAGATTAAAAAGTTCTTCAAACAAATTCAATAAATATAGGTACCTATCAAAACTACTCTCATAATTTGCTCTAAGTCTCAACTTTGTATCTGCAACAAACCTAATCAACCTCTAGTACTCGTGTTGCAACAAAGGACAACATCTGGAATATCTGAGTATGGACATAACAATAATTGGAAAGTTACGATTTAAATTCCGATAGGTAGCTATCATAAAACGGAATGGCAATAACGAGCGAAATCGAAATTGCGAAACAAGTTACAATTTGATTTGGCGTTTCGATCGCGTATTTTAAACTGAAAATGGTAAGCAAATACTAAAGTTGTTTAAAATAAAAAAGAATAAGGCTGAATCTCCAATTCAGGGTAGAGTAGACAGTCTTTAGATAAAATGAAATAACGGGGTAGTCAGAGGCTCGTACACATGGCCACATTTTGAATTTTCTCCACCTATTAATAAAATCTTGTTTTCCTACGATGTTCTCCCTTACAAAAGAGCACCTTTAATAGATTACCCAGATCGAAATAAAGATTTATAACTTAAATTTTTTCTTTTTCTTTTCTTTTTAGCCTTTCTTACCTTTAGATTGAATAGTGTGGTACTGACTTGGCTAACACGCGACAAATTGTAACTGAAATCAGGGGCCGCATTGGCGTTCCTTTTTTCGTTCGTTTGATGAATATTCAGATGCTTCATCATCACACCACGATTTCTGACTTCAAGGACCAATTTTTGGTTTGGAATATTTGGTCCTAGGTGAGGACCGTGTTTAAATGTTTAAATATTTGGTCCTAGGTTAGGACCGTGTTTTGACGTTTGAAAAATTGGCGCTTGAAGTCAAAAATCGTGGTGGGAAGCATCCGAATATATTAATATTCATCGAAAAATGGAACGCGAATACGTGCCCTGTGTTTCCAAAAGTTCCTTTGTTAAAAAGTTTGTCTTTTGTGGGATGGAAACTTTTTGGATAAAATTCTAAGTAGACATTTAATATCATTGAAGTAGACTTGAAGTAGACGCTCTGTAAGCATAATTTTCTCTTTTTAACCGACTTCAAAAAAAGGAGGAGGTTCTCAATTCGCCTGTATGTTTTTTTTTATTATTTTTTTGTATCATGTTACGCGATTACTCCGCCAATTGTGGACCGATTTTCAAAATTATTTTTTTGTTTGAAAGGGTATATACTCCAGAGGTGGTCCCATATAAATTTTATTCCTGAGGGTTTGCTAGTTTTCCCGTAAAACTCTAAAAACCTTCCCGCCTAGCCATTGTAAATCGAATCGACAGATAAGCCTAAGACTCCTTATGCATTATGTCAAATTGACGATTTACTAATGCCAGGAACTCACGTGCCGCGAAATTTGACGTAAAATGTTTGTCGTTGTGGTAATTAATGCCCTTAGACGCCGGTGGAGCCTAAGCATTATCTGTCGATTTGATTTCTTTTTCTTATTTCGATTTTTATGGATGGCTTATTGATTCCCTGAGTCACGCCGTATGTAGAGTCGAACATTGAAGTCGATTTTTCTTTTAGTTTTAAAACGTAATTATGTTATACCAAGCTTTTCAATATGAAACCAGATGGCGTTGCTCATAATTGAAAACGTTGAAGCTAAACTAAAATATAATTTAGTGTACTGTACAGATGAGAATATAAAACTATAATGTTTTAGGCGACCTATTAAATATTGTAGACTAACTGCCCTCCACCACCCTCCACGGTGCTACACTCGGTAATACTTACTTACTCTATTAAAGGCGACTTCTGCATCTATTACATTGATGTTCTCTCTGTTCAGGCAAAACTATTGTTCATCCTGACAACAGTGCTGATGTGCCTGGCGACTGTCAGATGCACCAACAGCAAGTTTGTGAAGACAGTGCCAACCATCACCAACTCGCTGGTAAACCTCGGCAAGATGGAAATCGCATTTTATTTCAACGGTAAACATCAAGGTAATATAATATATATAATAATATCTTTAATGTAATCTAACTAACCTAAATCATCTATAGTAGATGGGATGTCAATGATAATGATGAAGTAATGTACAACTTGCATCTGCCCGAGTACATATGTCATAGCCATTCGAAAACTATCTACAATGTTCTTAGTCTCATTTATTAGTCCACTGAAACACAAACATACTTCACAGTTCGATTTATAACATTTATTAAATGTATAGATATCTATAGATTTTAGTTATAAATCGTTATAAACAAACTTCTTGATGAGAAGATGAGAATCCATATCCACGTCAGTTAACATTGGGAACAAAATAATCAAACTATTCTATTAATTTACAGAAGACCCAAAAAAGCCTACCAACAATCCATACGTACCAAGCATCCCCCTCACACGTTCCCACGCTACGGAATCACCATGTCCCTGCTCCTCCTTTAAGAGTTCCAAAGATCCATCCATCCTCTCAGATCCATCAGAACTCATCGAAAAGATCCTCAGGAGTAACGACCTCTTCAAAGACCCCACGTCAACCCACTGCTGCGACTCCCACGAGCAGATCCAGGAGAAGACAGTATACTTCGAAATCACTCCACCTCGAGCCCCGATGACGATCAATAACTTGAAGAACCCTCTGAACTCCAAACCTTCTTTCCAGAAGCTATACAACTCTGGACTGCTCCCAAGACCAAAAACCATGGAGATATTCCTTTTCCCGAAACGAAAGGATATTGCTAGCATGGATTACTCCAAAATGGCGACTAAGGCTTTCACAAAAGCGGAGATCCAAGTCGTGGGAGACAAAGAGATCACACCATTGAATGATGTGAAAGAAGGATCGGTGAAGAAGGACTTGACTTCTTTGATAGAAAAGAAAGAGAATGAGAATCAAAGTGCTGATAATTTGACGGAAACGCCTGTTACTAGTGTAAATAATGCATTGTAAACTTTGGGATTAAACTTTTGGGGTCTTCTTGTTATTTATATTATTTGCCTGATTTTTTGTGATACCTCACGAATCACTGTTTTTTCTACATCTGTCACCTTTTCTTTGAAAAAATCAAAGGCTTGGGAAAAATCCAATTTTATTTCGAATTCGGCTTTGAACTTGGCTCTGGAAACCCAGGCCGCTGATAATGGAATTAATGTCTTAATTATGCAAATGGCAAAAAATATCTCTAGGGTACCAGGTATCAGAAACCTCATAATTCACCAGTTCGACCATGTCTACCTAAAATGGAGTTGATTATTCTCAGTATGAAAAGGAACTTTGTAAGGAAAGTAAGTCTGTGTCCAAATGTAGGTACCAAAATGTGGAAAAATTCTCGCATGGAAGAAACTCATTGATGGCATAAAAATTGCGTAGATATTTTTTAAAACCCAAGCATTCAAGGCATGAATTCGCATGCCAAGCTTCAGAGTTCATTCAACCCAATACAGGATAAAAGGCGGCAATCAAACATCCACAACACATTCCTTCAGGTGGAATGCTTAGGTTCTGAGAATCTTTCAATGGACGATACGACAAATACGCCTACACAAGCTATGAAAATATCTTACACTATTCTGTTCAAAACCATACCTTCCTGGTATCAATGTCCTGACATTTTTCACTGGAATATTAAATACTAGCTGTCCGTCGCAGTGTTACCCCAGTGTGAAAACTTCACTTTTCAGGGATAATGCAGGATTCTAATGGTGAAAGAATTTTTCAAATCGGTCCAGTAGTTTCCATTTCAAACAAACAAACATACAAACAAACAAATCTTTCCTCTTTATAACATTAGTATAGAAAAAATAAAGAGCACAGTTCGTTATCGAGTGTGAAAAGTTTTACAAAACTGTCGTATGGAAACGAGTCGTGTTATATGAAAAAGACTCTAATTAAGCCTCGAAACCCCTGTGACGCAACCATTGCGCGTTAGCACGTGTCCCATAAAACAGCTGTAAAGCTAAAGGGCAACAGACGTCATCCATATCAATATTCTCGTAAAACAGATCTGCTACCCGTGATCTGTAAAGTTGGGACGTGAGAGTTGTGCAGATTGCTTCATTTGCATCTGTAGTGAGGTTATCTGCAGGTAATCATCCCTGATGGAGAGCTCGATTGTCCGAGTAATTATGCTGTTGTCAAGAGCCATTGTTGAATATGGTTGTGGTGGACTGATAAACAGCGCCAGTAGCCCCGACACGACTGCAATTACTATATGGATATTTCCAATGTGAATACGGAAAAAGTCCATACATTCACTTGGTTTATTTTGTACCGAGTTGATCTAGTGACGGTCGGGTACTTTTGATGATTGTCGATGGCTGTACTACATCTCACCTAGCCTTGTACTTTTCGTGTCATTAGTAATTTAAAACTTTAGTTCATTCGTTCATTGAATGAATGAAATTCATCGATTTTATTTTTACTTGCTCTTGGGAGCTCTTGGAAAGTGATATTATGCAAGTAAACGAATTATCATTTGTGCAAATTTATTGAACATTCAAATAAATAAAATCGATGCAAAACAAATACTAATTTCGGAGTATTAGGTTCTGCTTGTCTATTGAACGTCTGGCTTGTAATTTAGTGAAATTGAAAGCGATTTATGCGATTTTCACCGTTCATTTCACATCGAAATAACTGAGTTGATTAGAAAGCTCTCTGCAGACAGAACTGCTAACTCACTCTTTTTATTATTACCACTCGTTTCCAATTCTAATATTACCAATATTACTAAGAATTTCGCTTGATTTTATACGAGTACAGTCAGCGACAGAAGTTCATGAACAATGTGGAGATTTTGAATCTTCAATAACTTCGAAGTTTGTTAGTACTCGGTAAGCACTCTGCTCCACCGGTTATCACCGCGTCTGGCTAAGTGTCCTGCCCAGCTCGTCTTGACCCCCAATATTCGCTTGCTGACATCGCTTACTTTAGTCTGCTTGCGAATTTCGGTATTGGGGATATGGTCTAAAAGTGTGATGCCGAGCATGGCGCACTCCATGGCTCCCTGTGCTACTCACATCCTGTGCACAGTCTCGTGAGCGTCCATGTCTCGGTACCGTAAGTCATCGTGGACAGATCACATTGGTTATAAACACGGGTCTTTAAACACTAACAATAACACACGAAGTTTTTTTTTGCATTGCATGTAAGTGATCAGGGTAAAGGCATCATTGTAAAAGCAAAACTTACTGTTTATCCTTCCTCTGTTGTCGTTTCTTCTTGAAAGCTCTCTTGACCCTGAGTAGGAGGAAGGCGGCACGGTCAATAGTTAGCACCGACGGCCGCTTGGCGGCGCTAGGCTCGTCCATCTCGTCCTCCGTCTCATCGCACAACCTCAGGCCGAGCCATCTCTGTTTCGTGGCGATTCGCGTCTTGACGCCGAGGGGAGCGCACGCGTTGACACGTGCTCCGTTTTTAAATCATTTTAAAAACACTGAATCACACTACACTGAGATGATCTTCATAGATTCAACGCACGAGTACCTGAAAGTAGAAACGCTGTGTTAGTTTCTAAAATAGTGTCACAATATTTTTTATTACTTATGAGATAATTTTGATTTGAGGGATTGCTACATCCTAACATTTAGTCTCAGCATTTTTTTCTACCTTTCTGATATGCATCTATTTACGCTTATCTTAGATTATAATAACACTTTAATTGGATAACTCTAATTGGTTTATTACTTCTCGTTAGAAGAGCTTAAAGGCTAACTAGATAAATCCGTGATTAAATACACGCTGGCTTGGAATAACGGTCAGTTGGGGCGAGCACAAATGAATGCAGTAAATCTCCACTTAATTAATTAAAGCTTGTATTCTGAAATTTGATTAGGGAATACACGGCATGTTGGCACTCGAACAAAAACAGCGAACACGGGAACATAGAGACATTTTTGTTCTAGAGATTAAAAATAAAAATTATGGTGGGTTTCCAACCAGTCACACTATACGACACACGAATTTTTAAGTTAAAAATAGCCTGTACCCTACTTCTTCTTTTCATGTCACTATTTCTTTCGAATCTCAACCCAAACTTAAAAAGTAACTAATACCTTTTAATAAATCTATAAGGCCGCGAACGCACAGGCAGACGGCTTGCTTAGCGCCTAGAGCCTAGTAGCGTGGATCCTGGCTACTTGCTAGCTAGATACCAAGCGCGCAGTGCGGCCGGTTGCGAACATTTTAGAACATGCGTTTTACTAAGCTACTCGCTAGGTGACTCGCTAGGCTCAAGGCGCTAAGCAAGCCGCCTGCCTGTGCGTTCGCGGCCTAAGACCCCTCGCAGACTGCAGACTTTCTATCGGCCGAAAGTTTATAAATGACGAAGTTCTGTCGGTCGCTGGCTCCTAGGCTAAAGCCCACTGCAATATAACAGACATGTTACATGACACGTCCATTTTCCCCAACAACATATACGATGGGATTTTATGCGATAGTCGGAAGCTGAAATGTCGGCTCTTTACGTAATTTATTATTACAATGAGGTCAAATGAGAATAAATCTCAATACATTATAACTAAAAGATATAAATGTTAGCACTAAGGTAAAAATCTTCCTGACAGACTTATGATGATTTATACAGCTTCAGGAGACAGCCTATACCCCTACATTCAACGGGATACCAGTGCCAAAGGCATTGTTTGATGGAATTGGCTTGCTCTAACCTAAACCATCCTCTCAGTTTAATCGGCCTTATCATAAGTTAGATAAAGACTACTATTGGCTATAACGATTTACCGCTTCCTTGCTTTGCGAGGCAAAATGTAAGCTCTGATAAATCAATAACGGATGTGGCGACCTCCTACAAACTTCTTAATAGTATTAATAAAGTTTGTATTGTGTGTCAATCACGTCATGACCAGACGATCGATTTGGATGAAAGGACATTATTCAGCGTTCATACATTTCTGCACCAAAAATTTATAAGCGCCGGCCAGAAAAAAAAATATTGCGTTATTTATAATATTGTGTCATTACCAAAATTTTTCCTAGTAATGATTCATTCATTTTATGAGATTTTTTCTAGGTCAACCTGTACGGCTAACGGTTTATCAGTTATGTATTACTAGCTACATTTTGAATAGCCTATATGCTATTCCCAGGTCACTATCTACGCCTATTCCAAGTTTCGTCCAAATCGGTTCACTTGTTTAGGCGTGATTGAGCCACAAACATCTAAACAAACTCACAAACTTTGCTTTATTATATGAGTGGGATAATAATAGAGATATATTTCCGACTTTTATACAACGGTATACAATAAGTAAGGCGCTTAGACATCTTCAAAGGATCTGGAAAACATAAGACCGCACCTACCGCACCTTGGGGTTTACAGTCGTGAATTATTTTTTGTTTTCAGCGCGGCGACCGGCTGGCTGCCGGTGTTGCTGGACCCACGTATCTCTTAGTTGTCCATGCGATTCAAATTTTACATCAAACTGATATTATTCCTTAGATTTTTCATATATGTATAACTAGCTGCGCCCCGCGGTTTCACCCGCGTAAGTCCCGTTCCCGCGGGAATATCGGGATAAAAAGTAGCCTATGTGTTAATCCAGGGTATCACCTATCTACATACCAAATTTCAACCAAATCGGTCCAGCCGTTTTTGCGTGAAAGAGTAACAAACATCCATACATCCATACATCCATACTTACAAACTTTCGCCTTTATAATATTTATAGGATAGGATATAGGATGATATAGCACTATAATAAACTGTCGCTACTAAGACTTGTATGTTTACAACACCCGCCCCTGTCACGCACTCCTTTGAGAAACAATAACTTTCGCAATAAAACGAGTTTACCATCGATAGACAGACATAAAGGTTCAAACGAATTGCTTGTATTCGAACAAAATGCGTGCACAAACGGAACACGCTGGGAATATACAACAGGCTATTTTTTTTTTAGATATCGCTTTTAGCGATATGGCCGCCCATTGTACAATGTTTTTATTTTTATGCTTTCTGTGTATTATGTTCTTGTGTACAATAAAGAGTTTATCGATATTTTATCTAGCTGTTTGTTTTAAAGTACACTAATAACCGTGTTGGCAAAGGACCGGAATGACTGGCCTAAATAGAAGCAATATAGATAAATAGATTATCTTCCAGGCATTATGAGAAATTGACAATATTTCTACACAGAAGTGGTCTGCTAAAATCATAATGCTCTTAGTTTTACAGTAGTCTGGTAAAAAACGAAACGATTGTTTACATGATTACAGAGCTAAAAATCGAAGAGATTGCTTAGAGTTACGTAGACAAATTTTGTTTTACTCATAATAAAATAAATAATGCTGGACTTTTCACACAGCATCATCTAGCGGCTAGAGGATGCTGTGTTTACTTTAAAGCTAGATTCTAGCCCTAAAGTAAACAGAGCTTGTGTAATGGGTACTACATGACTGATATACTACTTATATACTTTTTGACTAATGTTGCCTGTAATAAATTTGATTTGATTTTTTTGTTTGTAATTACATACTTATCATAAAAAACACCCAGACCCGAGACAAATACTTGTAGATCATACAAACACTGGACCCGCAGCGGGGATCGAACCCGCCACCTTTTGCGTCGCAAACGGAGCTTCGCCCGTCGCGCCACAGAGGTCGTCGAATAATACCTTCAGAGGACCAAGACTATATTTTCACTACATTGTAAGGCTGTTATTTATCTGGGGTAACTTTAAAACTTGAGATTCAAGCCGCGTAAAACATCGAGTACAAAAGTTTTGAAGTAAAGCGTGAGCAGGATTAACGTGATCACGCGGTGTTAGCAAGCTTCTTACAGCTGCTCCTTAAAGAATGAAAAGTCTTATCAACATTTTCGATTCTGACGGGATTCGAACCCGTGACGCTCAGTTGATCCTCCTAAAGCCGGAGTGCCTTCAACCCCTCAGCCACGGAACCACTGACGTCAGATTCGAAATTTTTGATAAGCTCAAATTTACCGGTTAGCGTCATCTACACGTTTCACTCAGTGAACTCATGCTCATTGTCCGAAGTTACATTCAGAATCAAATGACGAAGAGATGTCGCTTTAGCTGCTTCTTGCTTTCATTATTGCGTTGTAAAATCGGTAGAGTAAGTAAGCACACAATTACTTTATCGATGCCATAAAGAAGTAAATTCCTATGAGTCAGTAGCTCTGGTGACGGAGTTTTTAGGCCACTGAAAAATTGGTTAAACTGAACAGTTTATTGCACTTCTGAAGTACATTTTGTGTTCATCACTACAAAAAATCTCGTTAGATCCTTACTACACTTAATTGGCTGTTACGTAAGGAGAGTTTCTCGCATGCGAGCGGCGATTTCTTCTAAGCAAAATACTCGCCTAGTGTAGCCAAATGCTTCGAGCCTCGCCTCTCGCCTGTCATACTCGCATTCGAGAATCGCTTGAATAATACGAGTTTCTGTCATAATGTAAACAACCGCTGGCGAGTTTTGCCGATGGATAATCGCATTCGATTTTTCGCCGCTCGCATGCGAGAAACTCTCCTTGTGTAACAGCCGCTTTAGAGGTACCTTTTTCAACAAAATAGTATTTCCCAGAGGCTAGTAAGCATTCTGTGTATCTCATTTTATGTAAACCATTGTGTTTGCATGAGAATAAAGATCTTTAAACCTGAACCAAAACAATAAAAATCGGTTTATAATCAAAAAAGTTATACTTACCCGAACATCCCTAAAAAGATCCCTACTCTAAACAAGGCATTTGTTAAGTGAACGCTCTAAATAAAGTGAAAAACTTTGAAACATCTTCCCTTATCTTTAAATAAACTGCATCTCTAGGGCGTGGCAGAATTAACAAAGGAGCATTTTCCTCTCGTAGCTGCGTAGCGTGTAGCGTTTCGTAGCCTATTCGTAGCCAGTGCGGGTCGAATAGTATCGAAAAATAACATTGGCATGTCTTATCGGGTTTTTGCTACGCGGCTGAAATGTCGGGTCAAAGTAAAAAAAAAACATTAATTCAGTAGGACCGCTGGGATCACTTAGAATAGTCTTAAAACTAATTTTGCTCCTGTTCTTTCGCGACCAATACCGTGACCAATCAGAGGTCATAGAAGATATTTTTTGCATTTTTTATGGAACTATTGATTATAGAGAACTTTTTTATTCTAAAGCTTTGAAGATATAAATAACACAGTGGCTATTAGTTTTCAGCAATCATATAATTAAATGGTTTTACAACACAATGCAATATTGAAAAAAACGGACCTAAAAAGTCACCACATAGATTATCCTCAAAATTACAGTTATTTTTATGGCATAAACAAGCTTTCAGCTAAAACAATGATAGAACATGTTCATTTTTTTAATTTATTTATTTAAATTACTTACATAAAGAGCAAACCGAAAATCACGAAGATTTGTCCGGAATGCTTAAGATATATTCGAGTTTGTAACTACTTTTAACATAGGTTCAATCATTTAGAAACTAAAATGCAGGTAACATACACCGCTATTTTATGACTACCAAAAAAAATTTAAGGACAATTGCAGCAGATGCAGAAAATGATATTGGCATGGTCAGAACTTTTTTTTTATTCAACTATCACAAAGTTATCGAGGATTGTAGTCAACCAAAACCGCACAAAATTTTAAGAAAACTGTACAAATAAGTACTACAGACAACAATCGCGTACAGACATGCATTTGAACTATGTTCTCGTATCATCCCCAGTCAGTAAAACCGCAGTAGCTATCATAAATCTATGTCTGACTCGTCTCGTCTCCTTTTGAGGTTATAATTTTTTTTTCTCTTTTTTTGAGTTTTAACTACACAAATGTGATCAGTAACAGACACCCGAGGCCATGTTTAAAATTTTTTTGGTAATCTAAAAATAGGGGTGTATAAGTAGCCTACAACTCGTGTTATTAGACTTCACGTGCTCAAACCACAAGTAGCACAGTGCTTCAGAATACTTTACTCTTAACTGCTGCAGTTGAAACCCTACATTTTTTTGCTTCAGCATCGTGAAACACTAAGTTTTATGTTTTTTTTCTTCTTTTGCGATAACTTTTCTATTTTCACTCGCTTCTGTGAAATATGAGTTTAATTGATTTTTTTGCAATGCTCTACGCTACTTTAATTGGATTTTGACTTTAACAACAAGTTGGTAAAGATATATTTTTAAACCAATGTTATCATTGACTTTGATATCTCCTCTAAAAATTGTAGAAGATAATTATGTCCTAACCTGCTAAGCTGCGTACGGACTACATAGAATAGAAATCGAATCGACAGATAACGCTGAGACTTCATCTGCGTCTGCGTAATTTCCAAAATTCATAAATAAATAATAAATAAATAAATAATGCTGGACTTTTCACACAGCATCATCTAGCCCCAAAGTAAGCAGAGCTTGTGTTATGGGTACTAAGATGACTGATATACTACTTATATACTTTTTTTTTTTTTTTTGTTTGTAAATACATACATATTATACATAGAAACACCCAGACCCGAGACAAATATTTGTAGATCATACAAACATTGGTCCCGCCGCGGGGATCGAACCCGCAACCTTTTGCGTCGCAGGCGGGCCTTCGCCCACTGCGCCACAGAGGTCGTCATACATTTTATGTCAAGTATCGCGGCACGTCAGTGGCTCTATGTAAATCGTCAGTTTGACATAATGCCAGGTACTCACGTGCCGCGATACTCGACATAAAATGTATGAATTTTTGGAAATTAATTAATTTATATAATTGGCAACACCAACAGCATACATCATACACATTTTGTAGGAACATTTTAAATCAGTCACTCTATAGAATGTACACCCATTACAGGCATGCACAACATTTACAATAAGTTTTAGGAACTGACAACAGCTAAAAAGCTATTCTATGCGATTTGTGACATGGCGGGGGGGCAGGCTACGTGTTCAAGCGTTGCAATAAACGCGCATCCTGCAGCAACGCGTACATTATGACATTTTACATGCGTTTTTTACGCGTAGCCTAGAACGCGTAGTCCGTACAAAGCTTTAGAATACTTATTGGTTTCCTCACAATTTTTCTTCGCCGTGTTAATACGAGCCCTATTTTCCTAAACGAATTTCCATTAATGCAAAGGCAAAAAATCCGAAAGCAAGTTTGAATCCTAGATTCAAACTTGCTTTCGGATCTAAGAGTCTCCATGCCCTGGAAAATGGTGTCGTTAGCCTATTTTGTATTTCTGTGAATGTTGAACTTCATTTTTCTCATTAAGAATTACAGTAATTCACTTACTAAGAAACAAAAAAAACTTTCTTCAAAGTAATACCTAAATTTCTAACAAATTCTATATTAATGGTTCTTAAATACCTACCTACAACAAATCACTCGGCAAAGCATTTAGACCGGTAAAATAAATATTAGTTGAAAAGCACCTTAAGTGTTATAAATAGATGCCCCGTGCCATCACATGCAATATCTGAGATCATTAATCTAGTGTGACCTATATGCCACGCATGCACACCGCAAAGTACAGTCAGCAACAAAGGTGAACAACAAAGAAGCAAGGTCGTTGATTGGCCCTTTCGATTACCATAAGGCTGTGTCCCCAGTAGGCAAACTATTAGCGGCCGACTGAGTCTGCGGCGTATCGATTCAGTACGCCCTTCCATATATTTGAAATGGAGTGTCCACAGTTTGCTAGTTTTGCGCTCACTGTACGCAGTTTGCAGCGTTACGCGCGCCGACTATCTCAGTACTCGGCCGCTAACAGTTTGCCTACTGGGGACACAGCCTAAAAGTACCTATCTAATAAGTATTATTTTGTCAGATTTGTAGGGCTTAAATCTTTGAATGTATTTTATATACAGGGTGTAAACAGACGTCTACCGAAGCCAAAAGGGGTAGGTGCAGCATCCCAACACACAAGCAAATCCAAAAGGATTTTCCGAAAAAATAATTATATCAATAGAAAACAGCGTTTGAAGATTACTATTTGCGTATGTAGGTACTGTGCGCGTTGTTTTAGATTGCTGGATTTTGAGTTTTTGATGTTTTTTTCTTTTATAAATGAAATTATTAGGTAGGTATGATCTATTTATTTATTTATTTATTTATTTATTAGTTCACCAACATAGAGTACACCTTAACATAAAACATGGAAACCACACAACAATTCTTTCTGAGTGTCTCTACACTTACAGGTGAAGACGGCGTGATTTGAGTATTAGCGAGTAACATAATGATAATATAAAAGCGATAGCACAGAAATATTTACAGGAATACCTACACAAAAGTAAAAATCATAACATCACATGAATTAAAATTAAAATTAAGTGGGCACTTATAATAATTACATTAAAATTAACATTATAATTAGCATCAGTTAACACATAAAAACAGAAGTATACTCGAATAAAAATTAAAACAGTTGTAAAAATTAATAATTATTAATACTAATTTAAAATCTTAAAATAAGTTAATTTAAATAAAATATAGTAACAATCAAGTAGAATAAAAAGAATGAATGTAAAAGTGAGAATTAATTAAGTTTGTCATACGAAAAATACGATTTAATTTTAGCAACATTGTCAGAGAAAATATCCATATGCAGAGACTTTGAGTACTCATTATACTGTCTGACAATTCTGGTGAGCGGTGCATGATGTCCCAAGTTAGACCGTGAACCAACCGTCTCGAAGAGTTTGAATCTACTTGCTCTAGGGAGTCTACTTGGAGCACAGAGAGAAAGCCTGCTTACAAGATCTGGAGAATCTATGACACCGTTCGCAAGCTTAGACAAAAACACAGTGTCAAGCATACGTCTGCGATCCTCCAGCTTACACATTTTAAAGTGCACCAGTCTCTCCTCGTATGAAAGAAGCTTCTTTCCCAGATGGCAAGAGAATGTGAGATGCCAAAGAAAGCGTTTCTGGACACTCTCAAGACGCTTCTTGTGAACTTCGTAGAAGGGACTCCACGCCACGCTGCAATACTCAAGGCCGCTACGAACGAGGGCGTTGTACAGCAAGATTTTAGTATGCGTGCATTTGAAATCCTTAGCGTTTCTTAACAGAAAACCTAGGCACTTGAACCCTTTCGACGCTATATTGTCGACGTGGATATTAAAACGGAGCGTGGAATCGAGAGTTACTCCCAGGTCGCGCACCCTGTCAACATTAAGTAAGGTGGTACCTTTGATCGAAAATGTGGGTTTGAGATATTTCTTTTTCTTTGTGAAGACAATAGAAAAGCATTTCGAAACATTGAGGATCATGTCGTTGACATCGCACCAATGAACCAGACGGTTGAGATCCTCTTGTAACAAGTTAATGTCATGGTTGTCAACTGTAGAGCGAAACAGTTTCAAATCGTCGGCGAAGAGGTAGTGACTAGAATTTTGGAAGCAATGGCCTATGTCGTTTATAAAAACGTTGAAAAGAAGCGGACCAAGGTGAGAACCCTGAGGGACTCCAGAACTGACTGGGAAAGCCTTGGATTTACACCCATTAACCACTACAGCAGATTTCCTTTCGCGTAGGTAGGATCCACACCAACTAAGCAAGGGTTCTGCGACGCCATATAGGGAGAGTTTGTGCAGCAAGATAGTGTGATTTACTTTGTCGAACGCCTTGCTAAAGTCAGTGTAAATAGCGCTCACTGAAGAACGCCGATCAACAAAGTGGGATACTTCGTTGATAAAAGAAACGAGATTAGTGGCAGTGGATCTACACTTCATGAAACCGTGCTGTTTTTCAGTAAGGATATTCTTAAAGTGCCAGGACATTATAGGATTCAACAACTTTTCAAACACTTTGGCAAACATAGGCAAAATTGATATCGGCCTATAGTTCTTTACGAGGTTGATATCTCCGTTTTTATGTAGTGGTACGACCAAAGCTTCCTTCCAGATGTCGGGAAAAGATCCAGTTAGTAGTGAACGGTTGTAAATTAGACACAACGGAAGAGCCAAAACAGTAGCACACCTAACCAAGAAAATAGAAGGTATACCATCGGCTCCGGCCCCCTTATATATATATCTAATAATAAATAACCGAAAATAACATAAAATGACTAAGCTAAATCAACATTTTTTTTGCTTTTTTTCCGCTAAATATGTTTTGAATCATGGTCTGATTGCAACCCCTCAGTTTTCGGTAGTTGTCTTTTTACACCCTGTATAAGTAATTTTTCCTTCGAAATTCACTATTATATTCGAAATCCAGTTAAGAAATTAACAAAATTCCACCTTAGTAGATTAACCTATCTTACAGTGATAATGAAAAGCTGTAAATACAGGTTGTTCCATCTCATGGGGCGGGTTGGTCTTAATTGTGTGTGTAAATGCATGTGCACGTTGTTACTGTGTGCGTAAGCTCAGGGACGCTCCATGGACGAATGAGCGTTCAGTATTCCTTACGCACACGAAAACAAATCTACACACACAATTGAGGCAACCTGCAGCCATCGGGTATCCAGTTTAGCACTCTATAAAAGTCATCACCTTTTGACCCAAAAAGATGCAATAAAAACTCAATAATGGAAGGAAAGCTCATCGTTGTGGGCTGTTACTGACTTATGGTCCATATAAAATTGAGTGCCTCTCTGTTTTAGCTTTACTGTTAAAAGTACCTAGCTTTTGGCAAAATTACCTTTTGATCTATAGCCTTTTTCATGGCGGAACGTATGCGTGACACTTCGCTAAAATCAGACAAATTGTAATGTCCTACAGTTGAGATTATCAAAATCGATTTTTATTTCACTACGATCAATCCATCTCAATCGATTATACCTAAGTTTCATTCATAGATAAAATTAGTAAACTAACGATTATTTATTTACTTATCGATTGTTTCGATTTTTAGCACTCTCTACATTTCATTTTACTCAGTAGGTTTATTTGACGGTTTTTTGAAGAAAATGTTTATTGTTTATTTATTTATATTTTATGGCTCGTATAAAATAGTTTATGAAATAATTTAACAGGATATAGATAAAAAAAATATGGTATCATTTTTTTACTTGATTTTTTATGTTTCAAAATGTTGCACCGGAACGTATGCCTGACACATTGAATTTGTTTCGTTTCACACACACACACACACACACAACAACACACAACATTTTAAAACAGCAAAAATCAAGTAAAAAAATGAAACCATAATTTTTTTGGGTAACCCCCTCGTAAGAGGCTCACAGGAACAAACTGTCTACAAGTTGGTGATGCTGACCGTACATATTTGGCAAATGCTCACCTTTTACTAAAAGTGACAGATTATTTATATTTAATTATACATATATACCGTCTGGGTTTCCGCAACATTCCGTGTTTTCATTCACTTAGATCTCATGATAAATTAATTTTAAACACCTGTCCACCGAAATTTTAAGTCACAACGTTGAAATATCTTTAGCTCAGTATCTTCCATTCCGTTTTAAGAATCATACTTTTAATCAAAGCAAACGACTCAATGATCATAAACTGAGCTGTATTTCAGATCATAAAGGAGTTCTATTTCGATCGAACATGCCATAAATAGTGTTGTTATTGATAGCTTCAACGATAAACAAACGACAGGTTTTCTGTAAAATGCCATTTACACAATACCATGCTTGCTTTTTGCCACAGAATAAGCTCTTGCTCCGTTGAGTTTGAGAAAGCAAGAGGCGAGAAAAGTATCGTGTAAATGTTTTATAACCGGTACGCTGCGGTTTTGATTTTACTTTAGTAGTTTTTATGTTTTATTTTTATGATGATAATAAATTGCTATAATTATTTGTTTAAATTTGGCCTTCACTACGTCAATCTAGCCACCGCTACTTTATCTCTGGATGTCGAAGCTGAGACTGATGAGACGTTTTTGGGTACATCAAGCTGATTGGTTTGCGGGAAAAAGTAATTATGCGTATCCACTTTTCCATTTTTGAAGTGAAAACTTCTTTAGGCGAGTTTGGCAGTTTTGAGATGAAAAAAAATTCTTGGATTCGCCTCGAAAAGGTCGACGTGCGAGTCACGTGACTGTTCACCGACACTGTGTTATTTGTCAAGTTTAGAACCGTTCAAGTTTCCTCTTCTGCCGGCATTCGAGTGCCACTGTTTTTATTTCCTATTACTCATTTTTAGTGTTTATGCCTCTGGCTATTCTTTCGTATGGTCTGATTTGTTTCTCAATATTTTTCTCTCTCTTACATTTACGCTGATTCTCCTTCATTCTGCATAATTATATCGAAGCATAGGTGGAGTACGTACAAGAGAACGTACGAGAAGTTTAGGCAGACCAGCAGCCAGATGGATGGACGACATAGTGACTAAAACTGTATGAAAGAGGCACAGGACCGAGTGAAGTGGCGTTTGAGCTGGGAGGCTTATGCCCAGCAGTGGGTAACAACATGCTGCTGATGATGATATCGAAGAATTTGCAATCAGGGAACTTAAATGCGAATCTACACTAAACCGAATATATCCACATGGCGTTTACGTAATTTGCATCGAAATTCAACACTACCACGGACATGTTGGTTGGTGTAATCCGACACAATTCCAATCCGATCAATGTATCCAAATCACTGACAATTACAAAATAAATCTCAATCGTTTGCATTTTAGAAAAAGCTTTTACTGCACATGGTGCCAAAGCCCATCATTGTTTATTAAAATACCTAATTTAAGGGGATAGTATGTAGTACCCCTTATTTTATTGTTAGTTTGTAGTTGTACCGAGAATGCAAATGATTCACGTGTAGCCTGTGGTCTCCGACATCTCTTGTCTATTGTTCTATTGTATGAGTAGGCGGGAAAGAGAGATGTCCGAGAGGGGTAGAAGATAGTTTTGAATGCAGTCGAATACGATACGTCGAAACGGCGGGAAATATTCTCTCAAGTCTGAACTTTTTTGTGATTTTATTGTACTTCTTGTTTCGTTTAAATAAACTTTTTTGTGTGACCTGTGGACTCGTGTTTGTTTGGTAGTATACAAACCACCCTTGGTTAAACTAATATGTTTCCTCGCACAATTTTTTTCTTCGCCATATAGTTTTGTGACGCCGTCAAGTCAACGATTGGATCATGAATTCGTGAAAATGATACATAATGTAAACCCGGCTTTAGCTATTTCGTATCGAAATGGTATTTGAGGCGGTTTTATGAGCCAATGCACTTTAGTTCAACATTATAGGCAATTACATTTTAAAGTACTTTATTTATTTTTATAATGCAATCACAAGCAATAATGTTCTAGTAATTCCATTCATAAAAAAACATTGTGAAAATAATGATTTGAAGTTTACTCACGTAAAAGTTTGTAAAAAAAGTTTTGAAATTACAATGAAATTCTTAACGGACTTTCAGAAGTTTCTTTGTCGCCGTTTTCAGCTCGACGACTGAGCGATTAATATTTTATCATATAAAGGCGGAATTCCTGAGCTCAAATCACCTGAAGAATGAATTCGACGGCCTATTTGAATGTAAAGCCTTGTTTAGACTACGCGTTCAATTGTTAAATATTACAGCTCTATAAAAACATAGATTTTAACTTGACAGGTGAATGGAACCGATTTTTGCCTCTAAACTTTCTTTACAGATAAGACTATACACCATTTTCAAAATTGTTATTGGATTTTACCTAATGACCAATAGTTTATATTTTAAACGAGAAATACTGTTTTGGCACTTACGACTTTTACTTTCAAGCTAGGTCTGTTGGTATGCAGGTGGCCCTTCAGTCCGCGTCTGACCATTCTAAACGTCGGACCTGTGCCAAAAAAAGTGCGTAAAATTACCCGGGGGTATGAGATGCTTGCGGGAGCTCAAGGGAGCGTGGCGCCCGATTTGAAATAATTGTTTATCAATGCGTCACCTTAACATCGATTCACGCGAGCCTTGGAAAGCGTGAACGCGTAGCCTAGAACACGTAGTCCATACGTAGCTTAAGATTTTTTTAGATATGATATAATATTTTTTTTATTTTTTTATTTATCTTATAAAAAATCTTACAAACAAAACAATTAAATTAGTTCTAAGAAAACCACGGAGGTTTGTACTAAAACTAATAAGTAAATCTGATTGCCGATTTTTAAAATGTAATGCTAATACCGCTCTCAGTAAAATAATTGAGCTAAGTTGGTAAAGGATGGTTATCAGTTTGGGTTGAATATGAGTTCAATATTGGCTATTGCAATTTATTGGGGATGATGCCAGTAAATTTAGCCAATCCGACTGTTATTTTAGACAGCTTCGTTATTTACGGAATCCCACAATTTGTGTGTGAAAATTGTGATCTGCTGAATATTATGGAACCAATATTGTAACCGAATTATTGGAGTTTTCTGAAATCTAACATCTATTTTGAATTGGATGTAGATAGTGCTTCTGACTATCCTTCATTTAGAAAACAAAATCAGTATCACGATTCTCCCCAAGGCGCGGTACACATTCAAATTTATTTATGTATTTATTTATTTTTAGCCTATATTGTCCCACTGCAGGGCAAACGCCTCCCTCCCTTTTTTCCAGGGATTTCTATCCATGGCTGCAGTGGGCCAATCTGAAAGATGCACATCAAACTCGTCCCGCCATCTCCGTGGTGGTGGACGTCTTCAAATAGTGAACTAAAATATGAAGTGTTTTAAAGTTTTTGCTAGGAAGAGAAGAAGGGGGAGAAAAACCATCAGAGAGACTGATACCTAAAGGAGGTCACAATCCTCAGCATTGAGGAATACGAATCAAGGAAGAGGAAAGTTTTTACTTTCCAATATTTTTATACAAAATGTCAATTCCTACGTACACTGCATTTTAATTCTCAAAAATTATTTGAAATCACGAATTTTAAATTTTTACTCACAGCGCTTTTATAGCCATTGTCTTGAGCTATGCCACGAGAACAAAAATACTTTTTGCTTGGAAATGTGAGTCACAGATGCGGGAGCAGAGATCAGGTTAGCCTGGCTGTGGAACCCTTTTAGTAAGTAATTTAAAGTTTCCCTGATGAGGACTTACGCGCCTGTTTTCAAACTTTTGCAAACTTCCTTGGGTGACCTATTAACTGCTTAATTAAATTTTGCAAATTAATAACTCTTCACATAGTTTATTCTTTGGAAACAAAACTGGATCTTTTTCTTTCACCTTGAGTCTAACATTTCTTTGGATCTTTTCATCTTTAGTTTTAAGCTCAGTTGTGCAGTTAATTGTTATGAACTCTACCTTTTCGTCACGTATGGAATACTAACTTCTGCAAGATGTGGGCATGTATCAAATATGTATTTGACCATGCCTCTGACTACCCCCTCAGACATCTTCAAATGATCTGGAATATAAAGATCTGAGAGAATGTCTACCGCGCCTTGGGGATACAGTCGTGACCCTGTTCTGTTCTTCTGGGTTCGATTCCCATTACAATTTTTTTATGATGAATATAGAATGTCTTGAAATGTGATTAAGCAATTCCTATGAAAACTTGTTCGCATACTTTCACCGACTTGTTTGAACTTTTCCAACTTTTTTAATAAAACTGTCTGGTTGAAACATTCACGTAGTAAGCCCCGTGGAAGCCGATCAAAAGCTTTATTTTCCTTCCTTGGTTCAGTTTGTAGCATGGGGACTAGCCATATTCAGCGCATTTCCTTTACAGGTTCGTATATACGTTACCATATCGCATACGTTTCCTGTACGACACGCACGACAGTTTAAATACCGATTTGACCAAAACCAAAGAGGATTTACAAGTCCATTTTACCGGATACGGTTTTTACTATTAGGTGTAAAAGTATTCCGAATCACCACACACACACACACGACAGTATTCCAGAACCAGTAAAAAGAACAAATCAGTCTTAATATGTACAGGTCCGCTTAGGCATAAGAGCAAAGTTCACACACTACACTAATACCTATTACCCCGGTGTGTTATCTGCTATAAATTACTGCAGAAGCGTCTGTTTCTAAACTCAATGCGAATGTCTGGACCAGTATTTCTCAAAGTGGGGTATAGCACCCCCTTGTAGGGAGGGGCGTTAAAGGGCCTAGAAGCCCCTGCTCTTAGTCTGGAGGTAGACGTTAAAGAGCCTAGAACAAAAAGGGAGTGGTTTCGATTTGATGAGGGCATATTATTTATTAAGTTCCTATGAGTTAGTGGTGAACTTTGGTAACGGAGTTTTAGGCCGCTTACAGGCATTATGCCCTTATTGTATTTTAAGTTAAGACTAAAACCAACTACCCAATAAAATTATAAGTATTTTATATCCTGTCTTGTTTGTTTAAATAAATGAATTATGGACCTTGTAAGAAATCCACGAATAAATAGGGTTATTTAGAGATATGCCGATGACCAGGTTATACTTGCGTCGTCGGAGAATGAGTTGCAGGAGATGGTAACAGTTATGCATGGAGCTTTTAAGCGAAAGGTAATGAAAGTAAATGTGAGCAAGACGAAAATTATGGTTTTTGAAAAAGATGAATGTATGACAGCATGCAATATTCTGATTGACGATGAAAGAGTGGAACAAGTGAAAGAGTTTGTGTATCTGGGGACATTGTTTACAAGAGATGGGAAGTACGATGAGGATATCGAAAGGAGAGTGAATGCTGGAAACCGAGTGAATGGGGCTCTCCATGATTTTATGAGCAGCCGGAAAGTGTCCGACAAGGCACGACTGGCAGTTCATAGAGGAGTGTTGGTACCGACATTGATGTATGGAAGTGAAAGTTGGGTGTGGCAGAAAAAACATCAGAGTAGAGTGAATGCTGTTGAAATGAGAGCGTTGCGTAGTATGTGTGGGGTAACGTTGAATGATAGAGTGAGAAATAGTGTGATAAGGGAACAGTGTGGAGTGAAAGAAGATATAGTGTTGAGGATCGAGAAAGGTATGTTAAGATGGTTTGGGCATGTAGAGAGGATGGATGACAATCGTTTGACAAAGCAAGTGTATGAGGCGAGTGTGCATGGGACAGCTGGAAGGGGAAGACCTAGGCGAACCTTCTTGGATCAAATTGGCGACATTTTGGAGAAGGGCCAGGTCAAAAGTACCCTAAACCGACGAGCATGTATGGAGAATGTAATGAGAGTGAATGAGGCGAAAGTTGTGTGTCAGGATCGTAGCGATTGGAGATCCGTGGTCTCTGCCTACCCCTTTGGGAAAGAGGCGTGACTTTATGTATGTATGTATGTATTTTAAAGATGTGATTAAAGTTACTTTGTGTTAACTTTTCAAAGTGGGTGGTAGACAAATAAGTTTGAGAACCTCTGGTCTAGACGCAGTTTTACGGTAGCTTCACATCAGTTGCACTGAATCGTTTTTATTTAAGCTTGAGAAAACTTAGGCACTTACTTTCATTGGCCAAACCCATGAATGGCCAAAACTTTATGTGTAGGAGAACAATGAAAAGGAATTAGGTATGTTTTATAGCTGATACCTACACATTGGGTATCTTCTGATACTATGATCAGGTAGCGAATGGAATTAATTCATTATATTTTACTACAAAGCAAAAAACTTCGCGAAACGAAAGATCGCTGTATCATGATCAAGTCGGACATTGCACTTACTAAGATTTACCATTTATTTTATTATGTTTTCATAGTTATTATAAGGTATTGTTGTTCTCTACCGGAAGCGGGGTAGTCTTAATTGTGTGTGTAGATTTGTTTCTGTGTGCGCAAGCGATACTGAGCGGTCATTCGTCAGCTTTCCCAAGCTTACACACATAGAAAAAACATGCATGCACATTGTACACACACATATAATATGCCCAACCGAATGTATGCAAAAAGGCTTTCCATATTCCTTGTAATCTGTCAAAGCCGTCTTTAAAATGATACGTTTTAGTATAAGGATTGGATTAGTAGCACACTCTGTAAACGGAACGTCGAGAGAAGTGACCTGTAAGACGAAGATAAGACGCCACGGTGGGTGCTCACTGGTTCTGGACAATAAAGAAGCTTTTGTCTATAATGGGCTTGCATTGTTCAAGGACAGTGGCAAGTAACAAGTACAGTAAGCAAGTATAGTAGTGTAAACCGATCGGACAGTGGCGAGTCTACTTTTCGTTTAGGTCGAGGTGCTCACCATTGTCATTAATTTGCTTGTTATACCTCTACAAAGATATCTAGACCGGTGGCCAAAAGAGGAACTAACGACGCCATTTTGAAATGTCAAACTGCCTGCCATTCGTTTCCAGTTGCCATATTCGCCATTGCTTGTTTGCTCGGTGTGTTTTTTTTCGTTTGGTGCTTTGTGGGTGCTTTGATCCCTTTCTTACCCACTTTAAAGTGAAATGTTTTTTTTGGCAACCCCAAAGGCCATAGACATTTACTTTCTCTATGCCAAATGCGATAGCAGCGCCTCCCTCACCGGAACAGATATCCTTGTGGGACTCTACCTACTTGCCATTGCCACTATGCTTGACAAATTATAATTAGTTTGAAAATGTTTGACCTACCCGTCAAAGAGTATTGCATACTTTGATCTTGATAGGACTTTCCGACTCTACCCTTGTCAGTATAATTACGTAATTTAGATGGGATTTAGATTGTAAAGTATCTTACTATGTTATTTTTATTCTTAATTAACGAACAAAACGTTTTATCAAAAGAAACCAAGCTCAAATTTCAAAATTTCTTATTCTTTTGCATTGTTTAATCCCTCCAGATTTTTTTTCCTTTATAATTGAAATCTGTAACGTTATACTTCGAAGAATGCACTTTATCACAAGAATGTACTAATGGAACCTCTACTGGCTTCAAAGGCATTGTACAGTCACGCACTCAGCCTTTGTCTGTCTTGTGATAGCTAAGTGGACTTGAAAAGCTCTTCCTAGATAAAGGTGTTTTTTTTTTCGTATTTTTCTTACAGGATTGGTCATCTTTAAAACCAATAAATATTAAGAGTTTAATTGAGATGCATATGCTTGTTGGTTTAAGATATTTGCTAGAGTATCCTACTTCTAAAGGCCTCAGGGAAATGAAACCGTTGGCGAAAGATGTGATTTATTTCAATTTTCTTTAGAAAACTTTGACTTTAAGAATCAGGGAGGTGTAAAAGAATTTGAGGCGTAAATAAAATACATTCACGACACTTGTTCAAAAGAATAAGAAGACCAGAAGAAGGGACGAATAGGACAGAATAATTAAACAAACAGAAATGAAATGGGGCTTATAACCAGCGGACAGGATAATTCCATATTATTATACTCGAGAAAGCTTAGACGGAATTTAAGCACTGAAATTCTGTCCCTTTCTTGAACCTAATTTATTAGCCGCTATAAATCTAAGCGGACACGAAATTCATTCCAAGAAATAGCAGTTTATCAACCTCTGTAATAAAACATCTACTCTTAGTAACAACAGTAAGTATAAGTTCGAATGAGTTAGACCACTCACAGACTTTCTATCGGCCGATAGTTGAGACGGGTTATTCTTCTCCATACTTGAATTGAATCAGGCGTGACTTTGCGGAAGTTGCGGAATGTTCTCCATACTTATTACGAGCCGAAGTATATTCCGTCTCAACTATCGGCCGATAGAAAGTCTGTGAGTGGTCTAACTCATTCGAACTTATACTTACTGTTGTTACTAAGAGTAGATGTTTTATTACAGAGGTTGATAAACTGCTATTTCTTGGAATGAATTTCGTGTCCGCTTAGATTTATAGCGGCTAATAAATTAGGTTCAAGAAAGGGACAGAATTTCAGTGCTTAAATTCCGTCTAAGCTTTCTCGAGTATAATAATATGGAATTATCCTGTCCGCTGTAGTCTGTGAGGGGTCTTAGTGGTCAACTCTGGTGACGGAGTTTTTAGGCCGTCAAACGACAGTTCAACGTGCCTTCGAATCACGGAAGCGCTTGATAATGCCACAAGCGGTCACCTATCCACCTCACCGCTCTGAATATTGCTGAGAAGACTAAGCAAGCTACACTAGAGCGCTTCTACAGTAAAATACATAAAATAAAAGTAAAAACTCGCTTTTTAAACTTACACGACCTGGCTTATCGAGGTAACTTTCTATGTCTATGATGAGTTCAAGTAGTAATTATAATGCTGGACATTTCAAACAGCATCATCTAGCCCCAAACTATAAGCAAAGCTTGTACTATGGGAACCAGATAACTGATATACTACTTATATTCTTTGTTTGTAAATACATACATATTATACATAGAAACACCCAGACCCGAGATATATATTTTCAGATCATACAAACATTCATCCAGTGGCGGGGATCGAACCCGCAACCTACTGCGTCCCAAGCGGGCTTTCACCCACTGAGCCACAGAGGTCGGCAATACAGTAGGTGATGCGAAAGTATTATAACAACTAGAGTTGTTCCTAAGTTTACCTATTGTTTCTTTATTAAAAATAATAGTATCTTTTTTGAAGTGTTAACGTCTTATAATTCGATGGAGCCGGCTGCACACACGAAAAAACATGACGTCATGCGTCGTTACTTCGCTCGGAGGCGTTCCATGTAAGGCTTGAAGTGCAAGCGAGAGCGCGGAACGAGCGACAAAGAAGCACAAACGTCGTCACGTTCAACTATCGTCAGTAAACCGATCAAAAGTCAAAGTCAAAGTCAAAAAAAAAAGAACAAACGTTATCACGTTCAACTATCGTCAGTAAACCGACTTTACAGACAACCATTTTTTTACCTATAATGTAACATTATCAATATTATCATTATCAATAACTATGAGCAGACTGCAGACTTTCTATCGGCCGATAGTTGAGACGGAATATACTTCGGCTCGTAATGAGTATGGAAAAGTATGGCCCGTCTCAACTATCGGCCGATAGAAAGTCTGCGAGGGGGCTTATGACTATTAAAGTCATTGTTGTATTATTAGAGGGACAAGATCGCGTAAAGGTTTTAGCTTTTCAAGTTCAAAGTATTTTTGAAATTGTGTCTGTCTGGTATTTTGCTACGCATGACCTGAATATTTTCGCGTGTAAAATTGTCTACAGTCGTGAAAGCACCTCATTAATTCGGACGCGCCTTCATCAATATGGATCCTGTCTACTCGGGAGCCTCTTGTTAGTTTTTTAGAGTACATTTGAAGATATATTTATTTTAACAAAGAAGCGTATAGGGTTGCAAATGTTTCGAAGAAATATATGGCATTGCGTTGTAAGGTCGACGCTCTCTAGAAATAACGGTAACCAACTTTTTGATTTCATTTAAAAATCTTTTATGTCAGTATCCATATACTTTAAACTTATATTTAATATTATAAATGTGAAAGTAAATCTGTCTGTCTGTCTATCTGGCTGTTTGTAACTTTTTCACGCCCAAACTAATGAACAGATTGGGCTGAAAATGAATGAATGAATGAATGAATGAACACTTTATTGTACACCAAAACAACAACGAAAACAATACATTAGAGACATTTACAAGTTCATTAGTACAATGGGCGGCCTTATCGCTGAAAGCGATTTCTTCCAGGCAACCTTTTTTTTTTTTTTTTGAAAATTAGCATGGATAAGGGTTATATCCCAGGGAAGGATATACGCTACTTTTTATCCCGAGGGACCGCGGGTTAAACATTACACCGCGGGAATGAATAACTTGTTTGACCTCGATAGAAACATTTTCTCCTACTCTTATCACGCTGCGCGCTGTGGTCACCAAGCAAAAGATAAAAATCTTAATCCACTACTTACACACTATAAAATAAGCCATTAAAACGGTTAAACCATTTCCGAAGCTCGTCTTATCTATTTTATTGCGGTTGCCATCCAATGGATACACACTCTCCTACAAACGTAATGGGCTCTCTACATATTCACCGATGATAGACAAATGCCAACGGTCACGAACGTGTAGAGGGCCTCATCGCCTGTATTCGCCTGTCAACTTCTATCCAAATAAGAGTTTGGCGAATAGTTCGGCGAATGTGTAGAGTGGCTGTAAGGTTTTGTCACTCACATTACTTACCACTTAGAAATCTTACGTTAACCTGGATTCAAAACCTGGTTTGTTCAATTTAGTTTATACAATGTTAATACCTAATCTAAACCTAAAGTATATTATGCAAACTGCCTTCCATTTATGCCTATAATGCTTTTCTCACGTAAATGGTTGCCTAAAAGAGATCGCTTTCAGCGATAAGGCCGCCACGCGGTTGTCTACCTAAAGTTAAGTGTATTTTTCTTATATATCTTCTTCGCTGTGTGTTTGTGTATACAATAAAGAATTATCTATCTATCTATCTATTGTCTATAATTTACGTTTTAACTTATATTTACGTACTAAAAGAAAACCGTTTTTGATGTTGGACTCGAATCAGGTCGAACATTACAAGCAATGAGGTTTTATAAATTTTACGGGGAAAATATAAATTCTTCAGGAATAACGATATAGGACCACCTCGGGAATATGACCTTTTAAACAAAAAAGAAATTAAAATCAGTCAATAATTGACGAAGAAACCGCCTCCTTTTTTAAAGTAATTTAAAAACAGAACGCCTACTATCGTGGTTAAAAAAATTTATTGAGAAGTCTAGGGGTTCCCTGCCTTGATTTGGTGAGTCTAGTGTCCATTCTATGTAGCATAGTTAGACATTCTCTGCTATCGGTATGAAAGAGTTGACGTTAATAGAATTGGGCTGGAACTCGTATACAGCTCTCAATATCCATAGAGTGTGCTTCTCGGTTATAATCTGTTGGCTGTAGAACTCCTAGTGCGTAGAGCATATAGGTATTTTTTCTTTTATTTTTTTGCAATAACACTATTAGTTATAGTGTTTCTATAAACATTTGTGTGGTAAACAATTCAAAGTTATCGTTTGAAAACCTCAATGTTACCTACATATTTAAGTACAGTTAATTTTTAACACACCTAAAAAAAGTTTTTATTGTTCAAAAAAATTACTAATTTGTAAATAAATTACTAATTCTTCTATAACTACTAAAACATCACAAAAACATGTTAGCATTTAAGCTCCATCATCCCGTCATTTGCAAAAACCACAGCCACCAAAGACTTGAAATGGCAAAAACGCGACAGGCAATCAATAACCAAATTTAACATATTAGAAAAACACTTGACCGGTCGTAAATAACTGGTCGGTGCGACTGTTTTATTGATTAAAACGTTTTTACAGGCTTATTTGGTGTGTGTACTTCAAATATAACACTTAAATATCTAAGCAATGTCAAAGGCAAAAAATAGCCTAAAAAAATTTTTTAAGTCTTACTACACTCATAACAAGGGTTTCTATGCCAAGCTGTTTAAAAAAGAAGAAATTTTCCGCCCTTATGCATCCGTCTGCCATGAACAGAAAAATGCATCTCCAACCAACGGAGCATGAACGAGGTCGGGTCGAGAACCTTATACAGGGTTATTTGTAAAACACCGGTAACCTCTCAGGACTGTATTACTATCATCATTAGGAACAACTTTTGTTCTATGATTTTTAAAAATTGATGAACTGATGAAAAAAAATAATGATGAATTTTTTAAAATCATAGAACAAAAGTTGTTACTTATTATGATACTGTCCTGAGAGGTTACCGGTGTTTTACAAACAACCCTGTATATTACCTACTAGCTATGTCCGGCGGTTCTACTCCCAGTCCTTCGAAAAACTCACTATCTCATAAAAAGCATACTTGTGTGTTAATCCACGGTTTAAGGTACTTATCACCTTCATAACTGAGCACTTCCTTGCTTCGGAGGGCACGTTACATTGTCGGTCTCGGCTACAAGACTCTAAATGACCACTGACTCATACAAACTTAATTACTTTTACCTTCATAAGTTTCTTCCTTTGATTAGATAGTTTTTGCGTGACAAAGAAACAAACTAACATTGTCATATAGAAACTTCAAAAGTGATCGTAACTAATTGAAAACTATCGGCAAAAACTAATCAGCTTTTAAAACAAACCTTTATTTCAGTATTCTCGCCTAATGACTTTGACCTTTCCCTACAACAATATTCCTTCGGATAAATTCTACCGCAGTAGTGCGGCCAAACGATTGTTTTTTTAGTTGTGAGTCGCGTAAAATGTGTATGCGATTTACATTGCAAGAAGGTTCCTATGAACCTTCTTGCAATACCAAACAACAAAACAAAATATTTGTAAGCACCCTCGCAGACTGCAGACTTTCTATCGGCCGATAGTTGAGACGGGCTATACCTACTTCACCATACTCATTACGAGCCAAAGTATATTCCGTCTCAACTATCGGCCGATAGAAAGTCTGCAGTCTACGAGGGGGCTAAGGCGATGCAAACTGAGTTTTCTAAAACAAACGCACATACACAAAAAAACAACGGAATCACGTATGTATTTTTATTACACGTACAATTTCTATTGAAGTAAAATTACGCATCTCATTTAACGAAACTCATAGCTGAAAAAATTCAACTTATAATACTTCTTCAGGAATTAAATAAAGGAACTCGGGGAGCCGGTCCCGGGACAAATTGACAGCGGGCTGGATAGTGGACACGCCTGGGGGCGACAGCGAGCGTTCAATGCATTCCATTATACTGAGATTTTTACAAATAGTTTTACGGGTCTTATTGAATGGAATATGTTAGCCAATTAAGGTGACGTGAAGTTTTTATCGATGTCAAAAAAATGTATAAGGGCTTTTATGACTTGGGTTTCATTTACTAATTTTCTACAATATTTTCATAATTTTTGATCGATAAGGTTTTCTCAAAGTGGTTCCATACGCAAGGCGTAGCTACTGCCAGGGGCCCTGGTGCAAAATAACTCAACGGTGTAGATTTTATCAAGTCAAAATATAAATGCAGGGTGTGGCAAAATTTTAGAACATTGAGGGCAACTTTAAGTATTTTGAAAAATACAATCAAATGCATTTTAGGATTTTTGAAAAAAAATGAAAAGAAAAAAGTACCACCAGAAAATGGCATGAAAAAACAAGTTTGCCTTAATCGACGCTTTTCCCCATTAGGAACACTTTTCCCAAAGTAACCATTTCAATTAAAATTGAACCTAAGTTTATGCAAAAAATTCAAAAAAAGTTTCCCGGACTCTGGAGTCTGGGGCCTGAGGGCCTGAGGGCCCCTTGAGCTTGAGGGCCCCACTGCCCATACGTAAATATAGTTTAATTTATATTCCAAGGGATGGTACCTACTACTTAGTAGGTAGTATTTAGTAGGTGCATGTTTTAAAAACTTAAAAGAAAACATACTTATGTTTCGTATTTACTGTCAATCTCATAAATTTCGGATACGGATATAAAAAAATGTTTTGGTAGACGATGCAACAAACGCGATTAAATCAAATCCCAAAATAAGATCTAATTATTGAAAGTAATTTCCGGCGCGGACGCAAACATGATTAGATCTTAAAAGTTATTTCTGAATTTAGAATGGGACATTCTTTTTTGAGCGGGATCATTTTACTTCATTAGTTTTTGTCAGAAAAAATAAGTTTTAATTTAAAGATTTTTATAAGAGTGTCATAATTTTGACAGGGGAAAAATTAGTTTATTTAAATTAATTTAGGACAGCTTAGTTCTATTTGGACATTTTTGATTTTGGACAAAGGCTTAATACTTACTATATAAAAATCGTTTTTTATGGGTGTTATTTATACCTTTTTTCGTAGAAAGCTACAGATAGCATTTGTAGCGTCCTGGTATTCAGAGCTATAATCACAGTATAATGTTACAATGGAAACCACTTATCAATGCACACTGTCAGGTGGTTATGGACGTCCGTCCCGATCGAGTGCCAACGCACAACTGAGTCAACTGACCAACTAATGCCACGCTTTGACAATCATTTTAATCAAAACATCACATCATTCCTTTTTTTTTTTTTTTAATTAAAAGTAGCCATTATTTAATTACATAATCATTAAGTTTATCGCTAGAATAAACAATTATTATGTTATACAATTTAAAGATTTTATATACGTACATACTTATGTAATTAATTCCATCTTAATACATTCTGATAACACATTATCATTACCAAAATTAAACACTTTGCTTGTGAGGCATTACACGTATTAATTAGACTTGTTTTCACTTGCTCCGCTTATTTGTTTATTTTTACATCAATCGCTTGCCATTTATTCTGGTGTCTATCTATCTATTGTCTTCCATTTTTTCCAGTTTTTTTTTAACTAAATTGTTAATCTCTTTATTTTTAGCTTGTATAGAATGGTTTCAATTCACAATGTTGAATAACACCACAATTTTTTTTTTATATATACAAGTTTATTAACACAATCCGGATATTGAGGGTGTTGACTATCTGTATGGTATGAAACCTATATTATGATTTATTTACATATACTTTCGAATTTTCCATTATATAGCACATCACAATTTAGGCTAACTAAAATGTCCAATCTGAAAAACCTAAGAGGCTATTGCGTAACCCAACTGACAATGGACATCAGCTTCATTCCGACATTTGAAACCTAGCCTGGACTTCAATTGTCATAATTCGTATTGAGTGATTGGTTGAGCTCTATTGGGATGACAACCGGCAATGGATTTCAAGTTAGACAATAAGGCTGCTGATCCGATTGCGTAGGTATAGGTAGGTACTAACATTTCATTACTATGTAGGATATTATTATAGTGGACTTAACGAAGTACCTAGGTATTGGCATACCTAAATCATTAAAAACTATTAGATACCTAGTACCAACCTACGTAATTTATTTATTTTTAATCCTATGACTTCCAATGAGTCTTCAACGAAATCGTTTAACGGTATAATTTCTATTATCTACTATTTGATTTAGGTATAGATATCCGAGAATATACCAAGAGAATGAGCAACCGAAATGGCGCCAAACCGTATAAACTATCAGCTATGTTATGTATCCGACGATACGAAACGTTCTAACCGGAGAAACCATCTTTCTAATTTCGACCCAACAATAACTAAAAGGATAATGATTTTTTCGTCACTGGACATTTGTGAACCACAGCGTGATTAAAAAGTGACTTCTACTCAATAGAAGTAGTTTTAAGCTTATAATATAATATATTGTTCTTATTTTATTATATTAATATATTATGATTTTCTTAGGTCTCTAACTATTACTAGTACTGTACCAATGACTGTATCTAATGATATGGAACTTTGTATTCTGAAATAAACAATTATTTATTTAATAACAGCGGTTTGTACTTGAACCCTCGGTTTTATAAAAAGTTAGAGCATACAAGACTTGCTACTCTCGAGAAGCACTTTTTTGGTTTCATAACGAACTTTAGTCTAATCTGAAAATTACCAACAATAGTTGTTGTATATTACTTATTAGATTATAAAACACCTCGAGTTTGATCAAACTCAAATAGGTTATTTGACGTATTGAGTTATCAACACCTTTGACGTTCAATAGAATTTCTGTTTGGGGGACTAGGTGGTATTTCCCCACCGAGAAGATCTCACCTCTACCAAGGCTGCTCACTTGCCTTGGTGGTCTTTCGACCAATACTTGATATCGGATGTACATATATAATATAGATATATGTATATATAGGTTAGTTGTAACCGAATACCGTGCTTGCGTGATCTAAAACTATGAGGCAATCTAATCTAATGCTATGACTTTTGTCTGATCATTAGGGTCATCAAATCTTAATGTGTAAAATCGATCAAAACGTATTCCTGCCTTACAATTTCACCTAGTGACAAAATAAATTATTCCAAGGAAGCTTCCGACCTCTTCGACAGTTTTAGGTCTCTGAATGTGAAGGTATTTAAATAATATTATCTTTAGCTATGGACCTCCTTGTTGACAGAGACTTTCTGAAAACAGCTCGTGTCTAGAAAAATTCATGTTTCTTATTACTGCCAAAACACACTTCTCATTGTTTAACAAAACATTGTTACCTTTTAGAACATTATAAAATCTCTTTTGTACTATTTATCATCCGTACCGAAAGTACTATAATATCACCCATAAAGTTAAAGACACCGTCACCTGGTAGGTAAAAAAACGTTACTTACTTACCTGGTAGGTGTCGGAAAGAATGTGTTTAAGGACGTAAGTACTTAATAAAAGTTATGCTTAAGAAATTATAATTTTCTTTTGATGGACTAATCTCTAATAAAACATTTTTGTTTTTACTGCCTACCTACTTTTGAATATTATAATAATTGTAGTAGTAGTAGGTAGGTAATTCTTTTGCTATGTCGAAGAAGTCACAGTAGGTGATTTTCTTGGTTTATGGCTATGCTCGCACATTGCATGTTGACGCGACACATATTCTAGTCCCCAGTTACTTGGTGCAACCTATGAAGAGGTTTTATTTTTTTCCAATACTACAATAAAATCGGTGATGGTTCTTAACTAACTGTAGGTAACTCCAATACCAATTTACCAGTTATGTACCAACACCAACGCGGGCTATATTCTTATTTGAAAACTTTCTTGTTGATTTGACGACCAAGTGGTCGTCTCCTCCATTTTCCTTTTGGTAGTTTCAAGTTTCATCAATAGTTATAATATTCACAAAGCCTATTTATGCTTCGATAGAAACTTCACCTACTTGCCATTTTATATGACGCGTCATCTTCGTTAGTGTGAAATTGTAAAATTATTTCTTTTGCTTGGTTTAGACTACCTTTTGTGTTTGCTCACTGCATGAGTTCGACATTTCACTCAAAATGTTTCACAAATTGTGTTCTCGTATTCATATTTTTAGGTTATTTACTGGTTTTATATTATTGTGCTATAGTGACTGTATCACCTATCACCTTTTATAGTGGGAGGGTATTTTATCTGAAACCTAATGACATGCATTTCTCGGTAATATTCAAATTATTCATCAAAGGCCGTTTGCCCAACTTTTACACTTTGCACTTTGGGTGCAAAATCTTACAATACATTTTAAACTGATAAGACTGAAAACATTTGTTGCTATCAGGACCAAACCACTGGATTGAGTTCCATTCTCCAAAATTCCTTTCCACTGAAAGGCGTTAGGACTACTACCCTAGAATTGTCCGTGAAGCGGTGGAAATCAAAAGGTAAAACAATTTCAACCGGAAAAGTGGATAAAAGCTCTCATTGACGTGGAATCCAGTACCTAATTAATAAATCATCGCATCTCCGAACATATTTTCGGATACTGTGAGCGTGATGTGCACATAACAATAATTATCCTGTCGGTGGTGTGCCGACGACTTTTAAACACGTTGTGAGGGTACTTTGAGTTTCCTTCACAACAAATGAAAACGATGTGCCTGCCTCTCCAGTAACCTTGTGACCACGATCAGTGCAACCCGATCGAAATGACGAGGTAAAGGTTATATTCGAATATTAGGTATCTAAAACCTTTACACGATCTCGTCCTGTCATTAATACAATGATAAGACTGAAAGCTTCCCAATCGAAAGTTTCACAGTTTTAACACTAACATAGACATAAGCCTACTAAACTAAACACTAACACTAAAAGAACTTACAATTTATCTGATTTGATAAATCGATTGATCTGAGTGGGAGTGTTTGCTGGTTTGTCATTTTAAATCTGATCAGTAAAGATAGTCAAGAAAAACAACCCCTTTGATATGAAGATATGAAGTTTTATAATGTTGTAAGTATTCATTTATTTTTTACCGACTTCATTATATTCTGCGACACAGTTTCAAACTTCTGCAGATGTCATCGACTTTTAGAAATCTGTACCCTTGTTTTATGTTCCTAATAAGGACGGTAAGGTAATGATTATTATTATTTATCCTCAAAATCTTTTATCCATAAGTATATTTATTTTGATTACCAAATTCGACACTATGTGTAACTCATGTAAGAATTACCCGAGAAATGCATTCACTAGTATCGCTAAAATTTCAATTCAAGTTCAAATAATTCAATTCGATCTCAATCCCAATCTCGATTCTGATCTCGATTCCGATCTCAATCCTGATCTCGATCTCTCTATCTCAATTTCTATTGATATACTTAGCATTGGACAATTTATTTTAATAACTGTATTGCACCTACTACTTAGGTATTTAATTGATCTAGTACCAATTGGCTTTGCCAATCCACTACTACTTGTTTAGTACCGGCCAATAATATTCCAATTATTGCCCCTACTACTTACATTATTAGTACCGAATGGCGTTGCCAATCCCTACTACTTGTTTTTAGTACCGGCCAATACCTAATATTCCAATTATTGCCTCTACTACTTGTTTTTAGTACCGAATTGTTGCCAATTCCCTACTACTTGTTTTTAGTACCAAACTGATGATCCTTCTCCCATCAGTTACTACTACTGTGGTTTCGATTACCTCTTGTTAGCACTGACAAACGCTCTAATATCAATAGCATGTCTATTTGCTAGTATGTATTTGTTTTGTTATCATTTTATGAGGTTAGCGCTTGCAATAATGCTTTATTGCATCGCTTGTAATCGAAACCTTTCTTACTTACATGTAGGTAGGTTCAGTAACTTCGTGCAGTGTGGTAAAATTGAGCTAAAATAATTTAGCACTTTAACTACCTATTGGTCTTAAAGTCCTAATTCGATAAGATAAAAATATCACTGATCATTCCACTTAAGTATTACTTTGTGTTAAGTTGTAATACAATGTACCTAGGTACCCTATAATACTTATTCAATTTACCTTTATAAGGTACTGATAGAATATACTTTAGATATGTACAAAGAATTTTACTAGCAATGAAAAGAATAAACTTTTAAATTATTTATGTAGGTAGGTAAGTTTCTTAAAAACAATATTTATAATTATTTTCATAATCGATTCAAACACACCACACAAATAGTCGATTGGTGCGTGATATTCTATTCCTTTTATCGTATCTAAAACTCACAAGTCATAAACCAACACTGCACTTGGTTATCCTAAATTATCCTTGGTTTTTTTTTTTTTTTTTTTTTTTCAGCAAGTATTTTTGTATAGATATTTTACTCACGTTTTTATACTCGTCGCCAATGTAGCGTCCTGGTATTCAGAGCTATAATCACAGTATAATGATACAATGGAAACCACTTATCAATGCACACTGTCAGGTGGTTATGGACGTCCGTCCCGATCGAGTGCCAACGCACAACTGAGTCAACTGACCAACTAATGCCACGCTTTGACAATCATTTTAATCAAAACATCACAGCATTCCTATTACACAAGTTTCTGATAAGGTTATCTAGTAGTTATTCTGATTTTGAATTTACCTGGCAGATGTTTACGATATCAGTCACTTTATCAGCAGGAGGTGAGACTGGCCTATCTTTAGTCATCATCATCATAATTACATCTTGTTGATGATGATGAACTTATGCCTAAATTAATATTTTTTTATATACCTCTGCCTTCAAAAACAGGCAGGACAAAGAGATAGACCGCAGAATTGAAAATGCCTGGAAAAGCTACTGGTCCATGAAGGAGCTAATGAAGGGCGACCTTCCTATGTCACTGAAGCGTCAGCTCATCGATATGTGTATTCTGCCCGTCCTAACCTACGGTGCCCAGTCTTGGTCACTAACCGATTCTCAAAAGTCCAAACTCGGGGTTTGCCAAAGAGCAATGGAACGCAGCATCCTAGGTGTGAAAAGAATCGACCGAATCCGGAACACCTGGCTGCGTTCAAAGACCGGTATTGCTGACGTGGGCGTAAAGGCTGCCAAGTTAAAATGGGAGTGGGCAGGTCACGTCACCCGCATGCACCCAGACAGGTGGGCCAAAGTGGTGACTGGTTGGATCCCGGTGGATGGCAGGCGACTCCGGGGCAGGCCTAAAAAGCGATGGCGCGATGACCTGGACGCCTTTGAGAAGGATTGGCGAAAAATCGCAGAAGATCGCGAGGTGTGGAAGGTGTGGAAGGTGACGGGGGAGGCATTTGCCCAGCAGTGGGACAGTTTAGGCTAATTAAAAAAAAAAAATACCTCTGCCTTATCTAACTTATATCGTCTATATATTATACTTGGAACATCGTTTTTGTCTTTCGTATCGTTATTACAGTTTTTACATCATAATTAATCTTGTCATGATGACCGGGCGTGCGGTGGCTCTTCGTTATTAAATTATTTGGTGGTTCTTAAGCCCTAGTTATTAAAAACGGGTGCGGTGACGAGCCCGAAATTTTTGCGTGCGAAGCATGTTCAACATTGTTTTCTGTAATTAATAGCACACCTTATTTCTGATTCGTGTGCTAATATTATAAATCTAAAAATATATGAGGTCATGAAAAAATAAAGCAGAATCACTAAGGGGCAATTACAAGAACCTATGGGCTAAATTAATTTCTTAAAGTTTGACGTTTTCGCCACCTCGCAGACTGCAGACTTTCTATCGGCCGATAGTTGAGACGGAATATACGGCTCGTAATGAGTATGGAGAAGTATAGCCCGTCTCAACTATCGGCCGACAGAAAGTCTGCAGTCTGCGAGGGGGCTTCATGCTTAGGAAATTGACGAGTTTAAAATAGACGTTCTCGGAAATTGTCCTTTTCGGATGTTGTCATTTTAGGAAGTTTTCGCTGTCACCCTGAGACCACTTATAGAAACCACTTATCAATGCACACTGTCAGGTGGTTATGGACGTCCGTCCCGATCGAGTGCCAACGCACAACTGAGTCAACTGACCAACTAATGCCACGCTTTGACAATCATTTTAATCAAAACATCACAGCATTCCTATTACACAAGTTTCTGATAAGGTTATCTAGTAGTTATTCTGATTTTGAATTTACCTGGCAGATGTTTACGATATCAGTCACTTTATCAGCAGGAGGTGAGACTGGCCTATCTTTAGTCATCATCATCATAATTACATCTTGTTGATGATGATGAACTTATGCCTAAATTAATATTTTTTTATATACCTCTGCCTTCAAAAACAGGCAGGACAAAGAGATAGACCGCAGAATTGAAAATGCCTGGAAAAGCTACTGGTCCATGAAGGAGCTAATGAAGGGCGACCTTCCTATGTCACTGAAGCGTCAGCTCATCGATATGTGTATTCTGCCCGTCCTAACCTACGGTGCCCAGTCTTGGTCACTAACCGATTCTCAAAAGTCCAAACTCGGGGTTTGCCAAAGAGCAATGGAACGCAGCATCCTAGGTGTGAAAAGAATCGACCGAATCCGGAACACCTGGCTGCGTTCAAAGACCGGTATTGCTGACGTGGGCGTAAAGGCTGCCAAGTTAAAATGGGAGTGGGCAGGTCACGTCACCCGCATGCACCCAGACAGGTGGGCCAAAGTGGTGACTGGTTGGATCCCGGTGGATGGCAGGCGACTCCGGGGCAGGCCTAAAAAGCGATGGCGCGATGACCTGGACGCCTTTGAGAAGGATTGGCGAAAAATCGCAGAAGATCGCGAGGTGTGGAAGGTGTGGAAGGTGACGGGGGAGGCATTTGCCCAGCAGTGGGACAGTTTAGGCTAATTAAAAAAAAAAAATACCTCTGCCTTATCTAACTTATATCGTCTATATATTATACTTGGAACATCGTTTTTGTCTTTCGTATCGTTATTACAGTTTTTACATCATAATTAATCTTGTCATGATGACCGGGCGTGCGGTGGCTCTTCGTTATTAAATTATTTGGTGGTTCTTAAGCCCTAGTTATTAAAAACGGGTGCGGTGACGAGCCCGAAATTTTTGCGTGCGAAGCATGTTCAACATTGTTTTCTGTAATTAATAGCACACCTTATTTCTGATTCGTGTGCTAATATTATAAATCTAAAAATATATGAGGTCATGAAAAAATAAAGCAGAATCACTAAGGGGCAATTACAAGAACCTATGGGCTAAATTAATTTCTTAAAGTTTGACGTTTTCGCCACCTCGCAGACTGCAGACTTTCTATCGGCCGATAGTTGAGACGGAATATACGGCTCGTAATGAGTATGGAGAAGTATAGCCCGTCTCAACTATCGGCCGACAGAAAGTCTGCAGTCTGCGAGGGGGCTTCATGCTTAGGAAATTGACGAGTTTAAAATAGACGTTCTCGGAAATTGTCCTTTTCGGATGTTGTCATTTTAGGAAGTTTTCGCTGTCACCCTGAGGGCTCACAAATATATGATTTGATTTCAGTTACATCTCAAGCTTGATAAATAAATATCGTAAGTTGTAATAGCATTCTAGAAGTACTTAAATCTTATCGCCAAGCAACGCCGCGGAAAACAGGCACTTCTTTTTCATTACCTACTTACTCAAAGATAAATCACTTCGATCGACCGGAAGTGAATGATATCAAAAAAGGTTGAATTGTGACTGAATCGGCGCGGTAATTGAATCATTTATTTAGCCCTGTTGGCCTAGTAGGAGTGCTCGGTCCACTCCGGGACCTGTCCTTTAAAACAATAAGGATCATTTTCACCTCTTGCTGATTGTGTCTGATAGTCAATCAACAGCTTATCCGACAGATAGCGTTCTTTATTACAAGTAAGGCTGTTAAACTGTTAAGCAGTTAAACTCTGCTGTTAAGCAGTTAAACTCTCTGATTTTCAAGATTTTCAATCTTAGTGCAGGTGTCTGCAACTCACACACATGTACGATACATTCTATGAAACCAACTGTAACCTAGTACCTACATACTTTTTGTACCTAACCATTTATAAAAATATTAAGTTTAAGTAAGCACTTGTTTCACACATTATCTGTATGATTGTCTATTTTTTGTGAATAAACTTTGATTTGATTTGATTAATGAATCAACTAAAGTGGCTGATTCATATCTAGCTGTTCAAACAGCAAGTGGCGAGATTGGGCAAAAGTTCGGAAAGTTATCTTCTTCTTCTTGTCGTGTCAGTAGTTATTTCGAACCATTAGACCCCTCGCAGACTACAGACTTTCTATCGGCCGATAGTTGAGACGGGCTATACTTCTCCATACTCATTACGAGCCGAAGTATATTCCGTCTCAACTATCGGCCGATAGAAAGTCTGTAGTCTGCGAGGGGTCTTATGGCGAGAGGATTACCTTTAAGTGTATCTCAAACAGGTTTCTTTTTTCAAACTTATAATAAAGCGATTGATTTTCGTTGGTCTCGTTTTCAAGAGCCTTAAAATTTCAGCACCGGTTGGCCACTATTCATTCATTAAACTTAAGAGCTCAGCTCTTGTCGGTGCAATGATGCAACTTCCTCCACCTCTCCCTTTCCAATGCGGTCTCCTTTACTTCTTTATACGACATGACAGCGATCTTCTCCTTTATCTAAAATAAATAAATAAATAAAAATAAACAAATGAATGAATTCCTTCCACTTTTCCTTCTATGATGTTCTTAATAAAGCTGTCAGGTCGTATAAGATGTCCAATCATTTTTCCTCTTCGATTTTGCATGGTGGTCATCAAAGCCCTTTTCTCCTCAATTCTTCTCAGCACTTCCTCGTTGGTAACCTTCTCTGGCCACTATACTTTACTTGGCCACTATACTTTACCTATTTATAAATATTCTCCACTTAAAATCTGGTTTAGTGGGCAGTATAAGTCATTAACCTGTACGGCTCAGAGCAATTTACTTTGAATTATAGCATCCCCACACCCCCACTGTACAGTGTAGGAACCTTACGGACGTTATTATATTTTAGGTGTCAAGTCATATTTATGAGGTTGTTGCTCCAGTACAGACACAGAGAAATACACACACATACAGGGTCACGACTGTATCCCTAAGGCGCGGTAGACATTCTCTCAGATCTTTATGTATTCCAGATCCTTTGAAGATGTCTAAGGGGGTAGTCAGAGGAATGTACAAATACATATTTGATATAAGATGTGCAGAAGTTAGTATTCCATACGTGACAGGTTGCAAGCCCATCGCTGCCTATAAGAATACTCACTGGTTTCCTCATGAAGTTTTCCTTAACCGTTCAGAGCTTGTGTTAAAGCCCATATAAATATTACGAAACGCAAAATCTATTGATGCACGGCCGGGATTCCATCCCACGACCTTCGGATTGAAAGTCGAGGTACAACCCCATTCGGCCAACACGGCTCCTACTAAAAAAATATAACAGTTTGTGACGATTGGTGTATTATAAAACAATGACATACAAACGATAAAGTAAACTGGTGGACGTACCTACCTATCTTCTAAAGTTCTTGCAGCCATAATGGCGTCGATTCTGTTGTTCACTGACTAAAGTTAACTAAACCAAAATGCTACGTTCTTATTTCCTTTAAGATAAGGTCCAAAATAGATTGACTATTCAGTGGCATTCCTAAAATTACTTTTTTTAGTAAAAATGAAGTATTTGTGGGTAGAATTAGTCATGACCATTTTACTTGCTGTGTAAAACAGCTGCTACAGAAGCTCAGAAACGCCATTTGGATTATACTTTTAGTATGTCACTTTCAAAGACGTGCCATTTTGGTCTTTAGCGATAACGAAATAAGAACGTTCAGTTATAGTTTAATTAAGTTTAGTCAATGAATAGCAGAATTGACGCCATTGTATGGTTAGGTGGCGGCAAAAATCATTGTTCACACGCTGAATCTACTTTTTTCAACTTAGGTATGTACACCTACTAAGTAACTAAGAGCAAAATATTGAAATTATAAAGTAACTTTTATAGAGAACAGCCTGTTTTCAGCAGTTTCAGTCTGTATATAGTGTTGTTTAAGACCCCTCGCAGACTGCAGACTTTCTATCTGCCGGAGACGGAATATACTTCGGCTCGTAATGAGTATGGAGAAGTATAGCCCGTCTCAACTATCGGCCGATAGAAAGTCTGTAGTCTGCGAGTGGTCTAAAATAGACCTATCAACGTTTTACAAAATGAAAACTGATTGCAATGTTCAACAATTTGGACTGAACTAGAAAAAGTTAGAACATTGGTAAGAACCTCCAAGCAAGAATGAAGAAGGTAAGTATATATTCATATAGCTAATAAACCTACTTTCAAACAAAAATAAAGTTGAGAAATGAAAAGTCTTATCAATTTCGATTCCCACGGGATTCGAACCCGCAACGATCAGACGATCCTTCTAAAGCCGGAGTACCTTACCGCTCGGCCACGGAACCCTAATCGTCGTAATCGACTTTTTTGAATTTTTCGAAGGTTTTTAAATAGGTCTACAATTGACGGAGATATAAGTGACTATGTAGTCTTCAATCTGTTTATATTATAAATCTATGTAAATGTTTACTCAATCTGTCCTGTTGTGTTTTCTATCGGAGCTTACATTGTTTGATATTAAACTTTTATAGCGACATATCCATCGTAAATCAAGATGCTGAAATGCAATAAACTTTGAGCGACTAAATTGTCTGTTATTTTTGAACAAAAGCTAAGTTTGTAAAGGAAATTGTTTTAAAAATCTTTAGTTTAATTAAATTACGTACTTATGTATTTTTATGTTTATTGTTTCGTGTAAATATAAAGATTTCTTTAGCCATGATTAAACCATTATATTGCTTTTATGCCATAATAATAAAGGAAATTGTTAACTTATAAACTGGCTCGCATTTCATTTGTAATACCTAAGTGTGTAGTCAGAGCCAGCACACAAGGAATTATAAGATTTTTTATTGCCTGCCCTGCCCTTATCCCACTTTTATGTGGGGTCGGCACAACAGGTTTTCCTCTTCCACTCCGCTCTATCAGCCGTCATCTCAACATGTAAAGTAAATAAAACATTAAAAAAAACTTTAATAAAATTTAAAATTTTATTTACAATTATTACATTAATGAATGGAGACATTTGCCCAGTATTGGGTCAGCATCGGCTGTTAATAAAAATAACCACAGTAAATTACTAAACAATTTCTCAGAGCAATTTGCCCCATAAGTGCTTCCCGACATCGTGTACGATCAGGCTCCATTACCGCGACCCTAGAGGGCAATTATCGCGTAATAGATAATTACCTTATCAGCTATTTATGAGAGTAGGTATCGCTCGCCTCTCAAGGGCATTCCTTGTGCCTTTATTTCACCTTTAGATAAAAATTAACTAGGAAGTACCTATTAACCGATTTTATTTACAGCTAAGCTTTTAGGTGTACTATGTACTATTTACAAAATACAATAGAATCAGTTAATCGACCTCTGTGGCGCAGTGGGTGAAAGCCGAAGGTTGCAGGTTCGACCGCCGCGGGATAAATGTTTATATAATCTGCAAATATTTATCTTGCGTCTGGGTGTTTCTATGTATCATATGTATGTATTTAAAAACAAAAAAGTATATTCGTATATCAGTTATCTGGTTCCCGTAGTGCAAGGTTTGCTTAGTTTAGGGCTAGATGACGCTGTGTGAAATGTCCAACATTATTTATTAGTTAAGCTCGTGACGCTGGGTCAAGCTTTATAAGCAGTTGTCTACGCCTTTTTCGACGAACTTTTTTATCTTGCTGTGTTATTTTTGTTTCTGTCCAATATCAATGACCTTAGCAAAGCGGGGTCACACTGAGCTTTAGATGCCTAAAATCATCCTCAATGCTTGGGTGCATACGCCCTTATGTTAGGGCGCAGCCTGGCAATAATAAACTGTCATTAGCCCTGTGACTTTGTTTAACCTCACAATATCACGCTCATTATCGTGTAGATACGCTATCTCCTAGGGATGTGCAGTGAACTTCGAAAGCTGACTAAAATTTTGCTCCTAAAAGCGATAACTGAGTCGCTTTTAGGAGGAACATTTATGTTATCTACGCCTGCTGCAGAGGTAATGTCTGTCGTGACAAATGCAGGGGTCAGTTTGAAACCTACATACCAACTTTTCAGGGTAGCAGGGATTGGCCGGCCTGCCGCAGGGGCAAACTAGCAAATTGTCTCTGCCTGCCTATACACATTACAAGAGCAATAAAAATCAAATTAATTGAATAAATCCGAAATTGATTCTGTTGGCAGGCGCGTCGGTAGAAGCTTTAAAACTCTAACTGGTTTCTGTAAAATAGTGTATAGTAAGTATTAGGTACATCATAATCAACTTTTTTAGCTTTTTCGGAGTCCGACACTTTTACTCCTTAGCACATCATATGTTATCGTTCGAAATCCACTGGAGTATAACTCTGGAATAATTTAATTTTGTACTTCACAGATAATTTGGGTGCTTTGTAGAATAATTTAAAACACTCAGCAATTTGGGTATAGACCATTAAAATTCTAGAATTTTACTACTCAGATAATTCTCAGAGAATATTCCTACTTACTATACATATTATAAATTTTGGAGTACAATAAATGAATGAAAATAATTAATTGTACAATGCACACCTTATCACTACAAAATGCAGTAGAAAAGAGAACAATAATACAATGCACAATAAACGGCCTTATCGCTGAGAAGCGATCTCCTCGGCAACCTTTGGATGGAGAGGAATGTAAATGCATGGAAGATTGAACGTAGTTGAGTAGAGTTATGTTGTAGATTTTATTAAGAACTCCAACTTTCTTCCAAAGTAGTATATTTTAGTCCAAAGCAGTATTACAGATCAGTAATAACAATGTATTTCGGTATTTTACACGTTCTCCATCGTTTTCTTTTCATCAATCTTTTTCAAAACGAGATACCCCGGTTGCCGCCGAAACAAACGTCACTAGCGCTGTCACTGTCATCGGCTTCTCCACTAGAGTTGCCAACCAAAGAGTATGGTTGCCATCATTATCGATTTACGATAGTGTTTAGAACAAAGATTATATATAGGGATTTCATTTAGCTATTCTTCTTTTTCTTTTCGTGTGACTAGAGTGCTGACACACAATGCTTGCTGTGAATGTAAAGCTGTGTACAGACAACGCGTTCCAGGCTACAGCAACGCGTAGGTATACATTTTACCGTCCGTACAAGTGTGGTATGTACAAGGCTTAACGCTGGCTGGTCTGTACCCACCTTTGGAATAAAGGCTCTATCTTTTATCAAAACATTTAAGTCTTTATCAGTCCTTGAACATTATTCGAGTAAAGTGATTTGCACTGACGTTATCACCTTAATCAAGGGATAATCGGTAGTCGACGTGCCGTGAAACGAAATTAATAGAATTTCAAAAAGCTCTGGAGTTTTAGACCGTCATTTTATGACAATTAAAAGACGGTAGATATGTGCACACAGTGATAGCATATTACTGATGGCCCACATTTCTGCTTTTTTACACATCTTCAGAGGATTTTGAGTGACTAGGTTTGAGAATGCCTACCGTGCCTTGGGGATACTGTCATGGTTCTGTTTCGTTACCCTGCATCTTACGTGGGCGATCGCGAAGCGTCGCGGTGCGGCGCGGAAACAAAAAACAGTCGATTTACTATTGAAATGTCAATACGCCGCGACGCTCACGAATGACACTTCAATAGTAAATCAACTGTTTGTTGTTTCTACGCCGCACCGCGCCGCTTCGCGTTCGCGTCCAAATCGCCTACGTAAGACGCAGCCTTAGCCTCACTTGGCAATCACGACGTAAGCGCTCTTTCGCACTAGCGGTTGAACAACCGCTTGTCATTATACGCACCTAACCGCAACAAATTTGTACTAAAATTTGAACCACGCGGCGCGGTTTAACCGCTAGTGCGTAACGGGGCTAAGGATTTAAAATTGGGGTCTGTTCAGGTCCCATTGGTTTCCACCATATATCGTAACCTTAAAAACCCACCATAGAGAGACAATGTTGGCGATTCTGTTGTTCACTAACTAATCTTATAACTAAAATATGAACACTCTTATTTCGTTCACACTACAGTCGAAAACGGCAACACTAAAAGTGAGCATAATTATTTGCTAAATTAAGTAACTTATCGAAATACCACTGGGTCATTCTATTTTGGTATTAAATAACGTGAGCGAAACCGCGGGCAAGATGCTCATATGTTTTAAAACAATAACATTTTGTCTTCTCTAGCGAAACCATAACATTCTAGAAAGTGTATATAGCTTTATCTAGATAGGTATTGTTGAACCTACGTGCGCCTATTAGCTAAGAGCTCGTTTGTCTAAATTTGTAGCTGAAGTAAAAGGATGTAAGTATAAGTAGTTTCAAAGTCATGTAGTACCCATAACACAAGCTCTACTTACTTTGCGGCTAGACGATGCTGTGTGAAAAGTCCAGCATTTTTGAAGTGAAAACTTCTTTAGGCGCGTTTGACAGTTTTGAGATGAGAAAAATTCTTGGATTCGCCACACTCATGCGTAAAAAACTGACAACACACCCTCATTTTTACGCACACTCTTGCAAATTTCGTATAAGACGTACGTAATATTACAAGACGCACATGATTCGGAATCATGTACATTTTGGCAGACGGGAAATTACAAGGTAAGGCTCATCCCGTGGAAATGATATAGATAAAATAATAAATTCCTCAATAAATTCACACTGTCAATCAAATTTCTGACAAATTTCTGACTGCCAACCTTCGCTAGTCGGAGAGGCACTAGAAGAAGAAGAATCAAATTTCGTTACTGAAGGTACCTTTTTTACAGGCTTTACTAAACTTATCATATCGTCAAACTTCTCCACAGCGCACCTTCAATCAGAACATTCGTGACTGTAATAGCTGCTAATGTTCCTAATTTGGTTGAAATTGTGTTGAAATTGCCGCTTTACGCAGACTTGATCGAGTCGACGCGTGCTTCTGCACGATTTCTATTAACCATATTGATTTAACAACTGTTTTCTCTTTATCGAAAACTTCTCAATGCGGTAAAAATCATACGTAATTATAAGTAAAGAAAAACAAACAGGGTCACGACTGTATCCCCAACATGAAGACATTTAGAAAATATGAAGCAGTCTAAGAAGTTGGTACCTAGTCAGAAGCACGTCCAAAAATATGCCCACAATTTGCAGAATACCATTCCATACATTCCTGATTCCATACATCGCTAACCGCTGGAGTAAAAGAGTTCTTGAGTGGGGACCGCGACTCGGCAAACGTAGTGTAGTACGCCCTCCGGCCAGGTGGATTGACGATCTGCGAAAGGCTGCTGGCAGAAGCTGGATGCGTCGAGCTGAGGATAGGTCGCATTGGTGCTCATTAGGGGAGGCCTATGTCCAGCAGTGGACTGCTATATAGGCTGATGATGATGATGATGACATCCCTAAGATACGGTAGACATTTCAACTCAAGATCCTATGAAGATGTCTAAGGAGTACCTAGTCCAAAAGCATGCCCACATTTTCCAGAATAACATACCATATGATGCGTGACAAGCACATCGCCGCCTTATCTTCTTATGGACCATCACCGTTTAGAACTCGTGTAAAAAATGTTTTTTTAAAAGAGCTGAAACGTCAAAACGTTTCTTTTTTGTGACATCTTTAAAAGAGAAAATGATGATTAAATGAACCCCGGATTCTATCAAGAAGTAGTCCTTCACTTTACTCTAGATCCTATTGTAAAGGAATAAGACTGATAATTACGAAACAAAACGGTGACTTTTTTCAAACGAATGCCTTGGAAATTGAATCAATTTACGTAAGGCAAATTGCTGAATGGAAGCGAAGATTGGCAGTTTCTTTTTTCTCTAATCAACTTAAATCAAACTCTATTTTCTTCGACTTTACAGTCTACATTGCTATAAAGCACAAAAGTAAAACGGTCTTCAAAATATAAAAGTTTGACGTTATTTATTATTACAAAAAAATTGACGGCAATGGCATTTAAAAATCGGAATTCAAAATGGATGTCGCTGACGATTCAAATATAGAACGAATAAATCTGGATGCTCTAACGAAGCTGTCAGTTTTATGAGGAAAGAAATATGGATTGAGGCCCTTTTAAATCCAATTAACAAGAAAGACAAATTGCTGAATTGTGATTTTTTTTATGCCAAAGGTCTTAATAATTCAAAAGCTTGGGGTTATGTAAAGTCAGCTTAAAGTTTGCGCATTCGTAAGTAATAGATCAAGTAAGTACGCTTTTGTAGATTAACATGCCTTGTTTCTGAATTAAATTATAATAATAAAATTATTTTATATAAAGTAAGTAAGTAAGTTCGTATGAGTCAGTGGCCAACTCTGGTGACGGAGTTTTTAGGCCGCCTTAAGGCCTCCGTCATGGCTTAACGACTTAAAATAGCCGGAATTTAACGTGCCCTCCGAAGCACGGAAGCGCTCAGATGAAAATGCCACTGGCGGTCACCCATCCACTTACAGACAGTTTCGAACGTTGCTTAACTTCGACGATCTATCAAGAACGACTAAGCAAGCACGACCACGAGCGTTTTATATATTAAACACTATAATAATATGCTACTACATAATTTTCAAAGGTATTGATAGTTTCAAATGAATAAGGTGAATACGCAGACGGGAAAAATAGCTTTACTAGCCATTACCAATGACAGGCCATTAAAATACTCCGGAATTCCATCAAGGAAAGTTCATAAAAATTTATGAGCTCGACAGTACATACACTAGTGGGCGCCTAATAAACCTGGTATAAAGTTATTTCTGAGTATAAACTGTCAAAATGTATTGTTATTCTTGGTTTTTACCGAGAAATAACTTTATGTCACGTTTCATGGTAAGGCTAGTGGTGTGTAAAACTCGATCATAACACACAACAGATTGTGCTTACATTATTAATTGGCTCAAAAATCAACATTGGCTAAAAAATAGCGATTCTTTTTATTCAAACTAACTAGCTTACAAGGGCTAGCTTACAATGTATTGTCTCTTGTCTTTTTATATTAAAGATATCGATACACATTTCATGCATATTTAACGCTGGAATATGCATGACAAACCTTTATTTAGTTGGAAAAAAATCACCCAACTTGCCCAAACAGCTCGCTTCTCTCGCTCTATCAAATAGGAATGAAGTCTGCAGATTTCTTTAAATGCTATTTATTAAGTTTTTACATTACCAAGTTTTGATCTCGTGGCGCCATCTCTGACAGATCGGAAATAAATTGGAATTGGAAAGCAATACGTTATCTGATATCGAATTTATGCTGAGAGATTTTCAATCATGGCAAATATACGTGGTTAACCTACGTTTGCCTTACCAATCTGAATTATACATGGAATAGAATAATGTTGTCCATTTATGATGTGTCTTAGCGATCAAGTCTGGCGACTCATGGCTTAATAAATAAATAATGCTGGACATTTCACACATCATCATCTAGCCCCAAACTAAGCAAAGCTTGTACTATGGGAATCAGATAGCTGATATACTACTTATATACTTTTATTTGTAAATACGTATACTTATTATAGAAACACCCAGACCCAAGATAAATATTTGCAAATCATACAAACATTTATCCCGGGGCGGGGATCGAACCCGCAACCTTCTGCGTCACAAGCGGGCTTTCACTCACTGCGCCACAGAGGTCGTCGTTAATAGTTGGGACCGTAGATACACGGTCCGATAGATCTAGAAGAAGAAGAAGAAGAAGACAAGATAAGAAGAAGCACAGACTAAATATTAATCTTGTAGGCACTGTGTAGATTTGTGTGCTGTCCACCTTAATAATTTGAAGGTCATTACAATGGAATATAAACTCCATCATAATGATGGTCATAAATATGGATCACGTTCAATCTAATAGTAGTTTTTATTAAAATATGATATTGTAAAAAATATCAGTCAGACACATTCATATCCCAATTTATATTCGTTAGACTTTTTGCAACATTTTCACGTACATTTTTAGTATTTTTTTAAGAAAATGAAAATGTTTCAATCTATCATAATAACCAGCAACGCTTCATCACTGTGACAGACGCTACGAAGGCAAAAACGCTACGGCGTAGCCCTTCGTAGCAAGTCTACGCACTCAGACCTTTATTTCACCATTGGTTTATATTCATCTTGATTCTTCACGGTATTGGTAGCGAAAGAACAGGATTAAAATTAGTTCTAAGACTATTCTAAGTGATCCTAGCGGTCCTACTGAATAAATGCTTTTTGACGATTTTAGTGGTCTAGTATGAAACAGCATTTAAACTAGCATCTGATTTTGATGAAGGAGTTATTCTACATTATTAGGTATTATAATGCGGTGACAAGCTCTACCTTGTTTCTCGAGAAATCTTGGAGCTTAAGATAAAGATAAAAAATTAGACATTTCCTTTACTAAACAGAAGTAATGTAATATCCCCAAAGTGACGCGTATACGGCTTTTAAAGTAAAAGTTTTTCAACATAAATTCGCAATTTCATATCGTTTGGGATCACTTTTGTAGCCCCGTCGTAAAAGTCCGTATTTAATTTATGTTTATCTTATGTGTATTTATATTATGTGTAGGAGCAATAGAGTAAGTAAGTAAATTGAATACATAATCAAGCATCCTCCTATGGCGTCGCGTGTGAACAGCGTTTATCATAATTATAATAAATAATAATAATAATGCTGGACAATTTCACACAGCATCATCTAGCCCCAAACTAAGCATAGCTTGTACTATGGGAACCAGATAACTGATACACTACTTATATACTTTTTTGTTTGTAAATACATGCATATTATACATAGAAACACCCAGACCCGAGATAAATATTTGCAGATCATACAAACATTTATCCCGCGGCGGGGATCGAACCCTGCGCCACAGAGGTCGTCAAATCAATCTTCAATTTTAATCATCGTCAATTTTAATCCAATCGTGCACCATTGAGATTTTCTGTCGAAAAAATATAAAATTACACTCTCAAACGGTGAAAAAACACATCATGAGGAAACCGGCATGTCGTAGGACATAAAAAGTTCGAAAACATGTGTCAAGTGCATGAAAGGAGGCTCTTAGAGGCGTAGGTACTTAAATCCTTTTACCAACTGGTTCAAAAGAACCAGTGACATGAAAAGAAGATCGGGATCAAGGGTGAATGAAACTGATCCCCTGTATCATCCCGGTATCAGGGAACCAAGAACAAGAATAATAAAAAGTTTATTTGACACATACAACATGAAAGGTTACCTGGAAGATATCTCTTTCAGCGATAAGGCCGCCCATTGTACTAAGAACTTGTTATTGTTTTATTTGTATTAATTTCTTGGCGTACAATAAAGTGTTCATTCATTCATTCATGATTACAGACAATACATAGGTGAACATAAAATAGGTACCCTACAACATAAACAACAGAAAGGACAAAATTAAACAATAAATAAAAATGAATACAAAGTATGTATGCTACCTACCTACCCTTATTCATTTCCAAACTTATTTTGATGTGGTGCCAAATAGGTCCAGTGTCAGCTTTATTGCTGCTCCCAAGGGAGACAGCGCTGATTTTCAGGACCTAACATCACGCTGTGGACACAAGCACTCCGCGTTGCTGAGCTTTTAGACCCCTCGCAGACTGCAGACTTTCTATCGGCCGATAGTTGAGACGGAACATACTTCGGCTTACTTCTCCATACTTATTACGAGCCGAAGTATGTTCCGTCTCAACTATCGGCCGATAGAAAGTCTGCAGTCTGCGAGGAGGCTTAAATTCATCCCAACGTTTCCGACATCAGAGACATTTATTACCCACTGCGTACAATAGCCTTCGTGAATTCCGAAACAAAACAATTCAGACCTAATGGTTTTTAATTAATATTTACGTGACTTCATAAGTTCCTTTGTCTAGAACTTAACAAAACGCGGTTTTATGAAGAACTCGCCAAACTTCTACATGTTTAATTTTATATTTTGTTCATTATATTGTAACAATTGTTTGTTAATACAAAATTATACTTAAGCCATGAACAGCCTTGAACGAACCGTTCCAGTCTCGTGCGAGTCGATGTATACGCAGCTTTTAGTGTAGGGACACACCAGCTGCACGATCGGCGCCTTACGCGTTTTAATGTCAAGACTAAGAATTCTACCTAGACCTAGACAAATTGTGTATTTTGTTACATAAATAAATCATAATGTTCATCACAAAAGTGCTCCTTGGAGGCAATTGAAGGGCTAGGTCAAGCAAATATCAAGTAATTATATAGGGTGTAAAAAGACGTCTACCGAAGCCGAAAGGGGTAGGTACAGCATCCCAACACACAACCAAATCCAAAAGGATTTTCCGAGAAAATCGTTATATCCGGAGAAAACAGCGTTTGAAGAGTCCTGTTTGCGTATGTTCTGGGCGCGTTGTTTTACGTAGATTGCTGGATTTTGAGTTTTAATTGTTTTTTTTTTCTTTTAAATGAAATTATTAGGTAGGTATGGTCTTATTATGTCGTACTAGTAGTAAATAACCGAAAATAACATAGCATGACGAAGCTGTCATAATTTTTTTTTGCGTTTTTTTCGTTAAATATGTTTAGATTCATGGTCTGATTGCAACCCCTCAGTTTTCGGAATCAGTCTTTTTACACCCTGTATAGTAGATAGCAGTGATTTGTTATACTAGTAAGCTAGTGTACTAATAGTTTATCAAATCACTGGTTGAAAGTCATTGAGTTTCTAGATTACATAGACAACAAAAACTAGTGCTAAGCCTATGGCCGGTGCCAGAAAATATAAATTATATTGAAAGGTTACCCTGCCTGTTTTAACGGTAAATGCCCGTTTGGGTAATCGAAGTGAATTATTACTTAAAATTACAAATTCTAATTTAATGGTACAAGTGCTAGTTAATTAAAGCTTAATGAAGGCAATGTCTTAATATTTTACATAACTATTTGTCTGCTTTGTTCGTTTTGGGTTATAGCTCGAATAAAACACCATTTACAAGATACTCTTCTTGCCTCTTGCTTTCTCAAACTCAATGGAGCAAGAACTAATATTCTGTGGCAAGAAGCAAGAATGGTATACCAGAATGGTATTGTGTAAATGTCTTTTTTTTAGTCTGCTCACCACATAACAAAATCCTAAAGCTGCGTGTAGACTACGCATTCACTCGTTCCAAGGCAAAAACAGTTTTGATGACTCTTGAGCCTGGAACGCGCAGACCGTACTACAAGGCTTGAGAATTTACGTACCTACACCTACAGTCAACAACAAAACAAAACAATTAAGAAATGAAAAGTCTTATCAAAATTTTATTCCGACGGGATTCGAACCCGCGGTGACCAGACGATCCTCCTAAAGCCGGAGTGAAAACCGCTCGGCCACGGAACCCTGACGTCAGACTCGAAATTCTTGATAAGCTCATATTTATCGGTTAAGCACCGGTTAGCGCCATCTACACGTTTCACTAGTGAGCTCATGCTCATTGTCCGAAACTAAAAATTAAAACTAAAAATGTTTCGCTTTCTTCTCCAATCGTGTTTATCATAATAATTGTGAAAATTATTCTGAGAATGATTATGAAATTAACGTAAACAGGGTCACGACTGTATCCCCAAGGCCCGGTAGACATTCTCTCAGATCTTTATATTCCAGATCCTTTGAAGATGTCTAAGGGGGTAGTCAGAGGCATGTATAAATACATATTTGATACATGCCCACATCTTGCAGAAGTTGGTATTCCATACGTGACAGGTTGCAAGCCCATCGCCGCCTACAAGAATACTAACTGAAATTGTTATAATTATAAGTGAAGTTCTACTCGATGACGTAGGACTTCGTACGGTGGCCTCCCCGTCTATAGTTATCGCTGCAAAATGCACTCGATCTAGCTTGGTCGTTAGGATTTACTGGAAAACCTTAGTCTTGTTTATGGACGCTTTACTAGTTAACATTATTTTAACCTTCCTATTCTAAGTTTAATACAGTTTTAACAAAACATAATCCAGTATTTATAAAACGTAAATTGACGAAAGCTTAATCCAAACTTAATAAAAGCGTGTTATGAATACCAAACGTAGATAGTTATGTATGGCTACATCAACCACCCTGTAGATTCAGACACAATTTCGGTAGAGGTGATCAATTATTTTATTGTTTTGGAAGCCTTTTTAGGCTTCCACGCTTTTCCCGAATAAGTTTAGATATTCTAATTTTTTATGTAAATTGACGAAATCTTAATCCAAAAAGTAATTTTACTGAGAACAACTTCAAAAAGTCTCGGGATCAAATAACAAACTTTAAATAGTAAAGCTTGTTTTAAAACTCAAGTTGATACAGTTAACTACAAAATGTTTATGAACACTTACACTTTAATTTTAAATAACTTAAAAACTTTTAAGTATTGTTGGCCAAGGACAGGGTTTGGAATAGTGTCGATTCTCTTGTTTATTAAGATATTCTTATAATTATCGTCAATTACTGTGTTTTAACACGTTCGTTGCATTACGAGATCTATCAGATCTCTGTCAGGACTTTTGTATTGTGCGTTGACTATAATCGTGTTGTTTCACTCCTTGCGGGAGGCTCTAACGTGTAAAGTTCTTTAAGTATGAGTAAGACAGATATACATATTTGCTTCCTATTTAAAGGTGAATTCAAGGACTTTCAAAACTGTATTTTTAGGAGACTGATTAGGTCTCAAACGCACCAAAGGGTAGGTTAGTTTCGAGATCTTTTAGGTCTCCAAAGCACCAGCTGAATGTTTTTTGAAAATGATGGTGCAGTGAACGTGTTAATAAAACTAAGTATTAATATTAGCAAAAATATATTTTTTTAGTGGTGACGGGCTATACTTCTTCATACTCATTACGAGCCGAAGTATATTCCATCTCAACCACAGACCAGTGTAAATCCGTGGCCTCAACTATCGGCCGATAGAAAGTCTGTAGCGAGGGGTCTAAAAGTGAGGTGATCGCGAAGGAACAGGAGTAGGTAAAATCACCTAGTTTTAAGACGATTCAAAGTGATCCCAGCGGTCCTACTGAATTAATGTTTTTTGACTTTGGCTTTGAATCTTGTCCAACTACCATGATAAAAAAACATTTGTAATCAGTCACATTCCACATTTAATACCTACTAGACTTCTAGTGTGCTTCTAGGTTCACTAGGATACATAGTTTTATACTAAAATATATAAAATAAAATGCATTTTTTTTCGTATCGGGAGGTAAACTAAAAATGTTCATAAAATTCTGCCCTACTGTCAGCGAGGACTGTTAAAAGTTCTAACGATGTAAGTTGCTATGTTTAGTTGAGCTATGAGATAAAATTTAAAGTACCTACTACGTGAACAAAAATTTATCATCATCATCATCCGTTGCCCGACTTCACCCACTATTGGGTATAGGCCTCCCTCTACTTTTGCCATTCTTCCCGGTCCTGTGCCATACAAATTGTATACCTACCTAATAATAAATAAAAAATACTGGTTTTAAATGAATGCAAAAACAGAATTCACAATTCATTCTCAAGCCCAGTGACAGCCCTAAGAAACATACTTAACTTACCTAAATAACAGATGGCGCTCCAATAATTTTATGTAGAGTGCCGCGAATTATCTGGATCTGTGACCAAAACAGGAACTAACAAACGCTGTATAATTGCGATAACAGTGCCTCTCGCACTGGTTCAGCTATGTTTGTGGCACTGTATTTCGACTCTACACATCTTAGATGATCTTATCAATAATCTGAGTGATTTGAACTGAAAGAATGCCGTGCCTCAGAACGAGATCATGTTTTGCTTCTAGCTGGATACTAAAACTTAAATCATAAAAAATATTGGATGGTAAATATTAAAGACCAAAAGTATTTATTCAGTAGCAACACTAGGAACACGAGTCTTAAAAAGATCGCTTCTGTTCCTGGTCTTTTGTTAATGATGACGACATAAAGGGGAAGACGCTTGCCATGTCGTGGGCGTTACACTATGGTCTCCGCGACACTTGTACACTCTAATACATTTCAGTACATTACAAGTCGACGTGTCAACTTCGTTATCGTTGACATCTATAGTCTGTGGTAATGGGTTATTTGTGTGTGATATTTCTTTGTCTGCGATATAATAGAAAGTGAGGTAAAAGCAGATTCATTAGTGGAGAAAACATGGGCTTAACACGTCCAAATCAAGTATGTCTGGAGGTGTCAACTCAGTAGACATTACTAATAAAGCTAAAAAAAACCGAACAAAACTTAATTGTTTCAGTAATGAGATGAAGTAATGAGATATTAATGTGTCCATACTTTTAATTAACATGTTTATGTACAGTCAGGCAGTTTGAGTTTTTAAAACGCCTCTTCTTTTCGATTTCTAAGTAAAAATTTACTGTGGCAAGGAAATTAGTATGGACTGAGACCTAATCTTTAAATATTTGACAAAATTTTGGTCATGATGTTACGAATTCCAGAAATGTTCAGATTTGTGAATTACCAAATGTTAATCGACTTTCGTTGCTGACTGTACCTTTTATACAGTCTTTCATTATAAACTACACAAACTGACAGGGCTTAATTTTTGGGTTGTAAATAGACGTTTGACCGTATCATTATACAGGGTCTTTCATTTTAAACTACACAAACTGACAGGGCTTAATTTTTGGGTTGTAAATAGACGTTTGACCGTATCAATGGAATTCCTAAGCCAATTTTAGTTTTCACTTCAAGAAGAATTTTTTATTGATTTATTATGACATGTTGCATAACATTTTCAAGGAGAACAGACGTTGACGAATCACATCGCAGCAAAATCACGTCGCACGCTCGAATGGACTAAGTTATACAAGAAGCAACAATCAATTAAAAGGATAGTCTGTATCGATTTTCTCGAGATTTTCATAACAACAAAAAAAAATCATTACATAATTTTTTTTTTATTTATTTGTTGAACCCAATTCCTGAATATAGTTAGTTTAAGATGAAAGACCCTATATTGCTAAACTAAGACAAGGTAATGTAAAATACACAATATTTTTATAACTGGACAGGAATTCCTTACTTATTGCAAAGAAATAACAATAAATCATACAAACATAGTTGACCAAAATGAACAAGATTTTTCAATGTGACAGAGCAGTGTGAAGGTTAGTAATCCGTGAAAAGCACGACCCACGCGCCGAACTGTCAATAGAGGACAATGCTGAGACGTCAGAAGCTAGCCGCATTTTTGGACGTAACCAGTATTTTTTCTAAAGAAGTCTGCGGCGCGTACGGCGCGGACACATGTGCGATCAGCTTAAATAAGCGTAGCGCAATAAATGCTCATATACCTGGTCCTGTTATTGGCCAACAAATACAAGTGCCTGTTACTATCAGAACACAAAGACCGCCGCTCAAAGCCATGTCACACGACAGCCAATAAATTAGTTATCGCCCGCTGAAGTGTGATTGATCGTGTGGGCTATTAAACTTTACATGAAGGTACCTTGATGGTTTTACTATATAAGTACTCATAGCTTTTTATAGCTTTTTGTCTTTTAGGCGCCATCAAAAATGGGTACTGCGCAGCTACTTCAGAGAGCTAAAGACTGGTTGGTGCGTAGGTATTACTCTTCAAACGATTGAGCGGCTGGTGAAACTCGAATAACCTAAAAGCACGTAAATCGAATACCTTATTCTTGACCTACAAAATGCAATGACTCAGATTGATGGCACAAAAACAAACATTCCAGCACTTCCCAATGTTCCTGTATGAGTTATAGCAGATCAACGCTGAAACACTTTATCCCATATCATCATGTTATGACGTCAATCAGCTAAACAGAGCAACGCCCTACAAAATAGCTTGCTTTTGGAAACTATAAAGTAGATCAATATTGCGTGAGGTATTGGAATGTGTGAATAGATTTTCTTTAAGAATAAGCCTTTTCTCACCTTCATAATTATGTAGGCATTTAGAGTTATTTTACATGAACTCTCCTTGTCTAACTGTGGATACCTAATGTTGTGGGCTACAATATTATCTTTCATGTATATTTTACCCTTCCTACCATTAAGTTCAAATTACGCTGTAGGTATATTGTAGCTGTTTGTTGTCCCTAATAAATAAAATGAAATGAGTAGGTAGATATTTGATAATGCATAATTCTAGAACCTTGCAGACAAAGCATCCATATCCATACTATCCATACTAATATTATAAACTAGCTTCTGCACGTGGCTTCGCACGCATGGTACCAACATTTTGAATAGCCTATATGCTATTCCAGGACACTATCTACGCCTATTTCAAGTTTCATCTAAATCGGTTCACTGGTTTAGGCGTGATTGAAACACAAACATCCCAACATCTAAACATCAAAACAAACTCACAAACTTTCAGCTTTATTATATGATGAGTGGGATGTGAAAGTAACTCTGTCTGTTACCTTTTCACGCCCAAACCACTGAACTGAAAATTGGCACGGATGAAGATTGTATCCCAGGAAGGACATCTTATCCCAAAAAAAATCCCGAGGGACCGCGGGTTACATCGCGGGAGCGCAGCTTAGATATAAATTACTTTAATCAATGGCAACATTCTGTGCGGTTAAAAGTGGATGGGTAGCCGCTTGTGGATATTATCATGAGTGCTTTACAGGGCACGTTTAATTGTCGGTCCTGGATATTTAATAATTAAGCCACGACTGCGGCCTTTAGGCGGCCCAAAAACCCCATCATCAGAGTTCGAACTCTGTATTTTAGAAACTCTATTTCTTGTTACCAAGATTTGTGAAGCGTAAAAAAATCTGAAATCCGTTCCTTAACCCCACAATAGGGGATAACTTATTATAGCCACATTATTCCTTTCAGAATCGGGAATCTGTACCGCTTGTGTTGGCAAGTGGCCAATTACCTAAACGGATAAGCATCCTCTACATAATAATGGAACCGAGGATAGATCTGAAGATTTATTGAGTGGGTTCCTATAAGTTTATGATTTTTTTCTGAGTAGAATATTATGGCATGATACGAAAACTCGTTTCAAAATTTTGCAACGAACCTGCCCCCCTAGCCATGTTACAAATCGCAATAGAATAGAAATCGAATCGACAGATAACGCTGAGACTTCACCTGTGTCTTACGGCATTTAATTGCCAAAACTGCATACATTTTATAAAAGGTATGGCGGCACGTGAGTTCCTGGCTCTATGTCAATCGTCAGTTTGACATTATGCCAAAAACTCACGTGCCGCGACACTTGACATAAAATGTAGGCAGTTTTTGCAATTTATTAGGCGCAGGTATAGTCTCAGCGTTATCTGGTCGATTTGATTTCTATTGAGTGATTTGATCTAACCTATTTACCATGACTTGTGGATACAAATCGTGATCCCGTTAACAAGCTCAATTCCTATCACCCTTCTGGGTGGCTTATTTTGATCAATAAAATGTGACACAAATCTATGAAGCTCAATAGAAGGATGGTTTATTTTAAACAAAATGTTCTTTATGTCTGTCCGTTTATTATACGTTCCATAGATAAACATCCAATACCTACCATCACGTGACTCTAGCGTCCTCAGCTCCACTCATCTTCAAAGGATTTTAAATACTTGAAAATCTGAAGATCTTGGAGAGACAGTCTGATCATGTTGGTAAACTTCAGGTAAACAAATTAACAAGAGTTTTCGAAAAAGTACCGAGTTCTTTGACCGCCTAGAGTTTAATAACTTGTTTCTCTACGATGTTTGTTTATCTATGATCAATAAAATTGTAGCACAGAATATCTTATAGTCGTACATTATAGATTGGTCACTTTTTAAGCTCGCCGCAAATTATTCGCGCTATCAGTGGCATTTTGATCTGAGCGCTTCCGTGCTTCGGAGGGCACGTTAAATTGTCGGTCCCGGCTATTTATGTCGTTAAGCCATGACGGAGGCCCTAAGGCGGTCTAAAAACTGACTCATACGGAATTACTTTTTATTCGCGCTTCCATCTCAAAAAATGTCCCCAGGCACATTGAATGCTCTAAAAGCACAGTCCCGTTGAGTGTAGGCAAAAGCGTAAGTAGTAGTATGCCCGCAAAATAATATCATTATTATTCTTTTTGTTTCCAATAAAGGCTGTGCGCAAGGGAACCGTAATGTCATTGTTTGTATATTTATACAACAGAACAGTGGAGCTAATGTGTAGTAGTTTTGTCCTATTTATTTCTTGCGGTCTCTAGAGAGATTATGATTCTTCTCCGGGATAAAAAATAACTTTGCATTAATCAAGGGTATAACAAAAACCCAAACCCGTTCAGCCGTTCCAGTGTGAAGGAAAAACAAACATCCTTCTAAACTTTCGGACTGCTTATAATAATCCTTTTGGATCCTAGATGGAAAGACGATCTGGTAAAGGTTGCTGGGAGCCGTTGGGTGCATTCTGCACAAGACCAATCGCTGTGGAAATCGATGGGGGAGGCCTATGTTCAGCAGTGGACGCAAGATGGCTGAAATGATGATGATGATGATAATCCTTTTACCACATTACACATACAACGAGTGAAACTTCGTTGTAACAGAAGTTCTCGATAAAGCGGTCTCATTGAATATTGATACGCAGCAACTAAGCAAACATTCGATCAATCATTAATTGGAATTTTGCAGAATGAGTTGGAAAAAATGGGAAGGGTTCAATGCCCTATTATTAGGTAAGTAGGTACTTACATTCAAATTGTAAAGTTTTATGTGAACGCTTACGTTTAGGTATTTGCTTTCCGCGGCAACAGCTAAAATGATTAAACTGTTTTAATTTGTTAGTATGATATTTATAGATTAGCCTTACCATTAAATGTGACATAAAGTTATTTCTCGGAATAAACCAAGAATACATTTTGAGAGTTTACACAGGAATGACTTTATACCAGGTTTATTAGTAGGCGCCTAGAAAAAAAGAAAGATAGAAAATACATTTATTCAACAAATCAACTAAGTAGGTAAGAAACTAAAACAATAATAAAATTAACACAAATGAAAAATGACGGTACGGTTATGATTTTCTCGACACAGGGCATCATAGTGTTTGACTTGTCTGTAGATTATTATGCGCATATAAATTCCTTTCATCACACTGATTTGAAAAAACTAAAGATGTGATGAGAAGACAGATTTAACAAAATTACCATTGAAAATAGAGCTAGAACAAAACTGTAAATCTTTTCTCTAGGGTACTCGGGATGTCAAACAAACTAGAGAAAATATTAGCATCTTTTATTGAAGATAGCCGCGAGTTCATTTTCTGCAAGATTTTTTTAGGTGTCATGCGAGAAAATGTGTATTTCTTTCAAATGAATTATGTATGTGTCAACCCTGTGACTTGTGCCTAATCTTTTTTGAAAAATGAAGCATTTGGTTACTATGAGTAGGTAGTCTGCGATCATTCTGTGACAAATGATAACTCGAAAATATGAGTAGGTATTTTGCAGTGTTGAATGTCAACATATCGCCTTAAAATAGGTGCCTACCTGACAATCTGAAAGGATGCTGGCAAAGGGTTTCGGGACCATAATTGTTGTTGGAGACGGAATCAATGAATTTAGATAAGATCCTGTCATGAACAGAAATTACTTTCGAGGGTTGACCACACGACCCAAGGTTCATGTCGTTTGAAATAAATTACCGAAGTACCTAGGTACTCTTATAATTATGAATAGGTATAGGAACTGTAACACCCTGTATTAGAATGATTATGAGCTTTCCAAATAAAGCTCTGTATCAGCTGAAGCCATTTGACAGGCAGTCAAATTAAATCAAATCAAATAGGTATAGAATAATTTCAGTGAATTAATCTACTTTAGATAAAAAGAAAATTCTTATACTTAAACCCATGTAGGGTTTAAGTATAATAATTTTCTTTTTATTTCACTTTGTCCATGTCTTTATACAACTAAATCAAAAGAAATTCTGTAATAGAAGAGCGAGACCTCCTATAGTATTTTTCACGTAGGAACGTATCCCTGACACATATAATTTTTACGTTTTACGCTGTACAACAATGAAAAATTTTGAAATAAATGAAATCTAGTGATAATACTAAAAGATACAACTTCAATAAAAAAGGATTTTGTCTATTTCCTTTTTAATTATTTCAGATATTAACATAAAAGCGCCTTATCACGGAACCGTTCCTACGTGAAAAGGACTATAATACAGGTATTTTCATACTTAACAAAAAAAACTATGCGTAATAATAATATGTGCAGTTAGAATGCGTGTGAAAGATTTCGTAAATAAATAACAAAAAACAGTCAAATAAAATGAACGAATGAATCATTTATTACGCTTATCTACACTTCTCTAGTAAGAGCAGCAAATTATTGGCCTCGACTCAGCATTATTCCCAGCCACAGAGGCGTAGAACTATTTTGCTAAAACCTTTATTCACTTTGCGTTCACTGAAATGAGGCATGGTATTAGCAGTTCTCTCACGCAGATATGATTCTAGTTCAAGGTTTTTATCCTATACAATAGAAACCACAATCGCCCTTTGCAGCGATTCGTCAACGGAAGCTTATTTCCGTCACTCTTTGTGTGATGATGAACGACTTTCACCAAAAGTATTATCAAAAGAATTCCATTGTGACCTTGTGATATAAAATTAGAAAACACCAGACTGCCTGACAGGAGCCGACACCAAGATCAAGGTAGCGCTTAGTGAATGGTGGAGAAGGATGGAACTATCAAAGGACCTGATACGGTTGGAAGGACGGTAAGTGAAGTAGTAAGAAACAGTGGGTAAAACACAGCTTTTTAGCTAATTTCAATGATATATTTGGGAGGTTTGTACAAAAACCAGAGCCCTGAAAACGACTAATCATTAACGACTTAAACAATAAGTTGCCGTGGGTATATTGTTTTGCACCATGTTTATACGAAGACAATGAAACACCAATGAAAATAATGACATTGCAATGAGTTATAACAAAATGTGTCACTCGTAACTAACTCAGTTTTTGTAACATAGTGATGAGCAATTGCCAGGTGCTAGGTGATAACTTCGACGACCTCTAGCGCAGTCTGCTACGCAAAAGGTTGCGGGTTCGATCCCCACGGCGGGACCAATGTTTGTATGATCTACAAATATTTGTTTCGGGTATGGGTGTTTCTATGTATAATATGTATAAACAACAAGTATATGTAGTATATACTGATATACATCTAGCACCCATAACACAAGCTCTGCTTACTTTGGGGCTAGATGATGCTGTGTGAAAAAAGACCAGCATTATTTACTGATTTTAAGGGTGCAAGAAAGGAGCTTCCCCACACGGCGCACTCCGGTAACATAGATACGTTAACGCAGTAGGCTGGCTAATCCTGTCACCAAAATGTAGGTAAGGTACCTATCACCGGATAAATAAATAACACTACGTTCTCCGAGTCTTGTTGATACATCACTCGAAAGAAGAAAATATCTATTCATGTAGGTGCTCGTTACTATTGTCAGGTATATGTAACATTTATTTACAGAAACGAAGCTACTTTAAATTTTCATCTAACAAACTACACTAGAATCAGTAGGTACAACCGTCTAAGGAAACTCATCTGATTCGATACTAAGGTCTGAGTTTGCCGTGCTCACGTTACGTTACGTATCCAAGGAACATAATTTCAGACTAGCTTTGGTTCAGCTCTGTGGAGATGTCGTCTCATCAAGAGTGGGATCAGGAATCATGATTACCGTCTCCATTGTATTTATTAGAGTGGGATAAACGGTCAACCGCGAAATACCAATAGATAGTAATCTACGTAGATCTACGTTTATAGTCTTTTTCACGCCGGAACATATGCAAGACACATTGAACTTGTTTCGTTTCACGTTTTGTGGCTCACAACAATTTTGAAACAAAAAAGTCAAGAAAAAAAATTAAACGATAAAACATACAAAAAAAATGTTTTTGTTTATTTCCTGTTATTTCATAAATTATCATAAACGAGCCATAAAATATAAATAAATAAACAATACCCATTTTCTAAAAAACTCCGCCAATTAACAGTACTGAGTAAAATGGAACGTAATTATAGTACTTTCTGTATTCAAAGTTTTGGAAGAATGCGATCTTAAAATATAGCCCAATATGGCGCTGACCCGATCAGTTACAAACAATCGATTAAAAGTTCCAGCTGTGTACCTACTTTTAATACGTGAGAGATCAAACACTTTGATCTAAAAATGAATGATAAACACATAAATCCGTAATGTACAATACGATGCAAGGAATACCTGAGCCTGTTGAACCTAAGTATACCTACTCTTTTCAACAATTCAACTATCCTATATTAAAACCTATACTTATGTGAAAACATACATACAGCCGAACATAGAACCTCCTTCTTTTTTGAAGTCGGTTAAAAATAAATCTTAAAGTCTCTCAAAATACACCGTGTGCTCTTAGCTTTCCATCTTGGTTTTAATAAAGACAAGTATTTTTCTCAGTAACAATATAACCCCTGGTAATAATTAGGTACCTACTAAACTCTGTAATATCTCAAAGCTTGGGGTTTCAAGAAATTTATGTATAATATTTTATCTAAATAGTATTCAAAAATTTTTGAAGTGAAAACTTCTTTAGGCGCGTTGGGCAGTTTTGAGATGAGAATAAATTCTTGGATTCGCTACGAAAAGGTCACGTGACTGCTTACCGATACCTACCAGTAGCGCCATCTAGTTCTGTACTCGGTAAACTTTAACGGCAATATTTTGACATATCTAAAAGCTCGTGAAGTCATTATCTTTCAATATTTTTGATTTCCTGACGATTCACAAAATACACTACCTAATTGTTTAAGTTTTCCCTTCTCTCGGCACTCCCGGGAGTGCCACGGTTTTTCTTTTTCTTTTCTCATAATACCTCCTAATAACTAGATAATACTACACATCTTGAATGACTTGATCTGAGCAAATGTCTAGTGATACAGTCGTGATCTGTTTTATTTTTAACACTGGTACATTGCTAAGCCGAGTGTCCTTTGAAACTCAATAGCAAACGCCTATTTTCATTCAAACGATGCATTTATATGCAAAGGATTCTGCAAGGGCGACTGAGAATACCGAAGATACCGAAGATTTTCTATCAGATTTTTATGCATTGAACTTAAACTGTTCAGTCTGCGTGTTTATTTATCCCTTTTCGTGTTGACAATAATTGCAACAACTTAACATTTTAAAAATACCATTAAACATCGATTTTAGCCCCGAGCGAGTCCGATTTTCATTTTTTTTATTTTTTCTACATAGATATAAATGACTAGCTGTCCGTCGCGGTGTTACCCGTGCTCCCTCAGGAAAAAAACACTTTCCCGGGATAAAATATAGCCTATGTTCATCAGGAATCAGTGTAAAATTCTAATGGTGAAAGAATTTTTCAAATCGGTCCAGTAGTTTCGGAGCCTATTCATTTCAAACAAACAAACATACAAAAAAAAAATTTCCTCGTTATAATATTAGTGTAGATGTAGATTAGGTACCTATAATTTGTTTAGGCCAGGTCTTTTCCCAGCAGCAAGACGTCACTGATAAGCCTAATTAAATTAAAAATTATAGGAATTGGTAAGATTCATTGATAAGAAAAACAAAATAAGATAGGAAAGGTACTTAATTACCCACAAACACACAACCTGTCACCCCAAACGCATTCTATTACCTCCGCTCCGTCGAACATACATACATACATAAAATTTCGCCTCTTTGGCAAAGGGGTAGGCAGAGACCACGAATCTCCACTCGCTGCGATCCTGACACACACAACTTTCGCCTCATTCACTCTCATTACATTCTTTTCACATGCTCTCGTCGGTTTAGGGTACTTTTGATCCAAGAAGGTTCGCCTAGGCCTTCCCCTATCAGCTGTCCCATACACACTCGCCTCATACACTTGCTTTGTCAAACGACTGTCATCCATCCTCTCTACATGCTCTCCGTTCCATCGTGGGTAAAATATAATGAAAATAATAATTAGCCACAAAACAATCAGATTAGAGGTCGTGTCTCAAATAAATTCAGTGCGAAATAAATAAGTAATTTTCTTGTAGACCTGACTCCGTAACTCCGTACATTTATCTTAGAAATTAAAATAAATGTCCCACTTCGCACTTTCCCGGGCAACTATCTCTCTCCGCAAACGAAGATGAATTCCACACGAACTCGACTATAATGAAAACAAATTGAATAAGTAGGTACAGTCAATACAATAAGACAGGTAATACTCTCAGCAACGGAAGAATGTTTCACAACTCTGACTAGATTCTACAAGATTAGTAATAATGTGTCGATATTCAATAATTCATAATAAATGAATATTATAAAATAGTTTAGTATTGAGAAAAACCATAAAATGTTAATAGGGAAGATTGGAATGTCCGTAGAGGTCCGTAGACGCGTAGACTCGTAGAGGCTCTACGACGGTCTACGAAGCAGCTTTCAGAAACTGATTAAATTGTTTGCATCAAAATAAACCATTACCTATTATTATAAACCAACATTCAACAACAGAGAACAATCTCCAAAGTGCTAATTGTTTTCTGAAGCAGCTGGTAAACAGAACCACAGATAATAAACAGTAACTGAACGAATGATTTTAAACTCGGTCGTTTGTAGATTGAAGTGAACTCGATCGTTTTTCACTTCGACAGATATACTTCGCGGCTACTACGGCTGGGACAATGACACACTTTTTTTATCCGCCTTCATAAAAAGGAGGTTGTATGTTTGGCTAATAGGTACCTATCTCCGTCAGTTGTATACCGATTTGGAAAACTCTTTTTTTTATAATCACAGGTGGATTATTATTTTTCCGGCACCTAACTCAAAAAACTATAATTTACGACATGATTCCAACATTGAAGTCGCTTTTTTTAGCGTAAAACGGTAAAATAAACCAAGCATAATTTTCAAAACCGCTTACGCTCAATAATACTACCTATAAAATAAACCAAGCATAATTTTCAAAACCGCTTACGCTCAATAATACTACCTATAAAATAAACCAAGCATAATTTTCAAAACCGCTTACGCTCAATAATACTACCTATAAAATAAACCAAGCATAATTTTCAAAACCGCTTACGCTCAATAATAAGGTATACATATGTATATATCAGCTACCCCTTCGTAGACAGGTCATGCACAGAATTTTAGTAGAAACGAGTTGGTACCTACAGAGTTTAATTAATACCTACACACGTACAAATGTCAGTTCAGTTTCTCTAGTGACACTATTTAATTTTAAATTACCTGCATGTACCTGTAATTATTTTTAGTTTAGGTATACGAAAGTTCTAATTAGTCTGTGGTGCAAATAAAATGCTATTTAATTTCGTTTTAATTCAACTTCTTCGTAATTTATACCTTTAGCAAACCTGGCTTTGTTTTTTTTTAATAAATTCTATCAGTTACGTTACTAGTCACTGTCTTGGAGATAGTGGCGCGCTATCGGAGGGCTAGGCGGTGCAGTGCACCGGGGCCCCGAAGCTTAAGGGGCCCTCTAACTCGCAAGCACGACCACGCCGTACAAGCTAAAATGTTTTCAGCAATTCTCCGTTCTGAAGAAGGAGGAACTAATGAACTACGCGGACGATCCGTTCTGGGTGAACCTGCGCTGGTTCATGTTCTGTTCTTGAGTTTTATGAAAAGAGTTAAAAAAATAAATACTTTTACCTATAGTTTTCTAAGAACAAAACTTCTAACTACAAAAGAAAAGTAGCTGCCCTCAATGTTGTAAATGCCACTCTGCATAATTATATTTTGACTTGATAAAACCTAAACCGTTCAGCTAGGGCCCCAGTTTTTTTGCTCCACTACCTAGCTACGGCACTGTACGGCCGTGAATATATTTCAAATTATGAGTAAGGAACAAGTGGACGAGCTGAAAAAGGAGAACGAGGCTTTGAAGTCTGCTCAAAACCAGGGAAACGAGTAACAGTCAGGACTAGGGGCGAGTACTGGCTGACGCGGAGGAAGCCCCATCTACGGTCATCTCACAGGTATGCAACGGAAATAATCTGTTGATACCTGATAACTTACTTAGGCATTATTTTTACCACCTAGGTAACGCTTCACGAAAAATACGATCATCGATTTTTTTATCAAACTGTTTTTCTTATCAAAGGAAGGCTCTCTTAAGGCTCTCTTTATCTCTGATATAAGTGTCTAGTACAAAAGGCAGTCATAATCGCCATAACATCGACCGTAAGCTGTAAATAAACCACAATCAGATTAATTGAACTTGTAATTAGAACCACAAGGTTCATAATTGTACAGAAGTCTTTGTCAAAGTAATTACCGCAATGTCGGGTGAGCAGTCAGATTGTAAATGCTTGTTAACTACCAGGTTTTCCGTTCAGGCAGTTCAGGGGGTAAAAAGTACCTAAGTTCGTATGAGTCGTGGCCAACTCTGGTGACGGAGTTTTTTGACCACCTTAAGGACTCCGTCATGGCTTAACGACTTAAATAGCTGGGACCGACAATTTAACGTGCCCTCCGAAGCACGGAAGCGCTCAGATGCAACTGGCGGTCACCCATCCACTTACAGACCGTTTCGAACGTTGCTAAACTTAAGAGAGATCGCTTCTTAGCGATAAGGCCGCCCATTGTAATTTTTTTATTAAGTGCTTATAAAGAATTTTCATTCATTCATTCATTCATCGATCAATCAACAACGGCTTACAAGCACGACCACTAGCGTTGGTATCATATTTTTAGGCATAGCTTATCGCACTGGTCATAGCCTCCTCATTCACTTTAGTAAGTACCCTACCTACCAACAAAACGCTCATTCTACAACAGAAAGCTGAGAAAAAATCTCCTTATTTGTGAAATATTTCCACAACCTCTGTGCCCAGTCAACATGGCGATGCTGGAGATATACTTTGATGGTTTTAGCATAATTACCTACCTACTGTCGGTCCGTCACTGCCCGCCTACGGACGGAATCTTGGAGAAAAACGGAATCACATACCTAATGAATATTTTCTTCCCCCTAATCTCCTATGTAAGGCATTTATGAACGTGCTTTATGATTATGAGATTTTCGTCTTCAATTGAGTAAGTAATTTAATGATTCATTTTATCATAATCTAGATTTTCAATTTTTCAGATGCGAGTTCGAACTCCGAAGCCATTCTTGCCAAGAGCCACAGAATACTATACAGGGTGTAAAAAGACAACTACCGAAAACTGAGGGGTTGCAATCAGGCCAAAAAAAACCCAAATTTTTTTTTTACTTAGCTTAGTCATTTTACGTTATTTTCGGTTATTTACTACCAGGACAACATAATAAGACCAAGAGAAAAGAAAAAAACAGTTAAAACTCAAAATCCAGCAATCTATGTAAAAAAACGCGCCCAGAACATACGCAAACTGTATATACTCTTCAAACGCTGTTTTCTCCGGATATAATGATTTTTTCGGAAAATCCTTTTGGATTTGGTTGTGTGTTGGGATGCTGTACCCTTTCGGCTTCGGTAAACGTCTTTTTACACCCAGTATACTTACCTACGCACTTACCTACTTAATAAAGTGATATCCTTCTTTTCTTTATTTCCGTCAATGGTATACCAGAATTAGGTATCGTGTGAACGGTGTCGTCAAAGTCAAGTCTCACACTCCGGGCCGCTAGGGAAAGATTTTATTATAAATATTTTAATATGCAAACAATTTAATTATGAGCGTTATTCATGAGTAAATTCCGTATGTCCCTCCGTCAAACAAAGCCTTATGTGGTCATGGTCATCTTATATATATTTTATGATCTCATCTGAAGGTCGCTCATAGGTGCCGTATAAAATATTGGCCTTACTCTCGACTTTCAATCAAAAAAGTGACGGAAAACATCATAAAAGTACAATAAGTTCGTATAAGTCAGTGACCAACTCTGGTGACGGAGTTTTTGGGCCGCCTTAAGGCCTCCGTCATATAGCCGGGACCGACAATTTAACATGCCCTCCGAAGCACGGAAGCACTCAGATGAAAATGCCACTGGCGATCACCCATCCACTTACAGACCGTTTCGAATGTTCTTAACTTCGACGATCTATCAAGAACGACTAAGCAAGCACGACCACGAGCGCTTCATGAAAAACTCAACCATAGTCTTTCCTGTGGCTGAGGGTAGTAAAGATTCCTTTTTCCACCTCAAACAATGTCCAAGGCACTCCGAAGGCGTATGTAGATTGCTTCCTGACGCTGTATATCATCTAGTTATGATGTCAAGGCCTAAGAAGGTCACATCAAAGCAAACTTTAGATAGGTATAGCGCGTCAATTGTCCTATCCATTTCATACATTACAGACGGAGCACGCATCCACGCCACTGATCAAGTTACAGTACATAGTTTAGTGATGTGAACCGACGATAAGACGGCAAAATTCGCATCTTCATAGTGGATTAGACCACCATACAGCTATTGGAATAAAGCCTACTTGCTGAATAATTGCGTTTTATTGTAAAACGAGGACGAAACATAGTCCTAAAAAACTGTAACGAGGGCGGACCACCCCGTCGTTTGTCCCTTCCCTATGGCTAGGTCACAGACTATAGATACCTAGGTAAGTACCTATATACCTAGGTACCTTGTAATCTTTATGATATAGGTATGTGTCTTGTTTGTGCATGTGTCCAACTCGCAATTGGAGACTATCCTGACTGGACCTCGGCTATGTGACCTCGCCCCTGACGCATGAAATATGCGCGCACGAATCATGGTCATGTTTATATGTATATCTAGCTGTATTGCTGCTGGATGTCTGCGACCTCAGAGTTCCAACTTAGGTAGTAGAAGATGTTACTATACTTCCATAATAGATGACCTATTTAGAAAAATAATAAAATGCAATATCTTAATTCAAAACGCGTAACATAAATGTCACACATTAATATTTCAGAAACTCATAAGCTTGCCTAAACATTTCCTTCACACGATGTTTACAAGCAGGAAGGTGGAAATAAACTTCTTCGTGACTTCACGATCCACCTTTACGACGTGTGACGGACAGGCTAATGGGTGCCTTTTAATTAAAACCGAACAAAACAGCCTAAGCCTTTAAGACGTACCTACCTAAATATAGCAAAGATATTTTAAGGTTCGTAGATAAGTAATTATAATAAAGTAATTATACAAAATTGAAAAAATATACACTTATATTCTAAAAAATACGTGGTCAGTACTTACCGGTAATATTGATAAACAAAATTAAAAATAATATCCAATACGAAATTAAAACCGTTACTATCCGAACCACTAAATAACTGTCACTGGCACAAAACTTTCGAATCAAAGTTAACGAATTCAATTTGAATTTATAGTTCGGAATTCGATTTGCGCGGGAAAGCGTCCCGGGCGGGCGACCGGCGCTGTATTTCAGGCGAACTGAAAACTAGAGGTGCTTTCTGAATGGTAGATACGAAACAGTCATGCGCGCTAGACACATTCAATTTCAAATGAATACTTTCCAACGAACTTTCAGAGCTTTTCCGTAGTACAAAAACCTGTGTGTATAGATAGCCGAGGGTCCTGTGGGGTTTCTGAGAGGCCGGAAAGGTAAACTTGTCGGTGAGAGTTAAAAGTAATTCTTTGACCCAAAAGATAAAGGATGGTACCTACCTAAGTTATTCTTTGGTTGAGCTTTTGTTTTCTGTTTAGGTGTAGGTTAGTACCTACACTTTCGATAGTGTAATCACCATCGAGCTGTTGGTAGGCGTAAATAAAAACAACATAAGTAATAGTCAAGTTGTAAAACATATTTTAGCAAACTACCGGAGGGGATTTCTATAACAAGCCTATAAAACATCTAAATTCAAGAAATCGCGCGTACCTATCCAGAAGTCGAGACTAAACTCGAATTTAATTTGACGAGGATAAATACAAAAGGCTCGTAGCTCGGTATTACCGCGGTCGGTTGGGCAATGCTCTGATGCTCAATAACAATGAAAGCTACGCAATTTAAATTCCGTTTTACAACGCTATGCAGGGAGTTGGCTTGGTATTTGTTGGGAAGCCGGGTCTTTTGCAAAAACAGTTTTGTAGAACTATGTTTTGCAACTTTAATACTTTACATGTAGGTATTTGGGATTAATCTATTCTAATCATCTACCTTAGGATATCGAGTATTCATGTCAATATTATACATCAACATGTCGGTTGGTAACCTTAGTTTTTTGATGAAGAACTTACTGAATGCTCGAGCTTACGCACGCAATAATATAATAAATAAATAATGCTGGACATTTCACTCATTGAGTTATAATTATAACTCAATGATTTCACACTGCATCATCTAGCCCCAAACTAAGCAAAGCCTAAACTATGGGAACCAGATATCTGTTATATTAAACTTTTTGTTTGTGAATACATAGAAACACCCAGACCCGAAATATTTGCAGATCATACATTTATCCCGCGGCGGGGATCGAACCCGCAACCTTCTGCGTCACAATCGATCTTTCACCAACTGCGCCACAGAGGTCGATAAGAGCAAACCATTAAAAATAGTCTGTATTCTTCTGGGTAAAATAGAATCCTTCGACTTTTTAGAGACATGGGTGGGACTTATTAAGCTACTTTACTACTTTTACAAACTTTCATATTTATTTCATTAAGTGTCGTGTCAGTCAATCAATCAAGCAGGTTAATCTCGATATAAAACCCTTATCTTTGTATCAAAGTTTATTCATACCATCAGAGATATATACAACAAAAAATTCTAAAAAATAAACATTAAAAAGCCATAGTCCATTTGTAACATATCAATTTAATATGATTTCTATTAACATTACCTATTGTATAATTTAAATATTCAAATCTAACACTGAACATTGTGGAACCGCTTTTAAATTTGTGACGCAGCGGGATGGGGTATAGAAAAAACTGTGTTTATGCTGTTTGTTTATTGAATTTCCGGTATCCGCCGGGTGAGGAGGCCGAGAGTTCCCGGCCTCAAACGTGGCGAGCTATGGCAACTACTCGATGGTAGTTTGTTCCTCTTTCACTAAAAATTCAATAACTTCCTCCACTGTGTTCACTTGATCGGTGTCCAGACCATCGGTGTCCACGTCTGGAAAGAATATAACTCATTATAATACATTTTTCATTTTACAGAAACTCTTTCTCTCGGAAACTCTTTTTTTCATCTCATATTAATAATGCTGGACATTTCACACAACATCATCTAGCCCCAAACTAAGCAAAGCTTGTACTATGGGAACCAGATAACTGATAATATATTACTTATATACTTTTTGTTTGTTAATAAACATACATGTTATACATAGAAACACCCAGACCCGAGATAAATATTTGCAGATCATACAAACATTTATCCCGCTGCGGGGATCGAACCCGCAACGTGGAGTATTCCCGGATAACACCGCGGAATGCAGCTAGTGTACATAAATCTACATCTACAACTAGACTAGGAACTAGGAAGGACAACTACGAAATAATCTCAAGAACTACCCTGAGATTTCAAAATATCTTCTTTGCTTTAAAAAAGGGGATTATAAAGGTGACCGTTTTTGCAACTAAAGTCGACCACGGCCGCTAGTATAAACGAGAATATACTTACAATCCCTGAGCTCAAGCCGGCGCGGCTTCTGCTCTGCCCACTCGAGCGCCTTCGACTCGCGGTACTCCGTGTGCTTCTTCATCTGCTCAGTACGCTTCGCCACCAATTCCTGACAAGTTATAATAGGTTAGTGAATCCGAAACGATGATATTATAAAAATTTGGAATCAGCTTCCCGCGTCTGTATTTCCGCTGAGCTATGACCCTGTTGTTTTCAAGAAGAGAGTTAATAGGCACCTTCTGGGTAGACTCGCTCCATCGTAGACCTCATTCTTGCCCATGTTAGTTTCGAGGTCAAGAGCCGACCCATTTATCATATAAAAAAATAAAATAAAAAAACTAGATGGCGTACAAATAAGATTGCGCTTTGGTTGCTGTGGTGTGTATGAACATTCAATTTTTGTTTCACATCAAGCGCTCGGAAAGCTCACATTTTTCTTCTTACAGTCCTAACACAAAGTCTTTTCTCCCTCCGAAAAACAAAATGGCCGAAGGGATCAAAGTTGTAGAGTTAACTAAAGAATCCTTCGATGCGCTTGGGATTCAATATGGCGCCCGTGACATAATACACTGCTTTATCCCCTTGGTGAATAATCTACTATTATAATACCCGTGGAGAACTACGAAGTCATGTCATGACTAATAGCAATTTGGCAGTCATATCTAAGATCCTCACACACAACATGAACTCTTATTTCCTGGCAGATTTTGAACTGCATGTCAATTTTGCAATAAAGAATAGTCCTCCAATCACCACTCCCCTGCGGCTTCCATATCCCTTTTTCTTAAGTATAAGCCTTAGATCATAAAAACGGGATGAGCCCTTTACCTTTTTACATTTCCCCTGTGCTAAAATTTACAGGATTCCGAATCATGTACGTCTTCTAGTATTACGTACGTCCTATACGAAATTTGCAAGAGTGTGCGTAAAAATGAGTGTGTATTGTAATTTTTCATGCATAAGCGTGAGTAAAATGCGTTCGTGTGCTACCTCGTCCCCCGCCAAAACCGGCAGAAATGTTGAAGGAGGAATTCTGTCAATAACTCGTCCATTCTATTTTGTCTGAGGTAATTCTATTTGCTCTAAGCTAAATTTTCGGATACTCCGGATCAATCAAAACATTTTCAGTCTACACCTACGAGAAAAGATGGATGGATTGTGTGAAGGATGACATGAGTAAGAAAGGAGTGAGTGTTGAGATGACGGCTGATAGAGGAGAATGGAAGAAGATCACATGTTGTGCCGACCCCACATAGTCAAAGTCAAAAAGCATTTATTCAGTAGGACCGCTGGGATCACTTTGAAATCATAATGTGGGAAAAGGGCAGGGAGATGATGATGATGATCTACGAGTTTTACGCGAGTTGTTATAATTACCTTGCTGGCTTTGTTGCTACGCATACGATCCTTAGACTCGAACTGCGAGTAGTACTTCTTCAGATTCTTCTTGATATCCTTCTGCTGCTTCTCAGTCAGCAGCGATGGAGGCCTAGGTCGCCAGTGGAACTGAGCGAAGCCTTCCTTCATCACTCTGAAAAGACACATATTAAAAATCTCAAAATTTTACACGTAAAGTTCGTATGAGTCAGCAGCCAACTCCGCTGACGGAGTTTTTAGGCCGCCTTAAGGCTTTTGTCATGGCTTAACGACTTAAATAGTAGGGACCGACAATTTAACGTGCCCTCTGAAGCACGGGAGTGCTCAGATGAAAAAAAAATGCCACTGGTGGTCACCCATCCACTTGCGGATTGTTTAGAATGTTGCTAAACTTCGAAGATCTATCAAGAACGACTAAGCAAGCACGACCACGAGTGCTTCTTTTCATTTTACTCGTCTAAACCAGTCAAACTAGATACGGAAGGCACACGTAAAGCTGTGAGGTATTCATACACTCCTACAAAATGTCATCTAGCGTCGATTGCTAGAAATCATTTAGGTTTAACTGGGTTGATGTAGGTCTGTTTCAGACCGCTCGGCCACAGAATCCTAGTCATCGCGTGTAAGGCACTCCGGCTTTAGGAGGATCGTCTGATCGATGAGGGTTGGAATCCCGTCGGAATCCAAAATTTTGATAAGACTTTTCATTTCTTAATGAAATACCAAGTGTGGATTAGCACTATAAAATTACAAAATTATAAAAAGCAAGCTTACTTAATTTTCAGTGTGAGGGCTTACCTTCTCAAAATCTTGCCCTGGAAGGACCAGATGTAGTATCCGCAGTCCATCTTGCACTTGAGAGAAGACACGCCGGTCACAACGTAACGGCCAGTTGGATCCCACTCAATACCAGACATCTATAAAATTTTATAATAGATATAAAAGAAATAGTAATATATCACAAATAGTAATAATAATAATGCTGGACAGTTTACACAGCATCATCCAGCCCCAAACTAAGCAAAGCTTTTAAGTACTATGGGAACTAAGAACTGATATTACTTAAATACTTTTTGTTTAAATACATACATATTAAACAATAGAAACATGTATCTGGATACAAGATAAACATTTGCAGATCATACAAATATATATCCCGCGGCGGGGATCGAACCCGCAACCTTCTGCGTCCCAAGCGGGCTTTCACCCACTGCGCCACAGAGGTCTTCATGCTGTCAAAGAATATAAAAACAAGGGCAGAAACAAGAACTACCTCAAATTATGACGTAACTAACCACATGTCATAATAAAAATATGAAAAGAAAAATGAATTTAGAAAGCTTACCTGGTAATGGTCGGAAACATTCATGATAGTAAAATCATTAGTGTCCAAGAACTCCAAAGCTCCACCGGTAAGTCCCAGATTAGCCAGCACAATAAACTGTCCCGACGGAGACCAGAACAGATGGTTGAATGGCTTCCTGTCAAACTTTTTCAGCAGAGTGGGTGCTTGACCAGTGTTCACTTGGTAGAAGCTTATACAAATGTTAGCTGGATCACCGTGGATGATGGAGAATTTGGATCCAATAGGCTCCCATGCGAATGCCTGAATCGGTTCCTTGATTTCCACAGAATCCACAGGTATCTCTTTCTCCTTCATATGGAAGATTTCAAAATTGTAGTACATTCCTGCGTATTTGATGTCATTTTTGTCTTTTTTCACTTTGGAGTAGCGATCGACTTTCACGCAAAGGTAGTCTCCGCTCTTCTGCCAATGGATCTTACAGTCGGCGACGGAGAACAAGTTTTTGGACCGTATTTCTGTGCGGTTGGGGAGCTCGAGTAAGGTGACCCTAGCTGGGACATCCTTGTCTTCTGCCACCCAGTACGCCAGGACATTGTCGGTTGGCGACCAACTGAAATCTCTGAAAAAGTAAAGGAATTTTTGGATGAGTTATGAAGTTGCGGTACATCTTTCTATAGTGAGCGAGCCAACATGAAAGATGAAATTGCTTACTAAACTTTATTGAAAAGTATGTCAGTCAATACTCGGTCGCAATTCAAAGTCCATGTATTTAATGTCATGAAAGAGGACGTCAATACGTGTGGAGCTGACTAAGCTGCGGGTTTCCTCACGATGTTTCCTTTACCGTTAAGAGCGCATTATGCGCATATAAATTCTGCGGTGCATCAAATCCATTTATGCACGGCCAGGATTCCAATACACGACCTTCGGATTGAAAGTCGAGGCACAACCCCATTCGACCAACATGGCTCAATGATTAGGTATACAAAGTTTCATTTGTCCCATGGTTATGGCGTGATAAACACAAAAAGAAAGAGAGGTAGGCAGCGGAAAAGATGGTCGGATGACATCAAGGAGGCTGCGGGACCACTCTGGCTGCGAATAACAAGGAGCAGATCGGAGTGGAAGCGGTTGGAGGAGGCCTATGTGTCCACAGGACACGCTGAGTAGGACTGGTGTGCATAATATAATTAAGAAAAATGTAAACTCAGTGTAATAAAGGCTTTGAATTGAATTGAATATGGCGTTATAAAAACAAAAACACAATCATCTAAACATATTTGAATCTTAAAGTTATTAGCAGGATTATTTACCTGATGCCAGGAATCTTGATAGACTTCTTATCCAAGAGACCAAATCCGGGAGTTTCGTAGACAGAGAGAACATCCTGACCGAGCCTTGCGAAGAACCGATCGTCTTTACTCCAGCGGAATATCGGCCACGTCACGTACTCATCTGGTGGTGGGAAGCTACGTTTCTCTTGGCCAGTCCTGTTGGGAAAGATCACATCATGAATAGTGAGACCACATATGCGCATGTGGTCATAGAAATGGCTGAGGCTGGTCTGAAACATTGCGTTCATTGTATGTTTCCATTTTACATGAAAGTAGTTCATGTAAAGCTTTAGTGCTGTGAGACTGACGACTGTATGCAAGCGAAAAACGAAACAGCATCACAACCGTATCCCTAAGGCATGGTAGATAGATGAAGTCACTAAAGATCCTATTCAAGATTTGTCTAAGAGTAGTTAAATAAATAAATAAATAAATAATGCTGGACATTTTCACACAGCATCATCTAGCCCCAAACTAAGCATAGCTTGTACTATGGGAACCAGATAACTGATATACTACTTATATACTTTTTGTTTGTAAATACATACATATTATACATAGAAACACCCAGACCAGAGATAAGTTAAGTCGGACAAGTCTAAATTAAGTGGCACATGACCATATTTTGAAAAAAATTGCAGCGGCGATGGGCTGGCAACCTATTACTGTACAGTCACGGACAATAAGATGTATACACTCTATAATGTTTCAACCCATGTACAGGTCAACATGTAAAACAATGTTCTGGTATTTTTATTGATTTCGCCACTAGTTTAATGTGAAATCGATTTCCGCTTTTTGTTTTTAACCTACATCTATTAGTTTTAGTGTGATATTAATTTTAAAAGTATGTAGTGTATACATCTTATTGTCCGTGACTGTACTTCTACAGAAAAAAAGCATAAGATTGTTCAGTCCACTCGTTTGCTGCATCCAAACGTGAGCAGAATTATTAAATAATATGGTAATTCCGTTTACTGTTAGGTATTTCGGAATTACTTGACTTGTATTTCAAACTGTACATATTCAAACAAGTCTACAAACTATCAGATAATCTAGACTAGAATAGATAAAGCACATTGATTTAATCTAAATAATTTTCGTCATTAAGTAGGACTGTGAAAAGTACTAAATCATAGGCCTTTAGTCCTGTGCAGTTCAAGCTATGCATTTTTTATTGCTGTTTTAACCAATAGGGGGTGAGTGAGCTCTTCCCAACCACAATTTTAATAATAATATCAAGGGAATCTAATGCCCACATGCAATAGGACACATAAAAATGTATCAGCCAATAACTACCACGTCATCTACATTCAAGCGTGTGAATAAACTCGTATTTCACTTTACGACCTTGAAACAAAACTTGCTGAAGTCCTAGACACGCCCGTTACGTGCAAACATTTAATTATGAAGGATTTAGAACTCTACACCCATTTATCTCCTAGAACTAAAAGGCAATATTGCTTTACTTTCCTAATACATAACGCCTTTTCTGTAGGGGTTGGCAATCACCATAAGATTTTTTCATGCCCTATTTACCGAGTCAAAGTCAAGAAAGAGGTGATTAATCAATAGACAGCTTTGTTCCAAAATGTCATAAACTAAATTTTTTCATCTCAAAAAAAATATCAAAATCCAACTGTGATATTTTAATACAGGGTGTAAAAAGACGTCTACCGAAGCCGAAAGGGGTAGGTCAGGCGTTCGCAGAGTACTGTTTGCGTATGTTCTGGGCGAGTTGTTTTACGTAGATTGCTGGATTTTGAGTTTATACTGTTTTTTCTTAAATAAATGCATTTATTAGGTAGGTATTCTTATTATGTTGTAATAGTAATAAATAACCGAAAATAACATAAAATGACTAAGCTAAGTCAACTATTTTTTTGCGTTTTTTTAGATATGTTAGTTTTTAAATATGTTTAGAATCATGGTCTGATTGCCACCCCTCAGTTTTCGGTAGTTGTCTTTTTACACCCTTTATAAATTTAAAGAATCATTTCCATGACAAATATACCTGATATCCCAAATGATGAGCTTCTTATCATCTCCTCTATCCCCACTCGGTGAGAATGTCACAATATAGTTCTCACATGGCGAGAAGGAGATGAATCTGGCTTCAGGATGGAAGAATTTCTGGAATTGCTGGAACTTGGGTCCGGCCCAGAGGGCTACACCTCGCCAATGGAAGGTGGCAAGGTATGTACCGAGGGGAGACCAGACGGCATAGGTTTCTGTCCAGTTCTGAAAACAAAGTAGTTGAAAAGACAGTGAAAATAAGATTCAATTTAAAAACTAAGTAGTTAAACTACTTAAGACACAGAATTGGCCACCACTCAGCGACTGCTGCAGTGCTGGTTTTCTGTGGTGCTGATTAGGTTATAACAGACATATTCATATAGAATTTTGTTGATTAAATGCTTATTTACTTCAACTAAATCTACATTATTGAACTTAGTTACACTTAACTAAACAATGATTAAGGAGTTCAAACGCGAGATTAGAGATATCCGAGTTTATAATTATTGAGGTTTGTAATACATGCAGTATAGAAAATATTCTGAACTAGGTACTGCATGCAGCTTAGTCTGCATGGTACCAACATTTTGAATAGCCTATACGCTATTCCAGGTCACTATCTATGCCTATTTCAAGTTTCATCCAAATTCGGTACAATGGTTTAGGAGTGATTGAAACACAAACATCTAAACAAACCCACAAACTTTCAGCATTATTTATGAGTGGGATGAACAATTTGTGTGAAAAACAGTTCAGATTATATCATTTTTGTGTTGAAGATAAAGCTGTTGCTGTTTTTAACTTGATCAGTTATCTGCCAATAGTATGAATCATGCATTTTCTAGGTCAAGCATGTTCAGCATATTTACTTGATCATGCAGAAATCTGAACATAGTTTGCTTGTAGTCATTTACAAAAGTGATGTTAGTAACAATATTTAATTCTATGATAGGTTGCAGGTTTGATCCCCACCGCAGTATAAATGTTTGTATGATCTGTTAATATTTATCTCGGGTCTGGGTCTTTCTATGTATAAGTAAGTATTTACAAACAAAAAGTATATAAGTAGTACATCAGTTATCTGGTTCCCATAGTACAAGCTATGCTTAGTGGGGCTAGATGATGCTGTGTGAAATTGTATAGCATTATTTATTTATTTATACTTCATCAAAGTATTTGAACATGTTTACACTGAATTTGCCTCAATTTATCTAATTCTAGATTCTAGCCTTACCAAGGCATATGTGAATGTACTAACCGGTCGTTCTTGCAACACAATTGGCTCAGGCAATGCATTCTGGAATATTTGCAATGCAACACCAGTACCAATGCCGATCAGGAACTGATCATACGCATCAGGGTCCATGAGGTACCATTGCAGATCAGATTGAACCTTGAAAGGCAGAGGAGATGGAGGCTCCCATTCTTTAGGAATATCTGAATACCTGGAAAAAATTGTTTTATTGTAAAATTGCACAGGAAATAAAGTGCAGTGGAAAGATAAACAGTTAGTTATTGTCTTGTTGTGTTGTTTAGACTAGCAAAATTACCACATAGACTTCTAATCACCTGTAAACTATTATAATGTGAAATAGATAAATAAAATTATCATAATTTCAAGGAATATTGTAAAATGCAATGATTGTACTCACTTATCGAAATCCGTGAACAGATTCACTAAAAATGTGTGCTGCTTATCTAATTTACAATTATTTGTTGCCTTCACGGCCTCGGCGGCGTTTTGGGGGTTGCTGTATTCCAAAAAAATAAAGCCTGCAGTCGCTCCATTCTCTTGGGTTGGGTAGTATTCATTGACTATCTTCCCGAATTTGCTGAATATCTTGTTTATTACACTCTGCAGCTTCTCGAGCCTCTCGGGCCCGACCTGCGGGCACCCATCGATGACGATCACATTCTCGTAACCGTCAGACTCTTTTGGCTTCTGCTCCAAAAGGTCCGCTAATAATTCTGCAACGTCAAAGTTAGGTTATGTTTCACGAACCCAAAAAATACGCATAAACACGAATAAATACACTTATTTAGGCTGCACTATGCACTATACAACGCACTGACTCTAGCTGAAGATATATAATTAGCGACAACATTACAAGAAAGTGGTAAAATGCGTGGGTGACGCATATGGCCGGTCAAACTTGGTTCGCGGAATTATGCCCACCTTCATCGGGAATGTCGTCAACAAATCCCTCAGGATCGTCAAAGTCGGGCTCCTCGTCAAAGTTCTGCTCCTCATTATCACTTTGAGGAGTTTGATTCACTTTTTCATCGCCTTTTTTCTTTGCCATTTTGACGATAGAACGTGTGGGCCCGGAAGACTCTCCATTAGTGACAGACCATAGAGTATCATGAATCGTTTTTACTTTCACTCAATGTCTAATGTTAGTGGGTGTCCACCGTAATATTTTTAGAAAATAAAAATATTCAAAATTAAATAATAATATTATTACATCACCTACAGGCAAAATTACATTTTGTATTACTTTTTGCTATATAATAAAACGTAAAGCGTCTCATTTTGTGTAAAATAGTTTTTTATTCTTTCCTTTTCCTGTTTCCGGCGTTCTTTCCATAGACAAACGAATCGCGCGGGGGATTTAAACTTTTTGAAAACTTAGTAGAATTAATTCAAGCAAGAAACTTCAACTCATAAAAATATGATTAATATTAATTAAAGGAGGCTCCCATACAAAAAATGTGTTTTTCTAGGCAATTTTCGCTCTAAGTTTGTCAAGGCCTTTATTTCTTGAACCATATAAGTTAGGTCTCATACTCATGGTCTCATACAACTTTCATGTTTATGAGAAACATGAAAGTTTCTAATACTTACTTAAGTACTTACTACGATTAAAATAAAACCAAATAGGTACTTAAAAACAAATCGGAGACCCCCTCTCCGAACATGCAAAAAATGATGTTTTAGGAAAAACCGTAAGTACCTAGTACCTACCTACCTACCTACTTACTTTACTTTAGGTACTTTACTTACTTACAGGTTTTTTCATTACACAGAACAATGGGGCCAGCCACGACTACTTCAGGTTTTTAAAATAGTCACGTAGCGCAGTTGGTAGGTGTAGGTACCTACCTACTACGCCTTTCGTCATGGCATGGCACAGATTGATTAATATAGCGAAGCCAATGACCGTGTTTGGTACTAACTAGGTATAGATTAGAATCCATCTATCCAAAGACGAAATTAACTAGTCTTTGAAACGCAGCTGAGTCAGCTCAAGTCAACAAGTCACTCTAGCTTGCCAAGGCCGAATTACTTCATGTTGTTTTGATACGCCGGCAAATAAGGTAGAAATAAAATATGTAGGTAAGTAATTGCCTTGCCCTGCCTGTATAACCAGCCGGCAGGTAACAATCGGAGTCTACCAACGAACCTCCTACAGCCTCGCTACTCGTTCGTCATCACTCAACTCAGTGCCTCAGTAAACGCGCACGAGGGAGACCGTGCGTTCCCGCGTTTTTCTAAAGACAATCCCAGTTTACTTATAAATTCCCGCGCAAAGTTAACCTAAAGGAAGTGCTTATAGTTTTCCCTTAATTTGGGAATAAATTGTGTTAATTTTTTTGTGAAAATCGTGAACTTCTGTAAGTTGAGATACCGCTTTTGTTAGTATTGATTTACTTACCTACCAACAGTATGCGTTTGAGTTGAGACCGGTACATTTTTTATTTGAATCTCTGTTACATGACCTAAAACATGCTCTACTAAGCACAAAATATGTGTCCAGATTAAAATTCAACAATTTCAAAATCATCATTATTTTTAAACGAATTCCCTAATGTAGGTACCTACCTACGGTACTTGTGTAAGCTATAACCCTTCGTAGAAGTTATAGCTTTCCTTTCAAGACCTAGCATAAATAATTAATTGCGACCTTCTTCAATATGCCTAGAACATGTTGGAATTTTTATATCTTTGAAGATGGCCTAAGCTAAATACCTCAATATATAGCTTAGGCCATCTTCATAACTGAATAACCTAAGCTCTAGGTGTTAAGTTGGTCGGTTCCAAAGAGTATTATAAGTAAATTCAACAGGCTCAATTTACAGCATTCCTTTCAAACCTTAGTGGTTTTTTGATGATATAGTTAATCTTAAAAAATTTCAATCGCTAAATACTTACTTAAATTAAAAAAAAAAACTTCGATAAATAGGGTAAGTATTTTTATGCCCATACCTTACTTACCTCTGTTAAGTAGTTAGGTACAGTCAGCAAGGAAAGTAGATTATCAGTATTATCCCGATGAACATAGGCTATATCTTATCCCGGGAAAGTGAAATTTTCCCGAGGGACCGCGGGTAACACCACGACGGTCAACTAGTACCTACTGCAAACGGTCTTCATAATGAAATGCACAAACATAATTTTATGCACAAAAAAGATATACCTTGTAAAGTTCCAGGATGGATTGGTCTACCAGCCTGCTCCTCCTACTCCTGGGCATAGCGAGGGCCGACGAAACGTGTCATTCTGCAGATGAAGACCCATATCTGCTCTTTGGAAGCAAGACATCATACATCTTCGCGATCCGAGGATTATCCAGCACAAAAGCTCACGAAGTTCCGGGTAAGATTACCTACCTACCTACCTAAGTAGTACCACAGTAGTACCTACCTACTTAGGTACATATTATTTGACATAATATCAACACCTACTTTAGGTAATTAGGTACAGCGTCCCATTGAGTGTAGGCATAGGTAAGTAGGTATAGGTTTATGTGAGTAGTAAGGGCCTAATTATAAGTAGGGTAGGTTAACAAAATAAGAGAGTAGGTAGCTGGAGTTATCAACATTTTTATGTAAAATCATAAAAACGAAAGTAAAATGTTGATCAGTCCATGGACTTTATAAAAATAGCCGCGTACTGACTGAGCGAGCAGCCTCACAAGGCATAGGTACCTACAAATCCATGAATCTGGACGTTCTGACCTGGATTATTTAATTACACGCGAGATAACACCCCACATGGGCCACAGCAACTGGGGTGCATCCGCCAGATTACATGCACCATTGACTTGTTACTATTCTTGTGCGTCTATCGAATTTTAAATGTTATTTCGAGATGTAGCGATAAGAATAAAAAAGTACTTCCACCAATTTTGAGAGTCTCACTCAATGTTCAGCGAAGGAAATGCTTAGTGATAATTTTACCTAGGTACCTTAATGACCTTTTTTTTTTTTTTTTTTTTTTTTTTTTTTTTTTTTTTTGTCGCTGGGTAAAATGCGTTACGCATCCCCTCCGCCGGGGGGCGAGAGGGGTATGTGGGACTCCCGGTATACCCACTAAACATCCCAGCGCCTTTCCGGCGTCGCCTGGAATGGAGGGGGCCCGGGCAACCGGCAGAGCCTCTACATCCAGTCCCCCTCCGGCGATCCCCGCCCTTACGGCGGGCCCCGCGTCGTGGTGAGCAGTGCAAGGCGGACGAAGGTGCCCCCGCACCTAGCGTCCGCTACTCACCACTAGAGCTCTCCGCTCCCTTCGTCCACTGCGCGCTCTAATTAAAGAGCTGCGCGTGGAGAAGCCTCCAAACGGCCGCAGAGGACAGGGAGAGCGGCAACGTAACACCGACACTCCTCTTCCACTGCGGCCCCACCGCCAACGCAACAACGGTGCGCCACCGTTTGGTCGCGGAAGATAGGGCGAACGGCAACGAAACACCGACACGCCTCTTCTCCCGCGACCCCTCCTGACTGCGGGGGACAGAAATTACTCCGTCCTCCGCACCCGCCTCAGACGCATCCAGAGTGGGCCCAACCGCAAGCCCACTCGGAGCGTCCCCGCTTGGGATTCCTGTTAGCTTCACCGTGGGCGTTCAAACCACGGCTAATGAGCCCCCCCATCGCGACAAGATCGGAATCCACGGGGGGGAGGTACCTTAATGACCTACCTCAACTGGTAGTGAAACACGACAAAATATCGGCCAAGATTTACCCACTTATAAAAATAAAAGTTCTCGATTGGAGGCCACGCACCGGTAATCGCAGCAGAGGACGGCCCCGACTAGATGGAAAGACGATCTGGTAAAGGTTGCTGTTGGGTGCAGGCTGCACAAGACCGATCGCTGTGGAAATCGATGGGGAAGGCCTATATTCAGCAGTGGACGCTAGGTGGTTGAGATAATGATGATAGGTACTATTATCATCGTAACCTTATGAAATGTGATGACCCAGATTTACCTAATGAAAAGTCCAATCAGGGAACATAAAACAGCATTGCCATTTCTACGAAAACCACTTTCCGTGCCAACTGCCAATAATCTTCCTTTGTTCGAGGTTCGAGTGACAAATGAGCGCTAATAGGTGCCTGCCATCAATCGCTGATTCATGAGGTCACTCGGAGCGCTCAATTTATCCAGCCCGAATTCTTTAGGTCAAAACAACACCTCTCCTAATACCTTTGGTCATCGATTAAATGAAGGTTAAGGGAATTTTTCCGTCACCAGAGTTGGCCACTGACTCTTATCAACTTTCTTAAGGGAATTTTGATGAATGGCATCAATTTAGGTAGGTATACACCGTCATGTCTCTGGCAACATGAAGACATGCTATGCCTAACCCTCATCTCTGACAACAAAGTTGAACTTAATGTGATCTTTACTCAAGTTGGCACACCGAATGGGCGCGGCCTAGCGCGGCTTAGCAAATCGTTCGACAAATAGGACCGTGTAAATGCAACTTAAGCGTTTCGTTGTATTTAAATGCCCAATAATATTAAACAACTCAATGTCAAGCAATTAAAGAGAGACAGTAACTAATGTGATGATGATTGTGATAAAGCTCTGCATGTCTGTCGAGGTAAAGAACAAAATGGGAATAAAAACGATATTTTCGATAAACGTTGATGATAATGGTCTCTATGCTATGATTAATAGGCCCATCAATAGCGTGATCCATGAGGTCACTTAGCTCTATTTATAAGGGCACTGTAAATTAGACTGTTGTTTTTGATAAAAGATGTAAACAGGTTAAACGATTAGTAACGAAACAATAAACCAATGAATTTAATTGAAGATTGTGTTTGTTTTGGTATTGAATCGTCTTAATGGGAAAACACCTTGGTACCACCAATTGATAACCCTATTAGAGATGCGGTTTGAACTGCATGGGGGGTACTAGTTGGTGACGCTTACGTACATAGTAATTCCTCTAGCTAGTCAGGCTCTAGTGAACAAAATAGAAGTACAGACAGATGTGAAGTTTTATCATGAACTATTTGTCATCCACCAGCCAGTGGATTTACCTACCTATATCTACCGAAATACTAACACTACCTACGAAGTAGTTAAAAGGATGATAACCTGCTGAATTTTTCAAGGTTGTCTACTAAATTGGTGTCTATATCTGTAACACAACAATGAATGAATTGCCTAAACGTACCTATTTGATTTGCGTTGCGTTGACCTTCCAACAAAATAAGAGGACCAAAATTATGAAAAGGAACAATGAACCCAATCCTTAGTAGGTAATAGTTTTCAACCCAACTTTGTGCGGTTAACAGGGATGAAAGTTATTAGGTACCTATACCTAAGTAATTTGATTAAGTATTTAATCTTTTATACTTAGTCGTAGACTGGCTTGTATGATGCTCTGCCTTGCACTATTATATTTTTTGCAAACAATTTATTAAATCCCAAATAGCAATGATGAAGTTCGTAGACTGTAGTCCTTTTCACGTAGGAACGGTTCCGTGACAAGGCGCACAAAATCCTTTTTTATTGAAGTTGTATCTTTTAGTATTATCACTAGATTTCATTTATTTCAAAATTTTTCATTGTTGTACAGCGTAAAACGTAAAAGTTATGTGTCAGGGATACGTTCCTACGTGAAAAATACTATAATAAGTATGATGCTGACTGACGTCTTCTAATAGGTATGCTTTAGAAAAATAAAACCTATCTCTATTTCATTAAAATTTATAAAAGCAGAAAAATATTCGCTGCACTTTCCTGTGGTTATAAGGTAGGTAATCTATTCTATCACTATCACAGGCCGTGGGAATAAGAGCAATTTTCCATAACTTATGCCACAGAATAATGCCATCTCTAGATTTTAAACTTAGTTACCTACTGCAATAGCATCTGGACTACAACAGCAGTTATAGTAGGTAATAAACAACATTATTGGTAAGCGATTCCTACATTGATCCACCAATCTTTTAACCAATGACGAAATATTGAATACCTACATATCACAGGTTTGTCAGACCGGAAGACATGTAGTAAACAGCTACAGAATAAACAACAGTCAATAGTTAATAAAGCCCAAAGCAATGTAATCTATTTATAATGCTGTGCAGCGTTTATGGGAATCCATGGTGTACGCTTACGGATGTCTGCGGTGGACATTACAACGGTATCGCCAGTCTCAGATCATTTGTACAAATAAACTCTATCTAGAGCTTGGAGTTTCTTTTCAAACTACAAGGTAGGTACCTAGGTACCATCTTGCTTAAACGTATTTTTTTGCGAGAAATCAATTGGTGTAAATTGATGTCTTCTACAGATATCTGATTTCTATAGGAGTCTCTTTGTTATAGGAGTCTATAGGATGTCTCTTTGAGAAATATTACCTAATTAAATAAGTAGGCCTTTCCTACTTCGTAGTGACAGTCCATGATTCATTAAAAGCCTTATCAAAACCGAAAAATATGAGCTTATCGAAAATTTGGACACCGGCAAGTAGGATTCTGTGGCCGAGCGGTAAGGCACTCCGGCTTTAGGAGGATCGTCTGATCGATGCGGGTTCGAATCCCGTCGGATTCCAAAATTTTGATGACTTAATTTTCTTAATGAAATACCAAGTGTGGATTAGCACTATAAAATTACAAATTATAGTCCATGATTCTTCTAACTTTATACTCGCAGTAGGTAGGTATCTAAGTACGTGGCTTTTTATTCTCAGCAGGTGCCGTACCACCTACAATTCAGTTTGGGTGCTATCCAGTTTAGGTTCTTAGTCTGAATCGCAAAGTTTTCGTACCGTGACACCCAACGTGACGTTTGCAGATAATCTAGTTTTTATTATTAGCCCAGATTTATTAGTAACTTTTATTATCATACGTCATGGTAGTTATAGCGAATCAGTTCAATTTAGGACCTAAACTGGATCCCTATAAAAGCTCATCGTAGGGACTTTAGTAAGGTAGGTAACAAAACTTCATAAACATTTAAGTCGTCTGTAAGATGGGTTCATTATGTAGTAAGTAGGTAATTTATCTTTGTTTCAGGATGTCAACCCAAGGCGTTTTGGCTGCTAGACCGGCAGGGCTCCCACAACCCGTTGGCTACCGAGATGCCTAACTTGCAGGCTCTCAGCGACCTGAAGAATAACATTTTGTCAAACTACAATAACTTCAACTTCAGAGATCTAAACGTAATTTCTGCAATTCCATATAACTGTGTCCCCATAAGGATACACCATATAATAGCCATGCGTTTGATTATGCTTATGATACCGTGCAAGTCATTAAATTCCGTTCACAGTAAAGACTAACATTTTTTTTACTAGTTGGGTAAGTAATTTATAGTTTCTCTTTGAGTAGTTTAGTTCGACCGCTACCCTCAAATCGTACTTTTTATTTTACTAACAAAAACCTAAGTAGTTTTAGCAATCAACTGTAAAAGTCAAGGTACCTTACCTATGTCGTTAGCGTAAACGAACTAAGAATGCATAGAGGAAGAATGTCACAGTTTACATTACCTACTAATTTAGATTTTGCAGGTACCACTCCCATTCAAACTTAGGTGGTAGACAGGTTACATAAGCTTTAATATTTTAACAATAAGAGATCATAATTATTTCCAGAATCGAATCTGCACAGCCGACGTGGATCTCCTCAAGGTTTGGGAATGGAACAACCGTCAGAATCTAACATTTGCGGGTGATCTCACCAGCGACGGATATATCACCACTCAGCAGCTAGCCAAGGCATGGAAACAGAAGTTCCCTGGACTTCTGACTGATAACCGACATAACTATCTTGTAAGTTTATTTACTAGGGTAACTGCAATTTATTTACTTACAATCAGCGTCACTAATTGATAAATATAAGGTGTTTTCATAGGCATGCCTCGAGTAGACGAGGCACGCCGTTGAAATCACTTCTAAGGTGGGTTACCAATAACCTACCTGATTACAAAGTCGTCGTCATCATATTTTCGTATGAAGACTATGTCGCCCGACATGTTTCTTTGAAAATCAATAAAGAATTGAACTGCACTAGAGAAAGAAAAATCTATGGGGAAATCAAACAAATCAACAATGGATGGACGTCCTATGGCTGATAATGCTGAAATTGGTACCTTAGCTGAAAGTATCTTAGCTGTATAAGCAACAATCATACCTAGACACTTTAAAGTGTTTCTGTTCCTTGCTGCCTGTATAGTTAAGGGTACCCAACACAGATTTACACCTTATATTAAAAAGTTAAACAAAAATGTCTTAGGTCTATTGTTCTCTTAATTAGAGGGTATCACAAGTTGTGATTCACAACATGCGTTAAAGAAGGCACAAGCACAACAACTTATTTCTAGGTAGGTACTAGGTAGACTAGACAAGTCGTAAAGGGTTGCTAGTGCTGTCTGCAAATTGATGAATACTGTCAGGTTTGTGGTGGAATTCTTTGAAAATGTATCATTTATTTTCAGTTCAAGTTCGGCTCTGACCAGCGGTCTAAGACCACCTTCCGAGCTTTTACTGAAGGCCTCTTTGGCGCACAGGCGGAAGGTTTCGATATACCCAAGGAAAACGATGAGAAACTTATCTATGTGAGTGTTATTTATTTATTTAGAAGTTGCTAGAGTTCTGTAGAAGTTGAAGAGAAATATCGTGAGGTAACTCGCAGCTTAGTCAGCTCCACGCGTATTGAGGTTGTCTTTCTTGTGGACAAGAACAATTAGGGATATTTTTACAGAAATTGAGCTTTATAAGTTGGGAATTTGAAAGTTCTAAAGGGTATCTTATCACACTTTGAGAACCACAACACCCATACCCGGGATAAATATCTGCAGATCATGCCAAAACATTTGTCGTTCCATCAGAACCGAACTCGGACCTCTTGCATCTCAGACGGTCTCAGTCAAGTATTTGCCCGCCAAACTACAGAGCTGGCGACATTTTGGAGAAGGGCCAGGTCAAAAGTACCCTAAACCGACGAGCATGTATGAAGAATGTAATGAGAGTGAATGAGGCGAAAGTTGTGTGTCAGGATCGTAGCGACTGGAGATCCGTGGTCTCTGCCTACCCCTTTGGGAAAGAGGCGTGACTTTATGTATGTATGTATGTATGTACTACAGAGGTTGTCGAGGATGGGGCTGGTGTAGGTTAGTCATAACCTTCACTGAAACACTGAAACATATGGTACCCATGCATCTTTATCCTACCATCTGTTGTCTCGTCACATATCTTAGTAAACAAGGTATTATTGTAGATAAACACTATTCTGTCTAGACTGTAGCGACCTCTATCCGATATCGCCTCATAAACTAAGCCTCCTCGCAGACTGCAGACTTTCTATCGGCCGATAGTTGAGACGGAATATACTTCGGCTCGTAATGAGTATGGAGAAGTATAGCCCGTCTCAACTATCGGCTGAGTAGTCTGCGAAGGGTCTAAAGGGACATAACGTTCCGAATCGGTTTCATTTCAAGTCCGGAATGGATATTATTTTTGGAATGCACGAATGAACAGGAGTAGAATCACCCTCATCAGACTATTCTAAGTGATCCCACTGAATAAATGCTTTTTGACTTTAATTTCTAGCCATACAAAACCTGTCCAGTCTGGACTAGGGACATCGAAGAGAACAATGAGACGCTATCACAGAAGAACATCTTCGAGTCTAAGATGGAATACAAAGAGATGATGAGTAACATCTCACAACGACTTGGCTTCAAGTATGAGATCGATAGAGAGTCGATCCTGAATATCTATCACATGTGCGCATACAACAAGGCTTGGGATGTCTCGAAGATTTCGCCTTGGTGTGCTGTAAGTTCTATACCTAAGTAGGTATTTTTCAACTTATTTGGTGAGCTGCAAGTTATTCTGATTAGTTATTTTTCAAATAATGTGTCTTGGGAAAAATTGGATTGTGTGAGACGAGAATCTTGGATGAGGTAGTCTGATTAGAGTGGCTTCACAGTTGAAGAGGAGTAAGTGGTGGAAGAAAACATGTTGTGGCGACCCCACTTAAGAAAACTCCCACATATGTCCTACCTACATGGGAATGGCAGGGGATTGATGATGACTGTGTCTTAGGCTAAGATCTCCCAAAATTCTCCTAAACCAGGGATCACACTATGTTCCCAATCGCCAATCTGAGCGGACAAAATTATTTTTTGCTTTTAATGGACTCTATACGTTATGTTTAATCATAATTTATCAAAAAAAAAACATACTTTAAAAAAAACAAGTAGAAATAGCTCTAAAACTAACAACCAGTATATACTGGCCTTTTCTTACAAACACTTTGTTAGGGATGAGGGGTCAAGCTAAATTTGTTTATTGAGTTATTAGATAATTATGGCTTTTTTACCACTTACACTACATTTTAATGCTTTTTTACAATTGCTTGTGAAAAATTAAGACTTAATTATCAATTTAACCTTTATTTATTTACAAAAGTAGGTACCTAATCAGAATCCTCAAAGCTAGGCAACTCACAATCACATCTATCATACTATTTTCATGCCGTACTTTTCGGATGAAATCCAAAATTTTTGAACACGTCATCGTACGCTTTTCTTTACGGACACGATCCAACTTCTTGGATCAGAGTCGACATCAATGTCTTTCAAAATGCTTGTATTTGCTCATCGTACATCAGAAGTATCCCACCGGTTTCTTTTGTAAATTATACAATCCAAAAGGTCTCCGTGTAGGCTTCATCAGACCTGCAGCATCACGATTAGTAGATACCTACCTGAGATATCATAGATATGTGAGCAGCTAATGTTAATAATGGTATAGACCGTGACTGGATTACTTAATTGATCTACTCGTCTTTTTTTGTTTATATGATGCTTGCTCAAAGTTAATTTTTGGGCATCCTGGTCTCGGAGTACCTACTTGGGGTAGTTTCCTCTGCTGATGATGATGCAGACTCTTGTTGAAGATGATATGCAACATTAAACTTGATAGGTATCTTCCCCTTTAAGCCAATTAGAAACCGTCATTATTTTATCAAATAGAGTCACATTGAACCCACTTTTCTGGTGATTCGCGCTATGATCATTTGCTAATTCCATATGGTACTTTGTGCTACATTATCCAAATCAAATTTACACAATATAAATTCGAGCAAACGAGCATATTTTTCAATTTAGCATGCCTCAGGCATGCTTCGTAAAACCTTGTTACAAAAACAAGGATCTCTAAAAGAAAAAAAAGAAAAACTTAAAGTTGTACTCTCTTGTGCTGCTTCTACTTTACAGAATATTAAAGAGCATAAATGAGGCTATAATATATAAAAAATACAGCCTGGGTACAAGTGGGTACATGTCACTTTTTGTCTCCGAAACATGAAAAATGTAATAAAATTTGCTAACTCTCATGTTTAACTGCATATATTGCAGCAATAGAATATGTATTTGCTAAGGCTTTAATGAAAAAATATACTACTTATTATCTATTTCACGATCCATAACTAAAAATATGAGAACCTTTTTCGTAATCACTGTGAGGAGTTAACGAGTAAAACGCAGAAAACATAATAATTTTGCTAAAAGTACCCACATTTTGGCACTGCACGAAGAAAATCTCAGTAGATAATCGAGTTCTCACAAAACTAAGTTTAGAATCGTGATCGTGAGGGTTTTTGCTAGCGGATAAGCTATCTCAATCGATAATATGCGATTACCCTTTTTGTCCGCTCAGATTGGCGATTGGGAACATAGTGGATCAGTGGAGAGTCTTTTGATTACTCGTCTCTAAAGAGTAGTAACATGAAAGCAATAAACGATTAGATTTGATAGTTTCAAGCGGACTTCCCAAAAAACTCGGTTCTAGTATTGATTTCTTCCAGGCGTTCTCCCGCGAAGACCTGAAGCGTCTGGAATACGCAGAAGACCTGGAGACCTACTACAAATACGGCTACGGTTCTTCTCTCCGGGATAAGATCGGATGTTTGCCAGTCCGGGATATGTTTAACTTCTTCAACAACCATATCTCTGAAGGTAATCACTTATTCAAAAGGCTCAATCCAAAATTGGAAATGATATGAACATTCAACAAGATATAATTTATTTTTAAAAATTGTGAGGTAGGTTTGTGGGTCAGATTTTAATTTAAAAGTCAAAAAGCATTTATTCAGTAGGACCGCAGGGATCACTTAGAAGTTAGAATAGTCTTAAGACTAATTTTACTCCTCAGTCGCAATATACGATATAGAATCAAGGCAACAAACACGGTTTGGGGCCCATCATTCTTTTAGGTGATCCATGGATATAATAATTTTCTGACCCACATACAAGTACATAGATTATCGACACACAAGTGCCAACAAAAACTCTGGATTCCGAGTCCAACAGAGGCAATTAATTGACTTGCGGGAAAATTACAAGACCTTTCACTTGGCATCCAATTCGTCTAAGGTCATTGTACCTACCTACTGACCGAGCCTTAACCGGTTGCATATTGTTTGTAGTTGCAAAAATGAGGCTACGCCAACTTCCACTTCGATGTTTATTCTAGAAATGCTTACTCGTAGTAATTTGAAACTAGCCTTGGATTCATTTCTCGAGGGGTTAGTCAGGGTCGTCTATCAATATTTAGCATTATGACCATATTTTTGCTGAAGTTCAAATTTTTCGGTTTGGAATATTTGGTCCAGGGTTAGGACAGTGTTTTAACGTTTGAGAAATTGGCCCTTGAAGTCAGAAATCGTGGTGGGAAGTTTCCGAATATTCATCAAACGAACGAAAAAACTAACGGAAATAACCCAAGTTTTTATTTAAGACTTCTAATTTAAGTGATCTCAGCGTTGCGGTCCTTTTTTTAAGCTTTTAATTAACTTGCAATGTTTGTATGTTTGTCAGCGTGCTGATCTGATGATGGAGAACGGAACTCCTCAGAAAATTGGTTGATTGAAATGAAATTTTGTACTTACATCGGTGAGTTCAATCAGCTCACGGTAACCTAATAAAAGCTTGTAGGTACTTGTTGAATTTTTTTTCAAAAATACTTATCTTAACCTATGCTGTCCCACTGCTGGGCAAAGGTCCTCCAACTCTCTCCAACCGTCTCTCTCCTTTGATAGGTTCCACCACCCACTGTCAAAGGAGTCGAGGTCGTCTCTCCAGCGCTTCCTTCACCGTAGCGGTCCTACTAAATAAAAAACGCTTTTTTACTTTTTTTTTCTAGAAATCCGTAAGCAGCCTCAAGCAATGATCACATTCACGGACTCCGCCATGCTACTCGCCACACTTTCCGCATTAAACTCGCGTCGTGACATCGCGCCATTGACTGGAGACAACTATAGAACTCCAACCGTACAAGCCCGGAAATGGACCAGTTCGACAATGTCGCCGTTCAATGGGAACATCGCAGCTGTTTTGTACAAGTAATTAGAAATCTTTTTTCATTAGGCTCAATGCACATTGAATGCAAGCGACGCGTCAATTAGTTTTGTGCCATTATAAACCTTATGAACAATGGTACAAGATATAGAAACGCTTGTAGAATGAACGAGATCTGGCGAAGCCATCTAGCTTGAGACGCAGCAGGTTGCGGGTTCGATCCCCGTCGCGGGATAAATGTTTCTATGATCTGCAAATATTTATCTCGGGTCTGGGTGTTTCTATGTATAATATGTATGTATTTACAAACAAAAAGTATATAAGTAGTGTATCAGTTATCTGGTTCCCATAGTACAAGCTATGCTTAGTTTGGGGCTAGATGATGCTGTGTGAAATTGTCCAGCATTATTTATTTATTTATCTAGCGGGCCGCGCTGGCTCGAGCACTTTCGTGCGGTTCATTCTATTTCTCGAACGCTTTTCAAATTGACAAACAGATTAAACTTGGAGTTTAATCCGAGAGTACGTTGGGTCGATGACATAGTGAAGGTCGTAGGAAATGTTTGGACGCGAGAGGCGCAAAGAGGAGACTGGCATAGAAGAAGGGAGGCCTATACCCAGCAGTGGGTGATACCAGGCTGAGATGATGATGATGACTTGGTCCTCATTGGCCGAATGCCACTGATTTGACCAAAGATGATTTGCGTTCGAGAAAGCGGCCTTTCAAACTAGCGTGCCCTATGGAGCGCTTCGAGGCTTAAGTTGTTTTGTCGGTGGCAGCCTAAAAACTCCGTTACCAGAATTTACCCCATAAAACTTAGGTACTTATGCATTCCTAAAGTTAGCATTTCGATGTGCAGTTAGAAATCTGTTGCGCTCTTACAAATACAGTTTTAAGGTGAGCTGGAGGACAAACATATTGAGTAAAATTGTGACGTAGGTAGCTCAATATTCTAGTGATGTTTTTTTTATATTTGCCACTGACCAAATAAATAATGCTGGACAATTCACGTGTCATCTAGCCCCAAACTAAGCAAAGCTTGTACTAAAGCGGGCTACAGACCATTAGTTTAAACAGTTTTATTTTAATGATATTTTTTTTTGTTGTGTATTTTAAAGATTCAGTTCATCTGTCAGTTCGCAGTTTTGCTTAGACACGATCCCTGTTATTAATAAACACGAACTTGGTTGGGATTAGAGCTAATCCAAAGCATAAGGCAGTAGTAGGTCAAATCTGTATTAATAAATAAAGACCAAGAAGGAAATAAGCTAATCCGACGCTGCTCTCGGAGCAAGAGTTACGCCTAGGTGCAACCTAGTATAGAGATGGAGTAAGCATGAATTTTGACATTTTACTTCATAATATTCATGTCATATCCAAAAAAAGGTTGTGCAAATAGGATGGATATGTTGATGGTTTGAGGAAAAATTTAATGAGGTTGGATGGATACCAATTACGATAAATGGGGCGAGTGAAAATTTACAATATTCGTACAATTTCATTTTATGATCTCGAAGAAACTGAATTTAAAATCCAAGTAAGTATAGATTTTGAGTTAAAAAATCATTTAGCATTAGCAAGAAACAAAAAAACAGTTAAAAATGACTAAACACAGTAAATACTTTTTTTATGACTAAAAACTTTTTGGTCGATATTCACTTGACCAAAAATTTTGAGAAGAATAAAACCTCTAACCTCTTTGAATAAAACAGATTATCAAATACAATCTATTGTCTATCTCTGTCATTCATATAATTAGTGACAGAGACAGACAATATTTTGAATGATAATAATATTCGTTCATTCACTCGTTTTTATTTTAAATTTTATGGGTTGCCATAACGCACGCGCTAGTCCCGATGCAAGAAATGTATTACTGATTCGAGATAACTACCGATTTATTAATAACCTTAAACTCATCATGTTACTCCAAGAAGTAACAGTTCTGAGAGCAGTCTCGGATTTAGCTAGAATTAGGGTTTTCTAATTAATAAGGCGGGATAAGTTTTGACTGAACGGTTTAACTGTTCAGTTATAACTGTCAGTTAAAACTAATGGTCTGGAAGTTCGTATGAGTCAGTGGCCAACTCTGGTGAGTGATGACGGAGTTTTGAGACCGCCTTAAGGCCTCCGTCATGGCTTAACGACATAAATAGCCGGGATCGAGAATTTAACATGCCCTCCGAAACACGGAAGTGCTCAGATGAAAATGTCACTAGCGATCACCCATCCACTGACGGACCGTATAGAACGTTGCTTAACCTCGACTATCTATCAAGAACAACTAAGCAAGCACGACCACGAGCGCTTTAAACTTCTCCGCAATAAACTTCCACTACACTAAAATAATCAACCCAACTCATGTTTATTCCACAGCTGCACACAAAACGGGAACTTCCAAGTGAAAGACCAGTACCAAGTGCTGTTCCTGGAAAATGAGAAGCCAATGTACTTGGAGGAGTGCAAAGTAGGCCTTTGCGATTGGTCTCTCGTCAAACACAGGTACAGCGAGCTAGCGGGGAAATGCAACTTCGAATTCTGCAATGGAGCTCAACAATTGGCTATCGGTTTTAGTTTAGTGTTGGGCATATTTATTAGTAGGATTTTATAAGTTGAATTGTTAATTGTATGCACAGATTTGTTCTATGAAAGTTTTTATGTAATGTGTACTGGGTGTAATAAGACACTCCTGAAATCAAACAGTGCATTACCATCATAATTAATCAATGTACAATCTGAATTGAATTATTCGCCCTTCACAGAACAATGTTGGTTAAACTTTGATGCTTTACAGTACAAAACATTTTTTCATTGTTATTTTTAACGTTTGCTACTTTTTTATCTTAGTTATTTTTCAATTGATATTTTTTGTTTAAAACAACAATTTAATATAGATTGTGTAGCTTTAAGTAGAAACTAATTGTTTTAATTATATTGTGAAGGTGAAACCATATTTACAAATACAGTTTTAATCAATGTGATTGTTACTAAACATTTACTAAGTTTATCTGTTACAAAATGTTGATGTTTAAAGATTTTAAGATTTAACTCGCACCAAAATCATGTTATATTCCTTACTTATTAAATGTTTTCAGTAGTAGAAGAGTTTTTGATTTTTGACCTACAATTCAGTTTGGGTGCAATCCAGTTTAGTTTTCTAATCTGAATCGCAGTTTTCGTACCGTGACGATTGTTTTAATGTATTTTATTGCAAAACGATTCAGTTTTTACGACAAGTCTAGTAATGTTATTATAAGTAACTTTTATTATCATACGTCATGGTACGTTATAGCGAAGCAGCTCAATTTAGGACCTAACTGGAGCTCATAGAAGGGCCGATCTAGCTAGACATTCGTCAAGGCAACGGCAATTTTTCCATGCTGTGCATTGAAACGGATAATACACGAATGTGTGTTTCGAATTGTACGACATTATAATGCCTAATTAGTCATTGACCAAACAGATGATGGGCAAATACATCTGACCAAAGCAGAGACTGAAAAGGTTGATTTTACTCATCATTTTCCTGCCCTTATCCCGCTTATGCGGGGTCGGCACAACATGTTCTCTTTTTCCACTCTCCCCTATCATTCGTCGTCTTCGTATCCACTCATATTTTCTTTATAGAGCAGAGATCTAGTCTACTACTTTCTTTGGTCTACCTCTAGGTAGACCAAAGAAAAGATGGATGGATTGTGTATCCATCCATATTTTCTTTGGTCTACCTCTACTCACGTATCCATCCACATTAATTATACTGTAATATAAAAAGAATGAATGTAAAATCATAAAAACAGTTTTATTGCTTAGATCTAAAGTAACAGGTTGCCGCCATAATAATACAATTCCATTTTTACTTTTCAGAAACTTTAGTTTTCCGTCTACCAGACGATCAGTCTTGATTTAATGCTTAATTATAAACAGTGTTATATTTTTATGGCGGCTTTTGACCGTAAGGTGTCATACACAATTTAGCCTATTAAAATACAAACGCTATGCCTTACTCTACGGGAATATATTACTTTGCTTTCAAAACTTCACTGAGTTGGTTGTAAAAAATGGGAATTATCCATGTATAAAATATTGTAGGTACATGAAAGTTTTAAAATTAAATCATGGTACAGTACGCACAACCCATCTGTCTGTCTGAAGTTAAGTGCACTAAACGATGGCTCAGGTTTGCGCGAGTAGGCGAGATAGCACGATGCAACAAACTAAGCGAGTGAGCGAGGCAGCTATACAACGCTGTCTTCGTCTTTTAGGCGCCATCAAATCTGCGCTCTGCGCAGCTATTTTAGAGAGCTAAAGATTGGTTATGTGTATTGTACAAGCATTATTTTTTTATTATCATGGTTATAGACTGGATCACATAATGAGTACCTATTCCTAACTGAACTTTTTATCTAACATTACAACCTGAATATTTATTGCTTTTTAAAATGATGAAAAAATTAATGAACAAATGAGAATGATGCGCAAGCTAAATATCTGAATGGCATAACATGGTTAATTTTACAATTGGGCTACAATTTAAGCTATGCATTAAGATGCATTTATTCATTGTTTAAGTTAAATTTAAGAATTTAACTTAAACAATGAATAAATCAACATTATCAATTTCAAAAAGCTAACCAGTTCACCTACTAAACCTTGGGGGTTAGAGAGAGTAGGTAGTCAGCGTCACCAATTGGTACACCCCTTAGTAAGGCGGTTTGTACTGCAGGGGGGTAACAAGTTGGTGACTGTACATAAAAGTAGTTTATTCAAACTACTTCAAAATTGAATATGGATTGAATAGTTGGTCTATAAAATATGTAAAGTGAGATTAATGTTTACTGTCAAAGTTGCCTGCTTGACAAAATATATACATGTCAAATGTCGCACAAATTAGCGGTATTAGGCACTTGTCCGACCGCTTAACTCTTTATCAACTATTGTCAACTCAAGAGACGAACAAAAGATATAGATTTCGTGCCAATAAAAGAGACACAAATATTAATAGTCCAACGTTATATAGTCCGGCGGCGAAATTCTTATCGCGGCGACAAATTTATTCGCTCGTCGTAACGGCGTAATCGCTCAGCGATACTCACGCCGAGCAATGAAAAACTCATAGCCCAGCGATAGGACTATCTCGCTCCAACGCTCAACGCTCGCGGTCAGACAACTGCCATAGACGCAAGACAAACTTTGATTAGAAATCATTAAAAAAGTCAATGATTTGATTGCTCTAGTAAACATTTTTGAATTAACCCCCACACTATCTCTGCAGTGAGAGAAACAATTTGATAACCTAACTAAGCGTACAATCACGTGGCGTCCTGCGCACTACTAGAGCTATGTCGAGTCCGTTTCCCCACACCAGTCGAAGATTTATTCTTCTGTCTCTTCCTATCACTATCATCTTCACTCACACTCACACTTTTACACCGCGGTTTAGGGCTCGGCATTGTGTCCGAGCTTATGGAATCCCGTTGAGATTTCTTTCTCTGTCTTTTCGGTGCACTTTCTCCCGCCATCATTTCTATGAACTGTTTCTGTCTCGCTTCCCAGTATAGGTTCTGCCGTTTGATGACGTCAGAGTATTTGGTTTCGAAAGCGACGTCGGGTGGGAGAAGTAGTTGCCAGCCCGTTCGCTGGTCGAATTTGGCGACTGAACTGATTATTTCCAATACTTCTATAGGTGGCACGTGGACCGTAGCGGATACCTTTCTCCGGTCGATGTATGTGTGCTTCGTGAATAGGTATAACTGAAACAATAAATAAATAATTACTTAAGCACATACACGTGTTACTTTGTAGTTAAAGGGATTATTATAAACTATCATTTCCTTGCATTTTTAAACTACATTGCAGTTACGTGTAAGAAACGAATCTGAAATAGCGGCGCTAGTCATGTTCTCTCGCTTGCGCAATAGAAACGGCACCAGTGTGCAAGCGAGAGAGCATGATAGGCGCCTTCATTTCTTGAATGAACCGGGTTATACGAAGTTGCAAGGTGATTCCTTTCCTGTTCCTTGGCAACCAAATACCTTGCAGAAACAGTTCAATTGTATTTGTAGCAATGAGCACATGGTTCTCTCTCCTCACTCCGCGCGAATTTACACATACCACGTGGTCCCTCGCAGCGCTCGACTCTGACACTAGAATCTCCTCTGCTGTATGTAAAAATACCACGTGGTGATTAAAGAGTAATGTGTTTTTATCACGTACCTAATTGTTCTATTCTTCCCGACATTTCGAACGTGTTGCAGCGCTCGTGGTCACCGGTGAACTGATTCTCGGCGAGTTAGCTATTATTGAGGGTACGTATCTACCCTCAATTCGCCAAAAACAAAGTTTACATACCACGTGGTCCCTCGCAGCGGCCAGTAACCGCGGCGGTACCGCCCCCTGCCGGGTGTAAAGTGCGGAAGAGCGCGGAGTCCATAAACCACGTACACAACACGCGGCGCCGCTCAGTTCAGATACTAAAGTCTCTTCAGAGAGAGGCTCGCCTCGTTCCGTACGGATAAGGGCTCGGAGGTCGTTGAAGGTCATTAGTTTAGCTGGAATTAAAAAAAAACTTGTAGGATATGCGGTTTAAAGGTGCATTTACACGATGCGATTTTTCGTACGTTTTGCTAAGCCCATTGAACGTGCCGACGAGCGTCGCGCTAACTATGACAAATCGCATACGATGAGCGTTTACACGTGAAAAACTGTCGTGCGATACGATATCGTATGTTTTGAAATCGCATCGTGTAAATGCACCTTTAGTAAGGAGCTTTTACACGATCTCGGAACTTACGATCATTCATCATGAAAATGCTAAACAAAATAACGGCGCGAGCTGTTTTTTACCGAGGACGGTTTTGTTGCGCTGACCCTACATCCCACTCATATAATATCCCACTCACATAATAAAGACTCACAAATATCATCAACTCATGATGTTTGGATATTTGTATGTTTGTGTATCAATCACGCCTAACCCGATTTGGATGAAACTTGGGATAGGCGTAGATAGTGAGTGACCTGGATTAGCATATAGGCTATTCAAAATGTTGGTAACCCGCGGGCGAAGTCGCGCGCAGAACCTAGTCTATTATATTGTTGTTCGGTTGTATGTGACTTTTGTGGGTTCATTTATAAAATTGCGATTATGAGACTGCATACCATT